>OY728134.1:1044771080-1047171080 GCA_963277665.1 Viscum album | reverse complement strand
AATCAACAATCCATACTGGATGCTCAGTTATAGATAAATCACGCTCAATATCAAGAACATACCAACTCAGAACATGTTAAGGGTTATAAAGATACATTTAAAGCTACTATAAATTTATTATGCTATTTATTAATGTCCACTTATGTGGAAGTTCCAACTCCTAGGACACTTTACAAACATCCTCAATTACCTCAAAAGGTCCCACAAACTTTAGAATAAGTTATCACTGTTTCCCAAGATGTCTGTGACCCAAATGAGGTTAAACCCTCATAAACACCTTTACACCAACTGAAAACTCCAATGATCATCAATTATGATTGACATTGTATTTATAATGGCTCTATGTGGTCACTATTCTTTGAAGAATCAACTATATCATCACCATCATCTCCTAGACCAAAATTAGTCTAACCAAAGGAATTTCACCAATATTATTACAACAATGATTATATCAATAAGGAATACTATAAAATAACTCAAAAGGATCCATCTAAATAGAATAATAGTGACTATTATTCAAAATGTCCTAAAGGGGCATCTCTATCTCTAAAAAAGTCTTAAATACAGGATCAAATCTTGTACTCAAGGATACGTATAGCTTTGTCCGAAAATCAATCTTTCTGGAGATGAAGTATCATGGTTAAATATATCATAGAACATAGTTCCTCATAGAGGCCAATCAAAAAGAAACAAGTGGCATCAGGGTCCTTATTTGAGACTATTGGATATAGAACCCATGAAACCTGAAAATATTTTACATATAGATATTTCCCAAGTCCTCAATATATGATTAATATTGAATGTGTAAAAAGTGATAAATTTTATTCACTCTATCTACCACAACCCATATAAAATATTTCCCCAAAGGTGTATAATGAATCTAAACCAAAGATTACAAAAAATATATCATCTCATTTCAATGATTGCACTGGATGTTCTTGAATAAAACCCAAGGGTATTTAGTGCTAGTTCTTGACCTATTTGATGGTATAAAATTCCAGAAAAAGTCGATGATGTCTATCCTTATGCTTGTCCATAAAAATTGTCACTGAATATCATAAAACATATTGGTATTTTCATGGTGTACTATCCACTAATAATAATGAAATTGATTCATCACAACTTTTCTCATACGATTTAGCACAAAATTGTAGTACTAGAAAGATAGGATATTCTAATAATATAAATTCCACTCACCAACATTATCCTCACTATAAATAGATTCCCTTATCGAATAGAATTCATTATAACACTAATGAACCTAATGATTCATCTAAAAAAGAGATTTGGTCAGCTATACACATTCCAAAATAACCCCAGAAACATTCTCCAATAATCCAAAAAGAAACATTATAAATAATACCATCTGATTCAACTCTTCTAAAGATTATTTCATAGGATGGTCTAAAATTTTCCCACTAAAATAATTTACAATGACATTATTGTTGGATTTAGTGCCCAAGAACCAAATTATGTTTATATTATGAAAACACATATCCATAGTTTTTAATATTAATAAACTCTTTATCACATCATGATTGTTCTTCTGTGTAACATAGTATTTGATAATATCTTAGAGGTAGTTGTCACGCGAAAACTTCATAGAAGTTTCCTTCTATAAAGAGAAGACATAGGTGGTATGAAACTAATTTTGAATATATTTTATCTACCAAGATGATATTATTTGAGGGACACAAATGATTCAGGCTATCATGGGTGGGGACTGAGCAGACATTGAGGAATCTTCTCATAGTGTACTCCCTTGGTAGTATTCATTGTAGTACATTATGAGAAGAGGACCTACAATTAGAAAATCTGCATTTATATCTATCATTGGATGCTTTTATCTGTGGATGTTTGTATTAATCAATACACTTTAATGTTATTATTAATGAGTATTATGAGTCACATACTTTTATGTATTAATTAAAACATTGAATATAGATATTCCTTGTAAGGCGGGAAGCATTAGGTGTGTCACGAGAAATATATCATTAATTAATAATGTGAGAAAGGATTTTTCCCTTCTGCTCTTTATCATAATTTAATATCTCAGGCCCATTGATGAAATTGATGTAGCCTAAATAAATCCATGGTCATGGTGTTCTATAGGCAAGTTAAATTTCTGGGAAGTCAACGAAAGAGATATTGAGAATTTAGGATGATGAATATAATATTTATTTATTTATTGAAGAATAATGAAGTGATATTTATTTAATAAATAAATTTTCATTATTTAAGGCATGGTTAATTTTGTAGAGTAATGGAGAACTATGTTTTTAGAATAAAGGTTACATAATAAATATTGAATACTATTTGATTAAATAATAAATAATATAATTATCTAATTAAACATGTGTTAAGAAATAATAACTAAAATATTATTATTATTAGACATGGAGTTTTATAGGGATTAACTAAATAATAATTTCCCCTTGGGAAATTATTATATTTTCTCCATAGTGATATATAATCCAAATTATATAATTTTCTCTAAGATCTAATTCATTTGTTTGGTAGTTCATAATGATTTTAGAGAATCCTCTCAGGCCCTAGAAAAATCATTTCTCCAAGAACTCTCTCAAGAATAGACAACTATCTTCTTCTACCACCCACTCTCAAGATAAGAGAGATCAAGTAGAACTCTATGGAGGCAGTTCCTACAGATATTAAAGGCAGATTCTGTAACTGATAGGATTTAATGGGATGGAACCCATATATTCTTATAGTTACATTCAGAGATTTGTGGAAGATGTGTGGATCACATCTAGAGGGAATCTACTCATTATGTATATAACTCAATGACAGTGCAACACAAATGTTTTGTCAGATCCATCAATGAAGAAAAATTCCATCAAGGTCATTCTTAATTAATTAATATAAATATAAAAAAATGTGATGATCACCCATCTGGATTCAACATGACTTCTATGTTATGTATTCTATGATTAAATTACATTGATCAATACATTTACTATCACGCGGATATTATATTGATCATAGATCTTCTAAAAAGAAAGGTTTTCCATGACACATTGCATGCTTGCACTATACCCAGGACCTATAGGTGGTATCAGAGTGGTCACATAATTATTTATAATTATTTAAATATCATTGATTGATTTATTCATTTTTCATTTAGTTTAAATTCAATTTTAATTGTTCTTTTAATCCTTATTGAGGGTCATCTTCATCCCCCTTTTTCTAATAGATATAATAAAAATGATAAATTTTATGAATGAAATAAAATTTATGAACTCAACCGAGGGTGCCAAGGGTTTTAGAGGTATAACATAGGAATACACACCATGTATTCGGAGTTACACACCATGTGCTTGAGTTCAATACAGCATGAATTAATTCAAAATTAATTCAAACCATGTTCATTGATGACATGTGATTCGTTTATTTCTTAAACCATGTATTGATCAGGCTAGCCTGATGCACAGGAAGATGCAGATTATTCCATGTAGCTCACATATATATTATTAGTCATTTTAAGTCATAAACATGCAGTGTATTTTCATACACGGCCAACCTAACTGGTGAACATTTAATTCAATTACAACACACCATGTAGTTCATTGTGCACACTGTGTAAACCATTTTCGAGGTATGATTAACATGGCGAGTCCCTAGGCATGTTTCATGGATAGACGGCCAGAGATGTACACATGGTGTATCTTGGTTGTGCATGTCGTGTACTTATACCAAATTATGCAATTTTAAGATTTATTTTTTAGATTTTGTAAACCTTATCGACAAGTGATTTTCTGTGGTCATTTAGTTGATAGAACACACCATGTGATGGGTTTTGAAATATATATATATATATATAATTAATATCTGCATGATTTGGGATCTGCATATCAAGTATGAGTCGTATTATGGTTTTTACTCCACATGCATTGAATAATATAACGTGACCAAAAAATAATTTAATTCCTATAATAATCATGGTGAATTACATTTCATGAATGTACGTGATAATATTTTTATGTCATATGTCACAAGATTACATAGTATACGAGTATAATACATGTTGGGTAAAATCGGATCAGTATTCAGCGTATTTCCAAAAAGGTACATTTATGTACATTATTAATTTTAATGTAATTTATTAATTTGTTTAAAATTATGATGGTTGAGAATCTCAAGGGAATTCATAAGAGAACGAAGATAAAATAATTGATTAAATAAACAAGCTAATTAATTGATTCGAGGATGATTTATCTTAAATTCGAATGATTAAGTATTGAATTCTAGTTTTATTAAATTAAGAATGTGTTGCATGCATGCTGATGATCATGAGCTTAGACCAGACATTTTTATGTGATTGGATTCATTTAATTTATTATTGAATTAAATTGTTTCTATGCATTCCTTCTCTCCTCTTATTATGTAAGGGCATGTGTTCCCATGGTTTATTTTATGTAAACCATTTTCCCCTCAACTTCATGTGAGTATAATCATATGTAGAGGACATAGATCCCATACTAGTGTAGGTGGTACGTGTTTGGAGCCTTGTAAAAATTAATCCAAGATAGATACATAGGTCTACAACTGTAATGCTATAACATAAACCTTAATTTTTTAAAGGTTTTATCCCCCTAGGTCAACGGTTAGTCTATCTACCGCTAGATAAACTAAACATTAGTAAGTCTCATGATCATAAATTTTTATTATTTTATTTTTTTCATGTTATGTAGTTTTATAATTATGGATTCTTTTTCATGATAAAATAATTTAATGAATTAGTGAGAATGCAAGATAGAACTAAAATAAAATCGATTATTCATAAATATTATCTAAGACATGGTTATGCATTTAATTAAAAATATTTAATATTAAAACCCACATGATAAGAATAATAATTTGAAATTTAGGCATAAAAGGATAAAATCCCTCAAAACTATATATTAATTTGGTATATCCTTCCACTACATCAGTTAAAATTTAATTATAGATCAATGTTCTTGACTAGAAAAAGTTGGTCTTCTTTCAGTTATTAAGGAATTCTAGCATGATGTTTTGGGTCGAATTAACTTACTTCAACTTGAGGGTTTACTTATAAATAAGTACATGGTGTAACTGAGAGGCAAGGTTTGAGGAAATATAAATTAGGATTTCAAGATCGGGGAGTCCACTTCATAGATCAAGTAAATATGAGTTAATGTAGTTGGAATTTGGAATGTCTACCTAAAATCTTTCAATTTTCATGACCAACAAATGATGGGTTAATGAGAAGGGTAATTTGGATTTTTTCCACTACAATTTCCAAGAAACATGATATTCTGAAGCCAATGGTGATGGATATTGGGTTTCGATAAAATTGTCGTAGATTAATAAATATAATATTTATTTATTTGTATAAATTTTATTAGATAGATTACTTAAATATCATATCATATTATTTGTAAAAATAATAATAAAATTACATCAAAAATATCATTGTGATCTATACATGATAAAGAAAACCTTCTAACTGGCACAAATATCAATGACTGGAAAACATGCCTATGTGTTTTCCTTTTCCATGAAAGTAAATTATATGTGATAATAAACCAATTACTAAAGAACTTGAAAATTAGGAAAGTGAAGAAGAGTTAATACTCTATGAAATGCATTTTAATGATTCAACAGATGTTCAATATTTCATGATATCATCCATGACCCATGAACTTCTGACGCAATATGAGGACATGATGCATATATCATGATGTCTCACCTTTGGTATATCTATAAAGATAAGGAAATACAATAGTGGTATGGGATCTCTAATTATTTTTTTACAACAAAGCATGGAGAGTCTCTTCCTTCTCGGACTCATGTAGTCATGATTATTGGCTAAATTGAACTCACATACATCTTATGGATTAAATTCACTGATAATTTTCATATAGATCTCATACTTTTTTCACTACTCAATACCTTCTCTATTTTTATTGTTAATAACATTATTAAAAAAATGATAAGAGTCTTTTGAAACTTCTTACATTAATTTTCCAAGAGGAAAAGAACATGGGGCATGATAAATCCACATTCCATATGACTAATAATAAAATTAAGAACAAGAAAAACGGTCTGAAGACTCATAATAGATCTAATTCTCTCGATCACCAACAACCCAAGAAGAAGAATATCTAGAGACAGGGCCTGTTAAAGGAGGTATTTTGTTTTTCATGTGACAATACAGTCCATTGGAAGAGGAAGTGCATACATAAGTAAGGGGAAACTGATGGTCCATTTGTTATCAATTAGAATCTTTCAATATCTATATATTGGGTATTATATATAGCCTATGGTGCTCACATCTATATAAAATTCTGAAAATAAGTAAATTCTAAAATATTACTAGGGGAGAGGTGGATCGGAGAGCTACTAATAGTGCAAGTGTAGTTGTTATGGCTATTGGTGACTAACACTATTAATTTCCTTCGAGAAATATAATTATTTTAAAATATTGTTATTATATACCTATGGTTACAAAGAAAATATCTTTTATATCTTGTTATGATATAGATGAGATTATTTCCAAATATGGAAGTAAAAGATGTTTCTTTTTTATGGAAAACATATGTTATGGTATAAATTATTAAATAACGGTAATTATGTATTAAATTATTGAAATCATGTTTTGGAAATTGATAATGAATCATGTTCACGTGACTCATCTAACACCTAGAAAAATCATCACCAACTTGGTCATGTAAAAAATAATTTTTTGAAAAATCTCTATCAGTATGGTTATCTAGAGTCTTTTGAGCTAAAACCACTTGAAAGATGTCATGGTTGATTATTAGAAACAAAATGAGTAAATCTCCATTTGGTGGACATGGTGAAAGTGAAAAAGAGAATCTTGGATTGATACACACTTATGTCTGTGGAAAATATCCAGTTTAATCTAGAGGATGATATTCATACTTTATAACTTTTACTAATGACTTGAGTAGATATGGTTATGTCTACATGATGAGGTATAAGTCTGATTTCTTTTATAAATTAAAATAATTAAATAATGAAGTAGATAGTCTACTTTGAAATAAGATAAATATGATTATATTGGATTGTGTTTTTGAATATATTAATCAATATTTTATCAATATTCTATGGGATTTTGGGATTCTATCTCAACTCACTCCACCTAAGACACCACAGTGGAATGGTGTTAGTTAAAGGAGGAACCATACCATTTCAGACATGGTATGGTTGATGAGGAGTCACAAAGATCTTCCATTGTCATTTTAGGGATATTAATTACAAACTTTGATATATACATTAATATAACTAACAAATAAAGTGGAAAAATAATTCTCTTTGATTTATTGAGTTGAAAGAAACCTATTTTCTCACATACACATGTATGGGGTTGCGATGAATTTTGTAAGGCCTTCTCAGTAAATAATCTTGAACATAACAGCACAAAGTGTATCTTAATAGGGAATCCCAAGCAAGAAAATGTATAATAACTACACAACCCCTCATAAAATAAAGTTATTTTCCCCAGAAAATCATTCCATCTTTAGAGGAGGAACATTATCAAAAAAGATATTTGGGGAAAGATTGACTATGTTGAAGTTGATTATCAATATACACAAGAGTTTTTATAGGAAAAAGATCTACAGTTCCTAATATAAGAAGTAGTTTGTGAAACACAAGTGATGTGTTGGAGAACAAGCGGGGTAAGAGAATCAGAGATACATGATTTTATAGTCATAAAATATGGTCACTCATTATTGGTTGAAAATGATGAACCTCTAACCTATGAAGAGGATGTAGAGAGATTAGAAGATTCATGATGGAAAGAAGTTATGAATTCTGAAATGGATTCCATGTATCATAACCATCTTTGGGTTCTAGTTGATACACCAGTTGATGCAATTCATGTTGGGTGTAATTGGGTATTCAAAAAAAACTAGACATGGAAGGTTACGTAAATACCTATAAATAATGGATAGTGGCTAAAGGGTTTAAATAGAATCAAGAAACTGACTATTATTAAACATTTTCACTAGTTTCCATGTTTAAATCCATCAAAATTATTGTTTATATACTATCTTACCATGACTATAAGATTGTGTATATGGATGTTGAAACTGAATTCATTAATAGTAAACTTTATTAAGATACCTACATGACTCAACCAAAAGGATTTGTGACTCCAAGTGATTCCAAAAAGACTTTAATGTTATAGTGATCCATTTATTAATGGAAGAGAGCTTCCTGGTCATGGAAAATTTGATTTTATAAATCTATAAAATAGTTTTATTTTAATAATAATTAATGTGAGATGTGTGTTTACAAGATTTTTAGTGGGAATGTGACCATTATCCTAGTAGTATATGTTGATGACATATTCTTATTGGAAATGACATACCAATATTACATTCTATTAAGGACTGGTAAAACTAGTGTTTCTCCATGAAAGACATAGGAGAAGAAACCTATATTCTAGGTATCAATACCATTCGTGATATATCATATAGGATTATTGGACTAATTAAAAGTACATATGTTGACTTGATACTAATGATATTTAGTATAGAGAAATCCAATGGGGTACTGGTTCTAGTGTCATGTGGTTTACATATTTATAAGAAAATGTATCCTTATATACAGAAATGGAAAGAAATAATGAATAATATCTCGCATTATTTAGCAATTGGATCAATCATGTATTCCATGTTATGTACTATAAATGATGTTTCTGATGCATTTATCATAGTAGGAAGATGTCAAAAAGATCTAAGAGAAAAACATTGGTATGTTGTTAAGGATAGCCATGAGTGTATGAGAAGAACAAAGGATATGTTCTTGGTGTATAAAGGGGATGTGGATCTTGTCACCAGGGGTTATACTAATTTTAGATTTCAGATAAATTAGAATGATCTGATGTCGTAATTAAGATATGTTTTCTACCTCAAAGGAGGATCTTTGTGCAAGAAAAGTTCAAAGTAACCTGTTGTCGTTGATTCTGCTGTGGAGATCGAGTATATAGTAGATTCTAGTGTGTCCAAATAAGTCTTATGGATATAGAACTTTATGAAATATCTTGATGAGGTACCTAACTTTAAATATATTATCACATTGTATTTTGATAATACTATAGCTATGGCCATAGAAAAAGATCCAAGTTCACGCCAATAGAAAAAAGAATAAACTCTAGAAGTATTACTTATTGAAGAATTATTATAAGAGGGGTGAAGTTTTAGTAAGAAGAGTACCCATAAAAGATAACGTGGAAAACCCCATGTCTAATGTTTTATCTCAGTAGAAGTATAAGTATCATGATGCGAGAGCTAGTAGACTGAAGGCCGTTTGTAGTCAGCTCTAGTGAAAGTGGGAGTCTCTTGTAGTTGGTTCCCTATAACCAACTTCTATATACTATATGACAACATTTATTCACATTTTTTGAATATTAATAAAGTCCTTATCATAACATGATTGTTCTTTTACAAAACATAGTATGTGATAATGTCTTATGAGTGGAAATCATGATAAATGTCTATAGTTGTTCGCCACTATGATGAGAACCCATAAAAGATAAGACACTGTTCATGAATATATGTTATCTATTCAGATGATATCATTTGAGGTACATATATGATATAGGATATCAGGGGTAGAGACTCATTGGAGTTTGAGGCATGTTCTCATGGTATACACCCTTGGTAATATCCAATGTCATATATTATGATAATGAAACCCGCCAGTAGAAAATCAACATTTATATGTTTCATTGGATGTTCATATTTTTGAACACATGTATTTATCATTAGAATTTATGATTATTATTAATGAGTATTATGAGTCACTTTCTTTTAAGTGTTGATGAAAACTGTGATGACATATGTTTGTGGTGAGGTAGGATACGTTGGGTGCAGCATGAGTAAAATTGCATTAATGAATAATGCAAGAAATATTTTTCCATTATTTTTTAATGAAAGTTGATATCTCTGTCTCTTTTATGAAAATGATATATCCTAAATAAATCAATGGCCGTTGTGTTATATATGAATTTTTATTTTTCAAAAATCCAAAAAAAGAGACATTGAGCACATAGGTTGATGGAAATGACTTGCAACCTGTTTGATTAGATATATCATGGTAAGAGGATTATATTACACAGTAAGCAACTGTATGAGTTGTTTTTTCATTACGTCATTATCATATTTCTATAAAGGTTCCTTGACATGTTTCTAGTCACTAAAATTATACAAAAGGGTGCATTGCCTAAAGCCACTGAGAAAGAGACATAGACAGTCACAAACCAAGTGTATCCAGAATCTCAGTTAAATAATATATTATTATTTATTATTTAACATATTTAATAAATATTAAACCCATAATTAGTTAAATAATTATTCGTGTATGTATGATCGTATATATTTCATCACCAGTAATTTGAGAGAATATAATGTGAGTGGAATATTTAATAAATATTTATTTTCTAGTTAGTTAATATATTATTTATTTATTTATTTGTGAATAATGATGTGATATTTATTTAATAAATACAAACCCATTATTTAAGTCTCGATAAATAATATGGATGAATAAAGGATCTAGTTTTTAAAACCACTGAGAAATATTAAATGTTGAATATTAATTGATTAAATAATATTTAATTTAATTCTTAATTTAAGCGTATATCGAGAATTACTATTATTATTACTATTATTAGACGTGGGGTTCTTTAAGGATTAAAAAATTAATAAATTGCACTTGTGTAGTTATTTTATTTTAACACTAGAGATATATAAACACAATTATATTATTTTCTCTAAGTTCCAAATCATTTTTTTGGATGTGGACAATGAATTTGGGGAATCTTCTCATTACCTGGAGAGATCTTTTACCCACAAATGCTCCTAAGAACTGATAGTGATATTCATCCACCACCAACTCTAAAGTCAAGGGATATCAAGTAGAACACATTGGAAGAATTTCTCATGGTGATCAAAGGTGAATGAAGAAAGAGATGAGATCTTTCATGCTAGTTTCTAGAGATTCATACAATGGCATTCAAAGATTTTTGGAACATGTGTGGATCTCCACTAGAGGGGATTTTCTCTTGATTCCTATAATGTAATGATGGTGTAATGAAAATCTGTTGTTAGATCCTTCAACAAAGAAATTATCCCAATAAGTTAATTATTAATTATTTAAATTAATTATAAATAACATGTGATGATCCTCCCTCATTTTCTAACATGATTTCCATTGTCTATTTTCATTTACTTAATTACATTGATCATGATATTTATTGTCATGTAGATCTTCTATTGATCATCAATCAAGACAAAACTCAAATTTGGGAACGACCCATCGAATGAGTCCACTGTTCCTGGAACATAAAAATACCATCTAATGGAGTATAAGAAATTTATAAATCAAAAGATTGTAGGTACTCCACAAAATTCCTCTATTAGAGATTCAAATATTTTTGACAGAATATATATCTCAAGGTTTTCAGGTTTGATTAATTGGTAAACCATTCACTAAAAATTTAATGTTACCAACTCTTAAGAGAGTGCATCACAGTTCTTAGCTTGAGTTCATGGGTTGGATAATTATTCACATATTTCCTATATTTTTAGGATCCATAGGCTCCCACATGATCAACCAGAATAATGACACATCCGAAAACCAAACTTGATGCATAAAAATGGCAACATATCCCTACATTTCTTCAATAAAACTCAACACTGGCATAGAAGTCAAAATATGTTTCTTCTCAATAAAAAAGCACATACCTTCCTAATACCAAATAATAATCACTCCTTTCAAACTGATAATTATCATCAGAGAAGCCATATTTTATAATTACATCTAAAAACTACTGTATAACCCTCAAACCCTAAGGATTACCAAATCAAAAAAACATCATGTGGTTACTCCTACGTCAGAACATATTTCACCTTTTAAGGATCAACTGAAATACCATGTTTTGAGACCACATGTACCATGAACATCACTCCCCAAACCTAGAAATTACTTTATTACATATTCTAATAATTTCATATATTTATTAACATTTATAGAACTTCTCTCAGATGATGCACATGATCCTCATTTTTCTTAGTATAATCCATTTTATTTTTCAAGACAATACCATGAATAAGTTTAGGTAATCATTGATTATCTTGTTAATCAATGAAATAAAAACTACATGAGATTTTGTTAGACTAAATTTCATATCATGATAGTTATAATTGTGATACCTATTTCTAAAGGTGATCTTCAGAATTTAGGATTATTTAATTCTCAATCGCTGATAACCAGATTGATGATCAATATTTGAGAACCAATTTTCACCTTCAGCTGGTCAAACAAATCAAAAATTCTTGGTAATCATTACATGATCATCACCATAACTTGATTATGTCTTCAACAATTAACAAATTGTTGAAGTGTCCCATCATCATTCCTCATATAGAGAATAGGCACTGCCCAAGGTGACACACTCAGGGGTATAAATAATTTCTCTTGTTGATCATCCAAATGAGTCTTTTACTAGTTAAAATGTACTGGTTATATATGAAATGAATTTTTTCACTCCAACTATGTTCCTGTAAATAAATAAATAGAAATTTATTCCACACTAACAAGATGAAAACTGGATTAATAAAATGGAAACATGTCAGGAACCTCAACAATCACTAGAGGAAGGTCACCAATCAATGATTATTAATCCAAGACAAATGAAAACAAAAATATTACCCATACTAATTCTAAAAAAGTAAGTCCATATCTACTAAACCTCTGATCGCATTCTCTCTAAAAGACATGGAACATGCCACCAGACACTGTAAAGGAGACCCACAAAAGGTAATCATCAGTATGGGCATTATGGGTGATAATCCAATAATTTAGAAATGACTTCCAGAGGTTTTATGTAATGAAATGAAAATTTCCATGTCATATAACCCTCATATGTAGATAAATAATAGGAGGGACATTGAATACATTTCTCTATCCCTTCATTTTGAGGGGCATAGTAATTTCCATAACATAGGGTAAATATCCATAGAAAGAATCATCATGTTCATAATACATGTTGATATAAATGAGTTACATTCACGAGTACTATGTAAATTTACCATTAGAGATAAATAAATAGTGATGGTACCTCTCATGGTAATAGGACCAACATCTGTTTCTTCGAGAGACTCTTCCACTACAATAAGAAGCATTATTATAGATTCATGTGGCTTAAACAACTTATTTCATGATGCATATGATTGAAAGAAATTACTTTTATTATAATATGTTTATATTACCTTGTGAAGATAATGATATATATGGAAGAACCTATATAGGTATCCCGACCGACTGAAATATTTATAGGTGTTTAATGTCTTCATAAAAAACTTTCTTGAACGCCCCACCTGACACACTAGAGGTCACTAAAATGACCTCTTCTAGGAACTACAAGAAGTCTAGAAGAATCATAATATCAATAAGAACCAAAAGTATCATCACACTCCCCATGTCCTATAAATTAGCTAATAGAACTCCCACTTTGAGAAAACGAAACACCCATCAACCTAGAATTTCCATCAAATCAAGCTCAAAATTAAATTCTCTATACGACACATCAATATATGAAGTCAGATTCAACAAGAAAAAATGCGATTATATATCCGTTTGAATACCCATATCAAATCATTTTTTTAGCTTCTCATTAGATAATAAATTAGGAGAAAACAAAACATGCTCAGGAAATCCATTTTCATGCTAATTGATAGTCATGTAAACCTATTGAAGACTACATAATTGTATGGATTTTACCAAGATCATATATTATGGATTGAACTAATAAGTGAAACGGACTCGAAATTAGTTCCACTCAAGAACCACATGATTCTTAACCATCACTATCAAGGAATACTGTCACTTTCTATTCCCATCATGATTAAAGGTAGAACACTTCCCATTTATAGCTTCCAGCATAAACAAACATCAAAATGCAACGAGATAATTTGCAACCAAATCTCATCCTATTGAGGATCATTCAAACTATGGAATTTCAATGGTTTCTAATGAATTAACTTTTGAGAAAATTATTTAGATATATACATTTGTGTTTCAATAATATGTTCTTAAATGGTAAGGGTTGATCCTACTTATCTCAAAGATTGAATAGCACATATATAAATTTCAATAATATTTTGGTCTACTAGTGTATTTCCTCACTATTGTTAAGAACAAGCTTCCTCCTATTATCTAATAAAATGTATTGTTGGGGGCATGATGTTACACAACAATAATATATAGAACTATTCATATCAGCATTGATACACAAATTAAAACTCAAAAAAGATATAGAATAATATCAATTCCATCATGTAAAACTCAAGATTCAGATTTCAACATTCTTAAATCAAGGAAGGGAACACACTAGAAATCATATCAAAATATTACTCAAGGAACTTCTTCCAAAAAACCATGGTGACTTAAGGATCATTATGATGAGAAATGGTAAGGAACTGACATGAAACTACCAACTGAGACCCATATATCCCATCTCATTCCTATGAGGAAATCCACAAATACATACCAAAATCAATGAATTATGCTTATAGATAACAATCAATACCATGTTTTCATGATCTATCAAGGATACACTAGTACTATAATACCTAATTGATCTCTATCATAGCATAAAGGGAAATCCTGATCACCAAGGGTTGATGACTAGAACCTGAAGTCATTCAATAATCAAAAGAGAACAATTTTACCCCAAATTGCAGAAAATAAAAGTTTCATGTTGGTTTTTCAAAAACCGTGAAGGATACCGTAGTATAAATAAATAGGTAAAACAATACACATCATTACATTATAAGGAGACACAAAATCATTAACCTATAAAAAGAACTCAAAACTCATGTGAAATTAGTGGAACGCATCTCCATTGGTCACCTTTATCACTCCACGGTCCCAATGATCAGGAACATTCACCACCTCTAAGTGACACATTACCATTACCCTGACCAGGAATAAAAAAACTACAATCACTTAAACAAAATACTTGGGTGTGAGATAAACATCCTAGTACAGTATCACCAAGTTTTAGAAATAAAAATCCTAATCAATAAACCAATGAATATTTTAATATCAATGAAACAAAGAATGCTATAAAATTTTAATTTTTTGTAATAAAGCATTCATTTAATTCAATAGACCAAAGATGTATCAAAACATTCTTAAATTAACACTTTATATACAAGAAGTATATAAATGAATATCTTGAATGAATAAAATAATTCAATGATCTAGGGCATTATAATACTGTCAACAAATCATAACACTATATACAAAGGACCTTTAATGTGATAGATTCTTGAAAAAGTATCCTCACACATCTAAAGAATGTGATTAGATCATGATAGATTTATAAACTCCCATCATCTACACCCCAATAGAGGAACCCATCATAGGAAGTCTACATCATAATAGGGGAACCCTAACAAGACATCATGCCATAATTTTTTAGTTAGAGATCTCATTAACAATATATTTATAGGGATTCTGAACCCGAGTGCGCTTATTCTAGTTACTAATAACTACCAAGGTTATCATGTTCTTCAATCATTAAACCATACAAATAGAATTTGGAAAATAATTTCATTTTAAAATAATTTATCATTCAAATTTCAATTTCCCGACTTCATTTTTCATAATTCATTCATTTCAAAACAAAATCATGGGGTCTCAAAATATCATTAATTAAAAATTAAACATTCATTCAACTAAATATTTCAATGACTTGTTACCAAATAATTCAACAAAATAATTTCTTATTTGAGCGCATTATTTTCTTGAAATCTACCCAGAAATTCCACCTTTATTGTAATTTGGGTTTTTCATTATTTCATTATATTCCCAATAAAGTGTCAAATCAATTTAATATCATGTTTTAAAATTTATTATAAACTAATTATAAATTAATAATTTAATTTATGGTCTCAATTTTATTTATAAATATTATGGAACTACCTACCATTATTCATGACATCACATAGTCTACACACACATTGGGAACACCAAAAAAGGGAAGAAAGGTGGAAATGATCAAAGAGGATTCCCTCAAATAAAGATCCGTACCACTGGGTATTAAAACCATCAGTATCATGAGGATATATAACTCTATAAGATGTATAAGAAATAAAATAGAGGATATACAAATTAGTATAGGTCTATTATATGAGAGGAATCAAATTCTTTCACATGAGCTTTGATCTAAGAATAATTGATTTAAGAGAGTCCAAGAAAACTATCATGATCATTGGATAGAAAAATATTGAATGATATTTGTGGGGTATAAGATTAGATTTATGATAGGATTTTGGAATTTATGTTTCAAAATATATAACATCATGCTATATCCTCTAATGTATATGGCATAACCATGTTAAAAGTTACTAGACTATGATGTTGTCATCCCGGACCCTGACACATCCACCCCTATCTAAAAAGAATTTAGAAAATATAGTGAATATACACATTAAAAAGGATTGATATGTCTAAAATCTGATACACATCTCCACATGTGTGTCGAAATAAGAAAAATGAAAATAAAATCCCCTCAGACTCGCACAACATGGAAACTTCATCCACACTACACCCCTGTCTAAAATGGGAGTGTATCTGAAACTAAACACACCACAAAACATTGGTTCATGATGAATCCCCTCTAATTCAATGTTGTTGTCACAAACCATCCTGGGTAAACCCTAAACCGGTCACCCGAGCCAGTCCATGACAAGGATCAAAGGGTATTCTCTATCCCCATGGGCATGAAAATAGTGCCAAACATCCAGATAAAAATTTTCGGAACGATTTGTGACATGAAAAAGAGATAAAAAATATAAATTAAAATAAAACTGAACAATAAAAATAAACTCTTGCAGAGGAAATAAATAAACTACCAAACCTACCTCCATGTGACCTCATGTGTCACTGGAAAACATAGAACGAAGATTGCTCCATGGGAAATGTGCAACTGGGAGAGCCTGAAACTAAAAAGATAAAGTAGGTGTAAGCACTGAGATGTTTACTAGGAATTGCAAAAATAAACCACACTTATTCTCCACCTCTAAAATGAAATCAATTATTTCTTATATGAAAATATAATATATGAAGAAATCGTTAACCACTCTTTTATCAAAATAGGTAGAAAGATTTTACTTTCTTTTAAAAACCCTTTTTCATTTCATTTTTCCAAATCAACTACGAAATAATATAAGTCATTGAAATGAAATCTTTTAAAATCCATCTAGTACCAAAATAGGTTTATTAATATAAAATTAAAAGTAAAAGTTTCCTGAGGTCAAATAACAAACAGTACCGCATAAGAAAGCAGGAATATTCAAGTATAAAACCAAGGGAATTTCCTAAACATCCTTATATACATACCTGGATGTACTTGGTTTGGAACCAACTTTCAGCATATGGTGAATCTCCTAAGTCTATAACCAACAAGCCTCCCTCAACTGACCAATCTAGTGGCACATTCCACATATCCTATCAACAAATCCATGTGGTATAGACCCATCTAATCATGGTTGATCAGCAAATATCACTTGATCCCCTAAAAGACACACATGAAGCCCATGGTAAAAGTATAATATGTAAGTATGAGGCACTCACACGCATTACTCACATTACATATCATTTCCACACATGTCGACTCCATAAACGGACTCTACATATATGATAACCCATATCAAGAAATCCCTAAAAGGTGTTCTTGTCATATAAAGAACCAATCACAAGTTTCAAATTGGTCATCACATCACATGAAATTTTAAACCATTTCACAAATCACCTGAAGTGGCCAACAGAGTATCCACACATTCAAACCCAAATTTCACTTCCAATATGACATAAGGTTCCAACCGTCCCTTTAATACTATCACTCTAATATATAATAAAAATATTCCAAACCATTTCTAATATAATGTGAAACACAACTTACACATGAACGTTTCACATGGGCCTTTATATTTTCCAAAGAAAATTCACTTTCCAAAGCCATTTCCAATTCCCTGTTAAAAATACACAATACACGTTAAAGGTTCCAAATGGGTCTTCATGTCATTTAATGTTCAAACTACATTTCGAGGTGAAAAAAGACAAATTTTAAACAACACATTTAATAAAATCCTTTTTTAACAAAATACACATCACAACATGGAAAATTTTAGCAAACCATTATGAAACACTTAGGATACATAAAAATTAAAAAAAAATTCTAAACAGGCTTAGAAAAGTTTTGAAAATTAATGTGAAACCAATCTTCAAGAGGTTAAATCAATTTCACCAAAAATATATACATATTTACATATATAAATACCACATGAATATGAAAACACCCTTTTAAAAAATGATAAGTAATCATTAGATTCAAATTAAAGGCGTGGGAATGGAGGACCTACATCAAAAAGGAAGAGTACCAAGCCCAGAATCTTCAGATCTTGAGGTTTTTTATGACAATCACCCACACCATCACACACATAAATTCTCATATTTATAGATATTCCCTTAATCCAATGTACATATTCCCGCTGATATGAGGGAACATGTGCAAGGAAGATATATATACATATAGACATATCTACCTATGTATGTGTGCGTGTGCACTACTAAGCAGCCACCACAACTCTAATTAATTAACATAGAGAGACCAACATCATTTAGAAACCAAAGTACCATTGAAGAAATCATGTTTTTAATAGAACACCATTTTAAAGTGACATATTAATTTCAGGGAATATCCATGTGTGCACGTCAAGAACCCATGGATGTGTCAATATCCAATCGAAAACTCTAATATCTATGAAAACACTCAAAAACCATTTAAAAAAACCCATTTGATTTCAAACCAAACCCAAAAAATTACATAATTTAAAAAACACATGCATTCCCTTTAAAAACCATGGAGTTCATTCCAAAAAATTTAAACACATCCTCCAAGTTATCACATTACCAAACTATATGCATAAAAAAATCACAATCCCACAATACCACTGCAATATGAATGTGGATAAATATTTTCCACCCCCCCCCCCCCCCACAAACCCATTTCATTTAGAAGACCACATGGAATTTAATAAAACACATTTAGCATAGATTTACATAAGAATAAACCAAAAATAACATAAAACCCTCTTTTTAACAAGTTCTAAATATTTGAAAACACCATAATAGTCTAACTAAATGTATTATGAATCTACTTATCAGGTTTGAAAATCATTTAAAACTCTCAAGAATAAAATGGATTCATTCGAAAAGATAAGTGAATAAAATGACTACCTCAATGGTGTGGAAATGCAACGGTGTTTCAATGAAAGGTATAACAAGACCTCACGGGCCCTTCACACACCCTGAAATCCAATAAAATCGAGCTATAATCAAACTCTAATATATAGGGTTCAAATAGCGGAATAAAACCCCAAAATAAAAGAAAAACGCACTAGAGGGGGGAGAGAGGTGCAATTAGGGGATGCACGAGGGTCCGCATGAGAAGGGGGGAATCATATAAGGGAGGACCTCCAGAGGGAGGGTGGTCACTGGAGGGAGCACCAGTTAGTGAGGATGCTAATAATGTAGGCTGTGTGGAGGAGGAGGGGATATGTAGTATGAAGGTGAGAGCAGGGGGAGGGGGCGTGCAATGTGAGATGGTAAGGGGGGAGACTTAGGTTTTCTTTTTTTAAATTAAAACCATATTAATAATAATAATCCTCATAATCATCATCATCATCATCATATTATTATTGTTATTAATCATTATTTTAATTTTATTTTGTTTTTAATAAAATTTTATTATATTTAGACATAGATCAGGCTGCACAGTTTGGCCACATAGTCTACCAGCACATACATAAACCGTGCGCATGCCAAAAACTCACCCAGAAGTTTTAAAATAAGAAACTATTACTCGAGAATCAACCCTAACCTCAACTGAAAAAATTAAATACTAATAACGTTATAGAATAATGAAGTTTCTAAGGTCATGGTGTGATAATTCTCCCCACCACAAACACTTTCTACCCCCATAAATTCACCCATCTTAAAGATAATCAAAGCTCGAGTCCATGCTCAATCAAAGATGAAAGGAACCATGAACCTAATGGAGGAAATTTACTCCACAAGTCACACCCAAACAACCAAGAAGAAACCACAAAACTAAATATTTGGAGGACACAATAATGTTCTCTACACCATAAGGGCTCAACTAGAATGGATATTAAAACCCAAACACACCACCCTAGGGAGGGGGTCCGGTAACACCCCAGGTAAATAAAGAATATGACATTTTTATATTAATCCATATTTTTGAATAAAATATTAATATTACTTTAAAGGGAACACTATGCTCGATGGCGTACCCAATACGCGACAATGAGTTCCTTTGAAATCTTACGTTGCACTCTAATAATAAAATAATATTATTTAAATTGGTTGTTAATGCCTACCCGTTGTAATAGCGAGAATGAACAGAACTAAGAAAAAAATTATCATATATGTTTTTCAAATATTTTTACTCTTTACAATAAATGTTAGAGGATTAAAAAAGCGAATGAATCCAATTTTAAGCGTAAACATTCTAATATTCTTTAAAAGGTTGATTAACCGCCTTTTGATGGAGAACCTCTTTTAAATCCACTTTTTGACAATTTTATGTGTTATATTTGACAAAATAAAATTTTTCTTTATAATCGGGACATCAAAATTTACTTTGTGTAAAGTTTTGGTTTTTTTTCCGAAAAAATTCAATTTTTAATGAATAGTGAAAAATGTTGTACATTAATTCAAAACCTCTTTTTAATATAATTTATTTATATGATTAGATTATCTTTTGAATTGGTTTTAAAGTGAAATTAGAATATATCTTTACCATTTAATCCACTAGTGGTCATTGGAATTAATTTCACTTTAAAATCGGACTTAAACTAGTGCCAATCTTTTGATACATTTTGTTTAATAAAAACACGCTATTTGTTTTGACAGCGGGAATTAATTAATAAATTAATTAATGCAACTTATATGTTTTTAATTTTTTTAAATAGACATCATTTTTGAATTTGGAATATCAAATATAGATTAGGGTTAATTTTTGGTAATTTTCTGAAAAACATCAATTTTTGATGAATAGTGACACACTAAGTGGTACTTATAAAAACTGATTTTCCGTTTAAATGAAATTTTTCCATATTAGTGTTTTGAATTTAAACATTCCTACATACATGGTTGTCATTAAGAAATAAAATGTGGTTCAATGGGATTAAAATAATTTTTTGGTTAATAGTAACGTATTATGTTTTTAATCGCGATTAGAGGTAACTAGTGTAGTTTAAGGTAAAAATAATGTTTTAATAAAATTAAATCACCTAGAGACATGTCATAACCTCATTAGATGTGTCATGGAAGACCAAGAAAATCCATGGGTCAACTTGGGGACCCAATGGAGAAACCATTTTTGGAAAATGACATAAATACCTTTTATTTAATGTTAAAGTAAAAATGACACAAACATGAAATGTTTTACTAAACAAAATTTTACATGGGGTTATAAAACTCATAATTTTGACTATAAATATTCTTTGGAAATATAAAAATATTTCCTACATCATAATTGTTTTTTTATAATTTTTAGACATTAAATAAATTATATTATTTATGACATCATGATGATGCAGCGATGACCTCATTATTTACCGATTTAAATAAAATTGAATGATAATGTAATATCTAAGACCTAAACATGTCCAAAACGTATTGGATGAGTTTATTTCTAACCCTTGTCACCTTATACCAGAAACATATCAATTTGGGACCATTAAAATCTGAAACGCATTCTAAAATAAAGTAACAATTCCTTACTTTCCAAGAGTGCCCCGCCTCTCCTCTTATAAAAGGCCCCCACCTCTACCTCCTTACCCACAACTCGAAAGCCTTTTTCTTGGAAACCCCCTGCCCATTTTGTCTCTCAACATCCCTCTATAACTTCTTGAAGCCTTACATTGGGCATAAGTCTTCACAAGGAAGCCTTTGAGCTCAAACCAAAGGGAGATACCCGATTTTAGGGTAATGTCTTTACTTGTGTCCTTTTGTTTTATTTTGCTTCTACAACCCCCTAAACACTTTTTATTCATTTCTTTTGTAACAACTACAGTATCTTAAATATAATATGATTTTATTTATAAAATGTATTCCAGATAAACTTGCACACAACTTCGTCTAATGGTTAAAGAATATACTGTTTCTGTGGTTGGCGATTTTCTGCCTCACGAAACGATGATTGTTCAACATTCTTCTGACACCTTCAAAGGTGGCCATTAAGATGACACTATATTTATATATGATACATAATATGTTTATGTTTTAATTAAGCTTCTGTTTTTTTCATTTATGTCATACCTTTATGGTTTCCATTATGGGTATACGTGATATCTTCATTTAAGGAAGTGCGGACTACCGCCCCCTCAAAGTGATTTGATTCGTTAATACCATATGTGGTACGTATAAATGATATATTTATTGATATAATATATGATACCATACTGGAATTAAAATATTATTATGTATCAGTATTTTTTTAATTCCATTAAATATGAAATAGAAATGGAAGTAGCGTTCATGCGTACGTACGACTTACCGTCTCCATGAACGGTACATTTCATTTCTTATCTCAAAATGTAATGTACTATTATAAGTACATATATATAATGGATATATATGTAATATATTACATCTAATATATGGATATATTTCTGGAATTATAACATATATATATATATAGATCTCATTTTGTTTTAATTCCATTAATATGACAAAAAATGAAAGTAGCGTTCATGCGTACGTACGGCTTACCGTCTCCATGAACGGTGCTTTTAATTTTTATCTCCAAATGATATGGAATAGTATAAAATGAATATATACTATTTATATATTATATTTAAAACATCAATACTATTCTGGATATTATTTACCTATAACTACATGGAAAATTATTTTCCAACAAGTTCAATTTTTGACTCATGTACCAAACATCGACAAAAACGTCTGATATGAACTCATATTATTAACAAATTATTATAACATTAAAATATGTGATATGAAATGAATAATAATCATTATAGGAGGTCCTTATGTAATTATAAATTGACCAAAGTTTAATATTCAGGAATATAAAGAAACGAACAAGACAAGTCGGACTTGAGGTAAGAGATCCTACTCCTCTCTTTCTTTTTAATACACTCTTTTATGTCATTCCTTTTAAGAGCATATTTATTGTGATTGGGATGTTATTTTATATTACTTCTACTGTAATTTTTATTTTCATATGATGAGAGACCCTATTCTCTCTCATCAATCCATTTTGGAATTTTTGAGTTGCGCCGTTAGGCTGCCGAATTTTCGTAAGAGATCTAACCTCTCTCTTTCTTTTATAAGTACTCTCCTTTATATCACTTATTTTAAGCTCATATTTGTTATGTTTGGGGATTTTATTTTATATTAATATTTTTTTAAACATTATGTTAATATTATGAGAGACCCTAGTTGATCTCATCAATCCATTTTTGTAAGTTTTAAGTGGCGTCGTTAGGCTGCCGAGTTTTCGTAAGGGATTTTTCATCTCACTTTTATTCTCGTGAGATTTATGCTACATTTGCCACAATTTCCTTTGATTGGTGTATGTAATGCACATTATTTTACTCATTGTGTAATATAATTTCATTTATGAGTATTTAAATCAATTTTGTATTGTCATTCTTTCACGGGGTGTATGTTTCGAAAGATACCCATGTCGGTAAGGGAACTTTTCACCCTCCTCTTTTTAAAAGATTTATTTTGTTATGTCTTTTAATTCACATACTATTATGTTGGGATATGTTTTTCTATATCCTTATTGATTTAAATTTTATGTCCAAGTGCTGAGATACCCTTTATCTCTCTCATCAACTCTTTTTCTAAAATTTGATGTGACGCTGTTAGGCTGTCAAGGGAACTTCTTAACCCAATTTCGATTTCTTTGGGTTCAACATGTAGTTATTGAATATGTCATCCTTTTAATATGTGTGAATGAACTTTTATTGTTTTACACTTAATATCCTCTTATATTGGGTGTATTTATATTTTTCACACATAATTATGAGATTCATTTATCCTTGATTTAAGGATACCTTCATTACAGGGGATTTCATCTCATTTTACATTTCTATTGAGACTTCATTGTTGTTATGCACCAATTCACTCTTATATGGTGTATATATTGTCCTTTGGAATATTATATCAGGAATTACTTTATTCTCATGATATTATAATGTTCTGATTAAATGTTATTCCTCATTTATTGTATTCATGTGTCTCTCATTTTGTTAAAAACCCTTTAACTAAAATATGGTCTTAAATGTTTTAATGATTTATTATTATTATTATTTATCTTTAATATCCATGTTTTCAAAATGGTTTTAAGGAATTATTTATAGGGATATTAATGGTTTAAAATGTTAAAACCTTCAAAGTGTTATGGGACACTTTGATTCAATGATCTCTTTATTAAATTTTTTAAACGGTTTCGAAAATGGTTTTTGGAATGGATTTATTATTTCAATATCTTAAAATGTTATATTTTTATTGCAATATGGGAATGTTATATTTCCTTTATGATTGAGTTATGTGCTATGATTATGTTATGGTTCTTGGGTATTTTTTATGAAGATGGGTGGTTCTGTGATAAAGTAAGGGCGTGTGAGCCCGATATAGCTCTCCAATGCATTGGGTAACGCGAAGGAGTGAAACAATAAGGTTTATCCAAAGAGATTTAGGGAATATACTGTGGTGGGTATTCCAAACATACCCAAGAGGGTTACTCCCTACGTAAGAATGTTATGAATGCCTCAAGTTACCTTTTATGTCTTATGATTTCTATGATTTATTCATGATTTTATGAGGTATGTTAATGTGCTTATGTTTTACGGGTAAAGTATGATTTCATTCTTATGTATACATGTACTCATGTTTACTTTCCATATTTTTATATCCCTTACTGAGCTTTTTATGCTCATCCCATGTTTTTGAAATGATTTTCACAGGTCAAGGGAAAGGTACATGATGTGATGATTGTGTCAAGGAAGTGTCAAGAAAGAATCCATGTTTTATTTTAAACATGTTTCCGTTGATGGGAAAAATGAATACTGTCTTTTATGTAACCACTTTGTTTAATTGTGGAATGTAATTCAAGTTTCATGATCTAATTCTCTAAAACTCTAAACCTGAAAAGATCCTCAATTTGTAATCTTTTATTAACTCAAGATTAAGTACTGTTTAAGGCTGGGGCCTTATAGTTGGTATCAGAGGTCGGTTTAGATAACTTTAGAGGTTAGGGTATTCTCTAAGCATAAGTGATAGTACCATGATGGATAGGATTTCAGAAAGAGTCCTAGTTTTAGATAAAGTGAATGAGTAAGTATATCTTAGTGGTTATCTTCCTCATTAGTACATTATGGTTTTGTTGATATACTCACACTGACATTTCTGTTTTTAGGGAATAGATGGATCTAGCAGGAACCAAAGTGACAATAGGTTTGAAGGAAACTGTGGTGGTTCTCTGATTAAGAGACTGGATGAAAGGGGGGATTCAATGAAGAAACTCGTGGTTGTTTTAAACCAACTATCAAGGAGTCATGATCAACCACTTGAACCTTGGTATGTTCTGTAATGCATCATGTACGCGATGACCAATCGATGTGGATGTTCAGATAATAATTATAAAGGTTACCATTAGAGTTTCTTTGATCCTTACTTTTGAGGTAATTATGGGTTATTATATGTTATGATGGAAAATTAAAGGAATGAGATATCCTTGAGGTTAAAATATGTTATGATAATTTTTTATGATTTTGTCTCGTTTTGGGTAATATTTTAAGAATTATATAGTTTTGGAAAAAGGACAACACGCAGACCGTGTGACAACCCGTCGCGTCAGACAAAGCTGCGGGAATCGAACCCACAACCAAAGTGCGACTGGTATTTATCACCTACCACTGGACTACGTGAAGTCCCCAGTTAGTTTGGCAAATTTTTTTTAGTTAGATGATTTTAGGAATCAAGAGTAAGTTTATTTTGGGTTATCTATGGAAATGATTATCCTATCATCAAGGATATGTGATTAGGTTAATTAATTTTCAATATGAGAATTTAAGAGCAACTGATGTTATTTGGAGATAAAAGTTAATTTTTACCTTGGAAGACTATGTGACTAAATCATTAAAATATTTGGGTTTCAATTTTAGTTTGGTTTACTTTGATGAATTTTATGGAAAAATTGTTTATCGAATGGTCCTCGTTGAACTCTGGGTTTTGTTGGAAAAATTTTAGAGATTAAGAATAGATTTTCTTTTTATAAAGGGTTATCCTTTTCTGGATTATCTGATCTTGTAATAACCTTTTGGGTTTTGGTTTCGGTTAGAGTCTAAAGATATGGGAAGTATATAGTTCTCTTTTTTGGATTAGGTGATTCTCTAGAAATTAAGTATAGTACTCTTAATGCGAACAAGTCTTCCTAAATACTCATCTTTTGGAGAAAATATGAGTTTGATTAAAGAATCTAGTAAAAGTTGAAAGTCTACATGACAAGTAAGTATGTTTCATTATGATTTATTTAAGCTCAAAAATAAATTCCTCATTGAAAAGTAACTTAAAACAAAAATGTTTTCTGTTAACTTTTCCTACTGGGGAATCAAATACTATTTAACCCATCACAAGTTTGTGATTTTCCTATGGTTAAGTTTCTCCTAGAAATTTTTACTATCACTATCCATCAGAACATGACCCTTTTTTCCCAACATGTCCATATTTTAATACTTATAATCCTAGTATGGGTTAACTCGGGTGAACTTTGTACTTATCTTTCTTTATTTTAAAGTGATTGTTTTACTGACTCTTGTTCCGATGTGGGATTTTCAATGATATTTCCATGCCCAATTTTAAAAATTACGAGGACGCAATTCCCACAAGGGGGGAAGGATGTATCACCCCAAGTAAATAAATAATATGATATTTTTATATTAATCCATATTTGTGAATAAAATATTAATATTAATTTAAAGGGAACTCTATGCTCGATGGCGTACCCAATACGCGACAACGAGTTCCTTTGAAATCTTATGTTGCTCTCTAATAATAAAATAATATTATTTTAAATGGTAGTTAACGCCTTGCCGTTGTAATGGAGGGAATGAACAGAACTAACAAAAAATGATTGTATATGTTTGTCAAATATTTTTACACTTTACAATAAATGTTAGAGGATTAAAAATGCGAATGAATCCAATTTTAAGCGTAAACATTCTAATATTCTTTAAAAGGTCGATTAACAACCTTTTGATGGCGAACCTCTTTTAAATCCACTTTTTGAAAATTTTATGTGTTATATTTGAAAAAATATAATTCTTCTTTAGAATCGGGACATCAAAATTTACTTTGTGTAAATTTTGGTTTTTTTTCGAAAAAGTTCAATTTTTAATGAATAGTGAAAAATGTTGTATTTTAATTCAAAACCTCTTTTTAATCTAAATTATTTATATGATTATATTATCTTTTTAATTGGTTTTAAATTGAAATTAGAATATATTTTTACCATTTAATCCAATTGTAGTCGTTAGAATTAATTTCACTTTGAAATCGGACTTAAACTAGTGTCAATCTTTTGATACATTTTGTTTAATAAAAACACGCTATTTGTTTTGACAGCGGGAATTAATTATTAAATTAATTAATGCAACTTATATGTTTTGAATTTTTTAAAATAGAAATAATTTTTTAATTTGGAATATCAAATATAGCTTAGGGTGAATGTTTGGTAATTTTCTAAAAAACTTCAATTTTTGATGAATAGTGAAACCACTAAGTGTTACTTATAAAAACTGATTTTCTGTTTAAATGAAAAATTTTCCATCTTTGTGTTTTGAATTTCAAAAATCCGACATAAATGTTTGTCATTAATAAGTAAAATGTGGTTCAATGGGATTAAAATAATTTTTTGGTGAATAGTAACTTGTTATGTTTTTAATCGCGATTAGAGGTAATTAGTGTAGTTTAAGGTAAAAATAATGTTTTAATAAAATGAAATGACCTATACACATGTCCTACCCTCATTGGATGTGTCATGGCCGACCAAGAAAATCCATGGGTCAACTTGGGGACCCCATGGAGCCACTTTGGTTGGAAAATGACATTAATACCTTTTATTTAATGTTAAAGTAAATATGACACAAACATGAAATGTTTTACTAAAACAATTTTTACATGGCGTTATAAAAGTCATATTTTTTACAATAAATAGTCATTGGAAAGCTAATACGATTTCCCATATCATAGTATTTTTTTATAATTTTTAGACATTAAATAAATTAATTTTTTTTTGACATCATGATGATTCAGCGATGATCTCATTATTTAACGATTTAAATAAAATGGAAAGATAATGTAATATCTAAGACCTAAACATGTCCAAAACCTATTGGATGAGTGGATTTAGAACCCTTATCACCTTAGACTCTAAAAAAATCATGTGGGACCATTAAAATCCGAAACGCATTCTAAAATAAAGTAACATTTCCTTACTTTCCAAGAGTGCCCCTCCTCTCCTCTTATAAAAGGCCCCCACCTCTACCTCCTTACCCACAATTCCAAAGCCTTTTTCTCGGCCAAACCCATAAACCTTTGTCTCTACACATCCCTCTATAACTCCTTGATGATTCACTTTGGTCATAAGTCTTCCCATGGAAGCCTTTGAGCTCAAACCAAAGGGAGTTACCCGATTTTAAGGTAATGTCTTCACTTGTGTCCTTTTGTTTTATTTTTCTTATCCAACCCCCATATACTCTTTTTATTCATTTATTTTGTAACAAATAAATTATCTTCAATATACTAGGATGTTTTTATAATAATTATTCGAGCTACACTTGCACACACCTTCGTCTAATGGTTAAAGAACATACTGTTTCTGTGGTTGGCGATTTTCTGCCTCACGAAATGATGATTGTGAAACATTCTTCTATCACCTTCAAAGGTGCCCATTAAGATGACACTATATTTATATATGATATATAATATTTTTAGGTTTTAATTAAGCTTATTTATTTTTCATTTATCTCATACCTTTTTTGTTTCCATTATGGGTATACGTGATATCTTCATTTAAGGAAGTGCGGACTACTGCCCCCTCAAAGTGATTTGATTCGTTAATACCATATTTGGTACGTATAAAGGATATATTTAATGATATTATATATGATACCATACTGTAATTAAAATACTATTATGTATCATTATTTTTTAATTCCATTAAATATGAAATAGAAATGGAAGTAACGTTCATGCGTACGTACGACTTATCGTCTTCATGAATGGTACATTTCATTTCTTATCTCAAAATGTTATGTACTAATATAAGTACATATATATAATGGATATATATGTAATATATTACATCTAAATTATGGATATCATTCTGGAAATATAACATATATATATATATATATATCTCATTTTTTTAATTCCATTAATATGACAAAAAATGAAAGTAGCGTTCATGCGTACGTACGGCCTACCGTCTCCATGAACGGTGCTTTTAATTTTTATCTCCAAATGATATGGAATAGTATAAAATGAATATATACTGGATATATATGATATTTAAAACATCAATACTATTCTTTATATTATGTACCTATAACTACATGGAAAATCATTTTCCAACAAGTTCAATTTTTGACTCATGTACCAAATACCGACAAAAACATCTGATATGAACTCATATTATTAACCAATTTTTATAAAATTAAAATATGTGATATGAACTGAATAATAATCATTATAGGAGGTCCTTAAGCAAATATAAATTGACCAAAGTTTATTATTCAGGAATATAAAGAAACGAACATGACAAGTCGGACTTGAGGTAAGGGATCCTACTCCTCTCTTTCTTTTTAAGTACACTCTTTTATGTCATTCCTATTAAGAGCATATTTCTTGTTATTGTGATGTTATTTTATATTAATTATACTTTAATTTTTATGTACATATGATGAGAGACCCTATTCTCTCTTATCAATCCATTTTGGATGTTTTCAGTGGTGCCGTTAGGCTGCCGAATTTTCGTAAGAGATCTAACCTCTCTTTCTTTTTTAAGTACTCTCCTTTATGTCACTTCATTTAAGCTCCTCTTTGTTATGTTGGGGGATGTTATTTTATATTCCTATTTCTGAAATATTTATGTTAATATGATGCGAGTCCCTATTTTGATCTCATCAATCCATTTTTGTATGTTTTAAGTGGCGCCGTTAGGCTGCCGAGTTTTCTTAAGTGATTTTTCATCTCACTTTTATTCCTGTGAGATTTATGCTACATTTGACAAAATTTCATTTGAGTGGTGTATGTACTTCCCATTATTTTACTCATTGTGTAATATACTTTTCTTTATGAGTATTTACATGAATGTTGTATTGTCCTTCTTTCACGGGGTGTATGTTTCGAAAGATACCCATGTCGGTAAGGGAACCTTTCACCCTCCTATTTTTAAAAGACTTCTTTTGTTATGTATTTTAATTCACATACTATTATATTGTGATATATTCTTATATATCCTTATTGATTTTAATTTTATGTCCAAGTGATGAGATACCATTTATCTCTCTCATCAACTCTTTTTCTAAAATATGATGTTACACCGTTAGGCTGTCAAGGGAACTTCTTAACCCAATTTCGATTTCTTTGGGTTCAACATGTAGTTATTGAATATGTCATCCTTTTAATATGTGTGAATGAACATTGATTGTTTTACACATAATATCCTCTTATTTTGAGTGTATTTATATTTGTCACACATAATTATGGGATTGATTTGTCCTTTATTTAATGATACCTTTTTTATAGGGGATTTCATCTCATTTTACATTTCTATTGAGACTTCATTGTTGTTATGCCCCAATTCACTATTATATGGTGTATATACTGTACTTTGGAATATTATATCATGAATTCCTCTATTCTCATGATATTATAAAGTTCTGATTAAATGTTATTCCTCAATTATTGTATTCAAGTGTCTCTCATTTTGTTAAAAACCCTTTAACAAAAATATGGATTTAAATGTTTTAATGATTTATTCTTATAAATATTTCTCATTAATATCCATGTTTTAAAAATGGTTTTAAGGATTTATTTATATGGATATTAGTGGTTTAAAATGTTAAAACCTTCAAAGTGGTATGGGACACTTTTATTCAAAGATCTCTTTAGTAAATGTTTTAAATGGTTTCGAAAATGGTTTTTAGAATGGATTTATTATTTCAATATCTTAAAATGTTATATTTTTATTACAATATTGGAATGTTATATTTACTTTATTCTTAAGTTATGTTCTATGATTATGTTATGGTTCTTGGGCATTGTTTATGAAGACGGGTGGTTCCGTGATAAACTAAGGGCAGGTGAGCCCGATATAACTCTCCAATGCATTGGGTAACGCAAAGGAGTGAAACAATAAGGTTTCTCCGAAGATATTTAGGGAATATACTGTGATGGGTATTCCAAACGTAACCAAGAGGGTTAATCCCTACGTAAGAATGTTATTAATGCCTCAAGTACCTTTTATGTATTATGATTTCTATGATTTATTCATGATTTTATGAGGTATGTTAAAGTGATTATGTTTTATGGGTAAAGTATGATTTCATTCATATGTATACATGTACTCATGTTTCCTTTCTATATTTTTATATCTATTACTGAGCTTTTTATGCTCATCCCAAGTTTTTAAAATATTTTCCATAGGTCAAGGGAAAGGTACATGATGTGATGACAGTGTCAAGGAAGTGTCAAGAAAGAATCCATGTTTTATTTTAAACATGTTTCCGTTGATGGGAAAAATGAATACTGTATTTTATGAAACCACTTTTTTTAAATGTGGATTGTAATGCATGTTTCATGATCTAATTATCTAAAACACTAAACCTGAAAAGATCCTCAATGTGTAATCCTATAATAACTCAAGATTAAGTAAGGTTTAAAGCTGAGGCGTTATAGGGCCAATGCAGCAACTCCTAACCGATCTAACCAAATTCCATACAAAATGCTAAAAAACTCCACCACTATAACTAGAATCTTCTCACACACCAACTGGTCCTCTAATATTAATAAAAACTCACGAAAAATAAACTCTAACTAAACAACAGACCAGAAACAACATTCACCTATCTCACAAAACCTAAACATCTCCAAATGAGCACTACTAAACCAAAACCATCCCATGCCAGAGTTAAACACACTCAAGGAAATAGAATGATTCTAGAAGCCTAATTCAGTTGAACACAACCACTATGATCATTAGGGAATAATTCTATCTCACTTTCATAGTAAAATATGAACATAAAATATCATCAGAAATTATAATAAAGTCGCTTTAAACAATCCTACCCCAATATGGGGAACAAAATTAGGCCAACATTTCACACATCCATGGAAAATCCTAACTATGTGCGAGCTTCACTCTGAGGCATGTGGATAGATCCATGACGGTGGAAGCATATCCTTCCTCATAGTTAGGTGATGACGTTCTCTAATCACAAAATCTTATTCAGGAGATGCTTCCTAAAAAACATCTCCAGATGAGTAGACAGTTGAAAAATGGAACATCTTCAGAGGAACGTGACAAGATGTCTTTGAATTTCAGAACCAGCCACACTGGTGGAACAAAATAGAATGGTATAACAATCTAGAATCTGGGACTCATGAAGGAAATTTATCAGAAATAAGTCCCTCTGGTACACCCCACTCATCAAATGGTTAACCTTCATGAGAACCAACTACCACTGTCTATACCCCAAAAACCATCTGTAATAAAATTGATTCTTCCTCCAGATTCTCAAAAAATACTTCACTGGATGAGAGAACCATTCTAGAAATATTAGGATGAAGACCCTAAAAAAGAGGAGTTTCACTACTAGAAAATTAGGCTATAGCCACGATTTGGAATAGTGGATATAAGCCCAAAACCCATGGCTATAGGTTATAGCCATGGTTCATTGAACTGTGGATGGTATTGGTGTGGCTATAGGGACACTCCTATAGCCACTGTTTCAACCAGTGGCTATATCCCTATAGCCACAGTTCGAATCGTGTCTATACAGCCACCTGGACCCCCTGGGCAGTAGCCCCCCTACTGAGCCCCCCATGACAGAACCCCCCCTCCTGTAGGACACCCCTGAACAGTTTCCCCACTGCTGGACCCCCCCCCCCCCCCTGACCAGCTGCCCCCCTGCTGGACCCCCTAGAAAGTTTCCCCCCCATACACATCCCTTGCACACCCCCTTCCCCCCATGCACCCCTTGGACAGAAACCACCCCCCACTACACACATCCCTTTCACCCCTTGCACACACCCCTTTGCACCCCCCCTATTGGACCCCCTTACACACACCCCATGCACATCCATATTGTGTGTCTAGTTATATGGAGGTGTATAGTTGTGTGTTTTGGTTCTTCCTGGTTTCAGGTTGGGTGGGGAGGGGCTACTCAGGTGGAGGGGTGTATGTTTGTATGGAGTAGTTTGCAAGTTACGTTGGATGCTTCTTAAGGTTGAGGCTGGGAGATTCTAGGTTTATCCAATAGATACTTACAGAGATTCTCATAATGGGGTTATAGGTTTCTTGTGGAGGATTTTGGAGGTGGGTTTGTGAGTTTCGTGTTGTTTTTTGGAATTATTGGACCTTTGAAGATGGGTTTCAGCTAGGGGTGTTTCTGTTTGGATTTTTCTACATGGTGTAGTATAGGATACACTTACATGGTGCATGGAGCTGGTTGGTTTGTGATTTCTACTATGGTTTGTAACATTTTTTTGGTTCATAGGAGTTGTCTTTCAAGTGTTTCTTCATTGTTTTGTATTACTATTGTAGGCTTATGGTTCTCTCGATTGTCTAGTGTGTTGGATACAGTTTGGGGTGGGTCTTCAGATGCTGGTTTGGAGAAAGTTCATTTGTCTTGTACTCGGTTTCCCCATCTTGTGAATTTTTGTTGCTGATGGTGAATGGATTTCTATGGTGAATGTTCTAAAATTCCCTTGAGATGCTGGATACTACAGGATTGGAGGCATGTTTCTGGTAGATGGGTGGTTCTCTTTATAGTGTGGGTGAATGTTGACTACTTGGTGGGTCTAAAGGTTTTGGATTCAAGGTGGGTATTATCTCTCATTTGGATCAGGGTCTGCTTTGTGATTCTTGAGGTTGTATGATTGGTTAGGAGTGGGTGATGCGGGGCACTTTATATGGATGGTACTGGTTGACTGCTAGTTTTTAAGATTTTCTTATGGTGGGGTGGTAAATTTTGATTAATGGTGTTCAGATGGTGATTGATGGGGCCAGATGGTGGTCTGTGGAAGATTTAGTTTCTAGATAACATTTCGGGTGTTGTTTCTACTCTAGGTTCTTATTGTGGTTGGATCTGGTGTGGTTTAGGTTTCTTGTGCATGTAGGTGTTGGTGTAGTGTCCATTATTTAGCATGGTTGTCTATTGGTCTTTCACTGTAGGCTTTTGTTGGATAGGGATACCGGTCTGGTTGGTTGATGTTAGCTTTAGGGATGGGGGATCAGTAGTTTTATTTCTTTGGATAAAGATAGACTTTTTGATGGGTGATGGATTTTGGAAACTTGTGGGTGGTTTGGTGGGTGTGTGTGTTTGTGTGGGTGGTTGTGAGTGATTTCATGAATGTGTGTGTGTTTTTGGTTTCTATCATTTGTGACTACTTCTTTTTGGGTTTTTATATTTCTCCTTTAGACGCCTTGTTTCCTTGGTTATACTTCCCCTATGAGTGCTTGTTTGTTTTCTTCTTGGGAGCTTATGTGATTCCTTCTACTTATTTGTAAGTGGTGCATATTATAGGATCTTATTATATTTGGTGGGTTTATAGTCTTCTATTAATATGATACAATATATATATGGGTTATTCATTAGATGAAATGTGGAAACACAAGTGATGGAAGTTGTAAAAATGTAAATTAAAAGAAGTGATAAGGAAATAAAAAGGGGAAGGGGGTAATCAATTAGGACAACAAGGATACATTCTCCTTAAAACCCTAATTACAAAGCACCAAAAATGTTGATCACTCCTTTTATAATCCTTACATAAATTCACCAAATAACACAAGAAACAAAAACATAATAATTTTAGAAAATCTCAATAATCATAATTAACCTGCAATGGGTACAAAGAGGTGGCTATTTATAACCAAATGTGAGGGATACATGTCAAAATACATGGCCCAAAAAACATCTAAACCCTAACCCACGATTTTGAATTTATTTACCCATGTCCATGGATTTAGGGGACAATATATCCATCGAGAATACTTTTTTACATCACCATAAAATTTTTGGAGATTCCCACCTTGAAATTGGAGGTTGGGGTCTGGTGACGGTTGGAACTGCTGGCTGGGGCTGTTTTTCAGGTGGTAGAGGGATGGCATGAGTGTTTTTTAGGAGGCTGGGGGTGGTGGATTGTGAGTTCTGGATTGCATGTGGATGGGGGATGGGGGCTGGTGCAGGCTCGATTGCAGGTGGAAGGGGGCCGAAATGCTGGTGGACGGGGGCTGGTTGCAGGTGATGGGGGATGGTGTGGGCAGATTCGAAGGTGGCAGGGGGCGGTTGTGGGCTGGAATGGTAGTGGAAGAGGGATGAAATGATGGTGTAAGGGGGCTGGAGTGGGATGGATGTGGCTGGAGTAGGGCCTAATTATGGAACTACCATGGCGTGACCATGGCGTGACCACGACTTGATTGTGGCGTGACCGCGGTGTGACCGTTGCGTGTTGGCCCGGTCCAGCGACATCCGCGGGGCAGCATCTTCCAGCCAGTAGTGAAGGGAGTGGGAGGAGGCGAGGAAACATTCATGTTGTCTCCCCACCGACAGAAATTGGGATTAGTCAGTCTCAACATTGATCACAAGACTCATGGAATACTATCATTGTGAACCATCGTGGGGTGTCATCCTTGAGCAGAACCCAATCATGGCATTACCGCGACGTGACCGTGGCGTGACCGCGGAGTGACCGCGGTGTAACCACGGCGTGTTGGCCCGATCTAGAGACATCCACTGGTCATCATCTTTTGTCTAGGAGAGAAAGGAGTGGGAGTAGGTGGGGCAACATTCTTATCATCACCCCTCCTATAGAAATTGTGATCAGTCAGACTTAACATTGATCACATGACTCATGGAATACTGTCACTGTGAACTGTCACGGGGTTTCTTCCTGGAGTAGGTCCAAATAACAGTGTGAACGTGGCGTGAATGTGGCATGACTATAATGTGTTGGCCGAGTACAACAACATCTGTGGGGAATCATCTTCTGGCTAGGAGCGAATGGAGTGGGAGGAGGCAGATCAATATAACGGTTGTCACCCCGCTGGGAGAAATTTTGATTAGTCAGTCTCAACATTGATTACAAGACTCATGGAATACTATCACTAAGAACCGCCACGGGGTGTCATCCTGGAGCAGGGCCAAATGGTGGCGTCACCGCGGCGTGACCATGGCGTGACCACATCATGTTGTCCCTGTCCAACGACATCCGCGGGGAAGCATCTTCTGTCCCGGAGTGAAGGGAGCGGGAGGAGGCAGGGCAACATTCTGACCATCACCACGCCGAAAATAGATTGAACAGATCAACTATTTAATATTCTATAACAAGGGATCGTCAGAGATGTTTGTAGCAAGTGGATCAATGACACAACATTTAAAGGAAAACAAAATGACAGAAAATAATCAAACACCCTACACAAACCATTTACAAATTCATTCACTTTTCCTAAACATGAAAATTTTATTTATAATATTCAAAGAGTGAAAAGGAACATTTAATGTTCAAGGGAAATTCCTACTTAGGCAACGTCATTTGAGTTAGACGAGTATGATAAGACAATTTATATTATTCAAAGAAAACAAAAACTATCCATAAAACAAACACCAACAAGAGGAATATAAAAGACTCAAACCAAATCTAAACATGATACAGATAACTATCACTACTCATTGGTTTAGAAGACATCTCACCTCCGTTGGAGGGGTTTTATTATAAAATCATGGAACTTATTTATCATAGAATTCATTTAATTATATTTAACATTTATTCTAAAACACATTCATCACAAATCAAATGAAATAAATTAAGCAACTAGATCAACATAACTATCACTATGAGTTTCGCAGATAGCACACCTCCATTGGAGGGGTTTTATTATAAAAACATGGCATTATTTATCAAATGAAACAATAATATTAAAGAACACTTATTCATGATATGCAATTCAATATAATTAAGAAGAATTAAGAAATAAGATAAATTCAATTTAATGAAATCTTGAATTAAAGAGGCTGAAAGAGGGATCCTACATCAAGGTGGAACCAAACCGTCCACTTTGGCTCTTGGAGCTTTCTAACAAAAAGTTGCTACTCCCCTATTGGGTATACACACCTTCACACACGTGCAAGGACACCTATACCTTATGCACAAACCAGAATGGCCATGAGCATGTGCAAGGGGTTCCTTGCAGATATTCTTATATGCATATAGAAGTTTCCACTCACCTGCGTATGCATTTATATATATATATATATATATACATGGGCACTCATAGCCCTATACGTGCATAATCACTTCCATGGTTGACTATATACGTAGCGGGGGAACCCACATACATATACTTTCTTAACTATGCACACGCAGGCGACTCACCCTTAAATTGGCTACTCGAAACCAACGAGCACGGATCAACGCAATAAACAAATGATATTAGGATCATTAAAACACATAAAGGATGTTACATAACCAGTGAGAAATCAACCAACGATAATATTGTGTTGCCTCTATTGGGAGAACCAAATCTACCCGAACCAACACGAAATGATCCAACGCCCCACTGAAAACATAATATGGAGTCAAAAATAGTGAAATCCTCAAATACATGAGGTATGAGACAAGTAGTAACCATATAATCTTACCTCGGATGAAAGTCGGAAGACTGAATCAATCTATACCCCATTTCCCCCCCTTGGCAAAATATAATTACCCTTTGTCCTCAGAAAGAAGTAAAATACCTAAGTGGCCAATACGATAAAGAAAATAAAATAAAAACTAAACAAAAACATGCAAGTCTCTTGTGACTATACACATCACCTCCCAACATATAAGAACCACATTTCCCCATGGGTCAAATCATGTTCTTTCAAGCAAGGGGGAAATAGATCCATGTTTCAAAATGATACTATCAAATAGTACACTCCTATTAATTAACAATTATTCTTCATGTTAATGGTATATAATTAGTTTGGCTTGAGTTTCAACTTAATTTGGTTTTGTTCGATACATGTTTTTATCCCACCCGATAATAATAGTTTACTAGAGGACACAATTTCTAACCAAATAGAATATATCACAACAAAAAATGGATCCACACCTATTAAGAAGGTTGAACATGATAAGAAAGAATGGTTGATAATATAGTATGATGAGATAGAAAGGATAAACCAAAAAACAAAAAACATTGAGAGTTATCTAATGTAATTTAAAATATCATATTGAATCTAGCTATGTATAGGTATATTCATGCAATGTGGTAGTGGAATCAACCCACCAAAAGGGGGATAGATTGCATGATCCAAATATATCTTTATAAGCTATAATTAAAAACAGTAGACATAATGACCTGGATTATTAAAAGAAAATGTGTTAAATAAATACCAATAACAACAAGTGTTATCATACAAAATTTGATTTGTTGCAAGTAATATCAGGCCATGATTTAGTGAAAGCAATCTGTTGTAAATAAGAGGTCTTATTTGGAGAAACATAATCATGAAGAAATGGTGGAGATAGAGATGGATTGTAATGGTCATTAAACTTTATTTAAGATTAAAGAAACCTATAGTGACTAAATACACCCCATGCCTTGCCCCACTGCCCCACCCCCTTGCACCCCTCCCCCTCCCCCCCTCCCCCCTGCCCTACAGACGTCACCACTCCACCCTGCCCCCTGCCCCCTCCACCCACACCCTCCCCCTCCCCCCTGCCCTACAGTTCTCCACCCTACCTCCCTGCCCTGCAGACCTCCCCCTCCCCCTACCCCTTCCCTGCAGACATCCCTCCTCCCCCTGTCCCCTTCCCTGGGCCCTTACCCCCTGCCCCTACCCCGTGCCCCGTGCCCCGTGCCCCATGCCCCGTGCCCCCTACCCCTCCACCCTGCCCTACTGCCACCTTCCCCCATCCACCCTCCCCCTACCCCCTTCAACCTACCCCATGCCCCCTCCACCCTCCCCTGCCCTATAGACCTCCCCCTTCCCCCTACCCATACCCTGCAGACATGCCCCCGACCATGCAGACCTTCCCCCTACCCCTGCCCCTTGCCCCCTGCCCCCTGCCCCCATGCCCTCTCCACCCTTCCCCCCTGCCCCTGCCCCTTCCCCCTGCCCCCTCCACCCATCCCCCTAGCCTGCACTACCCCTGCACCCCTAGCCCCCCTAGCATGCACCACCCCTAGCCTGCACTGATCCCCCTAGCCTGCACACCCACCTGTGCGTCAGAAAAATCATTAGATATTCTCAGGGTGTCTTCAATGAGAGGAGTAGGGATTAAAATGGAAAACATAAATGAAATAATGTCAAACAAGCTATATAAGCATAAACTACCACTGTTAGTTTTCACAGACAACGCACCTCTGTTGAAGGGGTTTTATTACAAAACCATGAATTCTTTATAAAAAATATTATTTTATCGAACACTTGATCAAGAATTTCAATTTAATATAAACAAGATGGAATCAAGAAGGCATCTAAATTAAATTTAAAAATTTCTTGAATGATAGAGGCTGGGAGAGGGACTCTACCTCAATGGTGTCAAGCCACACACAAGAAAATCCTTATATATATACTCACATTCATAATCATGGGCTATGTTTTGTTACTAGTTATATGCATATCATGCATCTATATCTATAGACACAGCCTATCATGTGAAGTAATACACACAAGAAATACAGTTCTTGTGAAGACATTGAGACAAATAAAACCTCATAAGGATATATTCACTATAAGTTATACTAACAAAAGGGATGAGAAGAATGCTTGGGGAGGAAGACGATTCAAACGGACCATCAGCATTTGAGAAATAATATTGAAAAAATGAGGTCAAATGGAAATGTACTCCAACAGCCTATACTAAAAAGAACAGCACAGTGGTTATCGAATGAAAGGACCAAAAGTAGTATTGTGTTGAAATTGATTGTAATTAACTCTCAATGTCATCAAAGATTATTATTCTTAATTGTGACTTATAGGAATCCTCAAATACCAGAAAATAACAGGAGAAAAAATGACTAAAAGTACTCAGTATACCAGTTGAAAATTTAATAAGCATAAAAAATGGAAGCCTAGTTGATTTTAAAGCATGAACATTTTTGCAGATTTACTAGCCTCACTCACCCCAATCATTGATTCAGCTAAAACCTAGACATATAGAAATTAGAAAAAGTTGAAAACACAAATAGATGCAAGTGCATGCATGAAAGAATGAATGGAAACAATGAGAGTTATTAAAAATGAACATACAATCTTAAAATATGTGAAATCACTTTCAATACCAATGGTGCTTGCATAGCCCATGTGTTTCCCTCTTCCCAAGCCAGGAATAAACCTTCCATGGTCCTGGAGCATCCCATGCGCTATCATCATGTTAAAAATAAAATCTCACATGAGGATGGAAGAAAGAAATCCATGCTTTCCTAGGCTGCTTGAAAATCCATAAGTGCATGCATGAAGAGTCCATCCAGACAAGGAGCTTAATTGGAAAGGAAAAACTGGTTGAGAAATTTTTCGCAACCCAACATATCACTTTGATGATCAAGAACATATACATTATTCTCTAATTATTTTTTTGTTATTAGTTTTCCATACAATGCGGGGAATTGAAGGTGAAACTAGTTCTCAAGAGGAGAACAAATTAAGGGAAGTAAGCTAGAATAACTATTCAAGATCTAAAAAAAATTCACCATATTTTATGATTTACCAAATGTTATTCCAAAGAACATTAGAAGGAAAGATCTACCTTGATGGAAGTGTGTCTCATCGATTGGGAGATGAGTGGAGAAGACCCTTGAGAAGCTTCCAGAATTATTTATTGCATGCAAATCGAGAATTTCTGGAAATTTCATGAAAATGTCCTTGATGAGGTATGCATTTCTCTAGTACCTATTAATGACCGAATAAATTATGATATTAAGGAGGAGAAATTGATTTAATCAATTATAATAAGATGAAGAAATTTGAGATCTCAAGGATGATTTTTAAAATCTTCTACATGTACTTGAAAGTTTTCAACATGGGTATTGAGATGAGTGCAAGATCTCAGGTTGTAATTCCAAAAAGAATGAAGAAGTCAATTGTCATCATTTGGTGTCAATATGATGACATCTAAACATCCCCTAAATGAGTAATGGGAATTAGAATTAGTTGGTATCATGTTCAGTTTGTTAATGGTACAACTTTGTTTTCTAAATCAAACCCTCATATTTTCTACACCAAACACGGATCACATAGAAATTGAATAGAATGAATGGTGGGAAATTGTTTAATAATGAATTGATACCATCCTCTTTCATGAACATTGTATTTACTTTCAATAAGAGGATAAAATAAAATGATAGAATTCAATGATAAAAAGATGAGAGGAGAAAATTAAAGAACATCTTGACATACCAATTGCTAGATTGGTATTGACAAAAACACAAAGTGAAAGATTGTTAAATTCATATTGTGTTTGTGACATAATTGTTGTCAATGAGGAAGACAATTTGTTTCATGCTAATATGAAGCTGATAAATGGATTTCATGTTAGTTGGAGTACCCATGAATATTGATGAGACAATTGGGAGATGAACAACTTAGAAGGGAGTTGGAAGTTCCCAAGCTTGTTGAGAATGAATATAATGTTCCAAAGCAATGGTGTTAGTATGTGAATCATATATGAAGCTTCAAGAATTATCCTGAAGATTTGAAGTGATCTAAACCGCCACCACTGATTATGTCACAAATAAATGAACAAAAGAAGAAAGTTTTGCCAGTCCCCCCTGCCAGCCCCCCCACAAACCCTCCTAGACACCCCCTGCTAGTCCCCCCTCCCAGTCCATATTTATCTTATATAATTAACACATGCCCATGAATCTTGTTCTTGATTCCATATCCATGTGGGCAATAGTTAATAATTTCACTTGCTACCTTATCATGGTGAAAAACTAATGATAAAAGTTGACTATAATTTCAACTAAACTGTATATTTTGACAATCCCATAAATATCTTTCTCATTTATGGATGTGAGGGAATATTATGCTTTCCACATATAAGTAAATGATGGATCCTCAGTTATGATCTGGGTAGGAAGGCTATTATATCTTCTTCTGTTAATCCATATATACATCTTAGTCTCATAATCTAAGGAATACTATTCTCATCACCTATATAATCCTAGCTTTATCACCAAAGCCATCATAGGCTTGTCAGTTGTGGTATTTTAGGATCATCCCCTATTGAACTTTAGGCTCATCACCTAAGGTATTCCATGCTCATCACCTATGGTATTCCATGATCATTGCATGAGGAAGGATGGGATTATGACGCATTAGGAAAGGTAAATCATCCTATTCTTATCACATAATAAATATTATAATTTCCATATATAGAAAGGAAGGGACCTCTTATGCTCATCACAGAATTCTAGTCAGGATTTTAGGTCTAGTGGTGACTATTCCCCTTATTCTCATCGCATATGTTTGGTCACGATTTAAATTCGAGTGGGGACTAATCCTCTTATACTCCTCACATTAGACAAATAATGGCAGATGTTTCTATAATATCATCATATAACCTATTCAAAATATTATGGTGACCAACCACTCAAGGAAGGTCAATATCATATTCCAATACATTCTGAATGCCAACCCATAATAAAACACATTTATTCACATACTTCTAAAATATAATTTAATAAAAAACTAGAAATAAATTAATACAATGATGATCCTCAATGAAAATAAATAAAAATATAGTCTTTTATCTTCTCTATACTCTCACTACTGATTCCAAAAAAACCCATGATATTGGATGATTTCCACCATAATTTATTGGAAATAATCTCCAACTCCATTCTCATTTTAAATAAATTAGTTAGAAGATAAATGGGAAACTATAATGAAAGGAAGATGAGATCACACATTGAATCACCATGGAGGTACATAAAAACCACCACATTTGAAGGTGAAATTGAAGGTTAATAGGGGATGAAGCTCCCTCAACCTCCCCTGATTCTCTCACATGTGTGGGAGGAAGAGAGGTGGGGTGAGTGGTTTAAAATCTCAAAGTGGATACAAGTTTACTTGCCTTTCTTTGAGTGATCCTCCATCCTCATAATTTCATCATCCATTAAAATATTCATTTTTTGTGGTGGTGCTCTCTATTTCCTAGGGGGAATCCTCAGAAGTACCAAACTAACAAAACATAGGTCCATTCTTGTATGATGTCATGGACCCATACAATGAAACCCACAAGCCCTATACACAATGAGGACCATACAAATCCCTCCACCCTTTCTAATCATTTTTCAAATGAGAACTAATGAAACCCATCATCTATAACTCTTTAAAAAATTACCAACTATAAGGTTCTATATCATGATTGTATTTCCCAAGAAGCTCCACTATCACTTAAATTTCTCATCTAGTGCATTTTGACTCAATGTTTCCATAGGTGTGAATATAGGGAACCATACAAAGCCAATCATAGTATAAATGGGCCCTAAAACAAGACATCTCAACCATCACAATTTTCCACCATGCCAAACTAATAAAAATGGTATTTTTCTTTCTTTTTTAAATAGGGATAATCCCAGGGGACAGTCCCTCCAAAAAACATTACCAACTCACCCAAGAAGAGAATAAACAACCAAAACCATGGCCATGGTATACTGATATTTTACAATACGGAGACGAGAAAAAACAAAATTTCCCAAAAATACGGAAAATGTCACTCCACCTGGGTATTTTCCCTACAGCACCTGGAGCTCTACTCCCTGGAGGCTCCATGGTGAAAAACCTAAAGCTTAAAATTGTTACAGTTCTACTCATATTTTCTCGAACACATGCCTGAGATCCTATATCACCCTCAGGCCTCAATTCACATAATCGAAAATCTTATCGAGAATTTCCAAATATAAATTATCAAACCAAATAATGGTTCTAAAAATTACCACATCCTTGGAAAACACAAATTTAGACATTCTAAGAATTTATCAACCAGTATTGGAATGGATCTTTAAATTTATCTCAACCATGAGTCATGGATCATGGGGAAAGTTCCAATGTTATAATGAACACTGCATTTACTCATTGGACTAGGACCAAAACTGTAAACAGCAGCCACATAACAGAATTAAGTAAATTAGTTGGGCCAACGCACCGTATGGAGGAGGAAGGCCCGAAGAAGGGTATGGAGGAACTCTTCTACCGACGCACCGAATGTAGGAGGAACAACCAAAGAATGGTATAGAGGAAGGGAGTACTGCTCAACGGATGGAGATTGCCTTAATGGAGAAGCTGAGCCTCAATTAGAGAATCCACACTGTGAATGAAAGAATCGTGACGAGGGACGGAGGAACCGAAGCCGGTGAGGACGAGCGATAGAGGACAGAAGTGAAGGTGAGAAAGGAGTGTCGCGAGGGAAGAGAGGAGGGAACGGTGAGAGAGATCATTGGGGAGGAGGGCGCTGAGGTGAGAGGGTCGCGTATCGAGGATGGAGAAGGAGCCAGACTGGAATCGAAAAAAATGGGGGATGCATATCGGGGATGGAGGAAAAGCCCGACGGGATTAGAAAAAAAAAGGGGGGATGTAATTTTGTAGCCACTGATAAAAAATTAAACTATTTCTATGACCTATAAAATCATGCTATAGGTTCATGGATATAGCTTAAATTTCAATTAGTGTTTACATTTGATCCTCTAACGCCACCTCCAGAGTGTACAAAACCAATAATCTAAAGTGATCAACCTAAGATTTCATGTTCTGCTGGCCCTGTCAAATATCCCACATCTCTAAGACCTTCTTCGACTTCACCTCCTCGTGTATAAAAACATGGATGAATGTGGTCTTAAAAAACTCCCACGTCATCCAAACATACCTCAATGATGGGAAAACTGACTTCCACTACCCCAATGTTGGACCCTCAAGCAACCCCAATATAGAAAGAACTCTAATTTCTTCAGGAGTTCCTAACAACCTAAATACGCACTTTATCTCTTCAAGAAACTCCTCCGCCTCTAACAGACCTTGATCTCCATGAAGGATGGGCAATGCTTGTGATGAATAAAAAATTCATCATGCCTCCTTAGAAATTTTGGGAACCTTTCTGCGTGGAATTTTCTGAACCGCATAGAAAACACAAACCAAAACTAAAATCAAACAAAAACACTACTTTTGAAAAACTTTATCCAAAACCGCAGGCTCACAAACCAAGCACATAAAAGCACAACCAAAAATCCATCTTTCAAAAATCCCATTTTTATTTTAATTTCCATAACCTCCTCATTTCAAATCCACTTTCCAAACACAAACCAACTTTTTTTTTACAAAACCAAAACCCCATTATAAAAAAAAGTTTCTGAATCCATTTTCCCTTTTCAAAAATCACTTTAGAAAACAAGGATAAACCTTTAATCTCAAACACACACACATGGAATCTTACGAACCGTCACATGTGTGTCCATCCAATTTGACTTACCTCATACACAAAAAAGTTCCACCATGAACTTTTGTACATACCGAACACACATTTGATCTTCCATAGAGAGTACCAAGGGTAACGTATCTCTATTCTTCATCAAATCCTAGCGTACACCAATGTTTTTTAAAAGAAATTCTTTTAAACCCCATTTTATCAATTTCAAAACCACTTAGAAGAATCCATTTTCCATTTCAAAAACTAATTTTATTTTAAAACCCACCTTACCAATTTTAAACCACTCGAAAGAAATCATTTTCATTCCAAATCCATTTCCATTTTCAGAATACACTCACTCCAATTGGAACCAAATGAAACACAGCATACAACGAACCACTGGAATAATGAACTATTCGTTATGATTAACCCAGCGACATGGTAGTAAACCATTTCACATGTAATTACCAACTTCTGGGAGGAACTTAAACCATGTACTAATACTCTACATGTTTCACTACTCCATGTGAAATCATGACATAACACCGTCTGGCCTCCATTTTCATCCCTCAATCCAAAACAAAGACAATGACTCAAAACCCAGACTGCCCCTGGTAACTCATATTTCTTCATGAGTTGTGGTGATTAATCACCGACCCATAACCTACCTCCTGAGCTCCAAAAATCCCAATCTCCATCTACTACAAACCCCAAATAGAAAGGGACTTCTATGATACCATTTTTCACAAATCAAACCGATTCAACCCTAAAACGGTCACCCATGCTGGTCTGTGACAAGGCATGAAGATCCTTCCCAATCCCCACAGGGTGGAAACTGGTGTCAGACATCCAGATAAAACCGTTTGGAATGATTTGGACCGTGAACAAAATATAAAAAAATAAATGAAAATAAAACTGAACAATAAAAATAAACACTCGGAGAAGAAATAAATAAACTACCACACGTACCTCCATGTAGCCTCATGGGTCGCCACCAAAAAAAAGAACGAAGCTCACTCCATGAGAAATGTGATACTCAGAGAGCCTGAAAATGAAAATATAAAGTAGTCATAAGCACTAATATGCTTATTAGGAATGCCAAAAATAAACAATGTCTGATGCCCCACCCTAAAATGAAATCCATTCCTTCTTGTCTGAAAATAAGATATATAATGATATGTTTTACCACTCTTTTATCAAAATAGGTAACAATATTTTACTTTTAAAACCCCCCGTTTTCATTTAATTCTTCAAAATCAAATCCCAAATAATATAATTCATTGGAATGAACTTTTTTAAATACCTACTAGTAAGAAAAAAAATCTTTTAAAATAAAAGATGGTAATAGTGTCATGAGATCATGTAACTAAAAGTTCCGAAAAAGAAAGAAGAAACATCAAAGTATACAACCATGGTCATTTCCTAAACATACATAGATAGATTCATGGATTTACTTGGTTTAGAACCACATGTCAGTGTATGGTGAACCTCCTAAGTCTATAACCAATTGGCCACCATAAACATACCAATCCAGTAACACATCACACTTTTCCTCTCAAAAAATCCATGGGGTACCAACCCCTCTAATCAGGGTTGATCAGAAACCAACACTTGATCCCCTAAAAGACACCCATGAAACCCATGGTAAAAGTTTACTATGTAAGTAGGAGACCCTCGCATGCGTGACTCACCTTACTTGTCAACACCTCACTTACTTACCCCATACACGGACACTACATATATGATAACCCATATAAGAAAATCCTCAATAGGTGTTCCCATCATATAACAATCCAATCAAAAGTTCCAATTGGACTTTCACATCACGTTAACCTTTAAACCATTTCACAAATCACCTGAAGTTTCCAATAGGGAATTAACCCTTTCAAAATAAAATTTCACTTCCAAAACGGCATAAGGTTCCAACTGGGTCTTTAATAATATCAATAAAATATATAATAAAAATATTCCATACTGTTTATAAAAAAATGTGAAACACCACTTCCATAAGAACATTCCACATGGGCCTCTACATTTTCCAAACCAAATTCACTTCCTGAAGACATTTCCAATTCCTAGATAAAAATACATAATACATGTAAAAGGTTCCTAATGGGCCTTCAAGACTTTTAATGATCAAACTACATTTCAAGGTGCCAAACAAGCATAATTTGAAACTAAATATTTATCCATATCCTTTTTGTATCAAAAAATACACTTCACAACTAGAAGAAAATTAGTAATCTATTCTGAAACACTTTGGATACATCGCAATTAAAATAAATTTTTAAATAGGCTTAGAAAAATTATGTAAATAAATGGAAAACCAATATCTAAGAGGTGCAATCCATTTTACCAAAAACATAAACATATCTACTTATATAAATACCACATGAATATTAAATCACACTTTTAAAAACTGATAAGCAATCTTTGAATTAAAATTATGGGCATGGGCAGAGAGGACCTACCTCAAAAAGGAATTAGACTAAGTAGAGACACTTCAGATCATGAATCTTTTGATGAAAATCGCTCACACCGGCACACACATACATTTTCATACATATGTATACACCCTTTATCCAATGTACATATTCCATGCTCCATGAGAGAATATGTGTAAGGAAGACATATATACATATACATATATATACCTATGTATGCGTGTGAACCCCCAAGGAGCCACCAAAGATCTAATTAATTAACATAGAGATACCAAAAACATTGTGAAACCAATGAACCATTTAACAAACCAATATTTTAAGAGAACTCCATTTTAAAGTGTCATCTTCATTTGAGGGCCTATCTATGTGTGTATGTCATGCACCCTTGGACGTACCAACATATAACTGCACACTCTAATATCCATGAAAACACTCAAAACATATTTTCTCAAGAAACACCATTTCTTTTAAAACCAAACCCAACAACTCACATAATGTGAAAAACCCAAGAAATCCCTTTAAATCCCATGGGGGGGCATCCATAACATTTAAACACATCCACTAAGTTATCACATTACCAAACTATACATGTAAAACCAAATTCACAATCCCACAATACCACCGCAACATGAATGATGTTAAATATTTTTCAACCACCCCCCCCCCCCCCAATTTCTTTTTAAAAGAGAACATGGAATTTAATCAAACACATTTATCATAGATTTAAATAAGTATAATCCAAGAATCACTTTAAAAACTATTTTTAAAAAGTTCTAAAATTTTTAAAATACCATAATAGACTAACTAAATTTTTATGATGTTGTGCATCAATTTTAAAAATTCATTTAAAACCCTCAAGCATAATATGGATTGAATCTGAATGATAAGGGACAAAAACACCTACCTTAGAGGTGTGGGAATGTGACGGAACATCAACAGAAGGCAGAACAAGACCTCGTAAACCCTTTGTACAACCTAAAATCAATGAAAATTGAGTTTCAATCAAACCCTAACATCTAAGGATCGACTATGGGAAGAAAATATCAAAATCAAGAAAAACAAACCGGAAGGGGGGATCCATCTTTGGAGGATGAGGGCAGCACCAGTGGGGTTGTGCACGATAGAGGGGGTGTGAGGTTCGATGGGTCAGGCGCCGGAGAGGAGGCCGAAGTCGGCGGGCTCTCACACCTGAGAAGAGAGTAGCGCAAGAAGGGGGACGCGCTAGGGACTACGTGGGTAGGGGATTTCAGGCAATGGAGGACCGCTGGAGGGAGGGTGGTCTCTAGAGGGAGCACTGGCCAGAGAGAACTCTAGCGATGGAGGGTGGCTGGACGAGGAGGGGCTACGTAGCGTGAGGGATAGAGTGGGGGGAGGGGGCATGTAACGTGAGGGGTTATGGGGGGAGACTTCAGTTTTCTTTTTTTAATTTTCCATTTATTTATTAAACCCCTCTGAATAATAATAATAATCATTATCATCATCATCATCATCATAATATTATTATAATTATTTTTATTCATACATTTAATATTTGGTATTTTTCATTGAATATTATTATTTTTAGACACAAATAAAGACACATGGTTTGGTCGCACGATATGGTAGACCGTGTTTCAATCATGCACAAGCCAAAAAAACTCACCTGAATGTTTTAAAATTCAAAAAATTTACCCAAGAATCAACCCAAACCACAACTGGAAAAATTCAAGACCAAGAAAAGTATAGAATAAAGGACTATCCAGGGTCAGTGTGTGATAGTCGTTTCCCCTACACAATGGACCAACTCCCTATTGAATTTTCTTAAAAATTGGGAACCCGAAAAAGAACTCTCTAAAACCTCTAACAATTTTATAAATGGACTCCACTAAATCAGAAAAAAAAATAAATACTTGGACTACGGGTCATTTCCCCAGACAAAACACCCCAAAAAACTAAAATAAAATAATATTTCAAGATGTTTCTAATAGAAGATAATATGTTGTTACAAGTTTTCCAAAGAGAAAATTTTTAGATATAAAGAAAGTTTTAATATTAAAATATAATATGAAAAAGATTCCAATGAGTTAAATTGAATTAATAAATATATAATTATAAAAATCTTCCTTTTAAACCCATTTTTTTAAAAAAATTAAATCTTATAAATTGTTTAAATGAAATGGTAGTTTTTAATAAAAACTATTATATTTTTTCACTATTCAATAAAAATTAATCTTTTATGAAAAATTCCAAAAACTATCCCTATGATAATTTTGAAATGTTTACTAAAAAAATAATTTTCATTTTGTCAAATAAATTTTTTAATAGTGTAGAAAATTATTTTTTTTTAAAAATAAATAAAACAAAATTGAGAAGTAATTATTTTTGATATAGATAAATACTTTACAAAAATTAAATGTGTATTTATCGATATATATTCTTCATTCATTTAAAAAATTTATTTTATTTTAAAAATATGGTTATTCGTATTCTTAGTACCAAATATAATGTCTATGTTATAATTCTCATTTTTAAATAATATTATCAATAATATATCGTGGTTCGTTAACACTCGATGTTGTGTGTAATGTAAGATATCAGATAAATTAAATTTATTTGAAAACAGAATATTTCATAAAATCTCATAGGGTTACACATGTGCATCTTTATATTATCATACATTCATATATTTATATATAGATACTCATACATATGAATAAATATTGGTAAATACATAATGAATACATGTATATATATTATTGTAATTATATAAATATATATGAAAATTTTGATAAAAATTCATGTGTACATTTATATATATATATATATCTATATATGTATATAAATATAGATACACAAAACATAGAATCATATAAATATCAGTTCCCACATGCATGCATGCATGGAAATATAATAATGTAATTCTTTATAAATTTAATATATAAATATAAAAACATAAAAGAAACAAATATATGTAATTATATGTACATAAAAAAATACATAGTTCATTGATATTTTTATCGGAGGAAATTTGACCTGAAAATGTCCTGGAGAAGATTTTTCCTACAAATCTCCCCATGGAGATTTGTCTAACAAACATCTGATTGTAGGTTGGTCTTGCAAAACCAACACTAAAAATTTTTCTTACAAATATATCTTATAGATACATATAATTATGAGTATAAAATAACATATTTAAGTCATTTGAAACACAAATTTCCCATTGAATATTTCTATTGTAAATCACCCATTGATGATTTTTCCTACAAATCTCCAACTAGAGTTTTTTCTTGCAAATCTACCATTAAAGACTTTCTTAAAGAATCTACACCATTAAATTAATATATTTAATTTAATTATTTCATATATAAACCTATTTTTATATTTAAATATGATTGTTTTTATATGTAAGTATGCACATATAATAATATTTTGATGTATATAAGTACATGTATTTAAATATAATTAAAAATATTTATAGTTTTATAGGTCTGTATATATACATATGTACATATGCATGTATGTACTTATATCTATAAATAATTACATTATTTAAATTTTCCAGTAATTGAAATAATATATTTTTATGTACTCATATTAATATAGGTTTGTATATATATATTTGTATGTACATGTACGTAGATATGTATTTAACTATGTTTTTATATAGAAATATTAATATGTATATATAAATGTACAAATTTGTTTATATATAAATATATTAATATGTATGTATGTCTATGTGTGTGTGTGTATTCATTGGTTTTAATATATGTGACATCAATAATTATTATTGGTAAGCACATATATGAGAATTTATAAGGATAGTTTTATACATGTACATATTTGAATGTATATATAATTGCATGTAGATACATACTCATAGATGTAAACATGAATAAAAATAAATATTTTAATGTAATTATTTATAATTATACATCTATATAAGTACATAAAAAATAAATATTTATATGTGTGTTTTAAAGTCTATTTATACAAAAATATATTAATATATATAAATATGAGAACATAAATATATAACATTTCAATTATATGTAAATAAAATTAATGTAATTAAATATAAATTTTAGATGATAGATGAAAACACATGGACAAACTGACACTCACACACACAAATATAGGTATATAGAACAATATTTGTAGGTATATTTTAATGTGTGCACACACATGCATCTAAATGTTATTATACATACATACAGACATATAAATAAATATAAATATCAGTATATAAATTCATTCATATATATTAATGTAATTATTTTAAAATTTAATTATGTATCACCATTATCTTACATACATGCATTATGTTCATATATATCTAAATATAAACACGTACAAAAAACATAAATACATAAAAATTTAAGTACTCACTTGTGTTTATATAAATTAATGAAATTGTTTAAAAATTTAATATATAAATATATGACTTTACAAATATCTGATTGGATATTTCACAATGTAGATTGGCACTGTGAATATCTCTGTATCAATAACCTAGTATAGACTGGAACTATGAGTCTCCCATGGACGATTTCCCAATGCATATTTGTAGATTAAATCCATCATCGGATATTTCTCATGGTATTTTTATAGTATGAATCTCCAATGGGTGATTTCCTAGTGAAGATTTGTATATATTTATATATATGTTAATGATTTCATATTTTTTATGTATGTAATATTGATTTATAGTAGTAAATAATTACACTAATAATTTGGTATTCATTGAAATAAGTACATAATATTTTTATATATACCTATTTATATTTAGTATTCATGTTAGTATATTAATATATATTTGTATATGTATATAAGTATGTATTTATAGTTGGAGATATGTTTTTAACTATGTATGTATATGGACATATTAATTTGTACGTATAGATATATGTGTGTGTTTTCATATAAATATATTAATATATGTGTGTGTGTGTTTTCATTGGTTTTTATATATGTGTTACATCAATAATTTTTATTTTTATATAAAAATATATGTTATTATAATGATATTTTAATACATGTACATAAATTCATCGAACTATTTTTACCTATACAGACATACGCATAGATGTAAACATGCATACATATAAATATATATGGGTAATTGTTTACAATTATACATCTACATAAGTATATACAAATATAAATATTTATAAGTTTATTTTAATGTGTCTTTTTTGTATACATTACAAATATCACATAATTAATTAGTTTATTTATATTTACAATATTTGTACATAATTGTTCAGGTATATAGTATTTATATATATTCAATGATATATATTTCTCTAAGTGTGTGCATGTGTGTGATCGATAAATTTTAGAAATATTTATTGATATATTGATATAAATATTTTGATTACTACACATAGTTTAAACAAGAAAATTAAATCTAAATTTTATACAACAAAAATTATGTTTCTTGTAGAATAACTTATATGTTTATATATATATATATATATATATATACATTTGTATATATGTTATATGTATGTAGGTTTATATATATTTCTATTTCTATATAGTTCTAAATAAATATATCTATAAATATTTTTATATTTTCATTAGTGAATGCATATACATAAAAATACTTGCATGTACTTATAGGTTTTTATATTTATAAATAATATATAAAATATGAATGTATGTAATTATAATAATTTATTTATGTGTTTATATACTCAAAGAAATAAATAAATATATATATGTGTACTCTTATACTCATTAATTTTATAAATAAATGATTATGTATGTAATATTTTAGTGTATTTTTTTGTGTAAGAAAATATCCGCCAATAGTTACAAAAATATTTTGTAATTGTACACCACAAATCCATACCTACATATAAAAATATTATGTTTTTAAATAAATATATGATATATTGGTCTATAATTTTTCTTATCAATCTAACGATTGAATTGGTAGTGATATATTTATATTTTGATAGAATTTAAAAATAATATGTTAGTTTAAAAATAATCAGTCTAAAAATATTTAATAGATGGGATAGAAGATAAATTTTGTGTTAGCACTATGCATCGACATGAGAGTATTGACGTGCGTACTGAGGTAATTAAAATAACTACCTTTCAAAAATAAAAAAATCTAGAATGAAGGTGATTTGGCCACCTTCCACTCCACTACACGTCGCTATCCTACACCCCAAATCAATCAACCATTTCAGGTGGGAAATGGAAATACCAATGTACGGGGTTTTATTTCTTACCCAAGTAAGAGAATAGAGACCCTATATATTCCCATGTGAGAATATCTGGCTATTTTTTTAAACAGCCGGTCATGTGAAAAGAAAATCCACACTGGGTTTGTGATTTTACTCAAGTAACCAAATTTCTATATATGAGGATGATCACATATGAAGTGGGAAAATCCCCATATCAGATAAATCATTCGCAAATGGTTACATAGAAGGAATTGAAGAACATAACCCACCATATCTTGTATCCCACTGATGATCATGATATACAGTATACATCTAAATTTACTATTCACATATATGTGGTGGTTTCATGTATTTCATGATTTTCACAAGACTTTATGTAGCTTTTGAAATATGAACCCTTAGTAGATTTATAGCCAATCCACGAAAGCCACATTGGCATGATCTGAATTGGCTACTATGGTATTTTTCATGTAATTCAAAATTTATATTTTTATTTTGGTAGAAACCTTGATACATCTAAAATGATGATTAGATATATATATATATATATATACTGACTATGTAGTTAATACTGACATGAGAAATTCATTAACTGGGAATGTTTTCAATAATTAGGGAGGCTCTATATTTTGGAAAAGTAATATGTAATATGTGGTTGACCATTAAAAAATAGAGTCAAAATATATTGCATCGACTGAGGTTATTAAGTAAGCACTATGTGTCACATACATGACTTATTTTAATGGTATTTTTCATTTAATTCCATTTATTTCTATGTTTTGGGGGTTTCCCATGCATTTTGGTGAAAAGCGTGTGTTTTTGTGATTTGTGCCAAACCATGAGCCCATTTCATGTTTTTAAAACAAAATTTTCTTTTTTATAAATCCTTAATTTTTCATCATTTTACACCCATTCCACTTACCAATTAAAACACCCTGAAATATTAAAATCACCATATCAATTTTGAACCCATAGCAATCCATAATAATGATGGATTTGGGATTTTTATTAAGGTATTGGGCCAGCCCGTAATCCCCTTTCCTGCTTAAAATTATTTTTTTAATTTTTCATTATCTCATTCATTCTTTGCTGTTTTTTAGGGATTCCACCTCCCACAAAAAGAACAAAACTTGAGGCTCTCCCCCATTCTCAACTTTGCCTCTTTGGAGCTCATGTCCCCCATGGTTTATGGAAATATTTCTTATCCTTTCTCAAATTTACCAGATTTGAACAGGTAAAATGTTTCTTTCATAAATCCTTCAATTTATACCCTTTTCCCCCATTTCAGTTCTAACATGACCCTCTAAGCCTTATTAAAACCACACTTGAATTTTTTATGGTTTGGAAATTCAGATACTAGTGTATTTGCGGTGATTTCTTCAAGTTCTCTTATAATAAGGGTTTCTCTCTGGGATTTCTTCCTTTTACTTAGGGTTTCTTCAAATTTTCATGAATTTATAGTGTCCAGAATTTAAGGTTCATAACTAGGGTTTTTCATTGAGTTTCTTTGTCTAATATTGGGGTTTTAGGTTGGTTTTCACTCCCTTGTGGTGTGATGGTGGTATGGTTGATGTCTCGCACAACGGTTTGGAGGGTTTTACACATTCTATTGGTGATTCCATGTGTATGAATTATTTTATGAGTTATATTTTCCTTATTAATATTTTTTCCATGATACTCTTCAATTATATATTGGTGTGAAAAGAATTTTATGAATTATTGATTAATCTTTTAGTTTCAATGTTTCATAATTTCGGAAAATGTTTGTATTTCAAGTGTATCTTTTGTGGTATCACTTGAGGTGATTTTATAACATTTTAATGTGGTTTAATAAATGTTTTTAGCACTGAAAAACCTATTTTGGTGTGATGTTTTCTTGAATTTGGTTTCAAAAGATGGTATTTAGATGTGTGTTATCTTCAATCCATGACTATACTACTTTGAATTGTTTTATGAAAATTCTAAATTAGTTATTGATTTATACCAGAGGTGAAATCATGTTAGCAACATATTTTTAAGAGATTATTTTTTTAAATGGAATATTTTAATATTAATTGGTTGTTATGTGATGGGTTATATCTTGTAAAAATTTTAGAAAATTGGATAAAGGAATTTATTTAAGTGAAAAGGAGATGTTAAACATGTAGTGGGCTGTTTTGGTGTGAGTATGATTTCAAAATGAATCTAAATTAAAAAGTAGATTATGTTACATGTGTGTGGGATGTTTTATGTGTGTGTGATTTTAAATGGTATTTGTATAACATCCCGCCTTTTTATAACATAACTTTCATTTCATTACACGGAACTGAGGATCGTTAAGGTTTAGTGTCTTGGAAACAAGGATCATAATACATAAAAAAACATAAAACATTCCTCTTAAACACTTGAAAGGCTTCTCCTTTACTTCATCCTATGTTCATTATGCATCTCATAACCTGGGGACATACATCAAAAGAAAGGGTGAGCAGAAGGCCCAGTAAGGGAAACAAGAGAAACATTTTACAAGTGAACTTGAGATACTTCAATAAGGACATGAAAAGAACTTTAACGCATGAGGAAGAAATCATGAGATACATCATAATAAAAATAAAATTTTTCATAACATGAAGATGTGGCTGCAACATTTAATATTGACAATCGTTTCGTTTCACCAAGGTCCATCCCCAAGGTGTCGTTAAAAATTACCAAGGTTATTCACCAAGGCGTCGTTAAAATGGTCATCTCTAGAGATTAAGTCTATACCCAATGCATTGGAGCGCTATCAGGGCGCACCCTTAAATTTTCCTTTATTATCATGTGATCCACATATAACATCATCAAAAATTTCATAAATAACCCATATAGCATAAAATAAATGGGTTTCATTTCATAATCATAATTTTTTAAAAACTGCTTTAAAGACATGATCTTTACGTTACTTTAAACCCACGGAAAGGGAAAGCGGGTATCATGTATGTAAATACCAGAATTTCAAATAGAACATTTTTATATATATGTGAATACCCCTGTAGAAATGGGAGCTTTGAGTATTCACTTTATAACATAAAAATAATTTTCATAAAAGAGAGGCATCTTGAGACGAAAATTCTGCAGCATAACGGCTATGTTACACGGTTTTAGAAAACATTGAAAAGAGAGGGAACATGGGTCGAACAACCATAATTGACCCATAAAACAGAAGAGGGACAGAATAAGAAGTATATATGGACATGGTGATGCAATTTTAAGGTCATACCATTTGAAATGAAAAACATGGAAGGAAGACAAAAATTTGATTTCTCTTATGAAAATTCGGCAGCCTAACGGCATCACTTAAACTTCAACAAAAATGAATTGAACAAATCAAATAGGGTCTCTCATCATATGATCATAAGAGATCAGTATGATAGATATAGAGATCATACCCCAACATAATAAAAAGGAACTTGAAAGATTTGACATGAAAATCAAACTTGAAAAATGAGAAGGTTGAAAGATTCACTTAAACATTCGGCAGCCTAACAGCGTCACTTAAACTTTCATAAAACGAAATGATGAGAGTAAGAGGGGATCTCTCATCATATAAAAATGAAAGGGGAAGTAAGAGGAATATAAAATAACATCCTCTCACATAATAACATGGAGCATAAAAGGAATGACATCATAGAGATTACATGAAAAGAAAGAGAGGGTCGGATCCCTTACCTTAAAACGTGACTCTTGAAACTCAAAGGCTTGGACCTTAAGGGCTTGGGGGCACCTTGTGAGGACTCCTTGGGAGGTAAGGAGGCCAGAACTTAGATGGGGGAGAGTTGGGAGTGAAAACTAAAGGAGGAAAGGGTGGGTATTTATTGGGAAAGTGAGGGGACAAGGCATTAATGGCCAAGGGACACCTCACAAGTGCTTTTCTCAAACCCATGTGCTCTCTCATGATATTTTTCATAAAGTTAGACCACATGGGGCACCCAAAACAATACTCCATCACCCTTGGCCGGCCAACCCTTGAAATATCTCATGACATCATCATGACACAGTTATGATGTCATTAAACATACCGAAACCCTAAAACTGTATTTTTACTATTCACTGAAAATTCAACTTTTTCAGAATAATCCCAAAATTTTACCTTAACCAAATATCAATGCTCTGATTTCAAAAATGAAATCCATTTTATAAAAATAATTTTCTAAATATCTTTAATTTAATTTTTAAATAAAAACACTATTCATCGAAAATTCATTTTTTTCAGAAAAATCCCCAAAAATTACCTTAACATAATATCGATGCTCTGAATTCAAAAATAAAGTCCTTTATATAAAAATAATTTTCTAATTATTTTTAATTAAATTTTTAGTTAAAAAACACTATTCATCCGAAAAAACTAATACCAGACTAATAATTTATGAAACCATTATTTACCCATTTTATTGAATCACATTACTTAATCTAGGTGTCTGAATTATATTAAAACTTTCTTTGAGTGAAATTACTATTCCATTTGGTCACATTACTAATCCTAAGCGTAAAATCACTATTCATAATTTACTATTCATCAAAAATTAAGTTGATCTTATTAGACTCCAAATTACTTACTGAACACTTTTGTAGAATACCATTTTTTGAAAATCATTACACATCATTAGTTATTTAGGGTTTACATAAATATTTTAAAACATCCCTTTTTCCAAAATTCATCAATAAAATACATTCTAAAATTATCTAAACATTTGAAATTTCACAAACATCACTAAAGGAAGAAATCTCAATTTATTCACCCGAAAGGATTACACAAGGAAGATAGGGTCTCATCACATAGCCCCTTATAACACCGGCATAAGACCTAAGTGTAAGGTGTGCTATGGTGAGAGAATCTGAGGGAGGCTCAGATAACATTTCCCTAGTAGTAATCTCTACTAACTTGAACTACTCCCGTAGGCGTTTCCGTTCAAGCTTGACATGCTGGAGTTCGGCTTGGGCTTGGTCCAAAGAGAAGCCCACAGATGCTACCTCCTTCCCAAGCTCTGATAAGTGGGCTTCATAAGGGTCGAGTCTACTGGATGAAGCCATCGACTCCTCCTTCTGCATTAACCATTAACATCTTATTAAATCAATAAGAGTAAGTTAATATACAACTCAAAAAAGATTGGGTCATTACATTTTTCCCCCCTTCAGAAATTTCGTCCCCGAAATTTATACTTGAGGCCTAGTCGAAAAGGTGAGGGTACTTTTGCTTCATTGATTCCTCCAGCTCCCAAATCGCCTCTTCATATTTATGATTCCTCCACAACACTTTCACAAGGTGGGTAGTCTTGTTTCATAGGACCTTGTCTCTACGGTCCAAGATCTCCAATGGATGCTCCTCGTAAGAGAGGTCATGTTCTAGTTGTACCACCACTAGGTTCAGTACATGCGAAGGGTCGGGTATATACTTCCTCAAGGGAGATACATGGAAGACATCATGAACTTGAGCTAGGTTCGCTGGAAGTGCTAAACGATAGGCCACTGCTCCTATGCGATCAAGGATTTCATAGGGGCCAATGTACCTAGGGCTGATCTTCCCTTTCTTCCCAAACCGCATGACTCTCTTCCATGGAGAAATTCGAAGGAAGACTTTGTCACCAACACCAAAATCCAAGTCCCTTCGACGATTGTCAGCATAGCTCTTCTTCCGACTCTGAGCAGCCTTTATGTGTTGTTGGATGGCATGAACCTGTTCCGTCATCTCTTGCACGAGATCAGGGCCAAGAAGCTTCCTCTCACCAGTTTCATCCCAACAAGTAGGAGTTCTGCACCGCTTTCCATATAGATCTCCATAGGGTGCCATATGAATACTCGAATGGAAGTTGTTGTTATAGGAGAAATCAACTAATGGGAGGTGTTGATCCCATCCACCTTTAAATTCCATTGAGCATAATCTCAACATGTCTTCGAGTGTCTGAATAGTCCTTTCAGATTGGCCATCAGTTTGAGGATGATAGGCCGTACTAAAATTCAATTCAGTATTCAGAGCATGTTGAAGACTTCTCCAGAATTTTGATGTGAATCTTGGGTCACGTTGAGATACGATGGATAGTGGTACCCCATGCAGCCTTACCACTTCCTTCACGTATATCTTGGCAAGCTGATCCAGAGAGAAATCTTCCCGAATAGAGATAAAATGGGTTGTCTTGGTGAGACGGTCCACAATAACCCATATCGCATTGTTTCCTTTGGATGTTTTCGGGAGACCAGTTACAAAGTCCACAGTGATATTATCCCACTTCCATACTAGAATGGGTAGCAGTTGTAATACCCCTTTAGGAAGTTGCCGTTCTGCCTTTATTTTCTGACACACCAGGCACCTTGTAGTGTAATCAGCAATCTCCCTCTTCATGTTATCCCACCAATAATGATCACGAAGGTCTCTATACATCTTAGTGCTTCCCGGGTGTATAGAGAATGTAGAGCTATGAGATTCATCCATCAGTTCTTTATTTACCTCCGGAATAGATGGAACACATAGTCTTGTACGAAATTTCAATACACCTTCTTTATCAATATTGAAATCAGGGAACTTACCATCTTTTACAGCCTCAAACTTCTCCTGCAGTAAAGGATATTCTTTTTGAGCCTTCTTGATCCTCTCTAGTAATGAAGGTTGAGAAATCATTTGGAATAGGGTTGATGATGTCCCTTTCCTTATAATTCCCATGTCCAGTTTTACTAAATCTTTAATCAAGGGATCTCCTACGATCCTCATTGTTGCCAGAACAACAGGATCTTTCCTTCTTAACGCATCCGCGACTTTGTTTGCTCTTCCAGGGTGATAATGAATTGAACAATCATAATCTTTAATAAGCTCCAACCATCTCCTTTGTCTCATGTTCAATTCATTCTGTGTGAAAATATACTTTAGACTTTGGTGGTCAGTGTATATCACATTTCTCCCCATAAAGATAGTGCCTCCATATCTTTAGAGAAAAAACAACTGCCTCCAGCTCTAGATCATGCGTAGGATAATTCTGCTCATGATTTTTCAACTGTCGAGATGCATAAGCAATTACATTGTCATTTTTCATGAGGACGCACCCAAGCCCTTTCAGAGATGCATCGCTAAAAATAATGAATCCTTCATCGATAGATGGTAGTGTTAACACAGGTGCAGTAACCAATCTCTTCTTCAGCTCTTGGAAACTTTCCTCGCATTCCATTGTCCAGATGAACTTAACCCCTTTTCGAGTCAACTTGGTTAGTGGATTAGAAAGCTGTGAAAAGTTTTTCAAAAACCTCCTATAATATCCTGCTAAACCAAGGAAACTACGAATCTCAGTTACTGTTGTGGGTTGAGGCCACTCCTCTACAACCATTGTCTTTGCAGGATCAACCGAGATTCCTTCATTGGTTACGATGTGCCCCAAGAAATCCACCTATTGTAACCAAAACTCACACTTTCTGAACTTCCCAAAGAGCCTCTCCTTCCGCAGAGTTTTCAATATAACCCTTAGATGATCTTCATGCTCCTCACGACTTTTTGAATATATCTAAATATCTTCAATAAAAACTACCACAAAGTAATCAAGGTAGTCCTTAAAGACTCTATTCATCAAATCCATGAAAATAGCAGGAGCATTAGTCAAGCCGAAGGGCATAACAGTAAACTCATAATGCCCATATCTTGATCGGAAGGCAGTCTTTGGAATATCTTCCTTCTTCACCCTCAGTTGATGATAACCAGATCGAAGGTCAATCTTAGAGAAGAATTGAGCCCCGCGAAGTTGGTCAAATAAATCATCAATTCTTGGAAGAGGATATCTGTTCTTCACCGTGATCCCGTTCAGTTCTCTATAATCAATGCATAGCCGCATTGATCCATCCTTCTTCTTCGCAAAGAGAACTGGTGCTCCCCAAGGAGACACACTCGGTCGGATAAACCCCTTCTCCAACAAGTCTTGGAGTTGTTTCTTTAACTCTTCTAGCTCCACATTTGCCATTCTATATGGATTCTTTGATATCGGTTGAGACCCAGGTACGAGTTCAGTGGAGAACTCTACCTCTCTTTCTGGGGGAGGTCCAGGTAACTTCTCAGGAAATACATCCATGTATTCCTGAACAATTGAAACATCTTCAATTTGTATGCTCCCTTTCCCTTCTTCATCATCACCTATTAACTCCATAAAGAAAGCTATGGGAGGTGATTCAATATAGGGATCAGTTCGGGATATCTCTCCTTGGAAGATAACTGTAGGTCGTTCATTCAATACTACTGAGATTTCCTTACTTCTGCATTTGATCTTAGCATTATACTTTGAGAGCCAGTCCATCCCTAGTATAATGTCGAATTCCATCATGGGAATGACTACTAGATTTGCGATAAGATTGTGCTCACCAAAGTAAACACTAGAGTCTCTAAATACTGTTGATGCAAGGATAATCCCACTTGGAGTCTTGACAGACAAATCTACCTCTAGCAGTTCGGGGATTGATTCTATATTCCTTGCAAACTTGGAGGAAATAAAGGAATGCGTAGAACCAGAATCAAATAAAGTACTTGCTAGTTTTGAGTGGACGACAAGAGTACCTTCTACCACATCGTTCGGGACTTCAAATTCAGTTGTTGTGATAGCGAAAGCACGACCATGCTCTCTTGGCCTCTGCTGAGGTTGATGGTGATTCCCCTCCACCGCCCTCGGATTTGGACATTGGTTAGCAAAGTGCCCAAGCTGTCCACACTTGAAGCATGTGACTTAGGGTAGGTCCAGAACCATCTTTCCTCTATCGTTAGTGTTGGGAAGCTGAGGCTTCACCTCACTTTGACAATTCCGAGCAATATGGCCTCCTCTTCCACACTTGTAGCACTTGCCACTTCCGTTCAAGCAGTTCCCCAGATGATTCTTCCCACATTTATTGCATGTGGTAAGTTGCATTTGCTTTCCACCTCTTCCCTGATCAAAAGACTTCCCTAAACTGGGCTCCAACGATCTCTTCTTTTCATTTGGTTTATGAGACCACTGTGTCTCACCAAACTCCAGCTCGACTTTCATAGCACTTCGAACTATTTCTTCATAGCTGTCATAGTCCTTGTTGGCTAGATTCTTCCGTAGATGAGTTCGTAGTCTACCAAAGAATCTATCAACCTTCCCATTAGGGTCCATGACAAAGCTTGAGGTATAACGGGAAAGCCTTGTGAAGTTCATCTCATAGCTTCCGGCAGATTCGTTCTCCTTCTGCTTCTGCTCGAGAAACCCTTTTTCCATTCTCGTTCTCATGGAACGAGGGAAATACTTGTTAAGGAAAATTCCCCGAAATTCTTCCCACTCCATAACTTCTATCTGTCCTCGTGGCTTCATGTTTTTGATCAGTGACCACCACTGATCAGCTTCTCCCTCTAGGCGGTAAACAGCAAGGGTGACTTTTTCTTGTTCCGAACAATGAAGTACAAAAAATATCTTTTCAATGGAGCTTATACATTGTTCCGCAACCAATGGGTCAGTAGATCCACTTAATGTTGGCGGTCGTTGACGCATGAAGGACTCAACAGAGTGTTTTTCCCTTCGTGGTGAGGTCGGCCTCTCAGCTTGATTCAAGTTATTACTCATAACTTGAGTCATTTGGTTCATAATTCTCATGAATGTTTCCATTCCGGCTTCCATCGGAGTGCCATCAGCACATGGTGCATTGCGGTCACCATCGGCACGGTTCCTCCTATTGCCCGCCATTTTCTAAAAGAATAAAACCTTAGTAAGAAACTTATTTCATTTATGAATCTTTTAACTAAGACTTCATGCTTAGACAATTACACTTTTCTATAATTCCTTCATAATGATTCATAAAAAGCTTGTGATTAACCAAACATATCCCCCGGGAGTGTCGTAACCAAGAGTGCAGCAAGGCCCGTTATCATGCACCAGTTCTCGTTCGAGTCTAGCTCAAAGCGGTGTTTTCGGGTTTTACCCCTATGTACATCTGTGCCAGAGCCGCCTCTACCTGCTCGTATCCAGACAGGGATGTATTTGTTTAATAAACCACTTACTCAATACTTACCAAAATACCAGGAAGTTTTCCTATATTTAAACTTTTCTATAGGGTTCTTCCTAATGTTTTTATATCCTAATTTCCACAAATAACTAAACCATCCTTTGATACCAACTATAACATCCCGCCTTTTTATAACATAACTTTCATTTCATTACACGGAACTGAGGATCGTTAAGGTTTAGTGTCTTGGAAACAAGGATCATAATACATAAAAAAAACATAAAACATTCTTCTTAAACACTTGAAAGGATTCTCCTTTAGTTCATCCTATGTTCATTATGCATCTCATAACCTGGGTACATACATCAAAAGAAAGGGTGAGCAGAAGGCCCAGTAAGGGAAACAAGAGAAACATTTTACAAGTGAACTTGAGATACTTCAATAAAGACATGAAAAGAACTTTAAGGCATGAGAAAGAAATCATGAGATACATCATAATAAAAATAACATTTTTCATAACTTAAAGATGTGGCTGCAACATTTAATATTGACAATCGTTTCGTTTCACCAAGGTCCATCCCCAAGGTGTCGTTAAAAATTACCAAGGTTATTCACCAAGGCATCGTTAAAATGGTCATCTCTAGAGATTAAGTCTTTACCCAATGCATTGGAGCGCTATCAGGGCGCACCCTTAAATTTGCCTTTATTATCATGTGAGCCACATATATCATCATCAAACATTTCATAAATAACCCATATAGCATAAAATAAATGGGTTTCGTTTCATAATCATAACGTTTTAAAAACTGCTTTAAAGACATGATCTTTACGTTACTTTAAACCCACGGAAAGGGAAAGAGGGTATCATGTATATAAATCCCAGAATTTAAAATAGAACATTTTTATATCTATGTGAATACCCCTGTAGAAATGGGATCTTTGATTATTCACTTTATAACATAAAAATAATTTTGAGAAAAGAGAGGCATCTTGGGACGAAAATTCTGCAACACAACGGCTATGTTACACGGTTTTAGAAAACTTTGAAAAGAGAGGGAACAAGGGTCGAACAACCATAATTGACCCATAAAACAGTAGAGGGACAGAATAAGAAGTATATATGGACATGGTGATGCAATTTTAAGGTCATACAATTTGAAATGAAAAACATGGAAGGAAGACAAAAATTTGATTTCTCTTATGAAAATTCGGCAGCCTAACGGCGTCACTTAAACTTCAACAAAAATGAATTGAACAAATCAAATAGGGTCTCTCATCATATGATCATAAGAGATCAGCATGATAGATATAGATATCATACCCCAACATAATAAAAAGGAACTTTAACGATTTGACATGAAAATCAAACTTGAAAAATGAGAAGGGTGAAAGAATCACTTAAACAATCGGCAGCCTAACGGCGTCAGTAAAACTTTCATAAAACGAAATGATTAGAGTAAGAGGGGATCTCTCATCATATAAAAATGAAAGGGGCAGTAAGAGGAATATAAAAGAACATCCTCTCACATAATAACATGGAGCATAAAAGGAATGACATCAAAGAGATTACATGAAAAGAAAGAGAGGGGTCGGATCCCTTACCTTAAAACGTGACTCTTGAAACTCAAAGGTTTGGACCTTGAGGGCTTGGGGGCACCTTGGGAGGACTCCTTGGGAGGTAAGGAGACCAGAACTTCGTTGGGGGAGAGTTGGGAGTGAAAACTAAAGGAGGAAAGGGTGGGTATTTATAGGGAAAGTGAGGGGACAAGGCATTAATGGCCAAGGGACAACTCACAAGTGCTTTTCTCAAACCCATATGCTCTCTCATGATATTTTTCATAAAGTTAGGCCACATGGGGCCCCCAAAACAATAATTCATCACCCTTGGCCGTAAAACCCTTGAAATATCTAATGACATCATCATGACACAGTTATGATGTCATTAAACATACCGAAACCCTAAAACTGTATTTTTACTATTCACTGAAAATTCAACTTTCTCAGAATAATCCCAAAATTTTACCTTAACCAATTATCAATGATCTGATTTCAAAAATGAAATCCATTTTATAAAAATAATTTTCTAAATATCTTTAATTTAATTTTTAAATAAAAACACTATTCATCGAAAATTCATTTTTTTCAGAAAAATCCCCAAAAATTACCTTAACATAATATCGATTCTCTGAGTTCAAAAACAAAGTCCTTTTTATAAAAATAATTTTCTAATTATTTTTAATTAAATTTTTAATTAAAAAACACTATTCATCTGAAAAAACTAATACCTGACTAATAATTTATGAAACCGTTATTTACCCATTTTATTGAATCACATTACTTAATCTAGGTGTCTGAATTATATTAAAACTTTCTTTGAGTGAAATTACTAATCCATTTGGTCACATTACTAATCCTAAGCATAAAATCACTATTCATAATTTACTATTCATCAAAAATTAATTTGATCTTATTAGACTCCAAATTACTTACTGAACACTTTTGTAGAAGACCATTTTTTGAAAATCATTACACATCATTAGTTATTTAGGGTTTACATAAATATTTTAAAACATCCCTTTTTCCAAAATTCATCAATAAAATACATTCTAAAATTATCTAAACATTTGAAATTTCAAAAACATCACTAAAGTAAGAAATCTCAATTTATTCACCCGAAAGGATTACACAAGGAAGCTAGGGTCTCGTCACATAGCCCCTTATAACACCGGCATAAGACCTAAGTGTAAGGTGTGCTATGGTGAGAGAATTTGAGGGAGGCTTAGATAACACTGCCCTAGTAGTAATATCTACTAACTTGAACTTCTCCCGTAGGCGTTTCCGTTCAAGCTTGACACACTGGAGTTCGGCTTGGGCATGGTCCAAAGCGAAGCCCACAGATGCCACCTCCTTCCCAAGCTCTGATAAGTGGGCTTCATAAGGGTCGATTCTACTGGATGAAGCCATCGACTCCTCTTTCTGCATTAACCATTAACATCTTATTAAATCAATAAGAGTATGTTAATATACTACTCAAAAAGATTGGGTCGTAACAATTTGAATGTGAAAATGGTATTTCATTGATGGTGGAACTTGTTTGAGCACAAGATGGAAACCCCGGGTATCTAGGTGGGTGGACATGTACTAGTATGCTAGTGATCCTTTGGGGTTTGGCCCCTATTTCATGTAGAATATTTGATGATGACAAGACTAACTAAAATATGATGATGTTGTTTTTTGAGGACCACTACGATCTAGGTATCATCCCTAATAGTGGATTTTGTGCACGAGAACGTATATTTAGATGGTTACTTTCACCGAGATACGAGGTACCAGGGACCCACAATGAGCTATTGTCTATGGGTTATTTCCCATTGCTAGTGATCATTGGATATTTTACACTTATCATCATCATATGGTGTGTTTTACTGGAAAATTTCAGTAGCTTATGCATCTTATTTAAATGTTTTTTTACTTTAAAATATCCCACATGAAAACTATTTCTACTTAATGTTGCATCTATTTAAAATTCTTATTAGTATTTCATGTTTATGAAAACATGTAAGATTTTCATCATTGTATGTTTATCACATGGAATATTTTTGTGGTGGAATCCTACTAGGCTTTTTCTCACACCCTACTTACAACTTTGGGTGTAAATAGACTTGGTTTTTGTCACAGGTTTGGGTAAAGCTTTTAGTGCCATTGTTACGGGTTTCTAGCTGTCCTTGGTGATGTGTTGTGGAGATGGCTTGAGGGAGGTGACTCTTTCCATGATGAGGTTTTTTGGATGTCCATTCTTCTTGTATTCATTTGTAATAGTCTTTGATATTAATTTTAAATTGTGTAAATAAATTAGGAATTTTTGTAAAAGATGGTTCATTTTTGAAAAATATAGATTTGTTTTATAGGATTTGTTTGATGTTTTATGTATATAAATATTAGAAATTCGTTCCCAAATTTTATTTTATAGTACCCGGGAACTTGTGCCATCCCATGGGGATCGATAACGCCCTTCAGCTCTTGCCACTGACCAAATTGGGTGCCGGTATTGAAGGCGACCAGATCTTGTTCGTGATACTATGGCTCATGGGTTTGTCTTTTAAAATCATTCTCTATGATTCTATTATTACATTATATATTGATATTAGATGATCTATGAATTTAATAAAAAATCTAGTAAGACATGGTAAATCTAAATACATAGATATAAAATTAAACTTTATTGGATATGTTATTGAATATGGAATTGAATGTTTCAATAACATACATATTGATAATAAATTGACTGATAGTCTAATTAAAGATGTAGTATTATCTAAATTTTATAAATGTTTATATAATTTGAATTTTTTAATAATTAAAAAACCTTAGGTGAATGAACATTACTAATTTAAATTTTAAATGTAGAGATTTGTGATTTGAATTGTTTTCGTATTGAATTTTCTTGTTTTATTAATATACCACTTAAATAATTTAATATGAATGCATGGATATTAGTTTCTATTTTTGTATTCTTATCATTCTCATTAAATATTGTTTAATAGATCCATATTATACAACTAGAACTCCTGTATGGGTCTCATTCTTCGATCACTGCCTTCAGTTGCCCAATTATCCCCTTCGGCTCGTGTTTTCCACATCAATGATCCTATTTGTCTTTCATTCATGGATATTGAATTTTAATGCCACTATTTTTATATGTTCTGTCCATTTTTTTGATTTTGTTTGATAAAACCATTTTTTTCTATACAGAATGGATCCAAGTTTGGTGTTGATTCATCTGATGGTCTCAAAGTGTAGTGGAATATTAGTGGAATGAATAGTTCATACATTCCATATCATTCTAAATTTAATTCAGTTTGGTTCTCCCCTATCCCATCTCTCTCCATTGTTTCTCCTAAATTTAAACCCTACTATTGTAGCTATCTACTGTGGTGTTGATTCTCTAGTTCAAATCATATCATCACCGATCAGAGTTCTTTGTGCACTACTATTGGTGGAGTATTATGATTTTATCCCTTCCTCATAAAGAAGTGTGTATTTTTTATGAACCAAGAAGATTCAGTGAGGTATTTCCTTTGTACAACATAGCTTGAGAATATTTTCATCCCATTGAACATCTTTTCTGGCTAGCCTTATATTGTATCTTAATTTTAGATTAATAAATGTTTTATGTGGATGACATTCTTTTCAAGAACATAGGACCTGACTGGAGTGAATAATGTTAAATCCATTCTTTTAACTTTACTTATTTCTTATTTATTATATATTGTATGTTCTATATCCAATGGAATTGAATTTTGTGAACAAAACCCACAATCTGGTCCTTTTTGGTTTGTGTCAACTATCACATACTAGTGAACCTTCCCCCAACACTTGATTTATCATCCATTTCATGAGAAATGTTTTTTTTATCTTGGTTGTAATGGAGTCAGGGATATAAAAGATATAAAGAGAACTGATCAGTAGTGATTGGGTTGAATCTGGATCTGGACATTAGATCAAAATCAATATAAAATATGAATTTATACTACTTTATGTGTTAGTTTCTTATGTTGTTTTCTGATTTATTTCTTCAATATCATTTTTTTGTTAGAAAGTGTAACTAAAGTTATTATGGTGAACTCGATTAGAATTAATTAAACTATGTTAACTAATCATGTTTATGTTTAATTCATAGATGTCTATGATTTTCTAGTTTTAATATCATGCTTCATTTTATCCTCTAATGATATATCGTCAATTGTAGTTAGAGATAAATATTTTTAGGATGTTGAAAATTAATTCCAACTTTATAAAAATATAGATATTATGTGAGGTGTCACTAGATGTTCACATTGTGTTTTCTTTATCTAGTGTTACAATTTTCTCTTCTTCATCGCCATCATTTTTTTCTACTTTAGTTATATATGGGTCAATAGTGTGATATATTTTTCATTGATAACTTAAACCATAGAATTTAAATCATAAAATGATATGTTTCAATTTTATTTTTGATAATATATCCATTACATTGGTGCTTGACAGACTCATTAGCCTAATGAGAGATCACATTGTATTGTCTTCCAACTTAATAAATCTTTGGTGGTGTTCAAACCATCTTCTACATAGCTTCTAGAATATCATTGATGAAATCTATCACAAGAGAGGTAATATTTTATTATTAGTTCATTCCATTCCATTTTCCCAGTAATTCCATCTTTTTCTGCCCATAAATTCTAATTCCACTACTATGGATTTATTTTGATAAACATTACCACTATTTCATCACTTTCAATAAAACATTTTTACCCTAAATTTTTCTAATGTTTGGGTTTTTCTTCATTTTTTATTATTTTTGTTATTTTTATCTTATAAACATACATTATACCTTCTTTTTTATTCTAAAATGGCTCATAAATATCTTGTAATAAGTACATTTTAAATGAAAAAATACAGAACATCAATGACAACATTTTTCATGTTATAGAAAATTAGGGTATTGACAATTAATGAACATAAGTGAGGAAGGAATGGAATGGTTTTATATTTCCTTTAATAAATAAATTCAAAAAATGATGTGAATATGGAAAAGAAATTATGTTTTTCTCAAAATTATTGTCAAGTATTCTATATATAAGATCACAACCTATTTTTCATGAAAGTGTAAATGATCATGAACTAATGGATAAACATTCAATTGTTCCTCAATTCATGGTAGGACCTTCTCAATTACAGTAATCTTAGAACAAACAAGTCTCTAAAAATGAGTTAATGAATTTTTATGTCATGAATGATTTAAAATTTCTCCATCCTTCGGTCCTACAGGGTAAACCCTCTCCATAAGAAGTCTGGAAGAGGATCATTCTTATCCACCATATCATTGAGGGAATATAAGCACCAGAAATGAACTGGTTCATGATAACCACCTACATGTTTAAAGGGGTTTCTTTTTGGTAGTTCAATAGAATACATAAGGAATAGAAAGACTAGAGCCTCAATTGAAATAACATAAATTATTTTTCCAATATGTAATTCAACCCAACTACTTTACATCAATTTATGGAAATAAAGTTCATAAATCTCCAGCAATGATCAGTTTTTGTTATTAAAGGATCCATATTTTTCCTTGAGGTATGAACCATTTTTATGTTAAATAATACTCCCTTGTATTACCATAATGGTTTTCCATAGGGTGCATATTAGGTTTCAATGGTGTTCAGTATGGTTTGGGGCCTAGTGTTCCAGTTTATAAGAAAGCTCTATGGGGTGCATAGTTAGTTCTTATTTTTCTCTAACCATGAACCAGAGCCATGAGACTCAAAAAGGGGAGTAGAATAGTTTGATAAACAATGAAATGGGGGATTTTTAATCATGTGAGGGATGTAGTTTATTTCTTACCGATCTAATAAAAATGGCACCTAGTTTGTACAACCGTGGCGAAAACCCATTCACCTTGTTCAGAGTGGGTAAAATTAAATATTTTCCCCCTTTTTTCAATAAATAAAATTTTCCATTTTCCTAATTTTATATTGTACACAATAGCCACCATTGTCTCTCCCTTTCATATTCATAAGAATTTGGTGGATCTCCTTCATCTGACCTCCTTTTCTGTCAGTTTTTATTGTGTTGCAACACCCTCGGTAAGGCTACTACACATTTACCTTCATTTCTATTTTCCTATTTCCATCTAAACATTTTTTCCTTATTTGAAATAAATACCATATTTTAGGATCATTGTTATATGTTTACAATATCTTCCATTATTTCTTAAATATGATACCAATAATGAAAGGGGGTTATTCTATGGGTCCCAGGGATGTTTTTTATTTTCTTTTACCTAAAATTACCAACATTTATAAAATATACCTTTGTGGAAGACATTAAAATTTTTGAGACTTAACCATAAAATTCATATTACATTAATTTCTTCCAATAATACTATCCTAAATGTTCAATACCCCCCAATGTCATTGGTGGTTGAAAACCATAATTTGAACAATCACATAGGGTGTATTTGGAATAAAACCCATGTTAAACATACATTAACCACAGCAAAAACATTCCTTTAGGAATTTTACAAGGGATGGTAGAGTCTAGTGACTCACTAACATAATGAGACAACTCTCTATTAGCTATAGATGAATATTTTTTTTTCTTTGTAGTTCTATTTGGTCACGTTGTGGGTGGTTCACATACCGGAGCTTCTAAATCATCAGAAGGGTGACATGACCATGGCTGTGTACTCATTAAGGTTCACCAACCTATCATGATAATCCATGTATGTTGTTCAAGATCCATTTTTTGGTGAATGGTTTTTAAAAAATTTCCTATGATGATTTATAATGGCCTCAATGATATCAATGAATATTCCAACCTATATTGGAGTGATTTAGTGGGAATTGGTGGTGGAGATATTTATAAGTGTGCAGATGCCAATAGTTGTTGTCGAGAGTGTAAACACAGAAGATACGACCTCATATACTAGTATTTAATAGTATCCACAAGGATCATTGTGAGAAGGATGATTCAAAAGGCAGTCCTAGGATATAGGGTCTATAGTTTAGGGATCTCATGATTTTTATAGTTATCCTACAGAGAGGTGGTGTTTCTCTTGCGATGGTCAGGGACACCTTGAGTGGGATTGTGGTACCAATCATAAATCCAATAGAGAGACAATAAATATACCACATATACATTAGAAAATATAGGGAAAAATTGGTATACAAGGTAGAAGAAATAGAAGAATAGTAGGGAGAACATATGGATGTGGATGTCAGTTTTCCCTATTCCCACCACCACCACCAATTAGTACATGCCATTATCAGGAACCTGATGGTTAGTGGTGAGGGTAGCTACAATTTTTGTAGTCCTATGACATATACATTCTTAGTATTAATATAGTTATGATATGTTTCCTTATAAAAAATTTTCAATACTGATAAAAATTGTTGTGAGCAATTCTATTATTTCCACTTCACCTGTTTGAGACATGGATATTTTGGTTGAGCCATAAGCTCAACCATGAGACTTGGAGACATCTAAAGGTGTGGATTCAGTGACACAAAAATCATCCAATAGTGTGATATGATTCTCAGAGGACAAAAACACTCATGGGATCACTTTGTAGTAGTAATGAGGCCTCATCATATCATCTTAGCAATGGACTAGCAATTTATAGTTCATGCCTATATTGACTATTTTCGGTAGAGGATGTGAATTTTCTGTAGTGATGAGATGTGGATATCCATCATGTATGAGATGGAGAATCAAGTAGATCTTGATGATCTCATGTGTAGCAGGGTGCATCCTATTATTCACCAGTTTTTTAGCATTAATCGTGGAGAAGTGGATATTATTACTGCCCAATTTCCCATAGTAAGGGAAGAGTATGGGGACATATTTCTTGAGGATTTTCTAAGATTTTTTCCCTATAAATAGATAAAATTTAGATTACACATGATCCAAGATACTGGACAGATATATTCACCAACATATTGATGGCTCCCACATATCATCAGGAGCTGAGTGTATAGTAGGATGACTTATAGAGGATGATATTTGTTACAACCTATTCTTCACCTTAGGATGCCCTAGTTTTATTCACCAATAAGGTGTATAGGATCTGGAGGTTTTTTTAGGACTATCGTCATCTGAAATAGGTGACTTTGAAGAATATATTTCCACTACCAAATATCGATGTCTACTTCAACTAGTTGAGAGGGGCATAATGGTTCTTAAAGATTGACCTCATATCAGGCTATCCCCAGCTACGAGTATGGGAATAGGATATATCCAATACAATATTCTGATATCAGTACATTAACTAGGAGTACATGGTAATGCATTTTATTGTGAAAAACTCACTAGATGTGTTCATGGGACTCATAAACTCAATCCTTCATCCTTTAATAGATCATTTTATGGTGGTTCTCAACAATGAAATCCTTGTGTACTTAAAATACAATCAGGATCATAAGAGATACTTGAGGATGGTCTTTTTTATACTCTTTCAGAGGGATCAGTTTATACTATTTCATAGGGATCATTAAGAGGTTCCATCTGTCCTTTTAGGAGTTACAATAGTGGTAATAGAGCAATTCCATCATGAAAATGCCATTGTATGGTGTCTAGTATGTAGTTTGCTTCATTAAATCAGTGAATGGACAAGTATTTCTTCTATTAAAGGGGTTGGGGTGATTTCATAAGTATTCCAGTTGCTGATACAGCATGAGAAGAACTACATGACCTAAAAACTAGAGTATGAAGCATTATTCTTCAGTATTAAGATGTTGTGACAATACCTTATTGGTGAGTGGTATATTTTATTTTATAACCAGAAGAGACTCAAGTAAATCTTATTTCAATAGGATATATATTTGAGATAGATTTTATATGTTTAATTGAAATATAAGATATGAGATGCACAACTACAAGAAGGGGGTTAATTGTAGGTTTAAAAACTTTTACCTTAAAGGTAAAAAGGTCACATAAACAACCTTAAAGAAAGCTATGTTTAACAAAGTTAAACAAGTAAAATTCACAAACCCTCTATCTTTACATAAATATCCAAATCTATGAAATATTTCTTTACAAACAGAAACATAAGGAATGTTTCATAAAGATATGTTGTACCTTAAAGCATATAGATTCATATACAATTAGTGTAAACAAGTATAAGAAAGTATGATAAGATTATACTTTCATTATTACAGCATAATATAAACTTGTCACAAAAAACAAGTAATCAAATAAGTTCTTTTAACCCAAATAGAAGGGTATCCAACAAACTTGGATAAAGGTCCCTTGATTTATACTTTCAAGCAAGTTTGTCTTACCCACACCAGGGTAATCCCTCGAAATGAAGATCAGATTCCTTGTCTTGCTATCCTAGCAAGCCCTAAAACGTTAAGGTAGTCGGAACCTCTGTCTTCCTATCCCCAGAAGCCCTAGTTTGACCAACTTCAATCGTAGTCACACAAATCTTAGTGAACAAGTTGTTCCACACATGAAAAAGTAGTTCACCAAATCACACAAGGCAGGGTCTGATCAATGTTCTAGCAGAGTAACAGTACAACCAACACATTTTCTCTTAAGTTTTGTTCTATTTAAAAACCATATCTTGAGTAGAAATTCCACAATAACTCAACAACTTATTGAATGTTTAAATAGATGAGGTATTTATAGGAACACCTCCAACGGTCAGCTCCCCCCTCCGACGGTCATATTTTTCCTTAAATATCAGAGGGACCGGTATATGTGTCACTTAACAAATGTTTAGCTTATAACATAAAACATGAAACCAATTTTTGGTAAACATTTCCATTTATAAGATACATTTACATGAAACATTATCATTCCTGGGCAATTTAAACTTTCTTGAACAATATATACATGATTGGGAAACGTAAACATGTATGAGAGACATTAATATGTATGAGAAACATTAACATTAATGATTCAATAAAATGGAAGTCAAGTATATGGAAATTTAACTCTAACATTCTTAAATAATTGGATTCTAGAAATAAATAAAATCAGAGAATGAAAATTTGTATAATATGATTCTTTCATGAAAATTAGAATATGGAAATATGTTGTAATGCCCCGACCCCAGTTACCCATAGTTGGTGCATTATTACATAAAATTGGTATGAACACAAAAGATCAAGTCTCTAAAGACTGATTAGTTTAGTATCCTTGGAATCACTAGATATATTCATAAGTCTTACATTACATCATAAAGTGAAAAAAAAACTACAAAAACATCTTGTCTTCATATCCCCTCATACTATCCCTACAGTTCATTCATAAAATACTACTTCACATCCTAGGAAAAATTAAAACATTGAAAGGGGTGAGCTCAGATGCTCGGTAGGGATAACAATATAGCAGAAACTTTCATAAATAAACATAAACATTTAAGGCAATGTATAACTAAAACAAAATCCTTTTAAATTTGAACTTCAACATAATATGGAGAAGTTAAAATGAAATAATTCCATTTACTTATTCACATGGATATTCTACTAGTCGAATAATCAGATGAAATATCAATAACCACTTTCACAATGATGGAATGCATTATGCCAGACTATCATAACCACATAGTCAAGGCCTCGTGCCAAGACTACAAATAATATTTTGTCAAGTCCTTATGCAAAGACACTAGTTTGTCTCATGAGACCAACCAATACATAGAGGAGCTATAGCGGGCTCCACCCGTCCCTAATTAAGTCCAATGAATTCCTTATATGAATAGGTTTGAACATAATATAAACATTCATATTAAAACTAGCATACGAAATGTCAATAATTTGTCCACAAACCAAGAATGGTATAAAAATAACACATCCACAGTCAAACATATCACAAAACCTTCAATACAATATGGAAGTTTTGTATCATAAAAAATCCACTTCAAATAATCATAAAATCCATCAAAAGATATTGACATAGATAAAATCAAAACTATTTGAGAAAAATATCTCTTTTTTGAAATCATTTAAAAATCACACATTTATAAAGGAAGTAATTTAAAAGAGATTATTTAATCAAAGAGTTCCATTACACTTTGAAACTTTTGAAATGAAATATCCTTTAAAAACATTCATGTCCAAATAAATAAATCCTTAAAATCATTTTTAAAACATGGAAATTAATTAAAAATATTTAGAAAGATAAATCTTTAAAACATTGAAAATTATGATCTTGATAAAGAGAACCTTTAACAAATTCATAAAATATTCATTTTGAAATCATTTAAAAGTCTCATAATTATAAAATAAAACATTTACTTTCAAAATATTCTTATAATATTGTAAGGGAAGATTTAATGATTTTATAACGGCAGAAAGAGCTGCGCCAACTGTATATGTTAAAAAAAGGCATTCTTACCTTAATTATGTCGAAAAGGTTAAAAAGGACCTTCTTTGGAAAACGTCAAAAATATTCCTTTATAAAATTATTATATAAATTCAAACAAGGATAAAAATGAATATAACCCATATTCTGTAAAATAGTAAGAATTTTTTGAAATACATTTTTAAGAAATATGGATGTGGATGATAAAGATGTCCTAGTAGATAATTATGTATAAACAACCTCGAATAATGAAGAGATAGTGAAATAAACCTTACCTTGTACTTTTCCTTGGTTGAGGGTTTGTTAACCTCCTGTATAATGGTGAAATAATTTTTATTAAATTATACAATAATCATATACATTATTATGATATCATATATGATCTTTTAACATTTCTTTGTTAATAATATCGTAGTATTATCGTCATTTTGGGTGTTAACTTGCTCGTTTTATTTTATATTTTTTGTTACATAATTCATGTTTGTTATGGATGGGATGTATATTATTCATATCCATAATTTTATCATGTCTCTAAAAATTATTTCAAATCATAAAATAAAATTTAGTCTCGAATGGATACGTTGGGGAACGAATCTCATCGTGTTCTCGGAGACTGTAATCCGTACGTACGCACGAGCGACAATATCATTCTTTTGATGTTAAAATAATATATAATTGGATGTTATATCATATATAAAAATTTATTATAATGTTATATTTATTATTTATATGAATTACACATCATTTTCATACCCATCTGAATAATAATGTTTTGAATAACAATTACACCACGACTTGAAGACGGTAAGTCGTACGTACACACGTATGGTGACATGTCATTCAAATGATGGATCGAATACTGAATATGGTTTTAAAATATTTATAGAAACATCATAGTATATATAAGATATTGTATTTATTATTTTAGAATGTAAATAACAAATTTAAAAGAAGTTGAAGAAGAATGGAACTTGAATGAGGGTGGTGAAAACATTACCTCTTCTTCGGGTTCTTCCTTTTGATTTGATCAAAAGAGATCGTTAGGAAAGATTTATAACTAAAGGAAGGAATATATGAATAAGTTATTATAGTTGAGAGGGTATTTGGGAAGAGGTTGGGTGAACCAAAAGGATTTGAAGGTATTTAGAATTGGTTAAAAGTGGTGTCCTCTTATAAGGGGGGAGGGGCTCTTTAGAAAAAACATAAAGTATTAATTTATAATAAATTAATATTCAGTTTCTAATGGCTCCAAAGTGTATTATTCAAAGTATAAGTTTGTTATGGGTCTAAACCCATTCAACCAATAGATTTTAGACAAGTTTGGGTCATTATATTAACCTTATTTTTTAGTTTTAACTCTTAGTTAATTAGTTTGACATTTACCATGTCACTTTGTATTTTTTATTACATAGTTAATAAACATAATATATACATCCAAGAGACCCCAAGTGGTCCACTAATGATACACCTATCATGATATAAGTCAATTGGACAAACCATAGATTTTTAGGAAAATAATATCAATTAATAGTATTATATGTTTTTTAAAATATCATTTATGTCAATTTTGACAATATTTAAAAATTGATTTGTTTAAAGTCATAAAAACTTTATTAAATCAATAAAAATTCTTTTAAGAAATCCTAATATGTCATATTAATGTAGAAAATTATTTTAATTCATAAAAAGTCTCAAATTACATTTATTTGGGTATTTATAATATCAATTATCGTAATCTTTCATTAATAATGTAATTACTGCATCATCATTGTGTCATAAATAAATTGTATTATTTAATATCTAAAAATTATAAATAAAATACCATTATGTATGAAATCCCTTTATATTTTTAATTAATATTTATATTAAAACATATTACTTATATATCACCATTTAAAAATTAATTACTAAAATGTTTTTGGTTATGTCAATTTTGCCTTTACATTAAATTAATTAATCTAAAATATCATTATCATTCATAAGTGGCACCATGGGGTCCCAAAATCGACCCAAAGATGGCCATGGTCTGCCATTACTCATCCAATAAGGTTAGGACATGTGTTAAGGTAATTTTGAATTATTAAAATATTATTTTTACCTTGAATTACCTTATTTACCTTTAACCACAGTAAATAAAAGTAAAAAGTTACTTTTTCCCAAAAATTATTTTTATCTTATTGAACCACATTTTACTCTTTGAGATTAACCATGTTTCTTGGATTTTTTAAAATTCACCTCATAGAAGCGGTAAAATAACGTTTTATGAGAATTTTCAAATTCTCCTTGGAGGTGGGTAAAAGACGGTGAAAAGTTCAATAAAATTTTTATATATATAAAATAATTATAAACTGACTCCAATGAATTACGATTAACTTATATAAGCATTATGTATCTATTTTGACATAAATTAAATTAAATAAAAAATCGGTTTTAACCAATAACTCAGTGTTTTTCACTATTCATCAAAAATTGATGTTTCTCTGAAAAATACCAAAAATTCGGCCTAAGATATATTTGATATTATGAATTCAAAAACGATATCTATTTTACCAAATTCCAAACATATAAGTTTCATTAATTAATTTAAATTAATTATCGTTGTCAACACAAATAGCGTGTTTTTAGGAAATAATAACTATCAAAATATTGACAGTTACTTATGTCAAGTTTAAATGTGAAATTATGTCCTATGACCCGCATTGGATTAAATGGTAAAAATATAATCTAATTATAATTTAAAATCACCCAAATTCATAATTTAACACAATTAATTATTTTTACTAAAAAATTTGTTTTTAATTAAAATTTAGTAATTTTCACTATGCATCAAAATATGAAAGTTGTCAAAAAAGTACCAAAAATTCACCCTAAGATAATTTTGATATTAAGAATCCAAAAATGAATTTCATTTTGATAGATAAAATGTATAAAATTTCAAAAATTGGGTATTACTATTCATAACGGCTAGTTTGATTGGTTGTGGTATGTGTTAGATATCGAAGTTGCGTACAACACATGCTACTGTATTATTCAAAGAGAAGCATACCGTGGAAGCTTGGGTTGTTACATTCTCCCCTCATTCAATAAATTACGTCCTTGCAATTTGAAATTATTCTTTAAAAATAAAAGGATGAAAATAGATAATATCTTTGTGGGAAAACCCACATCAGTAATTGGGTTAATAAAATTTAGTCTTAATAAGAGGAAAAGAGAAATGAAAGAGTCACCACCAAATTATGATCTTGATTTAAGGAACATTGGTGGAAATTAGAGACAAATAATTGGAGGAAAAACGTAAATATTTACAGGGAGTGATTGTCGTCATCAGTCAAAAACAATTCTAGAATTTAGGGCCACATAGCCATCAATCTATGTTTATTTAAAATATCATCTGTTCAACAAAACACAAGGTATTAGGATAACACATTTTTTGTTTTAAGATCCATTAACTAATGTTTAAGAATTAATTTCCTCATAGAATAAGAGATATATATATATATACAATTGACAAGTAGAGTTTCATCCTTCAATAAATTTCTACAACAAACTCATCTTTCACTCCAAAAGATAATAGAACTCAAAAATATTATATTTTTCCTAATCATATAAGGTTCAAAACATTAATTTATAATTAATCTATCAAAACATAAAAATCTAAATTATACACTCCAGGGACTTTACATAATCCAGTGGTAGGCGATAAATCCCAATCGCATTATGGTTGTGGGTTCGATTCCTGCATCTTTGTCCGACACGACGGGTTGTCACACGGTCTGCATGTTGTCCTTTTTATAAGTATCCAAAAATAATCTCAAACAAGCATTATCCAAAATACTTCTATCCAAACTCACAGTCCAAAATTTATAAGGAAGGTAAACACATTGAAGATCATTTTTTCCACGTAATAACATGTGAACACCTTCATCATGTATTCATTTAAAACACTACAACATCCCGAATTACCATAAAACCTTAGTTATTTCATTAATGCTCCCTTATTCTTTATAGAATACTAGATATAATTCTTCAATCCAAAAATGTTGTAAACTCCAACAATGATGGATTATATAAACCATTACTCAGTTCCAAGGTATCCAAGAATATCCAATATAATTTATCCAAATCAACCATCTCATAATCAAAAAATACTACCTCATTATCAATACCATATTAAGTATTACCTTTCCGTCAACCTTGTATTTTCAAAAAAAAGTTTAACTTTCTGTTGAGTCACTTTTCCTAGTACCATATAATCTCAAATCCTCAATGAAATAGTACTGCAGTACAATCCTTATTTATCTCCATAATTCATATAACCATTTCATCGTTGATACAACACTCAAATGAAATATTTATTTAATAACAACATAAGAACAGTAGTCATTAATCTTCATCTGTGGTAGTATCATAACATTATTATTATCCAATAGCATCATTTGGGGCATACACTGATGATTTTAACATTGATTCGTGTAGTGTCCCCACTCCTTGCAGATGAATCATTGTACATTTGAATCCTTTTTCATACCCTCACAATCACAAACGTGGTGTCCTTTTTCTCCACACTTATAACACACTCACATTCCCTTAAATCATTTTCGAAGGTGATTTTTTCCACAATTATCAGATATGGGAAAATCCTTCTTTACCTTCTTCCTTTTATCTGTCTTTCTCTCTACCATCCTTTTCTTCTCTGGCTTCCCTTCATATCCATAGGACTCCATGAAATCTTTATTTATCTTATCAAAACATGATACTATTTCTTCATAAGATGATAATACAAGGTAGAATATATCCCTTCTAAATGTTGGATTAATACCGTGAAAGATATTATCCTTCCAACTCTTTGGATTATACGTATTGCTGGAGTTCATATTCCTTCTACTAGGCGCCATGTCTATACAATGGATTACACTAGATTAGTTTATGAATAGAAATACCTAATCCCAAACTTGTAAAACACTTAACATAATTTGAACAGTTTATGGATAAAATCCATAATTAGAAAATGTCTTCTTTGAGGAAGTATATAATCATAAACCCTTCATAATGTTTTGTAAAGTAAATGAGAATTATCCTATGTATATCCCCCTGGAGTGTCGTAACCAAGAGTGCAGCAAGACCCATTATCATGCACAAGTTCCCATTCGATTCTAGATCAAAGTGGTTTTTTTGGGTTTTACCCCTAGGTACATATGTGCCAGAGCCGCCTCTACCTGCTCGTATCCAGATAGGGATTTATTGGTCGAAAAACTCCCAAAATCTCTATAATACCAAAATTATAGGATGTTTTTCAATTCTAATCCTAAAGGTATATCTTAGGTCTATGTTCTCTAATAAGAGTTTATCTAAATCTAGCATCCAAGGTTTCTACAAAACTTTCTCTGATACCAACTGTAATGCCCCGACCCGAGTTACCTAGAGTCGGTGCATTATTAAAGAAAATTGACATTATCATAAAAGATCAAGTCTCAAAAGACCGATTAGTTTAGTAAACTTGAAATCACTAGATATATTCATTAGTCTTACATTATATCATAAAGTGAAAAAAAATACAACAACATATTTTCTTCATATCCCCTCATACTATCCCTGCAGGTCATTCAAAAAATACTTCTTCACATCCGGGGAAAAATTAAAACATTGAAAGGGGTGAGCTCAGATGCTCAGTAAGGATAACAATATAGCTGAAACTTTCATAAATAAACATAAAAATTTAAGGCAATGTATAACAAAATAAAAAGCCTTTTAAATTTCAACTTAAACATAATATGGCCATGATAAAATGAAATAATTCCATTTACTTATTCACATGGATATTCTACTAGTCAAATAATCACATGAAATATCAACAACCACTTTCATAATGATGGAATGCATAATGCCAGACTATCATAACCACATAGGCATGGTCTCGTGCCGAGACTACAAATAAGATTTTGTCAAGGCCTTGTGCCAAGACACTAGTTTGTCTCATTAGACCTACTAATGCATCGAGGAGTTATAGCGGGCTGCACCCATCACTTATTAAGTCCAATTCATTCCTCATATGAACAGGTTTGAACATAACATAAACATTCGTATTAAAACTAGAATACAAAATTTCAATACTTTCTCCATAAACCATGAATGGTATAAAAATAACACATCCACAGTCAAGCATATCACAAATCCTTCAATACAATATGGAAGTTTTGTATCATAACAAATCAAATTCAAATAAGATTAAATTCCATCAAAGGATGTTGACATAGATGAAATCAAAACTATTTGAGAAAATATCTCTTTTTTGAAATCATTTAGAAATCACACATTTATAAAGGAAGTAATTTAAAAGTGATTTTTGAATCAAAGTTTCCCATACCACTTTGAATCATTTGAAACGAAATATCATTTCAAAACATTCTTGTTCATATAAATAAATCCTTAATATCATTTTGAAAACACGTACATTAATTAAAATGATTTAGAAATATAAATCTTTAAAAAAATTAAAATTATGATCTTCATAAAGAGTACCTTTCACAAATTCTTAAAATATTCATTTTGAAATCATTTAAAAGTCACATAATTATAAAATAAAACATTTACATTCAAAATATTCTTATAATCTTGTAAGGGAAGATTCGGCTATTTTTTAATGGTGGAAAATAGCCGCACTGGCCGTATAAGTTAAAAAAAGGCATTCTTACCTTAATTCTGTCGAAAATGTTAAAAAGGTCCTTGTTTGGAAAATGACGGAAAGATTCCTTTTTAAACTTTTTATAAAAAGTCAAACAAGGGTATAAATTACTGTAACCCATATTCTATAAAATAGTAAGAATTTTTGGAAATTCATTTTTAAGAAACATGGATGTGGATGATAAAGAGGTCCCATTAGATAATTACATATAAACAACCTCAGATAATGAAGAGATTGTGAAATAACCCTTACCTTGTACTTTTCCTTGTTTGAGGATATGTTAACCTCGTGTATAATGGTGAAATAAGTGTTATTAAATTATACAAGAATCATATACATTACTATGATATCATATATGTTCTTTTAACATTGCTTTGTTAATAATATCATTGTATTATCGTCGTTTCGGGTGTTAACTTTCTCATTTTCTTTTATATTTTTTGTTAAATAATTCATGTTTGTTATGAATGGGATGTATATTAATCATATCCAATATTATATCATGTCTCTAAAAATTTATTTCTAATCATAAAAAAAAATTTAGTCTTTAATGGATACAATGGGGGATTAATCGCATCGCGTTCGTGGAGACTGTAATCCATATGTATGCATGAGTGACAATATCATTCTTTTGATGTTAAAGTAATATATAATTGGATGTTATATCATATATATAGAATAATTATCATGTTATATTTATTACTTATATGAAATACACATCATTATCATACCCATCCGAATAATAATGTGTTGAATAACAATTACACCACGACGTGGAGACGGTAAGTCGTACATACGCACGTATGGGGACATGTCATTCAAATGATGGATAGAATACTGAATATGGTTGTACCATATTTATAATAAAATCACAGTATATAGAATATACTGAAGTTATTATTTTCGAATTGAAATAATAAAGAAAAAAGAAGTTTAAGAAGGAAGGAACTTGAAAGAGGGTGGTGAAAACATTATCACTTCTTCGGGTTATTCCTTTTGATCTGATCAAAAGGGATCCTTAGGATGGACTTCTAACTAAATTAAGGTCATTAAGATTATGGGAGCATAGTTTAGAGGGTATTTGGTTAGATTTTGGCCGAACAAAAAGGCTTTAAAGGTATGAAGAATTGATTTGAAGTCGTGTCCTTTTATAAGGGGGAGGATGGGCTCTTTAGAAAAAACTTAAAGTAATAATTTATAATAAATACCTATTAGGTTTATAGTGGCTAAAAAGTGGATTATTCAAAGTATAATGTTGGGATGGGTCGAAATCCTTTCAACCAATATATTTTAGACAGGTTTGGGTCATTATATTAACCTTATCTTTTAGTTTTAACTCTTAGATAATTAGTTTCACATTTACCATGTCACTTTGTATTTTCATATTATATATTTAATAAACTTACTATATAAATCCAATATACCCCCAAGTGGTCCATTAATGATACACCTATTACAATATAAGTCCTTTTGCTGACCCTTAGATTTTTAGGAATAGAATATCAATTAATAATATAATATTTGATTTAAAATATCATTTATTTCAATTTTGATAATATTTAATTTTTGATTTTTTTAAGTCTAACAACTTTATTAATTCAAACCAAATTCATTTAATCAATAATAACATGTCATATTAACCTAGAAAATTATTGTAATTCATATAAAGTCTCAAATTACATTTATTTGGGTATTTATAATATCAATTATCTTAATCTTTCATTAATACTGTAATTACTACATCATCATTTTGTTATTAATAAATTAAATTATTTAATATCTAAAAATTATAAATAAAATACCATTATTTATGAAATGTTTATAAATTTCTAATTAATATTTATAGTAAAACATATTACTTATATAACACCATATAAAAATTAGTTACTAAAAGGTTTTTGTTTATGTCAATTTTGCCTTAACATTAAATTAAATAATCTAAAATGTCATTATCATTAATAAGTTGATCCATGGGGTCCCAAAATAGAAACAAAGATGCCGATGGTCGGCCATTAATCATTCAATAAGGGTAGGACATGTGTTAAGGTAATTTTGAATTATGAAAATATTCTTTTTACCTTGAATTACCCTATTTACCTTTAACCGCGGTAAATAAAAGAAAAAAGTTACTTTTCACCAAAAATTATTTTTATCTTATTGAACCAAATTTTACTCTTTGATATTAACTGTGTCTCCCAGATTTTATAAATTCAACCTACATAAGTGGTAAAATTAAGTTTCATGGATATTTTCAAATTCTCCTAGGAGGTGGGTAAAAGGCGGTGAAAAGTTCAATAAAATTTTTATATATATAAAATTATTAGAAAATGACTCCAATAAGTTAAAATGATCTTACATAAGTATTATGTATCAATTTTGACATAAATTAATTTACATAAAATAAAAAATTATTTAAATAAAAAATCGGTTTTAACCAGAAACTCAGTGTTTTTCAGTATTCAACAAAATCTGATGTTTCTCCAAAAAATACCAAAAATTCAGCCTAAGATATATTTTATAATATGAATTCACAAATGATGTCAATTTTACCAAATTCAAAACATATATTTCACATTGATTAATTTAAATTAATTCTCGTTGTCAAAACAAATAGCGTGTTTTTAAGAAATAATTACTATCAAAAGATTGACACTTGCTTATGTCCGGGTTAAATGTGAAATTATGTCCAATGACCCTCATTGGATTAAATGGTAAAAATATAATCTAATTATACTTTAAAAACACTCAAATTCATAATTTAATTCAATTAATTATTTCGATTAAAAAAGTTGTTTTTAATTAAAATTTAGTAATTTTCACTTTTCATCAAAATATAAAATTTATCAGAAAATTACCAAAAATTCACCCGAAGCTAATTTCAATATTCCAAATCCCAAAATGAAGTTCATTTTTATAGATTAAAATTATATAATTTTAAAATGTGGGTATTACTATTCATAACGGCTAGTTTGATTGGTTGAGGTATGTGTATGATCTCGAAGTTGTGTACAACACACACTACTGTATTATTCAAAGAGAAGTGTACCATGGAATATTGGGGTGTTACATATGTGGAATCAGACTCAATATTTTAGGGGAATCAGATGCTGATTTTTGAAGAAATCAGAATCACAATTCTTTCTTAATTGGTATCACAAATCCAGATAGACCAGTTAGACAAAACCCTTAAGATTTTTCATGTGACCAAGGTCATGTGAAAAAGTTATTATGAGGAAGGTAATGTGATAAAGGAATTGAGATCAAGGTAAAATGAGAAAGGTATTGTGATAAAGGTATTGTGAGCAAGGTATTATGAGCAATACAAAATGAGCAAGGTATTGTGAGAAAGGTAGAATGATTAAGATATTGTGAGCAATGTAAAATGAGCAAGGTGTTGTGAGTAAGGTAAAAATGTTAGACTATGTTTAAGAAGATAACTAATAAATTTAAAACTGTAGACAAGTAAATTAATATTCTTTTATGTAAAGGAAAACATTCCTTAAAGAAAGGGTGTCTAATTCCCAAAACATAAGGAATGGAAAATTCATAAGGGAAACATTATTGACTCAAAAATATACCTATTTTGGGAAATCACAAACAACCTTTCATAAAATAATATTTAAGATAAGATTTTAAGAAGTAAAACCCATCTCCCTTTGATTTAAGTCTCGGTTGAATACGACTAACTCCCCATATATTTGGTTTCACTAAGGATCATATTCAGTTATTAAAAAAACTTTACTTTATTTAAGGATTTCTTCTTAAGGGTAGACTCCCCCTTAATTTTTCATTATCTAACTGTTAGATAATCTTTCTTTAGGAACTTATCCTCTTCCTTAATGAAATATTCTTTATGAAATTTTTTTCCCCCATTTATGATTTTCAAAAAGGAATGGAGTATTATGTATGTTGTACCTATAATGTTAGATAGACAAGAAAAATACAACAATTCAAGATAAACTTTTCATTAAATATTAAAAATATTAATGTACAAAAAAAATCAGAATGAGAAACTTTAAATCTTCCTTCTTCTCAGGTAACATCTTTTTTAGGGTTTTTTGATCTTCTCACTACTATAAATTTAATCTATTCCAATAGACCTATACCTATGGTTTTATAGGTTAGTGGTTATAGGTTTTTTATAGCCACACATTAATTAAAAATATGTGGCTAAACTTTAAAAAACATTGGCTTTTCTTTTTTTTCGATTTCATTAGCCACTCCTCTCCTCCTCCCCCGATCCACGACCCTACTCTTTGAACCGTCTACTACTCTCACTGTGACGCCCTCCTCCCGAAACTCCCAAACAACACAATCTATCACGTTGTCGTCGACCACTTTCACTGCAACCCTCCACTCTGAATCCTCACCAACTCTCTCACGCTGTTCATAGCGGCCCTTCCGGAGCAGGAATCCACTAGCCCTTCAGCAAGCAATTTCTGTGTACTTTCGGAATCTCCCTCCTTCTATTTCCCTACTTCTATTTTTTTATTTCTATTTTGTAATGAAAATCACATGGTTCAAATGACTATGGAGGGGTGGGTAGGAAGACAGAGCGGATTCGGTTTTTACTTCCTGTACAGTTGGGAATTTATGATCATCATTTCAATTTATTTAGTCATTAGCAGTTTCATTTGTTTTTTGTCTTTCCAATGAAATTTTAGCTTCATGGTATGGTATTTTTGGATTCACGTGGTAGTAGACTCGATGGCTTGTTTTTAATTTCCACACACCTCCATCTTTTCATTATTGATTCATTTCTTGTCAGGTGAAGTTACTTGCTGGAAGCAGTTTGTTAATTTGTATTCGATTTTCCTTTTACATCCCATACTTATTTCATTTATCACTCGATTATGTTTTTGTACAGAGAACCTAGGATTGTATCGTGCATTAAATGAAATCCCCCTTTTTCTTGTGTTCCATGTAATTGGGGATACAGGGTTTTATTTATCCTCATATGACGTTCTCTATTTATTTTCTTAAATTCTACTTTTTGCATTGATAATATTGATATAATTTCTTGTGGTTCAAATTTGAAGGAGTTCATAATTTTATGTATGTGGCTGCTGATTCTTATCATTGAGTTAGAATGTTGTGTTTTCCTGATGGAAACTGAGGGGAGATGCTTCTATGTCTTTGTTAACTGTATTGAAAACCTTTGATTCTGTAGCGCCATACCGGTATGATTTGAACGTGTAGTTGAAAAGTTATCATGGGAGGAACTAAAAAATACTAATACGAAGGATTTTTGCATTAATAATTATATTTTTAAACATGGATCCATGGTCAGAAATGATTCCCACTCACCAACCTGTCCTGTTTTGGTGTTCATCAACTCTAAAAGTGGTGGTCAGCTTGTAAGTGAACTCCTTAAAGAATATTATGAAGTTCTCAACCAGAACCAGGTATTTAGGGTTATAACCCATCAAATTTAACTCGTTTATTTTCTCCAATTGTTGGAATTTATATGTTTATGGGATTTTAGGTGGTTTAAAATATCAAATGTTGGATGAACAACCAGATACATTTGTGTTATTCAAATCAGGTGAGTTCGGGTGTTAGGGTGGCATTTGGAGTATGATGGCTATGTATTTCGTATGGTTTGGACTTGTCTTTGGGGATTTGGGTTTGTGGTAATCCCTGAAGTTGGTGGATCTTGTTCGGTTTTTTCTTGATGTTTTGATGTAAAACTCTCAATACAGGGAATTTTGTGGATTTCTGGGTGATTTGATTGTGTATTTTTATATTGGATATGGTTTGTATTTGTCTATGTATTTTTTCATTTGATAAATAAGTCATGGTTTCGAAATAAAACCCCTCCAATGGTGGTGTGCTGTCTTCGAAAACTCATAGTGGTATACCTTTCTTAACATTATTACATTAATGTTTTCCTTATAATTGATGTCATTGTTAGTCATAAATCACACATCGTACTTGACCCTATTTATATCCCTGTAAAGGGTTTCCCACATTCTATTAAAATGTTTGTTTGAACCAAGACACTCTTTAAGTGTCGTTAGACTTTTAAGATGGAATTTCCCATAATGACCAAGTCACCCCAAAGTGAATACCATGATTTGGATGGAATGGGTTGTACATGGTTTTAGTATGGATTTAGTGTGGTTAAACATATACCTTTAATTCACATAAATTCTCTAAATATTTCTCCACAAAGAGATTTAGAAATCATCTATTCATTGTTATTCCTTCGACTATGGACTCCAAAATGGTCATGATTCCACTATTTTATAAATCATTTAAATGAAACATTACATCCATAAGTTTTACAATGACATGGTGAAAAAATATTATCTATTTTCTATCCACTATGCCGTAAAACTATTAAGATGGAATTTCCCATAATGACCAAATCACTACTCAGTGAATAGCATGATTTGGATAGAATGTCTTGTACATGGTTTTAATAAGGTTTTATTATGGTCAATCATATTCCTTTAATTCACATAAATTCTCTAAATATTTTTCCACAAAGAGATTTAGGAATCTTCTATTCATTGTTATTCCTTTGACTATGGACTGATAAATGATCATGATTCCGCTATTTTACAAATCTTTTAAATGAAACATTACATCCATAAGTTTTACCATGAACTGGTGAAAAAAAACTATCCATTTTCTATCCACTATGATCATGGTCCATATCCTCCATGGGGTGGTCTTCCTCTCATTGTTGACACTATATTTCTGAGTCCCACATTATAATTTAGGGAAGAAATCGACTATTTCATCACTCAATATGATACATATACCACCTTTTAAGTCCTTTGGTACTAACCTATACCAAAACCACTAGTTCTTGAATACTGTTTGGTTCCACCTCTCACTAGGTTCTTATTTCCTCATCACAAAACCACTTTGTACTATCTTAATATTCTTGGTAGTCCTATACCACTTGAAATGTGGTCTTATATCAAATTTTTATCTTCAATGACTATTAAATTCCATTGAAACGTTCAAATATATATTTTACACCGCTTCAACTTTTGATCTGGCTCTACTTTAATTTTTCTTCATTATTCCAGCAAGAAACTCCAGATTTGGATTTGAAATTTTAATGTGGTTGTTTAAATCCACTTATTGAGTTAGATAAAACATTACACCATTTGTTTGACCCTTATAACAAATTTTTATTTTTGTAAAGGCCTATTACCAATTATGATCAGTAATATATTTGCATCATCTTGTTAAAGGTATCTCTTTTAAATCACCCACATTGTTTTCCAACATCAAGCATATCTGTCTTTTTATCATATTCACACCATGAATCCATATATTTTGAATGTATATAGCCCATGTATCATAAGTACACCTTAATCTGGCAACATTTCTAATATATATTGGACTAATTTGTTACATGGGGGTATGGGGAGTGGGGGGGGGCAGGTCTACCGAGCAGGGGGTTGGTCTGCAGGGGGGTCGGTAGGGCAGGGGCAGGGGGAGGGGGGAGGTCTGTAAGGGGAAGGGGGGATGGGTCCCATGTTGTGTGAACATGTCACATGGAAATTAATATTCAAATCCCACAAAAATCCATGTTCCATTGTCCAGGGGTCCTACAGTACCAGTAATGTCAGATTATATGTTATGTAACCTGTGATTTTCCAGATCCCATGCGGTATTCCTCTAGGTAATCTTATACATTTCTAGATCTCTAATCCCCATCGAATTATGTATATCAGGGGTCATCCAATCCTTTAGTCATCACAGATTAACATTCATTTCTTTAAAAAATATAAGAAAACTTCCTCTCATGCCATCCATATCATCCTATTTGAAACTAAGGGGAACAGATACTCCAATTCCATTCTAATCCACCTCCAATTTTCCATTTCCATTATTGCACCTAAAAAATAATCTAGATCGGGAATTTAACAAAGGGTATCGATCCATAAAACTGATGATTGGTCACTCAACGATCAAATCCCAGGTATTCATCAAACCACAAAACAAAAGAAACAAATGTGATGTACATGAAAAGAGTTGGTATAAAAAAACATAATCCCTAATATTGTGATGAATTAACCGTAATCATTTTTCATTTACCCTTGATTCATTATTCTCAAAAAATTGCTATTGAAGAGGAATAAACACACACAAAAATAGTATTCCATCATTTTAAATGTACTGATGATTCATATTTCATCTGTCTTCATTGAAATGATTCACATTCTTCATGATTTTATGATGTGGAAGTTATATAGGGTTGAAACATTTTATAGAACTCAAACTATCATACAACACTTTATAAAGTGTGTAGAATTACCTTCATTTCAGTCCTGAAATCGTAACCTCATCAAGAACATCTTGAGACATGTCTAATTTCACCATTTGAAGATTTTGTAACATATACCTTTGAGACACAACCATAACACCAAGATCATTGAACTCGGACTTGGTAGTATAAACATGAGGTTAGTCTTAACTTGTGTTATCCCATGCATTGAAAAAGGATTCCATACGGATTAGTACAAGATCCATGCATGGAGGAGGAGGAAGAACTATGGGAGTACGAACCCCTTGAATATCCACGGTAATCAAGGATATTCTAAATTGTCTGCTGGGCAGGGGGGAAGGGGAGGGTGGAGGGGGGCATGGGGTAGGGGGCAGGGGCAGGGGGTAGGGGGAAGGAGGTAGGGGGCAGGGGGAGGGTGGAGTGGGGAAGGGGTCAGTGGGTAGGGGGAGGGGAGGGTAGAGGGGGTTGGGGGAAGGGTGGAGGGGGGAAGGGGGCAGGGGGCAGGGGGAGGGGGGAATGGGTAGGGGGGCAGGGGGCAGGGGGAGGTCTGTAGGGAAGGGGTCAGGGGGTAGGGGGAGGTCTGTAGGGAAGGGTGAAGGGGGGAGGGTGGAAGGGGGCAGTGGGTATGGGGCGGGGTGTAGGGGGCAGGGGGCAGGGTGGTGGGGTCGGGGTAGGCGTAGGGGCAGGGGCAGGGAGAAAGGGGGCAATGGGGCAGGGGGTATGGGAAGGGGGAAGGGGGATGGGGTAGGGGCAGGGGTGGGTAGAGGGGGACATGGGGTAGGGGCATGGTGGTTGGGGGAAGAGGGGCAGGGGAAAGGGGGCAGGGGGTAGGTGGAGGGGGCATGGGGAAGGGTGGTGGGGGCAGGGGGCAGGGGCGGGGGCAGGGGGCAGGGTGTAGGGGGGAAAGGGGTAGGGGGGATGTCTGTAGGGTAGTGGGGAGGGGGGAGGCGAGGTCTGAAGGGCTGGGGGAGGGGAGAGGTCTGTAGGGCAGGGGGATTGGGAGGGGTGGTTAGATGGGGCAGGGTGTAGTGGGGAGGTCTTCCGGGCAGTGGTGGTCTATAGGGGGGTCTGCAGGGTAGGGGAGGGGGAGGGTGTAAGGGGGTGGGGTAGTGGGGTGGTTGGGCAATGGGGCAGTGGGGAAAGGGTGTGGGAAAGGGGGTGTAGTTAGTCTCTATAGTTTTCTTTAATCTTAGATAAGGTTGAATAACCCTTACAATCCATCTCTAAACCGCCCATTTCTTCATGATTAGGATTATCCAAATATTCCCTCCTATTTACAACATGTTTCTTTTACTAAATCATGGCTTGATATTATTGCAAAAAATCATATTTTGTATGATACCACTAGTTGTTATTGGTATGGATTTAACACCTTTTCTTTTAAAAATCATGGCCATTATGTCCACTTTTTTTAATTATAGCTTATAATGATTGATTTGGATCATGCTATCTGTCCTCCTTTTCTTTGTACTTTCTTATTTCTCACATTCTAAACATTTATGTTGAGGAAACATGGTTTTCTCTTCTTTCACATGTTTATTATTGTTTGAAAATTTCATCTTTAGTTGAGAAATTAGAGAAATCTCAATGTTTTTTGTTTTTTTGGTTTATCTTTTTATAACTCATCAGACTATATGATCAAACTTTATTTCATATCATTTTCAACCTTCTTCATAGGCGTTGATCCATTTTTTAATGATATATTCTATTTGATTAGAAATTGTTTCCTCTAGTAAACTTTTATTATCTCGTGGAATAAAATCATTTATCGCACAAAACAAAATTAAGTTGAAAATCGATCCAAACTATTTATATACCATTAATAGGAACAATAATTGTTAATTAATAGGAATGTACTATTTGATAGTGTCATTTTAAAACATGGATCTATTTCCCCTTGCTTTCAGGAACAAGATTTAACCCATGGGGCATTGTGGTTCTTATATGTTGGACGGTGATGTGTATAGTCACCAGAGACATGTATGTTTTAGTTTTGTTTTTATTTTATTTTCTTTATCACATTGGCCACTTAGGACTTTTACTTCTTTCTGTGGACAAAGGGTAATTATATTCTACGAAGGGGGGAAAATGGGGTTCAGATTGATTCAGTCCACCTGCTTTGATTTGAGGTAAGATTAAATGGTTACTACTTGTCTCACACCTCATGTATTTGGGGATTTTATTGTTTTAGACTCCATATTATGTTTTTAGTAGGGCGTTGGATCATTTTGTGTTGGTTCAGGTGGATTTGGTTCTCCCAATCGAGGTAAGGCTTTAATGTCGTTGGTTTGTTTCTCACTGGTTATGTAGAATCTTTTATGTGTTTTAATATTCCCAATATCCTTTGTGTAGTGCGTTGATCCCTGCTCATTGGTTTCGAGTAGCCAAGTTAAGGGAGACTTGCCTGCGTGTGCATAGGTAAGAAAGTATATGTATATGGGTTCCCCAATTATGTGTTTAGTCAACCATGGTAGTGATTATGAATATATGGGGCTATGTGTGCCCATGTATATATATATATATAAATGCATACGCAGGTGATTGGAGACTGGTATATCCATATAAGCATATGTGCAAGGATCCCCTTGCACATTCTCATGGCCATGCAGGTGTGTGCATAGGGTCTAGGTGTCCTTGCATGTGTGTGAAGGTGTGTATACCAAATGGGGGAGCGGCAACTTTCAATTAGAAAGATCCAAGATCTGAAGTGGATGATTTGCTTCCACCTTGAGGTAGGATCCCTCTTATAGCCTCTTTAATTCACGAATGCTCTAAATTTATTTAGCTTATTTCTTAATTCTGCTTAATTATATAAAATTGCATATCTTGAATAAGTGTTCTTTAATATAATAGTTTCATTTGATAATTAAAGTCGCGTTTTTATAATAAAACCCCTCCAACAGAGGTTCTCTATCTGCGAAAACACATAGTGATAGTTATATTTATATAGTGGCTTAAATTATTGCATTTGATTTGTGATGAATGTGTTTTAGAATAAATGTTATATATAATTAAATGAATAGTGTGATAAAGAAAATACATGATTTTATAATAAAAACCCTCCAACAGAGGTGTGCTGTCTTCTAAACCAAAGAGTAGTGATAGTTATTTGTATCATGTTTAGATTTGGTTTGAGTGTTTCATATGCCTCTTGTTGGTATTTGTTTTGTGGCTATTTGGTTTTTGTTTTCTTTGAATATTATAAATCGGCTTATCATACATGTTTAACTCAAATGACATTGCCCGAGTAGGCATATTCCTTGATGATGACACTCTCCTTTTCATGCTTTGAATATTATAAATAAAATTTCCATGTTTAGGAAAAGTGAATGAATTTGTAAACTGTTTGTGTAGGGTGTATGATTATTTTCCATCATTTTATTACCCGTAAGATGGTGCGTCATTGGGCCTCCAGCTACAACCTTCTATGACGACCTCTTGTTACAGCATATTAAATAGTTGATCTATTCTATCATCTGCTGGCGGGGAGACGGTCGGAATGTTTCTCCGCCTCCTCTCATTACCTTCACTCTAGGATAGAAGATGCTACCCCACGGATGTCACTAGACCGCGCCAACATGTCCTGGTCAAGCTGTAGTCACGCCGCAGTCGCACCATGATCACGCCGCGGTCCTGCTGCAGTCACTCTGCGGTCACGCCGCGGTCACGCCGCGGTCACGCTGCGGTCACGCCGCGGTCACGCTTTTGTCACGCCGAGGTCACGCCACTGTCATGCCACAGTAACACTGTCGCGGTCACGTCGTGGTCATGACGTGGTCATTCCACGGTCACACCACTATTTGTCCCTACTCCAGGATGACACCATGCGGCAGTTCACAGTGATACTATTCCACGAGTCTTGTGATCAATGTTTAGACTGACTAATCGCAATTTCATTTGGCAGGGTGATGATCGAAATGTTGCCCTGACTTCTCCCGCTCCCTTCACTCCTGGCCAGAAGATGCTGCCCCAAGGATGTCACTAGACTAGCCCAACACGCCGCAGTCACGCCATGATTTGGTCCTGCTCCAGGACGACACCCCACGACAGTGCGCAGTGATAGTATTCCATGAGTTATGTGATCAATGTTGAGACTGACTAATCACAATTTCTGCCAGTGGGGTGATGACCATAATATTGCACCACATCCTCCCGCTCCCTTCGCTCCTGGCCGAAAGATGCTGCCCCGCAGATGTTGCTGGACCGGGCCAACACATCGCGGTTATGCCGTGGTCACGCTACGGTCACACCGCAGTAATGTTGTGATTTGGCCCTACTCAAGGATGACACCCAGCGGCGGTTCATAGTGATAGTATTCCATGAGTCTTGGGATCGATGTTGAGATTGAATAATCACAATTTCTATGGGCAGAGCGATGGTATGAATGTTTCCCCGCCTCCTCTCGCTCCCTTCGCTCCTCGATGGATGTTGCTGCCTCGCGTATGTTGCTAGACCGGGCCAACACGCCGCGGTCACGCCGCGGTAATGCCGTGATTTGGCCATACTCCCTCCACATCCAACTCACACCAGCCCCCTTCCACCTTCATCTCAGCCAACGGCCACCAACATTCCAGCCCGCAATAACCCCCCTACCACCTTTGAATCATCCCACACCATCTCCCCAGCACCTGCAACCAGCCCCCTTCCACCTGCATTCCATCCCCCTTCCACCTGTATTCGAGCCTACACCAGCCCCCAGCCACCTACAATCCACCCCGCACCAGCCACCACACCATCCACCACCCCCAGCCTCCTACAAAACACTCATGCCAGCACTCTGACACACGAAAAACAACCCCATCCACTACTTCCATCCCTCACCATCCCCCGGCCTCCTACATCCCACACTGAACCAGCCCTAGCCACATGCCCAACAGCCCCCAGCCACCTGCAATCTAGCCCACACCAGCCCCCAGCCACCTATTCCAGCCTACACTAGCCCCCTGCCATCCCCCTTCCACCTACCTTCCTGCCCACACCAGCCACTCGAGCCCACACTAGCCACCACACCAGCACCAAGCCTCCTTAATTTCAGGATGCACTAGAAAAACTCCATGAAATTCACTAAAAGGAAAGGAGAAATCGGATCCCCTTTCATGAGCCCTCTTTTCCCCGAAAAGTAGCCATGTAAACTGCCATTAATGTTCACTGATAACATTGGGGTAGAGACGCATCTTTTAACCCAAGACGAGATCCAAGCCAGAAATCCGAGAAGATCCAAAGCATCCCATAAGAAGTCCCACCTGACCGAATCAAAAGACTTGAATAAATCAATCATGAAGGCACACCTATGAACCTAATAATCAAGATGGTATCCCCAAAATAATTCATGGGTAACATGATTCTTAGGATGAATTGGTTTTGGTACTGAAGGTTGAGGATATCTTTATATAGATTTATATTTATGAGTCTCTTAATGTTATTTTTGTAACCATCCTACTAGAGGGTATGAGTTATAATTGGTGGAAGCCTATTATTTAGACTATTCCAGACAAAGACTATTCTTGGAAAAGTTTCAATCCATTGTTCATTTATCATTATTTCATAATGAAGTGAAGGTACTGATGGCTATAGAATTTTCTAAGAAGGGTTGTCCATGTGGGTGTCCAAGGGTTGTTCAGGGGGTGTTGGGGGGTCTACAGGTCAAGGGGGAGGGTGCAGGTGGGGTGTCTTATAGGGGCTGTCTAGGGGGTGTCTAAGGCTGTCCGGGGGGTCTACAGGGCAGGGTGCAGGTGGGGTGTCCAAGGGCTATCCGGGGGGGTGCAGGAGGTCTTCAGGGCAGGGGGTGCATGTGGGGTGTCTATGAGTGGCTATCTATGTGGGGTTTTCAAGGGATGTTTTGGGGGTTTGGGGGGTCTATAGGGCAGGGGGCAGGGTGTAGGTGGGGTGTCTAGGGGGCTGTATAGGGGGGTGTCAGAGGGTTGTCTGGGGGGCTGATTTGAAGAGATAAACCCACGAGCAATGGGACCTAACCTCATAGCAATAATTTTTCTACTGATTTTTGTAATGGTATTCCAAATAGAAATTGGTCTGAAATCCTTTAAATCCACAACATTTTCCTTCTTTGGGATCAAGACAACAATATTAGAGTTGATTCCATAGGGCATTGAGGTATGGTTAAAGAACTCCATCATAGCGTTAAGGAGCTCATCACGAACTATATCCCAGTAGGACATAAAGAATTAATTTGTGTAACCATCAGGACCAGCCACACTCTCAATATTTAGAGAAAAAAAGGGCACTCTTAACCTCCTTCTAATCAAGGGATGCAACAAGGGAGATTGTTGGATTAGAAAAGCCCGATCCGGTTGGTCCGAATGCTTGTGGCCCAGAACTGTCGCGAGTCGAGCTTCGCAGTGAGCTCGTTGGGGGTTGTAGGGGACAATGCACCCCTTATCTAGGGGATCGGGGGCCGAAGGTACCCTATCAAAATTTCTGAAACTATAGAAAATATGACCATTGTAGTAGTGCGGACTTTGGAGTCCACTTTACTGTTTCACTTTTTACTTCTAGCCAGTAGCCACTAGAGTATTAGATACATATAGGAAACGCTTCATAATATTGAAAAAGACTATAATAATATTTCTCATTTCTCCCAATATTGGAATTCTCGTTTCGTGCAATGGGATATTTGCGATGGGATCCCCTCACAAATAGACTTTTGCGACGGGCCCTTATCAGAAATAGCTCGTTGTAGAAAATGACATCGCAATAAAACCATCCGATTATATACATTATAGAACTGAAAAACTTTTGCGACAGGCCTGTCACAATTAGTTTTTACAACGGGGAACTTATCTGTCACAAAACACCTTCTAATTAAATACCTTATATACACATAAACCTTTTACGGTGGGCCCATTAGCCCGTCGCAAATACTAATATTAAAAAAAATATTTCCTTTATTTGCAACCGAGACCCATCGCAAAAGACCCCGTCACAAATACTAAACATAATAAAAAAATAAAAAAAATTATGATTAATTAAAATATTATATTATTATTAAAAAATAACAATAAAATAAAAAATATTATTATTTTTAGTAAAATAAACAAAAATAAAAAAATATAATACTAAAAAAATATATTCAATAAAATTGTGATTAAAAAATTTAATATTAAAATTATTAAAATTATAAAATAATAAAAAAACTATTAAATGTTTCAATATTTTCAAAAAAATATAAAAAAATCATAAAATATTAATATTAGTAATAAAATAAACAAATATTAAAAAATATAATACTAGTAATAATTAAAAAAATATTAAAAAAATTAAATTATGCAATATTTCCACCAATATAAAAGAAGAGAACTGTAAATAGTTCATATTATTAAAAAACATGAATTCAAATGTTTTTAACATAAAAAACAAATCACTGGGGGTCGTCTGGAAGAGGTGGGGGAAACTCCATCCCTAAAGTGTGAGTCTGACGGTGCATGTACTCCATCTGCTCATGATACTCCTATTGTCATTGCTGATCCAATCAATGTAGCTCCTTGTGATGTTGCGCCTGCTGTTGCTACCACCGACACATCTATTCATGCTTCTTCTGCAAAGTCTCTATAAGCTTAGCCTGAGTTCGCAACTGCTCCTGATACTGTGATCCAGAAGATGATATCTCTCCATGAGCTCCTATCGATCTAGACACCGACATCGCATCGGTACCACATTAAGTACCATGAGTCAAATGAGATCCAATACCAACTACTCTTCCCTTTACCAAGCCATACTGATTTGCCTGCTTCCATGCCGCCTCATTGAAATTGTGAGCAGTGGTCTACTTAGTCATCTCGTCCTAACCCTCAGCCTATGTCTGAGAGGTCGCAACCTCTTATGACTCCACCAATTCCAATTTTAAATTTAAAATTGTGAAAATATTATATGTAGTTAATTTTAAAACTGAAAAAATAATAATAACCACAATCTGACGCTGGTGATCAACTCTAATCTCTCTAGTGGATGGATAACTTTACATCCTCTGAGAAATGTTGTACTCCGTAATATTGGGATGCTCGACTACCTACATAAATATAAAATAAACTGTTTATATTTAAATTTATATAAAATATTTAGAAAATATACTTACCAGATGCTCTCTATGGAATCTAAATATACAGCTACCAGCTCGATGTGTCACCTCCTGTCTCCCCCGGTTCTACTGTCCCACTGAGGTTCTCCTCTGAAATCCACCACCCAACCAGTGTAAACATAATCCATCCCAAACATTAGATGAAATGTTCTCTGGTCGGTGGGCTCTACACAACTCATCAAATTATTTCACCAATGTTTTCTTAATGGCTGTCCTTCTAAAATTGTGCAAAAACTGACAAAAACAATCACACATAGAAACCTTCCATGTCGCGTGGATAATGTCATGCATTCTATCATCGATAGGATACCATAAACCCTACAAATAATTTATAATATCATGTTATTAATAAAATAAATTTCAAAATAAATATTATTTATTTATGTACCATCCAATGATGGAACATGTCGTGTATCACATCAATGAGAATATGATCCCATGTGATCCATGGCCGAGAAAAATAATTGTGCAATATAGAACTCCCATTTCCAATAGCTACATGCTCAGAACTGTGAAAAAGGAATAAATAATCAAATAATTAGTGTATATAAATAAATTAATTAAATCCAACTAAAATATATAGGTTACCATATACCTATGTGTACGTGGATCGAAACCAAGATGTGGACGTCGCTCGAGGATTGGCTCAAGAATCATCAGTCGTGCAAGACCGCACCCCCTCAGCGTACCCCCTAAACCGCCAGTAGGCTGAGGGTCATATGGTCCAAAATCCCCATCATCCAACAGTAGGTCATACTCTTGAAACTCAAGATATATATCAGAGTCCATCTGAAACTCAAAATGATTTTTGTTTGCAGATAGTTGAAAATAACTATTATATATAGATATATATTAGTTATGATTGTAATGAGCATTTAATTGTGTCAATGTTCATCTTCATCCTCTTCTCTATAGTTGTCAATGTCAATCTATTCATCTTCCTCCTCAGCATCATCAATATCCCTATGAGTTTCTGTTTTAGCATCTCATGTCATTTAAAATTCATTTTTATCATCATTAACATCTTCATCACCATCGATCCTTAATTGTGGGGTGTCATCATCGATATTCATGTCTGTTTGTGAATTAGATGGATTTTGAGCAGTCTCTTGAAAAATTTCAATTCCTTCCACTTCAGTGGAACCACATTCAATTTGAGTAAACTGATTTTCCTGAGATTTCATTTTTATTATGCTTCACCAATCGCTCAAGTCTCTTGAAGTAGCACGATACTTTGCACAATAAATTTGGTGTGCCGGTTGAGCCATTAAAAATAGTTCATTTACTTTAAGAAGACATTTATATTTAATATCGACAATTCTATGAGTCGGATGAAGACGCAAGCCTCTCTTAGTATCTAACCACCGACATTTAAAAATTTTTATGTAATTCTATCATAGATAACACAACTCAATAATTTCATCAAAAATTCCATAAAAGTAAACTTCTGTTTCTCTGTGATGTGATCCTCTCAATAAAACTCCACTATTCATTGTTTTTTATTCCCCGTAGGCCTGTATATGAAGACGAAAACCATTCACAACATAGGCATTATATGATTTAACCATTTTGGATGGCGGGTTACTCAATACACACATTCTCTTATCAATTTTATTATCATATTGAGATAGCTAAAAATTTGAAAAATAATTATAAATATTATAAATAATAAACAGAATTGATATTAAACCATCAATAATTTATGTTACCAGTTTTTGAAACCATGGAGACTTTTTTTTGTTAGCGTTCACCAAGAGAAATTTCCGTAATTTTTGGAAGTTTTTTCTTGATATGATTATCATATAACCTACCAATAAAATAAGTTTAAATATTGTAACATAAATTATAGAATAAGTGATAAAAGAACTCACAAGAAAAATGAGGTCATTTATTCACAGCTGAGAAGAACATTTTTATTAGCTCTGTGATGATCATAATCTGAAAGCCATTTTTCATTAACTCCAACGAATCCAAGATTTGGATGATTAAAAACTATTAATTTATTGTCTATTTCGTCATTACCATTCCCCTCGTTTCATCCCATGCGATTGTGTTTTGAGGTATATTGAGATTCGAAATAATGAGAGCAGAAAAAAGAAATTTCCTCTTGCAAATAAGCTTTAGCAATTGAGACTTCAACTGATGCATTGTTACTTACATTTTTCTTCAATTTCTTCATGCATCTCTTTAATGGGTACATCCATCGAAACTGTACTAGACCTCCACATTTATCTTCATGTGGCAAATGTAATATCATAATTTCTTATTGAGTCAAAGAAAGAGGGCGAAAATATTTATTCCAGTTTACATATAATTACAACAACATCTTCTTCCAGTTTTCTTAGCGCATTATAGTCTGTTGTCACTGCACAAATGTCTCTAAAAAATATGACATGTCTGTTATCGAATCCCAGATCATATAATTCAAAAAACCTTTAAATCTAATCGGTATAAGTCTTTCCATTATAACATGACAATCATGAATTTTTAATCCAGTAATATAACCATTTTTAACACATCTTCCCAAATTGGAAGCATAGCCATCTACATGACTCAAATCTGCAATCCACTGACAAAATAATGAGCGACTCTCTTTGGACAGTGTATAAGCTACTTTTGGCATCATTAACCACTATGATCTGAAATTTTCAAATAGTTCATGTTTTGGTCGCCTGTAAATTTGTGCAAGATCTAATTGCACCTTTATAGTATCTTTGGTCTTACCTGGTGTATCCAAAACTGTATGAAATAAATTATCAAAACAGTTCTTCTCAATATGAATAACATGCAACATGTGGCAGACCAACAAATTAGACCAATATGGAAGATCCCAAAAATGGTATGTTTTATCCGATTATGTTCATTCTCAAAGCTATGAATTTTCTGTTGGTTTACTATTGGTCCAAATGTGATGGGATGTAATGAAAATACAAAGGATTTTAATTCTGTACTTGAAATTTAGTAATCATCATTGTGGAGATGATTACAAATTTTCCCTTCATTATCCAAGTAGTTTTCGTTTACTAATTATTACTAATAAAAAAATTATATTATCAATAATTATGAAAAAAATATTAATTTTATTAAAATAATAAAAAAATTATAAAATATTAAAATTATCAATATTTGCAACAGCCTTTTCTATATTCTTAACATGTTCAAATCTCAAAGGGTTGCCAATTGTCTGGACATTTGCAATAAAAAGTTTGTGTCAACTATTTCCAATGTAAACTCTATAATTGTCCTTGCATGGTTGATCACATCGCAAGTAGTGTTGCAATAGGACGACCAAATTAATTTCATTCTTGTCTCTCAGAAGCATCTCGCTCCCTTTACATAGATCATTCTTCCTTAAAAAATTGACGGGACATCAATATGTTTCCCTCAAATTTTCAAGGAAGAATGACCTATGTAAAGGGCCAATTGAGATAATTATTATAGATGAGAAGGGCATGACATGGGTTGTCCTATTGCAATGATACTTGCAAGGTGGTCAACCAATCAAGGACAATTATTTCTAATTATATCTAATTATTACTAATTATATCTAATTATTACTATATATATCTAATTATTACTAATTATATCTAATTATTACTAATTATATTGAATTATATCTAATTATTAGTAATTGTTACTAGTTATTACTAATTATTACTAAATATTACAAATTATTACTAATTATTACTAATTATACTAATTATTACTAATTATTACTAATTATTACTAATTATTACTAATTATTACAAATTATTACTAATTATGACAAATTATTACAAATTATGACTAATTATTACTAATTATTAATAATTATTACTAATTATTACTAATTATTACTAATTATTACCAATTATTACCAATTATTAATAATTATTACTAATTATTACTAATTATTACCAGTTATTACTAAATAATACTAATTAATACTAATTATTACTAATTATAACTAATTATTACTAATTATTACTAATTATTACTTATAATTACCAATCATTAGTAATTATTACTAATTATTACTAATAATTACTAAATATATCTAATTATTACCAATTATTACTAATTACTACTAATTATATCTAATTATTACTAATTATATCTAATTATTTCTAATTATATCTAATTATATATAATTATTACTAATTATATCTAATTATATCTAATTATATCTAGTTATATCTAATTATATCAAATTATATTTAATTATATCTAATTATCTCTAATTATATCTAATTATATCTAATTCTTACTAATTCTTACTAATTATTACTAATTATTACTAATTAATACTTATCATTAATTATTATTAATTATTACTAATTATTACTAAATATTACTAATTTTTACTAATTATTACTAACTATTAATAATTATTACTAATTATTACTAATTATTGTTAATTATTACTAATTATTTCTAATTATTTCTAATTATTATTAATTATTACTAATTATTACTAATTATTACTAATTATTACTAATTATTACTAATTATTACTAATTATTACTAATTATTACTAATTATATCTAATTATTTCTTATTATTACTAATTATTACTAATTATATCTAATTATTACTAATTATATCTAATTATTACTAATTATATCTAATTATTACTAGTAATATATAATTATATCTAATTATAACTAATTATATATAATTATATCTAATTATATCTAATTATATCTAATTACATCTAATTATATCGAATTATATCTAATTATATCTAATTATTTCTCATTATTTCTCATTATTACTGATTATTACTAATTATTACTAATTATTACTAATTATTTCTAATTATATCTAATTATATCTAATTATATCTAATAATTACTAATTATATCTAATTATATCTAATTATTACTAATTATATCAAATTTTTACTAATTATATCTAATTATTACTAATTATATCAAATTTTTACTAATTATATCTAATTATTACTAATTATATCTAAATATTACTAATTATTACTAATTATTACTAATTATATCTATTTATGTCTAATTATGTCTAATTAAATCTAATTATGTCTAATTATGTGTAATTATTTCAAATTATTACTAATTATATCAATATATATCTAATTATATCTATGTTATCTCTAATTATATCTAATCATTACTAATTATATATAATTATTACAAATTATATCTAATTATTACTAATTATATCTAATTTTTACTAATTATATCTAATTATTACTAATTATATATAATTATTACTAATTATGTCAAATAATTACTAATTATTACTAATTATATCTAATTATTACTAATTATATCTAATTATTAGAATTTATATCTAATTATTAATAATTATATCTAATATATCTAATTATAATAATCTCTAATTATTGCAAATTAACACTAATTATTGATAATTATCACTACCAATATCAATTTCTTACTAAAAATAAATAAAAATACAAATCAATATAAATCTAATCTAATTAGAACTAATAAAAAACAAATAAAATTAATATAATAAAATAAAATAAAAAAATATAAATACTTTAAACTTCGATATTCTGAAGGTATTGGCGCCTTCCAATTGCTCTTGTATAAAAAATTTTATGTAAAAAAATTATTTTACTTAAAACTGGAGAATGAAGATAGGAGAGTAAGATCTAAGTGATTTCAAAAAAACGGGTGAGGGTATATATAGGTTAGATTAGCTGCGACGGGATTATTTGTGACGGGTATCCCGTCGCAAATACCCCGCCAACATTAATTACAGTCGGCGGTAAAAATGGTATTTGCAGCGGGATGAAATCCCATCGCAAAAAGCTATTAACCGCCGCCTGTTATTTGCGACGGGACCCATTGCAAATAGTTTGGCGCGGCCAAAATATTTGCGACGGGATACATCTCCCCGTCGCAAATAATCTTCACGCGGTTTGGCAGGAAAATCGCCCCAAACTATTAGCGACGAGTTACGAGAACCCGGCAGAAATAACCAATTATTTGCAATGGGGAAATACCCCCATCCCAAATATCTTCCTGGACGGGTTATTTTCTACGGGAATAAATCCCGTCTCAAATAGTAATTTTTCCTGTACTATCCATACTACTAAAGAAATCTTCTCCTCCATGAATAGCTTGAGTAGACTTGTCATCACATTCAACTGGTCAAACTCTTCCTCGATAACCCATTCTACAGAATATGCCGCAATTAATCCTGATGATATGAATGCACATCACCTATAACAACATGGAGACACAACTTGACTATATACTAGATCAAATAATCATCAACTAAAGCCGAGGGAGGTGGAGCTGTAGATGTAGATGCAACAATAGGAGGATCCTGAAAACTCAAAATTCCCTTGAAATCTAAAAGATTCGTTTTTCTGAAATATTATAAATATACTATGGATACAAAATCTGATGGCACTGGGGAAACAACTCTCTCAACACTCGGTAAAGCAACCTCTATAGGTTATAATTTGGTAGGCACATCTAAGGGAAAAGCCTGAAGCTCACATGCATGGTCAATCTTCTTAACTAAGGATCCCTTGGGATATGTGCAAGGGATGTGAAGGGTGGGCTGTTGTCAAGGGGGCTGGGGTTGCTGTCCTGGGGGGGGGGGGGTCCTGTAGGGGGGGCTACTGTCAAGGGGGTACAGTAGGGGGGAAAGGGGTGTGAAGGGGGGTGAAAGGGGGTGTGTGCAAAGAGTTCAAGGGATGTGTGTGTGTGCGGGGGGGGGGGGGGGGGGGCTGTCCAGGGGGTGCAAGGGGGTGTCCAGCAGGGGTGGTGCAAGGGGGATCCAATAGGGGGAAAGGGGTGTGCAAGGGGGTGAAAGGGATGTGTGTGGGGGGGGGGTGGCTGCAGTTTAGGGGGGGTGTACAGCAGGGGTGCAAAGGGGGGGGGTGTCGAGCTGGGTGGTGTAAGGGGGGTCCAGCAGGGGGGGTGCTGTCCAGGGGGGGCAAGCAGGGGGGCTGCTGTCCAGGGGTTTCTAGCCGGGGGGGGGGTGCTACATAGGGGGCTCAAGTAGGGGGGCTTCCCTATTCTTTTTTATTGAGTTATATTCAGTGTGAATATTCTATGATGTTTTGTTTTACCATAATTTTTTGGGGTTTCCAGCAGGGGTGGTGTAAGGGGGTCTAGCAGGGGGATGCTCTCTAGGGGGTCTAGCAGTGGGGGCTGTTGTCCAGGGGTTTCCAGCGGGGGGCTGCTATCCAGGGGGGTCCAGCAGGGGAGCACTATTCTTGTTTATTGAGTTATATTATTTTTCAATATTCTAAGATGTTTTGTTTTACCATAATTTTAGCGGGTGAGCACTACTATGTTTTACCTTCTGTTGAAGGTACTTTTGAACTGTTTCCAGACTTCTTTGATAGTTTATCTTATAGGTATACTCATGTAAGTGCAGTTATGTGTTTTTTATATTTGGATTTGTTTAATTCTTCTTATGTAACTAGCTTTCGTGTATAATTTAATTTGGAGGGGACTGACAGGTGGGTAGGGGGGAAACTGGCAGGTGGGAGGGGACTAACCGGGGGTGCAAGTGGGGCCTGGTAGGGGATGCAAGTGGGGGCTGGCAGGGGCAGGGGGGAGGGGAAACGGGTGGGGGGGGGGGGGGGGGCGGACTTGGGAGTCTGGGGGGTGTCTAGGTTCTGGGGGGGGGGTTCTAGGGAATGTCTAGGAGGGTGGGTGGGGTGGCTGTCTTGGGGAGTGGAGGTCTCAACTGTCTATGGGGATCTGTCCAGGGTCTAGGGGTGTCTAGGTCGGGGGGGTGTTTAGGTTCTTGGGGGGGGGTCCATGGTATGTCCTGGAGGGTGGGGGAGGTTGTCCAGGGGAGTAGGGGTATGGACTGTCCAGGGGGATTTGTCCTTGGTCTGGGGGTTTCTAGGGTCTTGGGACGGGGGGGTCCTAGGTCTATCTTTGGGGGGGGGGGTGTCCAGGGTCTGTCCGGGGTGGGGGGTGTCCAGGGTCTGTCGAGGAGGGGGGCTTTGTAGGGGGTGTTATCCAGGGGGGTTCTCCAAGGGCGGAGGGGGCTATCCAGGGGAGGGGGTTTATGTAGGGTGGGGGTGTCTAGTGTCCAGGAGGGAGGGGTCTGTAGGGGGTGGGCTACTGCGTGAGGGGGGGGGGGGGGGGGTTGTGTAGGGCTGAGGGCTATTTTTTATGGGTTTCAGACCCTATTTATATGATTTAAAATTGTGCTTATAGGTCTTTTTCCATGGTTAAAAAACATGGCTATAGGTCTAATGCAACAGTTTCTAACCGTGGCAATAAATTATGTCCCCCTCTAGTATATCTACGGTTCTAAACTGTGGCTATAGAGATATTACCATGGTTTGAACTGTGGTCGTACACCTATAGCCACAGTTTTGAACCGTGGATATAATTCTATGCTTATATCCACACAAAACATAGACATAGTTTCTCAAATTGTGGCTATTACCTATAGCCACAGTTTGAGGACCTATAGCCACAGTTTAAAACCGTGGCTATAGCCTGAATTTCCAGTAGTGTCTTGATGTATTTGTGATCATTCTTGAACCAGTTAATGATCTCAGCTTAGATTTGGGTCTTCTTCTCAAGCTCTCTGATTCTGTCCTCTTGAGATTGGATAACTTCGGTTTTTACTTTGATAACTTCCTATTGTTCTTTAACATTCACTTATAACTAATCTCTGGCATCTGTGACCCTTCATACAGTTAGAGAAACTGAATTTAGCTTTCCATTCTGATCCTTATCATCTTGAATCTGGGCAGCTTACTCTTGGTTTAACCTCCCTGTAGGTTTCTCGATTCTAGAATCTGTTCGATCAAAAGCATTGGTCACTGAATCTTGATAAGTATTTATATTCTCAAACTAATCTAAAGATCCTTTGTACAATCTTTATATTTCATTGCATGATTTTCTTTGACCTTTATAATTGTTGAGGAAATTGATGAAATCTTCTTTGAATTTGAAAAATTTTTCCATTATCAAGTCTGTAGATTCTGAGTTGGGGTTGATTGATTCTTGGATAAGATTGCATCTTGATTCCACAGTTGGAAGCATCATCATAAAAGTCATGATTTTAGTCAATGTTTGAATAAAATAATCTAGTCCAATCGAGGATGAGGATTCACATTAAGAAAGTTCTTTCTATGAATTTTCACATTCCTCCTTCTTTCCTTGAGAATTGTCAACATCCTTATATGTATCCACCAATGCCAGTTTTCCTTAAACAACCATCTAAGAAATATTTTCCACTCTTTGGGTTTCTAATTCATCAAAAAAATTTACTATTTTATCATCATCATCAGCATCATTTTCAATATCATTCTCAACTCTTTCATCAACATTTTCAAGAATGATTTCAACAATATTCTCAGTAACTAATCTATCCTTATTTCTAGTAATGGTTTTATTCTCATCACATTTATTTCTGAAGAAACATTTTACACTAATAAAATATGTTTCTTTAGGTCTATAAACCAAGTTCCATACTTTATTCCATTAAAATTCATTTATTTCATCTTGCATTCCTTTAATTCAATCTTCATCACCCAGGGCCTCCTCTGGATTCTTTGGTTCAAATTGGGAAAGGAAAAAAAGATGTTCTACTTCATTTCTCAAGTAAATTCTAGTTCTTATAGTTTTACTAACATCAACAATGATATTATCACTGGGATGATTTATAAATAGTAATTGGCTTGGATTTTGTAGAACCTGTTCATCAACATAAGGTAGGAAATCAGCTGGGGTAAATACTTCAGAAACATTCTCTTGAGTTTTTTACCTTTTCAGAAGGTTCTTCCATCAATGTTTGGTGATCAATTTTAGAAAAAACATCTAAAGATATCGGTAAAGTTTTTCTAAAAACAAAAGGTTCAGTTTCATCAAACACAACATGCACTATTTCCTCAATAGTATAATAATTTTTATTAAAAACTCTATTATCCTTAAAATTAGTGGAATAGTTTAGAAAGATCAGTTCATCGAATTTGGGTGCGAATTTATGATGCTATCTTTAGGATTAAAGATGAATACTTTGTAACCCAATACTCTAAAGTAAGAAACTTTGGGTTGTCGACTAGTCTTTAACTCGTATTGTGTTTTTTTATGAAAAGGTCTTATTAAAATTTGATTTATAGTACAACACATAGTACTTATAGTTTCAGCCCTGAAATGCTTATCAATTGAGTATTCACTAAACATGGTTCTTGTTATCTCTTGAAGAATGAGATTTATTATTTCAACAACACCATTATGCTGAGGGGTTCTTGGAGAAGAAAAGTTGTGAGTAATGCCTTTCTTACTACAAAAATTTTCAAAATCTGAATTTTGAACTTCTCCACCATGATCACTACAAATAGTTATCAAGGGTAGGTTTTCTCATTTTTAACTTGGGATCTAAAGGATTTAAAACAAGAAAAGGATTCAGACTTCTTTGCTAGAAAATAGACCCATGTAAATCTACTCCAGTGTGATCAACCAAGAAAAATACATAGTACATTCCACCAATACATCCAGTTTGTGTTGGACCAAAAATATCCATGTGAAATAAATATAATGCATCAGAAGATGAAACATCACTTTTAGATTGAAATCTAGATTTATGATTCTTTCCATATTGACAAGGGTCACAGACTATTTAAGAATCAAACCTATGATCCGGTAGATCCTTAAAAAGTATTTTATTTGAGGGTTTGCATAGATACATAAGATTATAGTGTCTTAATCTTCTATTCCACAACCAGGATTGATCTTCCATTACATTTAAGCAGGGTACATCATAGCTTCTTATGTCTTCTAGGTAAAGTGTGTAAACATTCTCTTGCCTATGGGTTGAGAGAATGAATTCATCCTTGGAATTGTGTACTAGGAATTTATCATTTATAAATTTCACAAGGTAACATTCATAACATAATTGACTTACACTTATAAGGTTGTGCTTAAGGCCTCTATCAAATAAAACATTTGAAATCACAAGTTTTCCAAGAAGAAGAATGTTACCTATACCGAGAATCTCACCTTGAGCATTATCACCGAAGGTTAATTTTACTTCATTAGTCTTTATAATCATATCAAAAAAACATACCAGTCATATGTTAGGAACATCCACTATCGATTTACCATGTATTTTTGTTGTTACTTCCTTGGTTTTCCTTAAAAAGAGAATGTTGGTTTTTCAGAATCCCAACTTGTTTGGATCCGGAGATGTTAGAAAATAAAACATTAAGTACCCATATTTTCTTAGAAAAGTAATCTTTATGGTAACATAATGATTTTGCTTAATTTAAGGATTAATTCCTTTCCCAATTTCCACCACTTTGACACATTGTGAAAAAAGGATCACATTTGGGAATGAAATAGTTATTTCTAAATATAGGTTTTTGATAATAATAACCAATGCCAGAGGTCTTCTTTGATGGATGAATTTGAGAATACATTTTTTCACTGTTTTCCTTTCCTGAGGTAATTTTTGACAGGAATTTCCTTATTGAAAATATTTCTGACTTTATTTTTATAAATAAATTCTTATCCTCAATATTCACAGTTCTAGGAATGTTTTTCTCAACAGTAAGTATTTATATATCTTTAAAAAGTTTATCCTTCTTAGAATTAGCTTTCTTAAGATTTTTAGAGATTCTTACTAGGTCAAGGTTTTTCTCATCAAGATCCTTGGAAAGATCTGATACCTTAGTATTATGTATAGATATTCTAGAATTTTCATTCTGAAGTTTCTTATTGAGTTTAGAATTTTCATTTTCAAGTAGTTTAGAAAACCTTGAATCCTTTTCATAAGATGATAAAGATTTATCTTCATTAGAAAAAGATTTTTTATATAAAGAATTATAATATCTATAATCGGTATAGTTTGAATTAAAGGATAAATTAGTCAAGGATTAAGCAGTGTGTACCTTATCGATAAGGCAATTATTTTCAATTGATAGTCTAGCTAGAAGTCCAAGATTTTCTGACTTGACGATTCATATTCTGAAGATTCGTCAGATGATTAACAACGATTGGAAATCCATGTATCATTGGATTTCAAGAATTTCTTAGCCTTATATTTATAATACTACTTTCTATTCTTCCCATAATTCTTTCCGTTCCTTTCTATCCTCTTCATCATGGCGCAATCAGATCTTATATTTCCAGCTCTTTTGCATTCATAACAAGTATCTTCTGAGTCTTTCTAGTATTTTTTATCATTATTGTTATATCAATACTAGAAGTCTTTATTTCCTATAATATGTTTCATCCTCCGATCATGATTGGATAACTCATTTTTGGACTGCTCACTTTCACTGGATTAAGATATAACAGTAACCTTCTTTGATTTGGTTCTGGTTACCCTTTCTGGGGTCTTGGATTTAGTAGTATTAAATGATACACCCACATTACCCTTATTATTTTTGTTGATATCATCATCCCTTTTCATCCTAGTCTCATGTTGTAGAAGATTCCCAAAAAGTTCATCAGAGTAATTTCAGTAAATTTCTTGTTCTCATCAATAACAGTTCTTTTGGATTCCCATTCATCAGGCAGGATGTCAATAATATTTTTCAAGAGTATTTCATCATCGATTCCTTTCTCTCCCATTGATTAAAGACTATTTATGATGGTCATAAACCTTTTTTGTACTCTGCAAACTGGTTCTCCATAGGGAAAAATGAATCAATGATATTCAGGTCTATGAATATTTCTTCTAGTCTTAATAAATTTTGAAGTTCCAAAATGTGTGACTTCAATATTGTTCCATATGTTATTATCATCTTCACAAGAAGATATTTGGCTATATATATTCATGTTCATGGAACACAACAATGTATTGTGAACCTTGATGTTAAGTTGATAATATTGATTTTTTTGGTTTGTGAAGAGTCTAATTTCCTTGTCTAGAATTTTATATTCACCAATAAGAATAACATAGTTTTCCACTCCATTTTTGATAATAATTATCTCCATCCTATTTCTCCAATATTCATAATCATTTCCATCAAATATAGGAGGTCTTATAGGCTTAGGATTTTCTATAGAACCAACATTTAATCCTTCCATCTTATAAAGAATTAAAAAATTATTTTCCACCACACAGGTTAGTGTAGTATGTATATAGAACAAGATAAATTGGGAAAGATTATATGATCAAGATAATATAAGAAATATGATCTAAGAAAGATAATCTTTTAAAAATAATTAATCAAGGAAACTTTTAAAAAGTAAAATTTAGAAAGGATACTTAAGCAAGTAATGTTAAGAAAGATACCAATCATGAGAAAGGTATTAGTATTTGAAAGTAAACTCAAGGAACCTCCCTCTGATACAAATTGTTGGATCAAAATATAAGATATGATATTCTCAAATACAAGAGGGCGGTGAATTGTATGTTTAAAAACATTGACCTTAAAGGTAAAAATGATTACTTAAACAACCTTAAATAAATATAAGTTTAACAAATTTAAACAACTAACATTCACAAACCCTCTATCTTTACATAAATATAAAAATCTAAGAAAGATTTACATACATATAGAAACATAAGGAAAGTTTATTAATGATAGATTCTACCATAAAGCGTATAGAATCTTATACAATCAGAATAAACATGAATAATATATTGTAAGAAGATTAAACTTTCTTTCTTACATTGGAAAATAAACATGTTACAACAAAAAATTAAACAAGTAAGTTCTTTTAACCAAAAGATAAGGGTATCCAAAAAACTTTGATAAAGGTCCCTTAATTTATACTTTAGATCAAGTCTATCTTAGCCACATCAGGGTAATCCCTTGACAAAAAGATCAGATTCTCTATCTTGATATCCTCACAAGCCCTCGAACTTTAAGGTAGTCATCACCTCTGTCTTCCTATCTCGGGAAACCCATTGTTGATAAACTTCAATCAGAGTAGTACAAAGCTCAGTGAACTAGTTTTTCTACACATGACCAAGTAGTTCACCAAATCTCAAAAGGTAGGGTCTAAGAAATGTTTTAGTAGAGTAATAGTACAACCAACACTTTATCTCTCTATGTTTGATCTCTCTAATAAACATCTCTTGAATAGAAATTTAACAACTCAATATCTTCTCAAATGTTCAAATGGATGATTTATTTATAGGCACAAATACAATGGTTGGCTCCCACCTCCATCATTCATATTTTTCCTAAAATATTCGAGGGACATGTACATGTGTCACTCAACTAATGGTTAGCTTATAATAGAAAAAGAGACACCATTTTTTGGTAAATATTACCATTTATAAGATACATGATTTAGAAACATTAATATTCATTGGAAATGTAAACATGTTTAAAATATATATACATGATTGGGAAATACAAACATGTATGAGAAACATTAATATGTATGAGAAAAATTAACTTTAACGAATCGATAAAATGGAAGTCAATTATTAAGAAATTTAACTCCAACATTCGTAAGTAATCAGATTCTGTAAATAAAGAAAATTAGATTATGAAAATATGTATAATCAGATTCTGTTTTTCCTGAAAATTGGAATCAAGAAATATGTGGAATAAGACTCAAGATTTGATGGGAATCAGATTCTGATTTCCAAAGAAATTGGAATCACAATTATGGATTAATCTGTATCACAAATCTAGATAGGCCGTTCCCACAAAAAACATAAGATTCTGCATGTCAACAAGGTCATTTGATCAAGGTATAATGGGAAAGGTAATGTGAGAAAGGTATTGTGATCAAGGTAAAGTAATCAAGGAATTGTGAGAAAGGTAATGTGAGAAAGGTATTTTGATCAAGGTAAAATGAGCAAGGTATTGTGAGGAAGGTAAAATGAGGAAAATATTGTGGGCAAGGTATAATGAGAAAGGTATTGTGAGAAAGGTAAAAATTATTAGACTATGTTTATGAAGATAACTATGAAATGTAAAACCGTAGACAACTAATGTAATATTCATTTAGGGAAAGGAAAAAATTCCTTAAAGAAAGTGTTTGTGATCTCCAAAACACAAGGAATGGAAAATTCATAAGGGAAACTCTATTGACCCAATATTATAGATAGATTTACTTTATGAAATTTACTTTGAGAGAGTCTATAATCACGATAAGGGGAACATGGTGGATTGTGTTCATAGTAGGAGATCTTAATATCAGTTATTGACCCAAGAGTCTAAAGAAGTTTGGCTCAATACAATTGTCTTTAGTGGACAATGATGTAGTATCTAACCTCTATTTTATAGCTATTTCTCCAATAACTATATTATATTTTAGGGAGGATCTTAATGGATATACCTTCTATGTTACCTTTCATACATAGATATTCATTGGATGTAATCCTGATGGATTTTATGAATACAAGGATCATGACAACTTTTTCATAGGATGGATGATGGTACCAGTGATGTTCCATGATGATATTCTGAGGAAGTTTTATACATCCCCGTTAGTGGTATATCTAGGTGTAGAAAATATGTACATGAACATTCATCATCAATTTTTGTGGAAATGAATACATAAGTTTGTTGTAGATTATGTTTCTCAATGCCACACTTTTCAACAGGTGATGTATGAGAACCATGTTCTAGTGAGAACAACTCAACCCATTAAAGTAATAAACTAGAAGAATGATGGTATATATATGGATTCATAATGAGTTCACAAAAAATGTTCTAGATGAAATGATTATATCTTGGTGTTCATAGAACAACTCACCGTGTTATCCCACTTCTAAGATATCTGAGAGAATAGTTTAGAAGTGAACATGGGATACCTTTATGTGAAGGAGATAGTCCAACATCATGGAGTCCCCTCAATGGTCATTTTTTTATCATGATCCTCTCTTAACATCCAGATTATATAAATGATTGTAATAGTCCTTTGAGAGTCAATTGCATTCAAGAATGTCATTTCACCCCTAGACTGATGGACAGACTATGTAGATCCTCCAGGTTAAAGATGACATGCTTTAAGCTTGCATGTTGGACATTTGAAATATTTGGGTGCATCAGCTACCATTGGTGGAGTTTTCATATGACAACCAATACCATTAATCCATCAATATGGCACCATTTGAAGCCTTTTATAGTAGAACTTTTAGTCCACCAATATATTTTAATATCCTAGGGGAGTGAGCACATATGGGCCTAGAGTTGGAGCGAGCTACAAAAAAATGGTTTAGGTTATCTAGGTGAATATGTGGACCACATAGAAACATCATAAGTCTTATGTGCTCCAATGATGAAGGTATTTAGAGTTCAATAAAGAAAATCATGTGTTCCGAAGGGTGTCAACTTAGTGTATATTATTGATATTTGGAAGGTATTAAAATTTATATAAAAGATTCATTATACCTTTATAGATACTACATTGGTTCGATGCTGTGGAATACCACTTAGTACTACTATGATTTTAATGCCCCGACCCCAAAATCCCAGAGCCAGTGCATTATTTTAATACATTTGCATGTTTACAAGGAAGAAATTCTCGAAAGACCGATTAGTTTAGCAGTCTTGGAAAATAGATTACATTCATGAATGTTACATTACACTTCGTAACATACATCACAACATAAATAATCCTTTTATAATTCCATTATTCCTTTAGCATAACCTTGTATATCAATCAAAATTCACTTATTAGAATCCTGGGAAAATAAAACATAAGAAAGGGGTGATCTCAGATGCTCAGTAAGAGTAAATAATTTAGCGGGAGTTATAAAATTTTAAGGCAAGATGTGTAATAAAAACAAAATCCTTTTTAAACCTAAACTTGAACATAGTATATGAAAATAAATCATACATTACCATAAATACATGCTCATGGATATTCTACTATTCGAATAATCACATGTTATAACTAATATCATAATAATGGAATTCCTAATGCCAGACATCATTACAATATAGTCAATGCCTCATGCCAAGACTACAAATAAAATTTCGATCAGGGCCTTGTTCCAAGACACTTGTTTGTCTCATTGGACCTACCGATGCATTGAGGAGCTATAACATGCTCCACCCATCCCATACTAAGTCCACTACATTCCTCATATAATAATTTTGAAACATAACATAAACATTCATATTAAAACCAGCATACGAAATGTCAACACATTAACCATAAACCATGAATGGTATAAAAATAGAACATTTGAAGTCAAACATATCACAACTCATTCAATAAAATATTAAATATTTTATTTATAATAAATCAACCTCAATCAAGAATAATATCCAAAAAGGATGTTAGACATAGTTGAAAATAATCATTAAAACCCTTTGAGAGAAAAATCCTTTTATTTGTGAAATCATTTAAAAGTCACACATTTATAAATAAATTAATTTAAATGATATTTTTGAATCAAATTTTCCCATACTACTTTGAAACCTATGAACATAATTAACATTGTAAAAAAATCATGTCCATATAAATAAATCCTTAAAAACATTTTTAAAACATGGACATTAATGAGAAAGGTTTAGAAGAACAAATATTGAAAACATTTAAAATGATTTTTTTGTTAAAGAGTCCCTTAAAAATAATCCTTTTTAAAAACTCTTTTATGAAACATGGAAGTGGATAATAAATATGTCCCAGTAAAAATATTCACATAAACACTCTCGAATAATAATGAGATTGAGTAATTAACACTTACCTTGAACTTTACTTTAGTCGAGGGTACGTTTAACCTCCTATATAATGAAAATGGTATGTTATTAAATTATAAAAGAACCATATTTATATTTATTATATCATTCATTATTCATTTATGACTTTATACTATCCATTTAATAATGATTTCCAGGTTAAATTAACATTTCGGGTAATAATCACTTTCTTTATCGTATGTGTTTTAACATGTTATTCATGTTCATGTCATTTAGAACATGATTTAAATACTTCTAGAATATAAAACATTATTTATTTATCATATATATTTATAATATAAATATGTATAATAGATGGATATATGAAATGGAAAACACCGTTTTTGGAGATGGTAGGACGTACGTACACATAAACGTTGTTTCTGTTTTCATATCATATTGAATGTATGTAAGTGAATGTGATAAATGTAAATATATAAATATATATATATATATATATATCTAGTAGAATTATTATTTCATATATTACAGACTTTTTGAAAGTATGTATTTTTATAATCATCATTGAATGATGAACGTTGAAATGAATCACATCGTATCATGGAGACGATAAGCCGTACACACACACGAGCAACGATATCATTTTCTTAATGATTAAAAGGTGTGTAGTTGGATGTATAAGGTACTCGAGTAATTATTTTGGTATGGAAATAACAATGAAAGAGTAAGTGGAAGAAGAGCATAGCATGAAAAAGGGTGGTTGAATTATTACCTCTTCTTCAGGTGATTCCTTTTGAGTTGATCAAAAGGGCACCTTAGGTTGGATTTCTGATCAAAGTAAGGACTCTAGGTCTAAGTGAGGGTATTTGGGAGGATATTTTAGTAGGGTTTTTCCGAGCCAAATGGCATTGGAGGTGTGACTTTGAGAGAAGGGGAAGTACCCTTTTATAAGACAGGTAAGGGTCACTTTTAGAAAAGTTTGAAATATTATTTTATTATATAATAATATTCGGGTTATAATGGTGACAAATTGATTTATTTCATATATAAGGTGGGTATGGGTATAAATCCACTCAAACAATAGTTATTAGACATGTTTAGGTCACCATATTACCCCATCGTTTAGATTTAACTATATGTTAAAATGTTAAACTTTTACAATGTCCTCTAGTATTATTAAAATAAATGGTTAATAAATATACTATAAAATGACAAGAGAACCCCAAGTGGTTCATTAAAGACATATTAATCATTATATAAGTCCTCTAGCCGAACCATTGATTGTTAGGAATTTTATATCATTTAATAATATAATATTTGTTTTAAATCATAATATATGTCAATTTTGACAATATTTTGTATTTTTTTTGGAATGTTATCACAACTGTATTACTTTAAACCAAAAACATTTAGTCAACCTAAAATTTCATATTAACCTATAAAATTCGTGGATGGAATTAAAACATTAAAATTATATTTATTTTAATATTTATAATATCAATTATTTTAATATTTCATTAAGAAGGTAATTACCGCATCATTATTGTGTCATAAATAAATTTAATTATTTAATGTCTAAAAATTATAAATAAAATACCATTATGTAGGAAATATCTTTATCTTTCTAATTTATATTTAGAGACGAATTTATCTTATGTATAACCATATATTAAAAATGGTTTAGTTTTGAAAACTTGAATTTAACACTTTTAACTCTTAATTGAACTAAATAATAATAAATTTCCTAATCTAATCCAAGTGGACAAGAATGATCATATTTTATTCCAAATGTTGGTTTGGGTTGAAATACACTTATCCAATATAATTAGGACATGTGTTAGGGTAATAACAATATCATTTTTACCTTTAATTACCCTATTTACTTTTAACTGTGGTAAATAAAAGACAAAACATACTATTCATCAAAATTTATTTTCATCTTATTAAACAACATTTTACTTACTAGTATAAATAATATCTCTTGAATTTTAGAAATTAAACTCACAGAAATAGTAAAATTATGTTTTATCCAAATTTGCAAACATGCCTTGAAGGTGGGTAAAAAACAGTAAAAAGTTCAATAAAATATTATATATCTAATCATATAATAAAATGGTTAGAATGAATTAAATTGTACTTATAAATTATGAATATATTTTTAATAAAAAAAAATTTTAATAAAATAAAAAATTATTTTAATAAAAAGATAGTTTTAAATAATAACGTAGTGTTTTTCAATATTCATAAAAAATTGAATGTTTTCATAAAAATACCAAAAAATAACCCTAAGATAATCATGATATTAAGAATTCAAAATTGAAGTCTATTTTACCAAATTCAAAATATATAATTTGAATTTATTAATTTTAAATTATTTCCCATTGTCAAAACCAAAAGGAATATTTTTTTTAATGTAAAAACATTCAAAAGATTGACATTTGTTTATATCCAATTTATATGTCAAATTAATTATAATGACCTAAATTTTTTTAAATGATAAAAAAATCTAATTATAATTAAAACCCATTCAAATGTATAATTTAACACTATAAATTATTTCAATTATAAAAATTGTTTTCAATAAAAATTTAGTATTTTTCACTAGTCATCAAAATATGGAAGTTATCATAAAAGTGGTAAAAAAATTCGAAACTAAATGTTTGTGCCCCTCTTCTAAAGAATAATTTATAATCATTAAATTGAATATATAAAGGTGTTAAATATTTGTTTTAAATAGGATTCTCCATTAAAAGATGGTAAAATTGTATTTTTTTGAAAAATACTTCTTTTATCTGAAAAAATGAATTTTTATTATATTATGTATAAGAAACAAATAGTATGGATTATAAAATTATATAGAGTATATAAAATTCAAAATTCAATTAATACTATTCATAAATGATTTTTAAATGACTAGTATGGTAAGCCGTGGTGCGCTCGAACTCGGTGTTGCGTGCAGTGTAAGCTATTGAACTAATATAAAGAGATAATATACTATGAAATCTTGGGGTGTTACAGTCTACCCTACTTAAATAAATTTCAACCTCGTAATTTGAAATTTTTCTTCAAAAATAAAAGGTTTAAATTATAAAATACCTTTTGTGGAAAACCCACATTGGAAATTGGGTTCATAAAATTTACTCTTAATAAGAGGGAAAGGGAAATAAAAATGTCACCATAAAATTATGATCTCTATTAAGAGAACATTGGTGGAAATTAGAGGCACATAATTGGAGGAAAAAAGAAAATATTTATAGGAAGTGATTGAGGTCATCAATAAAAATAGTGTAAAATTGATAGCCTCAAAGGCATCAATCGATAATGATTTAAAATATCCCTGGTTCAACAAAACATAAGGTATTTGGATGACACAATTTTGGATTTAAGATCCCTTCCATATAGTTTATAAATTATTTTAATCATAGAATAATATAGAAAATAAAAAAATATAATTGACAATTATAGTTCAATCCTTTAACTAATTCTACCACAAACTCATCTTTCACTCCAAAAATAATAGAATTCAAAACTATTCTATTTATCCTAATCATATAAGGTTACAAAAATAATGATTTTATAATTCATTTTTCATACTATTTAAAAAAACTACATTATACCAATGAGGACACCACGTAGGCCAGTGGTAGGTGATGCACCCTTGTCACCCTTCAGTTGTGGGTTCATGTCTCGCGACCTTACTGGATGCGACAGGTTGTCACCTGATCTCTGAGTTTTCATTTTTATAACAATCCAAAAATAATCTTAAGAAATGTTTTAACCTTAAAAAGTTGTATCCAATGTCCAACTTAATCCATTCCAAACATTAAACTTATCCAAAATACTTCTATCCAAACTCACAGTCCACAATTATAAGGATGGTAAACATAATGAAGATCTCTTTTTTCCACATAATAAATTTTGAATACCTTCATCATCTATTCTCTTAAAACATGTAAACAACCTGAAATACCATAATACCTTATTTATTACATTCACTCTCCCTTATTCCTTATAGAATACTGGATATACTCATTATATTCAAAAATATTGTAAACTCTAACAATGATGGAATATAATAACCATTAATCTATTTTAAGATAGTGAAGAATATCCAAAATAATTTATCCAAATCAATCATATCTTATTCAAAAATCACTACCCCAGTATCAGAACCATATTATGATTTAACTTTCCTTCAACCATGTATTTTACAAAAAGTTTAACTTGCTATTGAGTCACTTTTCTTAGAACCATATATTCTCAAATCCTCAAAGAAATAGTACTGCAGTTCAATCCTTATTTATTTCCATAATTCATATTACCATTACATCATTGATACTACACTCAAATGAAGTATTTATTTAATAACAACATAATAACACTAGTCATTCCTATTCATCTGTCATATTATTATAACATTATTATTATCCAATATCCTCAATTGGGTAATACTCGGGTGATTTTGACATTGATTCACATAGTGTCCTAACTCCTTGTAGATGAATCATTGTATATTTAAAACCTTTTTCTTTCCCTTGAAATCACGTACATGGTTTACTTTTTATCCACACTTATAAAAAACTCCCATTCCTTTTAATTATTTATCAAGGTGATTCTTTCCACAGTTATCACATATGAGAAAATCCTTCTTTCCCCTCTTCCCTTTATCCATCATTCTCTCTACCATCATTTTCTTCTCTTGCTACCCTTCAAAGCAATAGGAATCAGAGAATTATTTACTTATCTTATTAACACATGATATTATTTCTCCATATGATGATAATACATGGGGGACTATTTCCCTTTTAAATGTTGGCTTAATACCATGATAGATATGATCCTTCTTACTTCTTGGATCATGCGTATTGTTGGAGATATCATTATATCTACTAGGATCCCTTTATAAAAAATTTCATACACTAGGTTATTTATTAATTTAAATTCATAGTTCCAAACTTGTAAAATACCTAACGTAAATTGAAAATATTATGCATATAATTTACAATCATAAAAAAAAGTTATCTTTGAGGAAGTGTTTACTCCTAAATCCTTCATAATTTCTTATAATGAAAATGTGAATTATCATAAGAATATGGTTGTAACATATTCATAATAACATCACAGTATGTAAAAGGTACTGGAGTTATTATTTTGGTATGGAAATAACAATGAAAGAGGATGTGGGAGAAGAAAGGAACTGAAATAGGGTGGTGAAATTACAACCTCTTCTTCGGGTGATTCCTTTTGAGTTGATCAAAAGGTCTCTTTAGGTAGGCTTTCTAATCAAAGTAAGGTGTCTGGGTATAATTTAGGGTAGTTTGGAGGATATTTGAGAAGGGGTTTGCCGAGCCAAATGGCTTTGGAGGTGTGATTTTGAGAGAAGGGGAAGTACCCTTTCATAAAATAGGTAAGGGTCACTTTAGGAAAAGTTTGAAATATTATTTTATTATAAAATATTTTTCAGATTATAATGGTTAAAAATTGATTTATTCAAAATATAAGATGGGTATGAGTAAAAATAATCTCATTAAATATTTTTTAAACATGTTTAGGTTACCATATTAACCCTACCTTTTAGATTTAACTCTTAAGTTAAAAAGTTTAACTATTACAATGTCCTCTTTTATTATTATAATAAATGGTTAATAAACATACTATAAAATTCCTAGAGAACCCAAAGTGGTTAATTAATGACATATTAATCTTTTTATAAGTCCTTTGTCCGAACCTTATATTTTTAAGAATATTATATCATTTAATAATATAATATTTGTTTTAACAAATAATTTATGTCAATTTTGACACTATTTAGTATTTGGTTTTTTTGAAATTCATACCAACTTTATTACTTCAAACCAAATACATTCAGTGAACCCTAACATGTCATATTCACCTATAAAATTTGTGTATGGAATTAAAAAATTCAAATTATATTTATTTTAATATTTATAATATCAATTATTTTAATATTTCATTAAGAAAGTAATTACTGCATCATCATTCTGTCATAAATAAATTTAATTATTTAATGTCTAAAAATTACATATAAATACAATTATGTAGGAAATATTTTTATTTTTCTATTTAATATTTATAGTCAAATTTATCTTATGTATAAATCTGTATTAAAAATGGTTTGGTTATGAAGACTTGAATTTAACACTTTTAACTCTTCTTTAAATTAAATAATAATAAATGACCTAGTCTAATCCAAGTTGTAGAGACCCGTAGCCTGACGTATATTGACATTACATTACATTTCCGGAATACTTAGTACATAACAAAAACACACACACAAGGATCGTAATAGTTTAGTGTCTTTGGAAACTCGGAACGTAATCTTCTAATCGTGGTGAAAGATCTCCAATATCTCCCATAAAGATCTTCCCTTTTTTTTTACCTAAAACCTTTCTTTATATCCTGGGGAAAAGAAAACATAAAAGGGTGAGCTCAAATGCTCAGTAAGGGTAAACAAAAGAAATATAAATCTCATCGTATACACAAGCACATAACTTTTGGAAATCTTAACCTGCAAAAGAGATCATAATTTCATAACATGGGATAAATCATGGAAGTGAAATGTAATCACAATAATCATAACTTAAAAACATGAAACTTTGTGGCATACACACATAATCATAGAGAATCATTTCTTGTTAGTCAAGACTCATTGCCAAGACTATCTTAGTGGACAAAGTCCCTTTCTGAATCGAGTAATCCTCGTTTCAGTCCTGTTTCACTGAACCGGTATAACCTACCATTCCAGCCATGTCTATCTCATGAGATATAAAATCTTTACCCAATGCATTGGAGGGAGATATAGGTCCCACCCATCTCTTAATGAATCCTTTCTTATGTGTGCCACCAAATCATAAATCATACATCATTGCATAACCCATGTAATAAAAATGGGATTCTTAAATAACATGACATCATAAAACCATTCATATAAGATAAAGGAATTCATAAATATAATTCCATCACAACAAAGTCAAATAAATGTAAAAATATGGATAGAAACAGAACCCTTTATTATCTTAGATGAAAAATAATTTTGATAAAACACTTGAATTGAATTCTTGAGGAAAATATCCTTTTTTCTTCAAAATCAATTTCTTTTCACAAAAACATCATGCAATTTTAAAAGAAAAAGATTTTATTGAAAATAGTCATGAAATATTTTGGAGGAAGGTTCATGAAAATAAGGCTTTATAAAACCGTAAAAATCCGTTCGTGCCGTATAAGTTAAAAAAAACATTCTTCGTACTTTTGTCGGAAAAGTCAAAAAGTACCTCGTACGAAAAACGACAAAAGATTCCTTTCATACATATTACTAAAAACTCACCAAAGGGTAAAAATGGATTTAAACAATTTTAGGTGGATGGAAATAATATTACATATTGATGAAACATGGATGTGGATGATAAAATACACCCCAGTAAATACTTACGAATAAACAATCTCGGATAAAAATGAGATTGTGATATTTCCCTTACCTTAGGTCCGACTTGCTTTGTAAGTGTCCGAACCTCCTGTATAATGATTTAAATCATGTTATTGACTTATTACAGAATCATATTCATTCTTATGATATCATATATGGTTCACTTATGACATTATATTACCCGTTCTTTTGTAAACTCCATGTTAAAGAAGCGTTTTGGGTAAAATCGTTTCATTTATCGTAGGTGTTTTGACTTGTTGTTCTTGACATCATTATTACTTATATCATGATTTACTTACTTCCAGAATATAAAATATGATTTATATATCATATATATTCAGTATATATATATATATAATAGGTAGATAAATAAAATGAAAAACACCGTTCATTGAGACGGTAGTTCGTACGTACGCATGAACGCTGTTTTCCTTTCCTTATTGTCTTGAAATGGAAGTAAGTAGATGACATACATATGTATATATATATACATAAATCCAGTAGCTTTATAATGTCATATATTTCATCATTATTTCTTATATATACATTATAATCATTCTTAAATGGTTAACATGGAGAATGAATCTCATCGCGTCGTGGAGACGGTAGTCCGTACGTACGCACGAGCGATGATATCATTTCTATAAATATTGAATTGGAGTGGAGTGGATTATACAATATATCAGAATCAATATGATGTTGTAATAACTATGTATAGTTATTCTTTACACCATTATACCCATCCATGTAAGGTGGTGGTGGAAAATAGATTACACCACGGCGTGGAGACGGTATTCCGTACGTACGCACGCGCGGTGATTTCTTTTTCCGTAGGATGGATAGATGGTGAAATAGGGTTGTTTCATACTTATAATAACATATCAGTATATGAGTGATACTGATGTTGTTACTTCATAATGAAACAACCTAAGAAGAAGAAGTGGAAGAAGAAATAAAGATGAAAGAAATGGTAACGGTAATTACCTTTTCTTTGAAGCGCCTTTTGGAGACCTCCTCTTAGGGAACTAAAATTGGTCTTTGAGTAAGACCAGAACCTCTAGGATGTTTCTAGGGAAGTGGAGAAGAGATTTTGTCAGGGGTTGGCCGAGCTTGAGTGCTCAAATTGGTGTGAGGAGGAGGGGGAGGAGGTGTCCTTTTATAGGGGAGGAGAGGGGCACCTTAGGAATATCTCAAAATATTATTTTATATTAAAGTCAAAATCGGTTTATAATGATTCCAAAGGGTCTTATTTCGAAGCTAAAGTGGGGATGGGTCTAAATCCTATCAACCAATAGAATTTAGACAAGTTTAGGATATTATTTTAACCTTATCAATTAGATTTAACTCAAAGTTAAATAATTTAACTTTTACCATGTCTTTTTGTTTTCTTTCACAATATGGTTAATACACTTACTATAACATGCCAAACGAACCCCAAATTGTTTATTATTAATATATATATCCTTATCTAAGTCATTTTGCCGAACCTTAGATTTTTAGGAATAAAATAACAATTAATAATATAATATTTGATTTAAAAACTATTTTGTGTCAATTTTGACACTATTTGATATATGATTTTTGTGAAAGTCATAACAGAATTATATGTTCGAACCAAGTTGATTAAATCAACACTAATATATCATAGTAACCTAGAAAATTAGTGGAATTCATAAAAAGTCTTAAATTACATTTATTTTGGGATTTATATTATCAATTATGTCAATATTTCATTAATAAGATAATTACTGCATCATCTTTGTGTCATAAATAAATAATATTATTTGATGTCTAAAAATTACAAATAAAATACCACCATGTAGGAAATCTTTTTAGCTTTCTAATGAATATTTATAGTCGAATTTATCTTATGTATAACTCCATATTAAAAATGATTTACTTATTAAACTTTGATTTTAACTATTTTAACCCTTCTTTAAATAAATTAATAATAAATGTCCTAATCTAATCCAAGTGGGCCTAAATGGTCATATTTTATTCCTAAGTTTGTTTTTGGTCGAATTACACTTGTCCAATAGAATTAGGACATGTGTTAGGGTAATATTAATATCATATTTACCCTTAGTTACCCTATTTACTATTAACCGTGGTAAAAAAAGTAAAAAGTTACTATTCACCAAAAAATTATTTTCATCTCATTGAACCACATTTTAGTCCTTGATATTAACCGTGTCTCTCAGATTTTCTAAATTCCATTCACAGAAGCGGTAAAATTAAGTTTTATGCAAAATTCAGTTTTTAACCTACCACTTAGTGGTTTCACTATTCATCAAAAATTGAAGTTTTTCAGAAAAACGCCAAAATTTCACCCTAAGCTATAATTGATATTCCGAATTCAAAAATGATTTCTATTTTACAAAATTCCCAACATATAAGTTGCATTAATTAATTTTATAATTAAATCCCGCTATTAAAACAAATAGCGTGTTTTTAAGAAACAATATCTATCAAAAGATTGACACTTGTTTATGTCTAGTTTAAATGTGAAATTACATCCAATGACCAACATTGTATTAAATTGTAAAAATATATTCTAAATATACTTTAAAACCACTCAAATTAATAATTTATCACTATTAATTATTTCGATTGAAAAAGTTGTTTTTAATTAAAATTTAGTAATTTCCTCTATTCATCAAAATATGAAAGTTATCCGAAAATTACCAAAATTTCACCTTAGGCTAAATTCGATACTCCGAATCCAAAAATAAAGTTCATTTTGAAAAATAAGATTTACTGGATTTCAAAAAGTGGTTATTACTATTCATAACGGCTAGTTTTAATAATATTTTTATAGCATATCGTTGTTTAATGAAACTCAGTATTGCGTATTACACACGCTATCGAGGAAGGTCGCGATTGCGTGTAATGAAAGGCAAGTCAAGGATGTGTGTTGTGCAAGCTCCTTTTGGTGTAGCGTACAACACAAGACATTAGTGAAATAAAAAAGAATATTTTTCATAAAATTTCGGGTTGTTACATTCTACCCCCCTTAAAATGAATTTCGCCCTAGAAATTCGTCGGGGTTATAAATGGTTTACTATTCGAAATTTTCTTTAATAGAAACCCACATCGTAAAAAGGAATGCCAAAACTTAGCTTTAAAAACTAAAGTATGAAATTTAACGATTACCCAAATAAACTAATCACTGGGTTTCCACATAGGTGAAAATATGGATATGGAAGAGAAATCTAACCATCATGTTCTGATGGAGAGTGGTAGAGAACATGGCTATGGAAAAGCCAGTAATCACAAATCCATAAATTTGTGACGATATAAGGTACCATCTGATTCATCAGGTATAAGATCACTAGGACAACATTTTTGGTTTTCAAGATCATTTCCCTAAATTTGAAAATTTGAATTAGAATAAATACTTACTTTATTTTGGTACAATCTCACTTTTGTTCGTGCCTTGAACAATTTCTACTTCATCTCTTAAATAAATGAAGTTGAATTTGTTATTCGTGAAGTGTTAGCAGATCATGTGATAGAATGACGGGTCATTCCATCTGTCTCAAAAGGTTAGAAAAATTTATATACATAAGTCGATCTATAGTGGGATTAATCATATATGGTTCCTAAAATGGGCTTATACTTCATATATCATACTGCTTAATATAATAAAACTAGTTTCTACTAAACAGGGACTTCCTGTAGGTCAGTGGTAGGCGATAAAGGCCAGTCGCACTTCGGTTGTGGGTTCGATTCCTACAGCCTTGTCTGAAGCGATGGGCTGTCGCCCGTCCTGCAGGTTGTCCCTTTTTCTAAAACTACGTTACTATAACATCCCATCTTCTATCCTTAAACAATACTAACTTATGTCCAACATAATCCAGTCTAATCTTTAGGCTTATACATAATACTGCAGTCCACTCTCATAATATAGTGACATCGATTACCAGAGATTTAATACTGTCGTTGATCCCCACATATCATAAGATATGTCTTGTTGGTCACATTCCAAACATTCAAAGTCCTTAATCGTGTATTCTCTTGAATACCTTAGTGAAAACATGAGTGCAGTTAAAAGTTAACACTTTCCACATACCAAAATCCTCAAAATTCTATATTACTCAAACCATGATATCACTTAGTCCTTATATCAATCATGAGCTCATGAATACTGTCAAATATTTCATTTTCTTATTTTCCCTTCATTATGCGCATATCATCTTTTTCCAAAAATACCTCAATCACTTCGAATACCACATTGGAGAAATACATAAATATTCCAATACACCATAAAAGTACCTCAACAACATTATTCTTGAATACCAATACATAAACACTTCAGTCCATCCACTTCAATGACTGTCCTGGAATAAGTCCTTCCTTGATTTAGAAGTATCTTTTTAGGTCAGGGCATTGAGTTGGGTAATGCCCATGTTCTCCACAAATAAGACATTGAACTCCATAACAATCTGTCACTCTATGACCCTTTTCTCCACACAGATAACATCGGTCCCTCCATTTGAGGTATTCCTCAAGGTTCTTCTTCCCTTCTTTAGAAATCTCAATCTTCCTTTCTTTATGATCCTCAACATGCGAACATGCATAATAGTTTATCTTCCTCTTCTTTGATGAATTAGTCATACCACTAAATTTCACCTTGTTAACTATATATCGTGATGACTGATTCGGCATAATCACATTATCTTTATCTCTAGGAATCACACAATTTTGTTGCTCATAGTCACAAATTTGTCCATTGGATTCAATGTTAACCGAATTCCTTCTGGTTCCCTCCATTAACTAAAACACAAAAAGAATTTTGTGAGAGGTGAAATCATGCTAGGGAAGACAACATAGTAAAGGGGGAGCACCCTCAATATCTAACATATTAGGTTAAATTCTAAGATCGTTACCATAGTTCTAGGAATATATCCTATACGTATACTTATCCTTAGGGACATCCCTAGACATACCTTAGAAATATCTCTAGGGATCTCACTAACGTTCTCATATCCTAGTTTCCAAAGGTTGACTAAACCTTTCCTCTGATACCAACTGTAGAGACCCGTAGCCTGACGTATATTGACATTACATTACATTTGCGGAATACTTAGTACATAACAAAAACACACACACAAGGATCGTAATAGTTTAGTGTCTTTGGAAACTCGGAACGTAATCTTCTAATCGTGGTGAAAGATCTCCAATATCTCCCATAAATAACTTCCCTTTTTTTTACCTAAAACCTTTCTTTATATCCTGGGGAAAAGAAAACATAAAAGGGTGAGCTCAAATGCTCAGTAAGGGTAAACAAAAGAAATATAAATCTCATCGTATACACAAGCACATAACTTTTGGAAATCTTAACCTGCAAAAGAGATCATAATTTCATAACATGGGATAAATCATGGAAATGAAATGTAATCACAATAATCATAACATAAAAACATGAAACTTTGTGGCATACACACATAATCATAGAGAATCATTTCTTGTTAGTCAAGACTCATTGCCAAGACTATCTTAGTGGACAAAGTCCCTTTCTGAATCGAGTAATCCTCGTTTCAGTCCTGTTTCACTGAACCGGTATAACCTACCATTCCAGCCATGTCTATCTCATGAGATATAAAATCTTTACCCAATGCATTGGAGGGAGATATAGGTCCCACCCATCTCTTAATGAATCTTTCCTTATGTGTGCCACCAAATCATAAATCATACATCATTGCATAACCCATGTAATAAAAATGGGATTCTTAAATAACATGACATCATAAAACCATTCATATAAGATAAAGGAATTCATAAACATAATTCCATCACAACATAGTCAAATCAATGTAAAAATATGGATAGAAACAGAACCCTTTATTATCTTAGATGAAAAATAATTTTGATAAAACACTTGAATTGAATTCTTGAGGAAAATATCCTTTTTTCTTCAAAATCAATTTCTTTTCACAAAAACATCATGCAATTTTAAAAGAAAAAGATTTTATTGAAATTAGTCATGAAATATTTTGGAGGAAGGTTCATGAAAATAAGGCTTTATAAAACCGTAAAAATCCGTTCGTGCCGTATAAGTTAAAAAAACATTCTTCGTACTTTTGTCGGAAAAGTCAAAAAGTACCTCGTACGAAAAACGACAAAAGATTCCTTTCATACATATTACTAAAAACTCACCAAAGGGTAAAAATGGATTTAAACAATTTTAGGTGGATGGAAATAATATTACATATTGATGAAACATGGATGTGGATGATAAAATACACCCCAGTAAATACTTACGAATAAACAATCTCGGATAAAAATGAGATTGTGATATTTCCCTTACCTTAGGTCCGACTTGCTTTGTAAGTGTCCGAACCTCTTGTATAATGATTTAAATCATGTTATTGACTTATTACAGAATCATATTCATTGTTATGATATCATATATGGTTCACTTATGACATTATATTACCCGTTCTTTTGTAAACTTCATGTTAAAGAAGCGTTTTGGGTAAAATCGTTTCATTTATCGTAGGTGTTTTGACTTGTTGTTCTTGACATCATTATTACTTATATCATGATTTACTTACTTCCAGAATATAAAATATGATTTATATATCATATATATTCAGTATATATATATATATAATAGGTAGATAAATAAAATGAAAAACACCGTTCATGGAGACGGTAGTCCGTACGTACGCATGAACGTTGTTTTCCTTTCCTTATTGTCTTGAAATGGAAGTAAGTAGATGACATACATATGTATATATATATACATAAATCCAGTAGCTTTATAATGTCATATATTTCATTATTATTTCTTATATATACATTATAATCATTCTTAAATGGTTAACATGGAGAATGAATCTCATCGCGTCGTGGAGACGGTAGTCCGTACGTACGCACGAGCGATGATATCATTTCTATAAACATTGAATTGAATTGGAGTAGATTATACAATATATCAGAATCAATATGATGTTGTAATAACTATGTATAGTTATTCTTTACACCATTATACCCATCCATGTAAGGTGGTGGTGGAAAATAGATTACACCACGGCGTGGAGACGGTATTCCGTACGTACGCACGCCCGGTGATTTCTTTTTCCGTAGGATGGATAGATGGTGAAATAGGGTTGTTTCATACTTATAATAACATATCAGTATATGAGTGATACTGATGTTATTACTTCATAATGAAACAACCTAAGAAGAAGAAGTGGAATAAGAAATAAAGATGAAAGAATTGGTAACGGTAATTACCTCTTCTTTGAAGCGCCTTTTGGAGACCTCCTCTTAGGGAACTAAAATTGGTCTTTGAGTAAGACCAGAACCTCTAGGATGTTTCTAGGGAAGTGGAGAAGAGATTTTGTCAGGGGTTGGCCGAGCTTGAGTGCTCAAATTGGTGTGAGGAGGAGGGGGAGGAGGTGTCCTTTTATAGGGGAGGAGAGAGGCACCTTAGGAATATCTCAAAATATTATTTTATATTAAAGTCAAAATCGGTTTATAATGGTTCCAAAGGGTCTTATTTCGAAGCTAAAGTGGGGATGGGTCGAAATCCTATCAAAAAATATAATTTAGACAAGTTTAGGATATTATTTTAACCTTATCAATTAGATTTAACTCAAAGTTAAATAATTTAACTTTTACCATGTCTTTTTGTTTTCTTTCACAATATGGTTAATACACTTACTATAACATGCCAAACGAACCCCAAATTGTTTATTATTAATATATATATCCTTATCTAAGTCATTTGGCCGAACCTTAGATTTTTAGGAATAAAATAACAATTAATAATATAATATTTTATTTAAAAACTATTTTGTGTCAATTTTGACACTATTTGATATATGATTTTTGTGAAAGTCATAACAGAATTATATGTTCGAACCAAGTTGATTAAATCAACACTAATATATCATAGTAACCTAGAAAATTATTGGAATTCATAAAAAGTCTTAAATTACATTTATTTTGGTATTTATATTATCAATTATGTCAATAATTCATTAATAAGATAATTACTACATCATCTTTGTGTCATACATAAATTATATTATTTGATGTCTAAAAATTACAAATAAAATACCATCATGTAGGAAATCGTTTTAGCTTTCTAATGAATATTTATAGTCGAATTTATCTTATGTATAACCCCATATTAAAAATGATTTACTTATTAAACTTTGATTTTAACTATTTTAACCCTTCTTTAAATAAATTAATAATAAATGTCCTAATCTAATCCAAGTGGGCCTAAATGGTCATATTTTATTCCTAAGTTTGTTTTTGGTCGAATTACACTTGTCCAATAGAATTAGGACATGTGTTAGGGTAATATTAATATCATATTTACCCTTAGTTACCCTATTTACTATTAACCGTGGTAAAAAAAAGTAAAAAGTTACTATTCACCAAAAAATTATTTTCATCTCATTGAACCACATTTTAGTCCTTGATATTAACCGTGTCTCTCGGATTTTCGAAATTCCATTCACAGAAGCGGTAAAATTAAGTTTTATGCAAAATTCAGTTTTTAACCTACCACTTAGTGGTTTCACTATTCATCAAAAATTGAAGTTTTTCAGAAAAACGCCAAAATTTCACCCTAAGCTATAATTGATATTCCGAATTCAAAAATGATTTCTATTTTACAAAATTCCCAACATATAAGTTGCATTAATTAATTTTATAATTAAATCCCGCTGTTAAAACAAATAGCGTGTTTTTAAGAAACAATATCTATCAAAAGATTGACACTTGTTTAGGTCTAGTTTAAATGTGAAATTAAATCCAATGACCAACATTGTATTAAATTGTAAAAATATATTCTAAATATACTTTAAAACCACTCAAATTAATAATTTATCACTATTAATTATTTTGATTGAAAAAGTTGTTTTTAATTAAAATTTAGTAATTTCCACTATTCATCAAAATATGAAAGTTATCCGAAAATTACCAAAATTTCACTTTAGGCTAAATTCGATACTCCGAATCCAAAAATAATGTTCATTTTGAAAAATAAGATTTACTGGATTTCAAAAAGTGGTTATTACTATTCATAACGGCTAGTTTTAATAATATTTTTATAGCATATCGTTGTTTAATGAAACTCATTATTGCGTATTACACACGCTATCAAGGAAGGTCGCGATTGCGTGTAATGCAAGGCAAGTCAAGGATGTGTGTTGTGCAAGCTCCTTTTGGTGTAGCGTACAACACAAGACATTAGTGAAATAAAAAAAATATTTTTCATAAAATTTCGGGTTGTTACATTCTACCCCCCTTAAAATGAATTTCGCCCTAGAAATTCGTCGGGGTTATAAATGGTTTACTATTCGAAATTTTCTTTAATATAAACCCACATCGTAAAAAGGAATGCCAAAACTTAGCTTTAAAAACTAAAGTATGAAATTTAACGATTACCCAAATAAACTAATCACTGGGTTTCCACATAGGTGAAAATATGGATATGGAAGAGAAATCTAACCATCATGTTCTGATGGAGAGTGGTAGAGAACATGGCTATGGAAAAGCCAGTAATCACAAATCCATAAATTTGTGACGATATAAGGTACCATCTGATTCATCAGGTATAAGATCACTAGGACAACATTTTTGGTTTTCAAGATCATTTCCCTAAAGTTGAAAATTTGAATTAGAATAAATACTTACTTTATTTTGGTACAATCTCACTTTTGTTCGTGCCTTGAACAATTTCTACTTCATCTCATAAATAAATGAAGTTGAATTTGTTATTCGTGAAGTGTTAGCAGATCATGTGATAGAATGACGGGTCATTCCATCTGTCTCAAAAGGTTAGAAAAATTTATATACATAAGTCGATCTATAGTGGGATTAATCATATATGGTTCCTAAAATGGGCTTATACATCATATATCATACTGCTTAATATAATAAAACTAGTTTCTACTAAACAGGGACTTCCTGTAGGTCAGTGGTAGGCGATAAAGGCCAGTCGCACTTCGGTTGTGGGTTCGATTCCTACAGCCTTGTCCGAAGCGATGGGCTGTCGCCCGTCCTGTAGGTTGTCCCTTTTTCTAAAACTACGTTACTATAACATCCCATCTTCTATCCTTAAACAATACTAACTTATGTCCAACATAATCCAGTCTAATCTTTAGGCTTATACATAATACTGCAGTCCACTCTCATAATATAGTGACATCGATTACCAGAGATTTAATAGTGTCGTTGATCCCCACATATCATAAGATATGTCTTGTTGGTCACATTCCAAACATTCAAAGTCCTTAATCGTGTATTCTCTTGAATACCTTAGTGAAAACATGAGTGCAGTTAAAAGTTAACACTTTCCACATACCAAAATCCTCAAAATTCTATATTACTCAAACCATGATATCACTTAGTCCTTATATCAATCATGAGCTCATGAATACTGTCAAATATTTCATTTTCTTATTTTCCCTTCATTATGCGCATATCATCTTTTTCCAAAAATACCTCAATCACTTCGAATACCACATTGGAGCAATACATAAATATTCCAATACACCATAAAAGTACCTCAACAACATTATTCTTGAATACCAATACATAAACACTTCAGTCCATCCACTTCAATGACTGTCCTGGAATAAGTCCTTCCTTGATTTAGAAGTATCTTTTTAGGTCAGGGCATTGTGTTGGGTAATGCCCATGTTCTCCACAAATAAGACATTGAACTCCATAACAATCTGTCACTCTATGACCCTTTTCTCCACACAGATAACATCGGTCCCTCCGTTTGAGGTATTCCTCAAGGTTCTTCTTCCCTTCTTTAGTAATCTCAATCTTCCTTTCTTTATGATCCTCAACATGTGAACATGCATAATAGTTTATCTCCCTCTTCTTTGATGAATTAGTCATACCACTAAATTTCACCTTGTTAGTCATATATCGTGATGACTGATTCGGCATAATCACATTATCTTTATCTCTAGGCATCCCACAATTTTGTTGCTCATAGTCACAAATTTGTCCATTGGATTCAATGTTAACCGAATTCCTTCTGGTTCCCTCCATTAACTAAAACACAAAAAGAATTTTGTGAGAGGCGAAATCATGCTAGGGAAGACAACATAGTAAAGGGGGAGCACCCTCAATATCTAACATATTAGGTTAAATTCTAAGATCGTTACCGTAGTTCTAGGAATATATCCTATACGTATACTTATCCTTAGGGACATCCCTAGACATACCTTAGAAATATCTCTAGGGATCTCACTAACGTTCTCACATCCTAGTTTCCAAAGGTTGACTAAACCTTTCCTCTGATACCAACTGTAGAGACCCGTAGCCTGACGTATATTGACATTACATTACATTTGCGGAATACTTAGTACATAACAAAAACACACACACAAGGATCTTAATAGTTTAGTGTCTTTGGAAACTCGGAACGTAATCTTCTAATCGTGGTGAAAGATCTCCAATATCTCCCATAAAGAACTTCCCTTTTTTTTACCTAAAACCTTTCTTTATATCCTGGGGAAAAGAAAACATAAAAGGGTGAGCTCAAATGCTCAGTAAGGGTAAACAAAAGAAATATAAATCTCATCGTATACACAAGCACATAACTTTTGGAAATCTTAACCTGCAAAAGAGATCATAATTTCATAACATGGGATAAATCATGGAAGTGAAATGTAATCACAATAATCATAACATAAAAACATGAAACTTTGTGGCATACACACATAATCATAGAGAATCATTTCTTGTTAGTCAAGACTCATTGCCAAGACTATCTTAGTGGACAAAGTCCCTTTCTGAATCGAGTAATCCTCGTTTCAGTCCTGTTTCACTGAACCGGTATAACCTACCATTCCAGCCATGTCTATCTCATGAGATATAAAATCTTTACCCAATGCATTGGAGGGAGATATAGGTCCCACCCATCTCTTAATGAATCTTTTCTTATGTGTGCCACCAAATCATAAATCATACATCATTGCATAACCCATGTAATAAAAATGGGATTCTTAAATAACATGACATCATAAAACCATTCATATAAGATAAAGGAATTCATAAACATAATTCCATCACAACATAGTCAAATCAATGTAAAAATATGGATAGAAACAGAACCCTTTATTATCTTAGATGAAAAATAATTTTGATAAAACACTTGAATTGAATTCTTGAGGAAAATATCCTTTTTTCTTCAAAATCAATTTCTTTTCACAAAAACATCATGCAATTTTAAAAGAAAAAGATTTTATTGAAAATAGTCATGAAATATGTTGGAGGAAGGTTCATGAAAATAAGGCTTTATAAAACCGTAAAAATCCGTACGTGCCGTATAAGTTAAAAAAAACATTCTTCGTACTTTTGTTGGAAAAGTCAAAAAGTACCTCGTATGAAAAACGACAAAAGATTACTTTCATACATATTACTAAAAACTCACCAAAGGGTAAAAATGGATTTAAACAATTTTAGGTGGATGGAAATAATATTACATATTGATGAAACATGGATGTGGATGATAAAATACACCCCAGTAAATACTTACGAATAAACAATCTCGGATAAAAATGAGATTGTGATATTTCCCTTACCTTAGGTCCGACTTGCTTTGTAAGTGTCCGAACCTCCTGTATAATGATTTAAATCATGTTATTGACTTATTACAGAATCATATTCATTGTTATGATATCATATATGGTTCACTTATGACATTATATTACCCGTTCTTTTGTAAACTCCATGTTAAAGAAGCGTTTTGGGTAAAATCGTTTCATTTATCGTAGGTGTTTTGACTTGTTGTTCTTGACATCATTATTACTTATATCATGATTTACTTACTTCAAGAATATAAAATATGATTTATATATCATATATATTCAGTATATATATATATATAATAGGTAGATAAATAAAATGAAAAACACCGTTCATGGAGACGGTAGTCCGTACGTACGCATGAACGCTGTTTTCCTTTCCTTATTGTCTTGAAATGGAAGTAAGTAGATGACATACATATGTATATATATATACATAAATCCAGTAGCTTTATAATGTCATATATTTCATTATTATTTCTTATATATACATTATAATCATTCTTAAATGGTTAACATGGAGAATGAATCTCATCGCGTCGTGGAGACGGTAGTCCGTACGTACGCACGAGCGATGATATCATTTCTATAAACATTGAATTGAATTGGAGTAGATTATAAAATATATCAGAATCAATATGATGTTGTAATAACTATGTATAGTTATTCTTTACACCATTATACCCATCCATGTAAGGTGGTGGTGGAAAATAGATTACACCACGGCGTGGAGACGGTATTCCGTACGTACGCACGCCCGGTGATTTCTTTTTCCGTAGGATGGATAGATGGTGAAATAGGGTTGTTTCATACTTATAATAAAATATCAGTATATGAGTGATACTGATGTTATTACTTCATAATGAAACAACCTAAGAAGAAGAAGTGGAATAAGAAATAAAGATGAAAGAATTGGTAACGGTAATTACCCCTTCTTTGAAGCGCCTTTTGGAGACCTCCTCTTAGGGAACTAAAATTGGTCTTTGAGTAAGACCAGAACCTATAGGATGTTTCTAGTGAAGTGGAGAAGAGATTTTGGCAGGGGTTGGCCGAGCTTCAGTGCTCAAATTGGTGTGAGGAGGAGGGGGAGGAGGTGTCCTTTTATAGGGGAGGAGAGGGGCACCTTAGGAATATCTCAAAATATTATTTTATATTAAAGTCAAAATCTGTTTATAATGGTTCCAAAGGGTCTTATTTCGAAGCTAAAGTGGGGATGGGTCAAAATCCTATCAACCAATAGAATTTAGACAAGTTTAGGATATTATTTTAAACTTATCAATTAGATTTAACTCAAAGTTAAATAATTTAACTTTTACCATGTCTTTTTGTTTTCTTTCACAATATGGTTAATACACTTACTATAACATGCCAAACGAACCCCAAATTGTTTATTATTAATATATATATCCTTATCTAAGTCATTTGGCCGAACCTTAGATTTTTAGGAATAAAATAACAATTAATAATATAATATTTTATTTAAAAACTATTTTGTGTCAATTTTGACACTATTTGATATATGATTTTTGTGAAAGTCATAACAGAATTATATGTTCGAACCAAGTTGATTAAATCAACACTAATATATCATAGTAACCTATAAAATTAGTTTAATTCATAAAAAGTCTTAAATTACATTTATTTTGGTATTTATATTATCAATTATGTCAATATTTCATTAATAAGATAATTACTGCATCATCTTTGTGTCATAAATAAATTATATTATTTGATGTCTAAAAATTACAAATAAAATACCATCATGTAGGAAATCTTTTTACCTTTCTAATGAATATTTATAGTCGAATTTATCTTATGTATAACCCCATATTAAAAATGTTTTACTTATTAAACATTGATTTTAACTATTTTAACCCTTCTTTAAATAAATTAATAATAAATGTCCTAATCTAATCCAAGTGGGCCTAAATGGTCATATTTTATTCCTAAGTTTGTTTTTGGTCGAATTACACTTTTCCAATAGAATTAGGACATGTGTTAGGGTAATATTAATATCATATTTACCCTTAGTTACCCTATTTACTATTAACCGTGGTAAAAAAAAGTAAAAAGTTACTATTCACCAAAAAATTATTTTCATCTCATTGAACCACATTTTAGTCCTTGATATTAACCGTGTCTCTCGGATTTTCGAAATTCCATTCACAGAAGCGGTAAAATTAAGTTTTATGCAAAATTCAGTTTTTAACCTACCACTTAGTGGTTTCACTATTCATCAAAAATTGAAGTTTTTCAGAAAAACGCCAAAATTTCACCCTAAGCTATAATTGATATTCCGAATTCAAAAATGATTTCTATTTTACAAAATTCCCAACATATAAGTTGCTTTAATTAATTTTATAATTAAATCCCGCTGTTAAAACAAATAGCGTGTTTTTAAGAAACAATATCTATCAAAAGATTGACACTTGTTTATGTCTAGTTTAAATGTGAAATTACATCCAATGACCAACATTGTATTAAATTGTAAAAATATATTCTAAATATACTTTAAAACCACTCAAATTAATAATTTATCACTATTAATTATTTCGATTGAAAAAGTTGTTTTTAATTAAAATTTAGTAATTTCCACTATTCATCAAAATATGAAAGTTATCCGAAAATTACCAAAATTTCACCTTAGGCTAAATTCGATACTCCGAATCCAAAAATAAAGTTCATTTTGAAAAATAAGATTTACTGGATTTCAAAAAGTGGTTATTACTATTCATAACGGCTAGTTTTAATAACATTTTTATAGCATATCGTTGTTTAATAAAACTCAGTATTGCGTATTACACACGCTATCGAGGAAGGTCGCGATTGCGTGTAATGCAAGGCAAGTCAAGGATGTGTGTTGTGCAAGCTCCTTTTGGTGTAGCGTACAACACAAGACATTAGTGAAATCAAAAAGAATATTTTTCATAAAATTTCGGGTTGTTACACAAGTGGACTAATTAGACAATAAAAACACATTTTATAATTACATTTTATTGGGATTAAAAGTTCATTTTTGATCATATGTGCCTGAGTTAGTACATTTTAATTTTAAACATCCACTCTCATCAATTGTGCACTTCATGCCTAATGTACACCAATTTAGGCCCAATGACTCATATGATTTTATTGAATGTAATTATTCATGTTTTAATATTATATTTTTGTAATTTTATCTTCACTTCAAATTTAAATGTTTCTCATTCAGGGAGCAAGGAAAGATTCATAAAGGATGATGAAGATATTTGGTGATGAAAGGAGACAATCCTGGTGAAGGCAGATTGGACATAAACCCACTGTTGAGGATGTGGGTCCCACAATACTGGACCAATGAAGCCCAAATTTCTTGTGATGATAAAAGCCATACAGGGGAACAAATCATTATTCGGGCCAAAGTGCTAATTCGGTCTCCATGATGGTGATCAAAGCAGCCCAAATGGAAGATCAGAATCTGGGCCAGAATCTGCGGCCCAGAATTTCAGCCCAATTAATCTTCCATATCTCCCGAACCACAAATTAAATTTGGCTGCTATTTTACAGGCGGTTAGAATACATCCGGGGCTTTATTTTTGTCTTCTATGGCCCACTCCAAATCGGCCATATAGAAGGTCTTGGAAGCGGATCTGTCAAGTAGATGCAAGCTGGATGCCATCTCGGGTCAAGGGTCGAGAAGTCTCCTCTCCACCTACTTTCCACCACCTATGCCTACCCTCATTGATTGGGATGACTTGGACTGTTGGAGCTCGGCCTAAGGATCCAAATTTTCCTATTTAAGGCAGTGGTGGTGAGGAGGAACTCATACCTTCATTCATGTAATGTTACTATGATCAATTTGTGTTGTAATGCTTTCATTTTCCCCGTGTAAGTTTCTTTTTGTATTTCTAAGTTCTTAATCCAATTCCTTCTCTTCTCTTCTTCCAATTTCTATAATTAAATCTCTAAAATCAGAAAAGCACAGTGATAACTCTATGTGTTGGTGATATAGTTCACACATAGTTGTGAATTCCATTCACACACACGGAGGAGTGCTCATTATTTCCGCGGTTTTAATCTCTTCAATTCAATTCTTGTAAGCCTTCTTCCGCCCACCACTGATAGTCTATCATAAATGGAGGGATAACCCTTTAATGGGTTGATATTAGGAATATGAAAAGGCTGGATTGATTGATATTTAATGCACAAATTGTTGTTAATTGGTTAAATAATTCAAGACTTCCATTCTTCAATTATTTTCGCTCCTCATCTTCACTGTGTTTGAAAAGGCTAATTCCAATTACTAAATTAACCATATACCTTGGAGAGATCATGAATCTAGTTCTCTAAGTGTGTTGGTGACTAGTAATTGAGTTTAGTTAGTATCTAACCATAAAATGATGAAGGTAGTGTTATTTTGAAGAATAGTTTCATCAAGAATTAATAAAACCAAAAAATTGTCTAAAGAAATAAAATGCATTCAATCCACCCAAGCGTAACCCTAAGATCAACCAATTTCATTAAAATTGAACTCAACTAAGCTTATTATTCTTCTCCCAAAACACATAAAAAGCAATCCAATTTGGCCACTTCTTAGCCAAAAATCCATCCCTTAGGTTTTGTATCTTAGGTATCTTCTTAGGTCTCTGTGGAATCGACAACCCAAGCTACACTACAAGGACCGTTCTACCCTTCTTCTCTTGTGTAAATTTGGGCGTGAACCAAATTTTGGCGCCGTTTCCGGGGACCAAGTAAGTACCTTAGATCCAAAAAAAACTTCTTTCCTCACCTCCATTCTTCTACTCTCACCCAAGATCTCTTATCTTGTCCCTTTTCTCGCTTTTTTTTGGGCGCATGTCCACCTACACCCGTGATTTCTCAAACAGACTAGTTAGGGTGGAAAGTCCTAGGATAGGGGAGTCAAGTGCACCTAAGGGATTGTTTAAATCAGATCCAAATATTCTTGAAACCCCAAAGTCAGAACTTGAAACATGTCCAATGGAGGTTCATCCACAAAATCAAATTGTAAACCCTGGGGGGAATCAAATGGGAAACCAAAACCAAGAAGCTCCAAACATAGGGAATGTAGTTGATCAAACCATGAACGACTACCTCACTCCAGCTTGGAAAAATGCCCCCTCATGCATTAGACACAATTCCATAGGAGACACCAACTACATATTCAAACCCCATGTCCTAAACCACCTTCCAACCTTTCATGGTATGGAGTCAGAAATGCCATACCTCCATGTCAAAGAGTTCAACGACATTGTTGAAACCATGTGTCCCCCACATCAACTAGAATCCGCTAAGATGAGGCTATATCCTTTTTCACTAAATAATCGAGCTAAAAATTGGCTAAACAACTTGAGACCTGCATCAATCTACTCTTGGGACCAACTACAAAGAGAATTCTACAAAAAATACTTCCCTCATCACAAAACAATTGCACTTAAAAAGAGCATCCAAAACTTTTTTGAAAAAGAGGGAGAGTCATTCTATAAAACATGGGAGAGGTTCAAAGGCACCCTAAACATGGTTCCACACCATGGGTTTTCCATACCTGAACAAGTGAGAATTTTCTATGAAGGGTTGGGTCCGGGTAATAAACAATTCATTAACATGATGTGTAATGGAACTTTGAAAAACAAGGCCCCAAATGATGCTTACGAGTATCTGGAAAGTCTGGCTGAACAATACCGAACTTGGGGAACTTCACATTATTCTGAAAAGCAACAAAAAACCACTGGAATTCATACACTTAGAGAAGAGGAAAGCCTTAGGGATAAACTCTCAGCACTCTCTAGGAAGGTTGAAGAGATAGACCTTAGGAAAGTCCATGAAATCCAAAATGTAGACCTTGTTTGCACAATTTGTGACAAACATGACCATAAAACAGACAACTGCCCAACCATTACATCCATCAAGGGTGTTCTTCTAGGAGGACCCCCAGCGGAAGTCAATGCTCTAAACTTTCAAAAGCCCCAATACCAAAACACCTTCAATCCAAGGTACAATGACCACCCAGGCTTCCGATGGAAGGATAACCAACAACATAGCCAACCACAAGGGCAAAATCCTTACCCTCAACAGAACTACCAAACCCATAATCAGTTTCAAACCCAACCTATCCAACACCAACAACCACCAGTTCATTTTCAACAAACCATTCCACCTTCAAAATATCCCCCGGGGATAAACCAATCTTCTCAAGCACCAACCCAAACTGTTCCACAAAGCCTACCGAACAACTTTGCAAACAAATGGAAAGGATGAACTCGGAAGTCTATTCCCTTAAACAAGAACTTCAAACAATCAAAACTGGGAAGGCACCCATGCCTACCCAAGCCATTCCACAACAAACAACAAGGGGAGAGTCAAGTTGCACTCAATCAAATCATGAAAAATTAAAATAAGTGACAGTCTTAAGAAGTGGGAAATCAATTGAAAAACCTGAACAAACCATTTCAGAACTATTAAAAGATTCAACATCACTTCAAAATGATGATGAACAACCCACAGATTCTAAAAAAACCAATGAGAATGAGAAGGAACCACAACCACAGCAAACACTCAAACAACCTGCTCCCTTCCCTCAACGCATGAGGGGGAAATCCAAGCCTGAACTGAGTGAAACCTTGAGAGAAATCTTCTCTCAAGTCAAGATGAACATTCCACTCCTCGATGCAATACAAACCATACCAGCCTACTCAAAGTACCTTAAGGACTTGTGCACTTTTAAAAGGAAATTTTCACATAAAAACCAAGTCCTTTTGGCTGCTAATGTGAGTACCACCATTCAAGGGACCATTCCTCCAAAGATGAAAGACCCGGGTTGCCCTTACATCAATGTTGAACTAGGAGAGAAAAAAGTTGTCAAGGCCTTGTGTGACCTAGGTGCCAGTGTAAACCTCATTCCTTATGCCATGTATTGTCAGTTAGGGCTCGAAGAACTCCAACCCACATCTGTCACTCTTCAACTCGCTGATTGCAGTGTTCGGGTTCCTAAGGGGATCTTAAAGGATGTTTTAGTGAAAGTTGAGAATTTCATCTACCCTGCTAACTTCATTGTCGTTGAAAATCGTCCAAGCTTAGGTCCTAGGGAGCAAAATCCAATCATTCTTGGTCGTCCTTTCCTTGCAACAATCAACTCTGTTATCTAAGTCCGAAATGGGAACATGACCATCACCTTTGGGAACATGATTCTAGACTAGAACATCTATAATGCAAGCTCACAAATAGAAGATGACGAGGACATTCATGAAGTAAACATGTTAGGAAGCATTGAAAATGAATCCATAGAACATCAAGAAATATTTGATGGATGTTTAAGTCAGGATGAGATTGATTTCCTTTGTTGACATGAAGGAAGTTTATCTCCTTGGCTCGAATCATTTTCAAATTGATCCTATAATGATTTCTTAGGACCAACAATTAGTGAAACCTTTCAGGAAACCACATTCATGGAGACAACTCAAACTCCCTTCCCTAATCCAGGTCAATACAATCTTGTGGTTGAAACTTCTACACATGGGGAATCAATTCAATCTGAAAATCTATGAAACAAATTTGATCTTGATCCAATGCCCCAATCTTATGCTGAAATTCTGAACCAACCAGATCATGAATTGAAGGAACTTCCTACTTCCCTAAAGTATGCCTTCCTAGGGGAAAATAAAACACATCTTATAGTCATATCTTCTTCTCTTGAAGCCAATCATGAGGGGATGCTTCTAGATGTACTTAGAAAACACAAGAAAGCCATTGGTTGGACCCTGTCTGATATTCCTGGGATTAGCCCACTTATTGGAACTCATAGGATTACTCTTGAATCTGAATCCAAACCATGTCGTCAACCTCAGAGGAGACTCAATCCAAATCTTATGGATGTGGTAAGGAAAGAACTTCTTAAGTTGTTGAAAGCTGGTATCATCTACCCCATAGCTGAGAGTGAGTGGGTAAGCCCAATTCAAGTTGTCCCAAAGAAAGCTGGAATCACTGTGATCACTAATAAGGATGTGGAAATTCTTCCAACTAGGGTGAGTAGTGGCTGGAGAGTCTGTATTGAATATAGGAAGCTCAACTCTTGTACCAAGAAGGACCATTTTCCCTTGCCCTTTAATGATCAATTCCTCGAGCGAGTGGCGGGTCATCAATTCTATTGCTTCCTAGATGGGTACTCAGGGTACAATCAAATCGAGGTCTCCTTGGAGGATCAAGGGAAAACAACCTTGACCTGTCCATTCGGCACCTTTGCCTTCAAACGCATGTCGTTCGGGTTATGCAATGCCCCTGGAACCTTCCAGCGGTGCATGATGGGAATCTTCTCAGATATGGTAGGGGATTTTCTAGAGGTCTTCATGGATAACTTCTCTGTCTTTGGGGATACATTTGAGCGATGTCTTAGGAATGTGGAGAGAGTTTTGTCAAGATATGAAGAAAAGAATCTGGTCCTAAACTGGGAAAAATGCCATTTCATGGTAAAAGAGGGGTTAGTCCTTGGCCATATAGTCTCGGGTAGGGGAATTGAAGTTGATAAAGCAAAGGTTGACATCATTCGTCACCTTCCATCACCCAGAACTGTTAAGGAAGTGAGGTCCTTCTTTGGACATGCTGGTTTCTATAGAAGATTCATTAAGGACTTTTGTTCAATCTCTCTCCCTCTTTGTGCTCTCCTATAAAGGATGCTCCATTTGTTTGGACAGAAAGCTGTGAGGGTTCATTTTCAACCCTTAAATCCACTCTCACCTCTCCTCCCATTATGAAATCTCCAAACTGGGACCTTCCATTCGAACTCATGTGTGATGCCAGTGACATTGCTGTAGGAGCTGTGTTAGGACAATGGTGTGATAAAACTCCATATGTTATTTCTTATTCAATAAAATCCTTAAATGATGCCCAAATCAATTACACCACCACTGAAAAGGAGTTACTTGCTGTTGTGTTTTCCTTAGAGAAATTCAGGTCCTACCTCTTAGGATCACCCATCATTGTATTCACCGACCATTCAGCTCTAAAATATCTCTCCCAAAAACAAGATGCCAAGGCTAGATTGATTAGGTGGGTCCTTCTTCTTCAAGAGTTCGATTTAACCATTAAGGATAAAAAAGGTGTTGAGAATGTTGTAGCTGATCACCTCTCTAGGTTGGAATTCAAAGACAACTCGCATCACCTTTCTGTGTCTGATTCATTTCCCGATGAGAACCTCTATTCTGTGAGTGATTGCCCTTGGTATACTGACATAGCCAACTTCATAGTTTCAGGGGTCATTCCAAAATTCTTAGGGACCCAAGCTAGAAGAAAATTTCTTTCTGATGTCAAGCATTATGTGTTTGGTGATCCATACCTATATAAGTTCTGTCCTAACCAAGTCATTAGGAGGTGTGTGCCAGAATCCGAACAAGAGTCCATCCTAATGTTCTGTCATAGTGAGGCTTGTGGAGGTCACTTTTCCTCTAAGAAAACTTCTGCCAAGGTTCTTCAATGTGGTCTCTTTTGGCCCACCCTCTCAAGGGACTTTTACACATTTTGTCAAAGCTGTCCTATGTGTCAACAAGTAGGGTCCATCACAAAAAGGAATCAAATGACTCTCACTCCAATATTAGTGGTGGAAATCTTTGACTGTTGGGGAATTGATTTCATGGGTCCCTTCCCAAACTCTAGGGGATATCTTTACATTTTCTTGGATGCCGATTATGTCTCAAAATGGGTTGAGGCCATTCCTACAAAATCCAATGACCATCAAACTGTGATTATATTCCTTAAAGAAAACATCTTCTCTAGATTTGGGATTCCTAGGGCTATTATTAGTGATTGTGGAACTCGTTTCTGCAATCGCCCATTCTCATCGCTCATGGAGAAGTATGGAATTTCTCACAAAGTGTCCACCGCTTACCACCCACAAACCAATGGTCAAGCTGAGTTAGCCAATCGAGAAATCAAACAAATTCTTGAGAAAACTGTTAATCCATCTAGGAAAGATTGGTCGAGCAAACTCTTAGATGCTCTTTGGGCATATCGAACAGCATTTAAAACTATCCTAGGAATGTCCCCATATAGGTTGGTTTATGGTAAAGCATGCCATTTGCCAGTGGAGATTGAGCAAAAGGCCTTTTGGGCAATAAAAAAAATGAACTTTGACATTTCTTTGGCCGGAATAAAGAGGAAATTGGATCTAAACGAACTAGAGGAACTTAGGATGGAGGCTTATGAAAATTCAAGGATCAATAAAGCTAGATTTCAAGCCTACCGGTCTAGGAATCTTAAAACTAAACACATTGAACCAGGGAAACCTGTGCTTTTGTATAGTTCTAAACTTCATTTGCACCCGGGAAAGTTGAGGTCTAGATGGTCCGGTCCATACATAGTGCATAAGGTGTACCCCCATGGGGCTGTTGAAATTCAAGATCCCACCAATGGTCAAATATTTAAAGTTAATGGTCATAGAGTCAAACCATTCATAGAACCATTCCAAAAACATGAAGTTGATGAAGACCTGAGTGAACCTACCTTTGATGAAAAAAAACAACAATTAATCAATAAGGGGTTTAAGTCGAGATAACGACGTTAAACAAAGCGTTGAATGGGAGGCAATCCATGATTTTTAAATTTACAATCACTTTATTGTTTTAATCAATTTTTTTTAGCAAAACAATTTGATATAATTTTACCTCATATTGTTGACCTGTTCTTCTCTTATGAGTATGGATGGGTATGAAAGGGGAGCACCGTATTCATCCGTGTCACGCGGTGCGATCCCTGAGTATTATCTTACCCAGAAATTAAAAAGAAGACAATGTATCAACAATATAGGTGTTTGTAAGTTTTTATTTTATTTTTATTTTATTTTATTTTATTAAAAAACAAAAAAAACTGTAAAAAAAAAGTTACACGCCGTAGGACGTGGGTCAAACCCCGTCACAACTGGCGAAGCCGCGGGACTCGAACCCGGGACCGAAGGGAGACAGGGGCGCACGCCTACCACTGAACTATGGTGGTTGGTTCTTACTTATTCTATCTTCTATATATATATACTTATATTTTAAATTTTTGTATATATACATATTTTTTTTTTAAAAAAAAAATTATTACTTGTTATGAGTGTCGATTTTTGGAGTTTCAAAATTAACAAGTATGTTTTGTCTTTATTTTTATTTTATTTTTTTTATTTTATTGTTGTTTTTTGTTAGAAAAGGGAACCTCAAGGGGTTTCCATTGTGTCTAACAATGTTGGTTTTTGAGACTCAGGGTCTGCCAAGTTTGATGGATTTTCAGGGAAATCATAGGCGTACAAGCGTACACTACCGTGATGATTCTTCAAGTGACATGGTGACCAAGGGATTAAATGAGAGCATCACAAACTTCAACATAAAATATCAGGTGAAATTGTTCTATTCTCCTATTCTCTGCATGTACCCCTTCTAAATTATATTTTCTTTAAACACTGGGGACAGTGTTATATTATGTTTGGGGGAGGTGAAAATAAAAATCAATCACATAGAGCAATAAAATGTTCATGTTAATTGAATGAAAATTTTCCTTAACCTTGAACATGTTATTACACATTGAAAACCTTGAATACTGAATATTAAATAATTTTGTATTCCTTGATTCTGATTTTAATACATGTTTAAGTTCATGAGCATAAAATTTTGGAAAGTGTGGCTGTCTAATGTGATTTTTCACTGTTACATTTTCATCCAATTTTTATAAAAAAATCACAATGCACGTCCGTTGGATTGTGGGGTATTAATTCGAATTCTTGGGGTCCCATAATAAATAGCAAATTTTTGGTGATCATTTTAAATTTAATATGAGTATTTTAAAATATATATATATATATAAGAGGTTTAAAAAAACACAAAAAAAAACAAAAAAAACAACAATAAATTTGCGCATAGAGCAATGAAATGACTTAATGTGTGGATTTCGGCACTTGGGGATCGTGCCTCTATAGTTTTCTGGCCCAGAGATGGGAATTTTATCTCTATTTTTGGGAATTAGAATTTTTTTTTGAATGAGTTAACTCGAGAAGATGCCCGAGTATGTGGGCTTCACTTGGTGCCCTAAGGCCTTTGAGCCTGGGAGTCATCGGCAATGTCTCGCTACAAGGGCTGACACATTTGAATTCAATTTCAATAACCATGGCAACATTGCAAAAAAAAAAGAAAAAAAAAAGAAAAAAATGAATACTCATATTAATATTAAAATGTGATTCCACCTAGCGCTTCCATCTTTTCCCCCTTAAATAAAAATGAACCCCCATGTCTATTGTGACACACAACACATCATCATGATTAATGGTAATTGGATGAAATGTGGCATTGAATTTGATCAGAAGAATGGGCTTGGGCTTGGGTTATGCTTTAGAACCTACATTGTATTAAATCATTTTGATGGGATGCATAATTTTTTTGGTATGAGGTATTTTGGTGAGCATTGTTTATTAAAATGTTTTTGGAAAAGGGAATTTGATTTTCATAATCTTTGAGTTATTTGCTCGGGACTAGAAAATCTCAAGTTGGTGGTGTGATTAGACAATAAAAACACATTTTATAATTACATTTTATTGGGATTAAAAGTTCATTTTTGATCATATGGGCCTGAGTTAGTACATTTTAATTTTAAACATCCACTCTCATCAATTGTGCACTTCATGCCTAATGTACACCAATTTAGGCCCAATGACTCATATGATTTTATTGAATGTAATTATTCATGTTTTAATACTATATTTTTTTAAATGTATCTTCACTTCAAATTCAAATGTTTCTCATTCAGGGAGCAAGGAAAGATTCATAAAGGATGATGAAGATATTTGGTGATGAAAGGAGACAATCCTGGTGAAGGCAGATTGGACATCAACCCACTATTGAGGATGTGGGTCCCACAATACTGGACCAATGAAGCCCAAATTTCTTGTGATGATAGAAGACATACAGGGGAACAAATCATTATTCGGGCCAAAGTTCTAATTCGGTCTCCATGATGGTGATCAAGGCATCCCAAATGGAAGATCAGAATCTGGGCCAGAATCTGCGGCCCAGAATTTCAGCCCAATGAATCTTCCATATCTCCCGAACCAAATATTAAATTGGGCTGATATTTTACAGGCGGTTAGAAGACATCCGGGGATTTAGTTTTGTCTTCTATGGCCCACACCAAATCGTCCATCTAGAAGGACTTTGAAGCGGATCTGTCAAGTGGATGCAAGCTGGATTCCATCTCGGGTCAAGGGTGGAGAAGTCTCCTCTCCACCTACTTTCCACCACCTATGCCTACCCTCATTGATTGGGATGACTTGGACTGTTGGAGCTCGGCCTAAGGATCCAAATTTTCCTATTTAAGGCAGTGGTGGTGTGGAGGAACTCATACCTTCTTTCATGTAATGTTATTATGCTCAATTTTCGTTGTAATGCTTTCATTTTCCCCATGTAAGTTTCTTTTTGTATTTCTAAGTTCTTTTTACAATTCCTTCTCTTCTCTTCTTCCAATTTCTATAATTAAATCTCTAAAATCACAAAAGCACAGTGATAACTCTGTGTGTTGGTGATATAGTTCACACATAGTTGTGAATTCCATTCACACACACGGAGGAGTGCTCGTTATTTCCACGGTTTTAATCTCTTCAATTCAATTCTTGTAAGCCGTCTTCCGCCCACCATTGATAGTCTATCATAAATGGAGGGATAACCCTTTAATGGGTTGATCTTAGGAAGATAAAAAGGCTGGATTGATTGATATTTAATGCACGAATTGTTGTTAATTGGTTAAATAATTCAAGACTTCCATTCTTCAATTATTTTCGCTCCACATCTTCACTGTGTTTGAAAAGGCTAATTCCAATTACTAAATTAACCATATACCTTGGAGAGATCATGAATCTGGTTCTCTAAGTGTGTTGGTGACTATTAATTGAGTTTAGTTAGTATCTAACCAGAAAATGATGAAGGTAGTGTTATTTTGAAGAATAGTTTCATCAAGAATTATTAAAACCAAAAATTTGTCTAAAGAAATAAAATGCATTCAATCAACCCAAGCGTAACCCTAAGATCAACCCATTTCATTAAAATTGAACTCAACTAAGCTTATTAGTCTTATCCCAAAACACTTAAAAACAAATCCAATTTGGCCACTTCATAGCCAAAAATCCATCCCTTAGGTTGTGTATCTAAGGTATCTTCTTAGGTCTCTGTGGAATCGACAACCCAAGCTACACTACAAGGACCGTTCTACCCTTCTTCTCTTGGGTAAATTTGGGCGTGAACCATGGACCAAAAGTATCATATTTTATTAATAAGGTTTTTTTTGGTCGAAATAAACTTATCCAATAAAATTTGGACATGTGTTAGGGTAATAATAATATCATTTTTACCTTTAATTACCCTATTTACTTTTAACCGTAGTAAATAAATGTCAACAGTTACTATTCACCAAAAGTTATTTTCAACATATTGAACCAAATTTTACTTACTGATATTAACTCTTTCCCTTAGATTTTTTAAATTAAACTCAAATAAGTTGTAAAATTATGTTTTATGCAAATTTGCAAACGTGCCTAGACGGTGGGTAAAAGATGGTAAAAAGTTCAATAAACTTTTATACATCTAATCTTATTATAACATGGCTTAAATTAATTACATTGAACTTATATATGTATTATGTATAAATTTTTACTGAAAATAAATTTAAATAAAATAAATAATTATTTATATAAAATGTTGGTTTTAAATAATAAGGTAGTGTTTTTAATATTCATCAAAAATTGAATGTTTCCAAAAAAATACCAAAAATTGACTGTAATCTAATTTTGATATTATGAATTCTAAAATTAATTCTATTTTACCTAATTAAAAACATAGAAGTTTCATTTTTAAAATTAAAATTAATTCCCGTTGTCAAAACCAAAAGGCAGATTTTTTTAAAGTAAAATCTATCAAAAGATTGACATTTGTTTATGCCCAATTTATATGTGAAATTAATTAGAATGACCAAAATTGTATTAAATAATAAAAATATAATCTAATTATACTTCAAAAACATTCATAATTATAATTTAACAACATATATTATTCTGATTAAAAAAGTTGTTTTCAATTAAAATTTTGTATTTTTCACTATTCATCAAAATATGAAAGTTATCAGAAAAGTACAAAACATTTATGAAAACTAAATTTTTTTATCCCGATTCTAATGATTAATTTATCTTAATTAAATTGAATATATAAATGTTTCAAGTAATGGTTTTAAAAAAGGTTTCTCTAATAAAAGGCGGTAAAATTTCATTTTTTGAAAAATACTTCTTTAATCGGAAAAAATGAACTTGTTCTTATATTATGTCTAAGAAACACATAATATGGATTATAAAATTATATGGAGTATATAAAATTGAAAATTTAGTTAATACTATTCATAATCGCTTTTTGAATGGCTAGTTTGGTAAGTCGTGGTGTGCTCGAACTCGGTGTTGCGTATAGCGTATGCTATTGAACTAATATATAGTGATAACATAATATGAAATATTGAGGTGTCACAATGATAGTTATAATAGATACATGATGTCTTCCATGTGTTATAGTAGATGAGGTATGTTCATGAATTGTCACATTGAATAGGTTGGGGAGAGATCAACATCGACGATGGAGATAACTTTTCAGAGTACCCAATAGAGATTAGGGATCAATAGGAGAAGATCATCCTTGGGTAAAAAATTCACTTGTTGTGTGTTTTGTGGTAGCATGGGAATCTTCTAGAGTGAACATGGGAGATAGAGACCCAGATGAGTGTCTGTAACCACACTTGATTGAGTTCGTTTTTTCCATTTTAGGGATGAATATACCTGAGCTAGGGATAATGTAAAAACACTTCATTTTTCCTTTTAAAATTTTAAAATAATTTAAGGAATATTTTCTTTAGCATTATGTTGGTATAAGATTATAGGGATTATAGAGGATCGATAATGATATATTCAAATTATTAAATATATTATATCATGTGTGAATATCCTTTCTGAAATAATGAAATAACGATCAAATGGGTTCTCATATTGGAAATATGAGAATTCTATTGAGTATTATATTTGGGTTTTACCCAAGGTGTGATATAGCCTTTTCATCACCAGGCATTTCGATAAAGTGTAGTTATGGGCGTAAATAATTAAAAATAACAATTAATTAATTTAGTTTTATTGTTTAGATGCAGTGACCAAATATCCTCTATAAATACAGGTTATGGGAAAATCCCATGGATAACTATATAAACCTATAGATTTGAGTGATTCAATGGAGGGGTTTTTGGTAAGAAAAAATGGGATCGGGGATCAGAAAGATATCACTCATGTCGTCTTTACCAATATAGGTTGTGGATATTGCAAATGCTGTCGACATATGGCCATTATTATTCAGTTACTTATCTAAGCTATGGTAGGTAATTTTACTTATATTGTTTATTTTACCTATTTTGTAATCTAAATATTAACAAGAATCAAATCTAACAATAGATTGTATTGCATGTCAATCGTGTTTCCAGTGTGGGTTTATTCACTTAGATTTTGGGGGATTATTATGGTTGTTTAATTTTGATCTTGATTCATTATTATAATATAAATTAACTTATTCCAATAAAAAAATTCTTTAGTTTCAGTAATCATATTAATAGTTTTTCTTTTCTCCCAACATTCCCTGTACATTTACACCCAACATTCCCTTTATATGCTGGATTGATAACTACCTAATGATTGATTGTTGTTTGACCCTTCATTGGTGAAACAGATTGACGTCATGGTTTTGTGTTTGATATTAACGATGTAATCACGGAGTTTGGTGATGATGATGTATTGGGATTAGATAAGGAGTTCACATCCATGGTTTGAGAATTTATCCATGGTGTTGTGATGAGAGATGCAATCCGAGCAGATCGAAAGTCAGAATCTAGCCACAAGAGATAGTGAGGTTAGGATAACTCATATCCATGGGTTTTGGGTGTAATTGATGGTGGAATCTGTGTATCATGTTTATTTAGGTGATAATGTGAAGAACCCATGGGTTCGGAATGATTCCATGTTACACGATGTGTATTTTGTAAGAACACAAGTCATGTTGACCCAGCTATGGTGGCTAGGGTTTGCGCATGAAGAAATATATCACCCACCCTAACACTTGGTTCTAGAGGCTCAACGTATAACCTTGTGTTACATTAGAATGGACATGTCCAGACATAATGGCCTGGATTAAATTCATGGGAATGGCCTGGTACTTAGACATGACTAGATACATATCCACGACCCAAAATACAAGACCATGACTCAAAGTAGACGTGGATGACCAGATGTACCCGAGCATGCGATGGTTGCATGATAAGTTCCAGATTGAACACTACATGATATATATCCTAAAGTTACATTCCATATGTATGGAATAATACATGTTCTGTGAGATGGTGACACATGTGATGACCTGGGGTAGAATAAAAATTAGTGTATGACCAGTACAAAACATGTACTTTCACCATGGAAGGATGTAGCCCCCTGGATCCTTAGTGATAACTAGTATTAATAGAGTGTGTTCCCATGGTCCATCCATATGTGGTTTTAATGAAAAATTAATTCCTCAATATAGGATTATGATCCCCTATAAGATATGTGTTTTAGATAGATAGTTTGTCTTCTATCCCGGATACCCATGGTGAAATCCAATATCATTTCTTCATGTACCATTGGCGGGGTTCATGGTATCATTGTGACTAACATACATGTAGAATTGATCCACTATATAGTAGGATACATTGGTAGGGTTCATGCCATAATTGTACATTTGATCCCCAACATAGAGATATATTCTAGATCAAGATAGTGATCTCCCCCATGAGTAATGGTTATGAATCCCTACCTATGTATTGAAATCTTAGTTATCCAGTTAGTACGTTAGATCATGGACCTGATAATGTCATCTTAGATGAGCATCATAGGTGAAAAATATCTTATGAAGTGGATTTTCCAAGACGAGAATTATCTTGAAGCCTTGTGTATAATTCTATGGCTGGTAGTGGTTATAACATCTTCAAGACATGGATACCGTTATAAATAAATTTTTACTATTCTTATCTATCATTATGTCTCATGTATTTATTGATATAATAATTTGTTTATGAGCTCACTACTATTGATGTATTATGTTTTCTATTCACATGGTGTTCTTCTGGTTATTGTTATACTAACCTATGTATGGGATCTTCCCACATATTTCATGTCTTTTGTAGGTAAAAATCCATTTCATACAGTCCTAGGAGGACTAGGAGTGGGTGGAGCATTGTTTTGGATACAATGACTGAGGTTCATACTGGTGTTACATTTGTTGGTAGTCCCTTCCTTATAAGAAGGTTTGATTTTTCATATGTTCTTATTGGGCTTGTATTTAGATATTTTATTTCCTTCTAGTAATTTTTATCAAAATATAACGTGGGATAGATGTTATAAAATGATGTTTGTATTAGTGTATTTAAATTTTTTTACTACATGATATTTTGAAGATGTATGTGTTTGTGTAGGTACCTTAGGATAATGTTTCACATATGTGTGATATGGCTTCGTGGTGGTGTTCTCTAGTCCTTGTCCTATTATAGGTATGCTTTACATGTCACACATAGCTTCTCACCAGCCAGGTGGCCCCAGGTGGGTTTGATTGTGACAACATTCTTGTTTATATTTTGTATCACCATGACATCATTTCTATATAAATTTTTTTACTACATTATGTTTGATTTATTTATTATCTAGATGATTTTGTTGCCCTTTTTCCCACTATGTCTCACTTTGATAAAGTGTTTATAGTCTCCCCACCACACCACCATACACACTCACTACTAGTCAGTCTCCTCTGGTATATATAGAGGTTTGTTGGAGGCATTGTTCCCTTAAAAGATTGTTACTTATCATTGAACCGGTCTGGGGTGATCAGAATGTGGTATAAGAGCTCTTATTTTGTCCATTGTGTTACTATTTAGGGTTGGTTGATAAAAGACTATGAAGTATCAAAAATTGGTAATAATCTATTCTTGGGAGTAGCTGACCTATGTGTGAGGGGGAAATTCATGTATCTAGGGAAGGGATATGTTTTTTTTAGAATTCTATTTTTATTGTTGTACTATATTAACTATTGTATGACACACATAATATATGATGTTATGATTTAAAGGATATCAACCCTTGGGTCAGAATAACAAGGGAGCATTACATCATGTTTCATCATATGCACACATTGATTTTTATGTTATTTATATTCTATTACATGCGTGTTTCACTTCATGTCATGTCTGTTTCCTATTATGTGTCCATTGGTTTCTATGTTTGTAATTTCTAAAATTCTTTGAATGAACAAAAAATTGTTATATAAAGTGAATTTATCAACCGAAATAGTGTTTTCCCACATATCATGATGATGAAATCTTATTTATCCAATCTGAACATGATCAATGTATTAAAACCCAGGTAACATTAATAGAAATATTAACTAGTTATAGCCAAATGGATTTCAAATTACAATATATAAGTTGTAGGAATTTTTAAATTAGTAATGAATAACCATATAACAAAAACATTGCATATATACTAGTTAAATTCTAATCTAATGATAAACATCAGGTTACGGTTAAATGGAATTCCAATTAAAACTTAAATGGTTTATTCCATTATAACATGGGTATAGAAACTTGTATAAATAAACAATTATATGTGTAATTACTAAATTATAACTCATGAAATAAATGTTTTTCATTAAATGGGGTTATTAATTGAATCATAAATAGTGCCTTCCTCTATAACATATAATTGAAACACCATCTAACTAAACATTTATGGCTATTACTTTAAATGTTTCCATATATCATGACTCTATAAATGGGTAATTAGGGTTACTGTAACCATCTATTTTAAATTCTTTTACGATATATGATATCTATTGTAATGAGGATTTTGAACCTATTGTTACTTTATTTAAAGATTTTATCACCTAGTTTGATATCATTTTTTGAGTCTTATACTTGGATTTGTACATTCAAGCCTCCAAAAATGCCTCATTTCACGGAAAGGAGGGTGGATATGACTATTCTACAAAGGTGGTGGGACCAAAACCAACCATGGTATCACCATTAGTGCCACCTTCGACACCTCCCATAGAGCCACCCTCCACACATGGAGTGGGAACTTATGCTAATCATAGAGAGGGTTTCCTACACCTAATACAATCCATTAATGGTTCCCCTACTAATGGAGAGTTTTTATAAGTTTTATGGGTCACTTTAACTATATATGGTATAAAAGAAGTATCCACAGTTATATTACTAAAAATTTAGTTGAAATGTATTGATGGAATCAATGTTATGATTATAATAACATGGTACGTCAAATGAAATGTCAATAACTTGTGAGTTAATTTGTTTTCTTATCCTAGTTTCTAACATGAAACTCCAGGAGTTATGGAATTGCCATATCATATTCTATGATGAGAAGTTTCAAGAATCCTTACCACTAGAATACTCAAGTGATAGAGTATTCCATATCTAGTAGTGTGAGATACTATGTATTGATAAAATAGTGGGATACATTTAATTAATTTATCAAAAAAATAAAAGGTAATCAAAATAAATTACTAACTACTAAATTTATTTTCCGTAGATAAAATGGAAATCAATATGAATAGTACATTATAACTGCAATCAATTCAAGTTAAATAAAATATCCCAACTAGAGATAACTTCACAGAGTGGTTTAGGCTCATGTGCATTGTACTATACCAATAGAGGAATCATTAAGTGATGGATTCCTCAATTTCCACTAATCTCTCTTAGGGAGAATGAATGGAGAAAAATGTAAATGATATGAAACATGTAGAAGATAAACTAGATATATACTATATTATGTTTCCATCGATGTCTAGTAAACTAAAGAAAAAGAATGTGGATGAAGATTCGTACTAAATACTAACTCACATCAATGATCTATTTTAGGAGATAAAAATTCATGAATGAAATGAGATATAAAGTGCACTATATCAGTGTAAGATAGAAGGCGAGAATAAAGTAGGACCTCAAGTACTCCAAATACTTAGGTACATTGAGACTTGAATCCCATGGGTTTAAGATGAACCAGGAACTAGTAACATATATTAATCTTTCCTCTTTACTGCCCATCTTCTCAAATTTTATTCATAAATAAATATTTAATAACAATACAAATTCAATCCTAGAACTAATGGAATTAGTTCTCCATGCTTATAATTATATTAATAATGTCAATTCATATACATATTAGTGAACAAGCGGATGAAGGGATTATGGGAACGACTAAGGTTTCAATGGATAAACCTGTTTTGAAGACACAGATGCACTATCCATCCAAAAATCCAAAGTTAAAAATAGAGGTAATTGAGAAGGGGGATGTTTTTTTGCATGTTCTTATAAATTCAATTGGATGAATAATTTAAAGGTGTTGGAAAATAAGAAAGGATACACATTTTCATAGGTATTTTTTCATACAATGTAATATATATTTATCTATAATTTGGTTGTTAGATAAAGAATAAATATCAAACATTTGTATTCATATATAGAAACCAAGTATATTATATAAAATTTCAATGGGAGAGGTGGATCTCTGGGTAGAAAATGGTATGAGACTAGCAACCTTAGTAGTAATATATTACAATCTGGACTTTATATAATTTTAGTAACTATATTAAATAATTATTATTATGTTTCTAAAAATTCCAATACCAAAATAACAATGCCATGTTTTGACACAATGGGAATTTATTTCATGTTTAGAATAAATGTTTTTCTCCTTTAAAAGTATAATATATGATTGTGTACGAAAAATACTAAAAATGGATTGTATGTACATGAATTTTAAACCAATATAATAGAAGGTAATGATAAAAACAATTATTATAGGTCCTATAATACCAGCCTTTAGCTCATGAAGATTAGATTTGTAAATGAAGATCATTTACAAAAATTAGTTCATTAAGGGTATTTATACGATATAGAGTTAAAACCATTGGATGTATATCATGCATGTTTAATAGTGAAAATAGCCTTAGGAACCATCACTGGTAAAGTAATATGATCCACTGAATTATTATAATCTATTCATACATATTCATGTGGTCTATTTATAATAATTTAAAGGGAATTCTTACTATAAATCATTAATTATATAGATTACTAAAGTGGGTATGGCTATATCTACATAATGAGGTATAATTCAGATAACTTTCATATGTTTATGGAAAACTAACATGAAGTAGGAAACCATCACGGTAATAAGTTTAAGGAAGTATTCTTAGTCTGGGGTGGAGAGTATCTAAACAAATATTTCATTAATCAATTAAAGGAGTGTGGGGTATTATCCCAACTCACTCTTACTTATACACCACTTTTGAATGGTGTTAGTAAATTGAGTAATCAAGCCAATCTATACATGGTCAGAACAATTATGAGTCAAAAAATTATTCCTTTATACTTTTGATGATACAAGTTGTAGAAGTATAATATACACCTAACTGAGTACCAACTAAATAAATAGATGGGATTCCATATGAGTTTTGGTATGGAATGAAACTCATTCTATCCAAAATATGTCTATAGGGATGTGGGTAGTTTTTGAAGACTATTACTAGTGAAAAATTATCATCTTGTAGCATGAAGTGAATCTTTAAAGGTTACCATAATTAAAAAACATAATAACTAAATATAAAATAATATAGAAAAGTGATTTTGGAAATAAATGCAATATTTTTAGAATGGAAACACATTTTCAATGGGAATAGTGAGCACAAGATTGAATTCACTGAATATTATGTTCTAGATGAAATAGAGTTGGTACTTGAATAATATCAACAAGGGATAGTGAAAGATAATGATTTTCCTAAGAAACAATACCACATAGGTCTACTTAATAGGTAAGAGAACTAGAGATATATGGTATAATGTTCACAGAGTTACATGACACATTAATCCTAGATAATGATGAACCTAAAACATAAATTGAAGAAGTAAAAGTGAATGATACTAAATGGAAAGAACCCATTCATTCTGAGATGGAGTACATATACCAAAAATCATGTTTATATTTAGTATACCCTCTTGATGATGTAAAACCCATTGGGTCTAAATGGGTATTAAAGAAAAATTTGTACAATGATTTTAAGGCAAAAACCTATAAATAATGACTTAATATGAAGGACTTCAAGAAATTTCAAGTCATAGACTACGACAACCCCCTACCCCAAATAGTGATACTAAAATCCGTCATCATATTACATACAATAGAATCCTTCTATTCTAATGAAATTAGGTAAGTTTGTGTAAAAAAACTACTTTTCTAAATGAAAAGATGGATGATAACATCTATATGAATCTACCCAAATGGTTCATTATGTCAAATAATGTCAATAATTTATAAAATATTTAGATATACGATTATGGAACGAATAAGGAATCATAAACCTGGAATGTTTATTTTGATGATACTATAAGAGAATTGTGTCTTTTCAAGAATTAATGTGATCCATTTGTCTATGATAATTTTAGTGGAAATTCCAACGTATTCCTCATATTATATGTTGATGGCATATTATTTATGGTAAACAATGTGAATGTATTACATTCAATTAAAACATGGATAAATGATGTCTTCTCTATGAAATACTTATCTTATGAAACCTATATCCTTGAGATTATGATCTATCAAGATTAATCATAGAGACTGATTGTTATAAGTCAAAGTATATATATTTTAAGATACTCAACAGGTATAACAAAGAACAATCCAATATGGGGTAGTTTCCAATTTAATGTCATATCAATCACTCTAATAGAATGTGTCCACAAATCAAAGGACAATATTGAAATAATTATTATAATCCCTTGTTCTTTATCTCTAAATTAAATCATGTCTTCCATGTTATGTACTAGTTTTGATGTCTCCTTCACATTGAGTATGGTCAGAAGATATCTTTCTAATCTAGGGGAGATGCATTAGGAAGATGCAAAAACTATCCTGAAGTTTATAAGATGTACAAAGGCTGTGTTCTTGATGTATTGAAGAGATGATGAACTAGTACTGAGGAGATACACTGATTATAGTTTCCAGATAAAACATGATGATCTGAATTCACTTTCAAGATTTGTATTTTTTATGAATAGCGGTGTACTGGGTTGAAGATTCTTGAAGTAACCCATGGTCATCAACTCAAAAATAGAATCTGAGTATATCATGGATTTAATTACTGATATGGAGGTAGTTTGGATATTCATCATTGTCTAAAACTTTGGTCTTGTTCCTAGTAGTGTATAACATGTTCCACATTATTGTGGTTGAACTAAAGTAGTAGTTCATTCTGAGGAGTCTTGGCCACACAAGAGGAAAAAGTATATACATTGTAAGTTTCATGTATTGATGGATCTTGGTTATAGATGTGAATTAAATGTTTATAGATTATCCAAATATGGTAACATGGTAGGGCCCTTTACTAAATCCATATCTTAGTAGAATAATAATTTTAATGTGATAACAAACGCATTGAGATTTATTAGCATATGGATCTTGTTCAAGTGGGAGTGTTATATGTGGGTTCTCTAAAACCAACTCGTATATGTACATTGATTACCATTACATGTATATAGACTGATATAAATATGTTATTGCCTTTATATAATAGTGTTTATACTTCTATATCCACTAGATTTATAGAAATTTCTCGATTTTACATGTTGTATTAAATGGATATAGACCTTCTCATGCTGTAACGATAACCTGGAGATACCATGACAGTAATCTTAATCATATTTCTTATGGTAATGATACATTATGCTGATAGGACACAAATGGTGTCTGACTATCAGTTGCTTAGGGGTCATAATCATTGAGACTTTTACTCAAGATGTTTTCACTTGGTAATATTGAGTAGATGAGATCATGATGACTAAACTTCCAATAGGAACACCACATGTTTCTAGTGTAATTTTTAGTCCCTATCTGCAAAGATGTGTAATGGTCTCCTAAAATGAGATTATTTTTTGTATATACTATTTCATAATGTAAAATGTTTCAAGATAAAAAAAATCCATTGATAACATAGTGAGGTAGCAAGTTTTGGGTGCATTATTAGTGATATGGTGTGGATTTAATAATCAAGATATAATTTATTTTTTCCTTATGGAAGTTGCATCTTAGGAATACATGATATAAATGATTGTACCATTATTAAATCCATGGTCACGGTAGAATGAGACATGGATTTCTAGTAAGGATAATTTATAATAAATAAAAAATGGGTGATAACAAAAAGTTTTCATATACATTATGAGATACGATAAGAAAAACATATTATATTATGTGGAATGTGTTCATATGAAATGTTATATTTGTTATGGTATTTCCATATATCATTAGGTTACTTGATGGGATTCTATACTTCACTCATAGTTTTTTAATAATATTCACAGCTATCGAGACAAGAGACTATAGGGTCACACACATAGTGTATTCTAATGTCTTCCCAGTTCTGATGAATATGAGTACATGACATGGTTAGACCCCTCATGATGTAATGTTCGGGTTTCGGAATCTACCCAGAGGCGCCACATACCTGGATGGTCACATGGCCTCAAGAGCATTTCCCCAAACACCAGAGGCTGCTGACTAGCAGCAAGGACCTTTGGTGTGATAGTGGCGAAACTATGCCCCCATTGGCATAGTACACATCAGAAGAAAACAAGTCATGAAATAGCGGAAGTAGTAAATATCCATCAACAATAAACAATGGAAGACTAAAACAACAAACAACTGGAGGACATATGTATATAAGCAATTATGCATGATACATATATCTAGGAATGTATCCAAACAGGTCAGAATGCTATAAATAAAAACAGTACCAAAACAAATACAAAAGAAATGATAAACAGATCCTTAGCATCACAAGCCTAATCTTTGTCCCATGCTCTCCTTCTCCAAATCAATAAAGTACAATAAGTCGAAGGGTGGTTTCCCTTGTCTATACCTACAACAACATAGTCTGTTTGGGCCCAAAAGCATGGCCCAAACAGGGTGTGAGACTAAATCCCAGTAGGCAACCACCCGAAGAACTGTGCCTAACAGTCAGGGAGTATATTGCATGTAATAGTGCAGTAAGCAGTAAACAAAAACTAGTAAAATAGTAAGCAGTAACAGGATGATATACAATAGTGATCAAACAAAAAATCAACAAGCAGCAGTAAAGAAAACAAAAAACCACAATAAGAACCCCTCTTGGAAGTACTCGCAGCCAACCCCTCGGGTCCTATCCATGAAGTACCAACAACCCTCTGGGCAGTGCTCTCTATCTAAACCCTCTGGTTTGGTCAAAAAAACATAAAAGACTCTCTGGGGAATCTCGCTCGGTCAATTACAATTATAGTATAGGGTATTCAGGGACTCTCTGAGGAAGATCATGCAATCTAACCCTCTTATAGCCCCAAGGTCTAGACACTCTCTGAGGATCTCACTCAGTCAATCCTCCTATAGTCTCTGGTCTATCACAGACTCTCTGTGGAAGCTCGCTCAGTTGATTCCTCTGCTAACCAAAAATGGTGTAAGGAAATTCAATCTAGTAAAGGCTCTCTGATAAATCTCACTCGTTCTACCCTCCTGTAGTCTATAATATCCAAGAATCTCAAAGAAGCTCACTCAGTCTATCCCCTATAGTCTATAATATCCAAGACTCTCCGGGAAGCTCACTCGATCTATCCCTTGTAGTCTATAATGTACAAGACTCTATGGGAAGATCACTCGGTCTATCCCTTATAGTCCATAGCACTTGGCTCTCATGGGCATGTGCCAGTTAGTGCCTCAAAATGTTATAAGGAAAAAGTTCACCTATAGTGCTACTTGTATTACCAAAGTACACCTATAGAGCTACTTGGATAACCAATATAAATAATAACAAGCATGTCAATAATATCACTCCATCCTATGGTCACAAGGCATGAAAAACATGTATAGCGGCCAAAGGATAATAAGACCCAAAGGTTGTAAACAAAACAAGTCATGGGAAAAACATCCAAGCATAGTAATAATCCTTAATCATGATCAAATTACCTCTACACGAGAATAAAAGAAAGGCAGAAAAAGAACAAGGACAAAAAGGTAAACATGTAATACCTCATTCACGGGTATTGGAGGGATTTGCACATGAAACTCAAAGACTACGAACGGAAAGGCACAAACCACCTACCTTGATGCTAGGAGATAAATATACTTGAACCACGTTGCTTGATTCTCCTTCGAACGTCATATATCTATGAAAATGCACAAAACGTTCAACCCACATTATCTAGAGAAAGTGGGAAAATTAGGGAATGAATCTCATAAAGAAGGAAGAGCTCACCGCTGTGGTTCCAATTCAATCGACGACGGCCGATTCGGCAAAGAGACGGAGGCTTGGGGGCTCGGAGGATGTTTGTGGCCGTACAAGACTCTCTCGATCGATGAACATAGATAAAAAGATGATTCTTCCGATTAGACACGACCCCGATCTGTTTAATGAAAAAAAGAAAATACACGACGTGTACTTCTTGAGTACACGGCGTGTACTCGCCTTTTCCATACTCCCCTTTAAGCGGCCTCCACCTCACCCATACACACCGTGTGTGTGGCCCAGACACAGTCAGCACACAACCTTGCACTAAATCGAAGTACACGGAGTGTAATTATCAAGTACATGGCGTGTACTTTGAAAATTTCCAAATATTCCTCTTATTCTCTAAACTACCAGAAAATAAAAACATACATGAAATGATGATCCAGGTTCTTAAAAACATCCCCCCTTAAATAAATTCATCCCTGAATTTCCCTTGCGAGGCGTATAAGAAGAAACCCTAAATAACTCCCACCACTATGATCGCACATCAGCCTCCCTCTCCCAGGTCTAATCATGTACTCACTCATGCTTCCATAGCACCCGTACAGGAGGAACATACTGACCATGGAGAACCTTCGTACTGCGATCAACAATCCAGATAGGATGATCTTTAAACAATGCATCCGATTCAAGATCAACCTCAACTGGTTGAAAGGTATGAGACGGGTCTGAAAAGTAATGTCAGAGCTAAGAAATGTGGAAGACGTTGTGCATAGCCTGGTACTGAAGGACGCTGGGACACCCTGAGAGGAGAGGGGTGAATCAGGGTGTCAAATATTTCTTCTAAACCGACAGATCTTGTTCCCACGTTGTTAGAATCTATTTTAACCTATATGATGGATAATTTAATAAATAAAACATTCACATGAAAAGAAATGACACAAAACCATTTACTTTGTTCACCACTAAGGGCTACATCCAAGGACCATACGTCAACAGGTTGTCGGTCGTACCAAATTCCACTATTCTTCACTCGTTGTGGATTAAAATGGTTTGGGAATAGTCACTCTATCCGAGGCACACTACCTTTACAATTGTTCAGGGATAGCATAATGTGTCCCTCGGGTCACTCCCATTGACTCCCCCTAGCTCACTGCCCTTGGTGAAGTCCCACTCAGTTAATAGACATGCAGGTCTCTTCATCATTTCAAAATAATGCATCCTATGTTGTATGTAGATGCTTTTTTGAACTCCGACTTCCACCCATAGACTAATCTCACATTACACCAAAGGTATCAGGAAAACTACCTACTTTTGCGTAGTCCCAGAAAGACTAGCGAACTACAACAACACCTGGCATGCTTCTCCAAGATGGAGAGGAAGTTTCAATGTGGCGTGCAAGTCCAACTCTCCCACTTGCAACACACACACTTCTTCAACTTCAAACTTGCGCGACGCACATTATTTTCACCCAAACCTGTTTTGGCATCCAAAGGTCAACTGCAGATCTTCTTCAAAATTTGGCACACAAGTGTCACCAATGAACCTGTGTGACACATCCTTGCCCAATTCCAAACATGGGTGACCAACACCCTTTCTCACCCAAACCACCTTGGACGCACAACAAACAACTTTCGCGCAACTTCAACTTGCGGGACCCACCACCACTTGCGCGACAGGAGCTCTTATTTTCTCTATGTCTTAAATATATACCGAATGAGGTGGGTTTGACCTCTATTTATAGGCATTTGGATACCCTACGCGACGGCGCGCATGTCTTCCCTTGTCGAGCAAGTTTTGGCACACAAATCTCTGTCGCCCTAGTCATTTGCACAACCAAACCGAAATCTTGCGCAACCCTTCTTCCTTGGCCATATTTTGATGCTTTGATCTTGAAAAACATATAGCGCACAAGTTTAATTACCTCCAATCCTTCGGTGCACAAGTCTCTTTTCCAAAAACCACTATTCTCCATTTGTCTATTTTTAGGCCCAAAAAATTGGCAAACACTAGGAAACGGCGCCACCTTCAATACTATTATCTGCTTGAATAGTATGATTACATTATGGGAAAACATTTTGAACATCCAAAGAGGATTGAAAACAAACACAAACCATACTCCAATTCAAGCATCGACCAACCATGGTTCCAAAAATCTCCCCCTTCGGGTTTTTTTGGCAATCACTGGATAAATTCACAGAGCACTAACCATAAGAAAAACCTATAACTCAAGAATCAACTCAGACAACACTCTAAGTCTACGTGAGCAATGCTTGGTGTAGAAAGAATGATGGGAAGCTCGAATTGGGTTCCTGTGTTTTGGAATTGTCGTGTCGCAGAAGCATTACATGTCCACCATAATTCCTGAATTTTTCCTTCTCCCCCATTGACAATAATCCTGAAGGCCGGTAATTGTTCATTGTTCAGATAAAAAACACACTCTCCCTGGATAGTATCTCCCCCAAAAACCAGAATCACATCTACAAAAAGATTAAAAAATTTAAACATAACTGGGGAGAGGAGATTGTTGTAACCTCCTCATGCACTGGGAGGTGGGTGAACACCGAGGTTCAACAGATGCTTCTCAAACACAGCCGCTGACAGTGGTTTGGTTAAGATATCAGCCACTTTCTCATCAGTTCCCACATGATCCTTTCTAATCATGCCTTTCTCACCTTTTTCTTTGATAAAGTGATATCTGATTTCAATATGTTTCGTACGATAATGCTGAACATGATTCTTCGTAAGATCAATTGGGCTGTTGTTATCACATTAAATCACCATTGGTAGTTTCACCTCATCACCGATATCTATTATTTGTTGCTTCATCCATAGTAATTGAGTGAAAGCCTTTGTGGTGGAGATATACTCAGATTCAGAAGTACAAATAGAAGTATCTTCTTATTTATTGCTCAACCAGCCAACACATTTATTCCCAATATAGAATTCTCCACCACTGGGGGACTTTCTGTCCACTACATCGCTAGCCCAATCAATATCAGAAAATGCTGATAATTCACGGTCCCTTCCTACAGCAAAGTACATGCCACAATTGTGAGTACCTTGAATATAGCTCATGATTCTTTTTACTGCTATCATATGTTCCTCCTTTGGATTACTCTGAAAGCGGGCCACTAGACAGGTTGCGAAGATAATATCTGGTCGTGTCGCTATCAGGTACAGTAGTCTCCCAATTACCCTCCTATACTAGGTGGGATCTACAGATGTCCCATCCTCATGCTTTCCATGTTTGTGTTAAACTGCAATAGGAGTTGACATTTGATTGGATTCTTGCATGTTAAAATTATTCAGCAGCTCTCTTTCATACTTTTCCTTATAAATGAAAGTGTAATCCTTCCATTGAATCACCTGAAGCCCTAAGAAATATGTGAGCTCCCCAATTATTGACATTTCAAATTCTGATTTCAGGTGATTGGAAAATTCATCGACTGATTTCTGCCTGCTGCCACCAAATATAATTTCATTGACCTAAACAAGAAACATGAACTGATCATTCAGAGAATTCTTCCAATAGAGATTGTGATATACTCATCCTCTTTTGAATTTCAGCTTCTTAAGATAAGAATCCACTCGTGAATACCATGCTCGTGGTGCATGTTTGAAACCATATAGAGTATTCTTTAGTTTGAAAACCTTTGTTTCATTAGTACCAAGAAGACAACTCACCGGTTGTTCAATGTAGACTTCCTATTCGAGTACACCATTCTAGAATGATGTCTTGACATCCATTGGATATACTTTATATCATCTTTGAAGTTCCATGGAAAGGAAAATGCTGATTGAATTTAGTCGATCCACTGGTGCAAATGTTTCTTCAACATCAACACCTTCAATCATGGTGTATCCTTTACATATTAGTCGTGCCTTGTTTCTTATAACACTTCCATGCTCATCAAAATTGTTTTTGAAGATCCATTTTTTAGTAATCACATTGTGACCTTCGGGTCACTGGACAAGATCCGATATCTGATTCTTGTCAATCTCATCTGACTCTTCATTCATGGATTTCACCCATGATTCATCCTTTTTATCATCTTCGAATGAGGATGGCTCCACAACTGACAAAAACACAGATTTTGATTTATTCCTCATCCTCCTTGTTTGAGTGGGTGCACTCTTGTCCCCGATTATGTCAGATGGATCAATCTTATCTCTTCAATTTCTCCTATGAAGTTCAGTTGCATTCTCTCCAGCCAAGGTTTCCTCTTCAGATTCTTCTTATGAGTCAACATCATGATATGAATTCTAAGTGTTTTGTCCACCTTCCTCTATTCCTGTATTTATACTTACTCCATGTTCATTTTGATCCTCAATTTCTATCACATCAGTATATGAAATTCGTGAAGCATTTATGGTTTTCTCTTCAATGATCTTAACATCACGGCTTTCCATGATCCTTCTTAATAGTTTGTTGAAACGCTTGTAGGATTTGTTGTTCATTGAGTATCCAAGGAAAATTCCCTCATCTGCATTGTCACCATACATCCCTAGATTTCATTCTTTGTCCTGATGAAGAATTTAATTCCAAAAACACAAAAGTATTTTAAAGAGGGGTTCCATCCATGACACAATTAATATGGTGTCTTTCTCTCACCCATATATAGTCTTGTTCGATTTTGAATATATACTTCAACTTGAACAGACTCTTTCCAGTAATGTCGTAGAATACGACTCTCAATCAGAATAGTTTGTGCCATGTTGTTCACCTATCGATTCCTAAGTTCAACAACTCTATTTTGTTGTGGAGTTCTCAACGAATATACCTCAAGTTGTATCCCATGATTTCCTAGGTAATTCACAAATTCAATGGATGTGTATTCCCCTCCACTGTCAGATCACAACACTTTGATTGTTCCTCCAGTATCATTCTCGGTGATTCGTCGATATGTTTTCACGCAGTCAAGCACTTTTCATTTCATGTGAATGACCGTTACACATGACATTATACTGTAATCATCTATGAAAAGGAAAAAGTACCTTTCTCCATGAGTTCAGACAACATTTATCAGCCCGCATACATCTGTATTAATTATATCAAGAAGATGAGATTCCCTTTTCTTATTTGGCCGATATGAACTATAGACCAGATTCCCACAAATCCAAGCATCACAAGACTATTCATGCTCACGCTTCAGTTTGAGAATGTCCATGAAAATCCTCAATTTGGATATTTTCTCCATGCCTTGTTGATTGATGTGTCCCAATCTCCGATGCCACAAATTCTTTTCTTCTTCAACAATCATGTAACACACATTTTCCTTACTATCAACCTGATACAAATTGCCTTCTATTCATTATCCCTTCATAAGTGAATTTCATGTATTCCCTTTAATAGTGAACCCTTTTTTATTAAAAGTAACAATATGTCCTGAGTCACATAGTTGACTCACGCTTAGTATATTATGACGTAATCCATCTACATAAAGGACTTCAGTCTTCTTTAGCTCTCCATTAGCTAATTCAGTACTTCCACTACCTTTGATTTTCAGAGCTCCATCATTGCCAAATCGTACTATACCATTAACCTTCCTTTTGTTATCTGTTAATAGGCCAACATTACCTTTCATATGAGATGAAAAACCGTTATCCAGAATCCAGGTACTGTTGCTTTTTGAAGATTTGAGGGCCACCTTCCCAAGGTCGGATTTTTCAAATTTCTTTCTTTATTTCCATGAGACATTCGACCAAGTATAGAGCACTCATGTCCCTTCTTTTATATCATATGTGTACATTGGTTCTTCATAGTTGATGTCTTATTCGAGAGGAGAAAACATGTTTATAAGAGAAACAGAATCTTGTTGATGAGATGTCACTTATCTAGAACTCCGGTATGAGGTGTCCATGTCCCTTATCTTCCTGGAATTTACAGCCTTATGACCACAGTTAGAATAACCAAAATATTATCCATTAAAATTGTTTCTTCTATAAGATAGAGGATATGAATTCAGTATCCTCTGTTGATATCCCAGATCTTCCTCATTCTGGTATCTCATTGCCTCTTCATAGTATGACATGGTATGGCCCATATAGCCATAGAACTGAAATTTCTGGAGAGGAAATGTCTTCTCACTTGAATTTCTCCTCATGCCTTCTTCATTGGGAGAATAGTTGGACTTCCTGTCATTTCTAAATGTTTGAGGATAATTTTCAGTTATTCTTTTATTTTGGATTGTGGGTTTATTTTTCAGCACTTCTGCCAATGTTTCAACATGTCCAACTTTCATCTTGTCTATCATTTGGCTCTATTTAGTTCCAACAGTTGATGTCTCAACTTCACAGCCAATTCCACTCTCTCCCATGCAAGAAGGTCTTTGATGAGTCAAGATTTTTCTAACCCCATCTGAACCACACTTGGCACATGCTAGTAAATCTTCATATGAGAATCTTCCAAAATGAATTTTCCTCTTACCATCATTTTTGGTTGATTGACATTCAATTTTACTCCTAAGAGTAACAACTTATTCTTCAAGACCCTCAACAGACTTGGACATCTCTTCTATTCTACATGAAAGGTTATTTATGACTTTTTCTTGTTCTTCAATTCTTATATTTGGTTCCACTACATCATCATTGCTTTCAAGGATTTTAGACTATACATTCACAAATTCTTCCAGTAGTTTAATTTTAACATCAAGTTGATCAACATGGTCAGTTGATCACTCTACAATTTATTTCTACTTATTTCAACTCTTACATTTCTTCTTAAGATTTCTAATATAATCCTTAAGCTGAAACTCGGGATTGCCACTAGTTTTTAACTGATTTTCTCCACCAGTATCATTTGATTTTTCAACATTGGCCATCATGGAAGCATGGTTCCCAATTTTAAATCCTAGTTCTTTTTCATCACATAATTCATTATCATCTTCTTCCTCCTCACAGAAAAAAATCTTCTTCAGAACTTTCTTTCTAGATTTGAAGTCTCCTTTCTTGAAAAAAAATTTTATGAGGCTTATCAATGTTTTCAACATCTCTATCATCATCATCGATCATTCTTAAGCACAGAGAAGCAATGTGCCCGACTTTTCCACAATGAAAGAAAGCTAGAGGTAAATTCCCTTTGAACTTAACTTTTCCCTTCTAGAACTTATTGGCATTTAGAGAATGAATTTATTTTTTCTTCATCTTCTTCAGCAATACTATCTTTTGAAATTTTCAGTTTTTATATGGATTTGAACGCCATTTCCTTACTCGTGTAGTAGCATCTTCTGGTTTGACTCTCATTTAATATTCCACTAGGTTGCTCAACAGATCAACCAATGAATGTTTAGAAAGATCTCTTTCCTCAAGGGATGACACCTTTGTATTGTATAGGGGTGGAATTCTTCTTAATATTTTCTTTACAATGTCAATGTCTTTGATTTCTTCACCTAGTCCCCGAATTTCTCCAACCACTTCTATAATTAGATTGAATAAGGAGTCTACATTCTCATCAGGATTCATATTTAGGTCATCAAAACTATTGTGTAGGACATTTAGTTTCCCCTCCTTCACGTTTCTCTCTCCTTCATAAATATTTTCAAGTTTATCCCACATGGACTTTGCGGAGGTGCAACTCATCACCATTTGATAGATCTGATCAGAAAGGGCTGCGGTGAGAGCATTCTGTGCTTCAGCATTAGCATCAAGAATTTTCCTATCAGCATCAGTCATATCCAGCCCTGTTGGATCAATAACATGTATACCTTGCATTGTGGAAAATAGAACATCCATTACAAGGGATCTTATATGAGATCTCATTCTGTTTTTCCAAATAGGAAAATTACTTCCATCAAAGAGGGGAACTCCCCTAACACTGGATGAATTTTCCATGGTAGTATAAAACTGATCAAACACCAGCAAACTAGCTCTGATACCACTTGAAGGACCCTGGGACACCCTGGTAGGGGAGGGGTGAATCGGGGTGTCAAGATTTTCTTCTAAACAGAAGGATCATGTTCCCTCGTTTGTAAAAACTAGTTTAACATGTATGGTGGATAAATGAATAAATAAAACATTCACATGCAAAGAGATGACACCACAATCTTTACATGATTCACCACTAAGGGCTACGTCCAAGGAGTATATGCCAAAAGGTTGTCTGTCATACCAAATTCCACTATTCTTCACTCATTGTGGTTTACAAAGGTTTGGGAACAGTCACTCTATCCCAGGCTCACTACCTTTACAATTGTTCAGGGATAGCCTAATGCGTCCCTCGAGTCACTCCCATTGACTCCCCCTGGATCACCGCCCTTGGTGAAGTCCCACTAAGTTTATAGACATGAAGGTCTCTTCATCATTTCAAATGAATGCATCCTCTGTTGTATGTAGATGCTCTGTTGAACTCCGACTTCACCCATAGACTAATCTCACATTACACCAAAGGTATCGGGAAAACTACCACCTTTCACGTATCCCCAGAATGACTGGAAACTTCATCCACACCTGGAGCGATTCTCCACGCTGGAACACAAGGTTCAAGGTGGTGTGCAAGTCCAGCACTCCCACTTTCACGACACACACTTCTTCAACATCAAACTTGCGTGACTCACATTCTTTTACACCCAAAAAGGTTTTGCGTGCAAAACTCAACTATCAAACTTCTTCAAAATTTGGTGTGCAAGTGTCACAAAATCACCTGCGGGACACTTCCTTCTCGAACTCCAATCATGGGCTACCAACACCCTTTCTCACCCAAACCACGCTGGACACACAGCAAACAACTGTCACGCACCTTCAACATGAGCGACCCAACACCACTTGCGCGACCACTACACCTGCACGATGGGAGCTCTGATTTTTTCTATGTCTAATCTTAGTACCAAATGAGGTGGGGTCGACCTTTATTTATAGCCATTTGGATACCCTGTGCGACGGCGTGCAAGTCTTCCCTCGGCGTGCATGTTTTGGCACGCAAGTCTCTGTCACCCTAGTCACTTGTGCGACCAAACCCAAAACTTGCACGAACCTTCATCCTTTGACATATATTGATGCTCTAAACATGAAAAACATATGGTATTCTAGTTTCCTTACCTCTAATACTTCAGCCTACAAGTCTCTTTGCAAAAAACCACTATTCTCCATTTGTCGATTTTCAGGCCCAAAAAATTGGAAAACACTGGGAAACAATGCCACCTTCAGTATTGTTATCTTATTGAACTGTATGATTACATTATGGGAAAACATTTTGAACATCCACAGAGGATTGCAAAAAAACAAACCATACACCAATTTAATCATAGATCGACCCTGGTTCCAACAGGTACCTCTGAGGTAACTGCAACTGATAGGAAATCAGCCCAACTCTCTCCAACAGTTCAAATGGCCCGACGTACCGTGGTGAAAGCTTACCCTATCTCCAAATACTCTTGTGTCCCAACCTCAGTGCGACACGTAGGAAAAACTGATCCCCAACTTCGAAATCCAGAGGTCATCTCCACTGATCAGCATAAGACTTTTGTCGTGACTGTGCTATAGCCATCCTCTTCTGAATCAACTCTATCTATTCTAAGGTCTCTGGAACAAGATGAGGTCCCAGTAAAGCTGCCTCTCCTACCTCCTGCTAACATAAAGTTGATTGTCATGGCCTACCATACAAAGCCTCGTAAGGTGAAATCTGAATAGTTTCCTAAAAATTTTTGTTATAGGAAAACTCCACAAGAAGAATATGCTCCTCCAAAAAACTGTCAAAGTCTTGAATTGAAGCTCGAAGCATATCCTCAATCCCCTAGATCGTACAATCAGATTGGTCATCTGTCTCGGGATGGTATGTTGTACTCAAAACATCCTGTGTACCCAACGCCTTCTGATGCCCCTACCAGAACCGAGAAGTAAAACACACATTCCTGTCTAAAATAATGGAGTGTGGAACTCCATGTAAATTTACAGTCTCTCGGATGTACAACCATCCCATCCCATCAACACTGAAGGTATCCTTGATCAGAAAGAAGTGAGAAAAGTTCTTAAGCATGTCGACGATAACTGAAACAACATTACTCCCTCGATGTGACCTCATTAACCCAGTCAGGAAGTCCATCGCGACATCGTTCCACTTCTACTCGGGAACGGGTAACTGCTGAAAAAGACATACTGGTCACTGATGTTGCGCTTTCACTTGCTAACAAGTGGAACACCTCATGAAGAACCCAACGACATACCTCTTTACACCTGGTCACCAATACTAGTGGTGTAGATCACGATACATTTTGGTGACGCCAAGATGTACTAACCAACTGAAGAATGAAAATCTCGCATCAGTTCCTCGTGTATGTTTACTGGCACCCATATGCGTCCCTGGAAATGCATGATCTCATCCTCGCCCACTATCCATCAAGGAAGAGGGTCCTCTCCTGACACACGCTCCCACAGGACTAGTCCTTCTGAGTCTGATAGATGCCTTGTCCATACCCGTTCAAGAAGGGTAGAGGTAACAGGTAGAGAAGATAGAAAAGTCTTCCACTATCTGTCGTGCACCTCCAAATGCATCTTAGAGAACAGAGCCATAAGCTTCTCTCACTGTTGTCCTTTATCGATGCATGAATCTGAGTTCTCCTGCTCAACGCATCATCCACTATGTTGCTCTTTCTTGACATATAGGCAAGCTAAAAGTCTAAAGACTGAAGATACTCGACCCACATGCACTGTCTCAAATCCAGATCATGCTGAGTGAAGATATACTTGAGGCTCTTCTGGTCGGTTAAAACCACAAAGTGATCTCCCAGAAGGTAATGTCTCCAATAGCATAAGGCATGAACAATAGCTTCCAACTCTAGATCGTGCGTCGGGTAGTTCCTCTAATGTGGCCTCAACTGCTGGGACCCATACGCAACGTCTACATCTCCCTGCATAAGCACAGCTCCCAGTCCGACACATGAAGCATCCCAATAGACTGTATAGCCCTTTCCTGGCTCTAGAAAGTCTAGTATCATTGCTAACATCAACCTCCCTTTTAGCTCCTAAAAGGTTGTCTCACATGAATCTGACAATAAGAACTTCACCCCTGTCTTGGTCAAACCTGTCATGGGTGATGCTAAGTGAGAAACGTAATGTATGAAACTCTTGTATTATCCATCCAGCCCTAGAAAACTCTAAACCTCAAAGGTATTCTATGACTACTTCTAGGAAACTATAGCTCTCACTTTCTATGGGTCTACTGACACTCCTGTCTCTGAGATAATGGGACCCAAGAAGTGAATCTGATCCATCCAAAAGTGGCATTTTGAGAGTTTATCATATAACTAATGCTCTCTCAATGTACTCAGAATGATCTCAAGATGGGTATCATGGTTGTCTCGAGTGTGAGAGTACACCAAGATTTAATCCATGAAAACCACTTTGAGGGAATCCAAGTATGGACGGAACACTCACTTCATCAATTCCATAAAATCTATTGGGGCATTCGTGAGGCAGAATGGCATGATCATATACTTTTATAGACCATACCTACTCTTGAAGGCTGTAAGAGGTATATCGAAGGGTCTAACGTGCAACTGATGATAACCGGACCTCAAATCAATCTTCGAGAACACCTGGTCTCATCGAAGCGGATCAAAGAGTTCATCGATCCTCGACAAGGGATATCAGTTATTGACTGTCAACTGGTTCAGCTTCTGATTATCCATGAAAATCCTAAGGGTGTCGTCTGACTTCTTCACGAACAGGAAAGGTGAACCCCAAGGAGAAGTACTGGGTCGGATGAAACCCATTTCTTGCAACTCCTCCAACTGCTTCTTGATCTCCTGCAACTGAGTTGTAGCCATCCTATAAGGAGGAATGGACACCAGTGCTGCTCCTAGAATGTGATTAATCGAAAAGTCTACCTCATGCTCCAAAGGAAAACCTGAAAAGTCCTCTAGAAAGACATCCCTAAAACGATCCACCATTGAGGGATAGTCTCACTGCGAAGTCCCCTAGTTATCCAGATAAAGACTTGAAATCTGGGCTGTAACTCCTCCTAGCCCATGACGCTATGTTCCAGCTCAACCTACCTGGACATCCCACTCACCTCTATGAAGAAACAATCCGACCTTTGGTGAAATGAAACTCACCTTGCGGAGATAGAAATCGTCGACTGCCTATAATGAAACTAACCAGTCCATACCGAGAATGATATCATATCCTATTGTCTCTAGCACCTAGAGCTCCCATAAGAAGTGAGACCCTGCAACCTCAAGAGGGCACTCATTGCACTGACATACTTTTGATGTCCTCATTCTCAATGGTGTATCAAGAGTCAACATGTTAGAAGATGAAAAGATACAGAGCCCAAGTCTCTCCACAACAACAATAGATATTAAGCTATATGAAGCACCAATATCTAAAATGGTTGAAGATAAAACCGATGCTACTAAGATCGTACCTCGAACTGTAGAAGGGTCAGGATCCTTCTCCTAATAGGTCTTCTCCATGGAGAATGTATGGCATGTACTGCGGCTCTACGCCCCTAGCTGACCACTCTGAGCTGCTCCACTCTGATGTCATTGGTAACCTGGTGACTGACCACCATGGCCGCGACCTCCACCATGACCCGAACGGCCGAAAGAACTCCAGTTCCCAGACATGTGAGAAACTGGCGATGCATTCCCTGAACACGGGGTCATAGAATAACCCCTACCACCAACTGTAGGTGAGAAGACCAGACAAAAATGCTGAATATGGCCCATCTTGCCGCCAGATCCGCACTCCATCAGGTCTCTCTGGAACTGAGGCCTAGTATTCCCACTCCTACCACACTGGTAGCATACAACCTGGCTGCCCGAAGATACATTTCGCATACTCTAATCACCTCGAGCAGACTCTTTGCGGAACTTCCTTCTATCAGTAATAGGATCACCAAATTTGGTTGTCAAACCGCCCTGGCCCACTACTCCAGAATCTCTTAGATTGCGCTCAGGGATCAGTGCCTGGTTGACGATAGATGATATCGAGGTCAACCTGAAGATATTTACCTAGTAATGGATCTCCTTCCTGAAATCGTCCTAAAACTTTCTAGCAAGGAACAACTCATCACCAACTGAAATCGGCGTGAAGCGTTGCAGCTCGGTAAAATGAGAGGAGTACTCCATAACAGAAAGAGTACCCTACTCCAGACTCATAAACTTTTGGGATCGATCATCCCTCAAGGTCTCTGGGTAAATGTAATCATAGAAGATGCACCGAAACTCATCCCAAGTCATACTCTACTGGAACCCTGACTATGAGATCACATCCGACCACCTCTTGGTAGTCTCTCAGAGCATATAAGTATCCAGATTTACCCCTGGAGGTATCTCCTGGTGTTCGAAGATTGTTAGCGTTGACTCTAGCCAAGACTCTATAGCCTGGGGTCCTCCATCCACTGAGAATGTAGGAGGATGATTCAGCTGGAATACTCGCATCAAATCCGCCATCGATGGGGCAGGAGGCGGTGCTCTCTAGAAGGTTTTCATCATCCTCAGGAAGTCCTCCCTAAACTGTGCATCGATGCCCACAGTGGGTATAACTTCTGGTTCCATGACTGGCACAACAGGAGGATCTGCAGGAGGTCCCTGATCGGCCATATCCGGTATCTGATCACTATCTAGCAGCTGAAGTACAACTGGAGGATGTCTCGGAGGCATAGCTATGAAAGATCAAAATCACACCTTAAATCAGGATTATCAAGGACTAAGAACATAAGAGTACAAAACAAGAACAGGATAGAGAAACATCCAAGTATTTCCAAACATTACTACATGACGTGTATATAAACTACATGGTGTGTCCGTTAATGCCATTCACATGGGAGTGTACTTCATCCACCTCTGGTTCTGTAACACCACAGACTACATGGCGTGTACTTGAAATCCATTTCCCTGCCCGAGTATCTTTACACGGCTAACCCACATGTTCCTCTTAACCCTGAACTACACGACGTGTCTACTAAGGACACAATGTATACTAGAAAAGGTTTCAGTGACCCGTGTTGTTAGTTACATGGATGGCTCCACAGCTGACCCTTACACAGCATGTTCTGAACAAACAAAACATGTACAAGAGAGGATAACACCAACCCGTGTTACTCGTGATACGACTGGGTATCTAGAACAAGGCTGCATGACATGTTCGTACCAAACACGGTGTGTACTACACGAGCTTCCCAACCCGTGTTGTTAGTGACATGGCCGGGTACACGGATCACCACTACATGGCGTGTACCTACCGTACACGATGTTCTCCTAAATACTTTTCAAAAGACGTGTTTATAATCACACAGTTAGTGACACGGTTTAAAACTACACGGCGTGTAGTCATGAATTACCTGACATGTATTCTGGGTTTTTCTGGGCAATAGCTCAGAAACTGCATATAGGCCCAGAAAACACTAAAATACGAGCGTGAAGGTGCCAAATTCCAAACTGTGAGGCCCTATACTCCCCAAAAATCAAGCCTTGGAATCTTACTCATGTCATATACAAGGGAAAAAAATCAATGATCCCCCAAGTTCTGATTCATGAGGTCCCATAACACCTCAAAAACCAAAATTTGGTGTTCATTTCAGGAAGGTACAATAAAAAAAATTCTCTATAAAACTGCAGGTATTCTATCAAAGTATATATCACAACAACCTGCATAATCTACACAATGTCTATCACAATAGCATGAAATCGCTAATTAACCCAATATGGCATGGTAAGAATGAATGGAATGTGATTTCTAACAAGTGTCAATATATTGCACGAGATGACATACCCTCATCTCATCAGGATGCGACAGATTTAGAACCTCAATAGCAACAAAAATAACAAAACAAGGCATGTGAATCACTCTAGGTGAAATCATATAAATCATAAAATCTCAAAACCAGAAAACTACAATAAACGCGGTAGATTGGATTTTCCCTGTATATGGGTTAGCTACTCCCGGGCACAACTTATTACCAAGTACCGAATCCGCCCTATCCCTGGATGAAGGCTCAAAAACGTAAATCAAGAGAAAAGAATTCCTTTAATACCAGTTTGTAACATCCCGGTTCCGGAAGCCACCCAGAGGCACCCTGTAATCGATTGGTCACATGGCCTCAAGTGCATTTCCCCAAACACCAGAGGTTGCCGAATTGCAGCGAGGGCCTTGGGTGTGATAGTGGGAAAACTATGCCCTCATTGGCAGAGTACACATCGGAAGAAAAAAAGGCATACAATAGAAGAAGTAGTAAATATCCATTAATAATAAACAGTGGAAGACTAAAACAATAAAAAGATGGAGCACATATGTATATAAGAAATGATGCATGATACATATATCTAGGAAAGTATCCAAAAATGTCACAATTCTGGATATACAAATAGTACCAAAACAAATAAAAAATAAAATATAAATAGCTCCTCAGCATCGCAAGCCTAAGCTAGGTCCCATGTTCTCTTTCTCCAAATAAATCAAGTACTATAAGACAAAGGGCGATTTCCCTTGTCTATACCTGTTTTGGCCTAAAAGCATGGACCAAACAGGGTATGAGACTAAATCCTAGTAGGAAATGACCCAAAGATCTGTGCCTAACAGTCAGTGAGTATATGGAATGTAGTAGTGCAGTACACAGTAAACAACAACCGGTAAAATAGTAATCACTAACAGGATGATATACAATAGTGATCAAACCACAAACCAACATGCAACAGTAAAGAAAATAGAAAACCACAACAGGAACCCCTCTGGGATGTACTCACAGACAAACCATCTAGTCTAAAACAAGAAGAACCAACAACCCTATGGGAAGTGCACTCAGCCTAACCCCTCTGGTTTGGTCACACGAAAAATAAATGAATATCAGGGGAAGCTCGCTCGGTCAATTCCCCTTATAGTCTAGGGTAGTCAGGGACTCTCTGGGGAAGATCAGGTGGTCTAACCCTCTTATAGCCCCATGGTCTAGAAACTCTCTTAGGATCTCACTCAGTCATTCCTTCAATAGTCTCATGTCTATCACAGACTCTCTGAGGAAGCTCTCTCATTCAATTCCTCTTCTATACCGGAATGGTTTAAGAAAATTCAAACATGTAAAGACTCTCTGAGGAAGCTCACTTGGTCTACCCTCCTGTAGTCTATAATATCTAATAATCTCTAGGAATCTCTCTTGATCTATCCCCCGTAGTCTATAATATCCAAGACTCTCTAGGAAGCTTTCTCGGTCTATCCCATATAGTCTATAATGTCCAACACTCTCTATGAAGTTAACTAAGTCTATCCCTTATAGTCTATACCACGAGGTACTCACGGTCGCATGCCAGTCAGTGCATAATAATGCTATAAGGACAAAGATCACCTATAGAGATACTTTGATAACCAAGGTACACCTATAGATCTACTTGGATAACCAATCTACAAAATAACAAGAATGTAAAGAATATCACTCCATCCTACAGTCACAAGGCATAGAAAACAGGTGTAGCAGCCAAAGGCTAACAAGACCCAAAGGTCGTAAACAAAAAAAGGCATGGTAAAAACATCAAAACATATAAATAATCCTCAAACATGATCAAATTAACTCTACACAAGTATACATGAAAGGTATGAAAATAATAAGGTAAAAAAGGTAAACACGCAAAACCTCGTTCACGGGTATTGGTGGAATTTGCACATAAAACTCAAATACTTCGAACAGAAAGGTACAAACCACCAACCTTGATGCTAGGAGATCAATATACTTGAAATAAGAGGGTTGATTCTCCTGAGAACTTCGTAGACATATGAAATCGCACAAAACTTTCATACCACGATATCTTGAGAAAGATGGAAAATCATTGAATGAAACTTAACAAGAAGGAAGAGATCACCGCTACGGTTCAAACACAATCGATGGAAATTGATTCGGAAAACGGATGGAGGCTTGGGGGCTTGGAGGATGTTCGTGGACGTATGGGACACTCTCAGTCGAAGAACCTGGTGAAGAAGATGATTGTGTCGATTAGACGTGACCCTTGTCCATTTAATGAAAAAAATAAAATACACTATGTGTACTTCTTGAGTACACGGCGTGTACTTACCTTTTCTGTACTTTGCTTTAAGTGGCCTACACATCGCCCCTAAACACCGTGTGTGTGGCCCGGACATGCCCAACACATGGCCTTACGCAGCATCAAAGTACATGGTTTGTACATATAAAGTACACTGCATGTACTTCGAAAATTTCCAGATTTTCCTCATTTTCTCAAAACAACCGGAAAAGAAAAAACAAACCTGAAACGAAGATCTGGGTTCTTACAATGAGGTTAAAGAATAAATGATCTCCAATGAAATAATAAATCCATTATTATTTGATTATATAATAATTTGAGTTGAATTTATTTATTATATGTAATCCTAGGGTATTATTTGAATACATGGAAAAATTGTATATAGAGGAATATCATTTTAATATTCATTGGCCATTTTAATATTTTCATGAATTATTTGTCAAGTAAATGACTCGATTTTATCACGTAATGTATTTAATATATATTACAAGTATGTGATAAAATATAAATAACATTTATGTCATAGTTTTTTAAATATGTGTTGTTAATAGCTTTTATAGTGGGAATTATTTATACAGGGGTCGCTACCCCTTTCCACCCATTTAACATGACAATATAAGAAAGAGGGAGATATTTTATGATGTATTTTTCATCTACTAAAATTCATGACCTCCTCTGTCTTCTTTCCTGTATCATAGATAGGGAAGATCCCATTCTAAGATTGTGTTCATCGATCTACCTCTTAGATCGAATTAATGGGATCACAGTTCCCTTCATGACATTGAAGACATCTTTGAAACACCATGATAGCACTAGAAACATAATAATTGTTGATTCTATGGATGCATAAAGATTTTTTTAATGGCCTAGAGGAATCTGAGATTTTATAATTCAATAAACATATTCCAATGATGATCTATCATTTACCATGTATTCAATTCAAATGAGTCAGCTGTTTTTTCGTTTTTTTAAATAAATTCACATGTGATCATTAGACCATTAATAGAGATCAAATAACCAAAGATGAAAATTTTACATCAATACAGTAATGAAAAATTTAAATTACATTCCCATTTTCTTCGTCCACCTACCTCGGTACCATTAGTGTCATAAAAGGTGTGTGAATTGAAATTTATGTGAAATTTAAAAAGTGTTAAAGGAAGGGTCAAATGAAATCATAGTGTAACCAGACTCATTATAGTGTAGATCCTCTAAAAAATATTTGTATCTAGAGATTCAATGGGGCCTTTCCACCAGTTTCTAGTAAGAGGGGATCTACACTATTTCTGAGTTTTGCAGTTGTATTTATGGCTCTATTCTAGGTAGGAAGCTGGACTACTACTGTCTGTTTTGGATAAGGAGGTGGTCTAGGTTGAGGTATCCAACCTTAGTATGTGTAATTGCAACAGATCATACCTTCTTTTGTAGTTTAGGGTGTAGCTCTGGGAAGTGGGTCTAGCTAGTTACATGTAATAAAGACCAAACCTCAAGAGTAGATCCTTTCTCTATCTATAGTGTGAGGAATGATATTATTTTCCACGAATTATTTATTTTATTTATTTTACATAGGCTATTCACCAACGTTTTTATCTACAATTATGATAGGAGGAAAGGTTCTTAATTTGAATACCTATATGAATATATTTCCTTAAACAAACATATGGGAAACTGGTCAAATGTGTTTCTCCATTGTATATAGTGTCCCCTCGATATGGGTTGTTACTACTTCTTATGGGGGTCTTTTTCTTGATATGAAAAATATCAAAAATATTATTGGGATATTCTTATTATTTCCTATTCAAGCTGATATTGATTGGTATTGTTGATATGTGTCCTTCTCATAACCTAATAGTGGTATCTTTGTTCTTATGGGAGAATGAAATTTCTAGGCTATATGTACAGTACATGATAATCTTTAGCTGAGTAGAGTATTAACCCATATTACTAGCCTCTTACTGGATGACTAAGGAAGGTTATCGGCTATGTTCACACCCATTTTGTAGAACATTAGATAGGTATTTCTTGATGTAATTTTTTAAGATACCTCTTATGATAGAGTTTGAGTTTATTATTGAATTTATAATAGGATTCAATCCGATTTCCATTACTATATACACGATTGAGCCTACACAACTATAGAATAATAAGAGACAGTTGGGGGAATTTGAGGGAAAAGGTTTTATATGGACTAGTTAGATAGATTATATTGTTTCATCATATATCCCTATTATGTGTTTTTATGATTCTCAAAATCCCTACATCAAGGAGTTAAATTTATATTGTGTAATATAATAAATTAATGCTAAAATATTTTATGTTATGAATAATCAAAGAATCTATCCTGTCTACTCATAATTATATGGTTATGGAAATATCATACGTTGAAAATAAAGTTCTTGTTTCTCATGTTAAATGCCTTTGTAAGAATGAGAATATGAAAATATGTCATCTTATGAAAAGGAATTTCATGAAATATTTTCTTATGATATTCAGAGAAGATATGAATACTAAGCATTGTATATATGATGAATATTTATCTTGTGCATAATTTATGCTGTGTTTTCTTAGGAAGAAGAACTATTTTATCTTACAAAATTTATCTTAAAAAATTTATCTTATGATGATTTTTACTTACAATCAATATCTCATGATGATCAAGCTATTTAAAAATTCCATGATTAATCTTCTAATGTCTTGATAAGTCACATAATTCCTTTTGATCATATCAAAAGTTTATTATTCATTTATGGTGAGATTAGTCTACGTAATACTTTCCATGAATGGAAATATCTGAATATTGACAATATCTCTAACATCACTGATGCAAATGAAATTCTTTTTTTGAAAGCATTGCATTCACATCCATAATAGGATATCATATATTGTTCACCTAATGGTTTTCCTGAAAATTAGGATTATGTCATGGATAAGTTAAAAATATTATATAAAAAGAATAGTTATCCACTACATAAAGGAGGAAAATATAAGATATATAAACACACTTATAGGCAGTATCATACAAATACTTTGGATACTTGTACATAGATCAAACCTAAAATTTAATGATGTGCATACCAGTTATATTACTTGTAATGAAGATCATCGCTAGATATACCTTGATGAATATCATATTCTCAAGATGAATCTTCAATAATTTTTAGTTTCTACTTGAAATTATGTACTGCAATCGAACCATCAAAAACTTTTTTATTCTATTTTTTTTAACCTTGTGTAAGGGTGTGTTTAAGACTAAGGATAGGTCTTGTAAAAGGATATCCTATTTGAAATATATTAGGACATTTTCTCAAGTGAATAATTCTGATACCCATTAGGGATCCCCATGTAAAAGGGTTTTTATAGTAAAAATCACCAAACATTTGGAGTAGAGTGTTGGTTGAGGTGACTAGGGGATTAATGTTCCTGAACCACTATAAATCTCTTATGTCCAATCCCTTTCATTTATGTCTTAATTTATAATTATTATTATTGTTATGGAAAATGGAATTGATTGATCGTACATAGAGAGGGAGTTATTATACGATGAAATTTTTTGGAACTCATTTCACAACCCTCTTGAGTGTTCGTATTTCTATTATATGGGACACCAATTGGTATCTGAGTTTGTTACTCTTGATTTAACAACAATCAATGGTTAATGTCTAATGATATCATTTAAAATGGTTTTCATTGATGATAATGGAGAAGGTATGTCAACGTTTATATCTACTTACTTCAATGGTAAAAATTATGGTTGCTATAAATCTCAAATGGCCATTTATCTGAAGAATCTAGGCTTCAATGTTTATATTGATAGGAATTAAGCCCTATGAAATTACTAAGATAGAACCCGAAACTTGGGATGCTACAAATGAATAAAATTATGATCTAGTATCCAAATATATGAATGTTATAATATATGGATTAGGAAAAATATTTGTTCAATAGATTTTCTTAATTTCATGCAGTACAAGAACTGTGGACCACTATAGTGGATTCATATGATGGTACTGATAATATGAAAGATCATAGATACGATACAACTAAACTTTAGTTTTACACATTCAAAATGTATGAAGGATAGATCATTACTCAACTAAATGGAAGGCTCCTTGAGATTTTGAACAACATTATTTCTCTAGGAACACCTATCTCTAATCTTGAACAAGATTTAAAAGATCTCAGAGTATTAACAAGAAGGTGGAATTGAATATCAGCTTCTATTAGATAGTCTATAGAAGTCAATAATCAAAAAATAAAACATCTTAATAGAACAATCATGATTTATAAATTTGGAATATGAATTGGGGTTGAGGTGGATAAGATGATCAAGAAGGAAAATTTGGCTTGATGGATTCCACATCTAAATATGATAGGGAAAAAACTGCACACATTGCTGAAAATATGAAGAAAAATATTCCTTAAGAAATTATAGATCAAATTTTGAGCTTGGAAATATTGAATTTAATTCCAAAAATTCTATAACAAGAGAAGAAGCTTCATAAAATATTTCAACAAGTATAAAAGGAAAGGATACAATCGTAGAGATATTAGATGCTATGAGTGTAAGAAGTTAGTACATATAAAGGATGACTATCCAAAAATTAATGATAATAGGAAGATAGAGAAGAAATATTTCAAGAAGACTGGTTTTAAAAAATATTTTGAGAATAATAATTTACAAGTTGAGAAGAAATATTTTGAGATGCTATGGAGTGATATAGAGTTTAGATGTTATGGAGTGCTTTTGATGATTCCATTAGATTCACATCATCAGAATGAGAATTTAAAGTTATTAATCAAAATTAAAATGTATGATTTATGGAAAATTCAGATGAGATAAATTCTTATTACTCTTTTGATCATGAAAGTGAAACAATTAAATGAAAATTTCTCATATAAATAATTAAATGAATAATTCACCATGTTGCAAACCAAGTATGAAAGCATCGAAAATAAAAATAAGGCCCTCAATGGTTCTCATAATAATAGTGTAAATGAAAAGGGGGACCTAAATAAAGATATTTTATAAATAAAGAGTCAATTAGAAAAATATAATTTCTCAAATACTGAGTATTATAATAAAATAGTGAACCTACAAAAGGATGTTCATAACATTAAATAAGATTCTAGTGTCTTTACTAATAGAAAATTCTACCTGAATAAAATAATTCTTCAAAATTAACATAATAAATAGATGTTTCGAATAGGTTTCCAAGGTAAAAAGGCCCAAATTCTATGAAAACTATTTTGACCCTAGTTCCAAAAACAAAAAATTTTAAAAAGTCACTTATTTTCATTATGGTGGAGTAGAAAAGGATGCCATTATTTGTGATTTGAAAAACACTCAATTTTTGTGAAGTTACAAATTATTTTCATATAAAATATTTTTCAAATTATGTTTCCAATTATTCTAGTGAAAAAAATAGATATGGGTTACTAGGTGTCTTTTAGCTAACATTTGTAGACCCAAAAGAGTTTGGGTGCCAAAATATTCTATTGTATGATTTGTCATTGTATGGAACAAGATACATGAATAGAAATGAAAAATATTTTATGGAACGTTATTGTTCAAGACATAAGAGTGGTGATTTTTTAAATTTTTACACACTGAAAAATTGATGGAGTCTATATCGCATTTGGTGATAATGATATAGGGAAAATTGTGGGTATTGAATCTGTTGTAAATACGTAGTCATTTATCATAAAAAGTTCTTTACATTAAAGGCTTAAAGAACAAAATGATAAGCATCTATCACATTTGTGATGATGGATATTCTATTGATTTTTCAAAAAAAATAATATTTAGTTATCAAATATAAAGTTCTAAATTTTAAGGAAACTAGAATAGATAATGTTCACACACTATATCTTAATTTTTTTGTATACAAGATATATATTTTCTAAATGATCAAATTGATGAATCATGGATTCAGAATCGATGTCGTAGACATTGTAATGTTCATTCAATGAGAAAGTTGTCTAAAAATTATTTCATTTCTAACTTTCATAACCTTAACTTTGACATAAAGAAGTTATGTGATGCATGAAAAATTGTAAATCATCACGATTTATATTTTAAAGAAACTAAATAGGTTTAGGAATTTATTCTCTTTGATCTCATCCATATGGATCTATTCAAACATAATAAAACAACAAATCTAGCTGGAAAATCATTTTTTACATTATAGCTGATGATTTTTCTAGATTTACATGGATTTACTTTTTAAGACTTAAGAGTGAAGCATTATCTGTTTTTATTAATTTCTGTAAGCTTGTGAAAAACCAAAAAGATGATAAAATCCTAAAATTAATAATTGGTTGTGGAGGTGAATTCAAGAATCATGAATTTAGTTATTATCACTCTAAGAATGTAATTAAACATATATTCCCTTCCCACATGATACCTTAACATAATGAATTTATTGAAATGATGAATACTAATTTGCAAAAAAATCTAGGACTATGTTATGTGAATATAATATTCCCACTCATTTATGGACCGAGGCTATTAACACAACATGTCATGTCATTAATAAAGTTATAATAACACATATCTTAAAGAAAAAACACTATGAGTTATGGGTTATTAGAAAACCAAAGGTAGGATTCTTCAAACTATTTGGATATAAGGTTTACATCTTGAAAACTAAGTATAATCTTGGAATGTTTGATCCAAATTCCAATGAAGGTTTTTTATTAGGTTACACTACTACTTCCAAAGAAAATAGAGTTTTCAAAAATTTCAGGGATTGTTGAAGAATAAAAAAATATGATGGATGATTAATGTGATCCCTTTGATCAAAAAATTATTCAAACTAACGAACAAAGTAATTAACTCAGGTATATGAAACCTTATCCCATTTTTAAAAACAACATAGATGACAACTTGGATAGTGATTACCTAAATCTCGATCTAGTAAGGGTTGATACTAATGAAGAAGAAAATGTTCTAGCTTGAATACCTAAAAATATTAAAGACCATCCTATAAAAAATGTTATATGAAAATTAGATATAGTATGAACTATAAGAATATAGGAAACCTAGTAAAATTATATTCCATTTTGTCTCAACTAGAACCTAAATGTGTTGAATAATAATTATCAGATGAAAGTTGATTCGTACCGATATAAGAAGAATAAAATCAGTTAAATATAAATAATTTTTTGGAATTAGTTGAAAGGACCTCTGAATATCACATAATCTGATCAAAATGGGTTATTAGTAACAAGAATGATGATCATGGTGTAATAACTAGAAATGAAGACAAATTAGTTTCCACATGATATAATAAAGAAGAAGGAATAGATTAGGTAGAAACCTTTTCTCTAGATGGTAGATTAGAAGCTATAGTAATTTTTCTTTCATATTCATTATATATAAATTTTAAATTTAATCATATGGATGTTAAATATGTGTTTATGAAATTATTTTTAATAAAAGAGGATTATGTATAACATACTCTGGGTTTTGGAGAGCCGGAATTTCAAAATTCTATTTTTAATCTTACAAAATCTCTAGATGGGATTCAATAAGTTCCAAGGGAAAGGCATTAATGATTTAGTTCTTTTAATTGATGGAATGGTTTTATAGTAGAGCTTGATGATTCTTCATTATTTAAGAAATCCTCATCCTCATATATCTTTCTAGTTCCTATATATATTGAAGATGTTATCTTTGGATCTAAAATTTAAAAATTGTGCAATTATTTTTCAAAAATTATGAAATTACAATTTCTAATGGGAACGATGGGAGAGTTAAACTATTTTCTAGGATCCCAAATATATCAAAATGATTTTCAAAATATTCTAAAACAAATTAAATACATACTAGATCTATTTACGATGTTTAGGCCTGGAATCATTAAGAATTACTCAAGTCCTATAGGATCTAATATTAAACTTGATATGAATGAAATTGGAAAACTAGTTGAAACATATTTTTATAGAGGAATCATTGTAAGATTATTATATATTACATTAAGTAGACCATATATTATGTTTTTAGTATGTATTCATGAAATATTTTACTATTATCCAATAGAATATCATTTAAATTATTGCAATTCAATATTAAGATATTTAAAAGGAACCATGTCTATATATCTTCCTTTTCCTAAAACTTTTTATCTTAATTTAATCTAAAATTTTAATGCAATTTTTGCTGGATATTGGGTAGATTGAAAATGAACCTTAGGAGATTTCCATTTTCATATCCAATATCTAGTGTCTTGGAGAAGTATGAAATAACACTCTATAGCATTATCAGCTATCAAAGCTGAATATATTATAGTAGGAAGTTATTGTGAACATGTGTTTTGGATGAAACACAAATTAAGGGATTTTGGATTTAATTTTAATTGTGTACCAATAACATGTGTTAAAAAATACAATAATCATTTTATGGAATATTATAAACCATTCATAAATTAATATCGTTGATTTAAAACATCATTTATTACAAGATCATGTGCAGAAGAATGTTATCTATTTTGAATTTGTTTTCATGGAAATTTATTAAAAAGATATTTTTACTTAACTATTACCTTCGGAAATATTTCTTTTCATTAAATCAGAATTATATGTATTTAATTTTAATTAATATTATTTTAAATGTAGAATATTTTTCATATTCATAGTAAATATATTAATCATGTCATTTTAATTTTCCTTTTCTTCCACTATTTTTATTACTTTTCATATTCAATAGACCACTTCACTTAGTCTTAGTAATTATAAATCTACACATTATTGTGTGACCCATATTTTACCAAAAACAAAAAATAAGTGTGTATCAACTCTACGTATGAGAATATTTTTGTAGAAATTTGAACCCTATCACTCCATTCTACTCAAAACTTCATTCCTTTAACCTTTCAACTATTTTAACCCATGTCAATTGAAAATAATTAGAGAACCGAAGGTTCCAGGTCAATCAGAATGACGACACGTAGGATCTTATGAAAAAATTTTAATAGATCGAAATTTATTTTTGATTGGATGGAAAATATTGATATGTTAATGAATACTGATATTAACCACAAAGGATGGGAGTATGTGTTTATAAATATGAGATCAATGTTATAATTTTAAAAGTGAAGTTCATGATTTTTAGGAATCAATTATTTTTTATTTGTTTGATGATGAATACCTAGTTACATTAGTAGTAACCTAGTAAACACTCTCATTAACCTCCATATAGTCAAAAAAATCTTTTATGAGTCCCCATAAAGGATACTAATCTTTTATTCCACCTTATTTGGGTTATATGGGGTTACACCACTAGAGATAAGAAATTCACTCTTTAGAACTACATACATTGAAAAGAAGCTAGTGAAAGTCTTAGACCCTAAAAGAAAAGAACATACCATGTTCATGTAGCCTGGAATAACAAAATGAAATGGTGAGCTAAAAAATGTTTTTTTCCTATTCATTACCTTTAATTATAGAATTATGATAGAAAATTCATTACCTTTATTTAGAAAATAATTTTTTTGATCTATAAATAAATGTTAAATATTTACATATAGTTTTGGTTAATAGCTTGAAGCCTAATTCCATGAAATATGATGAAGTAGAAGATGATTATTTTCTAGAACCATTAATAAGGAAAGTATATAGAAGAGTAAAATAAGTTGATTCTATTATTGGTATGATAGAATACCAGTTTAAAGTGTTGAAGAATCTAATCACATGTTATTCAAAGAAGGGATACATGAATAATTTCACTATAAATTACTCTCAGCGTCTATGGAATGAATTCACAACCCTCAAGGTCTCTGGGTAAATTTAATCATAAAAGATGCGCTGAAACTCATCCCAAGTCATACTCTACTGGCACCCTGACTGTGAGATCACATCCGACCACCTCTTGGCAGTCTCTCGGAGCATATAAGTAGCCAGATTTACCCTTTTCTCTGGAGGTATCTCCAGGTGTTCGAAGATTGTTAGTGTGGCCTCTAGCCAAGACTCTGTAGCCTGGGGTCCTCCATCCCCTGAGAAAGTAGGAGGATGATTCAGCTGGAAAACCCACGTAAAATCAGCCATCGATGGGGCAGGAGGCGGTTCTCCCTAGAAGGTTTGCATCATCCTTAGGAAGTCCTCCCTAAACTGTGCATCGATGCCCACAATGGGTATAACTTCTGGTTCCATGACTGGCACAACATGAGGTTCTGCAGGAGGTCCCTGATCGGCCATATCTAGCATCTGATCACTGTCTAGCAGCTGAAGTACAACTGGAGGATGTCTCGGAGGCATAGCTCCGAAAGATCAAAATCACACCTTAGATCAGGATTATCAAGGACTAAGAACATAAGAGTACAAAACAGGAACATGATAGAGAAACATCCATGTATTGAAAAACATTACTACACGATGTGTATATAAACTACATGGTGTGTCCGTTAATGCCATTCACATGGGCGTGTACATCATCCACCTCTGGTCCTGTAGCACCCTAGACTACATGGAGTATACTTGAAATCCATTTCCCTGCCCGAGAATCTTTACACGGTTAACCCACATAGTCCTCTTAACCCTGAACTACACGACATGTTTACTAAGGACACTGTGTATACTAGACAAGGTTTCATTGACCCGTGTTGTTAGTTACATGGATGGTTCCACGGCTAACCCTTACACAGTGTGTTCTGAACAAACACTGCAAGTACAAGAGAGGATAACACCAGACTGTGTTACTCGTGATACGGATGGGTATCTAGAACAAGGCTACACGACATGTTCGTACCAAACATAGTGTGTACTACACGAGCTTCCCGACCCGTGTTGTTAGTGACATGGCCGGGTACACGGATCACCATTACATGACATGTACCTACCGTACACGATGTTCTCTTAAAGACTTTTCAAAATCCATGTTTATAATCACATAGTTAGTGGCGTGGTTTAAAACTACACGGCGTGTAGTCATAAATTACCCGACATGTATTCTGGGTTTTTCTGGGCAGTAGCTCAGAAACTGCATATAGGCCCAGAAAACACTCAAATACCAGCATGGAGGTGCCAAATTACAATCTTTGAGGCCCTATACTCCCCAAAAAGCAAACCTTGGAATCTTACACATGTCATATACAAGGGAAACAAATCAATAATCCACCAAGTTCTGATTCATGAGGGCCCATAACACCTCAAAAACCAAAATATGGCGTTCATTTCAGGAGGTACAATACAAACAATTTCTCTATAAAACTGTAGGTATTCTATCAAAGCATCTATCACAACAACATGAATAATCTACACAATATCTATCACAACAGCATGAAATCGCTAATTAACCCAATATGGGATGGTAAGAATGAATGGAATGTGATTTCTAACAAGTGTCAATATATTGCATGAGATGGCATACCCTCATCTCATCAGGTTGCAACAGATTTAGAACCTAAATAGAAAAAAAATAACAACACAAGGCATGTGAATCACTCTAGGTGAAATCATATAAACCATAAAATCTAAAAACCAGAAAACTACAATAAACGAGGTAGATTGGCTTTTCCCTATACATGGGTTAGCTACTCCCAGGAACAACTTATTACCAAGTACTGAATCTGTCCTATCCCTGGATGAAGGCTCCAAAAAGTAAATCAAGAGAAAAGAATTCTTTTAATACCAGTTTGTAACATCCCGGTTCCGAAATTCGCCCAGAGGCGCCCTGTACCCGATTGGTCACATGGCCTCAAGTGCATTTCCCCAAACGCCAGAGGTTGCTGAATAGCAGCGAGGGCCTTGGGTGTGACAGTGGGAAAACTATGCCCTCATTGGCAAAGTACACAACGGAAGAAAAAAAGGCATAGAATAGAAGAAGCAATAAATATCCATTAATAATAAACAGCGAAAGACTAAAACAATAAAAAACTGGAGCACATATGTATATAAGAAATGATGCATGATACATATATCTAGGAAAGTAGCCAAACAGGTCACAATTCTGGAAATACAAACAGTACCAAAACAAATAAAAAAGAAAAGATAAATAGATCCTCAGCATCACAAGCCTAAGCTAGGTCCCATGTTCTCCTTCTCCAAAGAAATCAAGTACCATAAGACGAAGGGCGATTTCCCTTGTCTATACCTGCAACAACATAGTCTGTTTTGGCCCAAAAACATGGCCCAAACAGGGTGTGAGACTAAATCCTAGTAGGCAACGACCCAAAGATCTGTGCCTAATAGTCAGTGAGTATATGGGATGTAATAGTGCAGTACACAGTAAACAGAAACCAATAAAATTGTAAGCAGTAACAGGATGATATACAACAGTGATCAAACCAAAAACCAACATGCAAGAGTAATGAAAACAGCAAACCACAACAGGAACCCCTCTGGGATGTACTCACAGCCAACCCCTCTGGTCCAAACCAAGAAGCACCAACAACCCTATGGGAAGTGCACTCAGCCTAACCCCACTGGTTTGGTCACATGAAAAATAAAACACTCTCAGGGGAAGCTCGCTCGGTCAATTCCCCTTATAGTCTAGGGTAGTTAGGGACTCTCTGGGGAAGATCAGGTGGTCTAAACCTCTTATAGCCCCATAGTCTAGAAACTCTCTTAGGATCTCACTCATTCAATCCTTCAATAGTCTCATGTCTATCACAGACTCTCTGAGGAAGCTCTCTCATTCAATTCCTCCTCTATACCTTAATGGTTTAAGGAAATACAAACATGTAAAGACTCTCTGAGGATGCTCACTTGGTCTACCATCCTATAGTCTATAATATCCAATAATCTCTATGAATCACTCTTGATCAATCCCCTATAGTCTATAATATCCAAGACTCTCTGGGAAGCTTTCTCGGTCTATCCCATATAGTCTATAATGTCCAACACTCTCTAGGAAGTTAACACAATCTATCCTTTATAGTCTATAGCACCAGGTACTCACGGTCTCATGCCAGTCAGTGCATAATAATTCTATAAGGACAAAGATCACCTATATAGATAATTTGATAACCATGGTACACCTATAGATCTACTTGGATAACCAATCTACAAAATAACATGAATGTAAAGAATATCACTCCATCCTACAGTCACAAGGCATGGAAAACAGGTGTAGCTGCCAAAGGCTAACAAGACCCAAAGGTCGTAAACAAAAAAAGGCATGGTAAAAACATCAAAACATAGAAATAATCCTCAAAAATGATCAAATTAACTCTACACAAGTATACATGCAAGGTATGAAAATAATAAGGGAAAAAAGGTAAACACGCAAAACCTCGTTCACGGGTATTGGTGGAATTTGCACATAAAACTCAAATACTTCAAACAGAAAGGCACAAACCACCTACCTTGATGCTAGGAGATCAATATACTTGAAATAAGAGGGTTGATTATCCTCAAAACTTTGTATACATATGAAAACACACAAAACTTTCAACCCATGATATCTTGAGTAAGATGGAGAATCATTGAATGAAACTCAATAAGAAGGAAGAGGTCACCGCTGCGGTTCAAACGCAATCAATGGAAATTGATTCGGAAAACAGACGGAGGCTTGGGGGCTTGGAGGATGTTCGCGGACGTATGGGACACTCTCAGTCGAAGAACCTAGAGAAAAAGATGATTCTGTCGATTAGATGCGACCCTGGTCTGTTTAATGAAATAAAGAAAATACACTATGTGTACTTCTTGAGTACACGACGTGTACTTGCCTTTTCTGTACTCCGCTTTAACTGGCCTACACATCGCCCCTACACACTGTGTGTGTGGCCCGGACATGCCCAGCACATGGCCTTACGTAGCATCAAAGTACATGGTGTGTACTTATAAAGTACACTATATGTACTTTGAAAATTTCCAGATTTTCCTCGTTTTCTCAAAACAACCAGAAAAGTAAAAACATACCTGAAATGAAGATCCGGGTTCTTACAATGAGGTTAAGAATAAATGATCTCCAATGAATTAATAAATCCATTATTATTTTAGTATATAATAATTTTAGTTGAATTTATTTATTAAATGTAATCCTAGGATATTATTTGAATACATGGAAAAAATTTATATAGAGGAATATCATTTTAATATTCATTGGCCATTTTAATATTTTCATGAATTATTTTTCAAGTAAATTTCTCAATTTTATCACGTAATGTATTTAATATATATTACAAGTATGTGATAAAATATAAATAACATTTATGTCATAGTTTTTTCAATATGTGTTGTTAATAGCTTTTATAGTGGGAATTATTTATACAGGGGTTGCTGCCACTTTCCACCCATTTAACATGACAATATAAGAAAGAGGGAGATATTTTATGATGTATTTTTCATCTTCTAAAATTCATGACCTCCTCTCTCTTTCTTCCTGTATCATAGATAGGGAAGATTCCATTCTAAGATTGTGTTCATCGATCTACCTCTTAGATCGAATTAGTGGGATCAGAGTTGTCTTCAAGACATTGAAGACATCTTTAAAACACCACGCAGGCACTAGAAACATAATAATTGTTGATTCTATGGATGCATAAATAATTTTTTAATGGCCTAGAGGAATCCAAGATTTTATACTTCAATAAACATCTTCCAATGATGATCTATTGTTTACCATGTATTCAATTCAAATGAGTCAGCTGTTTTTTAGTTTTTCTAAATAAATTCACATGTGATCATTAGACCTTTAATGGAGATCAAATCACCAAAGATGACAATTTTACATCAATACAGTAATGAAAAATTTAAATTACATTCCCATTTTCTTCGTCCACCTACCTCGGTACCATTAGTGTCCTAAAAGGTGTGTGAATTGAAATTTATGTGAAATTTAAAAAGTGTTGAAGGAAGGGTCAAATGAAATCCTAGTGTAACCAGACCCATTATAGTGTAAATCCTCTAAAAAAATATTAGTATCTAGAGATTCAATGGGGCCTTTCCACCAGTTTCTAGTAAGAGGGGATCTGTACTAGTTCTGAGTTTTGCAGTTGTATTTATGGCTCTATTCTAGGTAGGAAGCTGGACTACTACTGTCTGTTTTGTATAAGGAGGTGGTCTAGGTTTAGGTATAAAACCTTAGTATGTGTAATTGCAACATATCATACCTTCTTTTTTAGTTTATGGTGTAGCTCTGGGATGTGGATCTTTCTAGTTACATGTAATAAAGATGAAACCTCAAGAGTAGATCCTTTCTCTATCTATAGTGCGAGGTATGATATTATTTTCCACGAATTATTTTTTTTTTATTTTACATAGGCTATTCACCAACGTTTTTATCTAAAATTTTGATAGGAGGAAAGGTTCTTAATTTGAATACCTATATGAATATATTTCCTTAAACATACTTATGGGAAACTGGTCAAACATGTTTCTCCATTGTATGGATTGTCCCCTCGATATGGGTGGTTACTACTTCTTATGGGTTTTTTTTTCTTGATATGAAAAATATCAAAAAAAAATATTGGGATATACTTATTATTTCTTATTCAAGCTGATATTGATTGGTATTGTTGATATGTGTCCTTCTCATACCCCAATAGTGGTATCTTTGTTCTGATGGGAGAATGAAATTTCTAGGCTATATGTACTGTACGTGATAATCTTTAGCTGAGTAGAGTATTGACCCATATTACTAGCCTCTTACTGGATGAATAAGGAAGGTTATTGGCTATGTTCACACCCATTTTAGAGAAAATTCGATATGTATTTCTTGATGTAATTTATTAAGATACCTCTTATGATAGAGTTTGAGTTTATTATTGAATTTATAATAGGATTCAAGCCGATTTCCATTCCTCTATACACGATGGAGCCTACTCAACTATAGAATAATAAGAGACAGTTGGGGGAATTTGAGGGAAAAGGTTTTATATGGACTAGTTAGATAGAGTATATTGTTTCATCATATATCCCTCTTATGTGTTTTTATGATTCTCAAAATCCCTACATCAAAGTGTTTAGTTTATATTGTGTAATATAATAAATTAATACTAAAATATATTATGTTATGAATAATCAAAGAATCTATCCTGTCTACTCATAATTATATGGTTATGGAAATATCATACGTTGAAAATAAAGTTCTTGTTTCTCATGTTAAATGCCTTTGTAAGAATGAGAATATGAAAATATGTCATCTTATGAAAAGGAATTTCATGAAATATTTTCTTATGATATTCAAAGAAGATATGATTACTAAGAATTGTATATATGATCAAGATTTATCTTGTGCATAATTTATGCTGTGTTTTCTTAGGAAGAAGAACTATTTTATCTTAAAAAATTTATCTTAAAAAATTTATCTTATGATGATTTTTACTTCCGATCAATTTCTCATGATGATCAAGCTATTTAAAAATTCCATGATTAATCTTCTAATGTCTTGATAAGTCACATAATTCCTTTATATCATATCAAAAGTGTATTATTCATTTATGGTGAGATTAGTCTACATAATAATTTCAATGAATGGAAGTATCTGAATAATGATAATATCTCTAACATCACTGACGCAAATGAAATTCTATTTTTGAAAGCATTGGATTCACATCCATAATAGGATATCATATATTGTTCACCAAATGGTTTTCCTGAAAATTAGGATTATATCATGGATAAGTTCAAAATATTATATAAAAGGAATAGTTATCCACTACATAAAGGAGGATAATATAAGATATATAAACACACTTATAGGAAGTATCATACAAATACTTTGGATACTTGTACATAGATCAAACATAAAATTTAATGATGTGCATTCCAGTTATATTACTTAAAATGAAGAAAATCCCTAGATATACCTTGATGAATATCATATTTTCAAGATTAATCTTCAATAATTTTTAGTTTTTACATGAAATTATGAACTGCAATCGAACCATCAAAAACTTTTTTATTCTATTTTTTTAACCTTGTGTAAGGGTGTGTTTAAGACTAAGGATAGGTCTTGTAAAAGGATATCCTATTTGAAATCTATTAGGACATTTTCTCAAGTGAATGATTCCGATACTCATTAGGGATCCCCATGTAAAAGGTTTTTTATAGTAAAAATCACCAAACTTTTGGAGTAGAGTGTTGGTTGAGGTGACTCGGGGATTAATGTTCCTGAACCACTATAAATCTCTTATGTTCAATCCCTTTAATTTATGTCTTAATTTATAATTATTATTATTATTATGGAAAATGTATTTGATTGATCGTACCTAGAGAGGGAGTTATTATACGATGAATATTTTTGGAACTCATTTCACAACCCTCTTGAGTGTTTGTATTTCTATTATATGGGACACCAATTGGTATCTGAGTTTGTTACTCCTGATTTAACAACTATCAAAGGTTAATGTCCAATGATATCATTTAAAATGGTTTTCATTGATGATAATGGAGAAGGTATGTCAACGGTTAGATCTACTTACTTCAATGGTAAAAATTATGGTTGCTATAAAGATCAAATGGCCATTTATCTGAAGAATCTAGGCTTCAATGTTTATATTTATAGGAATTAATCCCTATGAAATTACTAAGATAGAACCCAAAACTTGGGATGCTAAAAATGAGTAAAATTATGATCTAGTCTCCAAATATATGAATGTTATAGTATACAGATTAGGAAAAGATATGTTCAATAGATTTTCATAATTTCATGCAGTACAAGAACTATGGACCACTATAGTTGATTCATATGATGGTACTGACAATACGAAAGATCATAGATATGATACAACTGAACTTTAGTTTTACACATTCAAAATGTATGAAGGATAAATCATTACTCAACTAAATGGAAGGCTCCTTGAGATTTTGAAAAACATTATTTCTCTAGGAACACCTATCTCTATGCTTGAACAAGATTTAAAAGATCTCAGAGTATTAACAAGAAGGTGGAATTGAATATTAGCTTCTATTAGATAGTCTATAGAAGTCAATAATCAAAAAATAAAACATCTTAATAAAACAATCATGATTTATAAATATGGAATATGAATTGGGGTTGATGTGGATAAGATGATCAAGAAGGAAAATGTTGGCTTGATGGATTCCACATCTAAATATGATAGGGAAAAAACTGCAAAAATTGCTGAAAATATGAATAAAAATATTCCTTAAGAAATTATAGATCAAATTTTGAGCTTGGAAATATTGAATTTAATTCCAAAAATTCTACAACAAGAGAAGAAGTTTCAGAAAATATTTCAACAAGTATAAAAGGAAAGGATACAATCCTAGAGAGATTAGATGCTATGATTGTAAGAAGTTAGTACATATAAAGGATGACTAACCAAAAATTAATGATAATAGGAAGATAGAGAAGAAATATTTCATGAATACTGGTTTTAAAAAATATTTTGAGAATAATAATTTACAAGTTGAGAAGAAATATTTTGAGATGCTATGGATTCATATAGAGTTTAGATGATATGGATTGCTTTTGATGATTCTATTAGATTCACATCATCAGAATGAGAATTTAAAGTTATTAATCAAAATTTAAATGTGTGATTTATGGAAAATTCAGATGAGATGAATTCTTATTAGTCTTTTGATCATGAATGTGAAACAATTAAATGAAAATTTCTCATATAAATAATTAAATGAATAATTCACCATTTTGGAAACCTAGTATGAAAGCATCGAAAATAAAAATAAGGACCTCAATGGTTCTCATAATAATAGTTTAAATGAAAATGGGGACCTAAATAAATATATTTTATAAATAACGAGTCAATTAGAAAAATATAATTCTCAAATACTGAGTATTATAATACAATAGTTAACCTACAAAAGGAAGTTCATAACATTAAATAAGATTCTAGTGTCTTTTCTAATAGAAAATTCTACCTGAATAAAATTATTCTTCAAAATTAACATAATAAGTAGATGTTTAGAATAGGTTTCCAAGGTAAAAAAGTCCCAAATTCTTTGAAAACTATTTTGACCCTAGTTCCAAATTTTTTTTCTTCAAAAGTCACTTATTTTCATAATGGTGGAGTTGAAAAGGATGCCATTATTTGTGATTTAAAAAACACTCAATTTTTTTGAAGATACAAATTATTTTCTTATAAAATATTTTTAAAATTATGTTTCCAATTATTCTAGTGAAAAACATAGATATGGGTTACTTGGTCTCTTTTAGCTAACATTTGTAGACCCAAAAGAGTTTGGGTGCCAAAATATTCTATTGTATGATTTGTCATTGTATGGAACAAGATACATGAATATAAATGAAAAATAGTTTATGGAACGTTATTGTTCAAGACATAAGAGTGGTGATTTTTTAAATGTTTACACACTGAAAAATTGATGGAGTCTATATCGCATTTGGTGATAATGATATAGGGAAAATTGTGGGTATTGAATCTGTTGTAAATACTTAGTCATTTATCATAAAATGTTCTTTACATTAAAGGCTTAAAGAACAAACTGATTAGCATCTATCAAATTTGTGATGATGGATATTCTATTGATTTTTCAAAAAAATAATATTTATTTATCAAATATAAAGTTCTAAATTTTAAGGAAACTAGAATAGATAATGTTCACACACTATATCTTAATTATTTTTGTATACAAGATATATATTTTCTAAATGATGAAATTGATGAATCATGGATTCAGAATCGATGCCATAGACATTGTAATGTTCATTCAATGTGAAAGTTGTCGAAAAATTATTTCATTTCTAACTTTCATAACTTTAAATTTGACATAAAGAAGATATGTGATGCATGAAAAATTGTAAATCAACACAATTTATATTTTAAAGAAACTAAATAGGTTTATGAATTTATTCTCTTTGATCTCATCCATATGGATCTATTCGAACCTAATAAAACAACAAATGTAGCTGGAAAATCATTGTTTACATTATAGCTGGTTATTTTTCTAGATTTACATGGGTTTAATTTTTAAGACATAAGAGTGAAGCATTATCTGTTTTTATTAATTTCTGTAAGCTTTTGAAAAACCAAAAAGATGATAAAATCCAAAAACTAATAATTCGTTGTGGAGGTGAATTCAAGAATCATGAATTTAGTTATTATCACTCTAAGAATGTAATTAAACATATATTCCCTTCCCACATGATACCTTAACACAATGAATTTATTGAAATGATGAATACTAATTTGCAAAAATTTCTAGGACTATGTTATGTGAATATAATATTCCCACTCATTTATGGACTGAGGAAATTAACACAACATGTCATGTCATTAATAAAGTTATAATAACACATATCTTAATGAAAAAACACTATGAGTTATGGGTTATTAGAAAACCAAAGGTAGGATTCTTCAAACTATTTGGATATAAGGTTTACATCTTGAAAACTAAGTATAATCTGGGAATGTTCGATCCAAATTCCAATGAAGGTTTTTTATTAGGTTACACTACTAATTCCAAAGACATTAGAGTTTTCAAAAATTTCATGGATTGTTGAAGAATAAAAAAAATATGATGGCTGATTAATGTGATCTATTTGATCAAAAAATTATTCAAACTAATGAACAAAGTAATTCACTCAGGTATATGAAACCTTATCCCATTTTTAGAAACAACATAGATGACAACTTGGATAGTGATTACCTAAATCTAGATCTAGTAAGGGTTGATAGTAATGAAGAAGAAAATGTTCTACCTTGAATACCTAAAAATATTAAAGACCATCCTATAGAAAATGTTATAAGAAAATTAGATATAGTATGAACTATAAGAATATAGGAAACCTAGTATAATTATATTCCATTTTGTCTCAACTAGAACCTAAATATGTTGAATAATAATTATCAGATGAAAGTTGATCCATACCGATATAAGAAGAATAAAATCAGTTAAATATAAATAATATTTTGGAATTAGTTGAAAGGACCTCTGAATATCACATAATCTGAACAAAATGGGTTATTAGTAACAAGCATGATGATCATGGTGTAATAACTAGAAATGAAGACAAATTAGTTTCCATAGGATATAATAAAGAAGAAGGAATAGATTAGGTAGAAACCTTTTCTCTAGATGGTAGATTAGAAGATATAGTAATTTTTCTTTCATATTCATCATATATAAATTTTAAATTTAATCATATGGATGTTAAATATGTGTTTATTAAATTATTGTTAATAAAATAGGTTTATGTATAACATAATCTAGGTTTTGGAGAGCCTGAATTTCAAAATAGTATTTTTAATCTTACAAAATCTCTAGATGGGCTTTAATACGTTCCAAGGGAAAGGTATTAATGATTTAGTTCTTTTAATTGATGGAATGGTTTTATAGTAGAGCTTGATGATTCTTCATTATTTATGAAATCCTCATCCTCATATATTTTTCTAGTTCCTATATATATTGAAGATGTTATCTTTGGATCTAAAATTTAAAAATTGGGCAATTATTTTTCAAAAATTATGAAGTTGCAATTTCTAATGGGAACGATGGGAGAGTTAAACTATTTTCTAGGAACCCAAATTTATCAAAATAATTTTCAAAATATTCTAAAACAAATTAAATACATACTAGATCTATTTATGATGTTTAGCAATGGAATCATTAAGAATTACTCAAGTCCTATAGGATCTAATATTAAACTTGATATGAATGAAATTGTAAAACTAGTTGAAACAAATTTTTATAGAGGAATCATTTGAAGATTATTATATATTACATCAAGTAGACCATATATTATGTTTTTAGTATGTATTCATGAAATATTTTACTATTATCCAATAGAATCTCATTTAAATTATTGCAATTCAATATTAAGATATTTAAAAGGAACCATGTCTATATATCATCCTTTTCCTAAAACTTTTTATCTTAATTTAATCTAAAATTTTAATGCGATTTTTGCTGGATATTGGGTAGATTGAAAATGAACCTTAGGAGATTTCCATTTTCATATCCAATATCTAGTTTCTTGGCCAAGTATGAAATAACACTCTATAGCATTATAAGCTATCAAAGCTGAATATATTACAGTAGGAAGTTATTGTGTACATGTGTTGTGGATGAAACACACCTTAAGGGATTTTGGATTTAATTTTAATTGTGTACCAATAACATGTGTTAAAAAATACAATAAAAATTTTATGGAATATGATAAACCATTCATAAATTAATATCGTTGATTTAAAACATCATTTCTTACAAGATCATGTGCAGAAGAATGTTATCCATTTTGAATTTGTTTTCATGGAAATTTTTTAAAAAGATATTTTTACTTAACTATTACCTTCAAAAATATTTCATTTCATTAAATCAGAATTATAGGTATTTAATTTTAATTAATATTAATTTAAATGTAGAATATTTTTCATATTCATAGTAAATATATTAATTATGTTATTTTAATTTTCCTTTTGTTCCACTATTTTTATTACTTTTCATATTCAATAGACCACATAACTTAGTCTTAGTAATTATAAATCTACACATTATTGTGTGACCCATATTTTACCAAAAACAAAAAATAAGTGTGTATCAACTCTACTTATGAGAATATTTTTGTAGAAATTTGAACCCTATCACTCCATTCTACTCAAAACTTCATTCCTTTAACCTTTCAACTATTTGAACCCGTGTCAATGGAAAATAATTAGAGAACCGAAGGTTCCAGGTCAATCAGAATGACGAGACATAGGATCTTATGAAATTTTTTTAACATATCGAAATTTAATTTTGATTGGATGGAAAATATTGACATGTTAATGAAGAATGAAATTAACCACAAAGGATGGGAGTATGTGTTTATAGATATGCGATCAATGTTATAATTTTAAAAATGAAGTTCATGATTTTTAGGAATCAATTATTTTTTATTTTTTTGATGATGAATACCTGGTCACATTAGTAGTAACCTAGTAAACTCTCTCATTAACCCTTATATAGTTAGAAAAATCTTTTATGAGTCCCCATAAAGGATACTAATCTTTTATTCCTCCTTATTTGGGTTATATAGAGTCACACCACCAGAGATAATAAATTCACTCTTTAGAACTACATACATTGAAAAGAAGCTAGTGAAAGACTTAGACCCTAAAAGAAAAGCACATACAAAGTTCATGTATCCTGGAATAACACAATGAAATGGTGAGTTAAAAAATGTTTTTTTCCTATTCATTACCTTTTATTATCGAATTATGATAAAAATTCATTACCTTTATTTTGAAAATAATTTTGTTGTTCTATAAATAAATGTTGAATATTTACATATAGTTTTGGTTAATAGTTTGAAGCCTAATTCCATGAAATATGATGAAGTAGAAGAGGATTATTTTCTAGAACCATTAATAAGGAAAGTATATACAAGAGTAAAATAAGTTGATTCTATTTTGGGTATGATAGAATACCAGTTTAAAGTGTTGAAGAATCTAATCACATGTTATTCAAAGAAGGGAGACATGAATAATTTCACTATAAATTACTCTCAGCGTCTATGGAATGAATTCACAACCCTTTTGGACTATGAAAAAATTACATGGTTAAAAGGATCGATGCTTTAGCATATGCCCTATTTTAGATTCCAAGAATCCATTTTCTAGGGCCACAAATTGTTGATCATCATTCTTCCAAATAACAGCATTTAATGAAAATCAATGACCTCTCGAAGTTATAACAAATGGTGAACCCCTAGTTTACTAAATAAGTATCATTAACATTACTTAAAATATCCTTTTTAATATCCACTACCAGTATAGACACACTTTATTTGTCAAGGGAAAAACAGGATTCACTCAACATTCAATTAACACTGGTAAGGATTGATCACAGTGATCAAGCTGGTATTAGATCATCTCAACTGATGTGGGGTGATATTGTTGGAATGAAATATTATTATACTCTACCTTCATTCTCATTACCCCACGTTCAACAATTATCTTTCAAGAAACTGTCTCTAAAAAATTGTTTCATGGTTAGTAGTTGAAACACTCTCTCTCTTCAATTCATATAGTGGTTTCCTGGTGGTTAGGAATTTTAAAAACCGTTGAATTATAAAATGTTTAACGGAATATATTAAAACATTTAAATTATTAAAAGTTTATTGAATCATTAAAACATGTGAATCTCAATGAATTTAATTCTTAAATTCCTTTAATTTTCTATTTAATATGTTTATTTTTTATATATTAGTATATTTATTGTATTTTTTCAATATTATTGTCTAATGATACTATGTGAAATGTTTATCTTTGTGATCAATATTTTTTAGTATTTTCTTAATGATCCATTATATACAAAAATTAAATCCAAATTATATTTACAATCAATATAATTAAATACTTACTAATTTTTGTGTGTGATATTAATTGTATTTCTTACGCTATTTCATTTTGATATCAAGAAAGGGGGAGAAGAAAATGAAAATACAAAAAAGTATGTTTTAAAATATTATTACTCTTTTTTATTCTTTTTTTTATTTTTCTCAAAAAGGGGGAGTGGAAAAGGAAAATAAAAAATATATTTTTAGTATTTGAAAGAAGAAAATTATTTAGGGAATGTTTCTTAAAAATATAATAATAAAAAGAAACACTGATATTTATGAAATGTTTATCTTATGTGAAAATATTATTGCATGAAATTTCTATTTTACATATCATGGATTTTATATCATAAAAAATGCGGATATTTTTTGATAGAGTATGATGTTCCAACATATCCCAGTCTTATGTGTTTTGATGAATTAAAAAATCCCAACCTTTAATTATAACAAGTTTATCTCAATTTTTTCAGATTATATCAAAATTATTTATCTTACATTGATTCTCAAAGTGTTTTGTATATATTGTGTAATGTATTCTATATATGAAAAAAATTATCTTATGAATAAATGTGGAATATCCTCTATCTACTCAAAATTAGAAAGTGGTGACTTTATCTTATGATGAAAATAAGCTGCTTGTTTATCAATTCAAATCCCCTACCGAGCATGAGAATATGAAAAGTTGTTATCATTTTAAAAGTCCATTCATGAAATATTATCTTATTATATTCAGTGAAATTATATATTCTATTCATTATATCTACACTGAATATTTATATTATGAACTATTAAAGTATGTTTATTTTATGAAGAATAAATCTTTTATCTTACGAAAGTAATGTTATAATGAAAAGTAATTCTAGTTGACATCTTACAAAGATATATCTATTAAATAATGTCATTATTACATTGATAATCTATTTATAAGTCATTTATGGCCTTTAGAGAACATCAAAAAATTGATTATCTGCTTAAGGAATGATTGGTCATCACACGAATTTCCATGCATGGAAAGATCCAAATAATGGGTACATATCATACATCACTATTGAAAAATAAATTTCTATATTTTGATGGATTGGATGCATATCCATAATAGCCTTTATTTTCATGTCCACTATGTGTATCGCTTAACCATTAGCATTTTCCCATTCTTATATTAAAAATATTATATAAATGGAATAATTAAACAATTCTTAAAGAAATAGGACACTGAGATAATAGATAGAAACACTTACAGATAGTTTCATATAAATAATTCGAATACTTGTATATAGATAAAACATAAATGTTCATAATGTGGTTATCCATTTTATCAGTTTCATTGAAGGTCATCCCATGCTATAACTTGAATACTATCATATTCTTAGGAATAATATTCGAATAGTTTCATTTGATGCTTGCAACAATATACTGGCATATTATTTTCATAAACATGTTTATTCTGTTTTGATTATGGTTGGTGTAACAGTTTGTTTGAGACTAAGGATAGGTTATGTAAAGTAAGATTTCGGTTAAAATCTATTTCAAATTTTTATTAAGTGAAAAATACCTATACATAGTTTGGATCCCCTAAAAAAAGGGTGTTATAGCAAAAATTATCAAAATTATGGAGTACATTGTTGGTGGAGTGGACTAGGGGATTTCTATTCCCCAATCTACTTTAAATATCCATTATTCAATCTATTTATATTATGATTTAACTTATTATGCATATTTTTATTAAATAAAAATTATTTGAATGATCATACCTAAATAGGGAGTCTTTCTAAAAAGAATTTTTTTTGGATCTCAATTCACCCCCTCTTGAGTGTTCTACTAGAAATTACATAGGAAAAAACTTTTCATCTCCATGGTGTTGACCTATACCTTTTTCAATAATTTTTATAGTAATTTGTGGTTTTTTGAAGATAAAATATGTTTTAATTTTCTTATAGTTAATCTATTGTACACACATAATTATATAGAATGGATCTTTGACCATATTTTGGGAGATAGGGTATTCATTAGGACCAATTGGAGATCATGCTATCTTTAGGTGAGATTCAAGGCCTCAGATATACCTTGTACAATATTATAAAGAAGGTATGGATTGTGTGGATATATATTAATTCCTTTTAGTTTGACTAATGCACCTATTCTCTTTATGTCCTCAATCAATCGGGTCATTTACCCATATCTAGATGAATTTTTTGTTATTTTTTGGATGATATCTTTGTGTGCTCTCAGACTAGTTCATTATGGACAACTAGGTATCATATTGAGTACACTAATAGATCATCAACTATATTCCAAGCTCACTAAAATACACTTCTAGATTGATAAATTTCCCTTTCTGGGTAACATTAATTTAGATGAAGGTGAATCTATAGATCCAAAAATAGTGAGGGCCATTATTTAATGGAAGTATCCCAAAATGGCCTTGATATTCTATTCTTCATTATACTAGATTGTTACTTTTCTACAATCATTCAAAACCATTCTCACTAGGAAAAAACTCACAGTTTTTACCAAGATTTTTTTTAGATTTTAGTGGTCTGAATCTTATAAAAAGGTAATTCATGAGTTGAAAGGATGGTTGACCTCTGCACCAATATTTATTTTTCTTGAAACTAACAGATGGTTCGGTGTTTAAATGATGCATCAGGAATCATGTATGATCCATTTTTTATGCAAGTTGAATTATTGATGTCTTCTGGGTCTAGAAGATTATGCATCATGAATGTAATTACCTAACACACAACCTTTTGTTACTAACTTTCTTTATGATCTTTTTTGATGGAGAAATTAGTATTTGGAGGAATGGTACATGCTATATACAACCAATAAGAGCCTCTAATATATTTTCCTATAGTGGGATCTAAAACTTCAATATAATATGTGGGTTTAATATCATCATTATTTCTAATTTTATTATGAATATATTTCATAGAAAAGTAATTTGGTTGGTGATGCATTGACGTGGAAGACATAGGCACAAGTACTTTAGAAATATAGTTGTGAATTTACTAAGATGGATCTATTTTTTAAAATGTGTCATAAAGTTCATGGATGTATTTGGTTACCTATCATCATGGATTTATTAGTGTTTCCATAACTCTTACATGAATGAAAGAGAAGGAAAATTTCAAATCCCAAAGGCTTGGCCCTGAGGGAATGCATTTCTGGTTTGGAGACACTTCTTGGTAGGGCTACTGATGTGGATGAGATCTTATATATCCATAGGAGTGTCTGGGTTCATAAAAACCAAAAATAAATAAATTTATGTTTAAAAATCAGGCTTCTAAATTAAAAATTGATCATATAATTATAAATATGTATCTATTTTTTCACCATCAGTATTGGTGGCCAGGGAGGAAAAATGAATTATGTGTTTTTATCACTCGATGTTCCACTTGTCAATAGGTGAAAGAGAAACACTACTGGAATATTGGATCCTTACTGTAATTACCTTTCAAATAATTTAAATGGGATGTTATCACCATGGACTTCATGATAGGGTTGTTGATGTCACTTAGAGGTAGTGACACCATATGAGTAATCATGGACAAGCTGAGGAAGTTCACCGACTTGTTTTCAATTTAGGATGCCTTATTAGTGGATCATTATGGGATTATGTAATTACATAAAATTCTACACCTGCATGAGATTCAATATACCATTATACCATATAGTCATGTGTAGTTTACTTCTTGGATATGCTAGTGGTTGTTGAAGATTCTTGGTTTATATGTACTCTTGAGCACAAATTTTTACCCTCGGGATAATGTCCAGTCCGAGAACACTATACAAGTACTAGAGGAAATATATAAGGAATATATTCTACACTTCATAGGTTCTTGGGAGAAACACTTACCTGTTATTTATTTTTATTATAGAAGTAGATTCGAAGTGATAATCTAGATGGATCTTTATGAGGATCTTAATGGTAGGTTGTAACATTCACGTCTATTCTAGTTTGTGGTAGGAGAGGAATAAATATTGGGACCATGTATTGATCATGAGGCATGAGAGGAATATAAAATAATCAGGAAATATATGGATGTGTCTCATTATTAGTAAAAGTCATATGCTAATCAATGTCACCATCCTTTGATGATTGAGGTTGGGGATGGAGTCTTCATTTTTATCTTTCCTAGAATAACTCGTCAACATATTTAGAGAAAGGAAAGATCATCCCAAGATTTTTATAGCCTTTTTAGATCTTAGAGAATTTCAATCCAGTAACTGATCAAATGTCTCTTATTTAGTGGTAGCGGTCTACACACAATTTATTCTTTTTATTTCAACCCAAACATTATTATCCCCACACATATCATGTCATTAATTCTATGGAAGTCAATTTGGATGTTGATACTTATTATATAGAGTACCTAGTTAGTATCATTAACCATAACAAAAATGATAATAAAAGGATGATAGTTCCTCTTATTAAAAGGTTAGAGAATTGTGGTTACATCCTATAGGAGACATGGTAATGAGTGTCTAATGAATGTGATCGCTAGCCGAAATCATTCATGGATGTATCTTGACTACACTCAGAAGTATAACTTCGGGATGAGTTGTCATAAAGAGGATAGGTTGTAATATCATTATTTATTTGAGGTATGGACCATTTTTATTTCTATCAAAACATATTATTCTAACATAATGGAAGTGACCTATCTAGTATATGAGTTTTTAGGGGAGTTTGGGATAATTTGAGGACTAGAGTTTTCCTTTATGATATAGCTATATGTGGTGCACAGTTTTCACTCAATGTGGACCTTAATCATGAGTCCCAAAAGGGGGGGAAAATGGATTGATAAATAGTACATGGGGGGCCTAGAAACCAAGTGATTCATATAGGTTATTGTAGACTAGTCACACATTATTGGTGTATGTTTTAGCTAACCGTGCATCCAAACCATGTGCAATGTCAAAAGAGGGTACAAATTAAACAAATTCCCCATTTACATTTTAATCTCTTTTTCATTATTTTCCTTTTTCATGTGTTTGTAACAATTCTATTGTATCTCTGTATACTCATCTTAAGGATTTGGTAGCTCTCCTTTTTCAGCCCTTATTTCCATTTTTGTTATTGAAAATGAACTGAATAATCAACGACCCGGTGAACAGTTTCTGGATGAAAGTGATGATGAGGTAAGAAACACAGGGGGAGCAGAAGTAGAAGAGGCTGGATCAGAAGAAGATACTGATGATGAATAAGAGAGTGTCAAGTTTGTGTCTACAAGGAAGCCAAAGAGTCGAGCTAAAATTGATAAGAAAAATATCATTGGTGATCAGACAGCTCCAGTTCAGACTCAAATTATGAAATCATTACAGCAAACATAGTTTTTATCTCAGGTGGAGCCAAAATGTTTTTCCGATGTAGCTGAAGATGAAAACTTAGTCCAGGCTATGAATGAAAGGCTTGATCAGATTGAGAAGAACCATACATTGGAGATTGTTTTGAGGCCAGCAGATAATAATTTCATCGGGACTAAATGGTTCTATCATAACAAGAAGAATGAAAATGGAATAGTGATTTGGAATAAAGAATGACTAGTGTGTAAGGGATACTCATAGACTGAGGGAATATATGTTGATGAGACATTTGCACCAGTTGCAAGGCTGGAGACAATCAAGTTATTTTTGGCCATATTAGTGCAAATAAAGTTCAAAGTGTTCCAGATGGATGTCAAATATGCATTCTTGAATGGTGTTCTGGAAGAGGAGGTGTCTATCGAACAGCCAAATGGTTTTCTCATTCATGAGGTCGAGAACAATGTTTTCAGGCTGAAGAAGGCGTTGTATGGGCTGAAATAAGCACCAAGAGCATGGTATTCAAAGCTTGATCAATACTTAAAGATGCTTGGTTTCCAACATGGGGGAGTGATTAAAATCTCTATTTCAGCAATGATAGTAATCAAAGGATGATGGTGTTGGTTTATGTCGATGACATAATATTTGGCAGATCAAATAAAGCTCATTGCAGACATTTCTCTGAATTCATGAAAAATGAGTTTGAAATGTCAATCATTGGAGAGCTAACATTTTTCCTTGGTTTATCTGTGGAATAAAAAAGTAATTGCACTTTCATTTCACAATCCAAATACGCCAAAGAGGTTCTAAGAAGGTTTGGAATGGAAAATTCCATGTAGATGAAGACTTCGGTTACTACCCGGATGATATTCTCAAAATATGAGGATGACAAGGTAGTTAATATCGCAAAATACAGGCAAATTATTAGAAGTTTTGTTGTGTTTGACCGCAACAAGGATTGATATTGTTTTCACCACAGGCCAAGCATCGAGATATCAGAGTAATCCCATGGAAAGTCACATGCTTGCAGTAAAAATAATACTTCAATATATCAAAGGCATCTTGGATTTCGGTCTTTTTTATAATGAAAAATATCAATTAGTATTATTGGGTTACACAGATGCCGATTGGGCCGGCTTATGTATTTCTTGTCTAAGAAAGAAGAAAGATTGAATTTCATTGAGCACTGTAGAGGCTGAGTATATTGCGCCCACTCAAGCATGCACACAGTTATTGTGGATGAAGAAGTAGCTTGAAGATATGGGAGTTGAAGTGAAGTCTCCGATCGGAATCCAGTGTGATAACTAAAGTACTATAAATCTTATAAAAAATCCCATACATCATTCAAGGACAAATCACATTGAGATAAATTATCAATTTATCAAGGAGAAGGTTGAGAAGAGAATCGTGAGGTTGGAGTATGTTCCTACAGAGCTACAGGTTGCAGACATTCTGACAAAGGCCTTACCCAAGAAAGATTTTGAGAGGAATCTAATGGCTCAGGGAGTTCAGTCGACTCCTCGAACTTGAAAGAGTTTGGATGTAGAACCCCCCCCTCCCCGAAGTATGATGTTTTTTCCCTAATGTGGTAATATGTGTTCTCTACTCTGTTACATAATGCAAAGGAGTGACCTTCAGGTTTGTTGACAAAGGGGGAGAAAATAGTGATTGTTCAAGGGGGAGACAATGTTGCTATTTGAGAAATCATGAAAAATACGGGGAGAAGCTAACAAGTGCAGTAGTGAGATAGGGGGTACAATGATTAAGTGGGAGAGTATTAAATCTGACGATTCTAGAAGTGATCGATCAAAGACTAAATATCACGACAATTGAGGATTGTGATAAAAACATAAGAGTGGTGCATAAAGGTAGTGTTGGAATGTGGTAAAAATATTAATAAAAATTGGTATTCCAAAAATTGGTATCAGTTTGGTGTCAACAGTGGGTGTTAGACAAGAAGTGACTCATTGATGAACTTTTCATTTACTCTTGTTTCTCACGCTGATCATTTCTCATGTGGTCTTAGAGTATGTGTTGATTAAATACTTAATCTCTATTTGAATCCAAATAGGCGAATGGTTTCTGAAGAATTAACGATATATCTTTTTATGGATGAGTTGACAACAAACCCAAAGGGGGATATTGTTGGGAAAAAATCCCTCAAGGTATCATTAAAGAATTTTTGAGGTGACTGTGTTTTTTGGAAATGTGGACATCTATGCTGTGATTGTTGACAAAGAAAACCATGACTTAAAATTTTTTTGACAAAGGGGATTTCATGGTGGAATGTTGAGTTCAAGAGCTATGGTAAATGATCCATATTTGATTCAAGATAGTAAACAAAGGAATAGATGATCTGGAGGTGGTACAAAAAGAACAGATACAAGGTGGCACTGTATTCCAGTGTTTGCCAAATATTTGGGCCTGAAAATCGACAAATGATGAAAAGTGGTTTTTGGAAATGGGAATTTTGCGCCATTTACTTGAAGGATAGTTAAATTGAATGCCTAATGATTTTCAAGATCAGAAATCTAAATATGGAAAAGAAAAGAGGGTCCTGCATGTATTCGTATGGTTGTGTAGGTGACTAGTGTGCCGTGAAATGACTTGCGTGTCAGTGCCAAGGAAGATTGGAAAGCTATGCGCCATTTGTTTTTCAATATCAGATCTTCAAAATATGGAAAAGGAAATAGGGTCACGTAGGTAAGTTGCAAGGGAAGAGACCTTCGTGCCGAGACTTGCGCGCCGAGGGGAGACTTTCGCGCCATCTCACATGGTGTTCAAATGCCTATAAATACAAGACCACCCCTCCTCATTTTTAACAGAGTTAAACACTTTGAAAAATCAGAGCTCCCATCGCTATGGTGTGGTGGTCATGCAAGTGGTGTTTGGTCGCGCAGGTGGACATGCGCGCTAGTGTTTGGAGTTGAGCATCGGTTGGTATTTGTGCTCTAATATTAGTGTGGACGTAAAAGGGGTTGAGTCGCACAGGTTTGGAGGAGCAGAGGCATGTGTCACGCTGGTAGTGGAGGTGGACCAGTGCGCCAATGTTGACTTTCAAACTGAGACTTACGCACCTGGTTAGACTTGCATTCCAAGTAAGGTTGATTCACGATGGTTATTTAGGGATGTGTGAAAGCTGTAAGATTTCTCAATACCTTTGGTGCAAAGAGAAATTCATCTATAGGTGAAAGATGGACTTCAACAGAGAATCTATATACAAAAGAGGATTCATTAGGTAGAGATAACGAAGAGACCTACATATCTATAAACTATGAGTGGATCCTTTCCAAATCAGTGAGAAATGGAAGAGGAATAAGGTGATACTCTCCACCAGCAGTGAGCCAGAGACATAGAAATAGGGAGTGACCCTTGGGAAAGCAGTGAGTTGGCCCTAAACCTTATAAAGGTAGTGAGTATGGGACAGAATGGTTGTGCCCGAACCTTGTAATCTAGAGCTAGTGAAGATTAGTGGAATTTGGTACGACCGATAACCTGTCAGCGTATGCTCCTTGGACGTAGCCCTTAGCGGTGAACCATGTAAAAATTGATGTGTCTTGTGATTGCTTTACTTTCTGTATATATTGTGTAATGGAAAAGAGAGAGAAGAGTGTTTTTCTTAACAGTGAAACAAGATCAGAATGAGATTTAATTTTATATTAGTCATACCTTGATTCACCCCCCATATCAGGGTATTCAGCCTTGTGGACCTAACAAGTAATAATAAGACAAATAATTGACAATAAATGATGAGTGATTATTTTTTGTTTTTTCTTCACTATGCAGTAAAATAAAATATAAAAACATATTGTTCAAGAAAAAGGCATACAGAATTAATTGTTGTGAAGGCCTCTGATGAATTTATAGAGGCATGATAATTAACAAATTCCCATGTAGGATGGACCTATGATTTATATTTTTAAATGATAATTAACAAAGTTGAACATCATATGTTCATAATAATATCTATGTTCATTAACTTTGAGAGACAACCACAACGTGGTCAGGAGATCCAATTTGGTGGAAACAGATATGAGACCAGATCTTCAGGTTGGTGGTTGTGTGAAGGAGTCACACGCGGTGGCTGTGGAAAATGTGATTAAAGAGGGTGAACACCTACCTTTGATGGAGAAAAAAACTCCAGATCAACGGAGGGAGAACAATACAGGGAGTCTTGTTTCAGGTTTGGGGGAACAAGTCAATAAATGAAGGGAGATTTCTATGGGAGGAAAAGAACATTTGAGTGGCCCAGTTGGTCGTTCATTCAGCGATGTTGTTCAAAGTGGGAATTAGAAAGTGGAAATAGTTGAAGGGCCTTTTTCTGCTTCACCAAGAAGACAGCCAAAGAGAGATTATTCATGCCTTCTGTGGCCGATGCAGACTAGATTTTCCTCTAAGAGGGATATTGAGGTGATCGTGTCTTTTAATATGGGTAGCATGGTCAAGAGCACATCACCAAACAAATCAGTACTGGATTATCTTAGGATTTGACTTCAAAATGAATGCTACTAGAGGTCACTAGAATGGGAATTATCTACAACTACTGGAGAAGATGTATTCGTTATGGGATGTGGAGATGAGTATGGTTTTTATGATGTGTAATTATTTATTGGTTGAGTTGTATGAATTTGTGTTTCTCTTTTTTGAGTTTTTGTTTGCAAGTTTGGGCACCGGAATCCCATAAATCGGCTTTTTAAAATCAAAAAATGATTTTCATAAATATCTAAGTTCAGAAAGAACTATGAAATAATGGAAGTGGTGGATCAACCTAAGTTGAAGGAATACATATGGAGAATGATATTGGATATTCATGTACTGGATGTAAAGACTATAATTTGAAAAATAAATTTATAGAGTTGATTCTAATAAATAAGAACATAAACAGGAGTATAATTAAAAATTTAGGATTCTATATAGATATAATTTCCAATTTAGAATAGTAATAATAGTAAAAAAGATAGAGCATAAGTGAAATATTGAAGATTCACTGATAACGGAGTCCAACTCTATAAAATAAAGTGTCATAAAATAATTACACTATGTTATATATAGAAAATATTTCAAGATGATAATTTCCTTTGTATAGAAGATTTAAATTTAATGATTGTTGGAATTATGTGAGTCCATATGTTTAGAATAAATTAATGTCAACAGCTATGAATATGAAATGTGAAATAATAATCTTGACATTTATTATTTATATAATTACCCATCCTAGACATCCCTTTATTTTACATCATTTTTATATTGTAAAAATTACATTTAAAAAATAAACACAAAACCCCTTGAAAATATGGTTTACTGTCTTTGAGGGTTAGTTATGTATGAAACTAATTTTCTCCCCTTTTCATAATTTACACATAATGGAGCCTTATTATACTCTTTATAATACTTATAATGTGTTATATCAATTTAAAAAATTTAGGAAAATTTAAACATAATGGATGTTCCAATATTCCCAGTAAGGTAAAACATAATAACTAACAATCAAATATCATAAGGGAACATATGGTGAGAATTTGAATATAATCTAGAAAAATAGTAAAATACATATTCAATAATGATAATAATATAAATCATAAAATATGACTTGGCATAACATAATACATGAATCAAATTATTTTAGAGTAGTTAATCAGTAAACATGATCCATGAGAGCATACCTCATTCATGATAGTATACATTAAACTATCAAACATTATTAATCATTGTCATAAAAATTAGTATAGGGAACATAACTTTTATTAGCCAGACCTTCAGTTCCCATTTTTGTAAAGCCCCGACCCCAGTTACCCAGAGTCGGTGCATTACTTCGTAGCATTAGCATGATCACAAAAGATCAAGTCTCGAAAGACCGATTAGTTTAGTAGCCTTGTAAACACAAGATACATTCATAAATGTTACATTACATCATAAGGTGAAAAACTACAATAACAAAGTCTCTGTAGTCCACACTCATATCCTCTTCTGACTATCCCTACAGGTCATTCATAAATTACTTCTTCACATCCTAGAAAATATTAAAACATTGAAAGGGGTGAGCTCAGATGCTCAGTAAGGATAACAATATAGCAGAAGCTTTCATCAATAAACACAAACATTTAAGGCAATGTATAACTAAAACAAAAGCCTTTTATACTTGATCTTCAACATCATATAGCAAAAGTAAAATGAGATAATTCCATTTAATTCTTTACATGGATATTCTACTGGTCAAATAATCACATGCAATATCAATAACAACTTTCATAATGATGGAATGCATAATGCCAGACTATCATAACCACGTAGCCAAGGCCTCGTGCCAAGACCACAAATAAGACTTTGTCAAGGCCTCATGACAAGACACTAGTTTGTGTCGTGAGGCCTTCTGATGCAATTTTTAGAAGATACTTACATTTAAAATTTCTCAAATATACTCTAGTGTTTTTCTAAAAACATTATGCAAGCTTCTGAAAACAAAATAACTAATTCTGAGACTGCTCGACTAATTACAGGGCATGATGGGTCAACGCCAAATCCCTTCCTGTCTACCACACTTGAGAGTCAGGTTTTCTGAAACCATTTTTATTTTTGCATTAAATACGTATACATTTGCACTGGATTTTCATATTTTTGAGAGAAGTATCTATCTCTTTTTTGAAATCATTTAAAAAAAAGTTATGGCTTATAGAGGAAGATGAAACTGAAATAATGGTCACGGTGGAGAAGAAGTTGTTGTCGCCACATATGTAATACAAAACATTCCTTTTGTCATTTAGTAAAAACTCTTTATATAAAAATATTCCTTTTGAATAAAATTAAATGTCAAAGGGGATTATACACCGAATAAAAGAAAGTTGTGTATAAAACAAAATATGCCTCAATGAATGGAGATTGAGACGAAGTCCTTACAAAGATCATTTTTAAATAAAATAGATCTATTATGTTTATTCACTATAAGTACACATAAATAAAGTAAAAATACAAGATAGGACATAATAATATCATGACATAATTTGAAAGTAGGAGATTAACCCAAAGAATTGAAATTGGGTTAAGAAGTACCTTTACCTTGTGTCCGACTTGACTCGACCATTATTTAACCTCATGAATAATAAACTAGAGTTAATTTCTATTTTCATACGAACATTTTTCATGTAAATTATTCCTTTAATATCACTTATTACCATGTTATGAACATTATGTAATTATTTAAGTCAATAACAGTCATTTTTTCGATCTTTGGTACTTGAGTCAAAAATATAATTCTTATAATTACAAGTTGTTCATGTGGTGAAATATCCATTATATCCAGAATTATATTCATGATATAGATATCATATATATCATATATATCCATTATATACATTCATTTATAATATTACATAACATTTAGAGGTAAGAAATGAAATGCACCGTTCATGGAGACGGTAAGCCGTGCGTACGCATGAATGCTACCTTCATTTCTATTTCATATTTAATGGAATGAAGTTATAATTATATAAAGGTATAATATAAATACAGTATAATATAATTTATAATACCATTTACTCCATCCTTTATACATCCCACATATGGCATTAACGATTCAAATCACTTTGAGGGGGCGGTAGTCCGGACTTCCTAAAATGAAATTATCGTGTTTACCCATAATGGAAATCATAAAGTATGCCAAAAATGAGAAATAAAGAAGCATAAAGAAAACATAAAAATAATATATATATCATATATGAAAATAGTGTCATCAAAATGGCCACCATTAGAGGTGTTAAAGGAATATTGAACAATCATCGTTTTGTAAGGTAGTATTTCAGCATCCACAGAAACAGTATGTTCTTTAACCATTAGATGAAGGTGTGTGTAAGTGAAAACCAAATCCTTGTCATAACAACATCCTGGTATATTTTAGATACTGGTGTTGTTACAAAAGAAAGGAATAAAAAGAGTTTAAGTGGTTGGAGAAGCAAAATAAAACAAAACAAAATTAGAGAAGACATTAAATTAAAATCGGGTAACTCTTTTTAATTTGAGCCAAAGGCTTCCTTGGGAAGAATTCTGCCCAAAGTGAGGCTCTAGGAGTAATAGAGGGAAGTTGGGAGAGTATTTGGGCAGGTTTTGGCCGAGCCAAATGGCTTGAATGTGAGAATAAGGTGGTAGAGGTGGGGGCCTTTTATAAGAGGAGAGGAGGGGCACTCTTGGAATGTCATGAAATGTTACTTTATTATATTAAGATTTTCTGATTATAAAGGTCCCACAATTATATAATTCGAGGCTAAGGTGATAATGGTTCGAAATATACTCATCCAATAGGTTTTTTACAAGTGTAAGCCTTGGAAGTTACATTATCTTTTCATTTTATTTAAATTCATAATTAATGAGGTAATCGCTGCATCATCATGGTGTCATAAATAATTTAATTTATTTAATGTCAAAAAATTATCAAACAAATATCATGATTTAGGAAATCCCTTTAGATTTCAGATTAATATTTATAGTAAAAAATATTACTTGTATAACCCCATTTAAAAATTGTTTTAGTAAAACAACTCTTGTTTGTGACATTTTTATTTTAACATTAAATAAAATGTTTTTAATGTCATTTTCCTACCAAAGTGGCTCCATGGGGTCCCCAAGTTGACCCATGTATTGTCTTGGTCGGAAATGACTCATCCAATAGGTTTAGTACAACTGTCAAGGTCATTTCATTTTTTATAACATCAATTTTTCCTTAAATTTCACTAATTACCCTTAATCGCGATTAATTAAACTTAAAAGTTACTATTCACCAAAAAATTATTTTAATCCCATTGAACCACATTTTACTTCCTAATGACAACCATGTATGTCGGATTTTTAAAAATCAAATCACAGAAGTGGTAATATTTCATTTAAATGAAAAATCAGTTATTTAACTACCACTTAGTGGTTTCACTATTCATCAAAAATTGAAGATTTTCATAACAATGCCAAAATTTCACCCTAAGCTATAATTGATATTCCGAATTCAAAAATGATGTCTATTTTAAAAAATTCCAAACATATAAGTTGCATTAATTAATTTTATAATTAATTCCCATTGTCACAACAAAGAGCTTGTTTTTAAGAAACAATATATATCAAAAGATTGACAATTGTTTATATCCAATCTCAAAGTGAAATTAATTTAATGACCGCCATTGGATAAAATGGTAAGAATATATTCTAATTACTCTTTAAAAACACTAAATAGTATAATTTATCACTATAAATTATTTTTATTAAAAAAGTTGTTTTTTAGTATTTTTCACTATTCATAAAAAATTGGAAGTTCTCAAAAAATTACAAAAAATTCAACTTAGGATAATTTCGATATTACGAATACAAAAATGAAGTCCATTTTGAAATATAAAATTTCTATAATTTTAAAAAGTGGGTATTACTATTCATAATGGCTATTTGGATTAGTCGCGGTGTGTTAGAATCTTGAACTTGCGTACAACGCAAGCTATAGCATTATTAAAAGAGAAGCGTATCTTGGAAGCTCGGGGTGTTACATTCTCCCCTCCTTTAATAAATTGTGTACTCGCAATTTGAAATTTTTCTTCGAAAATAAAAGGTTGAAAAGAGAAAATACCTTTGTGGAAACCCCACATTGGAAATAAGGTTAATAAAATTTAGCATTAATAAGAGGGAAAGGGAAATGAAAAAGTCACCACCCAATTATGATCTCGATTAGGAGAACCTTGGTGGAAATTAGAGACATATAATTTGGGGAAAAACATAAATATTTGTAGGGAGTGATTGAGGTCATCAATCACAAACAAGTGTCAGATTGAGGGCCTCAAAGCCTTCAATCTATGTTGATTTAAAATATCATCAGTTCAACAAGACATAAGGTATTAGGATAACACATTTTTTTTGTTTTAATATCCCTTTAATAAAGTTTAAGAATTAATTTATTCATAGAATAAGATATAGTTATATATATATATATTTATGCTTGAAAAGTAGAGTCTCAACCTTCAACTAATTTCTACCACAAACTCATCTTTTACTCAAAAAGATAATAGAACTCAAAAATAATATACTAATCCTAACCGTAAAAGGTCGAAAATCTTAACACATACCATTTAGATTATGAAAACCATTTTTTAATAACCACGGACATCATGTAGGCTAATGGTAGGTCATAAAGGCCTGTCACAATATGGTTGTGGGTTCGATTCCTGCAGCTTTGTCCGAAGTGACGGGTTATCGCCCAACCTGAAGTTTGTTCTTTTTCTAAAACTATTATAATATTTCAAAAATAATATTCAGAAATGTTTTAACCTTAAAAATTATTATCCAAGGTTCAACTTAATCCATTCCAACCTTTATACTTATCCAAAATACTTCTGTCCAACTCATAGTCCAAATTTTATGAGGAAGGTAAACATAATGAAGATCCCCTTTTTTCCGTGTAACAACATGTGAACACCTTCATCATGTATTCTTTTAAAACATTACAACATCCTAAATTACCATGATCCCTTATTCCTTACAGGATACTAGATATACTCCTTCTATCCAAAAATGTATACAAATCATTAATTAGTTTAATGGAAGTTAAGAATATACAATATAATTTATCAAAATCAATCATGTATTATTCCAAAATCACTATCTCGGTATCAGAACCATATTATGGGTTATCTTTCCCTCAACCATATATTTTCCAAAAATCTAACCTGTTGTGGAGTCACTTTTTTTGATTCCACACAATCTCAAGTCCTTGATGAAATAGTACTGCAGTACAATCCTTATATATATCACATTATTATTATAACCAGAATATAATCCATGAGTCCAAAAGCAACAATACATTAATTATTCCACTTCAACTGTAGTAACAGCATAAGTTTGTCCTTGATCCCTTGGCCTTTTCTGAGGTAAGTTTCCCTGACTCTTAGGACATTCATTTGCATAATTCCTCATTTACCTACAATTTTAGCATTCAACATTGACAGCCTCTTTCTTTCCCTTGCAATCACAAGCCTGGTGACCTTTTTCTCCACATTTATAACAAATTCCCATTCCTTTTAGGAAAGTACCGGGGTGATTCTTCCCACAATTATCACATAATGGAAAATAATTCTTTCCCTTTTTCCCTTTATCCGTCTCTTGTTCCACCATTTTCTTCTTCTCTTGCTTTACTTTGTTGTCATAAGACTTAGAGAATTCCTTTTCTATCATGATAGCACACGAGACAATATCTTCGTACGATGAGAAGGATTGTGATTCTAAAGCTCGGTGGAGAAATGGTTTTAACCCATCAAAGAAATGATCAATCTTACTTCTTGGGTTATTTATATAATCTACAGCATACCTCGCTAACCCTGTAAAGTTGGCCTCATACATTGCGACATTCTCATCCTCCTTTTGTCTCAGACTCAGAAATTTCCTCTCTATATCTGCTCAATGGTCACGAGGAAAGTATTTTTCTAAGAAAAGATCTTTGAACTCTCTCCATTCCATACTTGATACTTCTTCATGTTCCTTTGTATTTTAAATTAATGACCACCATTGATCAGCATATCTAGTGAGGCGGTAAACTACCATGAACACCTTATCCCTTTCACTACTCCCCAAGGCATGGAATATTTTTTATAAGGAGTTTATCCATTGCTCAGCTACTAATGGATTTGTACCCCCATTAAATGTTGGTGGTTGTTGCCTCATGAAGCGGTCAAACATTGATCCTCCACGTTGTGGATCAGGGTGCTCCATATGAGTAAGGTTATTATTCATAACCTGAGTGAGTTGTCCCAGTATGGTAATAAGTTGATCAGCACCAGTTGTATCTCCAGATCCACAACAATTATCTTGAGTAGGAGGGAAATCCATACACGGATTGCGTGCATTGATACAGTTTCCATTACTTCAACTAGGCGTCATTTCTTAACAATGGCATAAACTAGATTAGTTTATGAATCAAAATACATAATTCCATACTTGTAAAATACTTTAAATAAATTGAACTATTTATGGATATAATCCATAATCATAAAAAAATTTTCTTTGAGGAAGTATATACTCATAACCCTTCATAGTGGTTTTTAAAGAAAACTAGAATTATCCTAAGCATATCCCCCGGGAGTGTCGTAACCAAGAGTGTAGCAAGGACCGTTGTCGTGCACCAGTTCCCATTCAAGTCTAGATCAAAGCGGTGTTTTTGGGTTTTACCACTAGGTACATCTATGCCAGGGCTACCACTACCTGCTCGTATCCAGACAGGGATGTATTGCTCGGAAAACTCACAAAATCTCTATAATACCAAAATTCTAGGAATTTCCTCTATACTAATCCTCAAAGTCTATCTTTGGTCTATGTTCTCTAATAAGAGTTTATCTAAATCTAGATTCCAAGGTTAGTACTAAACTACCTCTGATACTAACTGTAACGCCCCGACCCCAGTTACCCAAAGTCGGTGCATTACTTCGTAGCATTGGCATGATCACAAAAGATCATGTATCGAAAGACTGATTAGTTTAGTAGCCTTGGAAACACTAGATACATTCATAAATGTTACATTACATCATAAGGTGAAAAACTACAATAACAATGTCTCCATATTCCACACTCATATCCTTTTCTTACTATCCCTGCAGGTCATTCATAAATTACTTCTTCATATCCAAGAAAATATTAAAACATTGAAAGGGGTGAGATCAGATGCTTAGTAAGGATAACAATATAGCAGAAGCTTTCATCAATAAACATAAACATTTAAGGAAATGTATAACTAAAACAAAAGCCTTTTAAACTTGAACTTCAACATAATATGGAAAAAGTAAAATGAGATAATTCCATTTACTTCTTCACATGGATATTCTACTGGTCGAATAATCACATGCAATATCAATAACCACTTTCATAATGATGGAATGCATAATTCCAGACTATCATAACCTAATAACCAAGGCCTCGTGCCAAGACCACAAATAAGATTTTGTCAAGGCCTCATGCCAAGACACTAGTTTGTCTCATGAGACCTGTCGATGCAATTTTTTAGAAGATACTTACATTTAAAATTTCTCAAATATACTCCAGTGTTTTTCTGAAAACATTATGCAAGCTTCTGAAAACAAAAGAAATAATTCTGAGACTGCTCGACTAATTACAGGCCATGATGGGTCCACGCCCAATCCCTTCATGTCTACCACACTCGAGAGTTAGGTTTTCTGAAAACTTTTTTATGCTTACGTTATATACGTATACATTTGCACTGGATTTTCATATATTTGAGAGAAGTATCTCTCTCTTTTTTGAAATCATTTAAAAAAAAGTTATGGATTATAGAGGAAGATGAAACTCAAATAATGGTCACGGTGGTGGAGAAGTCGTTGTCGCCGCATACATAAGACAAAACATTACTTTTGTCGTTTAGTAAAAATGCTTTGTATAAAAATATTCCTTTTGAATAAAAGTAAAAGTAAAAGGGGTTTATACACCTTATAAAAGAAAGTTGTGTATAAAACAAAATATGCCTCAATGAATGGAGATTGAGACGAAGTCCTTACAAAGATCATTTTTAAATAAAATAGATCTATTTTTTGTATTCACTATAAGTACACATAAAGAAAATAAAATACAATATAGGACATAATAATATCATGACATAATTTGAAAGTAGGAGATTAACCCAAAGAATTGAAATTGGGTTAAGAAGTTCCCTTACCTTGTGTCCGACTTGACTCGACCGTTCTATAACCTCTTGAATAATAAACTAGAGTTAATTTATATTTAATTAAGAACATTTTTCATGTTCATTATTCCTTTAATATCACTTATTACCATGTTATGAACATTATGTAATTATTTATGTTAATAACGGTCGTTTTGTTGATCTTTGGTACTTGAGTCAAAAATAAACATCTTATAATTACAAGTTGTTCATGGGGTGAAATATCCATTATATCCAGAATTATATTCATGATATAGATATCATATATATCATATATATCCAGTATATACATTCATTTATAATATTACATAACATTTAGAGGTAATAAATGAAATGCACCGTTCATGGAGATGGAAAGCCGTGCGTACGCATGAACACTACTTTCATTTCTATTTAATATTTAATGCAATGAAGTTATAATTATATAAAGGTATAATATAATTCCAGTATAATATAATGTATCATACCATTTAATCCATCCTTTATACCTCCCACATATGGCATTAACGATTCAAATCACTTTGAGGGGGCGGTAGTCCACACTTCCTAAAATGAAATTATCACGTTTACCCATAATGGAAATCATAAAGTATGCCAAAAATGAAAAATAAAGAATAATAGGGAAAACATAAACATAATATATATATCATATATGAAAATAGTTTCATCAAAATGGCCACCATTAGAGGTGTTAAAATAATATTGAACAATCATCATTTCTTGAGGCAGTATTTCGGCATCCACAGAAACAATATGTTCTTTAACCATTAGACGAAGGTGTGTGTAAGTTTAAACCAAATCCTTGTCATAAAAACATCCTAGTATATTTTAGATACTGGTTTTGTTACAATATAAAGTAATAAAAAGAGTTTAATGGGTTGGAGAAGCAAAATAAAACAAAACAACATTAGAGAAGACATTACCTTAAAATCGGGTAACTCTTTTTGATTTGAGCCAAAGGCTTCCTTGGGAAGACTTCTTCCCAAAGTTAGGCATCTAGGAGTAATAGAGGGAAGTTGGGAGAGTATTTGGGCAGAGTTTTGCCAAGCCAAAGGGCTTGAATGTGTGAATAATGTGGTAGATGTGGGGGCCTTTTATAAGAGGAGAGGAGGGACACTCTTGGAATGTCATGAAATGTTACTTTATTATATAATTATTTTCGGATTCTAAAGGTTTCAAACTTATATATTTATAGTATAAGGTGATAAGGGATCGAAATATACTCATAAAATAGGTTTGTGACAAGTGTATGCCTTAGATTTCACATTATCTTTTCATTTTATTTAAATCGTTAATTAATGAGGTAATCGCTGCATCATCATGGTGTCATAAATAATGTAATTTCATTAATGTATAAAAATAAAAAAAATGTAATGATGTAGGAAACTTTTTATCTTTCTAATAAATATTTATAGTAAAAAATTTGACTTGTATAACCCCATTTAAAAATTGTTTTAGTAAAACAACTCTTGTTTGTGACATTTTTATTTTAACATTAAATAAAACGTTTTTAATGTCATTTTCCTACCAAAGTGGCTCAATGGGGTCCCCAAGTTGACACATGTATTGTCTTGGTCGGAAATGACTCATCCAATAGGTGTAGGAAAAGTTTCAAGGTCATTTCATTTTTTTATAACATCATTTTTACCTTAAATTTCACTAATTACCCTTAATCGCGATTAATTAAACATAAAAGTTATTATTCACCAAAAAATTATTTTATCCCATTGAACCACATTTTACTTCCTAATGACAACCATGTATGTAGGATTTTTGAAAATATAATCACATAAGTGGTAATATTTCATTTAAATGAAAAATCAGTTATTTAACAACGACTTAGTTGTTTCACTATTCATCAAAAATTGTAGTTTTTCAGAACAATGCCAAAATTTCACCCGAAGCTATAATTGATATTCCGAATTCAAAAATGATGTATATTTTACAAAATTCCAAACATATAAGTTTCATTAATTAATTTTATAATTAATTCCCACTTTCCCAACAAATAGCGTGTTTTTAAGAAGCAATATATATCAAAAGATTGACAATTGTTTATATCCCATTTCAAAGTGAAATTAATTCTAATGACCACCATTGGATAAAATGGTAAAAATATATTCTAATTACACTTTAAAACCACTCAATAGTATAATTTATCAATATAAATTATTTTTATTAAAAAAGTTGTTTTTTAGTATTTTTCACTATTCATAAAAAATTGGAAGTTCTCAGAAAATTACAAAAAATTCAACTTAGGATAATTTCGATATTACGAATACAAAAATGAAGTCCATTTTGAAATATAAAATTTATATAATTTTAAAAAGTGAGTATTAATATTCATAATGGCTATTTTGATTAGTCGCGGTGTGTTAGAATCTCGAACTTGCGTACAATGCAAGATATTGCATTATTGAAAGAGAAGCGTATCATGGAAGCTCGGGGTGTTATAATGATTATGAGAAACTATAAATTTACTCATGGATATAATATATCAAGAGATAAATACATTAAACCAATTCATTTGATGTTTATATTGGACCCCACCCATCATCAGCAATATATATGAGTTCCAATTAAAAATAATTAACTTATCACATAATAAATAAGCCATTTAAAGAAAGTGGGTTTCATTAAAAATATAATAAATTAAAATTTTAATAAAATGGGTGTTACTAATTGCATAAAAAATAACCTGAGGAATAAAATGTTTTTGATATCCTCTTCAAATGGACACACAAAATGAAACTATTAATAATCATAAAAAATGCTTTCATGGAAGATAAAACTGTATCCACTGATGTTAGGTATATTTTTAATTAAATACTATTCAATCGATTTAATAATGTGTATGGTATTGAGAGAATATAGATATATGATATATGGTTAAGTAAATAATTTCCATAACAAATCAATGTATGGTATTTTGGATAAATCCATTAAATCAAATGAATTAAAAAATTTGTATTCCCCTAAGAAGGAATTAGAAGATTTATTATGGCTATACACAAAAAATTATGCATAAATACAAAGGAATTGATAAAAAATTTATCCAAATGATAATTTTATTACATAATATTACTACAGAAAGAATATGTATTATTGCATTTTATAAATATCCTTCAAAAAAAATAATACATGTCAAAGGAAAATGGTTTAGATGAAAAATACTTTTTAGGACTTCTATGAAAATTACATTGGAAGTAATAAATATCCTTGATATTTTAAAATAATTTTTAAAAAAAAATTATAAATGTTGGAGAAAAATAATTTTTCTTTCAAAAACCATGAAAATTAAGGTAGAATATTTCAAATAATATTATAATAGCTGCATAAATATGTGATCCCATAGAAAATGATAAAAATATATTCCATTTACACTTTAGTGAAAATTAACCTTATGTAAAATATAAAATTCTCTCTAATTTTTTTTTTTAAAAAAAATAGGTATTAAAAAAATACTTCAATCATTTATAAGGTCATTTCAAAAAAATTATGATAAATTATGGCATGGAAAAAAGGGATGTTTCTGACCACAAAATAAGATATAAAATCAGTTTCACCTAAAAAATACTTTAGTTAAAATATGATTCAATGGTAAATGATTTATCAAGGGAATAAATAATCATTAATGAATATCAAATTGAAATTATGATTGTTTTTATAAATAATAAAGATTAACAAGATATATTTTCTTTCAAAAACAATCATTATTTTCAAAAAAGTATTTTCAATGAATCTATTATGAATTTATTAATTTTTAGATTAAGATTAATTGGTTACAAAAAATTATATAGTTATATTAATCTCATTCATTAAAACATGGTGTTTTCCAATATATTTTTTTGGGTAGTATATACACCATAGAAATATGAAGTTGTTGAACGACATTAAAATATGTCACAATGAAGAAATGTTGTGATGAAAATCCCTTACCTTGTTTTCCCACATAGTAGAATTCATAACAAGATCTTGTATGAAAAACATAAATATAATAATCTACAATTTTCAAACCATTTTTATATAATTAAACTTTTATGAAATTCATTTATAATTATTCACTATATTTATATTTCTAGTTATTTCCTCCTTTGATGTCGGGTGTGGGTAATATTAATCATTTTGAACTAGTTTCAGAATCATGGTGTTGTAATTCATTATTCTAACAAAGATCATAAATAAATGATCATTAATGTTACTTTATTGGATAAATAATAATTATTTATGATTACTACCCTTATTTTCATGAGAACATCACTCATCATCTTAGAATATTAAATAGACAAAAACATTTTCCAGTGATTTTTAAAATATGAATGGTTTTTTCGTAATTAAATATCTAAATGTTTATATATATTTTCTAGAACATGAAAATATTATATATACATATATATATATATATGTTACATCATATAATTCTAGTAATTAATATTTTATAATCATCCATGATATAATTTACAAGCATTGTTCATAGTGGTGGTCAAATTGTCCCAAATATGAACAAACCATGCTTTATGGATAGTTATGAGATGATTTAACTGATATTTCATTACAAAATTTTTATATTTAAATGATTTTTTGTTTATTTATATGATATATTAGAATTATTAATGAATTAAAATAATATTTAATGGATATGAAAATATGATATAATTAGAATTAAACAATTTCATCTTAATATGCTTATTTTAAACAATTGAATTTAGGATAATATTTTTTTGATCGTGTCATTAATAAGATATAAATTTTTCCATTACTGAAAATTAATTAAAAAAATAAAAAATATCCATTAAACTCATTATCATGAACATCGATCTAATTTTTTTATGAAATAAGAAATTGAAATCCATCATCCCAAGGATGTGTTATTCTAAATGTGCTCATGGTCAACAATTTCAATTTCCATAGAACGAGAGAAATGAATAATATTTTTTTAATTTATGAATATAAAACATGTTATAAATATTTCACTTATTTATTAAATTCAACATTCGAACCATATATATGTGGTGGTTAAGTTAAATGAAACATGACATTTTTTGGAGCTATTAGTCCACACAGACCTGAATGTTGCTATTTATTTTCATGGAAAAATTTTGAAAGGATGATTAATGATTATTCCAATATCTTAATAAAATTAATTATTTAATAGTTTCAGTAATATTAAATAGTAATTTAAAAATTATAATTGGAAATTAATTTTTGAAAATAAAATTAGCTATGTAAAAATTATTACTCATGATGTGCAGTTTTAGGTTTTCACAGAAGATCCCTAGGAAATAGATGTAATGACGTATTCAATTGTTAAAAAAATTAATAGAGTTATATTGGATTATAGAAAAATTAAAAAAATGGAAGTTTTTTAGTGTGAAACCAATGCTTTAGCGGCACCTTGACATGGTGGAGACATGCCCTTTTATAAGTTTTAAGAATTGTATTTTTTTAAATATTTCATCTTAATATAAATGGAGAACACGTTAAACATGAAAGTGGAACCAAAATTGATAAATAATTGAGTGGGTAAGAGATATTGTACATAATCACATCGTAAACTCAAATAGAACATTTTTTTCATTTTTAAATCCCTATTAACACTTGAATTATTACTTTTATCATTTTAACATTTATAGTGTCAACTAGTTTTTACCTAATGTAACATAATCATTATGCATAAATATATGGTTTTCATTATGACAATATTTTGACACAATTATTCTTAATTATTAATTCATTTCATGTTTTTAATATTAAAATGTTTCCAAAAATATTTTTAAAATAAAATTATATAATGTTTAAAAAAAAATTTAGAAAATATTACTTATGTTCTAAAATATAAAATATAGGTTTGTAAATGAAAATCAATATTTTTAAAATTATAAAGTGACTTTGAAAATAAATACACTTTTTTTTAATAATATTTCATGAAATTTAAATTCATAGTTATATACTAATAATTTCATAAAATAAAGGTTATTTGTAAAAATGGTATTTTCATTATTCACCAAAAATCATTCTATTTACAATTTTCTTAAAAATTAAAAATAATAAAAAAGTTCAAATTATATTTTAAATAACTAATTACATTTATCAAATTTAATCTATAAAATTAATATATTTATTTACTTTAATAAAGAAAAAATAACAAATATCATTTTTTATTAAAAATGAATTCTTAAACATCAAATTTCATTAATAGTATTTTATATAAATTTATAAATAATTTGGTAAAGAAATAATTATTTAAAAATTAAAATATTACCAATAATATTTTAATTTAAATGTGATCAATTTAAATATTTATGTAATATACTCAACCCTATTTACCTTTGTTCTTCTGAACACATACGTTTTTAAAATATTAATCAACTAGAATTATAATATATAACTATTTTAATTGATTATTATCTATTAATATAATAATGATTTTATTATTCATGTACATCTGGTTTATTTTATTCAATTGTTAGGCTATTTTGGTGGTAATTCTAAAGAAGTATATTCAAGATTGTATTAACATAATCCCTTCAAAATCTCTGGTTTTTACATTCTCCACTCATAAATAAATTGAATCCTCACATTTTTAATTTTTCCTAACTAATAAAATTATTAAAGGGTATTCATTACATAATCATAATTCAAGATATTATATCTAATATGACATCAAACTTACTCAATTAGGCTATATCATGTTACATATCATTCCTCAAACAACATTATCCATTCATACAATTATGTACATCAGTATTAATATAACCTAATCATATATTCTATGTAATATACCTCTTCTAAAACCATTTCAATCAATAAGGTATTAAACCACTACAGGATTATATATTCCTCATAAAATATACTCCAAATTTAACAGATAAATGTAATTATCACCAATTCATAAATACACTATCTAATTGATATATATCAAAATCCAACAAAAAATAGATGAAAATTACCCAAAATATCATAGATCACTTTTAATTTAAATAAATATTAAATTCTGAGGCTATCAGTACTATTATACTCACTTTTATCAATATTTATGAACCCATTATAACCTCAACATCACGAATCTATTAAACAAAATAGTTATCCATATATCATTAATTTGTTCATAAATATTTATCCACAAAAATATAACCTTTTCATAATATAATTTTTCAAAGTTATGGATAAAATTTAATATATCTTTCCACACCATTAAATTAAAACTAATTAATAAATATCCTTAGATTATTTAGATAATACACATACATTTCTTAATATATAAAAATATCACTCAATAATGAAAATATATAATAACATTAATATTTTATTTCTATTAATATATTTAACTCACAATCTGTAATATGTTTAGGAGACTAAATCATAAATCATATACTCACATTTGATCATTTCATGATGATCCCCTATTTGGATAAATTTGGTTCTAGGTAAATACATTACTCATTTTCACTTTATTTATTCCGATTCAACTAAAAACTAATGCAATAATGGTTATGATAATATCAATAATATTAACATTGAAACTTCAATTTAAAGATTTATTCTTCAAGAACATATTTTTAAATTATATAATACATTCTTTTGAACCAAGGATTCTTTATATTTTGTTCTATCATACTTCTTAAAATAATAAATTATTTGAACTAGAAATTTGTCAACCATGGTTGTTTATAAACATTATATGATCAAATAAATCATATCACACATGTGTGTCTAGTGAGGTGCAAAGCTAGGCCAATTATTCAAACACAATTCCATGGTTGATTTAATAACCAACCCTTCCTATTTAGGGTTATTTTCCCAAGGGAAAACTATTCTAGATATTTAATCCATATTCTAGTGTCTAGATAGGGGTTTTTTTAAATCCACATTCAAAATACTTTATCAAATTTTCTGGATACCATCACATATATAGGCTGAATTATATTTTTTTCACTACATTTATTTCGTCATGCCTTTAATTTAGAACATTTCCACAAGGTTAAGATTAAATTTAAAGAATAATCACACAATACCATGAACATAAGGTATGGTGACAGTGAGTATTATAAATTAAATTAATTTACTTTACTATTCTTATTATTATTTATTCAAAATTAAGCCACTCTACAATCCCTCCTTTACTTATTATAAATTATATAAATATTCATAACTTTAGGAAATGGGAACATAAGAAAGGGGTGATCCCAGATGATCTATATGGGTATACATAACCAATAATAATAAAATATCAAAAGTTAACCAAATAAGGGAATATGTATATAATCAAGAAAAATAAGAAAATCCATACTAAAAAACACAGATCATAAATCATGGAATATAAATTGGTATAACATAATACCTGAATAAAAATAGTTTGGAAATATAAGTCAATAATCATGAGCTATGAGATCCAAATAAATCCACGAGAATAATTATAAAACTATGGAACCTCATTCAACATTTAAAATGATATTAGAACAAGTAATATAACTTTCATTATCTACACTGTCTGTTTACAAACTAATGAGAAACTAAAATGTTACTCATGAATACTATAAGGCACCGACATTAAAAATTACTTAATATTGAGTTTTGGAACAATAATTCACATTATAGGATCATTTAAATTTAGAGACATAGAGAATTAGGCCATAACATATACACAAAAAAATAATAAGAATACAATGTGGACACTTCAAAACAGTAACAATTTTTCACTAGATAAAACTATCTAGAATAAAACATGTATTCTTTTTCATGATAAAATCATCATAACATTTCTCTTGACTTTTTCTTTCCACTTTCCAATCCTTATACCATGTGAAAAACATTTCAAAACATGGTATGAGCACAAAAATGTTAGTAAATGAAATAAAAAAGAAATAAAACAATTATTCTAGTTAAAACAAGGTAACCTATTTAATGTTCTTGGGAGAACAAAACAACAAAATCAGATGAATAAAATTCATACTTTTTTCTCAAATAATAAAATTAAAACTAATAGCAATCAATTAAAACTCATTTAGGAAACTTAGATTACCATATAAATAAAAACCATTTAATTAGAATAACCATATGGTCAACTTCCAGATTAGAGATCTATAATGGGTATCACCCTTCATACAAGCTATATCGGGATCACCCGTGTGGTATAATGGGGCTCATCCCTTAATATAAGCTATAATGGGCTCGCCCGTGAGTTATAATGGCTCTCAACCCTTCGTATAAGATATGTTGAGCTCACCCGTGAGCTACAATGGGGCTCAACCATTCGTATAATCTGTATCTGGATCACCCAGGAGTATAATGGGGCCCGAAACTTCTTATAAGTTGTATCGGGATCACCCATTTCAATAATCATCACATACGATTTCAAAAACATGTTCACAACAAAACCATTTTGAAAAACACTTCTAATCCCATATGAAAAACATTTCCATATAAAAATACCATTTTTCATTTAAGAACTCGTTTTCAAAACTATGATAACCAAAAAATGGAATACGAGATTTATTTTCCTTTTAAAAATATTACTGATTTGAGAGGAATCCATTTTTCAAATAATTCTTATGGCAGTGAATAATATGTTGTCGCAGTATATGTTAAACAGAGCATTCATTTTTTCATTTGTCAAAACAATCCATATAAAACATGTAAAAATATTATTTTATAAAACCATTGAATTTAAATTCAGAATATATAAAATAGTTTCTTTAAAATCCTTTTATATACATAAACTAAATATATAATTTAATATCATGAAGAAGAGATTTTATATTTCAATCAATAAATGTTACCACTTTGAAAATTTAAATCTTAATCTCCATTAATTAATATATTTACTAAAACATTAAATGTAATGCCCCGACCCCAGTTACCCAGAGTCGATGCATTATTACATAACATTGGCATGATCACAAGAAAGATCAAGTCTTTAAAGACCGATTAGTTTCGTAGCCTTGGAATAACTAGATATATTAATAAAGTTTACATTACATCATAAATTGGAAACTACAAAAATATAGTCTCTATAGTTCACACTCTTATCCCCTCATACTATCCTTGCAGGTCATTCATAAATTACTTCTTCACATCCTGGAAAAAATAAAACATAGCAAAGGGGTGAGCTCAAATGCCCAGTAAGGATAACAATATAGCGGAAAATATCATAAATAAGAATAAACATTTAAAGAAATGCAAAACTAAAAAAAATCCTTTTAAACTTGAACTTCCACATAGCATGGAAAAAATAAAATGAAATAATTACATTTACTTATTCACATGGATATTCTACTAATCGAATAATCACATGCGATATCAATAACCACTTTCATAATGATGGAATGCATAATGACAGACTATCATAACCACATAGCCAAGGCCTCATGCCAAGACTACAAATAAGATTTTTTCAAGGCCTTGTGCCAAGACACTAGTTTGTATCATGAGACCTACCGATGCATCAAGGAGCTATAGCGGGCTCCACCCATCACATATTAATTCCAATGCATTCCCATATGAAAATGTTTAAACATAACATAAACATTCTTATTAAAACTAGCATACAAAATGTAAATAATTCATCCATAAACCACGAATGGTATAAAAATAAAACATCCACAGTAAAACATATCACAAAACCCTCAATACACTATATAATTTTTGTATCATAATAAATCAACTTCGAATAAGCTTAAAATCCATCAAAGGATGTTAACATAGATGAAATAAAAACTCTTTGTAGAGAAATATCTATTTCTATTTTGAAATCATTTAAAAGTAATATATTTATAAAATAAAACATTTTCTTTTAAAATATTCTTATAATATTGTAAGGGAAGCTTCGACGATTTTATAACGGCGGAAAATAGCCACACCCGCCGTATAAGTTAAAAAAAACATTTTTACCTTAATTATGTCGAAAAGGTTAAAAAAGCACCTTATTTGGAAAACGATGGAAAGACTCCTTTTTAAACCTCTTATAAAAAGTAAAATAAGGGTATAAATGACTTTAACCCATATTCTTTTAAATAGTAAAAAAAATTTGAAATACATTTTTAAGAAACATGGATGTGGATGATAATGAAATCCAAATAGATTATTACGTATAAACAACCTCAGATAATGAAGAGATTGTTAAATAAACCCTTACCTTGTACTTTTCCTTGGTTGGGGGTAGGTTAAACTCCTTTATAATGGTGAACTAATTTTTATTAAATTATACAAGAATCATATACATTAATATGATATCATATATGATCTTTTAACATCGATTTGTTAATAATATCTTAGTATTATCGTCGTTTCGGGTGTTAACTTACCCGTTTTCTTTTATATGTTTTGTTACATAAGCCATGTTTTTCATGGATAGGTTGTATCTTATTCATATCTAGAATGATATAATGTCCTTAAACATTATTTTTAAATCATCAAATGATAATTATACTTGAATGGATACGATGGAGAATTAATCTAATCGCCTTTGTGGAGACGGTAGTCCGTACGTATGCACAAGCGACAATATAATTCCTTTGATATTAAAATAATATATAATTGTATGGTATATCATATATATGGAATCATTATCATGTTATTTTAATTATTTACATGAATTACAAATCATTATTATACCCATCCAAATAATAATATATTGAATAACAAATACACCACAATGTGGAGACGGTAATCCATACGTACGCACGTATGGTGACATGTCATTCAAAGCATGGATAGAATACTGAATATGGTTGTACCATATTTATAATAATATTACAGTATATAGGAGATACTGTATTCATTATTTGAGAATGGGAATAACAAAGAAATAATAAGTGTAAGAAGAAAGGAATTTGAAAAAGGGTGGTGAAATTATTACCTCTTTTTTAACTTCTTCCTTTTGATTTGATAAAAAGGGCCCCGTAGGATGGCTTTATGACTAAAGGAAGGCATGTAGGATTAAGTTAGGGACGTTTAGAGAGTATTTGGGCAGGTTTAGGCCAAACCAAAAGGCTTTGAAGATGTGAATTAATGAGAAGGATGAGTGCCCTTTTATAAGAGGGGTGAGGGGCACCTTTGGAAAAGTTAGAAATATTATTTTATAATAAATTCATATTCGGTTTCTAATTGCTAAAAAGTGGATTATTTAAATTTTAAGGTGGGTATATGTCTCAAACCACTCAACAAATAGGATTTAGACAGGTTTGGTTTACTATATTAACCTTATCTTTATATATTAACTCTTAGTTAATTATTTTCACTTTTACAATGTCTCCTTGTATTTTTATATTATATGGTTAATAAATTTACTATATACATCCAAGAGACACCCAATCTGTCCATTAATGATACCCCTATCATGATATAAGTCTCTTGGCCAAGCCTTAGATTTTTAGGAATTTAATATCAATTAATAATATAATATCTGTTTTAAAAACTCTTTTATGTCAATTTTGACACTATTCAATAGTTGATTTTTGTAAAAATCATAACAGAATTATTACTTCGAAAAAAGTCAATTAAATAATTCCTAACATGTCATATTAACTTATAAAATTAGTTTAATTAATAAAAAATATTAAATTATATTTATTTTGGTATTTATAATATCAATTATTTTAATTTTTCACTATTATGGTAATTACTACATCATCATTGTGTCATAAGTAAATTAAATTATTTAATATCTAAAAATTATAAATAAACTATAATTATTTATTAAATCCATTTAGTTTTCTTATTAATATTTATAGTCGAAAATACAACATATATAACCCTATGTAAAAATTTTTTTGATAAACGATATATGCTTGTGTCATTTTTGTATTTATTTTAACTTAATTAAAATAATGTGTCACTGTCACCTACAGGTTGCTCCATGGGGTTCCAAACTCGACCCAAAGATTCCCATGGTCGTAAATGTATCCACAAATAAGGTTAGGACACGTTTTAGGGTAATTTAGTATTATTATAATATTATTTTTTAACCCTTATTTACTGGATTTACCCTTTAACCATGGTAAATAAAATATTTACCGAAATAATTATTCCAAATGTCTAAAAATAAAAGCTACCTATTTACACAATTTGGACATCCTGATTCCAAATATGGAATCCATATTTCCTAATTCAAAACAAATCAGTGGAAGAAATTAATTTAAAATTAATTTCCACTGTCAAAACAAAAAACGTGTTTTTAAGATATAATAACTATCAAAAGATTGGTACTTGTTTATGTCTGGTTTAATTTTGAAATTATGTCCAATGACCATCATTGTATTAAATGGTAAAAAATATATTCTAAATATACTTTAAAACCACTCAAATTTATAATTTATCACTATTAATTATTTTGATTAAAAATGTTGTTTTTAATTAAAATTTATTAATTTTCACTATTCATCAAAATATTAAAGTTATCCGAAAAGTACAAATATTTCACCTTAGGCTAAATTCGATACTCCGAATCCAAAACTGAAGTCCCTTTTGAGTGTTAAAATTTCTAAAATTTTAAAAAGTAGGTATTAATTTTCGTAATGGCTAGTTTGATCGGTGGTGGTGTGTGTTAGAACTCGATGTTGCGTACAACACACGCTATTGCATTATTCAACGGGAAACGTACCGTAGAAGCTTGGGGTGGTACATTCTACCATCCTTCAAATAATTTTGTCCTCGAAATTTCTATAATACTACCACATGAGAAGACTTGTGTGGTTCTTCATCATAAGTTCCTCTGGTTCCCACGTTGCATCTTCCATCTTATGGTATCTCCACAAGACTTTTACCAGACGAGTTGTCCGGTTTCTCAGTACTTTTTCTCTCGTATCAAGAATCTTGACGGGATCTTCACAATAAGACAGATCGGGTTCCACTTATAATTCCTCATAGGTGAGTACATGTGTTGGGTCAGGCATGTATTTCCTCAACAGAGATACGTGGAACACATCGTGAACTTTGGAGAGACTTGGCGGCATTGCCAATCGGTAAGCTACCACCCCAATTCTTTCTAGAATTTCGAAAGGTCTAATGTACCTGGGACTGAATTTACCTTTCTTACCAAAACATATGACTCCCTTCCATGGAGATACATTCAGGAAAACATGATCACTGACTTGAAATTCCCAATCCTTTATTCGGTTATCGGCATAGCTCTTCTGCCTAATTTGAGTTGCTTTGATATGGTTTTGGATTACCAGTTATTGGACTACAAGTTTTCTTTCACCAACGTCATCCCAACAGGTTGGTGTGCGACATCTCTTTCCGTATAACGCTTCATATGGTGCCATATGTATACTTGAATGAAGTCTATTGTTATAGGAAAATTTTACCAGAGGTAAATATTGATCCCACATACCCTGAAAGTCAAGTGAGCCGGATCTCAACATGTCTTTCAACGTTTGAATAGTTCATTCTGATTGTCCATATGTTTGTGGGTGGTGTGAAGTGCTCAAATGAAGTTCAGTATCCAAGGCTTTCTAAAGACTTTTCAAGAATCTTGAAGTAAAATGGGGATCATGATCAGAAACAATCGATTGGGGTACTCCATGAAGTCTCACAACTTCATAAATATATAGTCTTGCTAGACGTTCCAGTGGTAGATATTCTCTTATAGCAAGAAAATGTGCTGACTAAGAAAGACGATCAACAATAACCCATATTGCATCATTCCTTCTAGGAGACTTTGGTAGTCCCATGAAAAATTCCATCGTGATATTATCCCATTTCCACTCAAGTATGGGAAGAGGTTGCAATACTCCACCAGGATGTTTCCTTCCAGCTTTCACTTGTTGACAAACCATACATCTTGACACAAAATCAGAAGTCTCCCTCTTCATGTTGTCCCACCAAAAATGTTCCTTCAAATCACTATACATTTTGGTGCTCTCAGGGTGTATAGAGAAATTTGAACTATGAGCATCATCCAGCAAATCCTTTTTAGATCAGGTATATCAGGAACACAAAGTCTCTTCCCAAATTTGAAAATTCCATCTTCATACACAAAGTCTCTCAATCTCCCATCATTCACAGCTTTAATCATCTTTTGAAATTCTTCATCATCGGTTTGAGAACTCTTAATCCTTTCTAGTAAAGATGGTTTGGCAACCATTTGAAAAAGCATTGATGTTTCACCTTCCCTGGTTATTCCCATGTCCATCTTCACTAGATCCTTGAAAATTGAATCCCTTTAAATTCTCATATTGTTCAAAACTCCATGATCTTTTCTGCTCAAAGCATCTGCCACCTTGTTTGCCTTCCCCAGGTGGTAGTGTATCGTACAATAATAATCCTTGAGTAGTTCAAGCCATCGCCTTTGCCTCATGTTGAGTTATTTTTTAGAGAAAATATACGTCAAACTCTTATGATCAGTATAAATCTCACATTTTCTCCATAGAGGTAGTGCCTCCATATCATCAAAGCAAAGATCACAACTACTTACTCAAGATCATGAGTAGGATAGTTTTGTTCATGAATTTTCAATTGTCGTGATGCATAGGAAATAACCCTATCATTCTACATAAGGACACAACCAAGTCCCTTCATCGATGCATCACTATAAATAAAGAACCCATCATTCCCCAGTGGTAGAGTAAATATAAGAGTATTGACTAATATTCTCTTCAGTTCTTCGAAACATTCTTCACACTCTTTTGTCCAAACAAATTTAACCCCTTTACGGGTGAGCTTTGTTAATGGGTTAGCCAGCCGGGAAAAATTCTGGATGAAACTTCGATAATAACCTGCTAAACCAATAAAACTACGTACCTCAGTTATACTCGTCGGTGCATTCCATTCTTGGATTGCCTTGGTCTTAGAAGGATCAACGATAATTCCATCCTTAGAGAAAATATGGCCAAGAAAAGAAATCTCCTGAATCCATAATTCACACTATCTAAACATCCCATATAATTCATGTATTCTCAGACTTTTCAGGATAATGCGCAAGTGATTTTCATGATCTTCATAGAATTTGGAGTATACCTAGATATCATCAATAAATACCACCTAAAATTCATCAAGATATTCCTTGAAAACTCTATTAATCAGATCCATGAATACAGAGGGTGCATTAGTCAATCCAAAAGGCATTATTTTAAACTCGTAATGCCAGTACCTGGTTCGAAATGCTGTCTTCAGAATGTCTTCCTTATTCACACAAAACTGATAGTATCCAGATTGAAGTTCAATCTTTGAAAAGTATTGAGCTCCATGCAGTTGGTCAAATAAATCATCAATGCGAGGTAGGGGATACTTGTTCATTATTGTTATATCATTGATCTCCATGTAGTCGATACATAACCTCATAGATCCATCTTTCTTTTTAACAAAAAGAATAAGGGCTCCCCATGGAGAAACACTATGGTGAATAAATCCCTTATTACTCAATTCCTCTAGTTGTTTCTTTAGTTCAACTAATTCTACAGTGGCCATTTTATAAGGGGTCTTTGATATAGGCCTTGATCCAGGAATTAAATCAATGGAAAACTCAGTTTCTCGTTCTGGAGGTTGTCCAGGTAAATCTTCCGGAAACACATCTATATATTCATTAATCACAATAGGTACATCCTCTATTTGAACATTCCTTTACTCACCCACTGTAATTTCATTCTCTTCCTCCCCAATAATTGAATTTAGTTGAGCTATTGGGGGTGGATCTAGATAAGAATTAGGTGGTGACGATTCTTCTCTAAAGATAAGGTGTTCCTTATCATCATCATCAAAAATCATAACCTCATTATTCTTAAAATAAATATTCACATCATGGTCTGAAAGCCAATCCATACCGAGGATTATATCAAACTCAATCATTGGTATGACGATGAGATCAGCAGATAACGAAAATTTATGTGCTCTAATGGGGACTGATTCACAAAACTTTGTTGCAATTATACTTCCCTTAGGAGTTTTAACTGATAACTCCCTTGTTAAATCAAATTGGAAATATCTAAATTTATTAGAAAACTGGGAAGATATGAAACAATGCGATGATCCAGAATCAAATAATGCATTTTCTAAACTTGAGGAAACCATTAAATTACTTTCCACCACGTCTTTCAGAGCTTCTACCTTAGCAGTAGTGATAGCATAAGCTTGGCCTTGATCCCTTGGCCTTTTCTAAGGTAAGTTACCCAGACGCTTAGGATGTTCATTTTCATAATTTACCATATCCCTGCAATTGTAGCATTGGACATCAGTAGCTTCCTTCTCACCTTGTAAACACAAGATTGGTGGCCTTTTTCACCACACTTGTAACAGACACCCATTACCTTCAAGAAAGTACCGAGGTGTTTCTTCCCACATTTACCACAGGATGGATATTCAAACTTTCCCTTATTCCCTTTATTTCCATTCCCATACTGATCAGCAGATCTCTTCTTCTCTTGCTTTGCTTTAAAGTCATAAGACATAGAGAATTCCTTTTCTGTCTTGATAGCACATGAGACAATGTCTTCGTATGATGAGAAGGATTGTTAGACTAAGTCTCGATGGAGAAATGGTTTTAACCCATCAATGAAATGATCAATATTACTTCTTGGGTTACGTATATAATCTCCAGCATACCTTTCTAACCTTGTAAATTTAGCCTCATACTTTGCGACATTCTCATCCTCCTTTTGTCTCAAACTTAGAAATTGTCTTTCCATATCTTCTCGATGGTCACGAGGAATGTATTTTTCTAAAAACAGATATTCGAACTCCCTCCATTCCATATTTGATACTTTTTCATCTTCCTTCATATTTTGAATCAATGAACTCCATTGATCAACATCTCCAGTGAGGCGGTAAACTGCCATGATAACTTTTTCCCTTTCACTACATCCAAAAGCCAGAAATATTTTCTCTAGGGAACTTACCCATTGCTCAGCTACCAATGGATTTGTACTCCCATTGAACATCGGTGGTTGTTGCCTCATGAAGTGATCTAACATTGATCCTCCATGCTACAGATTAGGGTGCTCCATACGGGTAAGGTTATTATTTATCACCTGAGAGAGTTGTCCCAGTATGGTGATTAGCTGATCGGCACCGGTTGCATCACTAGCTCCACTATAATTATCTTGAGCATGAGGGAAATCCCTACATGGAGTGCGTGCATTGATACGGTTTACATTTCTTCCAATAGGCGCCATTTCTAAACAATGGCATAAACTAGATTAGATTATGAATCAAAATACATAATTCCATACTTATAAAACACTTAACATAAATTGAACTATTTATGGATATAATCCATAATCATAAAAATGTTTTCTTTGAGAAAGTATATACTCATAAACTCTTAAAAATGATTTGTTAAGAAAATGAGAGTTATCCTAAGAATATCCCCTGGGAGTGTCGTAACCATGAGTGCAGTAAGGCCCGTTGTCGTGCACCAGTTCCCGTTCGAGTCTAACTCAAAGCGGTGTTTTTGGGTTTTACCCCTTGGTACATCTATGCCAAAGCCGCCTCTACCTTCTCGTATCTAGAACGGGATGTATTGCTCAGAAAACTCACAAAATCTCTACAATACCAAAATTCTAGGATGTTCTTCAATACTAATCCTCAAATTCCATCTTAAATCAATGTGCTCTAATCAGAGTTTATCTAAATCTATATTCCAAGGGTTGTACTAAATTTCCTCTGATACCAACTGTAACGCCCCGATCCCAGTTACCCAGAGTCAGTGCATTATTACATAACATTTCCATGATCACAAGAAAGATCATGTCTCGAAAGACCGATTAGTTTAATATCCTTGGAATAAATAGATACATTAATAAGGTTTACATTACATCATAAATTTAAAACTACAACAATATAGTCTTCATAGTCCACACTCTTATCCCCTCATACTATCCTTAAAGGTCATTCATAAATTACTTCTTCACACCCTGGAAAAAATAAAACATAGAAAAGGGGTGAGCTCAAATGCCTAGTAAGGATAACAATATAGCAGAAACTTTCAAAAATAAGAATAAACAATTAAGGCAATATATAACTAAAACAAAAGACTTTTAAACTTGAACATAAACATAGCATGGAAAAAATAAAATGAAATAATTCCATTTACTTATTCACATGGATATTCTACTAATCGAATAATCACATGCAATATCAATAACCACATTTATAATGATGGAATGCATAATGCCAGACTATCATTACCACATAGCCAAGGCCTCGTGCCAAGACTAAAAATAAGATTTTTTCAAGGCCTTATTCCAAGACACTATTTTTTCTCATGAGACCTACCGATGCATCGAGTAGCTATAGCAGGCTCCACCCGTCACATATTAAGTCCAATGCATTCCCATATGAAAAGGTTTAAACATAACATAAACATTCGTATTAAAAATAGCATACAAAATGTAAATATTTCATCCATAAACCAATAATGGTATAAAAATAACACATCTATAGTCAAACACATCACAAAACCTTCAATACAATATAGAAGTTTTGTATAATAATAAATCAACTTCAAATATGTTTAAAATCCATCAAAGGGTGTTGACATAGATGAAATCAAAACTCTTTTTAGAGAAATATCTCTTTCTATTTTGAAATTATTTAAGATTCATATATCTATATAATAAAACATTTTATTTAAAAATATTCTTATAATCTTGTAAGGGAAGCTTCGACAATTTTATAAAGGAGTAAAATAGCCGCACCCGCCGTATAAGTTAAAAAAACATTCTTACCATAATTCTGTCGAAAAGGTTAAAATATCACCTTGTTTGGAAAACGACAGAAAGATTTCTTTATAAAAATCTTATAAAAAGTCAGAAAAGGGTATAAATTAATTTAACCGATATTATTGTAAATATTAAAAATGTTTTGAAATACATTTTTAAGAAACATGGATGTGGATGAAAAAGAAATCCCAACAGATTATTACGTATAAACAACCTCGGATAATGAAGAGATTGTGAAATAAACCCTTACCTTGTGCTTTTCCTTGTTTGGGGTTAGGTTAACCTCCTTTATAATGGAGAAATAATTTATATTAAATTATACAAGAATCATATACAGTAATATGATTTCATATATGATCTTTTAACATTGATTTGTTAATAATATCTTAGTATTATCGTCGTTTCGGGTGTTAACTTACTCGTTTTCTTTTATATGTTTTGTTATGTAAGCCATGTTTGTCATGGATATGATGTATCTTATTCATATCCAGAATTATATCAAGTCCTTAAACATTATTTTTAAATCATCAAATGATAATTATACTTGAATGGATACGATGGAGAATGAATCTGATCGCGTTCGTGGAGACGGTAGTCCGTACGTACGCACGAGCGACAATATCATTGTTTTGATATTAAAATAATATATAATTGGATGGTATATTATATATAAAGAATCATTATCAGGTTATAATTATTATTTAAATGAATTAAAAATCATTATTATACCCATACAAATAATAATATATTGAAGAACAATTACACTACGACGTGGAGACGGTAAGCTGTACGTACGAACGTATGGTGACATGTCATTCAAAGGATGGATAGAATACTGAATATGGTTGTACCATATTTATAATAATATTACAGTATATAGGATATACTAGATTCATTATTTTATAATGGTAATAACAGAGAAAGAAGAATTGGATGAAGGAAGGAACTCGAAAAAGGGTGGTGAAATCATTACCTCTTCTTCAGGTTATTCCTTTTGATTTGATCAAAAGGGATCCATAAATTGGCTTTCTGACTAAAGGAATGCCTCTAGGATGAAGTGAGGTAAGTTGAAAGAGTATTTGGGCAGGTTTTGGCCCATCCAAAAGGATTTGAAGGTGTGAATTAATGAGAAGGAGGAGTGCCCTTTTATAAGAGGGGTGAGGGGCACCTTTGGAAAAGCTAGAAATATTATTTTATAATAAATTCATATTCGGATTCTAATGGCTCCAAAGTAGATTATTTAAAGGTTAAGGTGGGGATAGGTATAAAACCACTCAACCAATAGGATTTATACAGTTTTGGGTTACTATATTAACCTTATCATTAAGTATTAACTCTTAGTTAATTAGTTTCACTTTTACAATGTCTCTTTGTATTTTAATATTATATGGTTAATAAACGTACTATATACATCCAAGAGACCCCCAAGTGGTCCATTAATGATACACCAATCATGATATAAGTATCTTGGCCAAACCTTAGATTTTTAGGAATTTAATATCAATTAATAATTTAATAATTGTTTTAAAAACTCTTTTATGTCAATGTTGACACTATTCAATAGTTGATTGTTGTAAAAATCATAACAGAATTATTAATTCTAAAACAGTTAATTAAATCATTCCTAACATGTCATATTAACATATAAAATTAGTGTAATTCAGAAAAAGTCTCATATTATATTTATTTGGGTTTTTATAATATCAATTATCTTAATTTTGCACTATTATGGTAATTAATGCATCATCATTGTGTCATAAATAAATTAAATTATTTAATGTCTAAAAATAAAAAATAAACTATAATTAAGTAGGAAATATTTTTTGATTTCTAATGAATATTTATAGTCGAATTTCCAACATATATAACCCTATGTAAAAATTGTTTTGCTAAAGGATATATGCTTATGTCATTTTTGTATTTATTTTAACTTAATTAAAATAATGTGTCCCTATCACCTACAAGTGGCTCCATGGGGTCCCAAAATCGACCCAAATATTTCCATGATCGGACATGTATCCTCCAATAAGGTTAGTACACATTTTAGAGTAATTTAGTATTATTATTATATTATTTTTTAACCCTTATTTACCGGATTTACCCTTTAACCATGGTAAATAAGGTATTTATCGAAGTAATTAGTCAAAATGTATAAAAATAAAAGTTACCTATTTACACAATTTGGACATACTAATTCCAAATATGGAATCCATTTTCCCAAATTCAAAACACAGCAGTGGCAGAGATTAATTTAAAATTAATTTCTGCTATCAAAACAAAAAGCGTGTTTTTAAGATATAATAACTATCAAAAGATTGGTACTTGTTTATGTCCGGTTTAATTGTGAAATTATGTCCAATGACCATAATTGTATTAAATTGTAAAAATATATTCTAAATATACTTTAAAACCACTCAAATTAATAATTTATCATTATTAATTTTTTTTATTATAAAAGTTGTTTTTAATTAAAATTTAGTAATTTTCACTATTCATCAAAATATTAATGTTATCCGAAAAGTACCAAAATTTCACCTTAGGCTAAATTCGATACTCCAATTCAAAAAATAAAGTCCATTTTGAGAGATAAAATTTCTAAAATTTTAAAAAGTAGGTATTACTATTCATAACGGCTAGTTTGATCGGTTGTGGTGTGTGTTAGAACTCGATATTGCGTACAACACACGCTATTGCATTATTCAAAGGGAAACGTACCGTAGAAGCTTGGGGTGTTACATTAAATTACATTATTTTAGATAAATTATTGATAAGAAATTTTGTAGTTGTAATATATACTCCTTATAAAAGAATTAATCTGCATATTATCAATAAATGTCTCAACAAAAGGAGATTGAGATGAAGTATCATACCTTGGGTCTAACTTGTCTCGTTCATTATTTAATTTCCTAAATAATAAAATTAGATTAATTTATACTTTCTTGAGATATTTTTTCAATTTTATTAGTCATTTTATAACACTTATTTCCATGTTATAATAATTAGTTAATTATTTGAGTTCATATCGGACGTTTCGTCGATGTTCGGTACTTGAGTCGAAAATGAAATTCTTTTGTTGTAAATAGTCCACGTGGTCATAAGTCCATAATCTCTAAAATTTTATTCATGATTTAAAAATCATATATAAAAAGAATATATGTATTTATAAAAAAGCATAATATTTGGAGAAAAAATGAAATTTACCGTTCAAGGAGACGGTACGTCGTACGTACACATGAACCCTACATTCATTATTTTTCATATAAAAAATGAAAAATAATTGGTACATAGCTATATTATAAATAAATTATAACAAATATTTTATATTAATTACATTTATTCATTAAATATTTCTATTATATTTTCTATGTATGGCATGAACGAATCATATCACATTGAGGGGGCGGTAGTCCACACATCCTCCAATGAAATTATCCTATTTACCTATTTTGGAAAGCATAAAGGTATGGTGTAAATTTAAAATAAAAATGCATAAAGATAATATAAATATAATATATATCATATATTATTATAGTTTGATCATAATGGAAACCATTTTATATGGTAGAAAAAAATTGAACAATCATCGTTTCGTGAGCCATTAGTTCCCCGTACAGAGAAACAATATGTTCTATATCCACTATATGGAGGTATATTTAATTTTAGGTCGAACCCATGGCATAAAAAAATCCTAGTATATTTAGGATATTGTTTTTTTATAAAATAATGTAATAAAGACCAATTTGTACGTTATAGAAGGAAAATAACGGAAAGGAGCTTGGGAGGAGACGTTACCTCAAAATCAGGTAAAACTTTTTGATCGGAGTCAAAAGACTTTCATGAATTGACATCCTCCAAGGTAATGGAATATATGAGAAAGTGAGATATTTTCGGAGATTATTTAAGAATAATTTGTGTGATCCAAGGGGCTTCAGAGGTGTGAGTAAGTGGGTAGAGGTGGTGGCCTTTTATAAGATGTAAGAGAGGCACTTTAGGAATGTCTTGAAATATTATTTTATTGTGAATTTATTTTCGAATTATAATAGCTCCAAAGTGATATAGTTCAAGGATATGGTGATTATGGGTCCAAATTACCTCATCCAATAGTATTTATATAAGTATAGGTCATAAATGTAAACTTATCTTTTGGTTTTAACACATAGTTAAATAAATTAACTCTAACCATGTATTCTTGTATTTTTTTACTATATGGTTATTATAGAAACCATAAAATGAAAAAACAACCTCAAGTGGATAATTAATGGAATTTATAACACTATCTACATAATTGGGATGAATCTTATATTTTTATGACTATTTTATAATTTAATAAAATTGTATTTGTTTTAAAAAATCAATTTTTCCAATTTTGCCACTATTTAGTAATTGGTTTTTATTAAGTCATAAAAACTAGATTCCTTAAAACCAAATGCATTAATTCAAAAAAACATGTCATATCCTCCAAAAATATTCGTGGATGGAATTAAATGTTTAAAATTACATTAATTTTTTTATTTATAATATCGATTATTTAAATATTTCATTAATAAGGCAATCATTGTATCATCATTGTGTTATAAATAAATTTATATATATAATATATAAAAATTATAAATGAAATATAATTATATATGAAATCATTATATATTTATAATTAATATTTATAGTCATAGAAATAAATTATATATCCCCATATTAAAATTGATTTTGTAAAAAGATACATTTTAATGTTATTTTTCTCTTTACATTAAGTTTATTATTATAACATTTCATTATCACACACAAGTGGAGTCCAAGGGCCACCACAAAATTGAAAAGATTTTATTTCTCTCCCATGACTCATCCAACAGGACTAAGAAACTTTTTATGATAGTTTTATGTTATTATAATGTAATGTTTACCCTTATTTACTTAATTTACCCTTTTACCATGTTAAAAAATAATAATTACTGAAGTTACATTCCATAATGTCCAAAAATAAAAGGATAATATATACATAATTTGGAAATTATAATTCCAAATATGAAATCCATTTTTCAAAATTCAAAATAGATAATTGGTATAAATTAATTTAAAATTAATTACCGTTGTCAAAATTAAAAAGCGGGTTTTAAAAAAGTAAAAACCATCAAAAGATTGTCTTCTGTTTATGTCAAATTTTAAAATGAAATTACTTCCAATGACCATAATTGGTCTAAATAATTAATACATAATTTTATTATACTTTAAAATAAATAAAAATGACAACATAACAGTAAATAAATTGGACAAAAAGACTGTTTTCAATTAAAATGTTGTATTTTTCACTAATCATTAAAAAATGATTTTTTCAGAAAAATACCGAAAAATTAACCAATTTAAATTTTGATGTCCTGCTTCTAAATAATCAGTTAATTTTTTCATATAGAACATATAAAAGTGATAAAAACTATATTTAAAAATTTTCTCCATCAAAAGGTGGTAAAGTTACCCTTTTAAAATATTAGAGTATTTTATGCATAAAAGTGGATTTATTCTCATTATAAGACTCTAAAATTTATTAGATGAATGTAAAAAAACATTTAATAAAAATGGGTAATCATAATTTAGTTAGTTTTTTCATTCCTTTTGATACAATATCTAGGTGATAACTACCATATAAAATAATAATATTTATTTGTTCATTTGATCTCGATGTAGAGTATCATGTATGCTATCAATCATTGTGTTTCCTTTTAAATACTTAGCATGTTACATTCTCCCCCCCTGGATATTAAATCCTCTCAATTTTAATTTTGGATTTCTAACCAAAATATGAATTTTCAAAATACCTTTATTGAAATCCCACATTGAAAAAAGGATTCCTAAAACTTCCACTTAAAATAAAGAATGGATTGTATGAAGGTAACCTGAGATACTAGAGTTCGATTTAGGAAAACATGGATATGTAAGAAAATATAACCATATTATTCTGATGGAGAGTGATAGAAAACATTGTAATGAAAAATTTAACAATGAAAAATTTGTAAATCTGTGATTGGTCAAAGATTCATTGATTTCATAATATAAAAAGTAAACATGAAATATTTTTTAAGATCCTTTTTAAGGAATTTGTTTTCTTCTTAGATTAAGAACATAAGGAAGCATACATAGTTGATATATTTATATTTTATAAGCAAAATTTCATCCTCATAATATTCCCGTAATTATGATGTACATCCCTAGGAATGACTTTAAGAATCAAATGTAACACAAAGCATAAAGGATATCAATATGTTAAAACTGAAGTTTAAAAGTAAAGTAAGACTCCATATTAATCAAAACCTTAAATAAATGTAATCCCAAAAAACATCATTCGGAAAGGTCCTTAAAACATACTATAACATCGATTAAAACCTCAGAAGGAGTGTCTAAATCCTTGAACTTATGGTTATCCTTTGAAAAACGCTAGGCTATTAAGAGATTCCGTCACTTCATTCTATATCTCAATGTCAACTGTAGTTGTCGCAATAGATTTTCTCAAAAATGTTTGTTTACGATCATATTGATTTACTCCTTCTGTGACTAACTTTGGACACTTATTTTCAAAATTTTACAACTTATTTCAGCAAAATAATATTAATGTAGACTAAATATCTTTTATCTCTTTGTTGGACTGTTTAGGACCCTTTTCCTTGCATTTATGAACCATGTGACCAAACATACCACATAGATAACCCCTTCCTGATCCTGGCATAAATTCCCCAAAATGTATTTTACCACACTTGGAACTAGTTATAGGATTACCTACAGAATTCATTATTGGTTCCTTCTCCATATCCTAGTACATTGACTGTTTATTAATCTTATCATCTTGGGGAACATAAGTGTCAGAAATATCCATTTCAACTTTCTCACCACAATGAACTAAATTTTCACAACATTTAATTTCTCAGGAGGCTAAATCTCTTCGTAGCCCAAGTTTTAGTCCTGATTAAAATCTATTAATTTAACTATCAGTGTCTCAAATAATATTCAGGACATACCTGGAAAATATTATGATGTTTTCCTCATATGAGGAAACTGAATCATCATCCTTTTTCTTAAATTCCAAGAATTGTTTCTCCATACTAAACTGAACAAACTTAGGGAAATATATCCCAATGAAAAAAAATCCTTAAATTCTTCCCATTCCATGACATAAAGGTTGTTTTTAATTATTTTATTCTTAACCAATAACCATCTTTGATCAGTTTCACCTTCAAAACGATAGATGGCAAGATTTACCTTTGGAAGTTATGAAAATCCCATGATATCAAATATCTTCTCCAAGGTATTGATCTATCTTTTAGATACCACTATGTTATATGTTCCATTGAATTATTTTGGATGTTACCTAAAAAAATTCTCCACCTTCTATATGTTCCTCAATGATTGGTATGCATGATCTTGTTCATGGATACCACCACCATTCACAGCCTCATTCAACTGTGCCATCACCACAACAAACTATTCATTTACGATTCCGACCACCTCATGATGTTGTTTTGAAAGGTTGTCTTCTTCTCAATTCCTTCCCATTACATATTTCATATTTCCTCTATGGAAACCATTATGAATAAAAAAAATTTAGATGAAGCAACATGGTAATCTTAAAATGCTACATCATTTGAAATTAACAATAAATTAAAATCCAATATTGGAAAGAAATTAACACCATCCAAACTTATAAGGTTATCTAAACCGTCCTCTAACACCTACTATAAGGTCCCAACATTAAACATTAATTAATATTGAGTTTGGTAACTAGAATTCACATCATATTATCTTTTCAATTTATAGTTTTATAGAATTCTTCCATTACTTATACATAACAAAATCATAAAAATACAAAGTGTAAACATCCAAACAATATATATTTTTACACAAGATAAAACTGTCTAAAATAAAACATGATCTATTTTTCATGATAAAATCTTCATAACATTTATCATGACTTAATTCATTTATCTTACCCATCCTTATACTCTATGAAAAACTTTTCAAAACTTGGGATGAGCACAAAAATTTATGTAAGGGACATAAAAACAAAGAAAACAATTAGTCTAGTTAAAACATGGTAACCCATTTTATGTTCTTGACAGAATGAAAAAAAAACATTTTCATATGAATGAAAATCATTATTTTTCTCAAATAATAACATTAAAACTAATAGCAAGCTATTAAAACACATTTAGGTGACATAGAGTATCATATACATAAAAACCCTTTAATTGGAATAACGATGTGGTCATCATCGAAATTGGATATATATAATGGGGATCATTCTTTGTATAATATATATAGGGCTCACTAGTGAGATATAATGGGGCTCCTGCCATTTTATAAGATATTACAGGCACACCCATGAGTTATAATGGGTCTCAACCCTATATATATGTTATGTCAGGATCATCCATTAGTTATAATGGGGCTCAACCCTTTATATAAGTTGTATTGGGCTCACCTGTGAGCTATAATGGGGCCCAAACATTCATACAAGTTATATCTATAAAAACCATTTCATATAATGCTCAAGTACCATTTCCAAAACATTTTCATCACAAAACCCATTTGAAAACTATTCTAATCCTATATGAAAAACATTTCCATATAAATATACTAATTTTCATTTAAGAAGATATTTTTAAAACTAAGATACCCAAAAAATAATAATAAGGGATTTATTTTACTTTTAAAAATATTAAGTCTTATAGAGGAATCCATGAATTAAATATCTCTTATGGCGATGGAGAAGATGTTGTCGTCGTATATGTTAAAAAGAATATTCATTTTTCCATTTGTCAAAACATTCTATATAGAACACATAAAAATATTCCATTATAATACCATTGATTTTAAATTAAAAATATAAAAAAATTTCCTTTAAAATCCTTTTATATAAATAACCTAAACATGTAAATTAATATCATGAATAAAAGATTTGATAATTAAATCTATAAACATTCAAGGTGTCCCATACCACTTTGAAAATTTAAATATCAATCTCCATGAATTAATATATTTACCAGAACATTTAATTACATTAATATAGATACAATATGTATATGAAATGTCATAGTGTCTGTATATACATGTTATAAAATAATAAAAGGGAATACTATCAAGAAATTGCTCAATGAAAGGAGTTTGAGACAAAGTCCCTTTCCGTGAGTCTAATTTGTCTCATTCCTTCTTTAATTTCCTGAATAATAAAATTATATGAATTTCTACATTCATGAGAACCTTTTTCATGATTATTAGTCATTTCATAATTCTTATTACCATGTTATAATAATTATTTAATTATTTGAGATCATATCGGACGTTTCGTCGATGTTCGGTACATATGTCAAAAATTAACTTGTTTTAATTTAAATTGTCCATGTGGTGATAAGTATATCATCTCAATAATTTTATTCATTATTTAAATATCATATATAAATAGTATATATATTTTTAGGATAAACCATAATATGCAGATATAACAAGTTAAATGTACCTTTCATTGAGACGGTAGGCCGTATGTACGCATTAAAGCTACTTTCATTTATCTTTCATATTAAAAGAATGAAACATTTATGATAGATATGTATATTATAATTCCAGTTTGATATATATTTTATATGAGTTATATATATTCCTTTAATTTATTCTTTATATGTTCTAGTTATAGAATGAATGAGTCATATCACTTTGAGGGGGTCGTAGTCCACACTTCCTCAAATGAAATTATCGTATTTACACATTATGGAAATCATAAAGGTATATTGAAAATAAAAATTAAATAAGATTAAATATAGTATAATTATAATATATATCATTTTGAATTTTAGTTCTATCATAATGGCCACCACGAGAGTTCGTAGGAGAAAATTGAGCAATCATTGTTTCGTGAGACATTAGTTCGTCGTACAGAGAAACAATATTTTCTTTATCCATTAGATTGATGTGTGTGTATTTTTAGGATGAAACCATAGGATAAAAACATACTAGTATATTGAGGATAAATATTTTTATAAAATTATGTAATAATTAAATATTGTGAGGTTTTACAAGGAAAATAAAGGAAAGGTGCTTGAGAGGAGACGTTACCTCTAAATCGGGTAACTCCTTTTGATTTGTTCCAGAAGTATTTCTTAAGTTTCCTTATTCCCAAGTTAAGGCTTATAGGATTAAGGGAGGGATTTTGGGAGCTTATTTATTAATAATTTGGGTTCTCCAAGGGGCATTATAGGTGTGATTAAGTGGGTATAGGTGATGGCCTTTTACAAGAGGGAGGAGGGTCACTTTAGGAAAGTCTTGAAATATTATTTTATTAAAAATTAATTATTGAATTATAAGAGCTCCACAGTGATATATTTAGAGGATAAGATGATTATGTGTCTAAATCCTTTTAACTATTAGGTTCTAGACATGTTTATGTCACAAATTTAACCTTATCCTTTGACTTTAACCCTTAGTTAAATAAATTAACTCTTACGATGTCTTCTAGTATTTTCATACTATATGATTAATATAGATACTATAAAATGAAACAATAACAACTAGTATATCATTAATGACTTTTATAATACTATATGATTAATTTTGACAAATATTATATTCTTATGACTATTTTCACATTTAATAAAATTGAATTTGTTTTAAAAACTCATTTATGTCAATGTTGACATGATTTAGTAATTTATTTTTCTAAAATTCATTAAAACTTCATTACCTCAAAAAATGATTTATTTAAATGATAAAATATAAAATTAATCCATAAATTTTTTTTATAGAATTAAATGATTAAATCACATTTATTTTAATATTTATAATATCATTTATTGGAATATTTCATTAATAAGTTATTCATTGCATAATCACTGTGTTATAAAGTAATTTATTTATTTAATATATGAAAATTAAAAATAAATTATAATGATTTATGAAATTATTTTAACATTTAATTAATATTTATAGTCCAATAGATCAATTATATAACTCTACAATATAATTTTTTTACTAAAAAGATACATGTTTATGTTATATTTCTCTTTGCTTTAAAGTAATTATTATAATATGTCATTATCACACCCAAGTGGCATCCAAGGGCCACCATTATATCAGAAGGATTTTAAAGGTATCCCATAACTCATCAAATTGTATTAGGACATGTGTTAGGGGAGTTTATATTATTATAAAATAATTTTTACACTAATTTACCTGATTTACCCTTTAACCCTGGTGAATAAATTTAATTATTGAAGTTATTATTCATAATTTATCAAAATAAAAGGATAATATTTAAATAATTTTGAACATATGATTCCAAATTTGGAATCCATTTTTAAAAATTCAAATCACATAATTAGAAGAAATTAATTTAAAATTAATTCCCTTTTTCAAAAAGAGAAAGTGGGGTTTTAAAAATTAAGAAGCATCAAAAGATTGGCTTGTGTGTATATCAAATTTCAATGTGAAATTGCATTCAATGAAAATTTTGGGATTAAATGATAAATGAATAATATAATTATACTTTAAAACCAATTAAAATAATAAACTAACTATATAAATAAATTGGGTGAAAATGTAGTTTTTAATTAAATGCACTATTTTTCACTATTCATTAAAAACCTAATTTTATCACAAAAATAACAAAAAATTATCCAATGTAAATTTTTATGTCCCGATTATAATGAATAAGATTGTTTTTTCAAATTTAACATATAACAGTGAAAAAACTAGATTTAGAAATGGTTCTCCATCAAAAGGAGGAAAGACTACCATTTTAAAACATTAGTGTATTTTATGCATAAAAGTGAATTTACTCTCATTATACACCTCTAAAATTTATTGGATGAATGTAAAAAACATTTAACAAACATGGGTAAACATAATATAGTTAGTTGTGTTCATTCTCACTGATACAACAGCTAGGAGAAAACTACTATATTAATTAATATTATTTAGTTTTTTGTTTAAGATCCCTGTGGAATGTCATGTACGCTATCAAACAATGTGTTTCATTTTCAAAACTCAAGATGTTAGAAATACATTATCTTATGAGACCTAACCATTAATGAAAAGAATTTAAGACTGATATAGGACCCCACCATAAATCATAAATACTTATGATTTCTACTTGAATAAACATTCACTTATCACATAAAAAAGAATCCATATAAGGATAATAGGTTCTATTAAACAAATCATATTGAACCCTAGATACAAAATGGGTTTCACTTATCCCTTAAAAACAAACTCAAGGATGAAAATCGGTTTCATTTCCTTTTAAATGGATACACATAAAGAAATTATCAGTAATCATAACATGATAAACCCATGTAAAATAAATGGGTATCCAATGATATCAAATATCCTCCTAGGTTAAAAACATTAAATCGAGATAATAGAGCATATTATATTGAAACCATATAGATAAAGGGTATTAAACTAAGTTAATAATTTGTATAATCAATCAATGTATATAATTTATATCAACACCTTTTCATCAATGAAATAAAAATAGTGTATTCATTGGGGAAGTCATTAGATGATAAATTATTGTAATACACATAAAATTATTAGGAAGGGAAAAGGCATTGATCGATCCTTTATCTAAAAGGAAATTTCAATACATAGTACAAAAAAATAAATATGTTGTATTGTTAAATATTAAGAATATATTTAATTGGGAATAATATTTTTCAATGGAAAATGACTTATATAAAAATACGTGTTATGAGTTTTAGGAAAATCACATTAGAAATATGAAATAAATATGACCATTTGAAAAAAATTTAAAAGATTTATTTTATAAATCTAGGATAAAAATAAATATTATTTTAGAAACCATGAAAACAAACTAGGTATGTTTCATGTAAAATGACAATGGTGGTAGAAATATGTGTTTCCATTTATAATGTGAAAAAGTGATTCTTTTTACACTTCATTGAAAATAACCTATACATATAATGATGATAACATATATAAATAAGTTTTATGGATATAAAGTAGTATTAAATGGCATAAATATTGTACGAGGACATTTAATATATCATCTAATTAATTGGGACATAAAAATATGGGGGATCCCAACCAAAAAATAGATTTGTCTTGTTTCAATGATAAGAAACAGTTCAGGTAAAATATGAGTCAAGAGGAAATGAAATATTAAGGTGAAATATTATACAAAATTAATGAAAAAAATGAAATTATGAGATTTTTTATAATGTATAAAAAAATTTAGGTGGATTATTATTCAAAAACAATCTTGATATAAACATAAGATTGGAAATGAAATCATTATGGATATAGTAATTTTTTGATTGATTCTCATTGAAATATTGAAAAACATAGAGTTATATAAATAACATTTATAAATTAAAGAATTATAGAAAAACAAATTCTACGGATTTATGTACGTCTTATAAATAATTAATTTTCATATAACATTAAAACACATCTCAATGAAGAGAAGTTGAGATGAAAAACCATTACCGTATTTCCCATCATAGACAAATTCCATATAAGATCCCATATAAATATCATAAATATATAAGTCAATAATTTTATAAAACAATTTATATATTAATACTTTCATATACAACATTTATAATCCATTCTTATTTTTATATTAGTTATTTATTATCTATTTTCGATGTCGGGTGTGCGTAATCTTAATCATTTTGAAATATTTTTGCAATAATGGGGTTGATATTTGTTATTGAAAAATGATCATCATTAAATGTTAACGAAATTTATTTTAAGGGGTTAATTTTTATTTCTTATTATTTTTGTGTTCCCTTTCTTGAGTACTTTTTTCATTATCCTAGAATGTGAAATTAACAAAAATGTATTTTTCTGATTATTTTTAACCTATAATTATTTATTTATTTATTAACAAGTTTAATAATGATGTATCATTTATAGAAAAAAGTAATAATGATATAAATATTTATATCATATTATACCATAAATTATGTTTCCATTATAATCCATGATATAATTTTATATCATTATTCATGTCACGACCTATCTTCTTCGATAGGAGGGAAGGGACAACATAGTGTCTTTCCCTTCCTTAGTCAAGAATAAAGAGAGATAATGACCCCTAGTCCCTCTTTCAATAGGACCTAGGGTGGTGACTAGCACCAAAGGTATATAATTTCACACACGATGTGAGGCATTACCCTTTGGATATAATAGGATCGGGAGATAAGGTGATAAATCCCAAGAAATTGCAAACATCACAAGGTAAGAGTAAATCCAAAATTTCATTCCCACATGAATGTTCGAAAGTACAAAACAATACAAATTACAAGGGAAATCCAAAGGGAAGTACCAAAAGAAATCAATCTAAGCAGTGATAGCAACTATCTGGACTCCTGAGCTAGTAAAGACTACCATAGTCCTCAAAGTCATCCTGGAAACATAAAAGCAGTTTTATATACGTAGGGTGAGCATACATGTATACTCAGAAGGGAAAACTAAATTTACTCATGCACAAGTGTGGGGAAACATACAAATGTCCCTGTAAAAAATACATAAACCAAAATCATCTGTCAAGTAAATCTATCCATCTAGCCTCACCAAAGTACACTCACCAAATAATTTAATTCAAGTAAAGTGGTAATATAATCACATCAATATTTGGGTACCCCTACACCACTTTCCTACTGGTTAGGTTCTCAATCCCAATGACTAACTTCATGATACTACTCCAATTAACACATGCAGTCCCACTACCACACCCTTCCCATATTCAACTAGGCCTCAAACACACATTCCCACTTCCACAACCTGTTTGCAAACACCTGGGCCTCGCAGCAACCACATACCATGCCCGGAAACATCTCGGCCTCATCCCGAAGACACTTGGGAAATAAACCTGCCTACATATACCTAGGCCACTCAACCACCAAAATAATACCTTCCAGAAGAGTATTTGGCTATATTAATCATAATCCATTATAGTATGCTCGACCCTCAAGCTATAAGTACCAAGAAAATGGATCCAGGATGTATGTCAGTAACCATCCATCCATCCTCCCACTGGGATATTGGGAATTACACCCTCCCCCATGAAATGGGTGTGTTCGGGACATAGTGCTCATCATGGATGCAGTGTGAATAAAAATCACAAGAAATAAAATTTATACATTTAAGGGTAAAAAAAACTCATCCCAACCTATGAGGTTCCAAAAAAATACCTAGTCCACACAAAACCACTTTTGATACTACCTCTATATGAAAAAGCACACGAACAACCACATGGTAAAACACAACCAAACACCTTTTTCATTAACTACACACCATATATTATATTAAAGAGTTCACTTTAATTATTCCAGCACTACCGGACAACTACCAGGGACAAAAAAACCCACACAGTAAGAAAACCAAGTATGCAGTCTCACTACACAACAAAACCAAAACCACCTTGCAGTTTTGATGCACATCATCTTCTCACAGCCACAACACAACCACAAGCAGTCACACATTCAACAAGTTCATCCATTTTACAATCAAGACCACAACCATAACCAACCCGCATCCCCGCTGTTCAAAAATTCCTCACAATCCACACAACCCAACATTACACAGCACACAACCCTAGCCATCAAACAGATCATATTCATATTTTCTCCAACAACTCATTAATTCAACTTCTTTAATCGGGGTGATCACAGAAGGGTTCTTCTTTATCGGGAATTTATTTAATTATCCAAATATATATATGACTAGTCCAATTTTAAGTTACATACATTCAATCTTAAGAAAAACAAGAAAAGAATAGCATCAACATTGCACAAGAAAGGACAAAAATGACCATGATTTCTAGAAGGAAATCGGCCACAACAATTCACAGTAGGAGATAATAATAACAGGTAAAATAGAAATCACAGCAAACCCTCTTCAATTCCCTGCTCGTTATTGTAAAAGAATGATTATAATTTTATCATATTCCCTTCATTTATTACTCCTGTAATTCAGTATAATTCACAAAACCATTACTACACTCACCCCACATCATACACCTAAGAAGGGAAATAAAGAAAAACTCTTACTAGATGCTCAAATATCGAAGTTCTTTCTTTGCACGAAGAAAATTAATTACACGGGAATGAGACACCAAGAAATTAGAATAGGGTAAATCTCTAGAACCGTTGCACGACTCATTGAGGAAGAAAGACTCTATGTGGAATGAAAACGGTGAGAGAATAATGGATCTTGGCTTATGAAAAGTTAGATCCTAACAGCCAGGGAGAATTTTTCAAAGTGCTTGAAAATCAAATCTGGGGTTGGACCACATGGATGGGCAGTTTCACATGTTGTTATTAATTTAGATCTAATAATTCCCTATCTAGAAAATGGTGGAGATAGAAGATATGGTAGAAACGACATTAAATAGGGCCAAGATTAAAAGAGTTTTCATTTACGGGAGAAAAATGCGTAACAGGGGTGAAACTGGAAAAACTGGAATAGAGGCAACGATCGATGCCCTGGAACCAACGATCGTGACTCATTGATGTCTTGACTCAACGACACCCTAACTCAATAATTCCCTGGCTCACTGATGCCATGTCTCACTGATGCCCCTGACTGACCGATGAACAGTCTCACTGACACCCTGACTTGCTGACACCCTGACTCACTGATGCCCTGACTCACCGACACTTTGTCTCACTGACGCACTGACTCACCGATGGCTTGTCACACCAATTCCCTGAATCACCAGCACACTGATATTCTGAAACAATGATATGCCGATACACTGGCATGCCGACACACTGACATGCCGACACGCTAACATGCGCACAAAATGACATGCTGACAGGCTGACATGCTTACAGTCTGACATGCTGACCCTGTGACATGAAGACACCATGACATGCCGACACGCTGACATGCGAACACATTGACTTTCCCACACACTAGAATTCCCACACACAGACCTTCCAAAATTTTTACATGCCGACACGCTAACATGCCCACACACTGACATGCCGACACACTAACATTCGTACATACTGACATGCCGATAGTTTAAAGCTGAATTTTTTGGAAAACTCTTAGAATGAGTCAGTAACCCCCCCCCCCCCAAAGAGCACCCCAAACACTATATTTTCACAAGGGAATGGTGCTGAGAATTCTGGGCCATTATAGTTCATGTATTGGTCAAACCGACCCAAACTAGAACATATTATGCTCTATGGATGATTATGAGGTGATTTAGTTACAATATCAATACACCAGTTCAAAAATGAAATTATTTATTCTTTATTAGTGTGATATACCCTAATTATAATGGAAGTAGAAGAATAGTTAATAGATTTGAAAATATTACATAATTTAAATTATTGATTTTCCTCTTAGTATGCTTTCTTTAAATGATTTAATTAAAGATAATCATTTGATCATTATATATTAATGAATTTCTATGATATGTTATAATATAAACTAAATGATATCCTAGAAATCATATTTCACCAGTAAACACATTCTCAATACTATCAATGTATGATGATGTGGACTTAATTTTACATAATTTCCCATATATTTTTATTTGTTTTTTATTGATTTAATTAACTAATTTTTTACTTCTAAATATTCACAGATTTGTTTTTTATAATTTAATTTATTAAATAATCTATTTTTATTGTTGATTATGTATTTTTATCATTTAAAACAATATATTTAGTCTTACTAATATTTCTAGTATAATAATTTTCTAATTAGTTGTGTGATTTTAATATGGATTACATTTTAATAATATAAAATTATAAATTAATTACCTAATTAGTCATTTTATATATAATTAATTAAATTTTTATTAAGTTTAATATTAAATATTTTAATTTAGATCAATTAAAATAAATTATATTTTTTAATTATTCTATTTAACAAAATATTTAGTCATTATTAAAAGTTATGTGTTAGAGTTTTAATTTCATAAAATAATATATTTTTATTTTTAATTCTTAATCTAGTAAATTAATTAATTAATTAATTTTTTTTTAATCTTTAATATTCATATTGTTTTAATATCATAATTTTTGTTTCATGTTTGCAGTTAAAAATTTAATAAACTAATACTGCTTCTTGCCACTGTCGGTGACATAATCAGTCACCGATGCTATTCGACCTCACTCACTATTACTTCTCCCTTTAATCAATTTATTTATAATTAATTAATTAACTCATTAGTTCCATCATTAATAATTAACTTGTTTATTATAAATAGATAATCTTTTATCAATTGTATTAATGTATGGGAATAAAATTTATAAATTAATTCATTAATTTGAATGTTTTATTTCTATTTAAACTTCAATCCAGTTTCATTTTCATTAGGTAACTCTATTTAATTTTTAATCTTAGTTTCTATATTTTTAGTTTTATTTTTTTAATTAGACAATCAATTAATAATTTTAATTAATTAAATTTTTCGTTTATGTTTAATTTATTAACAGTTTTATGTTTATTTTGGAGTTAAATTATGAGCCACTGACATAGCATCAGTATCTCCCCTCCTTTATGTCGGTGTCTCACAAGTCACTGATGCACCAATTGTTGGTAGAACAAGCTACCAGCGCAGTCCCTCTTCTCTGTCAGTCTCACCGACAGTAGTCTCCTGTTACCAATGAATCACTTTTTCTAATAGGTGACTCTTCTATCTTGCCGACGCATCCACCCCCCATCACCTTATTATCGACACTCCCAATGTGACTCACCGACAGCCAGCCTTGGCGGCGACTCCTCTGTTTCACCCACACAACCCTTGCCTCGCCACCGCTCCACCCCTGCCTTGGCTCACCACCTATTCAACCACTAAAACAACATTTTCACACAATTCTTAGACACATTAGAAACCACATAAATACCAAAAAAATTCTAACAAACCAGTTTCTTATTCAACTCAATCAATTAAATCATGAAAAATTACAGATTAAATTACTCTTGTTCTTCCCAGATCTGAACAATCTGAAGCCATTATGACCAAAAGAAGCATCACTTACTCAACCCTAATTCCGTCTGACATTGGACCACCTAATATTGACTCATCACAACTTACCAACATTGGTTGGTTGATGCCGTAAGGATGGTTCTGCTGCCAAAGAACCCAGAACTGCTGAATCATCACTACTGCTAGTCTGAAGAAGACTCATCACTGGAGCAGATTGGAATAAGTGCCACCACACTGCCTCCTGTCACTAGAGGATGAACCCTCCACATTTCCTTACATCCTCTATTGGGTTAAACAACCCACATTGTGGGTTGGAGAAAAATGGAACCCCCCCCCACTTTTTCACATGAGATGAAAAGGGGGGAGGAGAAATAATTCTAAAAAAAATTAATTAAAATAAAACTTTTTAAAAACACACGACAAAAAATATATAACATATTTAATATAAATAAATAAATAATAAAATTTATAAAATTTATAATTAAAAATAAAATATTAATAATAATAATTTAATATTTAACCAAAGAAACCTAAAATAAACAATCCTTAAGTTGTTTCTTTGATTTAATAATAATAATTAAGATAAAATTATTGAATGTTTCAATTAAAATCAACATTAATAATAAAATTAAGTTAAATAAATAAATTAAATTAGTAAAATTAAAATTCTTAATCATAAAATAACAATTCTAATAAATATCTTTTATAAGATACTTAAATATTAACATTAATAATATTAATAATTTAATATTTAATAATTAAATTATTTCTTAAATAAATTTTAAATAAATAAATATAAATTAATTAATTAATAAATATAGTATTTATAATATATTTTTTTAAATATTATAATTATATTTATAATTATAAAATTAATAAATTAAATAAAGTATTTAATTTAACAGAAAGTATAATACTTTAATGTGAATCATACTAATAAAAAATATTTAACAAATATGAATAATATTATTTATTTAAAATGAATAATATAATCAACTAAATAATTGTTAAACTGTAATATTTATAAATTAACTATAATGATGATTTAAATAAATCAACAAAACTTAATATTAAATTACTTTTAACAAATTATCTACTAATTAATAATATAAGTTAATATTTTGGTTTATAATTTTTTTTATAAAAATATTCATTTCTATTGTTTACCTTTTCAGATTCAAGTTAGACCCCTTATTTCATCACAGTTCATTTCAACTACCTGGAGCGGAGTTAGTAACATGGGTTTTGGTGAAACAACATGAGTTGCAGGGAAAAATTGAACTTATGCAGATGCACAATTGAGGACAACCCAATATCGATGCAAACAAGTGGTCACTTGTAATAGAAGACAACAGAATTAAAAAGGAGAAAATAGACTAGTAAGGGTGGGGGATATAAAATTACCATTCAACACTTTATCATGATGAGAGCAGGAGAGTAGAGAAACTGGAGTCTTGGAAGTTCATCCCTTCATCACATCTCGAAGACAGAGTCGTGGAGAGACGAAGCACTGGGGGAGTTATTTCTCCTTCTTTTGGTCTAAATTCTTATAATATTTAATCAAATGTTTATTAATATTTTAATTTTTATGATTGAAGGCTAAAAACTTTAGCTCAAAATTTTTTATTTTGCTGTTTTATTTTTATTTTTGATTCCTTCAAACACTTTCTTTCTATGAAATCATAATAATTTGATGAGAATGATTATGATTTTTTTTTAATTGTTCACATCACAAATGTTTTCAAATAAAAACATCAAGATAAATTGTTGAGATTGATCTTGATGTTTCATATCAAAGATTTAATGTTAGAAATTTCGGAATTTTACGGGGAGTTAAATTCCAATTTTTTTCTTATTTTTTAACTTCTATGCAACTCAATTGATTTTTATAAAGAAAAACTCTAGGATTCAATTTTATATCTATTGAATCTACTAGATAAAAATATTATTCATCATTACTCAAGGTGTGTTACAAAAAAATGTGTGTGAAGAAGTCCTTCTTTTAAATAGTAGTTTAGAATTCATGAGTGTTAATTTTGATTTGTTGCATCATAATCCCCATCTCACTATCCTAGCTATTGTTATGTTGTTAGTCATCATATTTTATATTAATTATTGTAATATTTAGTTAAATAAGATATATTGGTTCTCATACTGTGTAAAAAATTAAAAAACATAAAAGATTAGAAAATATATATAGAAAATTTTACCCACTTTTGACACTAGTGGGTTGCTTGAAAAGAAATATGGTTGCACTACCTTCCCTGTGGGATCAACCCTACATTCCAATATACAGTAGTAGTATGAACATAAAAAATTTAAACATTGAATTGTTTTCAACGACATGTGATTAATGTTTTTGGCTTCGTTTCTAGGGAAGTCTTCGTGCAACAATCATTTTGTAAATTTTTTTTAAAAAATGCAAATTTAAAAATATCATAATAAAAAAATTGGAAAATTGAAATGTATGTTTAAAAAGACTATGTTCTGTGAGTTAATATATATTTTTTCCTAATGCCTTTTACTACTTTGATTCACTGCTATTTTTCCCTGTTGTTTATACTTTTACAACTTCTTTTTTACTGTTGTTGAACTTTTTTGTATAGAATTTCACATGTTTTGACCCATTTTATGAACACTAGATCTTCTACAGTTAGACTATATCCCCTAAACCTACAGTTAGACAAACATATTTTTGCTCTAAAAAAGAAAAAAAACTAAAATTGAGAATATAGATGATAGTGTTCCTATACCTAACAACATCTAAAACCATATGGAATTGTTAGAGGAAGTCGGAAGGCCTATGATGAGGGAGTTCCAACTCCCTCAAGTTTCATGTAATCCTTCATCCATTAGACGTACACCTAGAGCCTAAAATTTTTAGTTTAAAAAATCCCACTGGTCACTATTTCCTAGATTCAGTAGAACTTTTATTGAGGGATCTCCAGACTTCATTAGATATTTTTACAATACTATTCCACAATTAACACTTCTAGAAATAACAAAAAATGACTTGAGAATTAGAGTCTTTCCCTTTTCCCTTAAAGGGAATTCTAGGATCTAGTTTTTGATCATATATGAAAACAATACTGAAAATTAGGACCACATTAATAACTCATTCGCAATGAAATTATTCACTAAAATAATTAAAGGAGATCTTAGAACTAAGATAACGAGTTTTTACCAAGAGGATGGAGAATCATTTCATGAGGATTCAGATAGATTCAGCGACCTTATTAGGTAGTGTCCCCATTATCAACTCCCATCCCACCTTTTCATGGGTACCTAAGGGGATACATGACTTGTGTATGTTGTCCAAAACAGGTCAGGAATTTTATACACAACAAGAAAGGATTACACGATGTGTAATGGTTTAATGATGTGTATTTATAAATGATCAATTTTAATTAAAAATGTGATGAGTTTCCCATAATATGTTATCGTTGTATATTACATGATGTGTAAAGGTATTATAAGTTATTTAAATACTCAAGAAGAAATTCTTCGGACATAATATGAACGGTATTTCAATTCATTCTCCATATGAATTTTTCCCTTGACATAGAAGGCTTATCTAGTGAATTCTAGAGTCTCCATTTGATCTGGATTGATCTGTTCAGTGTTGGGTCATCGTAGAAGTTGGTTCTCGTCTCTCCCTATGAGTAAACCTTTTCTCATCTACATTTTTTGAACATATTAGTGAAAATGTTTGTCATTTTTTGGTTTATTGATATGTGGTGATGATTCCTCTTATTCCTCTTCTGGATCTGTGGTGTAATAATATTTTGGGGGTTGTTTCCTTTGATGGTTTGGGTATGTTGGGTGTGTGTTCTTGAGGTATGTTTTTTCCCTTATCTACCAACCCTTTTCATGAATGGGATCAATTATATGATGTGTATATTTATTCTAGGGAATTAGTTTTCATTGTTTTGTTGTTCATTCTATTAGATCCTTCACGGGCATTTGCAGCCTCATTTTTTGAAGTATGTGGTTCTATCTCTAGCCTATACTATTCAGATACCTGATATGAAACACTTCGGTGAGACCCTACTGAGCATGCCGGCTCACGCCATGAGTACCTATTCAGATCTGTGTATACATGGTTAGGAATTTTGATGTAAGGAATTATAATGTGTCACATTGAGGAACTGAGCTTTTCTATCAACTAGTATGGCTAGTTGTTGGTGATATGGTGGGGGTTTCCCATGCTATCACATTGATTATTTGATTTTTTCTATTTTGGTAGTCATTGTGATTGGAATTATACTTGGTGATATGTTCTACTCTTGAGTTGTTTGGTTTCTACTATTTAATTTCAATTATTTCATAAATTTATTTCTTCTACAATTGTTTTTATTATATATATATACATGGTATATTCCTTAGTTTGGGTGAAATTATTACACCAATTTTTTTTGATACCCTGGTGTTATTCTCCAACTCATGAGGATTGGGAACACCCGTAGATTATGTGTTGTAATGGGTCGAGTTCTAGTTTGACATGGTATTTGGGTTGGTTTGTTATAGTTTTCTATCAGATTTTTGTTTCTCCTCTGGAATCCTTTTCTTATGATATTTGATAGAATGGAGATAGGATTTTTGGGACATGAGAGGTATGTTGTGGTGAGTTTCTATCCAACTATTGTCATGATAGACTCTAGTTACCATGGTATGTTGGGATGTGTGTCTCCTTTTTTGATTAAATCTTTTAAATATCGATTTTTTCTTATGGGTTTTCTAGTTTGAATTGAGATTATTCTATTGGATGATAATTATATGTTTCAGTGTAAAATAGTATACCTCTAAGACATGTTTTGTGTTTTCCTTAAGAAGTTGTAGGTGATGCATCAAATGGGAATCCTTTGATGGATCAGAACATTGTCGAGGTTATCATGTGAGTATTTTGTGTTGTCGAGCAGAATGTGCCACCAGTCCTGAATGAAGTTGTTAAGGTACAATCAGGAGTTATATGAGAAATTCATCAATCATGGAAGATCATTCATTTGAAGCCAACATCTTTTAAAAGTAATAATAAACAACAATATGACGAGTATTGGCTGGACAAGATTGATCAGACCTTCAAATTCCAAGATACACCTGATAGTGTCAAGGAAAAGTGTTCAGAGTTCATACATGAAGTTCATTATATGCATTGGTGGAAAGCCATGTTATATGAAGATATTCATGTGGGATTATACTAGAAGGGTTTTCGTACTCACTTATTTCAGAATTTTTGTCCAGAGTCATTGATGATGGTGATAACTCTAGAGACCATATCATCACAGTAGAGAGAGAATTCAGTGTTGCCATACACCACTTGATTTTATGAGCTGGTTCATTTTTTCACAAGTGGTTGTAAATAATGACCAACTAAAAGCTCATAAGTACCATCATGGTTTGTGACTAGATATCAGATTTTTTGTATTCATGCTAAATCATTCGAACAATGTAGAGAATATAGATAAGGTTATTATAGAAGAGATAATCATGGAAGGAAAGGTTGGATATCATTCCCTTTATCTACCTCCAACTAGTAGCATCGATATTTCACCAGGGAAAAAAAGGATATGAAAAGATCATCATATGATTGGTGGAGGTATTTCTTAGTAGCAGGCCCCTTCATAACCTCCAATTTCAAATAGTGGTTTTCCTCTAACTTACTATTAGTGTGTCATGTTCATACAGATATAGTGTTCTTGTACGTAACTTTCTAATATGTATAACAAATGTGGGATTATGATCATCTACATCATATCTATCAGACTATGTATACTCCTTGATATGGTCATGGATCTTTGACTCCAAAGGATACTATGACACAATCAGATGCTCCAATGACTATAGAGATCCATCCAAAGGCCTCAGGAGTGAAGCAACATAACATATTAGATGATCTCTCTGTGAAGGTAGACTTGTGTCCAATGAAAATGGGGGGTATCCTCTTTATTTCATCTCCAGGGGTTATTATTTTATTTAACATTGGTCCTTCCCACACAAATATATCTAGATGTTATTTTTATTTCATTAACCATCCAATAAAACTCATTTTCTTTGTTATGTATTTAGCATCACCTCATGGAAATAGTAAAGTTTCTATGTTGTATTCTACTTCTTTTACACTATCTATAGTTTTTACAGAGCTAGTATGTAATTTTATTTTTTTAATCTCAATTTGTTTGAAATCATAAATGGATGGATTGGATTATTCCTCCTCATGTTGAGTTGGATAGATATTATCAATGTGTCTCATTTCATGAAGCTGATGGGATATTGAGAGTGTTTCCAAGAGAGTGGGAATTTTGGTCTGGTCTTACAGGACCTTCCCGCCTAGAGTTCAAGAGTTTTTTGTCATTATTTGGAGATGAGACCAATTAATTTTCTACTTTTGATAAAATTTCCACAGTTTTTCATGGTTCTCAAAACTTTTGTCCAATATGATTTCTCAAGGATTCCTCTATATAGGGTGGTAGAGATTACAACTGACCTATTTCCAGGAATGCAGTCGATATCAATAACTTCGTACCATGTGGAAATAGCAGAGTTAAAAGATATCAAAATTCAGTTGGATGATTTAGTGAAAAAGGGTTTTGTTCACCCTAGTGTTTCACCTTGGTAATATCTAGTGCTCTTTTCCATTAAGTCAAAAAGTTATCTCCAATTGTATGTGGACTATCAGAAGTTTAACTATGTAATAATTAAGAAAATGTATCATTTTCCTTGTGTGGGTGATTTTTTTGACCAGTTAATGTCTGAAAAGTGGTTCCCAAAGATTAATATTTGGTATGGTTATCATCATATAAGAGTTTATAAGTGTGATATATCAAATACACATTTCAATATAATTTATATCCATTATGAATAACTTCTGATGTTGTCTAGTCTGACTAATTCTCCTACAGTTTTCATTTCTCTAATTAATTTTTTATTCCAACAGTATCTAGTCATTTTTGTGGTAGTGTTTTTGGATGATATTTTGGTTTACTCAAGATCCTAGTGTGATCACAAGAGAGATATGGGTTTGGTTTTGGAAATATTGAGAAGTCACTGTTTGTATGGATATATTTTGAAATTTATCTTTTGGATTCCAGAATCTAAATTCTTGGGGCACATTATTTTTGTGCATGGATTATCTGTTGATCCTGATAAGGTAACGACTGTATTTTCATGAGAATGGCCACAATTGTTTTGAGATTCATATATCTCCTGGCCTTGCTAGATAATATCAGTGGTTTTTCATGGATTTTCCAATTTTATCATCCCCATTTACTACTCTTACTATGAAAGGGGTGAAATTCTCATCGGATGAAAAGAGCATGTCTCCATTTTAAAAGTTGAGAAGACTTCTATCATCATCTTCGTTTCTGATCTTACCTAAGCCTAGTAAAGGATATGTGGTTTTATATTATTCAGAAAGAGATCGTTTGGGTTTTGTTATTATGTAATATAATCATGTGGTATATTATAGTTCTTATAATATTTGATCAAATGATAAAAATTACCCAACTAATGGTTTTGAGAATTCTGTAGTTATTCATGAGAATAATTTTTTGAAGAATTATCTTTATAGGGAATGTCTTGATGACATTTCTGACTATAAAACATTAATCTATATCGTTTCTCAGGGGGACATAAATCTTAGGTAGAAGTGGTGGGTTGAATACCTTTAGACATTTGACATTGATATTTACAACACTCTAGGAAATGGGAATTTCATTGAAGATGCTTTTAGAAGGAATGTGCTATCGAAATCCATTCTGAAATCAGAGGATGAGTGGAATATTATAAGGATTTTTGCTCGGTTGAATTTAATGATTAGGATGATGTATCATGAATGGTTATAACCAGTGTCTAGTTAACATCATATCTGTAAGATTCTATTCTACAGATTCATTAGCATGAGGTATAATATAGAATATTTTGAGAAACCCTATATGGTGGGGATACCTTTTCTAGTTGGTCTCTCTCTTCAGATGGTATACTCAGTTTCGGGGGTCATTTTTTCATCCCAACATCTTTAAGAAGCCTTGTTTTATATGATATTCATATTACTTCATGAGAAGATCGGTTGGGTTCTATGAATATGAATTATGATATTAATCAGTGATTTTGGTTGTTGATTATAAAGTGTGACAATGTTTATTTTGTTTCACTCTGTTACATCTGCTAACAAATAAATGTCGAGCATTTGAATCCCTCTAGTTTTCTCCTGCCTTATCCAGTGTCGATCTGTAAATAGTAAAAGGTATCCATATACTTTATTTTAAGATTAACAAGCTCTCCCTGAGGGAGGAATTCTATCTAGGTGGTGATTCATCAGATGAAAAGGTAATCAAATTTTATTCTGATTAGGGACATCATAAGAATTGATGATCTAAGTAAGATATATGTCCTGGAAAATGTGAGGTTTCATGGGGTTCCTTCTAGATTTATTTTATATTGGTATGAAAGTATTAATTTGATATTCTGGTGAAGTATCTAAGAGGAAATGGGGTCTCAGATTAGGTTATGTACAACTTATCATCCATAGGCAGATGGTCAGTTGGAGCATATTTTTCAGATTCAAGAATCTGTGCTTTGTGTCTGGGTCTTGGATTTTTTTGGAACTTGGGATAGCCATATGAGAGATATTGAGTTATTTTATAACAATATTTGTCATTCATAAATCATAATGGATCCTTTTTATGCTTTTTATAGTCTCCCATGAAGTTTACTTCTTTTCTGGGTAGAATAGGGAAAATATTTTTAGTGACACCAAGTTTGTTTTTGGAGACATCTATTATGATTCCATCTATACATTAGTGTTTAGTTACAACATAGATTAAATATAAATATTATATCGGTTAATGGTTTCATCATTTGGAGTTTTCTATAGATTACTGTGTTTTCTATAATGTTTCTCCCCAACTGGGTCACCATCGGCTCAAAAAACAGGGAATGTCGGCTCTAAGATATATGGGACAGTTTGAGGAAATCAAGTAGATTGGGAAGGTTTCTTAACAATTGGAATTTCTAGATTAATTGAAAATCATTCATGAAGTTTTCCAAATATCATATTTTATGACATATCATCAGGATCCCTCTCAAGTTCTGAGTTGGGAAGTGATTGAGTTAGAGCCAGATATTTCTGTTGTTGAGTAGCTAGTTGAGATTGTAGAATCTCGAGTGAAAGTCATACATGGGAAGTTGGTTATGATGGTCAGAGTGTTATGGAAGCATAGATTAGATTATAATGAGTCTTGTGATCATGATACATTGATGAAGGAAAAGTGGAATCTCCTCTTTATGCGGCTTGATTCTTCTACATGACTTCCTGGGGATTGAAAGTTTTATTGTGGGGCGTTTGTAACATCATGTTACCCACTTTTAGGTAATTCTATTCTCCATGATAGTTTTCATCTTTTTTAGGTACATTGTTTAACTCCCAATAATGGAGAATATTTTTTGGGGGAAAATTTCATAAAATTAAATGTTTATGTTTATTTAATTTATTAGAATCCAGGTATAAATGTGTAATGTATTTGTGGGGTTCTCCTTGAGTTTGTGGAACTTTAGAGTTGGTTTTAGTGTTTTCTCATGTACTTTGGGAGATTTCAAGTTGTGTAAAGGGGTTACACATTGTGTACATGGTATCAAGACACAAAGCATGAAATGTGTACATAGGATGAAAGGATTACACACCATGTAATAGTTACATGAAATATAATGCTAAATGATTGGTTTTAATTAAAAGGAAATGAGTTTTCTAGAATATCTAATCGTTGTGGATTACATGACATGTAATGGTATTACAAGCCATGTTAATTCCCATGAATAACTCATTATGTTATCGTATGAATGATATATTATATCAATATCCCACATCACATCTTAATTTTGATCTATAATAATTCTCTAATGATTTTGGGAGTCTCTATTTGATCAGGATTGATTCATTTGACATTGAGTCACTATAACAGTTGGTCTGCGTCTCTCTAGGTGATTATGACTTTCTGCTTCATTGATTTGATTATCCTATTTTTCCATGCCATTGATATAAAAAACTATTAAACTATCATCTTTCCTGTTATTCATTAATGTTGATCATGCTTTGATTATTTTTCCATGACATGATATGGAATACCAGGGAGAGACTCTATTGAGCCTGTTTTCTCAGACCCTATGTACATCTTTGATGGGGCATAGAATTGGTTAGGAATATTGGTGAGAGGAATGTGAAGTTGTTGTAGTTATGCAGTGAGGTTTTATGTTATCAAGGACGGGTAGTTGTTGGTAAGATAGTGGAAGTTTCTCATGATATCACATGGAGTATATTGTTTTTCCTATTTTGATAAACCTTATTGTTGGACTTTTACATGAACATTTCTTCTACTCATGAGTTGTATGGTTTTCTCTATTTCCGTTCAGTTATGGGATATATTTATTTCTTATATTTATGTTTATGATTTATATATAAACCAATAACATGCCTCATGTTGGGAGAAATCATTCCCATGGTTTTTTGTTTGATGCCTGAGTTTTAATCACCATCCCATTGGGATCAATAACTCCCTTTTGTTATATAGCATATTGGTTTAGGTTCTAGTTTGAGAGAGTATTTGGGCCGGTTCGTTACACGATTTCTCTCATCACATGGGGAACCACTTCAAAGAATTAAAATCACATATGGGAATTAAATGACAAAAAATAACAACATGATATCAATCCCCAAATTATATAAAATTCTCTAATGAGAAGGGAGGATATAATGCCTAACACCACTAAATGAAAGTTAATCCAAAATTCATTTCATCATAAAATTAAATAATTGAAAGGAAAAGTGTCTCTATTGAAACCTATGTATCCAATATGGGATATAGATTTAAATTAAACGAGGAAAAGAAAAAATATAGAAATTTAAATGCACAATATAAACTAGTAAATTATTATTCACTGAACATGAATTCAAGGGGTTCATATATTAAGAAAACTAATACTCAAATAAATACACCAATGATGCAACCTCAAATGTTTCCCATTTCAATCACTGAGTTATCATACATACACTCCTCCCCAAAGGTGGGTTTCATAATTCATTTCATATTTTATCAATATTTAAACATTAAAATTTTTAAATATGACCCCGTTGGGGACACAATTAATAGGTTCATAGAGATTTCAAACTTGATGACTTTGAATTCCCAAACCATATATATTGGAAGAGCATAAGAGATCACATTATATTATTGTAGAAAGAAAAAAAGGGGAGGGTTTTTCACAAACTCCTCCACTTTTAATGTCAATAACTCTCAAATCCTCCCCATTCTCGATATAATACCTTTACCTAGATAATAAGGATTCATGGCCTGATTTAGTTTGTGCCACCATATTACCTTCCACCAATATTTCTCTACTGACTACTTCTATATAAAAAGTCAATATACATAATGATACTTCTTAATTGAGGTCTAAACAAAGACTTGTATCCATTAAATGATCTTTTATGATTTCATTAATGACTAACTCGCAAGAGGAAGAAACAATGTCATCAAAAATTTTAGTGTACTCCATCACTATTCAATCCCCCACCAGAGACTCTTAAACTAAATGGACTTCTCCACATTCAGATTACATAGACAACCCCACTAAACAAACCTGTTCTTCAATAATTCTAATGATATTTCAATAATTTTATGATAAAATGTAATTTTTTCCCACAATTACCTTCATAGTCCTTTAAAAAAATACAATGATAACTTCCAATTTAGAGTTTATAGGAGTCTCTATAGAATTGAAATGTCCTTCGATTTTCCTTCATCAATTGATAAAATCTTTTGGCCCTTGATAACCATGGAATATATGTTGTTAGTAAAATTACGAATTAACAAACATAATCTATATATTGACATGGATTTTACCCTTCCACTCTATTCGGAGTCTCGGTAGAACCTATAACTAAATGGATTCCACATAGTTATGAGAATAACTAGACCACAATTTAACCAAAATAAAACTCATCCCATTGATCATGAACACATTTTGGTAGAAATTTTCTAACATATAATTAGTCATCAGGTCCAATTTTTTTTAAACCCATATCCCATATAACATAATCAACACAATAAGATCGCAATAATATTTCATGAAAATACACTTAATATTAAAACTAGATCATGTAATCATTTGTAAACATGAAAACACCCAATGGAATCCCAAAATAAGTTAATATATATCATATAGAAAGTATTATTTTATATTTTAATGGTTCTCCTTCAACCCTTAAAAGGGGTATTATCAAAAATAAAATAAAAAGAATGTCTTCGAGCAATTCGGGGCAAAGCATTATTTTATATTACACAAAAATCTTTATAGAAATAAATAAAATTCTACTTATATAATTACCATTTACCCTTTAAGAAAGCATTATAATAAGATCATATAATAAAAGCATTATCCATCATTCAATATATATATTTTTATAATATTCAAGGTCTATAATTGTAAATACACTTTACAAGTATCATAAATTGTATACATAAATTTTCAAATTGAATTAATACACAACGTATTCTTCGAAAAATCAGTATACATTGGTTTTTTAATTTTTTTATTTAATTTAAAGGGATTAAGTTTATGATAATTTAGGATATCGGTTTTCAAAACACCATATGAATTGGGGTTTTAAAATTTTTCTCCAAAACGCCACATCATGTTGTGTTCCCCCCCCCCTCCAAAATGCCACCTGGAGTGGCGTTTTCGCCTTCCCCAAAATCCAATTCCCCCACACAAATCCCCCACCCAAATTAAATGTTTTAATTATTAGATTTAAATAATTATAAATAAAAGCGATTTATAAATACCTAATAAATAATTTATATAATAATATATATTTATATATATTTATAATTATATATATTTATAATTATATATATTTAAAATTAAATTTATAAATGAATATAATAAATTTTATATATATCTATATATAATTATATATAATTATATTTATATACATTTATATTAATATATATTTATATTTATTTATAATTATATTTATGAATACATATAATAAATTATTTGTATATTTTTTTGTATAATTATTTTAAATTTATAAATTATTTATATATTCAAACTATATAAATATTAAATTATTTATAATTCTAACTATATAGATATATATTTATGTATAAATATAATTATATATATATACATAAATAAATTACATATTTACATAATTATAACATTTAATTAAATATATTTAAATAATTAATGTATTAATTATATATATAATTATAATTTTAAAATTATATATTTACAATTATAAAAAAAAATTTATATATAATTATCTATAATTATATTTATCTATAATTAAATTTATAAATACATATTTTCAATTCTTTAATTATAGTTCTAATTATATAAATATTGATTTATAATTATATACCCATGTATTTATTTATATTTATATACGTTCAATTATTTATTTAAAACATTAACTAGTGTTATTATATTATTAAATATTAAATATATTATTAATTAAAATATATTAAATATTTATATATTTATTGCTATAAAGAAAAATAATTAAATTGATAATTATAAATAAATATAGTTATATAAATATATTTTTAAATTATTTATAAATATGTATTTATATTATAAATATATTAATAATATAATAAATTTATTATAAATATAAAATACAATAAATATAGAATTAAAAATATAGTAAAAATATAATGTAAATATAATAATAAATATAATAAATATAAAATTGTAAGAGTTTATTATATTTATTATATTTATATATAGTTACGAATAAATATATTATAAATGTAATAAATATATTATAAATATAATAAATACTTTATAAAAATAATAAATTTATTATCAATAAAATATATGTATAAAAAATAATATATTATATCATTAAAATTATTATAAATTTATTATATCTTTAAAATATTTACACTTATTTATAATTATTAACATATAGTTATATATATTTATATTTATATTTATATTATATATTTATAAATATTTATTTTTAGTGATATATTTTTAATTATATTTATTATCAATATATATACACATATATTTATATAAAAAATTCATATTTATAAATCTATCATATAATTTTTGGTAAGAGCAAGTTCACTAGGCTCCTGAACCCTTTTGGTATAAATCTAACTTTATAAATTAATATTTGTAATTATATATATTATTTATTTATAATTATTATTATAGATTTGTAATTATATTTATATTTTTAAAATTTTTAATTATATTGTTATTATATTATTTATATATTATAAATTTATTATTTTTATAATATATTTTTTATATGTATAATGTATTTAGAATATATTTATTATATGTGAAGTGCCCGTATCAGTGTGAATCACTAAGAGGGGGAGGGGTGAATCAGTGATCTTTCTCAACTTTTTTCAAACTGATTCTTTTCAATTAAACCTCTATGGCTGATTAATGCCTCAATCCAATCTTCATGTGACTCTCAGCCTTACCTTGGATGATGTTGTAGATATAAAGGCACTGAACATAAGAATTTACAAGGTTTAGTTCAAAGACCTACTCCTTGTTGTGTTGGATATTCCCCCCAAAAAAGATTCTCTGCTATAATATTATTATCAATTACAGTGGTCGATACAGGGTTCCATTGTATCTCTCATGAGTCCCAAAGGAGGGTCTTTATATTGCATCCCATAGTGTTACTAGAGTCCACTGGCCTGCTTCAAAGTCCCATTTAAGACTTCTTCTCCTCCCTAAATCTCATAGGGATCTTCTAGCTCTCAAGTCACACGAGCAGCTTCCTTCCTTGTTCTTTCTTGATTCACTATATATGATCTTCTGCGCTTCCCACACAGGATTGCTGAATCAAACATTCATGTGTATCTCTTCAATAATCTTCAACAGAATTTGGTAAGGTTTGTTGGCCTTTCCCAATATATCTGATTAGTCCTCAGTTCAATAATTCTCAGGCAATTCTTTGTTCTTCTAATGAAGACCCAGCCTCACTCATGTGTGTGAAGATGGTGCACACATCATCTTCAACAATATTGATAGGAAAGAATGATCTTCCACAATATCAGCATTCTCTATCTTCTTGAGTTCTCAAACATTGTTTACTTAGATATATGATCTTATTTAATTTTGTCTGGCTTTAGTCTCAATGCATTTCCACTTCATGAATGGATTGCATGGCATCCAAAATTCTTGTTTTGGATATCTCAATATCTTCTCAAACATTCATGTGTTGATGCATTGTTTCATGCATGTATAATATATTTCTTGTAAACTCAAACACTCACTGGTTTCTTGTATCAACAGTTTTGGTTTACTGTGTTTATCCTATGCATTGTTCACTGATTTTCTTTTCATGTGCAAACCCAAATAGGAATCAATCTTGAAGAACACACACACTTCATCTTCTTCTATTCCCTTTATTTTCTTTCCTTTTGGTTCTTTACACACACACTTGTTCCTTTTAAATGTGGTTCATTATAAGTGTGTTATGTATATGTTTTCTTCAAAATCGAATTAGTGTAGTCCGTGGTTTGTCTATGTTCTTGCACACTTGGGTATCTCAATTCATGCGTTTTATTTGCATGTCGATTTTTCTTCACACACACGCACTACCACTTTATCTATTCTCCAAAGCACACTGTCCACTATTCATTTAATGAACATACGTTCTTGTAAATAGGTTCTTCTCATCAACATGAAAACTTCTTCTCCGTGTGTGCATTCACAATGCTTTGGGATTTTTCACAAGCATTTTCTCAGGGTATTCTCAAGGTTCTGCACATGCATGTATTCTTCTTTCTTATTATTTCTTCACATGTGAACAAACATTTCCCTTCTTCTTCTTCTTGCTCACACAAATTGATTGGGTATATCAAGGGATTACATGGGTTCTTAGATGGGTTGTGAAAACAGGTGGAAGTTCTCACCTCTTCTCCGTCGTGACACCGAAGGGATCAGGTTCTTCTTCTTTATGCAAACTAGGGAGCACGAGTTCTTCTTATTCACCCACACAGTTCACATGGATCATCATCACAGAACTAGTAAACTCTTGGGGTTCAGTATTTATAGAGTAAAACAAGGGTGCAAGTGCACTAGTTGTGTACACATGGATATCATCACAAAAACACGACAATGGTTCATGAGAACCTGACACGTGCTCTTGGATTTCTTCTCACAGAGGGTGTGAATGCTTTCCTTCTTCACAAGAACAGTTCAAGAGTTTTTAGCACCTATTGAACACATGTGGATCCTTTCTCCATCGCGTAGTTGGGAAGAGAAGAACCCTCTTCATCACAGTGATTTTTTTTGGAAAATAGGAGCTCTCTTAAGATTTTCAACAAAATAATGAGTCAATGGAGTCCTCCTTTTATTGGCATAGATCACAGTGTAGTTACATGTTCAAATTGTTGGGGAGGAGAGTGATGGCAAGAGGGGGGTGAATTGCCTTTTTAAAAAAGTTTAACAATTTAAAACAAAGTTAAAGCGCAGCGGAAATAAAAGAGGCAAGACACAAAACTTGATAACGGAGTTCGGCTTAAACCAAAGCCTACGTCTCCGCTCCCAACTCAACCGTTGATAGATTTACTACCGCTTGCTTTTTAATGGTTTTAGCAAGAAACTCACTAGACTTTAAGGTAGTCTAGAACCTATTACATCTTGCTTTTAATGGTTGAGCAAGAACCCACTAGCCTTCTTACAGGTTAAGGCTAGCTCACCTATGACTCAAGCCTTTTAAAGGGAAGGCTTGACTAACCTCTTCACACCTTGAGGGTGGTGTGAAAACCCAAATAAAAGGAAGATAAAAGAAATGGGGGTTTGTAGGCACAAACTCAAATTGATGCTCAAAAAGATAAATAATGAAAAACCGTAAGAGGAGAAGCCTTGGGCGTCAAAGGATTGATGAAGTTGATGAAGAGCGCTCCCAATCTTCTTTGATGGTGCTCCTTGGATGTGGAAGTGGGTTGGAGCAGTTGAGGTTCCTTGAAGGAATCCGCCGGAGGTTTGCCAAATGATGAAAAATGTGTCTGTTGGCTTCCGTTGGCTTCCGTTGGCTTGGTTATTGTTCCACTTCGTTCCGGGGATTCCTAGTCCTTTATTTATAGAGGGGGAACCCTCATATGGCCATTCGAGGTCTTCGGAGCCGTTGGAAAAGTCTTCGGAGCCGTTGGGAGAAGGATGGTCAAAGCTCAACGGCTAGTTTGACTGGCTCCACTGGCTGACCAGTGCTTGGCCATCGGTTGGCCGGTGCTTTGGAAAATGGAGAGGCCTTCTGCCCAGGCACCACCGGTTGGCCGGTGAGGAGGCCACCGGTTGGCCGGTGGTGAGACAGTAGGTTTCCCTTCTGTGTGGGTTCCACCGGCTGGCCGGTGATGGGACACCGGTAGGCCGGTGGTCTAGACAGAGGGGATGCCTTCTGTCAAGATTCCACCGGCTGGCCGGTGGTCATCCACCGGTTGGCCGGTGGACTGAAATCAGTCCACTTTTGCCTTCTGGCTTTCTTGGCCCAATTCCTTGGCAACCTAAAATCATGCCTATCATCCAAAAACACTTAAAACAAGATTAGATAAATAAGAGAGTGATTGTGATCATGAAAATTAAACCACGAGGGGTACGAGAGGTACAACAATCTCCCCCTATTTTGATGATCACAATCACCAAAACAAGCAATGTAAAAGACTGAAATGAAAGGCATGCTTTAAAGGATAAAGCAATGCATGAGAGAAACATTTTTCCACCAATCAACCAAGAATTTCTCCCCCTTTGTGATTATCAAAATAGCACGGGGCATAAAACTTGATTGAGGGAAAAGTTGAAAAACAAGATAGATTTTCTAAACCAATTGAAGTTTTTTAGATTTGAATTGAAAGTTTTGAATTTAAAGTTTTGAATTGAAGGTTTTGAATTGAAAGTTTTGAATATAAAGAAAAAAGGCTTAAACGATCCTAACTCCCCCTAAATAAAAACAACAAATCACCGGAGAGAGGATTTTAGAACCGAGACAAATTTTGGTCTGGTGAGACTCGCTAAAAGGGATTTTTCAATCCAAACTTGTCTAGTGGCGGGTCTTCTCCTATGAAATTCATCATTAAAGGAAATGGTTTTGGGCCTTCCATACCGGGAATTTTCTCAATCGCACTCATAAATTAAGTGCCCGGGTTTTTTACAATAGTTGCAAAATTTATATTGGGAGCTCCCCCTTACAAAAATAGTAGGATCATGGGAAGAGGAAGCTTGCTTGGAATAGCAAAGCCCTTGGGTGGTTCTAGATACGCATTGGGAACCAAGGAGCTTCGAAAGGTTATGTTCACCTTCGGTGAACTTAGCTAGGGATTTCCTTAAATCCTTGATTGTTAATTCCATAGAATCAACATCGGGAAGGTTTTGGATCTTGAGGGACAACTCCTCCTTTTCTTTGAGAAGTTGTTCCTTTTCGGAAGAAAGTTTTTTGAAATTCTATTTTAAAGCAATAAATTTGGAAGAAAGTTCGTGAAGGCCTTCCTCCAATTGATCTCGAGCATGTTGGAGATCCTCATAAGATAAATGATAGAAATAATTTGAAGAACTAGAGGATGAGGAGTCGGAAGAGGATACCTCATGAAATTCCAGTAGGCATTTTTTACCATTGTCACTTGAGGAGGAGGAGGAGGAGGAGGATGTGGAGCTATCACTCCATGTGGCCTTGAATGCCTTCTTCTTTTCATTTTGCTTTGCCTTTTTCTTGTTGAGTGGACAATCGGGCTTGTAATGGCCTTTCTTGCCACACCCGTAACATGTTACCTCAGGCTCGGATTTTTCGTTGGGTTGAGCCTTGCGAGATTTCTTCTTCATGTACTTTTTTATGAATTTGTGCATTTTGCGGGCAAGAGTCTCCATTTCTGAATCGTTGCTTGAAGAGGAAGACGATGAGGAGGAGGAGCTTTCTTCTTTTTGAACATTGAAGGCGATGTTCTTTGGAACTTTGATCGGTTTGCCTTCCTTTTCAGCTTGCCTCCTTATGGTGATCTCGTAGGTCATGAGGGATCCGATGAGATCTTCGACCGGCATGTTCTTGATGTCTTTTTCTTCTTGGATTGCCGTGACTTTCGGTGCCCATGTGCTTGGTAAGATCCAAAGGATCTTCTTGACCATCGTTTCTGCAGACACATCATCACCAAGGGACTTTCTCCCATTGCAAACATCGGTAAAACGTGTAGAAATTTCAGTTATATTTTCAGATGGATGCATGGTAAAAGACTCAAAATCTTGACGGTACATATCCAATCGAGTATCCTTAACATTGTTGGTCCCCTCATGGGTAACCTCCAATAGTTTCCAGATTTCATGAGATGAAGTGCATGTGGAAACTCGATTGAATTCATTACAATCAAGGCCGCAATGAAGAGCGTTCATGGATTTGCCATCAAGCTCAAAATTTTTAATATCGGCTTGAGTCCATTTGGATTCATCGGGAGAAGAGAGAGAGTAACCATGCATGACAATTCTATAAATAGGATAACCTATACTTCTAAGAAAAGTAGTCATACGGGTTTTCCAATAGGTATAGTCGGTTCCATCAAAGAATGGAGCACGACCCAATGAATAACCTTCGGGGGCGAAAGAAGATGAAGCCATCACAATGGATCTTGAATTTGAAATCGGTTAAGGTATTACACAAACACTTCCTCTGATACCAATTGTTGGGGAGGAGAGTGATGGCAAGAGGGGGGTGAATTGCCTTTTTAAAAAAGTTTAACAATTTAAAACAAAGTTAAAGCGCAGCGGAAATAAAAGAGGCAAGACACAAAACTTGATAACAGAGTTTGGCTTAAACCAATGCCTACGTCTCCGCTCCCAACTCAACCGTTGAGAGATTTACTACCACTTGCTTTTTAATGGTTTTAGCAAGAAACCCACTAGACTCTAAGGTAGTCTAGAACCTATTACAGCTTGCTTTTAATGGTTGAGCAAGAACCCACTAGCCTTATTACAGGTGAAGGCAAGCTCACCTATGACTCAAACCTTTTAAAGGGAAGGCTTGACTAACCTCTTCACACCTTCAGGGTGGTGTGAAAACCCAAACAAAAGGAAGATAAAAGAAATGGGGGTTTGTAGGCACAAACTCAAATTGATGCTCAAAAAGATAAATAATGAAAAACCGTAAGAGGAGAAGCCTTGGGCGTCAATGGATTGATGAAGTTGATGAAGAGCGCTCCCAAGCTTCTTTGATGGTGCTCCTTGGATGTGGAAGTGGGTTGGAGCAATTGAGGTTCCTTGAAGGAATCCGCCGGAGGTTTTCCAAATGATGAAAAATGTGTCTGTTGGCTTCCGTTGGCTTCCGTTGGCTTGGTTATTGTTCCACTTCGTTCCGGGGCTTCCTAGTCCTTTATTTATAGAGGGGGAACCCTCGTATGGCCGTTCGGGGTCTTCGGAGCCGTTGGAAAAGTCTTCGGAGCCGTTGGGAGCAGGCTGGTCAAAGCCCAACTGCTAGTTTGACTGGCTCCACCGGCTGACCGGTGCTTGGCCATCGGTTGGCCGGTGCTTTGGAAAATGGAGAGGCCTTCTGCCCAGGCACCACCGGCTGGCCGGTGAGGAGGCCACCGGTTGGTCGGTGGTGAGACAGTAGGTGTCCCTTCTGTCTGGGTTCCATCGTCTGGCCGGTGATGGGACACCGGTTGGCCGGTGTTCTGGACAGAGGGGATGCCATCTGTCAAGATTCCACCGGCTGGCCGGTGGTCATCCACCGGTTGGCCGGTGGACTGAAATCAGTCCACTTTTGCCTTCTGGCTTTCTTGGCCCAATTCCTTGGCAACCTGAAATCATGCCTATCATCCAAAAACACTTAAAACAAGATTATATAAATAAGAGAGTGATTGTGATCATGAAAATTAAACCACGATGGGTACGAGAGGTACAACACAAATTCCAAGGGAAATTATCTTTAACTCCTTTGAATCAGCCGAGATCTTCATCTTCAAAAATTTCAAATACGGGTGAGATATACCATGAATGGTGGGATAATTATTTTTCATACACATTTACATTTGAGTCACGTGCATGCATTTAAATAGCGCATGAAATCTCCATTAAATGAGGCTCGAATAATCCATGATGTTCGGATGAATGACGATGCCTCACAACTTTTTTTTCTTTGGCCTACATTCGTTCTTCATGCACTATTTCATTCATGCGTTTATAATGGCATGTATGTGTTCTTTAAGTCCAGACGATCCTTATGCACGAGATTAGATCAACAAGAATGGAAAGAGACGAGATCCTGGATGTGCGGTAGTGCTCCGGTTGTACAACGGTTTCGGGTGTCTCTTCATTCAGTTGGAGGTAGAAGATGACAACGTGGATGAATCAAGGCCGCTGGATCAACTCATATCGGTCACAGATGAAAGAAATTAGATCGCGGGACACGGGATGGAGTGTGTGGTCTCCATCTTTTGTGAGATTAGATGGACGACTCCGATTTCAACCATTTTTTAAAACATTCTCCCATATCAAATCTAATATGCGGTTGGAGCGTGGTTTAAATTTCAAGCTGCTTCAGCATGTGTTCAAAATTCTCTTCCTCCCTTTCTGGTACTGCCCCATACCAGTGTTATGTTGGCGCGATTTGTGCCTACCTCTTTCTGTTATGCCTCCCCACACGGTGGCACCACTATTGTGCTCCCATGGACCCCCTGTGGTGTGCTCCTGTGTGCCCCTCAACTGGTCCAGCCGGGATGGCTAGCTAGGGAGATAAGGCTCAGCCACTCCAAGAGCATGTTGCCTCCCCTGGCTGGTTGGCCTACCTCATGGACTGGCCCTGGCCCAATTTTTTAGGTAAACTCCCTATAATCTTTAGAGATCATCAAAGTACCAAATTCATGTGTACTTAGTAGTTCATACTTTCATGGCCACCCTTATTCAAATATTAGACCAACATACCACTTATTCATCTCTCATCATTCTTCTTCATTTATTTTTGGAAATATGAATTCCCAAGCCACTTTAATAATTCTCAAATGATTGATACTCCTCCTTCCTTCTTTTTTGTAAACAATGTGTCACTTTTGACACAACATTCTTTGAACTTAAGAACAGTTCAATAATTGTTTGAATTAGTTCCTCAATCTTCATCCATAATCAATGTGGTTCACTCCCTTCCGTCACGTCACCTCACACGGTGGCGCCGCCCTAGTGCTCCCATGCACCCCTGTGGCGTGATCCTGCATGTCCCTCGACCAGTCCAACAGGGTTGGCTATCTAGGGTGATAAGGCTCAGCCACTCCCAGAGCGTGTTGCCTTCCTTGGCTGGCTGGCCCACTTCATGGGCTGGTCTTGGCCCAATTGTTTAAGTAAACTCCCTATAAACTTTAGAGATCTTCAAAGTATAAAATTCATGTATGCTTAGTAGTTCATACTTGTATGGCCACCATATATGACCAAAAAACCACTTCTTCATCTCTCATCCTTCATCTTCATTTCTTTTTTGAAATATGAATTCCCAAAACACATTAATCATTCTCAAATGATTTATACTCCTCCTTCCTTCATTATTGTAAACAATTTGTCACTTTTGACACCAGTTTATTTGAAATTAAGACAAGTTCAATAGTCATCTAAATTAGTTCCTCATTCTTCATCCATAATCAAAGTGGACTTTTCACTGAGTCAATAGCAATGCATTGATCATCACCTCTTCAACTATCATCAGCACTCCATTCATTACCTTTCCATAAACATATTGATAACTTATTAAAAACAAATGCAACACAATGCTCAACAATATATATAATATATTTATATATTTATTAAATTTATTAAATATTTTTATTATATTTATATATAATATGATGAAGGTCCAGGAGCCAAGCGAACCTTCTCCTACCAAATTTATTGAAAAATAAACTACAAACATAAAAGAAACAAAGGAAGAGAAACTAAAAAACAGAGCCATCTCCACAATCAGGGATATCATCAGCCGATTCCCATATAATTAAAAATTTATATTTACCATTATAAATAAATATATTCATATTTATAAATATATATATATAAACAATTATATATTTATTATATATTAAATATATTATTTATATTTAGATATTTATATATAATAAATTTATTATATTTATGTATTTATATATAAAAATTTAATAAATTTAATAAATTTAATAAATAAATTTATTATATTTAGGTATTAATATATAAAAATTAATAAATTTAATGAATTTATTTATATAAATCTAAATATATATATATATGTAGTAAAAATAATTAAAAAAATATCTCTATAAATAAATATTTATAATTATATAATATATATATATATATATATTAATGATTATAAATAAGTGTATATAATTTAAAAATACAATAAATTTATAACATTTTTAAAGATAATATTTTGTTTATATTATAAATTTATTATATTTATAATATATTTATAATATTTATAATGCATTTATTATATTTATAATATATTTATAATATATTTAATATATTTATTTCTAATTATATGTAAATATAATAAACATTATAAATTCTTACTATTATATATTTATTATATTTTTTATTTTTTATTTATTATATTGTATATATATATAAAAATTATTATATTTATAATATATTTATTATATTTATAATATATTTATTATATTTATTATTGTATTTATTGTATTTATTATTATATTTATTATATTTTATATTTATAAAAAAATTTATTATATTTATAAGACATTTATTATATTTATTATTATATTTACAAATTTATATTTATCACGTTTACTATATTTTAATTATATATTTATAATATTTTATATTTATAATAAATTTATTATATCTATAATATATTTATTTATAATTATATGTAAATATAATAAATATTTAATATTATATTTTTATTATATTTATCATATAATTATCATATTTATTTATAAATATATATTACAAAAGCACTTTTGAGGAAAAAATGGGAAACCTCAGTAAAAGAAAAACCCTCGAATAAGACTACTTGGAACTACCCCTCCCCTACTAATACATCATTATGTCAAGCCTCCACATCACATAACCACTTGGCATGTTGTCTCATGTAGGGTTGCATGGATCTGGTATCAATGGAAAAGTCATACCCTCTCGTTCATCAAAAATCTGAATGGTCAAACACAGATGAAAGATTCATGCATTGTATCCTCATTTGGTGGCGATCATTATATCATGCTGGTTTCTTTTACCATCAAACCCCAAATTAAAAAAAAATTCTCATATCTCACCCAGTCCAGATTCCAAACACTATCATGGAGAATATTCCAAATTCCCAATCCAAAAAGGCACCAAAAGGCATCAAACCAAATTACATCATTGATTTCCTGGAATTGTCTTCTCGAACTCACATCCCAAAGGACCAAGAAATCCACCGTGCTGCTCTACCTTAAAGAGACTAGAAGAATCCTAGACCAGAGTAGAGGAAGGAATTAGTGATGGCGGTACATGATTCAATATCGTTGCTCACGGTATTCCATTTCCCTCCAAGAGTTATAGCGAAGAGTATATGGATCCATTTTACTATAATTTCAGAAATATTTTTGTATCCTCAAATGGTTTCTGAGGTGTCAATGTACTGAGATTTTATTCACAGTTTCTTATCTCCGTGTCTTTCGAAAGAAGAGCAGAGACAGAGGCTGGAGACCAAGCTGCGCCACCTGAATGAGGACTTCCAAAATAGGGGGTTCCAAATGCATTTTTGATGCAATCTTTTCATATGAAGTTGGAGATTTTTTTTAATAAAATTGTATAATTTATCTTTAAATATGAAAATAATAATTTTTAAGAATCGTTCATTAACGCCACCACTATTGGATACAACTCTTATACTGCTAACGAGCTGATTTACGCCACCACCATTGAAGCCTGATTTGAAGAAGAACCAAGATATGGATCGAAAGGGGTTTACCCAAACCAACCATATCCCTTTGAAAGATATATATGAGGTCTCTGCCATGTTCACTGGTTTAATTATGACGCCACATGAAGCCAGGAGTGAAGTAGAGTTCTTGAAATCATCTATAATATTAGGCCAATTTAGAGGATGTTTGATGTGACAAAACCCTATCCAAGATTGTAAAAGTGTTGAAACCTAGCTCACATGGAGAATATGAGTCGATGATGAAAGCTGGAGATGCAAAACTGGGATAATAGACATTTCTAATTGGATCTGAGCAAGGTTGGGGTGCCGATGAAAGGGTACAGAAAATATCCTTGTATAGGATAATTTTTTTGATGAAGCATCTGATGCCACTGATATCATCTCTTCATGGAACCAGATCCCGCATCTTCATTTCTTGAAGGAGATTCCCGAAACCACCGACCTCATTAATGATATCAAATCTGCTGTCATCGAAGCCTTAAAATATGATCTTGATGAAGCCTACTCATTCAAGGGGTTTCCAATCAAAGGCCTAATTTTAGTTAATGAATAATCACATTTGCGCATCCCTTGATGGACTATTTGAAAAAGATATTGAGCAGTGCTTGGACACCCGATTTCCATTTCCTCCTGGTTACACTCGAAGTAGTTAACCCACACTTCAGTTATTATGCGTGTTTGGGTTAATGACATTTTTGGTATCTTTGGTTTGCTGATATTGATGACTCGTAAAGGTAGTTAAATACAAAGAGGATCCAAGCTCATGATGAAGGTGAAGTTGGACTAATCTAACAATCCCTATCCAAGAATAGAAAAAATGGTTTTTTTAATTGATGAAATTTAGCGTAAGGGTAACCAAGTTTGGATAATTTTTCTTGGAGGTTCGATAAGAGGCTAAACTAGTGTGACCGGAGTGCACTGGGTACCATCCAATAATGATATTATTTTTGGATCAGATTGCAGCTTGACCATGAATCCTATCCTACTGAAGAAGTTGTTGTTTTTTATTTCCTGAATTATTTATGTTTGTTTGTAGATTTGTTTGGTGAAGTCTGAGGAATGAGGTGAGAATAGGTAGATTTAGGGAAGAATTGAAGAATATGATGTCAATTTTCTAGAAAGAAAATAATAAAATAATAATTGTTATTATAAAAATTGTTTGTTGGTTGGAGCATTAAATGAAACCTAGACAGTGTTAGAGCCTGTAGAAAGAGATTTTTTTCTTAAGTGCCAAGAGTAGTGATTGAAGGTCACAAGACTTAGTTTCCTCATTTAATGGTCATTTAAAAGAGGTGGTGGTTAAGCTGCTGATTTTTTGCGAGAATGAAAGTGACACAACTCATGAAATTCGAGGTAACAATGGATTGGGAGATGAACACTAAAACACATAGTGGGATACATACAAAGATTTTAGAATATGAGAGGATAGGAGCAGAACTAGGACATATTTGGGGAAACTACTGCTACTTGGAGAGAAGATGAAGATGAAGATCATAATTCGTTTCTTCTCCTGGGTGATGTCCTACTAAATATCCAATAACTGAGGCTACTGTATTCAAATAATGAAGTATTTATTATTTTAAATTTATTTAAAGTTTGAAATTTTTATTAATTCAAGAATCCTGAAATTTTAAATGAAATTACTTCATGAAGATTTATTATTTTGTTTTTTTGTTAAACACTTTTTCCCACTATGAGTACCCCACACTACCAATTAGAGTGTGAAAAACTCTGAATGCAGCTCATTAATTCAAGCCAAGTTGAATTATGAAGATGACTTAAGCTGTTAAAATTTCTCAATATTTGATCATTGAATTGTGTGTACAATAATTGTTGTCTTTTTCGTTTTTGTCGATTGTTGAGAGCAGTAACCAACTCCTTCAAATATGAGTTTTCCTTCGGAGATCTTGGTTGTAGTCTCACTTTAATAAATTTTTTGAGGTTTGATATTTGATATTTCATTATTTCATTGAGATAATTATAGTTGTTAAAACCATTAAAAATCAATGAACATAGACTAATCCATATCAATCACTAGTTAGGTTGATGCTTTCTCTTGTTCATTCATAACGTAGATACTTTCGTTCATTTTGTTTTCACTTGTTTTACTTATTTTTTAAATTTCTTTTTTTCTTTGAATTATATTTTGATTTTTGTCTAGTTTTAATCCCTTTGAGAAAAATTTAAAATATAAAAACATAAAATAAAAACAAGTGAATGAATAACCCCTACAGGGTTGTCTCGCTATGAGACAACCTCAGTGGTTGATAAACTGTAGTTTTCTGTTTTCAAATTTTGGGTTAGGTTTTAAGTGACACAAAATCATTACATGAATTCATGCTATTACCAAGGATGCTAACAAAGGATTATTAAAAAAGGATTAAGAAAAAATATATATTTAAAAAAATAAAAAAACCAGTGAAAATGAAGTTTGTTTCAGAAAAAATCCGTTGCATGTCTAGCAATGTTGATAATTCTGAAAATGAAAATTCATACAATATTAGGAATCGAATACTAGAAAAACAAATAAAATGAACAAGTTGTAAAGTTTGAAAATATATAAAAAATTGAAACATCTCAAAAATGAAACACTAGTAACAATTTCTTTTAAATATTAAAATTTCAAAAATTTAGAAAAGATGGCTAATTGTGGAACTATGAAGGAGCTCACTGTGTGTTATTTAGGGAATCATAAAAAAATATTATATCATGATATTTCTTCTAGTTTTGAACTAAAATCCAAAGTAATCCATTATCTAGCCAAATTTCACGGTCTACTGGGAGAGAGCCCTCAAACGTACCTACAAAATGAAGCCTCAAGGGGAAAGGGAGGATAAAATAAAAGTGAGGGATTTCCCATTTTCCATGGATGGATTGGATAAAGATTTGGTTTACTACTCACAATCCACCACAACTGGAAGTTGACATCAACTAAAGAAGATCTTTTTAGAAACTAATTTCTAAGCCTCTAGGATTTCCACTCTTAAGCAGGATATATGTGGCATTAGGCAGCTCCAAGGGGAGACTCTCTATATGTATTTGGATAGATTTAAAAGCTTTTATCTTTCTTACCCCATCTCCAAATTTATGACTAGATCCTTATCCAATATTTTTACAAAGTTTTATTCTTGATGGATAGGAGTATAATAGATGCCACTGTAGGAGGAGCATTAGTAGATAAAACATTCATTGATGCTAGAAATACAATTTCAAACATGGCCCAAAATTCACAAAAAAATCATTACTTGTGGTGTAATTCATGTTAAGCTAGATATGGACATGTATAAATCCAATTCTGAAAATAGACAAATTGAGAGTTAGTTGAGTTTACATGAATGTACGATGAAACAGATGTTGACTAACTCCACTCCTTCACAATCCCAACTCGAACCAGTCTATCCCATCCAAATTCACTATGAAATTTGTTCTGCAATTGATCATTATAAGGATCAACATATAAAATTTAAAGAACCTTCTAAATCTATCAATGGGATATTTCATGGAAAACTGTTCAAAAATAACCCAAACAACCTGTTTCCAAAGTAGAATATTCAATCTAGGCCATTTAAAACAAAAAAAATTCCAGTAATGTTGGAATAACTAATATAACAATAGGTTTAGGCCTAATGAACAACCTAATAGGAATTTATAGTGCCAAAATTTTCATCAACATCCTAGGTATAACAAAAACTAATTTTGAAATCAAGCTGGTGGGAATTTTTCAAATTTCCAGAATCAAGAAAATCAGAAACAATAAGTTGATCAAAGAAATTATTCACACATTTAATACATGGTTTAAAATAAAAAATATATATTTTACAACAACAACAAGTGTTTATACAAGACATGGTTTAAAAATGGGTCAAATGGAAACCGAAATTAGTAGTTTGAGGAATCAAATAAGTTCTAATTTTTCATCCTAATATGAAGTGAATCCAATAGGAAGAAAGAATGGAAATGAAATATTTTTGAGAAGTGTAACTGAGATACATAATCCCCAAGATGAAAACATTGAACAAGAACCTAAAAAAATGTCCCAACTTATGATACAAATGTCAAATCACATGAATAAATAGAAAAAACACATACTGAATTTGTTTTACCACCCAATGATGTTGTTAAAGCTCCTACTAAAACTAATAAAGAACATGTTTCCATGAACTAGATGAATAAGAAAAATCATACAATAAGAGAGAAATCACAAATTAAAGAACCTATAGGGATTTTAGAAATCTAATGGAATCTTACAAAGGCATGGACAAATTTGATGATGATATTTAAATTAATAGGGAGTTTCCATCTTATCCTTTGGTAAACCCTCTTATTAAGAACAATTTTGAAATTGAAATGGATAAAGAAGTACTTGAAACTTTTATGAAATTCTAGGTTAACATCCCTTTGTTAGGTGTTGTGAAATAGATATCACATTTTAAAATATTCCATAACAAAGATGTGTACTCCAAAAAGAAACTTCAAGGGAGGTGAGAAAGTTAATTTGGGATTAAATGTTTCATCCATGATTCAATAATATCTACCTATTAAATGAAAGGATCCATATACATTTTATATCCTATGTTTCATTAGTAACGATCAGTTTGACCATCCATTGTTAGATTTATGAGCCCCCATAAATGTGATCGATTCTTCTATATTTTTATCTATGTAGGTTGGAGAACTCAAGAAATCTATAATTTCCATCCAGCTATCTAATTGAAGTTTAGCTAAGCCATTTATATTTATTGAAACTGTGTTGTCAAGGGTAAAATAATTTGTTTTCCCTATTGATTTTTATGTACTAGATATGGAGGATGTTTATTTTAGTTCACATGAATCATTGATTTTAGGATTCACATTCCTGAAAAATACTAAGGTAATAATAAATATTCATACATGAATTTTTTATTTAATGTTTGGAGGTAATATGGTTAATTTTAAAATTTTTGAATCAATGATACACTCAGTGGAAGACCATTTTTCACACCATGTTAATATGATTGACTGGTTTTCCACAGATTCATTCCTTTATTTTATTGAAGATAGAAAACCTCTAGAGTCATTGGAAATTGTACATTCTCTTGGAAATGTGCCTTTTTCTACTAAAGATGATTTTGAATCTACAAATTCTGAAATTTTCACTAATGATTAATGTGAAATTGAATCCTTGTTTTGGAAATTTTTCTATATTTTGGAAGTGCTGAACATATCAGGAATGATGTTTTTGTTGAGAAAGTTAATGAAAATGATGAGTATTTTTCTGAAACCTTTGAAAGTTGTTCTGTATCTAAAAATTTTCATTTTATGTATGAAGTTGATTTAAATTATATTGAAGCTGATTTAGATTCTGCTAAAAATAACTCAAATTCTGCTCAAAATTTCATTGAAAAGTCACCTCATAATTGTGAACTGGAATCTTAAAATTCATTTGAGGATGAAAAAATTTATTTACTTTAAAATAAATTCATTTCCAGTTTAGAAGTTTGTAATTATGCTAAAATTGAGGATGTTTTAGTGAAAAAAAATGAACATAAAGAACCCATTTAATATAATTTGTCCAAAGTGGATAGCCATTACACACTTAAACTAAATCCTTTTACAGAAGATTTTAAATACACCTACTTGGAGTGAAACCAGCACTTTCCTATTATAAATGAAAGTGAGCTATCCAGTAAATAAGAAAATCAACTCTTATAGGTACTTAGAAAGAATAGGAAGGCCATAGGCAGGCCTTTAGAATATTTTCTAGTTATTAGTCTTTTGGTGTGTATGCGTAGGAATCTTCTAATGGATTATTTCAAACATGTTAGAAAATTTCAATGGAGATTTAATCCTACCCTTCTAGAAGTGGTTAAGAAAGAGGTTACTATTTTGTTGGTTTCATTTATAATATATCCCATTTTTTACAGTCGATGGGTAAGTCCAGTTCAAATTATACATAAAAGGGTTCACAGTTGTAAAGAATGAATTTAAAGAGTTTCTTGTTACTTGGTTTCCCAACAACTAGATATTATGCAACGATTACAAGAGGCAGAATTTAGTGACTAGGAAGGACCAATTTCCCTTGCAATTTTTATTGAAATCCTAGAATGGTTAGTTGATCAATCCCATTCTTACTTCCTAGATGGATTTTTTTTATACCTCTAAATTCACATAGCTCTAGAGGACTAAGATAAAATAACATTCATGTGTCATTTTGGTACCATTACTTATAAAATAATTCCATCCGGACTTTATAATGATCCTTCCACCATCCAGAGATGAATTCTTATAATTTTTTAAGTGTTTCTTGAGAAATTCATGGATCAATTTTATTGAAGAATATCCAGTGTATTGTCTATCTTTTAAGAGTTTTATGAGTAGTTTAGGAGCTTTTCTTAGAGTTTAAATTGGAAACACCATGTTCTAAACTATGAAAAATTTCATTTTATGGTTGATAGTTAAATTTTTCTTGGTCGTGATGTGTTTAAGAAAATAATTTGGCTGGAAAAGTCCATGGTTGACATCATATCATTATTACATTTTGCAAAGACTATTAAAGATATTAGATATTTTCTTGGACATGCTGGATTTTATAGAAGATTCGTAAAATATTTAAACCTTACTACATTGCCTTTGATAAGATTACTTCATAATTAAATTCCTTTTATATTTGATGATATGTTTATGGAATCCTTTAATGAACAGAAACAAAATTTTTCTTCCCACCAATACTTTAACCAACTAACTAGTGTGTTCCTTTTGAGCTGATGACTGATGCTTTGGTGTTTCCTTTGGGGGATGTTCTTGGGTAAAGAATAGAGAGAAAATATCCTGTCATTTATTACACCTTTTGGACTCTATATGATACTTAGTCCAACTACACCACAATTGAGAATTAATTTCTGGAATTTTTATTTCCCCATGATAAGTATAGAAATAATCTTTTGGGATCTGATGTTATAGTTGTTACTGGTCATTCAGTTATTTGGTATCTCATGAATATGAAAAATCAAAACTAAGGCTCGTTTGATAGATTTTATTACCTCAGGAATATGATTTAGAGATCAAATATAGGAATGAAATTTAGAAAACTATGGTTGATTATTTGATTAGGATACCTAATGAATTCTTTCAAGAAAATCTATTGTTGAACCCATTAGAGATATTTTTCCTGGAGAGAATCTATATTCTATTCTTCTTGACAAAAGGCCATCATTTTCAAGACTCATGAATTACATAACTCTTAAAATTGATCCACACTAAAAAAATGTTTCTAGACATGTTTGTGAGTCAAGGCAATATGGCTGGGATAATCCTTACTTATGGTATTTGGGAAGTTACCAGATTGTTATGCGAAGTATTCCGAATTCTGAAATTCATTCACTTCTGAAATATTGTCATACTTTGAGTTGTGGTGGACACTTTGGGACACGTAGGATTTATAGAGAACTAGTATATTAAGGGTTATATTTTAAAACCATTCTCAAGGATTCTCATGAGTTTTATAGGATGTTTACATCTTTTCAATTCTAAGGAAACATTTCTCAAAGACATGAGAGTCCATAATAACCTTTTTTGTTTTGTGACATCATTAATGTTTGGGGAATTTATTTTATCGTTTTTTTCTTAATTCCATTGGATGCATTCACATCTATCTTTTTGTGGACTATGTGTCCATGTGTATTAAAGCTATTCCAACTTGAACAGATGAATCTAGAGTGGTGTCTAAATTTTTCAAAACCAATCTTTTTTTGTAGGTTCAAGATACCCAGATTTATTCTCACAAATTAATGCACTCATTTATATAAAAATAATCTTGAGGCTTTGTAAAAAATAAATGGCGTAATACATAAAGTGACTGCACCCTATAACCCTCAAAATAATGGATTTTTTTAAGTTTTAAATAGATAGATTAAACATATTCTTTAGAAAACTGTTAAAACAAACAAGAAATATTAGCGATTGAGGATTGAGGATTCTCTTTTGGTATATAGGAACGTGTATAAGATTCCAATAGGAATGTCACCTTATGGGATAGTTTTTGGAAGATCTTTTCATCGGCATGTAGAAGTTCAAAATAAATCTTTTTAGTAGTAAAATCATGTAATTTGAAACTGTTTGATGATAAAAATGATAAGAAGCTATGTTTTCAAGAGTTCTGGGAGATAAGAAATAATTATTATAAAATTGAAAGGTTTTTTAAGGAGAAAACTAAAGGTTTCATAAAAATATTTTTTGAATAAGGAGTTTTAGATTTGAGAGATGGTCCTCCTATAGAACTGTAGGATGGAGGTTCTTCTAGGTAAATTTCATTAAAAATGGTATGGGCCTTTTATTTTAACACATATTTTTCCTTTTGGTTTTGTACATATTTGAGATCCTAGGAAGGATGTTCCAGTTACTGTGAGTGGACATCGACTGAAAATGCTTAGAGAAGTTAATAAGGAACCTCTGAGGGAGAAGTTCCTTTTATTAAAAGATGAATACCATTGAATATATAGGTTGTTTCTTCCCTGACATTTTTTGGCATAAGTTTCGGGGAAGGTACTAACCTTTTTTAAGTTTAAATTTTTCTTTTTTATTAAAAGTTTTTCCTTGTTGAGAATAAATTGAGCTTAAAGGAAGAATCTTTTCAAAATTTTCACCAAGATGAATTCACTTTAGGATTATATTTACTTTATCTTCTAGTTGGAGTATATGTCATACAATTTACTTTCATCAATAGAAGATATAATCTAAATAAACATTATTCATCCCCTCACTTTCTAAACTATGTTTATATTTTTCTTGAGTATAATATGTCTTGAATCTAATGTTAATCTGTTTACATTTTTAGGGGTTTTCAATCTGACTAGATAGACTTTATAAAATTAAAGAAGAGGGATAATTATAGTGGATATATGGAAAAATAAATCTTATATTTCAAGGGAGTTTTTCATTAAATACTTCCCATTTTAATGAAATTTATTTCTTCTTGTGGATGTTCCTGAATTACACTTAATTGTCTAAAATTAATTAGAATTGGATGATATTTTCTTGTTTAATATTCAGTTAAAACGTGGTGGTTATTAATATTAAATTAATTGATTTTGATTTTTTATTAGTGCTAAATAATCTTGAATTTTTCTGAACTTTTTTCTTCACATTTCTTGATAATGAATTAGTTCACAGATATTACTTTTAAGCTGAATAATTAAAGTTGTAGCTGGTAGTAAATTTCTATGTGCGCTGAAAATTGTTTTTTTATATTTTCTGTGTGGTGAAACTGTATTGATATTTCTTATAACCCTTTATAATTTTTTAATATATTAAATTATAAAATATCTTTGAACTTTAAAATTTAATTTACATGTTTTTTCCACCGAGGATTCAACATTGAGAATCACACAAGTGAAAGCTACTTCACTACTAAAAGACATGAACCAGTGGAAGTGACTTCACTACTAGCAGAATTAAGGACGAAAAAACCACACAAGTTAAATGTTAATGGAAGAATAGGGTTTATGCTGACACTGGAAGAGAAAAATGGAAAATAGAAAGGATACACCATCATGAAGAGTACCAAACACATTAGATCCATAGGGAATGAAGTTCTTGGATTCAGAGAAAATTCCCAATCCCATTTATTCTATAAATAGGCTCACATGTGTTCCATATTATTACCTTATACTTTTGTTATATTTGTGTGCTTACATTTTAGTGAATTGAAGGTGAAGGTAAATCTAAAAATAATAATAGAACGAACAAAGTGGAGAAAAATAAGTTGGATTAATTATTCATGATTGGATAAAAACATGGAATGTTCCACAATGGAAGATTATCAACAGGCATATCTTGAATATTATGTGATAATATTTTACACCATGATGAATCATAGGGATTTCACCCCTTTAGGGAGAGAAAATATGAAGGAGATGATATCAAGGATTATTTCATGACAAATCTTTAAATTCATATCAACTCAAGAAGTTGAAACATGAGGTATTCCAATCAAACTTTCATCCCTTGTTCTTAATTTTATTTATCATGTCAGTTAAGGGGGAGTGCTTGATTGATAACAAGATGGGATTATAAGAGTATCATTATCTTTTCACCAGAAATTTTTAATATGTTTGGAGAAGTATGTGCATGATTTATCATTTCATTGATAGATATGACTATTTTGAATCCCTAGGATTAATAATTGATATATTCTAATCATGATTTCACATGCATGGTTATTTATGGACAACATTGAATACATTGGTCATATCTCTGTTGTTTTCTACACCGAGTTAGCCCAATTAGACTTAGAGTTGATGAATTAAAGGATCATTACTATGTGAACGATGTGACATCATCCCTCCTTCAGAAATATTAAAGAAGATATTCATTAATGGTAGGAGACAATTCTTTTTAAAATACCCCATTAAACCTTTGAATTTGGTTTTAAATAAGGGGAGAAATTATTGGCACACATATTTACCCTTATAAAAGTGTGCCTAAGGGATATTGACAACAAAATAAAAAGGAGGAGATTTCAGAGCATAGTTTTTCATTTGTTGTCAATAATAAGTCAATATTTTTATGGCAAGGTAGGGATGAAGTTAATATGAAGATTTAATAGGAGAAGTTGTTCCAAAGCTTATTTCCCTTGGAGAATCAGTATGAAATGGAATTGGATGCCATTCTTGGACATTATACATATTAATTCAGTTGATTGGAGAGATGATCCTATGTTCCAATACATGTATCACTAAAAGATTTCATGTTACACCATTTGAAGAAGGTCATGCAATACCTGATTGCATGAAGTAGTTGGAAGATTCATCCACTAGTTTCTGATTGGATGAAGAGTTTGATAAGACTGTGCTAATTTCAAATGTTTAAGAGATGTGGAAAATGTGTTTTCACATTGGGTACATGCTTGAATGTTCATTGGGAATTCATATTTCCAAAAAAATTGAATGAGTGGGAGGATAGATGAAAAAGTGCTTTATTGGTTATATCGTTGAAGAAAGGTGGTCATGCATGTGTAAATTTCTAAGTACATATATATTTGATACATATAATTATGTTTCTAATAAGGGGGGGAAAATATTTTCACCCATATTGACCCTTATAAAAGTGTGCCTAAGGGATATTGACAACAAAATACAAAGGGAGGGATTATAGAGATAGTGATTCATTTTTTGTTAGTAAGATTTCAATATATGTATGGAAAGGTAGTGATGAAGTGATGATTATTATTGAAGATGAGAAGTTTTTTCAATGCATATATACGTTGGAGAATTAGTTTGAAATGACATTGGATGTCATGCTTGGAAATTATCCATATTAATTTAGATGATTGTAGAGATTTTCCGATGTTCCAAGACATGCATCATTGAAAGACACCGTGTTATACCATTTAAAGAAGGCTATGTAATACTTGATTTCATGGAGTAGTTAGAAGATCCATCCACTAGTTTTTGATTGGTTGAAGTGTTTGAGAAGATTGTGCTAATTTTAAATATTTAAGAGATGTGAAAAATGTGCTTTCATATTGGATACGTGCTTGAAAGTTCTTTGGGAATTCATATTTCCAAAATGAATTGAAGGAGGAGGACGATAGATGAAAAAGTGGTTTATTGGTTATATGTTTGAACAAGGGTGTCCATGCATGTGTAAATGACTAAGTACACATGCATTTGACACATATAATTTTTTAATGGGATTATATTAAAAAATTTGGGCCAGCCCGAAACAAACCATCCATCCAGGAGAGGCAGCACACACTGGGTGACCAAGCATTGACTCCCCAGCTAGCCAGTCCACATAGACCAGCCTTAGGGTAAATAGAGCACACCACATGGCACATGGGAGCACTAGAGCAGTGCCACCATGGAGGGTGTCACAACGATTGGGAGTGGGTGCGGAGCATTCCGACAAGGAGCATAGGGTGGTCCCAAAGCGTGTCTATAGAACACCCGTAAGGGGAAGTATCAGGGATGGAGGAAGAGAAGATTTGATCATATGTCGCGGTGTTGAGCATTGTAAAGCGTGACTTTACCATGGTATGTTTTGATGTCAGATAGAGTTTTAAAAACATGGTATCCATATCTTCCATCTGATCTGATCGCAATATGATCCCGACCATTAATCATTCAATGACACTTAGTCTACTATACGATCAGTGCGCCCTCAATCCAGCGCATCTCAGCTGCTGATCTCTTTCCGCTACTCACAATTGAACAACGACCATATGATCTCCTCCACCGAGGATTTCATTAGCCTTCGGCCACCCCTGCTGCACTCGTGAACCAGGAGCTCCAGCTGGACACCCAACTCCCCACTTCGACAACCATTTGAGCTTTGGTCAAGCCCAATCAGATCGTCTGAGGAAAACAAATCACAAGCATGAATTTTTAGTTCCATTCATCCATCAACTGACGATTTTCATGGAGGATGAGGCAACAAGAAGCTTCCTAGGATATAAATAAAGATCCATGATTGATCTTTCATGGTGAAGATGATATTCATGTGTTTTTAAATGCATTCATGTGATGTTTCCTCTATGAGAAAGGGAACTCGTGTTGAATAGAATCGAACCAAGAGAAGAGAGATCTATCATCCGTCATTTATGTTTTCAAAGTCAATAATCTCATCCGTTCCAAGATTTGAACCCATGAAATATCCTATGGAATTTGAATGCAGAGAAACGCGGTGATCCTATCCTATAAATAGAGATACCTTGACCGAGGATATATTATTGAAAATCTTGAGGAAGTGCCTATTTTAGTGAAACAGAGCACTATACATAGAGAAGTTCTGCGTAGCACAGCTACGTGATGAAGAAAGTGATCTGCAAGAGTTTAACAAATGCAACACACTCTTTAATTGTCCTTTCAAAGGAGGAAAGCTTCCACACCCTCTTTTCAAAGATATATGAGAACACATGATAGGTTCTCATGAACCCTATTCGTGTTTTTTTTAAGGTAAGTCCGTGTTACACAACTAGTGCACTTGAACCCTTATGGTACTCTATAAAGACAGAACCACAAGCCTTTACCAGTTCTATAAAGAATTTCCACACAACCCGTGTGTGTGTAGAAAAATAAGAAGGGATGTGTGTGTGTGAATGTGAAGAAATAAGTAGAAAGAAGAATACATGCATGCTCAGAACATTGAGAATACCTTGAGACAGTGCTTGCAAAGAATCCAGAAGCATTGCGAGTCCACACATGAAGAAGAAGTTTTCATGTTGATGAGAATGACCTTTTTTCATGAACGTATGTTCATGTTTTGAAGAGTGGACAATGTGTGTGCTAGAAGAGGGAAAGAGGTAGTGTGTGTGCATAGAATATTGGACATGAAAATCATGTGCATGAATTGAAATACCCAAGTGTGAAAGAACAAATCCAAACAGTGGACTACAGTAATTTTGGTTTGAAGAAAACATATACATAACACACTTATAATGAAGCAAATTTTTAAGGAACAAGTGTTTGTCTAAGGAACCCAAAGTAAAGAAGATAAAGGGGAGAGAAGAATATAAATTGAGTTACACCAAGAAGGAAGTGAATGCATATTCATGACAGACACACATTGAACCAAAACTATTGATTCAAGAGAAGAGTGTGTGTTCAGACATACAAGAAACACATTATACATGCATACAATCATGCATAATCATATGCATGTGTGAATAGTCCTTGAGATACCCAAGACAAGAGGTATTGGATGGCATGAAATCCATGTATGAAGAGAATCTGAACAGAGTCTAGAACTAGATAGAATTTAAATTAGATATTATATCTGAGTTGATAGTATTTGAGGATTCAAGGGACAATACTGAAATTGTGAAAGATCACCCTTGAATATTATATTATTGAATAATTTGTGTGCACCATCTGCACAGACATAAGTGAGGATAGGTCTTCATCAAAAGAAAAAATAATTTACCGAGAATTGTTGAAATGAGGACTGATCAAGTAAAATGATCAGAATTATTGAGCAAGGCCAACAGACCTTAACAAAGTACATTGAAGATTCTTGAAGAGATACACATGAAAGTGTGATTTAGCAAGCCTGTGTGGACAGAGCATCAGATCATCTATAGTGAATCAAAGAGAACTTAAATAAGGAAGCATCTCATGTGACTTGATAGCTGGAAGACCCATGGGAGATTCATGGAGGAGAAGAAGTCTTCAGTGGGACTCTGAAGCATGAATGTATACTATAGTAACATTGTGGGAAGCAGTATAAAGAACTTTGTGTGGGAATTAGGAGAGGTACAGTGGGACTTTTTATTCACCATTGTAATTGATGATAAGATTATAATGGAGAATCTATGTTGGGGATAATAACCAACATAATAAGAAGTAGGTCTTTGAACTGAACCTTGTAAATCCTTATGTTTAGTGGAATTATATTCACAGCATCATCTGAGGTAAGGATGAGAGACACAAGAAGAGTGGATCGAGGCTTTAAAAATCCATAGATGTTTAATTGAAAAGAATCCATTTGTAAAAAGCTGAAAAGGGATCACTAATTCACCCCTCCCCCTCTCAGCAATTCACACTTATCTGGACACTTCAATTGGTATCAGAGGAATGTTATCACTAAATGATGAAACTGAGTATTTATAAAGTGAAGATTTCAAGAAATGAGTGAGAAATTTCTAATGGAGATTTCTACCAAGACTCATAAGAATATTAAGAAGAAATAGGAAAGGAATTTGAAGAATAATTATACTGATAATGGGGATACACCTTATACTGAAGGTAATATAGAAGGTACAACATGTGATAATTCTCTTTTATTAATATTCTTATAATAAAGTCTATTCAAGCTGTGATAATGGTAGATCTATTAGTGATCTTTAGTCTAAATTCAAAGACCATCTGAATAAAATCCCGAGAGAACTGGAGAGACAAATTTCTATAATAATTATTGCTATTCAAGATGAAAAATTATTGATGCAAGAAGAAGTTGATGCCATGGGAGAGGCATTGTCTACAAGTGTTGGAATATCCAACACTCTCACAAAACTAGTGAAGGCAATGGAAGAAAAAATTTCTCTTCGGAATTAAATAAATGCTCCTGTTACAGAAGAATTACTAGGAAGTATTTGTGAGAAATAATTCTTTGAGATTATATTGGTAGATTCTTTCCCTACATTTGAAATGATACAAAATGTTTCTATGGTTGTCAAAGCTGCTCAACTGGAAGACAAAGTCAACAAGCTAAGGGAGTTTGACATCTCATTGAAACAATTATGATATGTGCATGAAGAATAAATAATAATATTGAAGGATAATTAGGAAAGTAAGAATAGATCAGTTGAGGATGAAAATAACTCCCTCAACATGAAGTGTTTATAGTTAGAGGTAAGATTGAAGAATCAGTAGTCACCCTATGCTGGAACTTCCCAAATAGATAAAAGAAGATATGTTTCCACTCATGTTTTCATTAAGGACAATGATTCAAAAATGAGTAACATGTCATCCTCTAATTCAATGGAAACATCCTCTAAGAGGAAGGTATCACAAAACCCAGTTATTTATGTTTCTACTAATGTAGTTTCATCTGCAAGTACATGTTCTAAGCTAAAAGATAGGATGATGTGGATTGATAAAAATACTGACACATCCATAAAAACATTAAGGGTGGATATAGGAATGAATAAGAATAATAAATCTCAAATGGATGATCTAAATAATGAAAGACAATTCCAGAAACAAAAATGCACTAAATCTAGGAAGATTGGAAAAATAAAAATATTTATCGGCAACTGTTGGTGTTGTTCGAAGTTTGGGCATCATGTCAATGGTTGCTGGTATAATTTTTCAGTATATGAAAATTATGGAAGGACTACATTCAAGGAATTTATATGTGAATAAATGAAGAAACCTGTAAAGAAAAAATTAGAAAACAGAGATGAAGAAGAATCTTTCTATCAAGAACAGATTTGAATATGATGATGTCTTCTGTGATAGTTTCAACAGAAGTGGTCACAGTTATGATGAATGCTGGTTTATTCCAACCATGCAGCGTGCATATGTTGATAAGAGGAAAAGGCCACACCAAAGGCATGAGAAAGGACAATTATTTGAAAAGTCTTCTACTTGGAATATGCAAAACAATGAAGTTAAAAAAACTATGAATGAAACTATTCCCATGAATAAATTTAACATGGAGTCCAAGAATGTCACCTCAACCACGAAAATTTGCTCATACTGTGGAAATAAATCTCATACCATTGATCAATTCAAACAATCCATGGAAATTGATGGAAGAAATTTGAAATTAAAAGGAGGATCAATCCAAGAGAAGTCAGGATAGACAAAAGACATTCTTGAAGATAATTTTGATAAGTTTCCTAAGAAAGGTAACTTTAAAACATTGAAGAAGCCATGTGGAAAATCCAAACTAGAATATATTAAGAAGAAGTGTTTAGTTATCTAGCCTGATCAAGTTCAAATTGCTAGAGAACTACAAAAAGATGAAGATGAAGTACTAGATAATGATAAGGAAAATAGGAAGCATATAATTTCACATAAAGAAGGATCTAGAGTTCATGAGAGGTTTTCAACACAAGAAAACTCAAGTGTATCACAAGTACTTTGTGGAAGGTTCAAGAAGGCTGGACATAATGCAAACAAATGTATGACTATTTTACTAGCTCAAATGGAAATGTTGAAAATTGAAAAACATGCACCAATGGAAGCTACTTCACTACTAGAAGAAGTAGGGATGAACGAACCACACAAGTTGAAGTTGAATGGAATAAAAGGGTCCATGCAGGCACTGAAAGATAAAAATGGAAAATGGAAAGGAAACACCAACATGAAGAGTACCAGACACATTAGATCCATAAGGATAGAAGTTCTTGTGTTGAGAGGAAATTCTCATACCCATTTCTTCTACTAAGAATCTCACATGTGTTACATCTTATTTGTTTATACTTTTGTAATATATGTGTTCTTACATTGTAGGGACTTGAAGGTGATGGTCATTCTCAAAATGATAATTGAATGAATAAAGAGGAGGACAACAAGTTGGATTGATTATTCATGATTTGATAAAAACATGTAATGTTCCATAGTATATGATTATCAACATAAATATCTTAAAGATTATGTGATGATATTTTCCACCATGATGAATCAAATTGATTTCACGCCTTGAAGGGAAGAAAATATGAAGGAGATGATATCAAGGATCATGTCATGAAAAATCTTGAAATTCATATCAACTCAAGAAGATGAAACTTGATGTATTCCAATCAAACTTTCATCCCTTGTTATTAATTTTATTTATCATGTCAATTAATATGGAGTGCTTGATTGATGACAAGATGGTATGATAGGGGGAGATTTATCTTTTCACTTGAACTTTTTAATATGTTAGGTGAAGTATGTGTAGGATTTAGAATTTCATTGATAAATTTGACTATTTACAACCCCCGGGATTAAAAATTGATACATTTTGAGCATGATTTCACATGCATGGTTATTTATTGACAACATTGAATACCTTGGTCATATCTCTCCTATTTTATACACTGATTTATCCCAAGTATAAATAGATTTTATTAACTTAAGGCTCTTTTCTAAGTGAACAATGTGACCTCATACCTCTCTCAAAAATATTCAAGAAGATATTCTTTAAAGGGAGGAGAACATGATTTTGAAAAGACCCCACTAAACCTTTGGATTTGGTTACCAATAATGGGTAAAAATGATTGGCACACATATTGACATTTATAAAACTGTTCCTAAGGGATATTGACAAAAAATACAAAGGGGTGATTGTAGATCATAGTGATTCATTTGTTTTCAATAATATGTCAATATGTGTATGGAAAGGTAGTGATGAAGTGATGATGATGATTGAATATTAGAAGTTGTTCCAAAGCTTATGTCCCTTGTAGAATCAGTATGAAATGGAATTTGATGTCATTCTTGGACATTATCTATATTAATTCAGATGATTATAGAGATGGTCCTAAGTTTAAAGACATGTGTCACTAAAAGACACCATGTCACACCATTTGAAGAATTTCATGAAATACTTTATTGCATGAAGCATTTAGAAGATCCATCCACTAGTTTCTTATTGGATAAATAGTTCGAGAAGTTTGTGCTAATGTCAACTGATTAAGAGATGTGAAAAATGTGTTTTCATATTGGGTATATTCTTAAAATTAATTTGGTAATTCATATATCCGAAAAGAATTGAAGGAGGAGGATGATAGATGAAAAAGTGTTTTATTGGTTATATGATTGAAGAAGGGTTTCCATGCATTTTTAAATTACTAAGATAACATGGATCTGATACTTATAATTTTTTAATGGGCTTATATTAAAAATCATTGGCCTGCTCGAAGAAAACCATCTAGCCTGGGGAGGCAGCACACACTGGGAATCCAAGACATGACTCCTCAGCTAGCCATCCCACATAGACCATCTGTAGGGAACATATGGAATGTCACATGGTGAATAAGATCACTAGAGAGGCGCCACCATGTGGGGAGGCATGATGGAAGGAAGTGGGAATAGAGTGCGCCCGCAAGGAGAACATGGTGGGTGCAAAGTGTGCCCATAGAACACCAGTATGGGGCAGTACTGGGAAGGGAGGAAGAGAATATTTGTTCATATTACATGGAAATGAGTATTATAAAGCACAACATTACAATCGCGCAATTCGATGTGTGACAGAGTTTTAAAAACCCTAAATCCATATCCTCCATCCGATCTGATCGCAATATGATCTTGACCATTGATCCCTTAGCAACACGCGGTCTTCTGTTCGATCAGGGAGCCCTTAATCCAGCGTATCTCGGCCACGTATCTCATTGCACACCTCGAGATTGAACCACGAATGTCTGATCTCCTCCACTGAGTTTTTCATCAACCTCCGGCCACCCCCGCTACATCCACGAACTAGGATCTCTATCCAGACACCTAACTCACAACTCCTACCACCATTTGAGATCCGTTCAACACCATTCTGATCGTTTGAGGAAAACGAGTCACATGCATTCATTTTTAGTTACATGCATGCATCAACTAACAATTTTCAAGGAGTTCGAGGCAACACAAAGCATAGGAGGCTATGAATAAAGCTCCACGATCGAACCTGTATGGATATGAGGATATGTGTGCATTCTTAAGAATATGCTGGTTATGATTATTCTGTGAAATAGGGAACCCGTATTGAATAGAAATGAACAAATATAAGGGAGATCTCTTATCCGATTTTGATGTTTTCCAAGCTGAAGATCTTGGAAATTCTACGATTTTAACCTCATGGGATATCCTATGGAATTTGAATATTGAGAAACAAGGTGATCCTCTCCTTTAAATAGAGAGCCCTCGACCGAGGCTCTATTGGTGAAAATATTAAGTGCCGATTTTCTTGAAACAGAGCAGCATACACAGATAAGTTCCACGCAACCCAGCTATGCAAAGAAGAAGAATATCCACATGAATTCAACAATTGAAACACACTCTTAAATCATTCTTTCGATGGTGGAAATCAGCAACACCCTCTGTGAAAAGAAATCAAAGAACACATGATTGGTTCTCATGAACCCTCTTCATGTTTTCAAGTAGGTAAGTCCACATGTAAGCAATTGGTGCACTGGCACCCTGGTTTTACTCTACAAAGACAGATCCACATGGCTTTACTGGTTCTATGAAGAATATCCACCCGAACTGTGTGTGTGAAGAGGAAGAAGAAGGTATGTGTGTGTGTGCATGTGATGAGAAAAGGAGAAAGAAGAATAAATGAATACACAGAACCTTGATAATACCTTGATACAGTGCTTGTGAAGGATCCTGAAGCATTGTGAATGCAGACACGAAGAATAAGTTTGCATGTTGATGAGGAGAAACTGTTTTCATGAACATATGTGAATGCTTTAAAGATTGGGCAGTGTGCATGCTAGAAGAGGGAAAGAGGTAGAGCGTGTGTGCAAATAACAGTGGAAATGAAAATCAGGTGCTTGAATTGAGATACCCAAGTGTGCAATAATAAATCCAAACCATGGACTACACTAATTTTGTTTTGACAAAAACATATACATAACACACTTATAATGAACCAAATTTAAAAGGAAGAAGTGTGTGTGTAAAGAACCAAAAGTAAAGAAGAGAAACAGAATAGAAGAATAGAAATGGAATAGAATAAGAGAAAGCGAGTTCCATCAAGAAGGAAGTGCATGCTTATGCGTGATATACACACATTGAACCTAAACCATTGATTCAAGAGAACGTTGTGTGTTTGGGCTTATAAGAAACACATTATAAATGCATACAATTATGCATAATTATATGTACGTGTGAATAGGCTTTGAGATACCCAAGACAAGAGGTATTGGATGCCATGAAATCCATGCTTGAAGTGAAGCTGAACTGAGACTGAAGCCGGATAGAATTTAAAGATGATTTGATATTTGAGTTGATAGTATTTGAGGATTTAAGAAGAGAGACAATGATGAAATTGTGCAAGATCACTCTTGCATATTATATTATTGATGATGTTGTCTGCACCATATGCAAACACATTAGTGAGGCTGGGAATTCATGAAAAGAAGAAAAAATTTACCAAGCATTTTTGAACTGAGAAGTGATCAATAAAAGTGATCATAATTATTGAGAAAGGACAATGGACCTTACTAAAGGTTGTAAAATATTCTTGAAGAGATGCATAAGAAAGTGTGATTCAGTAAGCCTGTGTGGACAGAGCATCAGATCATCTATAGTGAATCAAAGGTAACATAAAGAAAGAAGTTGTTCATTTGACTCAAAAGATAGAAGACCCCTATAAGATTCCTAGAGGAGAATAAGTCTTCAGTGGGACTCTGATGCAAGCCAATGGACTCTGGTAACACTATGGGAAGCGGTATAAAGAACCTCATGTGTGACTCAGGAGAGACACATCGGGACTTATATCGACCATCGTAATTGAAGATAATTTTATAATAGTGAATCTGTGTTGGGGTGAATAACCAACACAACAAAGAGTAGGTCTTTGAACCAAACATTGTAAATCCCTATGTTCAGTGCCTTTATATTTACATCATTATTAGAGGTAAGGTTGAGAGACACAAGAAGTGTGGATTGAATATTTAACCATCCATAGAGGATTAATTGAAAAGAATCAATTTTAAAAAGTTGAAAAGGGATCACTGATTCACCCCCCCCCCCCCCCTCTCAGTGATTCACATAGATCCAGGAACTCCAATTGGCATCAAGGGAAGGTAACCTCTAAAAGATCCGATAGAGTCTTTATGAAGTGAATATTTCAGGAAATGAGTGAGAAAAATTAAATGGAGATTTCTTCCAAGTCTCAAAAGAATAAGAAGAATTAACAAGAAAGGGATTTGAAGATAAATCATACTGCTAATGGGGAGACACCTTCTACTAATGGTAATATGGAAGGTGCCACATGTAATAATTCTTTTTATTGTTACTCTTCTGATAAAGCCTGTTCAATCTGTGATAATGCTAGATCAATTAGTTATCTCCAGTCTTCACTGAATGGCCATCTGAAGAAAATCCCTTGAGATGTGGAAAGACATATTTCTGTAATCATTAGTTCTCTTCAAGATGAAAAATTATTGTTGGAATAAGAAGTTGATCCCATGGAAGAGGCATTGGCTAAAAGGGTTGAAATATCCAACACTCTCACAAAACTAGTGAAGGAAAAGGAATAAATAAGAAGAAAACAAGTTCATCTCACTCTTAAATAGTTCTTGTGAAGGTGGAAAGAATACACACCCTATGTGCGAAGAAAAACAAGAACATTTGATAGGTTCTCACGAACCCTCTTCATATTTTCGTGAAGGTAAGTCCGCACGTATGCAACTGGTGGACATGCACCATTGTTGTACTCTACGAAGACAGAACCACATGACATTACTAGTTCTGTGATGAATATACACCCGAACTATGTGCATGAAGAAGAAGAAGAAGAAGAAGAAGGGAAGTGTGTGTGCGCATGTGAAGAAAAAAGGAGAAAGAAAAATATATGCATGCACAGAACCTTGAGAATACCTTGAGAGAATGCCTGTGAAGGAGACCGAAGCATTGTGAATGCAAACATGAAGAATAAGTTTTCATGTTGATGAGAATAACCTATTTTCATCAACATATGTTCATGATTTGATGAGTTGGAAGTGGGCATTCTAGAAGAGGGAAAGAGGTAGTGCGTGTGTCCAAATAATAGTGGAAATGAAAATCATGTGCCTGAATTGAGATACCCAAGTGTGGAAGAACAAATCCAAACCGTTGACTACACTAATTTGAGATTAAAGAAAACATATACATAACACACTTATAATGAACCAAATTTAAAATGAACAAGTGTGTGTGTAAATAACCAAAAGTAGAGAAGAGAAACAAAATAGAAGAAGAGAAAGTGCGTTCCATCCAGAAAGAAGTGAATGCATATGCATGATATACACACATTGAACTTAAACCTTTGATTCAAGAGAACATTGTGTGTTAGGGCTTATAAGAAACACAATATAATTGTATACAATAGTGCATAATCATATGTACATGTGAATAGTATTTGAGATACCCAAGACAAGAGGCATTGGATGCCATTCAATCCATGCATGAAGTGAAGCTGAATTGAGACTAAAGCCAGATAGAATTTAAAGAAGATTTGATATCTGAGTTGACAGTATTTGAGGATTGAAGAAGATAGACAATGTTGAAATTGTGAAATATCACACTGCTTATTATATTCTTGAAGAAGTTTTGTGAACCATATGCACACACTATAGTGAGGTTAGGTATTCATCAGAAGAAGAAAAACTTTACCAAGCATTTTTGAACTGAGAAATGATCAAGAAAAGTTATGAAAATTATTGCGAAATGCCAACAGACCTTACTAAAGGCTGTAGAGGATTCTTGAAGAGATGCATGAGAAAGTGTGATTCGGCAAGACTATGTGGACAGAGCATCAGATCATGTACAGTGAATCAATTGGAACATAAAGATGGAATATTTTCATTTGACTCAAAATCTAGAAGACCCCTGTGAGATTTAGGGTGAAGAATAAGTCTTCAGTGGGACTCTAATGCAGGATAGTGGACTCTGGTAACACTGTGGCAAGCAGTATAAAGAACCTCATGTGGGACTCAAGAGAGATACAATGGGACTCTGTATCGACCATCTTAATAGATGATAATATTATAATAGAGAATTTGTGTTCGGGGGAATAACCAACACAACAAGGAGTGGGTCTTTGAACTGAACATTGTAAATCCCTGTGTTCAGTGCCATTGTATTTACAGCATCATTCTAGGTAAGGATGAGAGACATAAGAATAGTGGATCGAGGCTTTAACCAGCCATACAGGTTTCATTAAAATGAATCAATTTTGAAAAGTTGAAAAGGGATCACTGATTCACCCCTCCCCCTCCTAGTGATTCACACTGATCCAAGAACTTCAATTGGTATTAGAGGAAGGTTACATCTAAGAGATCCAATAGAGTGTTTATGAAGTGAATATTTTAGGAAATGAGTGAGAAAATTTAAATGTAGATTTCTTCCCAGACTCAAAAGAATGTGATGAATAATTAATAAAGGAAGCTGAAGAAAAATTGTACTTCTAATGGGGAGACACCTTCTACTAATGGAAATCTAGAAGGTAGAACATGTGATAATTATTTTTATTATTACTCTTCTGATGAAGCCTGTTCAATCTGTGATAACGCTAGATCAATTAGTGATCTTCCGTCTTCACTGAATCGTCATCTGAGAAAAATACATAGAGAAGTGGAAAGACATATTTATTCAATCATTAGGGAACTTCAAGATGGAAAATTGCAGCTAGAAGAAGATGTTTATCCCATGGAAGAGGCATTGTCTAAAAGGGTTGACATATCCAACACTCTGACAAAACTAGTGTAGGTAATGGAAGAAATAATTTCTCCTTGTAATGAAATACATTATTAAGATACTGATGAATTTCAATGAAGTATTTGTGAGAAATAATTCTATGAGATTGTATTTGTAGAATCTTTCCATGCATTTGGAAAGTTTCACAATGTCTCTATGGTTTTCAATGCTACTGAACTAGAAGAAAAAGTCAACAATGTAACATCACATTACGTTTTTAGGTACATTTTATGTTTCTATGTACCATTGTTTTGGAGTGGTGATGAATGGAAGAGGAGGGAGAACATTAAATGATGTTTTGAGGCAAAGGGGAAGTCGCATAGGTGGTTCACGGGTTGTCTAAATCGTGCGGCCAAACCGTGCGTAGTTGGTTTTGGAGGTAGTAACTTCTGCATGGGAGGTGCAATGTTTCTCTAACCGTGCGGCCAAACAATCCATGGAGTGTCTTCCAAGGCAGTGGCTAGCACACGGTTAGTGCACGGTTTGTCTAACTATGTGAGAAAACTGTGCGACCACTTAAATGAGATCCTATAATATTGGATATCACTCGTTTTTGCCTCTAAGTGCCTCATTTTTTCGCCTAAGTTGCCCTAAATTCGGTTTTTTCTTCTCCTAAGGTCAGAGAAGGATCTCAAATAGTTCTGGAGGTGATCCAAAGGCTTCTCTTGGTGAATATAAGCCATATTCTTGAGGTATGTGATCGTTCTTCATCATCCTTGATTGGTTTCTTAGATCTACTTTGATCTACTTCTCCTCTTTTCTCGGTGTCTTAGATCTACACCCATTATGGGTAGATCTAACTAAGTGGATTCCAAATATTATAAGATTTTGTCTTGATATTACTAGGACAAGAGATCTAAGGCGGGTTCTTGAAGAAGAAAATTGGTTTTCATGAGCGTTCTTCGACCGTTGTGGTTTTTGTCAACACCTTTGGTGTAGGTGGTTCCGTCCCGACTTACCAAATTTATTATCATTTTATTTTCATGATTTATTTAAATTGTTAATTTAAATTCAATTGACCAAATTTTATTTCCATGAAATCAATAAAAAACTAAATTCCAGTGAATCGAGGTATTTGAAATGGTTTTTACATCAAAATTCAGAAAACCCCAATTCCATTGAATTGGATGTGTTTATTGAAATTTTACGATTTAAATTGATTAATTTAAATTATTGATTTGATGGAAATGATTCCAATTAAATTGTTGAATTTAATTGCGGAAATAAAATGATGATTTGATGGAAATGATCTCAAATAAATTGTTGAATTCAATTGTCGAAATAGATTGTCTAATGATGGAATTGGTTTTGAATGGATTTCAAACTCATTAAAATGGCTTAAAATGAGTTGATAGAAACCCAATGGTTTTATCTTGTAGAATGGAATGTTTTGAATGAAACCTATTTTGGTTTTAATGGAATGAAATTTGCACTTTTGAAATGTAATAATGGGATTGATCGTATTTTAAGCCTTCTTAAAAAAGTTCACCCACCATGTAGGAGCGCATGCAAGCCTTAGGTAGTTAGTGAGTTATTTGGATACACTCTACGCTATGTCAATGTTCTAAAACATATTAGTGGCGGGTCACATCCCCAATGGGTAGGTGATGAGTATCTTCTGTCCAGTGTCATAGGGACGTGTGTATATGCATTTTTATGAGTTCACATAGAGAGTGTGGAATCCTATAACTGGTTAATACTATTGTACCTTTTGGCAGATGACCATGTTGCTCACTTGTTTATTTATATTGGAGATATAAATGGATTCCAATGCTTTTGAACTGCTAACATGCCTTTTGAATTTATATAAACTGTTTTATATAAATGTTTTTCTTAAGGAATTGTTTTAGAAATATTCCATCATTTTTAGAATCATTACATACAATATTTATTTCCATCATTTGAAAATGTATAGCAAGTTTTGTTTAAATATTATTTTGAATTTCCAAACCAGTTTATTTGAAAATTTAATGCTTTTCTTTTGATAATCTATATTTGGAATCTCTTACTGAATCATTGGTGGTATCCTACTGGGCTTAGGCTCACACCATAGTTTTTCTTTTTGGTTGTTTGTAGACATTCTTTATCCAGGTTTGAGCAAAGGGAACTGATCTCTTGAAGGTGGATCTAGCTTCTGATCTTTAGTCTTGGCATGTTGTGTCCTTAGGGACCTTGGGGTTGTTCTTCCCATTTTTAGTACTTGGGTTGTATTACTTTGAGCTTTTTATGCCTCTTTGTATTCTCATACATCACTCCCAGTAGAGTTTCATTTGTTATGCATACTACTTTGTTTTCATTTTCTTCCACATTCTTGTGGAAAAATCATTCCCACGTGTATGTTTTACAATTCCAGGTGCTAGTCGTCGACCCATGGGGATCGAGAACGCCCTTCAGGATATGTCAGAGCCGGCTCGGTTATCGGGTTACCAGGGTACCCGGGCTTGTTCGTGACAAAATGGTATCAAAGTAAAGGTTAAGAATCTTGCCTTGATGATGGTATGCATTTGATTATTCTTGTATAGACATAAGAGGTGGTTGTGATTGAGTGTCTGGACATCTCTCACCACAATGAACCTTAAGTCACCAGTGTTGGTTAGGGAAATACGACTTATGGAATAGTTCTAGTATTTTCCTTATTTTGATTTGGATAGAGTTGAATCCAAATCTTGTTTATCCCTTCTATTAAGAATATTTTTCCATGTTACTCAGTTTGAGTGTTAATATAATGTCTTTTTATTTTTTGATGTTTTGTAGCATCAAGATTTTTAGAAGACATGGTAATCAGATCCAAAAAAGAGGATACTGCTGAATCTCAATAAGTGAGTCCTATTGTAGATCCGAGTTTGGTTGAGGTGATTGTTCGCACTGTCTGAGCTCTAGGACAGGCACCACCTCTAGTTCATGTTCAGGCTCCAGCTATATATCCTCATAGTGATATTCTCTGAAATCATTCTCAAGAGTTCATATGCGAGAAGCCACAAGTTTTCAAAGGATCCACTGACCCTCAACATGTTGAGTAATGGTTAAGGAATATAGAACATCTGTTTGGGTTCTTGGAGACACCTGATGTTATCAAGGTGAAGTGTGCCACCTTCGTGATGGAGGGACCAAGTATGAGATGGTGGGACATGATGGTGACGGCTGGGAAACATGAGTGTTTGGACTGGAAAGACATTAGGGTTCTTTTCACTAACCAGTTCTATACAGAATCAATGGTGTTGTCAAGGCTACAAAGCTTTTCACGCTTGAGTAGGCCAACAAAACAGTGACTGATTACTCGAATCACTTTTCTGAGTTTGTATAGTTTTCTCTTATGATTGTATCTAATGAGAATATTAAGGCTAGATGATTTGAGTTGGGACTTCGATCATATATCTATTCTCAGGTTTTCTTACTAAAGATACCCACTTATGATGATGGGCTGGATATGGAAATGATGGTTGAGATGGACCTGGTAGGAAAGTCAGGGTTGAAGGGAGTTCATTTTCCTCCATGTGGTAGTGATGGTTCCTTTACAGGAAAACGGAAGCGTGACATTTCTCATGGTAGTTATTGACAATAGAGTCATTCCAGACCTTCGGTAGCACCAGGAGGGGCCTCATTGATAGGCAATAAGTGTGGAAGGCTAGGAAATTCTAAGAGGTTTTGCACTGAGGCACCCAAGAACTATAGATCCGGTGGACGTTTAGGGCACATAAAGAGATTTTGTCATCTCTTCACTACTCCACGTACTGGAACGGGATCATGAGCACCTCTAAAAACTGCGGGTCAATCAAATGCTTCGCCTACAAAAGGGTTCCAACCACAAGAATATGTAACGAAGCTTCTTCACGCAGTGCAAGAGTCTCCAGAGGTAGCTGATACAAGTCCTTCAACTGTGAAAGGTACCATTACTATAACTTCATCTTTAGTGACCGCTCTTTTTGATATTGGTGCATCTCACTCATTTATTACAACCCATATTTTTAATATTCTTAATCAACCTATGGAACTTTTATCTTGTGTGATGGATATTAATACACCCCTTGGTACAACGAGAGAGAAGGGTCTTTATAGTCTTGCTTGTGTCTTCTTTCTATCAGATGTTGATAATGCTTGGAGTTTTCTGGTTCTCAACATGAAATATTTTGACGTTATATTTGGGATGAATTGGCTCATTGTCAATAAATCCTGGATCGATTCTTATCTTCAACGGGTCTATCTTACTACACCTAGTGGTGTGCCTCTTGTTTTTCAATGAGAATGGGACCTAAGGTCAAGTAGATCCGAACCCTCTTTTCTAGAGTTGGGGAAATTTATATCAGTGTTTTCTTTGATCTAGAGAGAGATTCAATGTTTGTTGATCTTCCTCCAGTCATCTCTGAGTTTCCCAACATGTTTCCTTCTGACTTATCTGGTTTCCCACTATTAAGGGAGGTTGTTTTTTCTATTGACTTAATGCCTGGTACTCAACCGGTTTTTATTCCCTCTTACCAAATAGCTCGAGCTAAACTAAATGAAATGAAGACTCAGTTAGACGATCTTCTTGAGAAAGTATTTATATGCCCGAGTGTGTCACCTTAGGGAGCACCAGTTCTCTTCCCCAAGAAGGCATATGGTTCTCTCCCCTTATGTGTTGATTATCGAAAGCTCAATTGATTTACGATAAAGAAAAAATATTTGTTACCATGAATTGATGATTTGTTTGATCAATTGAAAGGGGTGAAATGGTTTTCAAAAATTGATCTTCGATCTGGTTACCATAAATTGAGAATAAAGGAATATCACATTCATAGGACCGCTTTTCAGAGTAGGTATGGCCATAATGAGTACCTTGTTATGCCTTTTCTCCAAACAAAGGCTCTTGTAGTTTTCATGGCATTGATGAAAATGGTTTTCCATGAGTATCTATATACATTTGTGGTAGTCTTTATGGATGAAATTCTTGTATAATACAAGTCTAAGGAGGATCATTTGCACCATCTAAGAACAGTTTTGAGTCTTCTAAGGAATCACCTACTTTATGCCAAGCTTCTAATGTGAGATTTCTGGATTCGGGATGTGAAATTCTTGGAACATGTTGTGCTAGAACAAGGAATATCAGTTTATCCTGAGAAGGTGAACGTTGTTATGACTTGGGAAAAACCACGAATTTTTTTCGAGATTTAGAGCTTCTTGGGCTTAGTAGGATATTATTGCCGATTTGATAAAGACTTCTCAAAGTAAACTTCTCCAATAACTTCTCTGACTCGAAAGGGAGTGAGGTTTTCCTAGAATGATAAGTTCTAGAGTTCTTTTGATGAGATAATGTGTCTTTTGACTACTATTCCAGTGTTAACTCTTTTGGAGGCTGGGATAGGATACATGGTCTTCTATGATGCATCGGGTTCAGGTTTGGGATGCATCATTATGAAAGGTAATCATGTTTTTTCCTATGGATATCGTCAACTTAAGCCTCATGAGAATAAAATTCCTACCAATTTACTTGAACTTGCAATTGTAATACACAAAATTAAGTGTTGGATTCATTACCTTTATGGAAAAAGGTTTACCGTGTTTTCAGACCATAATATCTTGAGTTATATCTTCTCTCAAAAAGATTTCAATCTCCGCCAAAGGCGTTTGGTGGAGTAACTGCAATCTTTTGACATTGACATTTCCTACACCCTATGGAAAGGGAATGTAGTTACAGATGCGTTAATTAGGATACTTCCATCATAGGCTGTGAAAGAATCTTCAGAAGAGTGGATTTTGATGGCTCTTTTTGCTCAGTTTCATATTGGAGTTACGTGGAAGGGGAATGAAGTTTCTTTAGCCAATGTTCAGTTGACATATCCTTTTCTTGAGTTAATTCTTCAGAAAAAAGAAATGGATGAAAAATTACATAGCATTAGGGACTCTCTTTATTTTCAGGAGACCGACATCCAGTGGTCATTCTCCAAAGAGGGTGTTCTGTGTTTTCAAAACTGTTACGTTGTGCCGTTAGTGGCAAGGAAGGATGTGATGGGGGATTTCCATAACTCTTAGTGGGTTGTGAACCTGGGAACCATGAAGTTGTTTTATGATATGCGGTGATAGTTCTGGTGGCCAGGTATGAGATGGGACATTGCGGAGTTTGTATCTCGTGGCTATACATGCCAGCAGGTGAAAGTCGAGCACTAGAAACCTTTGGGTTTGCTTCAACCACGTCCAGTCCCTACATGGAAGTGAGATGAAATCTCTATGGAAATTTTGGTTGGGTTATCTAAAAACTAGAAGAAGAAGAACGCGATGTTGGTTGTGATCGACAGGCTGACCATGTCAGCTCACTTTATACCTATTCAAGATATAACCAAATTAGAGGAGTTGGGAAATATATATGTGAAAGAAATTGTTCATTTTCACATAGTTCCATATGCTATAGTCTCTAATAGGGATCCTCGGTTTACTTCTCACTTTTGGAGAGGCCTTCCATAGGCACTGGAATCTTAGGTCCATTTCAGCACGGCCTACCATCCATAGTCAGATGGACAGATAGAGAGAGCTATTCAGATCCTTGAGGATATTCTCCACGCATGTATTCTTGACATTGGTGGGTCTTGGGATGATCATCTGGGGGTAGTTGAGTTTTCTTCTAACAATATTTATTAGTTTGCGATAAAAATGGATCCTTTTGAGGCATTGTATGGTCATCCGTGTAAATCTCTTTTATATGGGTTGGAGATTGGTGAAAGTTCCTTGGTAGGACCGAGTTTTGTCCCAGAGACGACAAATAATATCCAGCTGATTTGTCAGAGAATGTTGAAAACACAGAGTCGATACAAGTCTTGTGTTGATCGTTTCTATAGACCTTTAGAGTTCATAGTTGGTGACCAAGTTTTCTTGAAAGTTTCACCCCGATTAGGTCATCGACTACATGGGAGGCAAGGGATGCTTGCTTCTCGTTTTGTGGGACCTTTCGTGGTTGTTGGCCTTATAGGGAAAGTTTCTTAACTTCTATCTATTCCACCACAGCTAACATCGATACATAACATGTTCCATGTATTTCAACTGTGAAAGTATCTCTCTGATCCATCTCATGTTTTGTGCTGGAGTGATCTTGAGATTGAACCAGATTTATCTGTTACTGAACAACCAGCCAGGGTTGTTGATTCTGAGGCCAAGGTACTTAGTGAGAGAACGATACCTCTCATCTATGTACTATGGAAGAATGGTTCTGATTCTCATGAGACGTGGTAGAGGGAGGCACTAATGAGAGAGCAATGGACTCATCTTTTAGACATGGAGGTTTCTTCATAGTATTTCTGGGGGAAGAAAGATATTATGGTGGGCAGGTTATAACATCACATTACGTTTTCAAGTACATATGATGTTTCTAAGTACCTATATTTTGGAGTGGTGATGAATGGGAGAGTCGAGAGAACATTAAATTATGTTTTGAGGCAAAGGGTAAGTCGCACGTGTGGCGCACGGGTTGTCAAAACCGTGCGGCCAAATAGTGCGAAGTTGGTCTTGGAGGTAGTAGATTCTGCACGGGTGGCACATAGTTTGTCTAACCGTGCATCCAAACCATGCATGGAGTGTCTTCGAGGCAGTGGATAACGCACAGTTAGTGCACAGTTGGTATAACCATGCGGGCAAACCATGCGACCACTTAAATGAGATCCTATAATAATGGATCTCACTTGTTATTGCCTCTATGTGCCTCGTTTTTTCTCCTAAGCTGCCCTAAATTGATTTTTTAATTTCTCCTATGGTCATAGAAGGTTCTCCCATCATTATTAGGGAAATCCAAAGGCTTCTCTTGGTGAATTGAAGCCATATTCTTGAGGTATTTGATCGTTCTTCATCGTCCTTGAATGGTTTCTTAGATCTACATAGATCTACTTCTCCTCTTTTCTTGGTTTCATAGATATACGCCTGTTATGGGTAGATCTAAGAGTTTGGATTAAAAATATGATAATATTTGGTCTTGATATTTCTAGGGGAATAGATCTAAGGCAGGTTCATGAAGAAGAAAACGGGTTTTCATGAGCGTTCTTCAACCGTTGTGGTTTTCGTAAAAACCTTTGATGTATGTGGTTCCGTCCCAACATACCAAATTGATTATCATTGTATTTGATCGATTTATTTAAATTGTTGATTTAAATTCAATTTATCAAATTTTCTATCAATTAAATTGATAAAAAAATTGATTCCAGTGAATTGAGGTATTTGAAATAGTTTTGGGATAAAAATTTGGAAAACCCCAACTCCATTGAATTGGGTGTGTTTATAGCAATTTTCCATTTTAAATTGTTTAATTTAAATTGTGGATTTGATGGAATTTATTTAAATTAAATTGTTGAATTTAATTGTGGAAATAAATTTTGTATTTTATGGAAATGATTTCAATTAAATTGTTAAATTTAATTCTTCAAATAAATTTTGTAATGATGGAATTGGTTTTGAATGGATTTCAAACTCATGTAAATGGCCTAAAATGATTTGATAGAAACCCAATGGTTTTATCTTTTGGAAAGGTATATTTTGATTAAAACCTGTTTTGGTTTTAAATGGAATAAAATTGACACTTTTGAAATGGAAGAATGGTATTGATTGTATTTTATGCATTCGTAAAACAGTTTTCCCATCATGTAAGAACGCATGCTAGACTTAGGTAGTTAGTAAGTTATTTGGATACACTCTATGATACAACAATGTTCTAAAACATACTTATGGTGGGTCACATTCCCGATGGGTTCATGATGAGTCTTCTTTGGCCAGTGTCATAGGGACGTGTGTATACACATTTTGCTGAGTTCACATAGAGAGTGTGTAATCCTATAACTGGTTAATACTATCGTACCTTTTGGCAGATGACCATGTTTCTCCCTTTTTTATTTATATTGGAGATATAAATGTATTCCAATGCTCCTAAACTACTTACATGCCTGCTGAATTTATATAAATTGTTTTATATAATTGTTTTACTTAAGCTGTTATTTTATAAATATTCTATCATTTGTAAAATCATTACTTACAATATTTATTTCCATCATTCGAAATTGAATAGCATGTTTTGTTTAAATATGATTTTCAATTTCCAAACCTATTTATTTTAAAATTGAAAGCTTTTATTTGGATAATCTATATTTGGAATCTGTTATAGAATCTTTGGTGGTATCCTACTAGGCTTAGGCTCACACCCTACTTTTGCCTTTCGGGTGTTTGTAGACTTTCTTCTTCCTGGTTCGAGAAATTGGAAGGGATATCTTGAAGGTGGATCTAGCTTCGGATCTTTGGTCTTGGTGTGTTGTTTCCATAGGGACCTAGGGGGTTTTTTTCCAATTTTTAGTACTTGGGTTGTAGTACTTTTGGATTTTTATGCCTCTTTGTATTATGATACTTATCACCCAGTGGAGTTTCTTTTGTTATGCATACTACTTTGTTTTCTTTTACTTCTGCATTCTAGAGGAAAAATCATTCCCACTTGTATGTTTTATGATGCCAGGTGCTAGTCGCCGACCCGTGGGGATCAAGAACGCCCTTGGGACTATGTCAGGGATGGCTCTGTTATCGTGTTACCAAGTTACCCTGGCTGGTTCATGTCAAACAAGACAAAGTATCTTGACATCTCTTTGCAAAAATTAAGAAATGTTCATGAAGAAAGAATATTAAAGATGATGGATAATTATGAATTTATGCCGAGATTGGTTGAAGATGAAAAGAAATCCCTCAACTTGAAGTGTTTAGAGGTGGAGGTAAGATTGAAGAATTAACAGTAACCCTAAGCTATAACATCCCAAAAAGCTGAAAGAATAGATGTTACCACTCATGTTTTTATTATGGAGAATGATTCCCAAAGGACTGATGGGTCATCCTATAATTCAAAAGAAACATCCTCCTAAAAGAAGGTACCACATAACCCAGTTATTTATGTTTCTACTAATGTAGTTTCATCTAAAATTATATGTTCAAAGCTAAAAGATGGGAATATATGTATTGATAAAATTACAGAAACATCCATCAAAACATTAAGGGTTGATACTGGAATAAATAAGAAGAATAACTCCAAAATGGTTGCTACAAAGAAACAAAAAATATTCTTGAAACAAGAATGCAATAAATCTAGACAGATTAGAAAAAGAATGAGATTTATTGGGTACTTCTAGTGTTGTTGGATGTTTGGGAACCAGGAAAATGTTTGTTGGCATAATTTTTCAGCATATGAAAATTATGAAAGGCCTACATTCCGGGAAAGTAGTTGTGAATAAATGAAGCAACATATAAACCAAACATAGAAAACATAGATGAAGAAGAATCATTTTATCAAGAACATATTTAAATATCTTCAATAATTCTGTGATAGTCGGAATAGAAGTGGTCATAGTTATGATGAATAGTGGTTTAGTACAACCATGAAACATGCATATGTTGATCAGAGGAAAAGGCCACAACAAAGGTATGATAAAGGAAAAGTAGTTGAAAATTATTCTATTGGTAATATAGAAAAAATTATGTCAAGAAAAATTTGAAAGAAAATATTCCCAAGAAGAAATTTAAGCTCTAGTCTAAGAATGTCACCTCAACAAAGAAAATATGATTTTACTATAGAAATAAAGTTCATACCATGGATCACTGCAAACAATCCATATAAATGAATAGAAGAAATCTGAAATTAAAACGAGGATCAATTTAGAAGATGTTAGGATTGACTAAAGACATTCCTAAAGATAATTTTGATAAGTTTCCTACTAAAGGTAACTTGGAAACATTGAAGAATGCATGTGGAAACTCCAAACCAGAATATGTTAAGGAGTGTTTAGTTATCTAGCCTGATAAATTGAAAAATGAAAGAGAACTACAAAAATCTGAAGATGAAGTACTGGATAAAGATAAGTCAAAGGATAATTTGATAATTTCACATGAATAAGAATCCAAATTTCATGAGAGTTTTTTTACAAAAGAAAACTCAAGTTTCTCACATGTACATGTGGAAGCTGCAAGCAGGTTGAACATAATGAAAAGAAATGTATGACCATTTTACCAGCTCAAATGGAAATGTTGAAAACTGTAAAACAAGCAAAAGTGCAAGCTACTTCAGTGCTGTAAGAATTAAAAATGAACAAACCACACAGGTTGAAGGTGAATGTAAGAAAAGGTTCCATGCTAACACTGAAAGATAAAAATGAAAAATGGAAAAGATACACCAGCATGAAGAGTACTGGACACATTAGAGCCACAATGAAAGAAGTTCTTATATTGATAGGAAATTCTCATCCCCATTGCTTCTAGATAGAAGCTCACATGTGTTCCATAATATTCCCTAATACTTTTTGTATATATCCATTCTTACGTTGTAGGGAATTGAAGGTGAAATTCATTCTCAAAATGAGAATTGAATGAACAAAGTGGAGAACAACAAGTTGTATTGATTATTCATGATTTCATAAAAACATGGAATTTTACACAGTGGAATATTATCAACATGCATATCTTGATGATTTTGTGATGATATTTTCCACCCTAATGAATCAAAGGGATTTCACCATTTCACGGGGAACAAATATTAAGGAGATGATATCAAGGATTGTGTCTGAAAAATATTTAAATTTATATCATGTCAAGAAGTTGAAACTTGAGGTATTCCAATAAAACATTTATCCCTTGTTCTAAATTGTATTTATCTTGTCAATTAATGGGGATTTATAGATTTATGACATGATGGGTTGATAAGGGATATTTATCATTTCACTTGATCTTTTTAATATTTTTGGTGAAGTATGTGTAGGATTTAGCATTTCATTGATAAATATGACTATTTCCAACCACAGGGGTTAATAATTGATACATTCTGAGCTTGATTTCACATGAATGGTTATTTTTTGTCATCATTGAATACCTTGGTCATACCTATATTGTTTTCTACACTAGGTTAGCCCAAGTAGACTACGAGTTGATTAACTAAAGTAACTTTTCTAAGTGAACCATGTGACATCATCCCTCAGAAATATTTAAGAAGATATTTGGGAGGAGAACATTCTTTTGAAAAGAACCCACTAAACCTTTTCATTTTGTTGACAATAAGGGGGAGAAAAGATTGGCAAACATATTGAACCTTATAAAAGGGTTCATAAGGGATATTGACAACCAAATAAAAAAGGGGAGATTGTAGAGCATATTGTTGCATTTTTTTAATAATATGTCAATATGTGTATGGAATGGTAGTGAGGATGTGATGATGATGATTTAAGTGGAGACGTTGTTCCAAAGCTTATGTCCCTTGGATAAATAGTATGAAATGACATTGAATGTCAGGATTTGACATTCTCCATATTAATTCAAACAATTGTAGATCTAGTGCTAAGTTCTAAGACATGTGTCACTAAAAGACATCGTGTTACACCATTTGAATAAGTCCATGAAATACATGATTTCATAAAGCATTTGGAAGATCCATCCACTAGTTTCTGATTGGATGAATAGTTTGAGAAGATAATGCTAATGTCAAATGTTTAAGAGACGTGAAAAATGTGTTTTCACTTTGGGTACATGCTTGAAAGTGCATTGGGAATTCTTATTTCCAAAAATAATTGAAGGAGGAGGATGATAGATGAAAAAGTGGTTTATTGGTTATATGTTTGAAGAAGGGTTTCCATACATGTGTAAATTTCTAGGCACACGTGCATTTGATACTTAGAATTTCTGAATAGGATTATATTAAAAATTACGGTCTATACTGAAGCAAGCCAGCCAGCGTGGGGAGGCAGCACAAACTAGGTGGCCAAGCCTTGGATCCATAGCCAGCCATCCCGCATGGACTAGTCTTAGGGTGCACAAGGCAGGACATAGGGTGCATGGGAGAACCAGAGTGGCGCCACTTTGTTGTGTGTCATGGCGGAATAGATTGGTAATAGAGCGCACATGTAGGAAGCACAGGGTGGGCGCAAAGCGTTCCCACAGATCCCCAATATGGGGCGATACTGGGAAGGGAGGAAGAGAAGATGTGATCATGTTCCATGATGATATGTATTATAAAGAGTAGCTTTACAACGGCGTGTTTCTATGTGGAATAGAGTTTTAAAAACAAGGAAGACATATCCACTGTCCAATATGATCATGATATGATCCCAACCATTGATCCCTTAGTGACACATATTCTACCATTCGATCAGCGCGCCCTCGATCTAGCACATCTTGGCCGCAGATCTCATCGTGCACATCGCGATTGAACCATGGTTGTCTGATCTCCTCCACCGAGGTTATCATCAACCTCTGACCACCCCCATTGAAACCTCAAACTAGGATATCTATCTGGATACCCAAATCACCACTCCATCCACCATTTGAGAATCGGTCAAGCCCATTCTAATCATCTGAGGAAAACAAATCACTTTCATGCATTTCTAGTTGAATGCATGCATCAACCGACAATTTTCAAGGAGGCCGAGGCAACATGAAGCTACTAAGGCTGCGTAGAAATCTCCACGATCAGGCTTGCATGGAGAAGAGGATATTCATGCATTATTAAACACATGCACATGATGTTTCCTCCATGAAATAGGGAACCCATGTTGAATAAAAACGAACTAAGAGAATTGGGATCTCTCATTCAAATTTGAAGTTTTCAATGTTGAGGATCTCAGCCGTTACAAGATTTTAAACCCATGGAATAGCCTACAGAATTTAAATGAGGACCAACATTGTGATCATTTTCTATAAATATAGATCCCTTAACCAAGGATCTATTGATGGAAATCTTAAGTAAGTGTCTGTTTTCGTGAAACAAAGAACCATACACAGAGAAGTTCTATGTAACCTAGATACGCAAAGAAGAAGAAGATTCAAAGGTGTTCAAAAAGTAAAACACACGCTTGAATCATCCTTACGAAGGTGAAAAGCAGTCGCACCCTCTATATGAAGAAATATGAGAACACATGATAGGTTCTCACAAACCCTCTTCATGTTTTCCGGAATGTTAATCCACGTGTACACAACTGGTGCACTTGCACCCTTGTTGTACTCTGTGAAAACAGAACCACGAGACGTTACCGGTTCTATGAATAAGATCCATGAGAACTGTGTGTGTGAAGAAGAAGATAAAGGGAAGTTTGTGTGCCCATGTGAATAAACAAGGAGAAAGAAGAATACATGCATGTACAGAACCTTGAAAATACATTGAGACAGTGCTTTTGAAGAGTCACAAGCATTGTGAATGCACACAAAAAGAAGAAGTTTACATGTTGATGAACAGAACCTGTTTTCATTAAGGTATGTGAATACTTTGAAGATTAGACATTGTGCATGCTATAAGAGAGCAAGAGGTAGTGTGTGTGTGGAAAGAATAGTGGACATGAAAATCATGTGCATGAATTGAGATACACAAGTGTGCAAGAACAAATACAAACCATGGACAACACTAATTTGGGTTTGAAGAAAACATATATGTAACACACTTATAATGAACAAAATTTAAAAGGAACAAGTCTGTGTGTAAAGAAAGAAAATTAGAGAAGATAAACTGAATAGAAGAGGAGAAAGTGAGTTCCATCATGAAGGATGTGCATGCATATGTATAAAATACAAACATTGAACATAAACCATTGATTGAAGAGAATGTTGTGTGTTCAGGCTTATAAGAAACACATTATACAACATACAATCATGCATAATCATATGTATTTTTGAACAGTCTTTGAGATTCCCAAGACAAGGGGCATTGGATACCATTCAATCAATGCATGAAGTGAAGCTGAATTAAGACTAAAGCCAGACAGAATTTAAAGAAGATTTGATATGTAAGTTGACTGTATTTGAGGATTGAAGAAGAGAGACAATGCTGAAATTGTGAAAGATCACTCTTCCTTATTATATTCTTTAAGAAGTTGTGTGAACGATATGCACACACATTAGTGAGGCTAGGTATTCATCAGAAGAATAAAAAATTTACCAAGCATTTTGGAACTGAGAAATGATCAAGAAAAGTTATCAGAATTATTTAGAAAGGAAACAGACCTTACTAAAGGCTGTAAAAGATTCTTGAAGAGATTCAAGAGAAAGTGTGATTCAGTAAGCCTATGTGGACAGAGCATCAAGTCATCTATAGTGAATCAATGGAAACTTAAATAAGGAATATGTTCATGTGACTCAAAAGCTGTAAGACCCATATGAAATTCAGGGAGGACAATAATTCTTAAATGGGACTCTTAAGTAGGACAGTGGACTCTGGTAACACTATGGGATGTAGTATAAAAAACCTCATGTGGGACTCCGGAGAGATACAATGGGACTCTGTATCAACCATCTTAAATTATGATAAGATTATAATATAGAATCTGTGTTAGGGTGAATAACTAACACAACAAGGAGGAGGTATTTGAACCGAACATTGTAAATCCCTTTGTTCAGTGCCGTTATATTTACAGCATCATTCTAGGTAAGGATGAGAGACCTAAGAAGAGTGGATCGAGGCTTTAACCAGACATATAGGTTTAATTGAAATGAATCGATTTTAACAAGTTGAAAAGGGATCACTGATTCGCCCCTCCCCGTCTTAGTGATTCTCACTGATCCAGGAACTTCAAATGGTATCAGAGGAAGGTTACCTCTTAGAGATCCAACAGAGTCTTTAAGAAGTTAATATTTTAGGAAATGAGTGGTAAACTTTAAATGGAGATTTCTTCAAAGACTCAAAATAATATGAAGAATAAACAGGAAAGGAAGATGATGAAAAATCATACTTCTAATGGGGAGACACCTTCTACTAATTGTAATCTGAAAGGTAGAACATGTGATAATTATTTTTATTATTAATCTTCTGTTAAATCCTATTCAATCAGAGAAAATTCTAGATCAATTAGATATCTTTAATCTTCACCGAATGGTCATCTGAAAAAATACTTAGATAAGTGGAAAGGCATATTTCTTCAAGAATTAGTGCACTTCAAGAAGAAAAATTATAGCTGGATGAAGAAACTGATCCCATGGAAGAGGCATTGGATAAAAGGGTTGACATATCCAACACTCTGATAAAACTAGTGAAGTCAAAGGAAGAAATAATTTCTCTTTGTAATGAAAGACATGATGAAGATACTGATGAATTTCAATGAAGTATTTGGGATAAATAATTCTTTGATATTGTATTTGTGGAAGCTTTCCATTCATTTGGAAAGTTGCACAATGTTTCTATGGTTTTCAAAGCTACTCAACTAGAAGAAAAAGTCTACAATGTAACATTACCTTATGTTTTTAGGTACTTTTGATGTTTCTATGTACCTCTGTTTTGGAGTGGTGGAAAATGGGAGATCCATGATAACATTTAATGAAGTTTTGAGGCAAAGGGGAACTCGCAGAGGCGGTGCACAGGTTGTCTAAACCATGAGGCCAAATCGTGTGTAGTTGGTCTTAAAGGCAGTAACTTCCACATGAGCACCGCACGGTTTGTCTAACTGAGCGGCCATACCGTGAATGCAGTGTCTGCCATGGAAGTGGATAACGTATGGTTAGCGCACGGTTGGTCAAATACTGTGGGCAAACTGTGTAACCACTTAAATGAGATCCTATAATAATGGATATCACTCATTGTTGCATCTAAGTGCCTCAATTTTCCTCCTTAGAAGCCCTAACTCAGGTTTTTTACTTCTCTTAAGGTGAGATAAGGATCTCCCATCATTCTGGAGGCGATCAAAAGGCTTCTCTTGGTGAATCGAAGCAAGATTCTGGAGGTATGTGATCGTTCTTCGTCATCCTCGATCAGTTTCTTAGATCTACTTAGATATACTTCTCCTATTTTCTCGTTTTCTATGATCTACACCCGTAATGGGTATATCTAACTATGTTGATGACAATATGATGTGATTTTCCTTGATATTTCGAGGAGAAGAGATCTAAGGAGGGTTCTTGAGGAAGAAAATCGGTTTTCATGAGTGTTCTTCGACCGTTGTGGTTTTCTTAAAAACCTTTGAAGTAGGAGGTTCCATCCTGACATACCAAATTGATTATCATTTCCATTGCTTGATTTATTTCAATTATTTATTTAAATTCAATTGATAAAATTTTATTTCCATTAAATTGATAAAAAACTTTATTCCAATGAATTGAGGTATTTGAAATGGGTTTTACATGAAAATATGGAAAACCCCAATTCCATTAAATTGGGTGTGTTTATGGAAATTTTAATATTTATATTGTTTTATTTAAATTGTTGATTTGATGTAAATGATTTCAATTAAATTGTTGAATTTAATTGTGGAAATAAATTGTGAATTTTATGGAAATGATTTCAATTAGAATGTTGAATTTAATTGTGGAAATAAATTGTGTAATGATGGAATTGGTTTTGAATGGATTTCAAACTCATGAAAATGGCCTAAAATGGTTTGATAGAAAGCCAATTGTTTTATGTTGTGGAAAGTAATGTTTTGAATAAAACATGTTTTGGTTTAAAATAGAATGAAATTGGCACTTTTGAAATGGAAGAATGGGATTGATCGTATTTTAAGCATTCGTAAAATAGTTCGTCCATCATGTAAGAGCGCATGCAAGCCTTAGGTAGTTAGTGAGTTATTTGGATACACTCTACACTATGAAAAAGTTCTAAAACATATTTATGGCGGGTCACATCCCCGATGAGTTGGTGATGAGTCTCCTTTGGCCAGTGTCATAGGGACGTGTGTATACACATTTTTTTGAGTTCACATAAGGAGTGATGAATCTGATAACTGGTTAATACTATCGTACCTTTTGGCAGATGACCATGTTGCTCGCTTGTTTATTTATGTTGGAGATATAAATGTATGCCAATTCTTTTGAACTGCTTACATGCATGATGAATTTATATATACATTTTCATATAAATGTTTTTCTTAAGGCATTGTTTTAGAAATATTCTATCATTTTTAAAATAATTAATTACAATATTTATTTCCATCATTTGAAAATGTATAGAATGTTTTGTTTAAATATTCTTTTGAATTTCCAAAACTATTTATTTTAAAACAAAAATCTTTTCTTTTGATATTCTATATTTAGAATCTGTTACAGAATCATTGGTGGTATCCTACTGGGCTTAGGATCACACCCTACTTTTGCTTTTCGGGTGTTTGTAGACTTTGTTCATCTAGGTTCAAGCCAAGGGAATGGATCTCTTGAAGGTGGATCCAGCTTCTGATCTTTTGTCTTGGTGTTTTGTGTCCATAGGGACCATGGGGATGTTTTTCCCATTTTTACTTCTTGGGTTGTAGTACTTTGGGATTTTTATGCCTCTTTGTATTCTGGTACATCACTCGTAGTGGAGTTTCTTTTTTTATGCATACTTTTTTGTTTTCATTTTCTTCCGCGTTCTTGTGTCAAAATTGTTCCCACTTGTATTTTTTACGATGCCAGTGCTAGTCACTGACCCATGGGGATTGGGAATGCCCTTTGGGCTATGTTAGCGCCGGCTCGGTTATCAGGTTACCAGGGTACTTGGGCTAGTTCGTGACAAAATGGTATCAAAGGGAACGTTAAGCATCTTTCCTTGATGACGATATGCATTTTATTATTTTTGTCATGACTTAGGAGGCAGTTGTGATTGATTGCCTTTCCAGCTCTCACCGCAATGAACCTTAAGTCACTAGGGTTGGTTAGAGAAATATGACATGTGGATTAGTTCTAGTATTTTACCTATTTAGATTTGGATAGAGTGGAGTCCAAATATTGTTTATCCCTTCAATTATGAATAGTTTTCCTTGTTACTCAGTTTGTTTGTTAATATAATGTCTTTTTATTTCCTGATGTCGTGTAGCATCACGCCTCTGAGAAGACGTGGGAATCTGATCCAAAAAGTGGTTGCTGCTGAATCTCAGCAAGTGAGTCCTATTATGGATCCATGTTTGGTTGAGGTTATTGTTTTCAGTATCTAAGCTCTAAGATATGCACCAACTCTAGTTCATGTTTAGGCTCCAGCAATATATCCTCATAGTGATATTCTCCGAAATAGTTCTGAAGGGTTCTTATGCCAGAAGCCACCAATTTTCAAAGGCTCCACTGACCCTCAACATGCCAAGGAATGACTGAGTAAGATTGAACATCTTTTTGGGTTATTGGAGACACCTGATGTGATCAAGGTTTAGTGTGACACCTTCGTGCTGGAGGGACCAAGTAGGAGATGGTGGGACACGATGGTGATGGCTGGGAAACAAGAGGGTTTGGAGTGGAAAGACATTAGGGTTATTTTCACTAACCAGTTCTATCCAGAATCAACGGTGTTGGAAAATGTTGTGGATCTTTTCACGCTTGATCAGGCCAAAAAAACCATGACTGAGTGCTCGAATCGCGTTTCTGAGTTGTTATAGTTTTCTCCTGAGATTGTATCTAATGAGAAGATGAAGTCTCGACAATTCGAGTTGGGAGTTCGATCATATATCCATTTTAGTTCTTCTTACTAAAGGTTCCCACTTATGTTGATGTGCTGGATAGGGAAATGGTGGTTGAGATGGACCTGGAAGGAAATTAAGGGTTGAAGGGAGTTTCTTTTCATCCAAGTGATAGTGATGGTTCCTTTAAAGGAAAACAGAAGCGCTAAGTTTCTCATGGTAGTTCTCGACAAAAATTTCATTACGGACCTTTGGTAGCACCAGGAGGGGCCTCATTGCCTTTCTATCACTGTTGAAAGACATGACATTCTAAGAGGGTTTGTACTGAGGCACCCAATAACTATCACTCCTACGGACATTTATGGAACTTAAAGAGATTTTACCATAACTTCTCTACTCCATGTAGTGGAACGAGATCATCAGCACCTCCAAAAACTGAGGGGAAATCAAATGCTTCACCTACAAAAGGGTTCCAGCCACAAGCATCCAGAACGATGCTTCTACATGCAATGGAAGAGTCCCCATAGGTAGCTGATACAGGTCCTGCAACTATGAGAGGTACCATTACTATAGCTTCATCTTTAGTGACCACTCTTTTTAATACTAGTGCATCTCACTCATTTCTCTCTACCCATATTGTTAATCTACTTAATCAACCTATGGAACTTTTATCTTGTGCGATCGATATTACTACACACCTTGGTATAATGAGAGAGAAGAGTCTATGTAGTCCTACTTGTGTCTTCTATCTATTAGATGTTTATCCTGCTTGGAGTTTTCTGGTTCTCAACATGAAAAATTTTGATGTCATATTTGGGATGTATTGGATCATTGTCAATAAATCACAAATCTATTGTTATCTTCGACAGGTCTACCTTACTTCACAAAGTGGAGTGCCTCTTGTTTTTCAAGGAGAATGGGACCCAAGGTCATGCAGAGCCGGACCCTCTTATCACTGAGTTTCCCGCTGTTTTTCCTTATGACTTATCCGGGTTTCCACCATTAAGGTAGGTTGTTTTTTCTATTGACTTAATGCCTAGTACTCAACCAGTTTCTATTCCCTCTTACCGAATGGATCCAGCTAAACTAAAAGAACTGATGTCACAGTTAGACGATATTCTTGAGAAAAAATTTATATGCCCGAGTGTGTCACCTTGGGCAGCACCAGTTCTCTTCGCCAAGAAGTTTGATGGTTCTCTTCGCTTATGTTTTGATTATCAAAAGCTCAATCGAGTTACGATAAAGAACAAATACCGGTTACCATGAATTGATGATTTGTTTGATCAGTTGAAAGGGGCGACGTGGTTTTCAAAAACTGATCTTCGATCTGGTTACCATCAGTTGAGAATAATGAAATCTGACATTCATAGGACTGCTTTTCGGAGTAGGTATGAACATTATGAGTACCGTGTTATTCCTTTTGGCCTATAAATCCTCCCACAGTTTTCATGGATTTGATGAACATGGTTTTCCATGAGTATCTAGATACATTTTTGGTAGTCTTTGTGGATGAAATTCTTGTATACTCCAAGTCCAAGGAGGATCATCTGCATCATCTGAGAACAATTCTGAGTCTTCTAAAGAATCACCAACTTTATGAAAAGATTTCAAAGTGTGATTTATGGATTTGGGAAGTGAAATTCTTGGTACATGTCATGTCAGAACAAGGAATATCAGTTGATCCTGAGAAGGGGAAGGCTGTTATAAATTGGGAACAACCATGAAATGTTTTCGAGATTCATATATTCTTGGGCTTTGCAGGATATTATCGCCAATTTGTTAAAGACTTCTCAATGTTAGCTTCTCCAATAACTTCTCTGACTCGAAAGGGAGTGAAGATTTCGTGGAATGATAAGTGTCAGAGTTCTTTTGTTGAGATAAACTGTCTTTTGACTACTGTTCTAGTGTTAACTCTTCTTGAGGCTAGGATAGGTTACGTGGTCTTCTGTGATGCATCGGGTTCAGGTTTGGGATGTGTCCTTATGAAAGGTAATCATGTTGTTTCCTATGGATCTCGTCAGCTTAAGCCTCATAAGAAGAACTATCCTACCAATGACCTAGAACATGCAGCTATAATTCACGCACTTAAGTGTTGGATACATTACATTTATGGGGAAAAGTTTTCTATGTTTTCAGAACATAAGAGCTTGAGATATATCTTCTCTTAAAAATATTTGAATCTCGGACATAGCCATTGGGTGGAGTACCTGCAATCTTTTGACATTGAAATTTCCTACACCCAGGGGAAAGGGAATGTAGTTTCAGATGCGTTAAGAAGGATACTTCCATTACGTGTTGTGAAAAAATCTTCAGAAGAGTGGAGTTTGTTGTCTCTTTTTACTCAGTTTCATATTGGTGTTCATTGGAAGGGGAAGGAAGATTCTCTATCGAATGTTCAGTTGACATCTCCTCTAATTGAGTTAATTATTTAGGAAAAACAACTGGATGATAAATTCCATAGCATTTGGGACTCTTTTTATGGTGGGGAGATAGACACCCCATGTTCGTTCTCCAAAGAGGGTGTTCTATGTTATCGAAACCGTTATTCTTTTCCGTTAGCAGCAAGGAAGTTTGTGAGGGGGAATTTCTATAACTCTCAGTGACCTATGATCCAGGGAACCACAAAGATGTTCTATGATATGTGGCGACAGTTCTGGGGGCTAGGTATGAGATGGGACATTTCTGAGTCTGTATCTCGTTGCTATACATGGAAGCAGGTGAAATCTGAGCACCAAAAACCTTCGGGTTGTCTTCATCCACTTCTATTCCCTACATGGATGTGGGATGAAATCTCAATGGACATTGTGGTTGGGTTACCTAAAAACCAGAAGAAGATGAATGCGATGTGGGTTGTGATTGACAAGATGACCAAGTCACCTCACTTAATACCTATTTGAGATACAACCAATGTTTAGGAGTTGGGAAATATCTATTTGAAAAAATTGTTCATTTGCATGGATTTTCATCTACTATAGTCTTAGATAGGGATACTTGGATTACTTCTCTCTTTTGGAGAGGCCTTCAGGAGGCACTGGGATCTCAGGTCCATTTGAGCACAACCTACCATCCACAGTCAAATGGCCAGATATAAGGAGCAATTCAGATCCTTGAGGATATGCTCCACACATGTATTCTTGACTTTGGTGGGTCTTGGGATGATCATCTGGGTGTAGTTGAGATTTATGATAACAATAGTTATCAGTATGCGATCAAAATGGATCCTTTTGAGGAATTCTATGGTCGTCCTTGTACATCTTCTTTATGTTGGTTGGAGATTGGTGAAAGTTCCTTGGTAGGACCGAGTTTGGTCTAGGAGACGACATATAAGATCCAGTTGATTCATCAGAGAATGTTGACAACACAGATTCGGTATAAGTCTGATGTTTATCTTTTCTGTAGACCTTTAGAGTTTCTAGTTGGTGACCAAGTGTTCTTGAATGTTTCACCCCGATTAGGTCATCGGCTGTATGGGAGGCAAGGGATGCTTTCTCATCATTTTGTGGGACCTTTTGAGGATGTTGGTCTTATAGGGAAAGTTTCTTACCATCTATAAATACCACCACAACTGACATCGATACATAATGTGTTCCATGTATCACAGCTGTGAATGTATCTCTCTGATCCATCTCATGTTTTGAGATGGAGTGATCTTGAGATTGAACCATATTTATCTATTACTGAATGACCAGTCAGGGTTGTTGATTCTGAGACCAAGGTACTTCGTGGGAGAACAATACCTCTAGTCTGTGTACTATGGAAGCATGGTTCTTATTCTCATGAGACCTAGGAAAGGGAGGCACTAATGAGAGAGTAGTGACCTCATCTTTTTGATGTGGAGGTTTCTTCAAAGGCGTTCTGTGTAGGAACCCAAATCTTGGCATACATGGACATTACATTACTTTTGTGAAATACATAATACATAACAAAAATAGACACACAAGGACCGTAATAGTTTAGTGTCTTTGGAAACTTGGAACGTAATATTCTAATCGTGGTGAAAGATCTTCAAAATCTCCCATAAAGATCATCCCCTTTTTTCGTACCTAACAGCATTCTTTATATCCTGGGGAAAAGAAAAAATAAAAAGGGTGATCTCAAATGCTTAGAAAGGGTAAAAATGGATAAATAAAACATACCATATACATTTGAACTTAAAAACATGAACATAATGTTTAAACATCAAAAGCTTGAGCAATGACATAAAACATGGAAGTATGTAAGGCATAGATCATAAAAAAACATTAAGAATGATAAAATAGCATGGGAATAAAACATGTAATTATGGAAACCATTAATCACATGATATGATTTCCATATTATCCAAGTAATTGCTGCCAAGACCATCTTAGTGGACAAAGTCCCTTTCTGAATTGAGTTCACTCCTCGTTCCAGTCCTGTATTACTGAACCAGTTTAACTTTCCGTTACATCCATGTCTATCTCATGAGATATAAATCTTTACCCAATTCATTGGAGGGAGATATAGGTCCCACCCATCTCATAGTGAAATCATTCTTACTTGTGCCACAAAATAAACTCAAAACATTCATCATAACCCAAAGAATAAAATGGGTTTCATAAACATCATCCCATCATCACATAATCCATATAAAACAAATGGATATTTCATCATAAGAAAATTGAAACCATGTAAATCATAGAGAAATTGTACTTGAAACATACACATATGAAATAATTTCATCTTAGATAGAAAATGGTTTTGATAAAACACTTGAAATGAATTCTTGAGGAAAATATCCTTTATTCTTCAAAATCAATATCTTTTCACAAAATTCCATGTAATTTTAAAAGAAAGGGATTTTGTCGAAAATAGTGATGAAATATTTTGGAGGAAGCTTCATGAAAATAAGGCTTTATAAAACTGTAAAAATCTGTTCGTGCCATATAAGTTAAAAAAATTCTTCTCGTACTTTTGCCGGAAAGTCAAAAAGTACCTCCTAAAAGAAATATTCCATACATACCATGTATTAAAAGGGGAAAATGGGTAAAAATTACATTAAACATACATGAAAACATTTCTATAAAACATGGACATGTATGATAACAATAACCCCAGTAAATACTTACGAATAATAAAATCTCAGAAAAAAACGAGATTGGAAAAGATATCCCTTACCTTAGGTCCGATATGTTTTGTACGTAACCAAAACTCATGTATAATGATTTAAATAATGTCATTGACTTATTAAAGAATCATATTCATTGTTATGATGTCATATACGGTTCACTTGTTACTTTATATTACCCATTCTTTAGTAAATTAATGTTAAAGTAGCATTTTGGGTAAAATCATCTTATTTATTGTACGTGTTTGGACTTGTTGTTCTTGATGTAATTTTTACTTATATCATGATTTTCTTACTTCCTAAATGTAAATCATGATTTATATATCATATAAATTCATTATATATCTAGAATATACAAGAATATATAATAGTACATAACATATGGAGGTAAGAAATGAAATGCACCATTCATGGAGACGGTAAGTCATACGTACGCATGAACGGTACTTTCATTTGTATTTCTTATTTTAATGGAATTAAAACATAATGATACATAAGTATATTATAATTCCAGTATAGTATCATATATAATATCATTAACCACATCCTCTATACATCCCACATAAGGTATTAACGAATCATATCACTTTGAGGGTGCGGTAGTCTGCACTTCCTCAAATGAGATTATCGTATTTACCGACTATGGGAACCGTAAAGGATTGATACAATTTGGAAGTAAAGAAGCATAAGAAAATAAAAAAAATAATATATATTATATATAAATACAGTTCCATCATAACGGCCACCATGAGAGGCGGTAGGAGAAAATCGAACAATCATCGTTTCGTGAGGCGTTAGTTTTCCATCACAGAAACATTATGTTCTTCATCCATTAGATGGAGGTGTGTGTAAGTGTAGTTATAATCCTTATCATAACAACATCCTAGTATATTTAGGATATTGTTGTTGTTACAAAAGAAAGGATTAAAAATATTTTAGGGGTTGGAGAAGTAGAATAAAAGAAAACAACTTAAGAGAAACTGTTACCTTTAATTTTGGTAACTTCCTTTGGTTTGAACCAAAAGGACTTATTGGAGAGTCTTTTTCCTAATGTAAGGATTCAAGGGGGGAGAGGGATGTAGGGAGATTTTTTGGGCAGAGTTTTGACGAGCAAAATGGCTTGAGAGGTGTGAGTAATTGCATAGAAGTGGTCTCATTTTATAAGGAAGAGGAGGGGCTCTTTAGGAAAGTGTGAAAACATTATTTTATTATAAAATTATCTTAATTTTCAAGAGGTCCAAAACACATTAATGTCAAATATAAGATGACTCATATTCGAAAAAAAATTATCCAATTGGAATTGGAAAGGTTTTGGATGATATTTTAATCATTATAATCTTATTTATTTAAATCATTTATTAATGAGGTATACACTACATCATTATTGTGTCAGAAATAATTTAATTCATATGATGTCTAAAAATTATGAAACAAATACCATGATGTTGGTAATCATTTTATCTTTCCAAAGAATATTTAATGTTGTAAATATAACTTATATAACCCCTTATAAAAATTAATTACTAAAATATTTTTGTTAAAGTCAATTTTTTCTTTACATTAAATTAATTAATCCAAATTGTCATTTTCACTACCAAGTGGCTCATTGGGGTCCCAAAATCGGCCTAAGGATTCCCATGGTTGGTCACTACTCAACCAATAAGTTTAGGACAAGTTTCAAGGTAATTTTTAATTATTAAAATATTCTTTTAACCTTGAATTACCATACTTACCTTTAACTGCAGTAAATAAAAATTACCATAGTTACTATTCATAATGCCCAAAAATAAAAAGTAGCTTATTAACATAATTTGTGACCCACTAATTCCAAATATGGAATCCATTTTTCCAAATTCAATACAAAAAAGTTGCATAAATTAAATTAAAATTAATCCTGTTTTCGAAAGAAAATGGCTTTTTGTTTAAAACATTGCAAAAGATTGAATTGATTTAACCGACAAATTCAAGGTAAAATAAGTGCTAATGACATACATTATATTAAATGGTAAAAATATATTCTATTTATAATTTAAAACAAATAAATATTACAATTTATCCACATAAATTATTATGATGAATAAAGTTGTTTTTAATTAAAATATATCGTGTTTTTACTATTCATTAAAATATAAAAGTTATCAGAAAAATACCAAAACATTGTCCAATGTAAATTTTTATATACTGATTAAAAATAAGAATTTTATTTTGTCAAATTGAACTTATAAACTTGTCAAAAACTAGATTTAATGTGGGTGTGCCATCAAAAGGTGACAAAATTGCATTTTTTGAAAAATACTTATTTTACCCAAAAAAATTATTTTGTTCTCATACCATGTTCTAGAAAATATATAAGATGAATAATAATTTTATTAAATTAAAAAATTTAGTTAATACTATTCATAATGGCTAGTTCATAATAATATTATATTCATATATCATTGTTTAGTGAAACCCTATATTGCGTACAACACACGCTATCAAAAAAGGTCGCGATTGCGTGTAATACAAGCCAAGTTAGGGTTGCGTGTAGTGAAAGACTCCATTGTTGTTGCGTATAACAGAATCCAACCCTATTTTATTAATACATTGAATATATATATATACACTCAATGTTGTGTACAACAACTTCTATCAAACGAACTTGAAATTGTGTGTAACACGAGCCAAGAATAGTGTTGCGTATACTGCAAGCTAATATGGTGTTGCGTGTAGTGAAAGATAATCTTGGTGTATCATACAACAGAAGATATGAATGAAATTAAAAAGAATGTATCTTATAAAATCTCAGGTTGTTACATTCTACCCCCCTTAAAATGAATTTCTCCCTCAAAATTTGTCGGGGTTATAAATTGTTTATTATTCATAGAAACCCACATCGTAAAAAGGAATACTAAATGTTAATATTAAAAACTAAATTATAAAATGTAATGATTACCCAAAGTAACTCGTCACTGGGTTTCCAAATAGAAAAACATAGGTTAAAATATGGATATGGAAGAAAAATCTAATCATCAAGTTCAGATGGAGAGTGGTTGAGAACATGGCTATGAAAAACCCATCAATCATAAAGCCATAAATTTGCGATGATATAAGGTACCATCTGATTCATCAGATATAAAATCACTACGACAAAATGTTTTGTTTTCAAGATCATTTCCCTAAAGTTGATGAATTAAAAGAAATACTTACATGATTTTGTTACAATCTCACTGTTGTTCGTGAATTGAACAATTTACACATCATATCTTAAATAAATGAAGTTGAATTTGTTATTCGTGAAGCATTAACAGATCATGTGATAGAATGATGGGTCATTCCATCTGTTTCAAACAAAAGGTTAGCAAAAGTTATAAGTCCATCTTATGGTGAGACTAATCGTATATGGTTCCAAAAATAGACTTATACTTTATTTATCATACCTCTTAATAAAATAAAACTACTTTCCCCTAACCAGAGACTTCATGTAGGATAGTGGTAGGCGATAAAGGCATGTCGCACTTCTGTTGTGGGTTCGATTCCCACAGCCTTGTCTGACGCGACGGGCTGTCGCCCATCCTGCAGGTTTTCCTTTTTCTAAAATTACATTACTATAACATCCCATCAATAATATTGAAAGAGGTTCTATCCTTAAACAATACTAACTTATGTCCAACATAATCCATTCCAATCTTTAGGCTTATCCATAATATTGCAGTCCATTGTCATATTATAGTTAAAACAATTAATAGAGATTTCATATAACAAGCATGTTAATACCATCGTTGATCCCCATATATCATAAGATATGTCTTGTTGGTCACATTCCAAACGTTTGAAGGCCTTAATCATGTATTCTCTTGAAAAATGAATACCCATTGAACCTTAGTGAAAACATGAATGCAATTAAAAGTTAACACTTTCCACATACCAAAATCCTCAAAATTCTATATACGCAAACCATGATATCACATAGTCCTTATATCAATCATGAGCTCATGAATACAATCAAACATCTCATTATCTTCTTATCCCTTCATTATGTGCATATCATCTGCTTTCCAAAATATTTGAATAACTTTTCATGGTTACCGGTACCATAAAATTATTGAAAACCACAATAGACTAATACAAAAATATTCTAATACACCATAAAAGTACCTCAACAACATTATTCTTGAATACCAATACATAAACACTTCAATCCATCCTCTTCAATGATTGTCCTGGAATAAGTCCTTCCTTGATTTAGAAGTAACTTTTTAGGTCAAGGCATTGAGTTGGGTAATGCCCATGTTCTCCACAAATAAGACATTGAACTCCATAACAGTTTGTCACTCTATGACCCTTTTCTACACACAGATAACATTTGTCCCTCCATTTGAGGTATTCCTCAAAGTTCTTCTTCCCTTCTTTAGAAATCTCAATCTTCCTTTCTTTATTCTCCTCAACATGAGAAAATGCATAAATGTTTATCTTCCTCTTATTTGATGAATTAGGCATACCACTAAATTTCACCTTGTTAATCATATATCTTGATGAGTGATTCAGCAAAATCAAAATATCTTTCTATCTAGGCATTACACAATTTTTTTTCTTATAGTCACCAATTTTTCCATCAGATTCAATGTTAACCGATTTCCTTCTGGTTGCCTCCATTGACTGAAACACCAAAAGAATTCTGTGAGAGGAAAAAATCATACAAGGAAAATAACATAATCAAGGGGGAGTACCTTCTACATCTAACATCTTAGGTTTAATTCTAAGATCGTTAGTGCAATTCTAGGACTATAACCTATACGTATACTTATCCTTAGGGACATCCCTAGACATACCATAGAAATATCTCTAGGGATCTAACTAACGTTTTCACATCCTAGTTTCCAAAGGTTGACTAATCCTTTCCTCTGATACCAACTCTAGAGACACAAATCTTGACATACATGGAAATTACATTACTTTTGCGGAATATATAATACATAACAAAAATAGACACACAAGGACGGTAATAGTTTAGTGTCTTTGGAATCTTGGAACGTAATCTTCTAATCGTGGTGAAAGATCTTCAACATCTCCCATAAAGATCTTTCACTTTTTTTTCTTACCTAAAACCATTCTTTATATCCTGGGGAAAAGAAAACATAAAAAGGGTGATCTCAAATGCTCAGTAAGGGTAAGCATGGATAAAATAAAACATACCATATAAATTTGAACTTAAAAACATGAACATAATGTTTAAACATCAAAATCTTGAGCAATGACATAAAACATGGAAGTACGTAAGGTATAGATCATAAAGAAACATTAAGAATGATAAAATATCATGGGAATAAAACCAGTAATTCTGGAAACCATTAATCACATGATATGATTTCCATATTAGCCAAGGAATTTCTTCCAAGACCATCTTAGTGGACAAAGTCCCTTTCTGAATCGAGTTCACTACTCGTTCCAGTCATGTATTACTGAACCGATTTAACTTGTCGTTCAATCCATGTATATCTCATGAGATATAAATCTTTACCCAATGCATTGGAGGGAGATATATGTCCCACCCATCTCATAGTGAAATCATTCTTACTTGTGCCACAAAATAAACATAAAAAATTCATCATAACCCAAAGAATAAAATGGGTTTCATAAACATCATCCCATAATCACATAATCCATATAAAACAAATGGATATTTGATCATAAGAAAATTTAAACCATGTAAATCATAGACACATTATACATGAAACATACACATATGAAATAATGTCATCTTAGATAGAAAATGGTTTTGATAAAACACTTGAAATGAATTCTAGAGGAAAATATCATTTCTTCTTCAAAATCAATTTCTTTTCAAAAAATGTCATTCAATTTTAAAATAGAGGTATTTTGTTGAAAATAGTAATCAAATATTTTGTAGGAAGCTTCATGAAAATAAGGCTTTATAAAACCGTAAAAATCCGTTCGTGCCATATAAGTTTAAAAAACATTCTTCTCATACTTTTGCCGGAAAGTCAAAAAGTACCTCCTAAAAGAATGATTCCATACATACCATGTATTAGAAGTAAAAATGGGTAAAAAGGACATTTAATATACATGAAAACATTTCTAGAAAACATGGACATGTATGATAACAATAACCCCAGTAAATACTTACGAATAAACAATCTCGGATAAAAAAGAGATTGGAAAAGATATCCCTTACCTTAGGTCTGATATGCTTTGTACGTATCAAAACCTCCTGTATAATGATTTAAATAATTTCATTGAATTATTACAGACTCATATTCATTGTTATGATATCGTATATGGTTCACTTATGAATTTATATTACCCATTCTTTTTTAAATTAATGTTAAATTAGCATTTTGGGTAAAATCATCTTATTTATCGTACGTGTTTGGACTTGTTGTTCTTGATGTTATTATTACTTATATCATGATTTACATACTCCAAAAATGTAAATCATGATTTATATATCATATAAATTTATTATATATCCAGCATATACAAGCATTTATAATAGTACATAACATATGGAGGTAAGAAATGAAATGCACCGTTCATGGAGACAGTAAGCCATACGTACGCATGAACGCTACTTTCACTTATATTTCTTATTTTAATGGAATTAAAACATAATGATACATAGGTATATTATAATTCCATTATAGTATCATATATAATATCATTAACCACATCCTTTATAAATCCCACATAAGGTATTAACGAATCACATCACTTTGAGGGGGCGGTAGTCCGCACTTCCTCAAATGAGATTATCGTATTTACCAACTATGGAAACTGTAAAGGCTTGATATACTTTGGAATTAAAGAAGCCTAAATACATAATAAACATAATATATATTATATATAAATACAGTGCCATCATAATGGCCACCATGAGAGGCGGTAGAAGAAAATCGAACAATCATCGTTTCGTGAGGCGTTAGTTTTCCATCACAGAAACATTATGTTCTTCATCCATTAGATGGAGGTGTGTGTATGTTTAGTTCGAATACATCTTATAAAAACATCCTAGTATATTTATGATATGGGTGTTTTTACAAAATAAACGATTAAAAAGAGTTTAGGGGTTGGAGAAGTAGAATAAAAGAAAACAACTAAAGAGAAACTGTCACCTTTAATTTTGGTAACTTCCTTTGGTTTGAACCAAAAGGACTTCTTGGAGATTCTTCATCCTAATTTAAGGCTTTAAGGGGGAGGAGAGGGATGTAGGGAGATTATTTTGGTAGATTTTGGATGAGAAAAAAGGCTTGAGAGGTGTGAGTAATTGCATAGATGTGGTCTCCTTTTGTAAGGGAGAGGAGGGGCTCTTTAGGAAAGTGTGAAAGAATTATTTTATTATAAACTTATCATCGGTTTCAAGAGGTCCAAAACAAATTAATGTCGAAGATAAGATGAATCATATTCGATATAAAATCATCTAATTGGAATTGGACCGGTTTTGGATGATATTTTAATCATTATATTCTTATTTATTTAAATCATTTATTAATGAGGTAACACTACATCATTATTGTGTCATAAATAATTTAATTCATATGATGTCTAAAAATTATGAAACAAATACCATGATGTTGGAAATAGTTTTAGATTTCCAAATAATATTTATTGTCGAAAATATAACTTATATAACCCCTTATAAAATTTAATTACTAAAAGATTTTTGTTAAAGTCAATTTTCTCTTTACCTTAAATTAATTAATCCAAATTGTCATTGTCAATACCAAGTGCCTCATTGGGGTCCCAAAATCAGCCCAAGGATGCCCATGGTCGGCCACTACTCAACCAATAAGGTTAGGACAAGTGTCAAGGTAATTTTAAATTATTATAATATTCGTTTAACCTTGAATTACCCTATTTACCTTTAACCGCAGTAAATAAAAATTACCGTAGTTACTATTCATAATGCCCAAAAATAAAAAGTAGCTTATTAACATAATTTGGACACACTTATTCCAAATATGGAATCCATTTTTTCAAATTCAATACACAAAATTTGCAGAAATTAAATTAAAATTAATACCGTTGTCGAAAGAAAACGAGTTTTTGTTTAAAACATTGCAAAAGATTAATTTGATTTAACCTACGAATTCAAGGTAAGATCAATGCTAATGACATACATTATATTAAATGGTAAAAATATATTCTATTTATACTTTAAACCCATTAAATATTATAATTTAACTACATAAATCATTATAATGAAAAAATATGTTTTTAATTAAAATATAGCGTGTTTTTAATATTCATTAAAATATAAATGTTATCAGAAAAACATCAAAACTTTATCCAATGTAAATTTTTATATCTTGATTCAAAAGAAGAATTTTATTTTGTCAAATTGAACATATATATATGTCAAAAACTATATTTAATGTGGGTGTTCCATCAAAAGGTGACAAAATTGCATTTTTTGAAAAATACTTATTTTACTCGAAAAAATTATTTTGTTCTCACACCATGTTCTAGAAAATATGTAAGATGAATAATTATTTTATAAAATTAAAATTTTTGTTAATATTATTCATAACAGCTAGTTTATAATAATATTATAACCATATATCACTGTTTAGTGAAACCCGATATTCCGTACAACACACGCTATCGAAGAAGGTCACGATTGTGTGTAATGCAAGCCAAGTTAGGGTTGCGTGTAGTGAAAGACTCCATTTTTGTTGCATATAAAAAAATCCAACCATATTTTATTTATACATTGAATATATATATAAATATATATACACTAAATGTTGTGTACAATAACTTCTATCAAACGAACTTGAAATTGTGTGTAACACGAGCCAAGAATAGTGTTGCGTATACTGCAAGCTAATACGGTTTTGCATGTAGTGCAAGATAATCGTGGTGTATCGTACAACAAAAGATATGAATGGAATTAAAAATAATGTATCTTATAAAATCTCGGGTTGTTACATTCTGAGGGTAGAAAGATCTTATGGTGGGGAGGTTGTAACATCACATTACATTTTCAGGTACTTTTGATGTTTCTAAGTACCTCTGTTTTGGAGTGGTGACGAATGGTAGAGTCGTGAGAACATTAAATGTTGTATTGAGGGAAAGGGGAAGTCGCATGGGCGGTACACGGGTTTTCTAAACCGTGCGGCCATACCGTGCACGGTTGGTCTTGGAGGCAGTAGCTTCTGCACGGGTAGCACACGGTCTGTCTAACCATGTGGACAAAACATGCATGGAGTGTCTGTTGAGGCAATGGAAAATGCACAGTTAGCGCATGGTTTGTCTAACCGTGTGGCCACTTAAATGAGATCCTATAATAATGAATCTCACTCATTTTTGCCTCTATGTGCCTCGTTTTTCCTCATATGCATCCCTAACTCGGGTTTTTGCTTCTCCTAAGCTCATAGAAGCTTCTACCATCATTCCAGAGGCAATAAAAAGGCATCTCTTGGTCAATCGAAGACAGATTCTTGAGGTATGTGATCGTACTTCATCGTCCTTGATCTATTTTTTATATCTACTTATATGTACTTCTCCTCATTTCTCGGTTTCACAGATCTACACCTGTTATGGGTAGATCTAAGTTTTTGGATTCCAAATATGATGATATGTGTTCTTAATATTTCTAGGAGAAGAGATATAATGTGGGTTCATGAAGAAGAAAACTGGTTTTCAGGAGCGTTCTTCAACCGTTGTGGTTTTCGTAAAATCCTTTGATGTAGGTGGTTTCGTCCCGACTTACCAAATTGATTATTATTGTATTTTCTTGATTTATTTCAATTATTGATTTAAATTAAATTGCTCAAATTTTCTTTCAATTAAATTGATAAAAAACTCGATTCAAGTAAATTGAGGTATTTGAAATGGTTTTGGGATGAAAATTTGGAAAACCACAATTCCCATGAATTGGGTCTGTATATGGAAATTTTCTGATTTAAATTGTTTAATTTAAATTATGGATTTGATGGAAATGATTTCAATTAAATTGTTGAATTTAATTGTGAAAATAAATTTTTGATTTGATGGAAATGATTTCAATTCTATTATTAAATTTAATTCTATAAATAAATTGTGAAATGATGGAATTCGTTTTGAATGGATTTAAAACTCATGAAAATGGATTAAAATTATTTGATAGAAACCCAATGGTTTTATCTTGTGGAAAGGCATGTTTTGAATAAAACCTATTTTGGTTTTAAGTGGAATGAAATTGGAACTTTTGAAATGGAAGAATGGGATTTATTGTATTTTAAGCATTCGTAAAATAGTTCGCCCATCATGAAAGAGCGCATGCAAGCCTTAGGTAGTTAGTGAGATATTTGGATACACTCTACGCTATGACAACATTCTAAAACATACTTATGGCGGGTCACATCCCTGATGGGTTGGTGATGAGTCTCCTTTGGCCAATGTCATAGGGATGTCTGTATGCACATTTTTCTAAGTTCACATAGAGAGTGTGGAATCCAATAACTGGTTAATACTATTATACTTTTTGGAAGATGACCATGTTACTCGCTTGTTTATTTATATTGGAGATATAAATGTATGCCAATGCTCTTAAACTGCTTACATAGCTGGTGAATTTATATAAATTGTTTTATATAAATACTTTTCTTAAGCTATTGTTTTAGAAATATTCCATCAATTGTAAAATCATTACTTACAATATTTATTTCTATCATTTGAAAATGCATAGAATGATTTTTTTAAATATGGTTTTGAATTGCCAAACATGTTTATTTGAAAATTGACAGCTTTTCTTTGGATAATCTATATTTGGAATCTGTTATCGAATCTTTGGTGGTATCCTACTGGGATTAGGCTAACACCCTAATATTTCCTTTCAGGTGTTTAAAGACTTTCTTCTTCCAGGTTCGAGTAAAGGGAAGGGATCTCTTGAAGTTGGATCTAGCTTCTGATCTTTGCTCTTGGTGCATTGTGTCCTTAGGGACCTTGGGGCTGTTTTCCGCATTTTTAGTACTTGGGTTGTCATACTTTGGGATTTTTATGCCTCTTTGTATTCTAGTACATCACTTCTAGTGGAGTTTCTTTTGTCATTCATACTGCTTTGTTTTCTTTTACTTCCGCATTATTATGGAAAAATCATTCCAACTAGTATATTTTATGATGGCAGGTGCTAGTCGCTGACCCGTGGGGATCAAGAACGCCCTTCTATCTATGTCAGGGCTGGCTCAGTTATCGGGTAACCAGGGTACCCGGGCTGGTTCATGACAAACAAGCTAAAGGATCTTGACATCTCATTGCAACAATTAAGAAATGTTCCTGAAGAACAAAAAAAATGATGATGAAGAACTGGGAATGTAAGATGAGATCGTTTGAGGATGAAAATAAATCCCTCAACATGAAGCTTTTAGAGCTGGAGGTAAGATTGAAGAATCAGCAGTCACCCTAAGCTGTAACTTCCCAAAAAGCTGAAAGAATAGATGTTACCACTCAAGTTTTTATTATGGAGAATGATTCCAAATGTACTAATGGTTCAACCTAAATTTAATGGAAACATCCTCCTAAAAGAAGGTATCACATAACCCAGTTATTTTTTTTTCTACTAATGTAGTTTCATCTGTAAGTATATGATCAAAGCTCAAAGATGGGAAGATATAGATTGATAAAAAAACCAAAAAATACATAAAAAAATTATGTGTGGATAATGGAATTACTAAGAATAATAACTCCCAAATGGATTCTCCAATGAAAGAAAAAAAATTATAGAAACAACAATGAAATAAATCTAGCCATATTGGAAAAATAATGAGATTTATTGCCTACTTCTGGTGTTGTTGGAAGTTTGGGAATCAGGCCAATGGTTGCTGGCATAATTTTTCAGCATATGAAAACTATGGAAGGCCTAAATTCTGGGAAATTAGATGTGAATAAATGAAGCAACCTATAAACAAAACATATAAAACACAGATGAAGAAGAATCATTCTATGAAGAACAGATTTGAATATAATAAATAATTCTGTGATAGTTAGAACATAAGTGGTCACAATTAAGATGGATGCTGGTTCAATCCATCCATGCAACATACATAAGTTGATAAGAGGAAAAGGACACAACAAAGGTAGGAGAAAGGAAAAGTAGTTGAAAAGTCTTATTTTTGGTAATATGTGAAAAAAATGAAGTTATGAAAAATTTGAAAAAAATATTCCTGAGATGAAATTTAAGATGGAGTCTAAGAATGTCACCTCAACCAAGAAAATATGCTTTTACTATGGAAATAATGTTCATACCATGGATCACAGCAAACAATCCATATAATTGAATGGAATAATGCTAAATTTAAATGGAGGATCAATCTAGAGGAAGTTAGGATTGACTAAATACATTCCTGAAGATAATTTTGATAAGTTTCCTATGAAAGGTAACTTGAAAATATTGAATAATCCATGTGGAAACTCCGAACAAGAATATGTTAAGGAGTGTTTAGTTATCTAGCCTGATCAATTGGAAATTTCAAGAGAACTACAAAAATATGAAAATGAAGTACTAGATAAAGATAAGTGGAAGGGGAAACTGATAATTTCATGTGAATAAGAATGCAAATTTTATGAGAGGTTTTCAACAAATGAAAACTCAAGTGTCTCACATGTACATGTGGAAGTTTCAAGTAGGCTGGACATAATGAAAGCAAATGTATGACCGTTTTACCAGCTCAAATGAAAATGTTGAAAACGGAGAAACATGCACCAGTGGAAGCTACTTCACTAGTTTCAGAATTAAGGATGAACAAACCACACAAGCTGAAAGAGAATGGAAGAAAATGGTCCATGCTAACACTGAAATATAAAAATGGAAAATAGAAAAGATACACCAGCATGAAGAGTACCGGACACTTTAGAGCCACAAGGAAAGTATTTTTTTGATTGACATGAAATTCTCAACCCCATTGCTTCTACTTAGAAGCTCAAATGTGTTCAATATTATTCCCTTGTACTTTTTTATATATGTTTTCTTACATTGCATGGAATTGAAGGTGAAGGTAATTCCAAAAATTATAATTTAATGAACAAAGTGAAGAACATAAAGTTGGATTGATTATTCATGATTTGATAAAAACATGGAATGTTCCACAATGGAAGATTATCAACATGCATATCTTGAAGATTATGTGATGATATTTTCCACCATGATGAATCAAAGGGATTTCACCCTTTGAGGGGGGAAAATATGAAGGATATTATATCAAGTATTGTGTCATGAAAAATATTGAAATTCATATCATCTCAAGAAGTTGAAACTTGAGGTATTTCGATCAAACATCCATCCCTTGTTATTAATTGTATTTATCATTTCAATTAAGGGGGAGTTCTAGATTGATGACAGGATGGCTTGATAGTGGAGATTTATCTTTTCACTTGAACATTTTAATATTCTTTGTGAAGTATGTGTAGGATTTAGCATTTCATTGATAAATATGACTATTTCCAACCCCAGGGATTAATAATTGATACATTCTGAGCTTGATTTCACATGCATGGTTATTTATTGACATCATTGAATACCTTGGTCATACCTCTTTTGTTTTCTACACTGGGCTAGCCCAAGTTGAGTTAGAGTTGATTAACTAAAGGCTCTTTTCTAAGTGAACCATGTGACATCATCCCACTCTCAGAAATATTTAAAAAGATATTCTTTATAGGGAGGAGAACATGCTTTTGAAAAGACCCCCTAAACCTTTTCATTTTGTTTCCAATAAGGGGGAGAAAAGATTGGCAGACATATTGAACATTATAAAAGTGTTCCTAAAGGATTTTGACAACAAAATACAAAAGGGGATATTTTAGAGAATATTTTTTCATTTGATTTCAATAATATGTCAATATGTGTATGGAAAGGTAGTGATGAAGTGATGACGATGATTGAAGAGGAGAATTTGTTCCAAAGCTCATGTAAACTGGAGAAATAGTATGAAATGACATTTAATGTCATGCTTGGACATTCTCTATATTAATTAAAACGATTGTAGAGCTGGTCCTAAGTTCCAAGACTTGTGTCACTAAAAGACATCGTGTTACACCATTTGATGAAGTCCACCCAATACATGATTGCATAAAGCATTTGGAAGATCCATCCACTAGTTTTTGATTGGATGAAGAGTTTGAGAAGATTGTGCTAATGTCAAATGTTTAAGAGATGTGAAAAATGTGTTTGTACTTTGGGTACATTATTTAATGTGCTTTGGGAATTCATATTTCCAAAAAGAATTGAATAAGGAGGAGGATAGATGATAAAGTGGTTTATTGGTTATTTGTTTGAAGAAGGGTTTCCATGCATGTGTAAATTTATAGGCACACATGCATTTGATACTTAGAATTTTTAATGGGATTATATTAAAAATTATGGGCCTACTTGAAGCAAGCCAGCCAGCTAGGGGAGGCAGCACGAACTAGGCGGCCAAGCCTTGACTCCATAGCCATCCATTCTGCATGGATTAGTCATAGGGCGTATAAGGTAGGCCATAGAGTGCATAGGAGAACTTGAGTGGTGCCACTGTTTGGGGTGGCATGGCAGTAGGGAGTGGGCATAGAGCACAACTGCAAGGAGCATTGGGTGGGAACAAAGCGTTCCCACAGAACGCCAATACAGGGCGATACCGGGAAGGGGGGAAGAGAAGATTTGATCATGTTCAACGACGCTATGTATTATAAAGTATAGCTTTACCACATCGTGTTTCTATGTGAGATAGAGTTTTAAAAACATGGGATCCATATTCACCATCTAATCTAATCGTGATATGATCTTGACCATTGATCCCTCAGCGACATGCAGTCTACCGTTCGATCAGCGTGCCCTTGATCCAGCACATCTCGGTCGTAGTTCTCATCCTGCACATCACGATTGAACCATGGTTGTCTGATCTCGTCCACCGAGGTTGTCATAAACCTCCGACCACCCCAGTGCACACTCAAACCAGGATCTCTATCCGGATACCCAAATCACCACTCCAGCCACCATTTGAGCTTCGGTCAAGCCCATTTTGATCATCTGATGAAAAATAATCACATGCATTCATTTCTAGTTGAATGTATGCATCAACCCAAAATTTTCAATGAGGACGAGGCAACATGAAGCTACCGAGGCTATAAAGAAAGCTCCACGATCGAGCTTGCATGGAGAATAGGATATTCATGCATTATTAAACGCATGCACATGATGTTCCCTCCAGGAAATAGGGATCCCATGTAGAACAGAAACAAACTGAGAGAAGTGCGATCTCTCATCCGCGTGTGAAGTTTTCAAAGATGAGGATCACATCCATTCCAAGATTTTAAACTCATGGAATATCCTATGGAATATAAATTTGGACCAACATGGTGATCCTCTTCTATAAATATAGATCCATCAACCAAGGCTCTGTTGATGGAAATCGTATGTAAGTGTCTGTTTTCATGAAACAAAGCACCATACACAAAGAAGTTCCTTGCAACCCAGATACACAAAGAAGAAGAAGATCTGTATGCATTCAAAAATTGAAATGCACTCTTGAATCATCCTTATGAAGGAGAAAAGAATCTGAACCCTTTGTGTGAATAAATATGAGAACACCTGACAGGTTCTCACAAACCCTCTTCAGGTTTTCGGGAATGTAAATCCACGTGTACAAAAATGGATCACTTTCACCCTTGTTGTACTCTGCAAAAACAGAACCAATATTCATTACCGATTCAGTGAATAATATCCACAATAACTATGTGTGAGAAGAAGAATACGAATGGAAGTGTTTGGGAACATGTGAATAAATAAGGTGAAAGAAGAATACATGCATGCACAGAACCTTGATAATACATTGAGATAGTGCTTTTGAAGAATCCCAAGCATTTTGAATGCACACACAAAGAAGAAGTTTTCATTTTGATGAACAGAACCTATTTGCATGAATGTATGTGAATGATTTTAAGAGTAGACATTATGCATGCTAGAAAAGAGCAAGTGGTAGTGCGTGTGTGGAAAGAACAGTGGACATGAAAATCATGTGCATGAATTGAGATACCCAATTGTGTAAGAACAAATCCAAACCATGGACTACACTAATTTGGGTTTGAATAAATCATATACGTAACACACTTATAATGAAAGCAATTTAAAAGGAACAAGATTGTGTGTAAAGAACCACAAGTAAATAAGAGAAAGGGAAGAGAAGAAGAGAAAGTGAGTTGCAGTAAGAAGGAAGTGCATGCATATGCATGACATACACACATTGAACCTAAATCATTGATTCAAGAGAACAACGTGTGGTTGGGCTTACAAGAAACAAATTATACATGCTTAAAATCATGAATAATCATATGAACATGTGAACAATCTTCGAGATACACCAGAAAAAAGTTATTGAATGACATCCAATCCATGCATGAAGTGAAGTTGAACTGAGACAGAAGACATATAGAATTTAAAGAGGATTTGATATCTGAGTTGATAGTATTTGAGGATTCAAGAAGAGATACAGTACTGAAATTTTGAAAGGTCACTCTTGCATATTATATTATGGAATAAGTTTTGTTCACCATATTCACACACATTTTTTAGGTCGGTTCTTCATCAAAAGAAGAATGAATTTCCCGATAATTGTTGAATTGAGAACTGATCAAGAAAAGTGATCATAATTATTGATCATGGCCAACAGACCTTACTAAAGGCTGTTGAAGATTATTGAAGGGATACATGGGAAAGTGTGATTCACAAAGAATGTGTGGAAAGAGCATAATATCATCTATATTTAATCAATGAGAACATAAAGAATGAAGTTTTTTGAGTGACTCGAGATCTAGAAGACCACTGTGAGATTCAGGGAGGAGGAGAAGTCTTCAGTGGGACTCTGAAGCAGGCTAGTGGACTCTGGTAACATTGTGGGAAACAGTATAAAGAACCTCCTATGGGACTCAAGAGAGATATAGTGGGACTCTTTATCTACAATTATAATTGATGATGAGATTAAAATGGATAATATGTGTTGGAGTGAATAACCAGCACCACAATGAGTATGTCTTTTAACTGAACCTTGTAAATCCTTGTGTTCAGTGCCTTTATATTTATATCATCATCTGAGGTAAGGCTGAGAGACACAAGAAGAGTGGATTAAGGATTTAACCATCCATAGAAATTTAATTGAAAATAATCAATTTGTAAAATGTTGAAAATGGGTCACTAATTCACCCCTCCCCCTCTTAGTGATTCACACTGATCTGAGTACTTCACAAACTAAACTAAATTTCTAAAAATGTTGGAATAGCCCACAGAATAATAGGGTTGGGACTAAATAAAAACCTAATATGAATTTTAAGCGCTAAAATATTCACCATCAGTCTAGGTATAACCAAAACTAATTTGGAAATCACACTGGTGGGAAATTTTCATATTTCCAGAATCAAGAAAATAAGAAGCAACAAGTTAATCAAAGAAATTATTCACACATTTATGACATGGTTAAAAAGAAACAATATATTTTACAACAAAAACAAGTGTTTATACAAAACATGGTTACAAAATGGGTCAAATAGAAACCAAAATTAGCAGTTTTAGGAATCAAGTAATTTATAATTTTTCATCCAAATATGAAGTGAATCTGATAGGAAGAGAGAATGGAATTGAAATATTTTTGAAGAGTGTAATTGATATACATAATCCCCAAGATAGAAACATTGAACAAGAACCTGAAAAAAATGTCCAAACTTATGATACAAATGTAAAATCACATGAAGAAGTATAAAAACCACATAATGAAATTGTTTTACAACCCAATGAAGTTGTTAAATCTCCTACTGAAACTGATAAAGAACATGTTGTCCACGAACTAGATGAATATGAAAAATCAAACAATATGAGAGAAATAAAACATGAAAGAACCTATAGGGATTTTAGAAATCTAATGGTCTCTTACAAAGGGATGACAGAATTTGACGATGATATTAAAATGAATGGGGAGTTTCCACTTTATCCTTTGGGAAACCTTCATGTTAAGAACAATGTTGAAACCGAAAGGGATAAAAAGTACTTGAAACTTTTACGAAATTCTAGGTTAACATCCCTTTTTTAGGTGATGTGAAATAGATCTCTCATTTTAAAAAATTCCTTAAAATGATTTTTACTCATAAAAGAATGTTCAAGGTAGGTGAGAATGTTAATTTGGGAAGAAATGTTTCATCCATGATTCAAAAATCACTCCCTATTAAATGAATGTATCCATATATGTTTTCTATCCCATGTTTCATTAATAATCCACATTTTGATGATGCAATGTTAGATTTATGGTACTCCATAAATGGGATGCCTTATTCTATATTTTTATCTATGTAGGTTGGAGAACTCAAGAAATTTTGAATTTCCATCCAGCTAGCTAATTGAAGTTTAGCTAAGACATCTCGATTTATTGAAATTGTGTTGGTAAGGATAAAATATTTAGTTTTCCCTACTAATTTATATGTACTAGATATGGAGGATGTTTGTTTTAGTTCACATGCATCATTAATTTTAGGATACACATTCTTGAAAACCACTAAGGTAATAATCAATGTTCATAATGGAATTTTCTCTTTTGAGTTTTGAGGTAATATGGATAATTTGAAAATTTTTTAATCAATGATACACTTGGTGGAAGTCCATTTTTCACACCATGTTAATATTATTGACTGGTTTTCCACAGATTCATTCCCTGGTTTTATTAAAGTTAAACAACCTTTGGATTCCTTAGAGATCGTACATTCTCTTGAAAATTAACCTTTGTCTACTGAAGAAGATTTTGAATCTATAAATTCTAAAATTTTCTTTAATGATTAATGTGAAATTGAATCCAAATTTTGTAAAATTGTTCAATATTTTAGAATATCAAAAACATATGAAGAATGATGTTTTTGTTGAAAAAGATACTGGAAATGATGATGATTTTTTTGAAACTTTTGAAACATGTTTTTCAACTGAAAATTCTAATTTTATGTCTAAAATTGATTTAAATTTTATTGAAACTAATTTATATTCTGCTAAAATTACTGAAATTATGCTAAAATTTTCATTGAAAAGTCACCTCATAATTGTGAAATTGAATATAAAAGCTCTTTTGAGGATGAAAAAATTCCCTACTTTAAAATACATGCATTTTTAGTTTACAATTTTATAATTCTGTGAAACATGAGGATGTTTTAGTGACAAAAAATGAACTTAAAGAACACATTTAACCTAATTTGTCCAAAGTGGATAACCCTTACACACTTAAACTAAATCCTTCTCCAAAATATTTGAAATAAACCTACTGAGAGGAAAACCAAAAATTTCCTGTTATAAATGAAAGTGGTATATCCTGTAAACAATAAAATCAACTCTTAGAGTTCCTTTGGAAGAATATGAAGGTCATAGGCTGGTCTTTAGAATATTTTCTAGTTATTAGTGATTTGGGGTACATGTGTAGGATTCTTATAAGGGATGATTTCAAACATGTTAGAAAATTTCAATGGAGATTAAATCCAACCCTTCTAGACGTGGTTAAGAAAGAGGTTACTACTTTGTTGGTGGCGGTTAAAATATAACCCATTTCTGATAGTCTATGGGTAAGTCCAGCTCAAATTATATCTAAAGGGGTGGATTCATAGTTGTTAGGAATGAATTTTGAGAGTTAGTTCCTACTAGGTTTCCCAACAAGTAGATGGTACGCAACGATTACAGGAGGTTGAATTTAGTGACTATGAAGGACCAATTTCCCTGAATATTTCTTGATCAAATCCATGAAAGAATAGTTGGTCAATCCCATTGTTACTTCCAAGATGGATTTTTTGAATACCTCTATATTCACATAGCCCAAGAGGACTATGATAAAATAACTTTCATGTGTCCTATTAGTACCTTCACTTATCAAATAATTCCATCTGGACTTTGTAATGACCCTTCCACCTTCCAAAGAAGCATTCTTGTAATTTTTTTAGAGTTTCTTGAGGAATGCATGGATGTTTTTATATAAGAATTTATAGTGTATGGCCTATATTTTAAGAGATGTATGAGGAGTATTGGAGTTCTGATTAGAGTTTACATTGAGAAAAATCTTGTTCTAAACTATGAAAATATCATTTTATGGTTGATACTAAAATTATTCTTGGTCATGATGTGTTTAATAAATCAATTTGGGTGGAAAAGTATATGGTTAACATAATCTCTTTTAACTTTTTCCTAAGACTATTAAAGATATTAGATATTTTCTTGGTCATGCTGTATTTTATAGGATATTCATAAAATATTTAAACTGTAATGCTTTTCATTTGACAAGATCACTTCATAAAGAAGTTCCTATTATATTTGATGAGTAGTGTAAGGAATACATTAATGAACAGAAACAAAAGTTTGTTTTCCCACAAATAGTTTAACCACCATACTAGTTATTTCCTTTTGAGTTGCTGACTGATGCTTTGGTGTTTCCTTTGGGGATGTTCTTAGGTAAAGAGTAGAGAGGAAATCTCATCTCATTTCTTATGCCTTTTAGACTGTAGATGATACTCAATCCAAATACTCCCTAACATAGAATGAGTTTTCGGAATTTTTATTTTCCCATGATAAGTATAACAGTTATCTTTTGTGATCTAAAGCTATAGTTTTTACTGATCATTCTTCTATTTGGTATCTCATGAGAATGAAAAAAATCAAAACTGATGTTGGTTTGATAAATTTTATTACCTCAGGAATAGGATTTAGAGATCCAAAATTGGAAATAAATTTTTAACACTATGGATGATCATTTGATGAGGATACCTAAGGATTATTTTCAAGAAAAATATATAGTTGAACCTAATAGAGATATTTTTCTTAGAATGAATTTATATTATGTTGTTCTTGACCAGAGGAAATGGTTTTCAAGCATCATGAATTACTTTTCTTCTGAAATTGATCCACGTTATTTTTATATGGGAAAAGTTTCTATAAATGTTTTTGAGTCAACGAAATAAGTCTGGGATGATCCTTACTCATGGAATTAGGGAAGTTACCAGATTTTTATGAGAAGTATTCAAAATACCTAATTTCCTTTAGTTATGAAATGTTTTCATAGTTTGAGCTATGGTGAGAACATTGGGCCACATATGAGTGCTAGAAAACTACTATATTAAGCGTTATATTGGTCATCAATTCTCAAGGATTGTCATGAGTTTTATAGGACTTTTACATCTTTTCAATTCTAAGGAAACATTTCTCAAATACATGAGATTCCACAATAACCTTTTTTGTTTTGTGACATCATTGATGTTTAGGGGAATGTATTTTTGGAATTTTTTTCCAAATTCCATAGGATAAATTGAAATTTATATTTTGGTGAACTATGTTTCAATGTGGATTAAATCTATTCCAACTTGAACAAATGATTCTAGATTGGTGTGCCAATTTTTTAAAATCATTATTTTTTTGTCAGTTCAAGATACCCAGATTTATTCTCCCAAATAAAGGCACTAATTTTTATAATAGGAATATAAAGGATTTGCAAAAAAGTAATGGTGTAATCCATAGAGTTTATACACCCCATAACCCTCAAAATATTAGAATTTTTTATTTTTTAAATAGATAGATTAAACATATTCTTAAGAAAACTATTAACACAGACATGAAATATTAGATATTGAGGATTAAGGATGATATTTGGGCATATAAAACTGTGTATAAGATTCCAATAGTGATTTCACCTTATAAGATAGTTTTTAGAAGAGATTTTCATCTTCTTGTAGAAGTTGAGCATCAATATTTTTTGTCAGTCATATCATGTAATATGAATCTGTTTGAGGATGGAAAAGATAGGAATATATGTTTTCAAAAGTTTGAGTAGATAAGAAATAATTCTTATAAAATTAAAATGATTTTTAAGGATAAAACCAAATCTTTTATAATAAGATTTTTTTGAATAAGGAGATTTAGATTAGAGATAAGGTCTTACTATATAACTCCATGATGACAATTTTTCCAGGTGGATTTCATTTCAAATGTGAAAGCCCTTTTATTTTAACTCATATTTTCACTTCTGGTTCTATAGATATTTGAGATCCAATAATGGATGTTCCATTTATTGTTATTGGGCATCGAGTGAATTTTTTTTGAAAAGTTAATAAGGATCCATCGATGGAGGAGTTACTTATATTTGAAGCTCAATACCATTGAATATATAGGTTTTTTATTCCGTAACTTTTTTTTCTTATGTGTGGGGGAAGATACTAACCTTTTTTAAGGTTTGAAATTTTCTTTTTCCTTAATAGTTTTTCATTGTAGAGAATAAATTGAGCTTAAAGGGAGAATCTTTTCATATTTTTCCCCACGATGAATGCACTTAAGGATTCTATTCAATTTCTCTTCCGGTTGGAGTATATGTCTTACAATTTACTTTCATCAACATAAGATAATATTGAAATCAACCTGATTCATCCCCTTATATTCGAAACTGTGGTTATATTTTTCTTGATTTTAATATGTCTGTAATATAATGTTAATCTTATTAAATTTTTAGGGGTTTTTAATCTAACCAGAGAGACTTTATAAAGTAAATAATTGGGATAATTATAGTGAATCTATAGAGAAATAAAGATTCTATTGTAGGGGAGTTTTTTATTAAATACTTCTCATTTTAGTGAACATTATTTCTTCATGTGGTTGTTACTGATTTATACTTAATTGTATGAAAATATTTATAATTTCATGATATGTTCTTGTTGAATAATCAGTTGAACCTTTGTGGTTATTATTATCAAACTGAGTTTTTTTATTTCATATTAGTTCTAAACAATATTGTATTGTTTTGAAAAAATATCATCACATTTATTGAAAATGAATGAGTTCAAATATTCTACTTTTAATCTGAATAATTAAATTTGTAACTGGTAGTAAATTTCAATGTGTGAAGAAAATTGTTTTTCCTTATTTGTTCTGTGGTGAAACTGTATTGATATTTCCTATAACCCTTTAGAATTTTTATAATCTTCGGAATTTTCAAATCTATTTGAACTTTAAAATTGAATTTACATGTTTTTTCCACCTTCGATTCAACATTGAGGAAAATTTTGAGCTTTAGAGTGTGGGATAGTGTATTTCAATGTGGTAAACTATACCATAATTTGATACCATCGTAAGTTACTAAAAATGTTCAATTTTTATTCAAGTTTCAATAAATATTTTTCAGCAATTTTAAATTTCTCTGATGATTGATTGTTGTATAGTCAATTTAAGGAGGTTAATTCGTTAATTCCCCTTGAATATAATTGAGTAATTCATATTTCATTATCCTCTTGAAAAATGGTTGACATTGGTAAAGAATTTTGAGAATGTTTTACTATTATAATTTCCCTTAAATATTTTAATTTGGATTCAAACTCATAATATATGCAGTCAAATAAATTATGAAATGAAAATATGAATTTAGGTAGAACCTTTTCATTATTATTTAAGTTTCTAGATAATTTATTTATATTACTTTTAATTTATTAAGTCCCCTCATCCAAATAGTGTATCTAAATTATTTGATTTTTAATTTATGTGAGTCAGTTCTCCTGGAAGTAAAGAGAACTTTAGAATTTTTGTTGAGTGAAAATTGAAATGAGTTTAATCTAAATTAGAATTTTTAGGATTGATTTTTTTTTAAAAAAATCAAATTTTCACTTAAATGAAACTTAATTTTTGGATATAAAAAGTTTAACTGATTGATAAAATATAAGGGGGAAAATTATTTTGAAAAAAATTCAGCGCGACAATCCAATATTTTAAAAAGAATAACTATTTAAATCAATTGAATTTGATGAATTTTTTTCTAGAGGAAAAGAAAGACCTTTGGTGTGGGGGAATTGATGTGGCTATATTTTGGTACTAACATCCCACATAATATATAAAATTTAATTTAATTTTATTTATTAAAACCAAGTTTTATTTATTATTTATTAATTTTTATTAATTCAGTGTTAAAATTATAAGAACTGAATTATATGTTTAATATATGTTTTTATTTTAAATTATAAATTTGATTTAACATTAAATTTTAATTAATTAATAAATTATTTAATGTTTAATATTTAATTTATTTTATTTAAATAATTTTATAACTGAGACATGTAATTATAATTTTACTCTTAATAAATTTTATGATTTATTTATTTAGTTAATTAATTAATCATTTAATTATTTTAATATGTTATTTTTATTATAATTTATTATTTTAAAAAATACTTTGTTAATTTTTTATTTTTATTAAATATTTATTTTTTAATATTTAATTAATAAAGGAATTTATATTTTATTTTGAATTACTTATTTTTGTTTAAAAATTACAACATTTCTCTCTAAAGGTGTCCGTCGTGTTCACTGGTTCAACGCTGACACACATGATGCTAGAACCTTCAGATATGTATTCTGAGTCACTTCAATCTTGACACCATGAGGTCGGGGGATTGAAGATGACTACTGATTTGGGAATCCTTGAATGAAGACCTGAGGCGAAATATGTTCCATCAGAAGATTCTTGAAGAATATCATACTTGACGTTGATGAAATTGATTTGAAGAAAAATCCATTGTCGTCATTGAGTATAAATCTGAGGCTGACGAGCCGTGATGGAACACCAAATGGAGACGCCATTGTGAAATTTTTAGAACCAAAGTTGAATTATTGATATAACTTGAGATTAGGCCATCTAGGGGGATGTTTCAATATAAAAAACTTGATACAAGATTGGAGAACTATTGAAACCTTTTTCTTATGAAAAATATGATTCAATGAGTCAAGATGGAGATGAAAAACCTCGATAATCAATCTCACTGATTGTATCTAAATGAGTTTGAGATTCCGATGAAAGGGTATGAACGAGATCCATGCGGAGGTTGATTTGGTCAATGAAACTGCCAACACCACTGCTATTTTTATTTGATGGAACTAGATCTGGCATCGTGGTTTGTTGAAAGAGATGCATAGAACTGTCGTCCCCATTGATTATCTCAAAACTGATGTTGTAAAAGCCTTGTAATTTTAGTTTGATGAAGCTGAATCATTGAAGGGGTTTTCAACAGAATGACTGATTTTATTTAATAAATAATCACATATGATTATCCCATGATGAACTCTGTGCAAAGAAATAGGGCAGTTCAAAGAAACCAAATTTCCATTACATCCAAGTTACAGTTGATGCAGTTGAACCCTGACTACAATTATTTAGCATGTTTGGGCCAATGAATTTTTTTTGGAGTTTTGGATGGTGATATTGAAGACTCAAACTATCATTTGAAGAAAAATAAGACCCAAGCTCATGATCATGGTGAATTTGAATGAAGCTATGATTCACCATTAATGCATTAAAAATTTGGTTTTCTAATTTGTTAAATTTGGCATTAGGATAATTGAGTTTTGGCATGTTTGCCCATAGGTTTCAATAAGAGGTTGCCCCAATTTTAGCAATGTCTAATTGGAACCAACATATTATGATATTTTTTTAGGATCTGATTGAGTTGATAAGGATTGAACATAAAGCATCCCCTCGTGATGAATTTTTTTTGTGTTTCCAAGATTATTTACATTTGTTTCCAGATTTTGTTGGTGTGGACTGAGGAAGGTGATGAGCATGGGTAGAGTTAGTGAATAATTAAAGCATATGATGATAGGTTTCTAGATAGAAAATAAAAATAAAATAATAAATACTATAAAAAATTATTGTTTGATGGATCATTAAATGCAACCTAGAAATTGTTAGAGCCTTTAGATAGAGTGTTTTTTCTTAAGTGATAGGAGTAGTGGCTAAAGGTCAGAAGACTTAGTTCCCTCTTTTGGTTGTCATTTAAAGGATGCGGTGGGTTTTTGGTGATTTTCTAGGAGAATAAAAGGTATTAAAATCGTGACATTCAATGGAATAATGGATTAGGATATGGAAACCTAAATACACATAGGGATATGTTCACAGAAGTCGCAAGTGGAGAAGATGAGAGCAGAACCAGGAGATATTCTGGAAAACTAGAGCTACTTAGAGATATGATGATGATGGAGATCATCACATCCCACTACTTCATAGTGATTTCAGGATAAATATCTAGTAGCCGAGGTTAGTGGATGCACATGGTGAAGGAATTCTGAGTTTACATTACTTTATCATTTTCAATTATAATTCTTTCTAGAATCTTGAAATTCAAAATGTGATTGCTTCTTGAAGTTTTATTCTCTGTCATTTTGTTAACCATATTTCTTTCATTCTGAGTAAATCACATTAACGATTATATTATAATGAAATATGAATTTGGATCATTAATTCAAGTTGATTTTGATTTTGAAGAAGATCTATGCTATTTAAATTTCTCAATGTTTAATCGATGGATTGTGAGTACAATGAGTGTTGTCAGTGTCTTTGATTTCAGAAATTGTTTATAGTATGATTGAATCCTTTGGAAAAGAGTCCTACTTCCAAGATCTATATTGTAGTATCATTTTAATAAATTTAAATAGGAGAGATATTTTGGATTTCATACTTTTATTGAGAGAATTATAGTTTTAATAACCATTAAAAAGTTACGAAGAGAGACTGATCTATATGAATCAATAGTTAGGTTTCCACTTTCTATTTTTTTGTTTATACAACTGTTGTTTCTTTCATTTTTTGTTTTCCATTTTTCATTTCGCTTTTCAATTTATTTTTTTCTTTAATTTATTTTGTTTCTTTATAGTTTCAATCCCTTCTAAAAAAATTTAAAATATAAAAAAATCATGACAAAATAACACCCTACAGGGTGGTCTCTCTAGGAGACATCCATGGTTGCTACTATATTATAGTTCTTAGGTTATAATGTTTCAGTTAGGTTTTAAGAGGCATAAAATTCCTTAAATAAAATAAACACCCACATACATTTCTTTATTGTCGATTAGGGATTAATCATGATAATTTTTTGAAAGACCATATATTTATGACATGTGAAATAGTTCTAGATTAGTATATAAGGTTAATAAGTATACTCAAAGACAAATATTTTGAGTATCTTAATGGGAATGTTATAGAGGCCAATTTCACCAACTATGAAACATGTTTATTAGATACTAGGTGTTCATGAAGCATTTTTACTAATAAACATAGACTAAGAGATAAGAGGGAATTGGAAAATGGCAAAGTAGATCTATGTGTCAATAATAGAGAAAGAGTTGTTGCATTCGATGTCAAAACTTATGATCTAACATTAACAAGTGGATTAGTCCTAGTATTTGAGAACTATTTTATTGTTCCCTTAATAAAAAAATTATTTTTATAACTTGTTTGGAAAATCTATTTTTCACATACATTATTAATAGTACTAGATTTTATATATATAAGAATGAGATGTTTTATAGTGTTGGAAATATGGTAAATGGTTTATACAGTATAGAAATAGTTAATTGTCACACCCCAAACTTTGTTTAAGATATTAATTTATAAAATTAATTTTCTAGTCCTATATTTGAGTTTCAAGTCAAATCTATGTGAAATGGTGGAATACTATAATTTAAGTAAAGGTGGAAAGGTGGTGAAGCATTAGTAGAATATCTGTGACAACCATGCATATGTTTCTTCATTGTTAACGAAGCCGTTTTTCATGGTTAGTGTATAGTTTCCTAAACAATGAATCCAAACCATTCCGGAGACCAGGCATGTCAAATGAGTGGTACATGGTTTCCACATAGTTTAGTAAATCATGCATCCAAACCGTGAATCTTTCATAGATTTTTTTTAAATTAACCTTCAAACCTTACTCTATTTTAAGCCATACTCACCCTACCCCCTCTCACTCAACTAAAAAATGCTCTATACAGATCCCCCTTCAATTACATTACTCCCTTAGTTTATTTTTGTGGGGTATTCTTAGAGGTTCTTTTTTAATTCTTCAACATAAGTCCATCCTATCCTCTCCCTCTATGTCCTTCCTTCTTTTCTCATTTTCATGCCCTATATTGGTCTCATTGACCTAGGGTATCTATTTATCTAAAATTCATTTTTATTATTTTGATTTTTTAGGGTTCTTACTTACTTATCATACCCCTTTCATTCTCATTGAAGTGGAATAAAACCACTAATTGTGAAAAAATGAAGGTTTACAGTAGGTTTCCCTATTTATTGACCTTTAATATAAGATCCATTAATCACATGGTTTTTTTTACACATTATATAGATATCAATTAGTAATCGTCAATGATTTAAATTATTATTGGAAATGAAAATAATCTTCTATAATATTTTCATTTAAATTTAAAGGTGATTCCCTTATAAAACATTTTACACAAAACCATTTTATCTAACCTAGCACACTGAATATTTAATAAATTTTCTGAATGGGATTTTTAAATGTATTTTGATGTTTCAAAAATTGTTTTCATTTTTAGATAGGTCTATAAAGGTTTTCATAAATTTAAAAGATGTGAAATATCCTTTAAAATGGGGTTTTTCAAATGGCTTTTAAAATTGTAATGCTTCAAAGTATGAGGCCTCATTGTCACCTTAAAGAAGATTTTTATCAGAAAATGCATCCATTGGATATGACCTTGTCTTATTTCCTTAAAAATAGGGATCATGTCATTAGTATGAGATATTTCCATTATATACATATTCTTAATGAATAAGGGTACATTCCATGGGGGGCCTTTGAGGTAGAGGTGTTGTTTATAGTTCTGACTTTATAAAACTATGCACACACACATGTATGTATAACTATACCATTGATTATTTCAATAAAATTTTATCACTAATATTTTTTGTATATTATTGGAATAAAATAGTGTCTAGTGTAATTTCCAAGATCATATGCTATACTATTTTAAGATCCTGATATAACTAGTGGTTCTTAACATGGATAATGCTTTTTTTTGTGGGAGTTTTCCCCTTAGTTAGTCTAGTTAGGGTATGACCAAGCGTTATGGCAGTTTGATTGCATCAGATGCACTAATATGATGGATCTTTGTTTATCATTATTCAAGTAGTTACCTTGATCCACTTGTTATTATAATGATCAATAAAACATTATTTATTTATGTTAGCTATGTATTACTCTATTTATATCATGGTAGATTACATACAATTTTCCTATTTCCATCATGTTATTGTTAATGTTTATATTATAATCATTGTTATTATGGATATTGTACTCGTTTATCTTTAAGAAAAAGTTTGTTTTACTGTTTCAAAAATGATTTGATGTGTACTATTCTAAAATCCTTTAAATAACCACTTCTTATGAAATATTTTAAACATCTGTTTTCATTGATATATTTTAAATCATAGAAGGGAAACAATCTGTTATTGGATTTTAAATTGGATATGAAAAACTTATATTGTTTAAAATTTATTTAAACTATCAAGAAATATATCTTTCACTTAAAGGTGATATATGGTGTTATGTTTATTTGGAATTCCTACTTAGCATATCGATAATGCTTATTTATATTTTTTAGTTTTTATTTATGGATTTGTTTCATATTGATTGCCTTGGAATGATTTTTTATTGTGGATAGAGTGTGACCAATGGGGTCACCTGGAGTTTTGGTGGGTTTTTTAGTTTTATTTTTGGCTTAAATATTTTTGTATCTATATTGTACTTCATGGCCTTATATTCTATGGTATCTAAGATAGTGTTTAGACTTATTTGTTTATGTAAAGAGTTATGTTTATTTATATTGTTTTTGTTTGGTTTTAGTTTCATTTTTAATCTTCTAATATGTTTTGGCATGAACAAAAAATATCTGGATGGGTCATGCCATAATTCTCATAAAATTCCATTGATGATTTCCACATATTCTATTTTTATTTCTTAGAACTAGTTTACATTTCATCGCAATTGGGAATGTTCCCCAGGTATATCGTGGGATGATTTGGGTACCCATTGTTGGTTTGTAATAATATGATATCAGAGCCTAGGATCTTTAGTGGTCCTAGGTTCCAGAGCGACCTTTAATATTTGGGGAGTTTTGGTAGATTAGAGATAGGATTTTCGGAGTATAGGGTGTAGGTACAACAATGTTTTTGGAAACCACTTTCCGTTCTGAACACGAGTTACCCATAGGAAGTAATGTTTTGATTTTTGGGGTTACAATTTTTCAATTGACTTATTTGGATATTTTTAAACTTTTATTGAAGGTTTTTTTGATTTCATTAATGGTATGGAAGTTTTTTACAAATACAATTATGGTTTCATATGAAAATGGAGTTGAAATAGTGGTATATTGTGAGCCCTCAAGGTCTGTAAAACCATGTGGATACCATGTCAATGGTTGTGAATGAATCTATCTAGTAGTGGTATGATTGGTACATGGTCCTCCATGAATATATCCAAGTCATCTGTGGTCACTAATCAACTCAATTTTTTTTATTAGTTTTGTGTTTCTTTATTTTTTTTGATTTGGACATGGTTTTTTTCCTATGGTAAAATGTGGATTTAAAATTTTAAAATCATAGTTTCATATGGAAATGTTTTGGGTTTTTAAAATGATAAATGAGTTTTCTTAATTAATTTAGAGATAATGCTAGAAATTGAAAATTCATATAAAATAGTTTTTATAAAATAATTATACATTAGTATTATATAATGTCCTTTAATTAATAAAGACATATGTGAGTTATTTTTTAGGTTATTTCAAAAAATATATTTAAGGGGAAAATGTTATTTTCATGGAAAATCATAGGTTTTGGAAAAGAAATCAAGGGTTTATTTGAAAAAAGTGAAATGATTTTCATATGGTAGTTTAGAAATTGTTGGTGTTAGCTTGGTGATACTTTCAAAGTGGCGTGTGTTGGTTTAATTGATATTTTAGGAATTGATTCACTGATCATTTTTAGATATTGTAGTATTTGATTTTATAATATTTTGTTATTGGGATCTTATTTTGATTGTGTCTTCTATTTATATTATTATAGAGTATCCCCCATGAAGTCTTATAGATTATCATGGGAGGGTTGTTGGTGGTTATCTGTAATAGAACCCTTTAGTTGATCAATTTAGATATTTTTATCTAGCGTTTCAGATGCTAAAGCATCATCTCTTTTATGTTCAACCAAATCCTAAAGAAGAAGAAGAATCTTTGTATTGTATCGAGAGGATATTTTTAATTCTAGAGTTTCTCAAGTCTCGAATGATCATGATCTCTACCTTTATGGATGAAGTATCAAGTTAGAAGTGGTGTAAGCCTATAATCTAGACAAATATATAAGAGGACTATTCTTGGGATGGGTTTAAAGCCTTGTTCATCCAAGAATATCTCTCTATGGCTGTGAAAGTGGATAAGGTGATTGAGTTGTACTAACTTCGATAAAGTGATCAGCTGATCTCGGATTATATTTGTTATTTTGTTGACCTAGTCCCTTAGCTTATAGATTTGACCATAGATGATTCATTAATGTATTGATATTTTAAAGGATACATTCATCTTATTCTTTAGTCGAGGGTGTCGATGTTTTTTCTAGTTGCTTATATGGAAGTAGAGAGGTTGGATACTCAAGTTGATGTGATTTTGGGAGGACTAAATTATGTGGATACTACTTCCTCTCTTCTAAGGAGTAGAGAAGGGACCGCCATTAAATGGAAGAGAAAGTGGTATAACACTATGAATGTGCGTGATGGTGTTATGAGGCCTTACGACATCTTATCGTCTTTATTTAGGGTTTGGACACTGGTGTGCCATCAATGCAGCAAGCCAAGTCATATGAAGCACCAATGTCTAAAAGATCTAAATATATTTCATGGTTGTGGAATCCTGGTCCATACATAAAGGTTTTTTTTGGGATTATCTCAAAAAACAAGTGGAGGCCAAGTTACCCCTTTGATGGATTCCACTAGATCAACTCATTGGATCTATTATAGACATCTTATTTCTAATGAATTTTTGATAACTTCTTTTATCTTCTCAATCTATGAATTTTTTATTGGGTTCTGTTTATGGAAATTCCTATAAAAATTTGTGGTATTTGTTTTTTGTGATAATTGAGTGTCATAGGGGATTGTGTAAACACCCTGAGGAGGGTGAATTAGGGGTGACTTTATTTTATTGATTAAATTCAACATAATTTTTTATTATTATTTTAAGTTGATAAAATCTATTTCATAAATTATTCTATATAGATTTTATGTATGATCCCTCAATACATATGCAATGAGGATAATGTAAATTAAATATCACATAAGGATTTTTATAAGGTTCAACTTCAATTTTAGAACTTACTCTTTTACATGTCAACTCTAGTCATGTCACATTATTTCTAATAATAATATTCATATGAATTAAAAGTGTTATGATAAGTTATTATAATTTACATATAGTGTGCATCCCATGTACAAAAAGCTGAAAAAAATATTATGCATGTGGTTGATCTATGTCCCAAAAATATCCTTCTACTTATTGGTAGGAAAGATGGTGTTGTTTATACTAGAACCACCATTCTTTAATTGTTCTCCTAAAACATCCTACTGGATGGAACTTAAACTACTAGGTAGACTTTCTACGATCATTCATTTACATTGGCATGCCCTTGTCTTCTAGTAAAATGATCTTATAATGATCTCATTTCCTTGAACTATGATGTTTAGAACTTTTAAAAATAGGAACATAACATTGATCTAGCTATCCTTATTCTAGACTACTGAATTTAGAGTGCTCAATAAACTTCATCAGAAATTAAATTTCTAGTATTCTCACCTTTTTTTCAAACAATGTGTTCTGATCTTCTTAAATTTCTTTAATCCAATTAAATATTTAATGAATTATTCTTTTTAAAAATTCATCACTAAATTTTTCTTCGCTTCTTCTATGAATCTTTCTCGCATAATTATTCTTCATTTACAACTTCCCTAATAAAATCATGTCCCACCTTTATATGATCATGATTCCTCTAATAAATTTGGGGAACATAAGGGATCAAATATGAAACTCTCAATAAGTTATAGTCTCTAATTTACCACCATAAATATATTTCAATGATATCTATATTTTACTCAATCAAAGATCCCATGAAACATGGTGTTAAAAATATTAAACTATTACTATAAATATTATTTGAATCACAGAATCAAAATTCATGAATAATTCTCATTAAATGTATAGTTAAGGATATTCATAATTCAGCAAAATCATAATGTTTATGTGAAGTTACTCATCATCTTCCAATTCTTCCTCTGATTTATCTTATCTCAAAATTCTACTACCTTAATTTCTTATGACATCCTCCAACATGATTCTTGTGCTTATAGTGGTCTCCATCCACTTCACCTTAATACTATTCAAAATTTTCCTTCTCGATTACTCTTATGTTCTACTAAACTCTCAATCCTCATATCTTATGATAGATACAACTGTATCTTACAGCTTCAGGTTCTGAAAAAATATTCTTATCAAAACTCAAAATTTTCATTCTTTACCTTCCAGTTCATCCTTATGGATATATCAAATAGTATTACTTTAAATCATGAACATTTCTATGAATCCTTATCAACTAATCCTCATTATTTTTAGGCACCTCCCCGTTATTTTAGTTCTTTCTCATCTCTTCTTCTAATGTTTTATCATTTGGTAAACATAAAGATTCATGATGATTTACATGTATCCTCAACATGTGCTGAGCATACCTTTGTAAAATAATTCAATTCAATTTGTAAATTCAACTCATCTTCGATAACTATTGGTTTTCCAACAAAGTGGTGTTATTTCGATTAATGTACAACATATCATCATCTCACTTATCTTTGAGCCTTTATGTCATCTCGACTATCCCAATTTTTTTAATAGATTTACAATATATATATATATATATATATCTTCCATCTTATTATTTTAAGAGTATATTCTAGTGGTGTTGCTTCCATAGGTGTAGCTCAGTCTACACTAAACATTATGTCTTTACCAAATCCTTAGAATAACTCAATTTATGAGGATTAATGATCCTTATAACCTTCATGGTTATTTTTACAAAGTCAAAGTAGATTTATTATGACATTTTCAACTGTTTGGTAATATCCACCTTCAAAAGATCTATCTTATAAACACCATAGTCTTATTACCTAATTGACTTCTGATGGTATTAACTTTAGGCTTACTTCCATTAGAAGAAATTTTAATAGTTTTTATGGTTCTTCTCCTAGTTCATTATTCTTATGCTAATCTAACTTATAAAGTAGCTATATATTTCTTCATTATAAATTTTCACCTAATTCTATAGTTGTCAACATTATCTTTACCTATGGTTAATTTCACCTTACTTTCCTTTGGAATATATCTTAAGGAATTAATGTTAGGGACATTGGAAATTCTTCATTGTGTCCTATCATTTCAATCATCTTGGTTTCATAAAATTCTGGTAACCTCAGTTTCTAGGTATCTCTATATCATTCAAAAGTAAAGTTTGTAACATTTAGTTAGTCCATCAACCAACTAGTTTCCTTAGTAGAGCTCTAAAATTTCATTTGGGTATTCAACCTCTCAAACTGTTATCTTAATAATAACCATCATATTTTCTTTCTATCTTCAAGATATCATCATCTGGGAATATTATTCAACAAAAGATGTTTTTAAATGTTCTTATTCATCCTTTAACACTAGTACTTAATATTTTGAAGCTCATATCAATAAATAATGTGATGTTTATGGATGCTTATGGGGAATATTATTTGTCATTAATTTCTTCTACACCCATCAAAAACATAAACTTTTATATCATTATATATCTACCAGTGTTCTACTTAAAATGTTTTTCTCTTTCCAATGTATTCACATCTTAATATTCTACTTTCATAGTATGTAATTATGAAAATATCAGCTGATAATTCATCAAAGGATGGATATTTTGGAATATGTACTTCCAATAGACTAACTTCTGGAACACCCATAGGTTGCTTTATATTACATTATCTTACTCATTAATGATCCCATAATCTATTGAAAATGGAGAAAAAACATTCATCATCATCATTATCATCTCATGTGTACTTCAATATCCCCCTTACTTTTTGTCCATATCAAATTCAACTTAAATTCAATGTGTTTTATCTCCCCTTTATTAATAATAATTAAAATTTGTTCTATGTGAGGAATATTCTTCATCAATTTCCATTCCCCCATAATGACTTGAATTTGAATCGGCCTTATTGACATCTCGGGGAGAGGGAATAACTTTATCCAAAACTTTTATTCTTCTCCCCTTTTATTCCATTGAATGAAATTTAAACCTTGAATTTATTTACTGAAGGATAAAATCACCTTTCTTAATGAAATGTGAAAAAATATAAACCAACTCCAAGTCTATATGATCCATGAATATTGTATAAAATAAGTGTGATTAAAACTGATATTAAAGTTGTCAATACAATTTACTAAGTGATGAAATTATTTATGAAATATTCTTTTAGGGGTAGGTTCATCATATTTTCATTCAACTTAATTTCCAGCATCTATATTAACAAATATATCAAAAACATTGAAGTATAAAATAGAAGTTTTCTCCCCCTTTTAAAAAAACATTTCTTTCATAAATAAATATATTTCACCATTTTCATTTAAACTTCAATATTCATATAAGAATAGATAGGTAAAAAACATACCTCAAGATGAAAGAAACTTCAACTATCAAATTTTTTTATATTTGGAACCTCTTCATCAATATCTGGTGCTTCATTTTCTGGGAAATTCAGTCTTTACTTTAGAAAAACATAAAAATATGGTTTAATAAATAGTAGTTTTCTATAATATGTCTCTTCATTTCAACTTTGTTAATTTTATCGAATCACTAGCTTTCCTTTTAAGGGAAATATTCCATTGAATTGAATCACCTTCAATTCTATTTTTCATTAAAATTCACTAAAACTTTTCAGGGAATATGGTGGGTCTTCCTTTCCTCATAATTTTAGGAATTAGGGAGGAAAAGATTTTCTAAACCTATAAAATCCTTTAAAATCAACTTTATTGTTCCTCATTAATCCCAACCTTAACTTTATATGCATTAATCTCCTTGGGTATCATAGATTTTTTATCCTTGATTTTGATTTAACAATGTGTGGTGATTTATTCTTAAATTAAGCTATCAAGGAACTAGAAGTTTACTTATTTTCTTATGTGTCCAACTAACTTTCCTCCTCCAATTGATTTGGTCATATAATCATCAAAAACATTAAAACATGTTCAACTTTATTCTTTTATTGTGAAAATTATATCGTACATATTTATTATAAATATTTTATTTAGTTATTTTTAAACTTATCCTATCCGAGTGAACATGTCATGTATTTTTCAAGAGTAAAAGCCAACTAAATTACACTATCGACATATATTCTTATATTTTTGTAAGTTAATCTTCAAAGGTAATTTAAATAGAACCCAAAATTCTTTATAGGATATTTCTTCCACCATTCCAATCCAGTTTTGTCATTCTAGGATTGACTCACATTATTTCTTGATCTTTCTTCTGTTAACTTGAATATTCATGTTGATTTTATAGATTTACATAAAGTAGACATTTATTCCATATAAGTAGTATCATTTCTTTAGTGTGACATCATTCTTTTACTTTATTCATGGGAGAATCTTCTTTATAACTCTATTTTATTTAATTTCCAACGAAAAATTATAGTATTTCCTATAATAATTTTCTTTATCTATTATGTTATACTTCCATTATATGTAGCTAAATTGTTCCAGGAAGTTTATACCATCACTCATCATCACTATGAAAACTTATTCTGCAACTTTCATAGAATGTTTCAAGATATTCAAAACTTTTATGTTCTATTTAATTTGGCTGTACTTATCTTAATTTACCAATAATTCTACTGTGATTCATTTAGTGTATACTTTCGTATATTATGATAGAAATTAATAGACATGTGTCAAAAATTTCAAAAGTAACAATAGAATCCGATAATCCATGGATTCTTCTGTTGTGTTGTATTTTGTATAGTGGATGAAACTTCCTAAGATTCTTACTACTAGATTCCATGTAGATAAATACTTATAACTTCATTCCTTTTTTACAACTTTTGAAAAGTAATAATTGTCTCCCTTTTCTTCACCGAATATTTTCTAGAAATAGAATTATAACATCAACTATTCAAAGAGTTAGAATTAGTTAAAATTGTTTATCAAGAATTTAGGTTTATGATTTTCTTCTACTTACAAGAAGATGATACTTTCGATGCTTTCACATTTTTATTACTGCTAGATTGAGTCATTCCAAATTTAAGACTATTTTTATTAATTTTGGTAGTACATATTTTATCAACTTCATGTAATGTTTCAACTTTATTAACTTCCATATTTATCAACTTTATTTCCAACTAAAGACACTATGAAATTAATGTTTTTTTATCCACAAATAATTTTACTTTATATTCATATTCATATTTATTATTCCATATAATTTCTTCATGCATCATATTTTGTTATATAAAGAGTTTTCATGATATTTTATTATACTATATTTGATCTCCATATGAGAGTTATTAACATTAAAAAATTCTATTTATGCTTGCAATTTTTTTGAAAAACTATAAAAGTTATATATTTCTCAAAAATTGACCTTTTTTATTACTCCTCGACTAAGGATAAATTTTCATTAAAAATTGAAACTGATTTTTCCTTCCTTCCATAAGGTTTTTGATAGTTCTACATTTTTTAAACTTCCTTTCTAAAGAATCATTAGTCTCATGATGTTTTTATTTAAGATGTGAATTCTCTCCAATAATCCCTTGATATTTGAAACTATATATGTAACAATCTATAGAGGGAATGTTTTCATGTAATCCATGAATTCAGAGTATTAATTTTTAGTAGTTTTAATTGATTCATATTCCTAAAATATTTTGAAAGTTTTTCTATAGGATAATTAATTATAATGTATTTTTCAATAATATTAACCCTCAATTTGACTTTTGGTAGGAGTGGATTCTCACTTTTCTGATTTTGAGAGATTAAATCCCACTACTTCTGAGATTATTTATTCTTATATTTATTAGTGGTTTTGGATAAAACATCAGTATTACTAAAACCAGGGAATGCTTTTGTTATCTTCAGTTTAAGCTTAACTTCCTTATCTTCTAGAGAAATAATTTATTCAACTTCTAGAAATGTTTACATCATTTTAATTAATGAATAATAATTAGGAACAAAAACTTGTAGATCCAAACATAGTCAACCTATGCTATGATACCAATTGAGAGTCCCTGAGGATTGTGTATTCACCCAAAGGGGTGCTGTGAATAAGGGGTGAAAAGCTTTTCTGGATAAAGTTAAATATAAAATATTTATATATTTGAGTTGATCATACATATATTATAAATTATGATGTGTGGATAATAAGTACGAGACCACAAAACTTTTACATTATTCTATGAAAATAATGTAAAGTAAATAGTGATCAATGGTTTTTATAAGCATTGGCAACAAATTGAGAACCTACTCCTTACCGTTTTGATTCTCATTGAGTAATTGATTTTCCACTAATAATCGTATTATCAATTACATGTGGTCTGGGATGTTATTATCCATGACCCATAGTGTGTATACCATACACTAAACATTGATACTATAATATTATGATTGTTGTTGAGCTATCTCTAGAAAATATTATTCTACCTCTTTGTATTAAAGATGTTGTTGTTTATATAAGATCCCTCGATTTTCAAGGGTTCTCCTCAAACATCCTCATGGATAGAAATCTTAATACTTGGTAAAATTTCACTGAACATTCATTCACATCAGCCTATAATTTTGTTTAATTAGAAAAAAAAATTTGTATGACATAATTCTTGTAAATACAATTTATGAAACATACACAAATAAGCACCTGAAATCATTCTGGTTATCCTCCTTCTAAAATTTTGTATTTGTAGGATTCTCTGAACTTCCTCAAAATGTCATGTTATTTTATTTTTATTTTTCTTGAAAACATAATGCTCTAGTCTTCTTAAATTATTTGACCAAATTAAATCTTTATTAAATGGTGTGGTAGGAAAATTCCTCTTTTAATTTTTATTTTCTTATTCTATGTAGCTCTATCAAGTTCTTCTTCTTCATTTACAGCTTCCTTACTCAAATTATATTCCCCCTTATATATCCAATCTTACTCTGATTAATGTGGGGAATAAATGAGCATTGTTTTGAAACTCCCACTAACATGAAGTCTCTAATTTACCACCTTCAATATCTTCTGATGATAACAGGATTTGACTCTATCAAATCATATAAAAACCATGGTGTAAAAAATTTTCAACTCTACCTCAAAACTCAAAATGAATCATAACATCAAACTTCATGAATAATGAACATTGAATTTCTAGATCAACATCATCATAATTTAGTGAAATGATACCATTTATGTGAAGTCACATTACATCCTATGATACATTAACTTCCATAAACATGAATCAACATCATTTGGTTTTACATATGCTTTAGCTTATCTTAAACCTATAATTCCATCAGTACTACAAACAATCTCTTCCATGATTCTTCTGATCCCATTGTTCTCCATCCATTTCAACTTCATAATATTTGAATTCCAACTTATAACTTCTTCTTCTGATTTACTCAACTCCCAATCATCATATATTTCAATTAACATATCACCATCCTCCATATTTCGATTCTCAGTACTTATTATAATTTGGGATAAACATTTTCCTGATTTATCTTTTGGTTATACATTCTATATATATATAAATATACATATATATACAACTTTATCATGTCAACTCATGATTGGTCCTTAAAATTTTTATAAACAAATAATTTTACTTTTTATGAACGTCTTTATTCTTCTGACGATTTGTCATCTCATCTACCGTTGCTCTATCTTCTAGTAAAATCAATCCTTCATGATAATATACATGAATTCTCAACTTTTGATGAGAGCGAATTTATTATATCCTTAATTTTGATTTATAAATTCCACTCAGGTTAAATCATTGTTGGTCTTCCACCAAAGTGATGTTCTTCTGAAAAACTAACAATATAGCATTGTCTAACTTATCTTTAAACCTTAAACTCATCTAAACAATATCAATCATCTTAGTAGATTTATATTTTAGATATCATACATAATATTATATTTAGTATATCCTTTAGTGATGTTTCGTTCATAGGTGTCGCTCATTCTACACCATACTTCATGTCTTTTCTAAATTCATGGAAGAAATCCCCTAGCAAGGATGAATGATACTTATAATCCTAAGGTTTATTTTTAAAAACTTATTGTGGATTTATTAATACATTTTAAATTCTTCCATAAACTACACTTTCATATGATCTATCTTATACACATCCTGGTCATTCTTCACTGAGTGAATTTTAAATGTTTTACCTTTTTGCTTACTTCCTTCAGCAGATTTTCCTATAGCTTTATAATGGTTTCTTCTAGTGCACTTTTCATCAAATAATTTGACTTATGGAGTAACAACAAATTTCTTCCTTTCGGTTTTTCACCTTATTTTGAATACTTCAACATTAGATTTTTCATAAAGTGAATTTCATATTACATCCGTCAAGAATCTTCTTCTGGAATTAATATTAGGGAAAATTTCAAATCTTCAATGTGGTCTATCCATCCGATCATCCATATTTCATCAACTCCTAGTAACCATAGTTTCTAAGTATTTATATATACCTTGTAAGTAAAATGTGTAACTTATAATTAGTCAATTATAGAACTAGTTTCCTTAGTAGATATCTAAAATTTACTTTGGGTATTCAACCTCTCAAATGGATGGATTCTTAACAACTGTCATTTGATTTTTCTATCCACTAGATCACTACATCCATCAAACATACTTATTAAACTCCAAATATTGTTGCAAATAATTCTTCATCATTTAAAACTAGTCATAAATATATTGAATCTATGCTAAATCAATCATATTATGTTTATAGATACTTCTGGACAAAATTACTTCCATAAAATCATCCTACAGCTATCAATAGCATTTAGTTCCACCTCTTCCTCTATCTACTGATGTTCCTACTTTAGATGGTTTTCTCATTCATGAGTATGTACTTCCATGAATCAAATTCAAGATTATGTATTTTTGAAAATATCATCTGAAAATTCCTTAGTGGTTTGACCTTCAAGAATATGTACTTCTGGTAGACTAACATTAGGAACACATATTAGAAAATTCATTTTACATCAACTTACTCATTGACTTTTCTATAATTCATTAACATTAAATAAACACTTTCATAATCATCATCATAATCATCTAATGGGTACTTCTCAAATGGATGGATCGTTAATTTTATGGATGATATCTATTCATATCATCAGTTATTTATTTTTTTATACATCAAAACATGGTTATGGAATTCTTGGTCAAAATAGCCCATAATAATAGCTTTAGATGACTTATATTCTTCAGGATAGTTGATATGAGATTGGGGATATTTTTCCTCTGAATTTAGTAAATTTGTACACAAGTGGCTATAACCTATATAGATTTATGACATGTTGAGAATGATGGGACAGATCTAGGACATATAAATTGAGAATGTGGATCACACCATATCTTTAGAGTATAGACGGAAAGGCCTTTCCAAGGAAGAAAATGAGGCCTTTACATGATTATGGTAATCCTAAGAGATTTTATTCCATCTATGTGATAGACTTGTCTTGAGAGTTGAGATTTAGATCAAGGATCCCATGTAAGGTTTTCGATAGAGATGTGACCTAGGGGACCTCAGTGGGTGATCCAACTTTTGGTTGACCCTATAAAGGGGTAGTGTAGAAGTTCTTTTATTTTTTATTTCGAGTGGAACCTTAGAGATCATGAATTTAATATAGATATCTTTGTTGTATTCTTGAGTGGAAAATATGGGCAATGTGTGATGATCTTGACATATGGACATTACTTTTTTTTATTAGTGATATGGGATGTTTTTAGGTGGATATTGACCCCAAATTCTATTATGAGATTCTTATATTGAATGTATGGGATGTTACCTGGGATTAAACAGTTATTCCTATATTGAATTCTTGGGATATTACCTAGGATTTACCATCCACTTATATATTTAATTACAAGGATATCTCCTAGGATTCGATGTTTTCTCTGTGGGATTCCTAATATACTCTCCAGAATTAGGGGATTTTCACCTATTACTTTATTATTCCATGTTTTCCTAGGATCTATGTATTATTTACAATGACCTGGAATGATTAGGATATTAGTTAAAATGCGATTATTTCTTATTTGTGATTCCTTATATACTCTATATGATCTAGTCATTACACCTAATATGATGGATCCTTAGGTTACGCCTAGGATCTAGTGATGAACTTGATGGAATGGATGCATATGACACTCTATAGAATAGGGTGTTTGTGCTTGATACTATTTTGGAATACCTAGTATGTTTCCTTGGATTCGATGATTACACCTGATATCACTAACATTTTTAGAGACACTCCAACACTAGATGAAGCATGTATTGTCTATCTTGGGTTTCACCTGAGATCCCATGGATCGATTTTGTTTATTTCATTATGATTTCACACCATTATATTTATGTCGAGAATATCTATAACACAATAGGTTTTAGGGAAATTTATTTTAATTTAATATATTTGTCTATAATTCTGAAACCTGTTTTCATATTCTTTTTAAAGAATTAAAATTGTGTGGAAAATAATCCATAAATATATAAATAAAACTAACAACACCTTATTCAGTCATAGTAAAATAATAAAAAAAATTACATAAAACAATGTATTGTATAAAATGGATTATCAAATATCATGGATGATTATATCCATTAAAAGGGGATAAATTACCATGGTATAATAAATTTAAAAGAATAATATCTTAAAAAATAAAAAAATATCCTAGATAATATTCACCCTTAAGGATCACCATTAGTAGAGATAAAAATGCAATTATAAAGAAAAACATCAAAGGAGGAAGCGTGTTTTGAAAGCTAAAATGAAAATTAAGGAAATGATAAGTGTGATTTAATACGTAAGAATTGAATGAATTTATAGGGAGTAATGGGGGTAACATAGCTGTTATAAAGGGAAATATGGTCATTTTAAATACTGTCAACATAAATATTATTATTGGATATATGGTCAATAGGTATATTGAATTTTTCTAAATTATAGTAAAATATTTAAAAACATTTGATTCAATAATGATATAAAAATATAATATTTGTTTAAAATAATTTATTATATATATATATATATGTGATACATACTATTATTATTATTAGTATTGTTTAAAGAATGATTTCTTGTAATTATAAATTTCAAAGAATTATTTATACTAATGAATTAATAAAATTTAACTAATTGATATTAAACAAAAATCAATCTTAAATAGTTAGGAATAAAATCATTTAGTGATGAAAAGAATTTTTCTCAAAGAATTATACTTTTCTCTATATTGTGTATTTTTAAACCAATTGATCACTTTGGAATATTTTGGAATATATTTTTAATATAAATTATTTATTTAGTTAACATGAATCTAAATATTTTCATTGGGAATGGAACATGAATAAATTATTTTTAGGCTTAGTTTAAAAAACTATTTTTACAAGTTATGAGTGTTTATATTAATTTTTATCGACTCTTAAAATTGAGTTTCAAAAAATAGTTTTCAATTTTATTAATACATTTTTTTTGGAATTGTTTCCTTTTCATTTATATTATAATAATAAGTTATAATAGTGAATATTTGTTACCATGGTGAAACTATTACTTTTAAATAATTTATTTTATAAAAATTGCGTAATTTTTATCAAAATAAATTTAATTGATAATTTTTTTAGTAATCTAATATATTTTTTAAACATATTATAAAATAATACATTAAAACCCAGATAATTAATAATTTAAAATCAATAATAACAGAAACACTAAATGTAGAAAAAATATTTTTCTACAAAAACAATTTTTTCTATATATATAACTTTTTAATTTAAAAGATGATTTTCTAATATATAGAAATTTAATTAGACTAAATGGAATCCATATTTTCAATCATCATGTATAAATTTGGTAAGATGGGTTATATTATATTTTTACTAAATTATTTTTACCATGGTAAATATTTAATCAATGTTAATAAGGGTAAAAATGGGTAACTTAATGTGGCTCTAATTTTATTATGTTTACATAAAACATAGACATTCAATAAGAAATTTTTTGGTTTTAAATTAAATACTACATGAATCGCTAACTTTTCATCACCTAACTCACCTAAATACCATGTGATTCAATCTTTAACTCTCACCTAACATTCAATTCGAACGAAAAGTTCTTCTTTTTCACCTATAAAAGGATCTCACTTATAACCATTTAAATCCAAAGTTACCCTTTGAACTATTTTTGTATCCAAAATGATATTTCCTTCACTATAATAATATTACACATTTTTTATCCCTATTTTACAATAAAGTGTCCCAAATCCTCCATTTTATATATTCATTTCAAAAGAAGACACAAACTCTTAATGTAAGTATTTTACACTCCCTAATACACTCTTCCTTATTTCCAAATCCACCCAAATCAAAAAAAATTATATCCCTAATAATATAATAAAATAGGTATTATTATTATAATTAAATCTTATTATATTAATTAGTTATCCATTTTCTACATTCCTACCATCCATTCGAAATATGAAAACATCAATCGTGTTACGTGTTAATAACCACCTCCATGAACAACGTATTTTTTTTTCATCACAAAATTTCATGGATGGTTCTAAAAATAGATTTAATTAATAAATAGTGTATTTATCACATTATTAATACATTTTAAATATAAATTATTCATTATATTAAAAAAGATAACAATAAGTGGTTTTTATAAATTTAACCACTTAAAACGAGCATAGTAAAAGGAAAAATGATTTCTTCATTCTATGTGATAATTTTGAATCAATCATATTATTCTTATAAATCATCCCAATTATGATTTATCACAATAATAAACCCTAAAAAAGGTCATTATATTTATGTAATATTGATATTATATCTAAATATTTTTATTATCAAACTTATCCATCAATTATATCATGTTGTTGTTTGGTTTGGTTTAATTACCTACATGGAAGATGATATAAATTTACATTATGGATGAATATATAAACTTAATTAATGTTAATATTAGATATTAATGATTAGATAATGTTATTTTTGTTCTATAAAAGTAATATTAATTTATAAAATAGTTATTAATATACCATATCTCATTCATTAAAATTACCAAAACAAGATCAACAATGATTTCATCTTCAAAAATTGTAAATAAAACCCTCATGGAATGAAATTATAAATTTATAAATGATTTTGGAACATCTATTAAAGTTTTTCCCCAAAGTTTCATGGAGAGGGAAGTAAGAAGTGTTTTCTTTTTCAGATTTTTGTCTTTTTTTGTCGACGAGGACAAATAAATTCACTTTGTAAAAGTATTAGAAAACTATGATGATGATTTTATGTTTTGTATATCAAAAATATCATAATTTTGTAGAACTTTTGATGAAATCCTTATGAAGGATATGGGGAGTAAATAGGATTCCAATAATATTCAGTTTTTATTGTAAAGAAAGATGTTGAGATGAATATTTTAATATGGTGTCATTTTATAAATTTTTGGGTATAAAAATTGGAGAATGAAAAGAAGTGTTTTTTAAAATGGAAGTTGCATGCAAGTCATATTTCATAATCATCAAATCAAAACATGAAAAAGGAAATAAAGTGTCGTGTAAGTTAAAGTATGGCATACAAGTAGGAAGTTTCATGCTAGTATAAGTGGCGTGAAAGCAGGAAGGGAACTCAAGAGTGGCACTCAAGCATGGTGAAATGCCTAGAAATAGGATGATACCCACCTCATTTAATGACGCTCAACACATAATAGAAAATTTTTGCTCTGATCGTTCAAGTAGTAGTGATTGATGTGTAAGTAAAAGTGTCGTGCAAGTTGTGTGTTATGAAAAAGAGTGGAGCTCAAGAAGAATTGGCATACAAGTAGTAAGTTCCATGTATGTAGGGAGTTGTGTGCAGGAATTTTGTTGTGTATATGCCGGAAGTGGCGCGCATGTTCTTTGTTGTGAAAAATAGTGTCATGCAAGTAGTTAGTGGTGATCATGTAGGGAGGCACAAAATCAGAATGGTGTGAAACTAGGGAGTAGTGCGGAAGATGTTTGCACTTGGAGGTTCTTAACATCTTCCAGGTAGGAAAGTAAATAATTATTTTGAGATATTTGATTTGTGAAATTTTTTCAAGAATCAGATAAACATTATTTTACCTTATTTTTTCTAAGAGGGAGAACACACACTATTGGATTGTTTTCAAATTGCTACATGAGTGTAATGGTATATCCTACTCATTTTATTCCACATAAATGGATTATTTCTAGTGGATTATGTGGTATTGGAATGTTTCCACACCATACAAATAACGTAACTACTCTTGTTGAGTAGTGAACCTTGTAAATTATTGTGTTCATGAGGATGTGTGTTTGGATTGTGTTTAGTAGGTAAATAACTCTTTAACAGGAGGTGAAGGTTGTTTCAAAAAGAATAACACATTAGATAAAAAGATATCACTAATTCAACCCTCCCACTCTTAGTGATACTTGGATCATAACTGGGAAACTTCATTTGGTATCAAAGTGGGGTTCCCATATTTTACTCTTTGCTAATGTTTTGAATAGAATTTTTTATACAGAATATGAATTGTGTGAATATTAAGGGGATTACAATATTTGATGGAAATAATTATCTTATCTTGAAAGATATAATTATTCCTTATCATATGTCTCTTGGGTATGAAGTTCTTGAATCCATAACATATGGATTTCCTACTATTGATGATAAGGTTCCTCTTAAACCTACTGATATGAAGAATCTTGAGAATGATGGAAGATCTAAAAATGAATTAATCAAATCACTTTCTAAGAGTTAGTTTTTAAGAGTGAAAGGTGTCACTACAGCTAAAGGAATCTGAGATAATATTAATAACATCTATGAAGGAAATTCAAATGTGAAGAAGGAAAAACTTAAAATTTGGAAGCTGAAGTATGAAGACATGAAAATGGGCGAGTCTGAATCTCTTGGGGACTTCTTTATGAGGGTAAATGACATTTTTTGTACAATCATATGTCTTGGTGAAATGTTATAGGATTATACAGTAGTTTAAATGAACATGAGAATTCTTCTCGATAAGTTTTATGCTAATGTTTCTTTATTAGAATACAAAGACCCTGAAACATTATTTATGGATGATTTTTATAGAACTCTCATCACTTATGAAATAAGAATGGTGAATACTACAAAGATCCAAATAAAATATGATAGAGAAATGGATTTCAAGGATGCAAAGAGAGATAATTAAAATAAGACTCTTATTGAAGATGAAGCTGGTGAATATGATTCTGAAGATGAGTTATGTAGAAATTTTGATGAAATTTTATCCATGTTTTCTATGAATTTGAAATTAGGTATGGGGAAATGCATGGGGAAAATTACCATGAAATGTATTGAATGTGGAGATATTGGTCACTTTGCGGCTAACTATCCTCAAAATAAAAAAATAATAATATAGTGATGATGATGAAAGAATTCCATGAATATCATGGAAGAAACAAGATGATAAAGATAAATATTTTTCAAAGGGGAAGGATAAAAAATTCTACACATAAGAAAGAAGATATTTTTTGTCTAAAGATGATGATGAAGAATATAGCGAAGGTGAATCTGAAAAATATTTATCTAAGAAAACTAGAGAGAATACCTTTATTAAAAAAGTGAATAATGAATATTATAGTAGCAATAGTTCTAATAAAGAAGAAACTCAACTTGAATATTATCTTAAAGAAGAGTTGAAATAATGGTTGAGAAAGATCAGAAGTCTTGAGAAGGAAATAATGAAGTTGATAAATGAAAATTCATCATTAAACAATTAATAAGTATTTCATAATGAGAAAGAAATTTTTCTAAAAGAGATAAATGTTATGAATATTTCCCTTGAGAATGAAAAGAATCGTAATGATCATATGGAGGTAAAGCTGAAGGAGAAAGAAGAAGTATTGGAACTTGTCCAACAGAAACTTTCTAAATCTGAGGAAAGAAATATAAATTTCAAACACTCTATATCAGATTATGGTGATAGTTCTTATAAGAATTAACATAAGAAAAAAAAAAAATTTATCTTCATAGGTTGATAAGAAAGATGAAACTGGTCCTGAAAAGAACAGAGCTGGAAAGGTTATGTGTATTGACCTGAACTTAATTATAACTGTAATAATAATATTTTTAGTTATTATTTTTATTATTCTTGTTTTTTTAATGCAAATTGGTGTGTTTAATTGTTTTAAACTAATATTTTTGGCTAAATGAAAATATTTTTTTTAATTAGAAATTTGTTTTAATGGGTATTCAATTTTTTTTAAATCTTGGTTTTTTAATCGTGGTGAGTTTTAAAAATCTAAAATAAATTAAAATCTAATGCTTTTATATAAACCAAGGAAATAATTATAATGGAAATATAATTTTAATATGTAATAATATAAATATATGTGTATGTATATTGATTTTTCCTTATGTAATAAATTTTTTACAGAAAATCAGCAGAGCACACCACCAACCTGGAGTATACTTATAGACCAATACTTCAAGGCTCAGGTGGTATATTAGTAGAGAACTTGAGAAAGATGCTAGCCTACATATATGGTGAGGGAAACAAGGTGCATAACATAGGCAACATGCACATGGATCCATGTATAGGGTCTGGTTAGGCACACAGAGAGGGTAGGCCAAATCCCATGGGTGAGGTCCCATGTAAAAGGACCCCATGAGTGTGTGTTTATGTCATAGAAGTATGTCATCACATGATGAATCTTATAAGGAAGCCTCAGTCACTCACTCTATTTCAACATGGAAGACAATTTTTTACATGGCTCGCAGTCTTAGCCATCCGATCTCACTATGCAAGATCCTGACCGTCCATGTCTCTCCCATGTTCAAACCCCCACTTTAACATTTCAATCATCGTGTTTCTCTCAGTCATCCAATCCGGATTCGCCCTATCTGGAAAATTGAAGCTTTTTAAAATCATGCAATTGACACCAGTCATTTGATCAAATCTGCTCTCTAATCTTGTCCATCCATTGTTTTAAAATGTGTCAGATAAATCCAGGATGTGTGATCGAATCAACTGATGCATCCTAGCCACCTGTTGATCATCCACATGAACCCCTTGTTAAATTTGTTTAGGGTTAATATTGACCCGTTGATCATACCAAAATTAATCCAAGCTATCTATTTATTCTCTCTTCTTCTTCCTCATTGATGCCAAACTAGCCCCCATCGCACACCTAGTCTTCAACCCCTCTCCATACCCTCTTTCTTGTGATGATATCCCTCTCTTCCTGACATGTTTCCCACAGTCTTGGCCCCTTTGTTTTTATTTCTAAATGTGGTGTTATTTTAAACCATATATTTTTATCCTTGATGCAGATCAACTTAATTTACTTGTTTTTATATTTTAGGGTGTCAACCATCACGTTACTCATTAGTTAACACTAATTAATATTTTTTTAGGTTATCCTTGTTCAATTAAAAGCAATAATTGAAAACATTGTTTCTTTAAAACCATCACATTGCACCCAAAGTTTTACCTGAAAATTCTCTATGCTAATTATCTCTCTCTCTCTCTACATTTTAGAAACATTATCCCTCTCCGGAGGAATAAACTAAGGGTATTTTAATTAATTATTTTTTTTAACTAATATATGTACATATACATACATATGTATATATATGTGTGTGTGTGTGTGTGTGTGTGTGTCTACCACATCCTTTTAACTGAAATGGTTTACATGAAATGTTATATTGATATAAAAGATCAATACGTAATGTATTATGGTTTTAAGAACGAAATATTTTTGTTAAATTATGTTATTTACCAAAAATTAAATATATATGTGTATATTCATGTGTATAAAAACATATATAGATTAATATTTTCAAAATATATATGCATATATGTTAAGGGTTTTTTCCATGATTCTTATTTCTGAAAAACATATGCATAAACATAGATTTCAATATTTAATTTAATAAGGGTGATAGATACATATGTGAGTATGTGTGTAATCCTTCATTCAAGTAAACACATTTTCATTTATTTATCAACTTTTCATGGTGTCTGATCATATGAGAGGGTTCTTGTTTTATGATTTGGGAAAGAGTTTTATATATACAGACCACATATACTTATATATGTATATATATATAGTTATATATATATATATACATATAATAATGTAAATATAAACAACTTAAGAATAGATTTTATTTCTCCATCATTTTAAAATGGTATTTTTCAACCTTCATACTAATGTTATATGATCATAAACTCTTATAAACACTTTGGTTGTTCAACTGCATGAGATAAATCATAGTAATTTATGTGAAATTATGAAACAAGTTATCATTTCATGTGAGAACCATATTTATTTATTGTATAAGATTATTTTGAGAGGGAAAAACAATATATTAATTTTTTATTAAATTTGAATTTATTTCATTGTTAATTTTATTGCTAACTTACAAATAAATACAATTAATTTAAGTATTAGATGAATCTTTTTACTATTAATAATTAAACTTTTCAAGGTGGTATGGGAAAATTTGGACTGTTTAAAGATTATATACCTTAACAATTTATCAATGATTTTATTTTAATATATGTTTAAGATACAATTAAATCAATGTGGTATGGGAAACATTGATTTAAAGACATATTTTTATTAGACATGTGAGGAGTGTTTTGGAATTATTATGTGATGGGTGAGGCTTGATATAGCCTCTTGGTGCATCGGTAGGTCTCATGAGACAAACTAGGTCTTGAAATGAGGCCTTGAAAAAATGGTTATGTATGGTCTTGGAATGAGGCCTTGAAAAAATGTTTATGGTGTCTTTCATTATGAATTCCATCATAACTATTCTAGTAAGTGAAATTCCTTATGATAATTCGACTAGAAGAATCACCATTGTTATGAATCATTTTTTTATGAACATTTGTTAATAAGTTATACATTTTAAAATGAAAATTGTATAATGATTTATACTTTTGTATATATATTTATATAGAAAATCAATTATTAAGAAGGATTAATATTTAGTTTCCAAACTTTTAAACAATGGTTACAAAATGTATCTATCATTTCATGGATTTATCTATGTGTTGAATGATAAGCGACATATTTTATGTGAAAATTCGGAATAAATATTATTTCATGTGTAAATGTTTTATCCACACCCATGTAATGTCATAGAATGATTAAGTATGGAAATTATCTATCTTATAGGTGCAATTTAATGAATTTCTGTTCAAGTGCGTTCATATTTTTATAATGCATTTTTTGTAACTCTTAAATAAGTTTAGAAATTTTTAGCATATATTTATCCTTAAAGCTGTTTCAAAATCTCTCAAGAAAATGATGAGGACATGTTATGAGAAATGTTACTTTCATGGTTTTAAACATGTATTTTAAAGAAATGATTTAAATAAAAATTAGTACTCAATTATGTTCTTATAAAACCCCTTACTGGGAATTTTATGCTCACCCTACATTTTATAGACACTATTATAGGTTTAGAATACTTGCTATACTGAAACTCTATTGTGGAAGTAATCACGCTGAATAATCAATGTTTATTTAATTTTCATTTTGTTATGCTTATTGAAATGTAAGTTTTATATCTAAATTTACAGAACCTAGACTGGTAAATGGTCTTATATTGTATTTAATGATATGTGTTTATTCAAGTTTTATTTATTAAAAATGTACGTAGCATTTGTAAGGGCTAAACCTATGTTTCGAGTTTAGGTCTTTACACTATGAATGTGGCTAAAGTTAACAATGCTGAAAAATCAGATGTATCTATAAATAGAGAGTCTATAAAAATCTATTCTACTTCTGGTTTTGATAAGTTTTAATTGAAACCTGAGCTGAAGATGAAATTTAATGTTGAAAACAGAAAATTTGATGGTCTGCGAAGTTCTATAAAGAAGGTTGTTGAGAAGTTTGTTCCCAACTATAGTTATTATGAAATTTTCATACCTAAATATTCATTCTATGGATATTTCTAGTATTGTGGTTGATTCAGACACAAAATAAATATGTGTTAGTTCAACCAACAACATTACTACTATAGCACCAGTTATAGAAGACCATGTTATAGGGGGAGTAAATCCTCTCAAAATAAGAAGTTTGAGAAGAATGTTAAGAATAAAACTGAGATGGATGGAGTGAAAGTAGAGAATAAGTTTCAAGCATTGGAAACTATTTTTGAATGATGTGAATAACCAGACATCTTGTTAAGGGTTGTCTTGTTTTGATGTCCGCACAACAAAAGGTATTTAGTAAATCTCAGAAGCTAGAGGTGAAGAATGAAAAGGAAGAACAAAAAGATCTTATTGTCGAAACCGCTTTGAAAGCTACAAAAGGATAAAATCAATGGATTCCTGATCGTGGATTTTCTTCTCATATTATTGGATACATATATTTGTTGACTAATGTGAAAGACTTCAAAGATGAAATGGTGACATTTAGAAATAATGAATCCTTGAGGATCAAAGGTGTTGGATCATCCATCACTGGGAAAGAAAAGCATAAATCTAAGAAAACATTATATATTTATGGGATTATTCACAACTTTCTGAGTGTTTCATAACTCTATGATGTGGGTAACAAAGTTATCTTCAAGAAAGATGGGGTTTTTTATGAAAAATGAAGAAGATGGAAAGATAGTTACAAGTGGACAACATACAAAAGGAAACTTGTTCCATGTTGGTTAAATACAAAATTTCATTTACATGGGTATGGTGGAAGGAAATAATTTGTGGCATAAAAGGTTGGGACAGAGGTGTCAAAGAAACATGAGAAAACTATCAATATGATATAGTGCCTGCGATATTCCTGATATATCAAGAAGAAGAGATTGGTGTTGCACTATTTGTCAAAAACGAAATATTAAAAATTAGTGCATAAGAAATTTAACCTTAGTTCAAAACGACCTATGGAACTTATTCATTTTGATATATATAGAACAAGGATAAAACAATAAATAAATATAGATAATTACTTCATCACTTTCATTTCCGACTTTACTCGCATTACCTATGTTATGTACAAGAGACATAAGTCAGATGCTCTGAATGTTTTTAAGTGTTTCAGGAGGAAAGTATAGAAGGAATGTGAGTATTCTTAGAAGAATTTGAGAAAACATAATGGTGGTGAATACAATATTGAATATTTTGAAAATTATTTTGTGAAGCATTGAATTTTTCATGAGTTTAGTTCACCCTACACACCTCAAAAAAATATGGTTGATAAAATAAACAACAAAAGACTGGTTGAAATGGGGTGAACTATGTTTCTTGAACATGGTATCTCTCATTACTATTAAAATCCATCCATGAGTACTTCCATGTTCAGTCAAAACTGATGTTTTATATACAAAGTTTAGATATGATTCTATATGAAATGTTTTATGGACAAACTCCAAGTTTGAAACACTAAAGAGTTTTTGGGAGTCCATGCATCATAAAGGAAAAGGGTGGAATCCTTGGAAAGTTTGAACAAAGAGAAGATGATTGACTTTTTATGGATATGCTCTAGAATAAAGGGGATACAGATGGTTTAACAATGAATAGGTAGAATCATCAATTCCTCTGATGTGAAAATTGTTGAAAATGTTGAGAAAGAAAAGAAGACTTTTTTCGATATAGAATTTATGAAGGATAAGGAATGTTTTGTTATCAATTATGAAAATGCTACTGACATTGGAAATTCTACTCAAGAAGAATAATCAAACATAGTAATTTCAAGTGATGAGGATGAAATTTGAACAGATCATCCTAGGGTGAGGAAGCAAGTGGAGGCTTAGAACATTATTTTTGATCAACATCAGAGGGTTCAAACAAGTAGAATGACAAATATTGTAACAAATACTTCTTTTTATTCAAAAGTGGAACCAAATGATGTGAATAATGCTTTTGAGAATCCAGAATGGGATTAGGATATGGCGGAATAGCTTTATTAGATAGAAATGAGTGATACATGGGAACTCGTACCCAATTTGGATGATAAAAATATTAGTGGTACAAAATAGGTTTTCCAGAACAAACTAAAGGAAGAAGGATAAGTGATAAGGAAAAAGGAAAGATTAGTCTGAAAAGTTACTCATAGATTGAAGGTGTTGATTTTGATGATACTTTTTATCTAGTGGCTAGATTGGAAATAGTCATAATCTTTCATGTTATTACTGCACAATGAGTTTACAAGAAAATTCAAATGGACATGAAGTCTACATTTCATAATGAAAATACTAATGAAGAAGTTTACATTGAACAACCTTGTGGCTTTGTTGTTGGGAAAGATGAAAGTTATGTGTGTAAGATGAAGAAAGCCTTGTATGGGCTAAAATAATATCCCAGGGAATGATATTCCAAACTAGATAATTACTTAAGGACGATGAGTTACAAGAATAGAAGAGTTGGAAACAATCCTTACATAAAGGAATGCCAAGAGTCTTATCTCATCATAATTGTTTATGTTGATGACATTATCTTCACTGGAAATGATGAAAGATCTTTTGAATGATTTTCTAAAGAGTTGAAGATGTTGTTTGAGATGCCCATACTATGAGAAATTAAATACTTTCTTGGGTTACAAATCATACACAAGAAGAACCACATTTTTCATTCTTAGGAAAAGTAAGCTAAGAAACATCTGAAGATGTTTGGCCTGGAAAATTCAAAAATCATTTCCTCTCCGATATCAGTGGGAACCAAGTTGTCTAAAGATAGATAAGGCAAGTAAGTTTATCAGAGAGAGTTTCAAATGCTGATTGGAAGCTTATTATATTTTACTTCCTCAAGACCCTATATCTTTTATGATGTTACCATATGTTCAAGGTTTCCGATTACTCCTAAAGAATCACATTTAATTGCTGAAAAAAGGATTCTATGATATATGAAAGGCAAAAAAATTTTTGAATCAGGTATGATGGCTTAGAAAATATTGATTTTATCAGGTATTCAGATACTGATTGGGTAGAAAATGTTGATGATAAAATACTCGTATCTAAGGGAGATTTACTTCTGGGGAAAAGTTGTGTTACTTGGCATACAATGAAACCGAATTCAATAATTCTTAGCATGTATGATGTTAAGTATATTTCGTCTACTCGTTTTTCTACTCAACTTTTTACATGACGACTTAGTTTGAAGACTTATTCATTGAATTGAAGCTACCCTTGCTCTTAGGATGTGATAATTAGAGTGCAATTAATCTTACAAGGAGTCTGGTAGAACATTATCAGTCAAAACTCATTGACATATAGTATCAATTCAACAAAGAGAATGTGGATAAGAATGAATTGAAGTTGTAGTATGTTCCAACATTAGAAGAAGTTTCTGAAATTTTCACAAAACCATTACCAAAGAAACCATTTTCTAAATTAAGGTTGAACATGGGAATCGAACCTCCTTATCAAAGTTGAGGTAAAAGTTTGTGTACTCTCTCTCATCCTACCATTGGGTAGTGTTATCCAGGGGGGTAATTGTTTCATAAATCAATCCTTATGGTTTCATGTATAACGGAGGAGTTGTGGGTAAGCTTTAAATCCAAAATTATAAGTTTGTGAACTGTTCTAACTGTGTTTATTGAAGTGGTTGTAGGGAAACATTTTTTTTTGTATTTCGGGAAAGTTGAATAAGTAGAGAAAGATGAGGAATAATGCTAAGGTAGAAGGCTACAGAAGAAATTTGTTTCTGTTTTGGAGAAAGATGAGAAATAAATGTTGTATAAATTTCATAGTCACTACTTTTGGACAACATGATCTTGATGTCAATAATTCTTATTTTATACAATGATTTAGCCCACATAGGTTTAGAATTGTTCATAAGTAATCCATTTCTTGAGGTTAAAAGTTTAGTGATTTATGAATCTTGGTTGGAAAAAAAATAAAAAGGGAGATATATTTTGGACAAAGTTGGGTGGAGAAGGATGTAATAAGAGTTTTCTTTTGTAGAGTGTTGTATTTTGTTATCAAACAGGATAAATCAATTCGATTTGTAAAAGTATTTGAAAACTATGACTATGATTTGCAGTTTTTTATTTCAAAAATATCATAAGTTTGGAGAACTTAGGATTAAATTCTTATGAAGGATAGGGGGAGTAAAGATGATGATAATCTTATTCAGGTTTGATTGGAAAGAAAGATGTTGATGAAGAATCTTTTAATGTGGAACCATTTCCAATATTTTGAGTCCAAAATTGGGGAATAAAAAGAAGTGTTTCTGGAAAAGGAAGTTTCATGCAATTCATAATTCAAAATAATCACATCGAAATATGAAAAAGGAAAGAAAGTATCATGAAAGTTAAATAGTGGTGAGTATGTAAGAAGTGGCACGATATTATAAGTGGTGCACAAGTAGGAAGGGAACGCAAGTAGGAGTAGTGCTCATGTAGGGTGAACTGCCTATAATTAGGAGGATGCCCTCCTCATTTAAATATTCTCAACACTTAAGAGAAAATTTGAGCTTTGATCTCACAAGTAGTAGTGAGTGGAACTCTAGAAGATGTGTCACGCAAGTTTTGTGTTATGCACAAGAGTAGTGCACAAGCATAAGTGTTTCACAAGTTGTAAGTTACATGCAAGAAGATAGTTGTGTGAATGAAGTGTATTGTGTATAATCCAGAAGTGGAGTTCAAGTTTTGTGTTTTATGAAATAGTGGAATAAAAGTAGTTAGTGGCATGAAAGCAGGGAGGCACGTAAGCAGGGATGTAAGTAGGCAGGGAGTGGCGCACAAGCTGTTTGTACTAGGAGGTTCTTACCAGATTCCGGGTAGGAAAGTGAAGAATTTTTTTGAGAGATTTGATTTGTGAAAGTTCATCAAGAATCATAGAAATATTGTTTTGCACTATTTTTTCTCAGAGGGATCACATATACTATTTTATTATTATCAAAGTGCTACATGAGGGTACGGTTATATCCTACTCATTTTATTCCACATCAAAGGATTATTTTACAGTGTATTTTGTGGTATTGGATTGTTTCCATACCATACCAAAGATGTATCTACTATTGCTGAGTTATGAACCTTGAAACTTCTTGTTTTCTTATGGATGTGTGTTTGGGTTCTGTTTAGAAGGGAAATGTAATGTCCCTATTCCAGAATACACCCTGAGGTGCCCCGTACCCGGTTGGTCACATGGCCTCAAGTGAATTTCCTCGAATACCAGAGGCTGCCGACAAGCAGCGAGGGCCTTGAGTGTTATAGTGGAGAAAATATGCCCTCATTGGAAGAGTACACAGCAGAAGTAAACAACATACAATAGCAGAAGCAGTAATAATCCATTTAGAAATAAACAACAGAAGACTGATAAAGAATCAACTGGAGCATGCATATATATATAAATGATGCATGATACATATATGTCTATGTAAACAGCCAAAACAAACTAAAATGTTGGAATACAATAGTACTAATCCAAAGAACAAAAGTAAGTAAATAAACAGCTCCCCAACATCGCAAACCTCAGCTTGGTCCCATGCTCTCCACCTCCACAACACTCAAGTAGCTGAAGTTGAAGGGCGCTTGCCCGTATTTATACCTGTAACAATATAATCTTTTTGGGACCAAAAGCATGAACTAAGTAGGTTTTGAGACTACATCCCAGTGGGCTACCACCTTAAGATTTGTGCCTAACATTCAGTGAATATGTGGTAGGTAAAAGTATAGAAAGTAGTAAATAGAAAAAATAATCAGTATTAAACAATCCACAGTGTAATATCAAGAAATAGCTAAATAAAAACAGGTAACCCATTGAGATCTACTCACAGTCATGCCCTCTGGTCCTACCTACCATGTATAAGAAACCCTCTGGGAAGCTCACTCACCCAACCCCTCTGGTTTGGTCATAGTAATTCAATAAGAATCTATGAGGAATAACTCACAGTAATTTCGCTTATATTGTAAGGTAGTAAAGGAATCTCTGAGGAAGCACACATGGACAATTCCCCTTATAGCCTCGAGGTCAAAAGACTCTTTGAGGAAGCATGCTCAGTCAATTCCTCTTATATCCCATGTCATACAAAGACACTCTATGAAAGATCACTCAGTCAATTCCTCCTATAGTCTAGAATGGTTTGCGGTAATTCAATGTAAAACAAAGATTCTCTGAGGAAGTTCAGTCGGTCTATCCCCTCAATGCATACAATGCCTAAAGACTCTCTGAGGAAGCTCACTCGGTATATCCCCTCATTGTCTATAATTCCCAAAGACTCTCTGAGGAAGCTCAATCGGTCTATCCCCTCATAGTATATAATTCCCAAAGACTCTCTGAGGAATCTCACTCGGTCTATCCCCTCATAGTCTATAATGCCCAAAGACTCTCTAAGGATGATCACTCGGTTTGTCCCCTTATAGTCTAATACATTAGGTTCTCATGGCCCTGTGTAAGTCAATGCATATTAATGCAATACCGACAATTTAAACTTATAGGGATACTTGGCTAACCAGTCTACAACAAAACACGAATTCCATAATACAACACTCCGTCATACAACTAGGCTTGGGAAAAACATGGCAATAACATAAGAGGAATAACTAGACCAAAAAGGTCATAAACAAAACATGCATGGGAAAATCTTCCAAAGAAAGGTAATAAACACTATTCACATCTAATTAATCCTCTACAAAAGCATACAGACATGGTAGGGAAAACACAAGGGCAAAACAGTAAACACACAATACCCCATTCAAGGGTATTGGCACAATTTGAACATAATAATCAATGAATTTCAATGAAAAGGGACAAACCACCTACCTCGACAATAGGAGATCATTATACGTGATCCTCGAAGCTTGAATCACCTTGAAATGCCGAAGATCTACGAAAACGTCTAAAACGTTCAACCCACGATAACCTAGAAAGGAGGAGAAATTGGAAAACAGGGCTCTAGATGAAGGAAGAACTTATCGTTGCAGCTCCAATGAAATCGACGGTGGTCGATTCGGAGAACGGACGGAGGATCAGAGGTTCAGAGAAGTTTTTGCACTGTATGGACACTCTCGGTCGAAGAATCTAGAGAAGAAGATGTTTTTGGCCATTAGACGCGACCCTGATGTGTTTAATGAAAAAAAAGAAAATACACAGCGTGTAATTCTTGAGTACACGGTGTGTACTCACCTTTTTTGTACTCCGCTTTAGGCGGCCTTCGAGTCACCCCACACGGCCGTGTGTGTGTCCACAACACGGCCAACACAAGGCCTCCTACAGCAAATTAGTACACGACATGTACTCATAAATTACACGGTGTTTACTCATAAAGTACACGACGTGTACTTTGAAAATTTACAAAAATTCCTCTTTTTCCCAAAAATGACCAGAAAAGGAAAAACATACCTGGAATGAAGATCCGGGTTCTTACAAACATCCCCCTTAAAGAAATTCATCCCTGAATTTCCCTTAAAAGGTGTAGAAGAAGAAACCTCTAACAGCTCCGGCCACTGAGAACGTACGTCATCCTCCCACTCCCAAGTCTTGTCTTGTACTCGCCCTTGCTGCCATAGCACCCATACCAGAGGAACAGACCAACCGTAGAGAACCTTTGTACAACGATCAAAAATCCGAATAGGATGCTTCTTGAATGAGGCATTCACCTCTAACTCAACCACCTCAGGTTGAAAGTATGGAGACGAGTCTGAAAAGTAACATCGAATATGAGAAACGTGGAAGATGTCGTGCATAGCCTAGTAACTCTGAGGTAACTGCAACCGATAGGAAACCAGACCATCTCTCTCTAACACCTCAAACGGCCCAACGTATCTCGGTGAAGGCTTAACCTATCTCCTAATCCTTTTATGTCCCAACCTCGGTGTGACACGCAAGAAAACCTGATCCATAACCTCAAACTCTAGAGGCCTTCTACCCTGATCAGCATAAAATGTCTGACGAGACTGTGATGTAGCCATCCTCTTCTGAATCAACTCTATCTGCTCTGTGGTCTCCTGGACAAGATGAGGTCCCAGAATAGCTACCTCTTCTACCTCCATCCAACACAAGGGTGATTAGTATGGACTACCGTACAAATCCTCATAAGGTTCCATTTGAATAGTTTCTTGAAAAAAATTGTTGGATGAAAACTCTACAAGCGATATTTGTCTCTCCAAAGAACCTCCAAAATCAAGAATTCATTCTTAGATAATGTCCTCAAGCACCTAGAATCTTATGCTTGGACTAGACATTTATCTAGGGATGGTAAGTTGTACTCAAAAGTACCTATGTACCCAAGGACTTCTGAAGCCCCTCCTAGACCCAAGAAGTAAAATGTGCATACCTGTCTGATACAATTGAGTTTGGATCTCCGTGTAGACATACAACATCTCAGATGTACAACTATACCAACTGATCATAAGTGAAGGTCTCCTTGATCTGCAAGAAGTGAGCAACCTTTGTGAGTCTATCAAAGACAACCCATAATACATCATTCCCTCGAGGCGACCTCGACAACCTAGTGATGAAATCCATCGCGACATCATTCCATTTCCAATCAAGAATGGGTAACTGTTATAGAATCCCAGCTGGTCATTGATGCTCTTCCTTCACCTCGTTACAAGTGGAATACCTAATGAAAAAACAAGAAACATCTCTCTTCATACCTATCCACCAATACTGATGGTGTAAATCACGATACATCTTGGTGACACCAGGTTGAACTTCCCCAAAAGAGGAATGAAAGTCCCATGTCATCTCCTTACATATATCTGCTGGTACCCATACACGTCCTTAGAAACAAAAGACATCAACCTCACATATGATCCATACAGGAATAGGGTCCTCTCTTGACACGCTTTCCCGTAGGACTAGGCATTCAGATTCTGATAGTTTCCTCACTCAAACTCGATCAATAAGGGTAGAGGTAAGGGCTACATAAGAAAGAAAAGTTTACCCCTATCTTTTGTGCACCTCCAAATGCTTCTCAAAGAACAGATCCATGAGCTTCCACTGACTGCTTGCCTCCAGAACTGCATATATCTGAGTCCTCCTACTCAGTGCATCTACCACTACATTGCCTTTCCCAGGCATATAGGCAAGCTCGAAATTAAAGGACTGAAGGTACTCAACCCACCATAGCTGCCTCAAATTCAGATCACATTGAGTGAAAATGTAATTGAGACTTTTGTGGTCGGTGAAAATCAAAAAATGATCTCCCAGAAGGTAATGACTCCAACAGCATAAGGCATGAACAACTGCTTCCAAATCGAGATCGTGCGTCGGGTAATTCCTCTCATGTGGCCTCAACTACCAAGACCCGTATGCAACGAATCCATCTCCATGCATAAGCACAACTCCCAAACCGATACCTGAAGCATCACAGTACATGGTATAACACTTTCCCAGCTCTGGAAATACCAGTATCTGTGATGGAATCATCCTCCCCTTTAGCTTCTGAAAGGCTATCTCGCAATAATCTGACCACAAGAACTTCACACACTTCTTAGTGAGGCCCATTAGTGGTGCTGCTAAGTGCGAAATGTCATGTATGAAGCATCTATAATATCCATCCATCCTTAGAAAACTCTGCACCTCAAATACGTTATTCTGATGCTCCTAGGAAACTACTTCTCTCACTTTCTCTAGGTCTATTGATACTCCAGTATCTTAGATTACATGACACAAGAAGTGAATCTGGTCTATCCAAAAGTGGAATTTTGAGAGCATAGCATATAACTGATGCTCTCTTGTTTTACTCAAAACAATCTCAAGATGTCTATCATGGTTGTGTTGGGTATGATATTACACAAAGATATAGTCCATAAAGACAACCATGAAATAATCCATGTATGGATGGAACACTCGGTTCATCAGTGCCATGAAAACTATAGGCTCGTTCATGAGACAGAACGGCATAACCAAATACTCGTATAGGACATACCTACTCTGAAAGGCTGTAAGAGGTATATCAGATGGTCTAACAAGAAACTGATGGTAACCGGACCTAAAATAAATCTTCGAGAACACTCCAGCTCCTTAAAGATGATCAAATAGATCATCAATCCTCAGCAAGAGATATCGATTCTTGAATGTCAACTGGTTCAACTTCCGATAGTACACACAAAGCCTGAGAGTACCATCTTCCCTCTTCACAAAAAGGACAGGTGAACCCTAAGGTAAAGTACTAGGTCAAATGAAACCCTTTTCCTGTAAATCCTCCAACATCTTCTTAAGATCCTGCAACACTACTGTAGCCATCCTATAAAGAGGAACGGACAATGGTGCTGCCCCAGGCACAAGCTCAATCAAAAATTCTACCTCTCTCTCTAGAGGTAAACTTGAAAAGTCCTCTAGAAAGACATCCCTGAAACAATCCACCACTGGAGGAAAGTGTAACTGTGAAGTTCCATGATCATCCAGATATATACTAGCAATCTAGGCTATAACTCCTCCAAAATTATGATTCTCTACTCCCTCTCAACTTGCCTGGACATCCCATTCTCTCTTATGAAGAAACGATATGCCCTCTGGTTATATGAAACTCACCCTACGGTGATAGCAATAAACAACTTCCTGAAATGGAACTAACTAGTAAATCACGAGAATGACATCATAGCCTGTCATCACTAGGATATAGAGATCCCAAAGGAAGTTACGCCCTACAACCTCAAGAGGTCACTCCTTACACTAACGTAAACTAGATGTTCTCATCCCCAATGGAGTGTCCAGTGTCAAAGTATCGACAGAATAATGGATGAAAAGCCCAAGGCTCTTCACAACAGCAATAGATATGAAACAATGGAAATCCTCTATGTAGAAAAGAGCAGAAGATAAAACTGAGGAAACTAGAATCGTACCTCGAACTGTAGAGGGTCTGGGATCCTCCTCATGTTGGGTCTACTCCACTGCAAAGTTATGGCTTGTACCGTGGCCCTATGAATCTGAATGAACACTCTAAGTTGATCCACCCTTCATTCGCTGATAGCCTCGTGATTGACCACCACAGCCGCGACCTCCACCTTAGCCTGAACAGCCAGAAGAACTCTAGTTCCCATACTGGGGAGAAACTGGTGGCGCTGCTCCTGTATGAGGAATCATAGATAAAACCCTATCACTAGTGGCTGGTGATATGATCTGATAGAAACGTTGTAGATGGCCCATCTTGCTGCAAGATCGGCACTCCATCGGGTCGCTCTAGCATTGCAGCCTAGTATGCACACTCCTCCCGCACTGGTAGCATACTACATGGAGACCTAATGATGCATCATGCCTACTATGATCTCCATGTACAGACTCCCTACGGTGCTTCCTACTATCAGTAGGAGGAACACTAACTCTGGATGTCGAACCGACCTGGCTCACTGCCCCAGTATCCCTCAGATAGCACTCTGTGATTGGCGCCTAGTTGATAATAGAAGATATCGAAGTCAACTTGATGATGTTCACCTGTGATCAAATGTCGTGCCTCAAACCATCCTCAAACTTCCATGCAAGGATCAACTCATCGCCTCCTAGAATAAGTGTGAAATGCTGCAGCTCTGTGAAGCAAGAGGAATACTCCATCACAGAAAGGGTACCCTACCCCATACTCATAAACTCATGAGATTCATCAGCCCTAAAGGTCTCTAGGTATAATTAAGAAGGGAATAGGAGGAAGAAAGCCTTTATGTTTTACAAATCATGACTACACAGCATGTATTTCCACTACACTGCATATTCCCTTAAGCCATTCACATGGGTGTGTACTATTTCTACAACTGGTCATGTAACACCCCAAAGACACTGCGTGTTATACATACACACAGTGTGTACTAGAACTCTATTCCATTTACCGAGTCCCCTTACACGGCTAACCCACACGATCCTGTCAACCCAAGACTACAAGGTGTGTTCGGTTCAAACACGGTGTTTAATAAACAAGTTTCAATGACCTGTGTTGTTAGTTACATGACCGGCTACACAGCTCACCTAGAAAAAGACTACACAACATGTTTGGAACCAACACAGGTTGCACTACACGAGCTTCCTCGACCCGTGTTGTTAGTGACATGGCCTGGTATAGAGATCACTTAGAAGAAGACTACACGGTGTGTTCATAACCAACACGGAGTGTACTACATGAGCTTCCCTGACCCGTGTTGTTAGTGACATGGTCGGGTACACAGCTCACACAAAAAAAGACTACATGGAATGTTCATAACAAACACGGCGTGTACTACAAGAGATTCATCAACTAGTGTTGTTAGTGACTTGGTCGGGTACACGACTCACTCTACATGGCATCTTACAACTGGACATGGTGTGTTCCGTGTGGACACGGCGTGTTCATGAATAATTTTCGCCGACCCATGTTGTTCGTTACACGGCCGGATACTTAGGTTGACGACATGTCATGTTGAATCATGACACGATGTGTTCAATCATGACATTATGTGTATATTTCATGTTTCATCCATCCATGTCGTTATTCACAAGGGTAGACACATGGTCACTACAACACGGCATGTTCATACTATCCATGCCATGTTAATGAAACATTTTTCCCAACCCCATTCCTCTGCCCACACAGTCAGTAACACGGTTACAAACTACATGACATGTATTCATAAAGTACACGCCGTGTATTCTGGTTTTTTTCTGGACAGTAGCCTTAGAAACTACTCTGGAGTATAGAAAAAACAAAAAAATAGATTGAAAGTGCCAAATTTGGATCTGTGAGGGCCCATAATCCCCGTGAATCAAATTTTGGCATCTTATACACGTCATATACAAGGAAAAAAAGTTAATGATCCACCATGTTCTGATTCATGAGGGCCCATACACCTCAAGAACCACAATTTAGCATTTATTCAAATAAGACCTTACACAAATAAATACCTATCAAATGTAGGTATTCTATAAAATAATCTATCACAACATCATGCATATTATACACAATGTCTATCACAACAACATGAAATTACTAATTCACCCTAAATGGAATGGAAAGAATCCATGACATGTGATTTCATACAAGTGACTATATGATGCATGAGATGGCATACCCTCATCTCATGAAGTTGCGACAGAAATAAAACCGCAATAACAATAATAATAATAATAGCACCAAACATGTGAATCAGCCAACGGTGAAATCAAATCAACTGTAAACTTGAAAAACCAGAAAAAAATTGCATTAATCGAGGTAAATCAGCTTTTCCCTGTACAAGGGTAAGCTACGTCCAGGAACAGCTTATTACTAATTACCTATTCCATCATATCCCAGGATAAAGGCTCCAAAAAGTATGTCAAGATGAAATAATTACTCTGATACCACTTTTTAACTTCCCAGTTCTGGAAGCCACCCAGAGGCGCCCCATACCTGGTTGGTCACATGGCCTCAAGTGCATTTCCAAGAATGCCAGAGCTTTTTGACTAGAAGTGAGGGCCTTTGGTGTGATAGTGTGGACACTATGCCCTCATTAGAAGAGTACACATCGGAAGTAAACAACATACAATAGTGGAAGCAGTAATAATCCATACAGAAATAAACAACGTAAGATGGATAAAGAAACAACCGGAGAATACATAAATATATATATATAAATGATTCATGATACATATATGTCTAGGAAAACATCCAAACAAACCAAAATGCTGGAATACAATAGTATTAAGACAAATTACAAAAGTAAACATATAAACAGCTCCTCAGCATCGCAAGCCTCATCTTGGTCCCATGCACTCCAACTCCACAGCACTCATGTACCTGAAGTAGAAGGGCGCTTGCCCTTATCTATACCTGCATCAATATAATCTGTTTGGGTCCAAAAACATGAGCCAAAAAAAGCGTGAGACTAAATCCCAGTAGGCAACCATCCAATGATCTGTGCCCAATATTCAGTGAATATATGGTAGGTAAAAGTACGTAAATAATTAAAGAGGGAATATACTCAGCAGTAAACAATCCACAATTTAAAATCAGGCAATGGCTAAACAAAAACAGGTAACCCACTAGGAAGTACTCACAACCATCCCCTCTGGTCCTACCTAACAAGTACAAGAAACCCTCTGGGTAGCTCACTCAGCCAAACCCCTCTACTTTGGCCATACGAATTCAATATGACTCTCTGAGTAAGAACTCACAGTCAATTCCCCTTATAGTCTAAGGTAGTCAAGGACTCTCTGAGGAAGAACACAAGGTCAATTCTCTTTATAGACCCAAGGTCAAAAGAATCTCTGAGGAAGCACACTCAGTCAATTCCTCTTATAGCCCAGTTTGTACAAAGACTCTCTATGGAAGCTCACTCGGTCAATTCCTCCTATAGTATATAATGGTTCGTGGTAATTCAATGTAAAACAAAGACTATCTAAGGAAGTTCACTCGTTCTATCCCCTCATATTCTACAATTCCCAAAGACTCTATGAGGAATCTCACTCGGTCTATCCCCTCATAGTCTATAATGCCCAATGTCTCTCTGAGGAAGCTCACTCGGTCTATCCCCTCATATCCTATAATGCCCAAGGACTCTCTGAGGAATCTTACTCGGCCTATCCCCTCATAGTCTATAATTCCCAAAGACTCTCTGAGGAATCTCACTCAGTCTATCACCTTATAGTCCACTACATTAGGTTCTCACGGCCCCCTGTAAGTCAATGAATAGTAATGAAATACGGCCAAAGTAAACCTATAGGGATACTTGGCTGACCAGTCTACAACATAACAAGCATTCCAGAATGAAACACTCCATCCTACAACTAGGCCTGAGAAAAACATGGCAACATCATAATAGTAAAAACTAGACAAAAAAGGTCATAAATAGATCATGCACATACAAAGCTTTTAAAGCATGGTAATCAACACTATTAATATCCAATTAATCCTCTACAAAGGAATACAAACATGCAGGAAAAATAGAAGGGCAAAATGGTAAATACACAATACCCCATTCAATGGTATTGGCATAATGTTCACATAATAATCAATGAATTTCAACAGAAAGGCACAAACCACCTACCTCGGCATTTGGAGATCCTTATACGTGAACCTCGAAGCTTGAATCACCTTGAAATACTGATGATCTATGAAAACATCTAAAACGTTCGACCCACGATAACATGAAAAGGAGGAGGAATTGGAAAACAAGGCTCTAGAAGAAGGAAGAGCTTACCGATGCGGTTCCAACACAATTGACAGCAGTCGATTCGGATAATGGAGGGAGGCTCGGGGGCTTGGAGAAGTTTCAACACAGTATGGATGCTCTCGGTCGAAGAAGCTAGAGAAGAAGATATTTTTGGCCATTGGACGTGACCTCGATGCGTTTAATGAAAAAAAAGAAAATACACGGTGTGTGCTTCTTGAGTACACTTCGTGTACTCGCCTTTTCCATACTCCGCTTTAGGAAGCCTCCGAGTCATCCCATACGGTTGTGTGTGTGGCCAGAACACGGCCAGCGCACGAACTCCTATGGAAATGCAGTACACAACGTGTACTCATTAAATACATAGCATGTAATTTGAAAATTTTCAGAAATTCCAATTTTTCCAAAAAACAACCAGAAAAGGAAAAACAGGCCTAGAAAGAAGATTCTGGTTCTTAGAGGAAATAACCCTTTAATTGGAGGTGATGATTGTTTCAAAAAGAAGAAAACATAAAGTAAAAATATATCACTGATTTACCCATCCTTCCCTCAGTGATACTTGGATCCTTACTAGTAAACATAATTAAGTACCTTATATAATATTTTAATGAATAATTTGGTATGAAATAATGACTATCAATATCAAAAATACAAATAATGTGGGAAACAATTAAAAGTATTTACATTCGGTGATGAAAATAAACACAAATAAAATAATAAATGTATAGGGAATGATTATAATTATATATCAGAAAAGGTAATATATATTAATAATTTTATGAAATATGATATTTTAATGGTTATTTTTATTGTAAAGATGTTTAAAGAACTTCTGTGTATTTTTAGGCTAAAGGTAGGGGATTCTAATTTAAAAATTTCCTTCTATGAGACATATTTTCTATTATAAACCTATTTTATTTTATACAGTCTATATGATACCTAATTAAAATTTTATATCATGATTCAATTTTTATTTATTCTATTTAATGTTCCACTTAATGTTCACTTTTTTAAGTGATTTTTGTTTGATTGTTACTATAGTTGAAAGGATTTTCATAAACTAAATTTCTATTCAATGATTTTTGATAATTCTTCTTGATAATTATTCTTACAATTTGGGTAATTTATTAATGAATTATATTATACATTATATAATTTTTATATTTACTTACATTTCTTTCTCATAAACTCTTTTTAAAAGGATTTTTATGTAAATTATTCATCATTGATGAACTTCTTTCTTTATAAAAATGAAATATTGTTAAGAATAATCATAATCTTATCTGATGGTTATTTATCTTGCATGTATATATTCATTATCTTTACAAATTGTTTCCTTTATTATTTTTGAAAACAAATATTTGCAACATCATGTGATCTTATTTATATTTTCATTTTTCAAAATAAAAGTTTATTATAATTTTTATGATGTGAATTTCCATAATGGTATTTTAAAATATTATGGCTTTTCCTTTTAGGATACTATATTTTATCTTCCACTATAAATTTCCTCTATATAACCATTATGTATTTTTTCAAGACTATTATTGGTATATCCTTTAATATGCGATTTTAAAAAGTTTTCATGTTACCTTCTTGAAAATTATTTTTGAAAGTGACTTGTAACATAATTTGTTTGCAACAATTTTATGAAATGTTTTATAAAAACAATTTTTAATTTATTATATTACATTGTAATTTATCTATAAAAAATATATATCTCCTTTAGAGTTATGTTTCATTAAATAACCTTTAAATTCCCTTATTAAATACTCTTTTTTGGTGATTGAATTTTTGTATCATGTGATCAAATTCTTGATGTCATTTTATGTGATACCATTTCAAGTAATAATAAAACCCATTTTATTTCCATGTGTTCTTCATGGTATGATGTATTATTGATTTAATGTGGCACACATAGGAATGAATATGATGGTTGTGGTCCTATAAAACCTTCCAATTGATTGGATAATGTTTTATGTACCATGAGATAATAATTTGAGTTGTGGGAAATTTTTTGTGGTTCATAACCTAAGTCATGGGATAATTTCTCTATTCACAACCCAAGTCATGGGAATATTTATTTGTTAAAAAAATTCATGGTAATATTGATTTATTCAAAAAATTATCCACAGATAACTTTTTTTGTTCATAACCTGAGGCATAATTATTTTATATTGTCCACAACTGGATACATGGACATTTCCTTCATAGTATAATGCATGGGAATCATGGGTTTTCTCATAATGTTATTATTTCCTATGATTATTCCATATTTTTATGTTTATGAAAAAATAATATTTTATTGCATATTTCTATGCTATGCTCCATGGCTAATGATTATTGTCTCATGTTTCCCCACTTTTACGCCATGGTATATGTTTTATCATTTTTAGGTTATATGTTATCCCATCATGTATTATGGATATTTATTATAAATGCATGATCATTTTAATTATATTTTTACCAAATGGTCATGTTACTTACATACTTATTATATTACCCTTTATGAATTATTGATATGTTTTTTCTTACTATTCTTTTATGCTCACCCCTTTGTTATATTTTCCATTCCCAAGGTTACAAAGACAAGTATGACCTAGGATTTGTTTATAAAGGGATATATTTTGATGTTATTATGGATAAATGATCACAATTATGTGAAATAAAATTTATATATATATAATCTCCAAATACAATAAACATTTATGTTCAAGGAATTGTATGATCCTTTATGAGATATAATGTTTTTATTCTGTAAATATATGTAACTTTTTATTGAGTCATATCACTTGGTATAGAAACTAGTTTTTAAAGTATATGTTTTTTGGTTGTTAGAAATATGTTCATTAGAATTATCGTGGTTGGAAATATGGTAATTTGATATATGGTCAATAGGCATTCTTATTTTTTGTAAATTTTTGTAACAAATTGAAAATAATATAATTCTAGAGTGAAATAAAAATATTATATTTGATAACATTTTATTATGAAAATATTTATATTTATGTGATACATATAATTAGTATTAATACTATCTTTTAAATAATAATTTTTTTTATTTATCAAATTGAAAGAATGATTTTAATATAAATGAATGGATAAAATTTAAATAATTATTATTAAAAAAGTAACAACACATAAATAAATAGAGATAAAATAATTTAGTGATAAAAATAATTTATCTCAAAGAATTATACTTTTTAGTATATTGTTTATTTTTAATCCAATTGATCGATAATGAACTAGCTCAGTTCGACTTGAAACATCACCCAGACCACTCGAATATAAGGGTTGATTCCTATTCCTGAATGCCCTAGGTAGGATACCAATTATAGTGTATCATAAGTGATAAACTAGTAATGATTCAACCCTTAATAAAATAAGGATTAACAACAAGTTCAAACCATCTTCCTTTGTAATGTTTCCTACAAAATCCTGGCCAGATTTATTGCAAGAAGGATGGGTGGGATTATTTCGAGACTTGTGTCAGGCGAGAAACATGGGTTTATAAGAGGGAGGAGCATCCAGGGGGCGGTCGGAATTTCTAGAGAACTTTTGAATTATATTAATAAGAAAGTGATTGGGTATAATGTCATCTTTCAATTGGATATGGATAAAGCATACGACAAGTTGGAATGGAGTTTCATCATCCGAGTTATGCGTAAATTTGGATTTCAGGAGCGGGTTTGTGACCTTTGTTTCTGGTGCTATGCATCCCCGTGGATCTCCATCTCACTTAAAGGAAAGTGCTTCAGCTTCTTTAAATCAGTGAGGGGTGTTCGCCAAGGTGACCCTCTATCTCCCTCTCTATTTATTTTGGAACAGGACTCCCTCTCTCGAAACCTCCACAATAGCATGGAAAATGGGAAAGTATAACAATTTTTCAGAAGGAAAGGGTGTCAATCTCCCATTTGATATTTGTTGACAACATTATGATTCTAACAAATGGCAGAAGAAGGTCCTTGACTGAACTCATGAGTATTCTCTCTATTTACTATTATTTGAGTGGGCAGAGTATTAATGGAGGGATGAGTTAGGTCTTCATATCCAATCGGTGCCTGGGTAGTCGTTGCAGAATTATTCAAGAGATGGTGGGATTCCAAAGAAAACAACTCCCTTTGATATATCTCGGGGCACCACTCTCAACCAGATGTGTTAAGAAATGGTTTTTTGATGACATCACGAATCAGATTCTCGGAAGAATCCTGATCTGGAAAAATAAATTACGTTCCGTCAGAGGGCGCGTCATGCTTATTAATACCGTACTCACTTCCATACCGGTGCATATTCTAAAAATTATCAAACCAATGAAGAGCACCATTTCAAGGATAGAGAAGGTGATGTCTCCATTCTTGTGGGATGCCAACCAGAACGGTCAATGTCAATGGGCATCTTGGGAGCGGATGGCACGACCAGTGGAAGATGGGGGTGTTGGATTACGTGACATCTCAGAAAGCATGCATGGAATGAAAGACAGACCTACTTGGGACATCTTAATCGGAAATTCACAGTGGGATTCTTTCTTGAGGGGTAGATACGGGGAACACCGGAGTGAGGGAGGAACTCGAAGAGCAGGTCAAATGCGATTGGCACGGTGCATGTTCTACTACATGGCCGAGCTAGCCGTATCAATTTGGTGGATTATTGGAAGAGGTGATGTTATCTTTTGGGGTGATAACTGGGCAGGGATTAGTCTTGGATTTCCGAATTTCCCTACAAAAAATATATCCTCCAAAAAATACAGCAAGAACACAACGTTTATTGAGGCAGAACACAATGAGGAACAAAAGTAGGTATTTGATAGCATCTTCTTGGTGTAGGAAGAGGATCGCTGCTATTATACACATTCAAGTCTGGGCAGATTTTCCTCCCGGGATATCCAAAGGAGCAGACACGCAGGGGTAGTTCGGAGGAGTGGGCTGGGAAATACTGGTGTAAAGAAATACCCTCAAATATGACCTTCCTAGTTTTGCGCATAAAGAACAAATCTCTACCTATAGAACATAACGTACAGGGTCAGGGCATTCACTTAGAATCACGGTGCTTTTGTTGTGCTATCCCAAGGAGGGAATCCATTGATCACCTCTTTGTTCAGAGTGATTGGGCGGTTGGAGTTTGGCTAAACTGTTTCCCATGGCCAATGGTTAATTCACAAAAGTCTCTTTTCCAAAGTCTCATGAACTCTTGGTTTCAGGGTGTGGAGGAGAAGAGAATGGAATGTAATGCCTGAGCCATCATCCTTGATTCCATATATTGGGAAATTTGGGAGGCCAGGAATCAGTCACCATTGGGTAACCGTATCCCGACTTCATTACTTTCTATTAGGGCAGGTTGCCTTATTAATGATCTGCTATCACTGCTCAAAGGTGGCCATCAATCGGCTCTGATTTGCAACATCCTCAAAAAATCTTTTTCCCTTTGAAATATGGGAGGTAGATGGGTCGGGTGGAACCCCCCTTCTAGTGGGCTGAAGCTCAATGTGGATGGTTCTTTTAAAAACGAAGCCATGAAAGGAGGAGGGGTCCTACACGATGCACGCGGTTCTGTTATGGTGGCATTAAGCTCCTTCTATGGCCAAAGTTCCTCTATGGGGGCAGAGGCTTGGGCTTTTCTCACAGGTCTCCAAGTTTGTAGGGAGCGGGGTCCCGTGGTGGCTGAAATTGAGTCAGACTCCAAAACTCTGGTGAAGATGGTTTAAGGAAGATTTGATGTGCCATGGGACCTGATCTACATTTTCAGAAGGTGTTTCCAAGAAATTGCTTCTGGACACATCATCCACCATAGCTGGAGGGAGACCAATATTGTTGCATATGCTCTTTCAAGCCACAGTCGTCTAGTTGAGGGAGTTATCATCTTTGATGGATTGGGTTCTCTACCGTGGGAGTGTCAGGTTTCTTCACAGAACGACTCACTTGGCCTACATTATTTCCACCCCCCATGAGGGCATTTGAAATAATGTTACAAGGCCTTTCCTTGAAGATAATTAAAAAAGTAATTTTCAGTCAACAATGAGTTCAATCCAGAAACCTCGAATGGGGTTTTCATACATTGGATAACCACATCATGCCAAAAAGAAGGTACTAAACAACAACATCCAAACATGGAATAATATCAAAGAAAGGCCAAAACATGTAACTAAAATATTTTCGAATATATAAAACAATTTTATACAAAGTTTCTTGATAAAATGATAAGCAATCAAAGCTAAAAAATAAGAGATAATGGATGCTGATACACCACACAACCCAATATGGCTGAAAGAACCAGTTGTACAAACCCAAACTTCACCACGTGACTCTCAAGTTACCACCATGAACCAAAAATTACATTCTATTCAATTGAGAGTGGTAGTAACCCAACTCCCAAGCTAATACCTAAGAACCATCAAAAATATTAATACTACATACATATAAATGTGAGTATGCAGGGTATGAGACAAAGGTTAGTCAGATACCACCATGAGTCAATTTGATAGATTTAATAAAAGAAACCAACAATTCAAGTTAAAAAATGAGAAAATAGTTTCTCATTTCATTTCCACGGTTTCAAATCAAACAACATCCAATAATTCCCTTTCCACAATTCTTGCCTTTGAGAACCCAAGTCTAACATTACATTTTTTGTTAGAAACCAATTTTTAAAATCACACCATTTAAATATTTTTAAAAACAACTTAAAATGAATTTAAATAAAATCTAGCACATTGAAAACTAATAACCCATTTTCCCTTTTAAAACATTATCACACACTCATTAAATACAAGAAAGTAATAAGGGCAAACCATTGTAGAATGAAAATTCATGGAAGGTTAAAAAAGAATGAAAATAATAGAGTAGAGAATAACTAGTCAACATTAAGTATAAACCCTATTGGTGATCAATGTATCGAAATTAAACTGAATCCAAGAAACAAGAAATTCACATTTCAATAAACAATTATGAATTATAACATATGATACATATCATTAGGATGCACTATAGGGACTAGTGGGTAAATACTCAAAGTACCTAGGTAAAACCAACCAATGAAAGGTTAATGGTATAATAAATCATCACTCGAATCACTATCAAAAAGCCTCATCAATGAAACATTCCCTATCCAGTTCATAATATTCAACTTGGGGATACTATCCAATGTGTAACACTCAGCTAGAAATGAATCATTCCTTTGATTTCCCACTTATTATTTTAGGGTTCCTCACTGAACAACAAAAGGAAGTAGTCTATTTTCAATCCAACTTCAATCACATTGAAATCATATAGCCCAAAGGAAATATAACACAACATTCTTATACACCCCACCTCCAACACACCCCCTATAATGATGTTCCCCTTCCCAAATGCATAAACATGAATCACAACTCATTTAAAAATTAAAAAATTTATAAATTCATCAATAGTGGGTAACAACATGTCATAGTAAGGTTGTAACCATCAATAAAGAAAATACATTTCTCATAAGGTTCCAAACATGCCTTTTATTTTAAATCGAGAATTACACCTTTGAAAATCTATTTTTAGAACCGCCATTAACATAGAAAAGTTCTTCTAGAAGAATATATAAAATATCAAGTCATCATTATGCCTTAATAAACGAAGGTATCATTAAACAATATAATCATGGGACACACACCCTTTAAAAACCATGGAGAAACCATTAAAATATGAACACTTAATTTAGTAAATTAACTTTGATGAAAACAATGAATAATTCTTTTTTCTTAAAAAAAACCATCATCACCATTTTATCGAAAACTATGAATATATAAAATATCATTTTGAAACAATGTACCTTCAACCAAAAAAATTACCCATTATGATAATAAAAAACCAAAATATTTTAAGGAAAACCATTGAAAAACCTCATCTAGATATCAGCTACCTTGTTTACCTAGATTAAAATGTCGTTTAAAACATAAATAATCCATATAACTCTCAAATAAAATTAAATGAAATGGAATAACCTACCTCGGCCGGTGTAACTATGTCTCCTTCGATAAAAGCCACTAGAATATGCCACAAGAGAGGGATCAAAACTCCTAAAATCTAAATTTTGAAATTATAAACAACCCTATACATAGAAATTTTTTCCATAAATCCACTATGATTAGAGAATAATGGGGAAATATAAGGAAACCAGGATAAGAGGTAAACAGAGGCTCTTACCTAGTGAAGATCCACCATGAAATCACCTCAAAACCACTATATATGTGCTTGGAGGTGGAGTAGTAGGCATTAGGAGTAACCTAGGTCAATCTATTAAAAATATGGAAGGAAATGGTAGAGGCTAAAAAAATAAAAATAAATGACAATAATAGTCTAACTCTATCAAGTTTTGGGGTTCACTCACATGGTTTCCCAACTATGCAGTCACCAATACTACAAACTACAGAGGAAAGACCATTTATACTGTATAGTTTTCAAAACTATGTAGCCTTGAAAAAGATCCAAAAACTCAAAATTTCCTACATTATATACCCCAAACACAAGGGAAAAATTAACCTTATAAATAGAAATAAGAATGTGACATTTTAGGGTGTCACAATTATCTCCACCATTCCACTCCCCCCCCCCACCCCCAAAAAATATTAGTAACTTATGCCAATAGAAAATGACAACAGAAAATCACCTCTCTATGGACTCAACCAAAGAAGATTACATAATGAACATGAAACCAAAAAAAATACTATATTTGTATCCCATAATCTAGGAGAACCATTATAAAATATATCATGATTTACCAACATCTAAAGCACTATGAATATTAAAAGTATATTCCTCAAAAAATAAAACAAGAAGACAATCAAGATGAGATGTTAGGGTGGACACTCCGTAGATATAATTTAAATTTAGTAATTCAACTATAAATACATAAAATAACTCAAAATTTCTCTTTAGTGTTTTGTTAGACTAATGAATAAAAGATAACCAACCCCTTCTGAATATGTGAGGTCTCAAGAGATAAAAACAATGGTCAGTCCTAACCAAAAGATCATAGGAGGTAACTACCATGTTAACAGGAACAAAAATAGATACCTTCCAAATGTCACCCCAAAATTTAAAATATATCTAAAATGGTGAAACAATATATAAAAACACCCAAAATACTGATCATCACCAAAATAGACACGTCTCCACAAATCAATAGAGGATAGTATAAGATTCCACCAGAACAGACTGACTGAAAATTACTTTTTTATTATAAAACACTTTTGAGGGAAAAGTGAGAAAACATGAAGTCCAGAAATCAAACAACAGAACAACCCACACAGAACAAACTATAGGGTCTGCCCCTCCTAGCTAATGCTCCAAGAAAAAAAACTTCACCAAGCAGGACCTCTTAGCACGAAGTCCCGTGCAGCAATGCACATGCATAGAACTAATGACAAAGACATACCCTCTCAATTATCCAATCTAAAAGGTCAGCATCGGTGAAGAATTAATGCTCTATTCCTCTTCTGAAGCATACCCAAGTAATTTCTTGGAAAAACATCACATAAAACAACAACACCAACGAAATGGAGAACCAGAAGCAAGAGAATCTCTCGCGGCCAAACCAACCAATGCTACAAACATAACCAAAGTCATTAAAAATTAACTTAATATTACCTGATTCTGGTTCCCTAAATAGTTTCCATGACAAAGATGTGATCTGAGTGGTAGATGAATCTGTAATAAGATCCTCTAGTGGAATGGTCAGCATATCCCATGTCTGAATATACTTCTCAAGATTGATCTTTTCGTTGTCGAAAGCTCCAACTAATATCGATTCTTTCCGATAAATCCAAGCATATTGTTCTTCATTAAGAGTCAAACATAATGTTATCTCCATAATTTTATATTCTTCTTCTTCCGTTGAATTAAGATACAAAAGTTTCTCCATCGTTTCTTCTTCCGAGCTCATGATCAGATCCAAGTGTTGTTCAGCCACCACACCTTCCATTACATGATTATCCAACTGTTTCCCTTTTAATTTATTTTCTGACCGTTTCTCCATAGGAAGAGGTAAGAATGAATAATCCTTCCACCCCTTATGCCTGCCCTTCCGCCCTTCCAAGGAGGTATTGTTTGAAATGCCTTCAAGAACCTGACCCGCTTCGCTAGCCTCATTAAAATCCTTTTCCTGTTGGCCATCCGAATTCTAGCCAGTATCATGAGGTTTAGTATGCAAGACCTCACCGCTGGCATGCTCCTCGTGAACCTCCTTCAAAGCCAAATCCTGAAAGAGAGAGTCTGAGACCTCATTAAGAGCACACTCATGAGACCTTCCCTCCTCCAAAACCATTCCCAAATCATCCACTTCAAGACACAGAACGATACTGCAAACCTGGACACTAGAAAAGGGTTTATCCAACCGTACTCCCACTTCTATTGATGCCTTCTCCCATGCTAGGTTACCTACATAAATGGTAATACCATTTCAGTTTTGGGTCTCGGTAACCTGGTGAAACTCCCCATCTCCAATTGTATTGGCAACTTCCACCACCACCTTCATCTGAGCGGTAGAACCATTGCTTGTTCCTGCGATTGAAGCAGAAGGCTGCCCTGCCCCTGCATTATTGTTCATCCCAAAAATTGCTAACCCCTACTCTCCTACAGACCCACAAAAGAGGCCCCTAGCTGCTTGCCATGACTATAGGTATTAGCTCGCTGTTCAGGGTTCATCTGTTGTGCATCCAAACCGTCCAGTGGTCCCCTTTCCAGACCTTTCCACTTGCCAACCACATATTCCTCAACAGACTGTACGACCCTTTTCCCCTGGCCCAAGGACCCATCCTCACCACTGTCCACTGCCCGATAACTCTTCAATCTCCCTCTAGAATCCTCAGCCAAGTGACCTAGCTGTTTGAAACCAGAATTGATGTCCATCCATGACTCATAGACGACCTGCTACCCATAAAGATACTCCTCACCAATGGTTAACCACACAAAATCTGGGGGCTGACGAGAAACATTGACCTCAACACACACCCTTGGATTGACCGGGTGACACAAAGCATTTTTTCAACTATCAGTGCATAGAAACCTTCTAACAAGATTACCCACTATTTTGATAATCGACGGATTCTGGAAAGGAAGAGGAAGATTGGGAAAAGTAACCCAAATCACTGCCGACAGGGAGTCCCGTTTCATATGATAGTCATAAGTCCATTTGAGTAGATAGAATCTGTCCCCATTGCAGCTACGAGGTGCGCACAACCAGGCCTTGATCATGTCTTCCTCGGACGAGAAGTGCACCGTTATGTTTCTGTTGTCATGTAAACCAACAGTGGCCCTATCCTGGAGACCCCACGAACCAAAGAAACATCTGTCGAAAGAATCAACTGATGGCCTTATGCATGAAAAGAGAGCGATCAGAGTCCGAATGTGTAATAACGAAGCTCCGTAGAATTAGGCGAGTGACAATGTAAGATTAGGGTTTCCCATGTAAAAATTGGGAACCTTCAGGTACAGAGAACATTCCATAAAAGAAGGAAGCAATTCGGGTTTAGAAAGGGGGAGAAGGGAAAAATCGTTTCCTTGGAGGCCGATGAAGGTCCCTCCCATGCAGATGGGGGAGGGACCGGCGAAGATGTCGTCTCCATCAGGAGGAAGTAGAGGCATTGTGAGCTTCCCCGATGCGTGCTCCCCCAATCCACCAGAAACAAAATATTATAAGAAAACTATATCAAAACACTATGAGAGACCAAATCCTCAATAAACATCTGAAACATCACCAAACCAGACTAATAAGACAAATGTTTGCATAAAAATAGGATAAAAACCCCAAACATGAACCCGCCTTAATAAGAAATGGCATTGTTCTGACCATGGGTCATGGAATTACACTAGAAGAAACTCAAGGCCAAACTCACAGAACACCGTCTCATGGTTATTTAAAAATAAAATATCAGTATAATAGCTCGCATGGTCTAACCATCTAAAAACAACTTATCCCTATTATCTTATCCCAAACATAAGTATTCCACATGTTATCCACCAAAAAAAACTCTACCCATGGTCCACACCATGCACAAATGAAAAAAAGAATCATACATCAATGTGGTATGAACATCTCCAAAGATATAATCACTAGGCCAAAACATATTTCATATATTGAAACCAAATATATGGAAAATACACCATATAAAGAAAATATTTCAATGAAATAAATATTTAAATAAAATTACACCCTTAGAACAACTACTTAGCTTATACCTCTCTAAAATATGGAACACCCCATACTACTTCCCAGATCAATGATAGGTCCAAGACCTCTTCTTCTGGTGTCTTTTCATCATACAAGGCATCTAGAGGTGACTAAGAAGGCCATGGATATTATATGTCCTCATATTTATCGGAAAATAGGGCTTAAAATTATTATACTTTTTACACTAGAATCATACTAATGACTTTTACTTTATTGAATAATGAATAAAAAATAGAATATAGCTTCCTATCATCATCACCCTCCTATTCCCACTCTTCTATAGAAGGAACACCATCACTGAAACCACATGTGGTAAAATCAACACTTTCTATAGGTTTCCCTATAAATAATTCCATTTCAATGAAGTTCTTATACATCACATTCACATAGTTAGTCACGCCAAACTAAAACACCAAAGAACCACGAATTGGATGAAGGCCCCTTATAAATAACTAACCCTTCTCTGAGTCATTAATGGAAGCATATAGGGTGAAATGGACCAGTCTAGTGAAACATTTAATATATTACTTAAGAAACTAATCACCCAGATGAACAACCATGAATTTAAATTCTTTATAAAATTTCACTTACTTTGGATAAAACCATTGGATAATGAAGTATTTGAAATATACCCCAGAAAAAACCAAAAATAGTTGGGAATGGATAGTGTGATTTCACCAATATAGACCCAACCCTTCGTGAGATTCCCTAGAACCACACTTCCATATATGGTGCTAAAATGCATAATTTTTAATAATTATCTTGAAATAAAACAAACTCTAATGATCAAAAGATTAGTATATTTGGGAACTAGGTACAATTGTAACTAAACTCAAGGTACAAAACACATTTATTCCACAAATATTATCCACATATAAAATTACCTCATATGTATCCAATTCATTGAAATTTACATGGAAATAAGGAAACCTATGAAAAGGGTGAGCTATATAGCCTTGTAAGGTATCCATAATGAAAACAGAACATAAATCAACGTCAAGGGTAAACCATGAGGCATGATAAAAGAACATGAACATGAAGATATGTGTCATAAAATGATTATACGAATGAGAGACATAACACGATCATGAGTACACAAGTCATAACATGATCAAATGTAAAGAATAAATAACATGATCATAAGTACATGACTCATAACATAATCATATGTATATGAGTAATAACTTGGAAATTTGTCCACAACTTAAACAGGAGAAATTTATAAGCATATCGCCAAGTTTTATCACTACGGTTTCATTAAAAAATACTAAGGAATACTTCCAAGGTATAATTAACATGTAATATATAGATATTAATTATTTACCCAATTAATTTTAGTCCTATTATGGTGAAACATTCATATTACCTTGGTTTTTTCACAAAGGTATCATAAAAATTTAATAAGGCATGATTCAAAGATATCATGAACATGTCATCTTTAGATATTAATTCATTACCTAATGCATTGGATCTCTATTAGGTCACACCCATAATATGTATTAATTCATGTGTTCCATATAAGAAAAACATACATAAATCCATCAATAATTATGGCATGACCCTTTTGGAAATAAATGGGTATATAATGAAAGTAATAATTCATCTACATAAATACCCTTCAATCAAGATAATTAATTATGGGAATTTACACAATATAGAAAAAATGGTATATATTTTAGTTAATAATTTCACCAATCAATAGATGTATGAGTTTCTAGGTGATAAGTCATAAATTATATGAAAAATACAAGGGTATCCACAAGGGAAAGTCAGTGGATGAAAATTTATGCACATATGATGATAAGGGAAGACAAAGACTATAATGGGTTATTCACAAAAGAGATCTCATTTATACTATAAAATGTATTCCTGTGGACATTGACATGGTGGAGAAATGTAATGTTTATGATAAATATGCATATTGATTGATGCGGTTATATGGGTGAATATCTAACAATCTACTTTAAAAACTATAGGATTTTCACAATGTATAGGGTAACACACAAATTAAAAGAATGGTTAAAAGAATTTATAGAGGTTACATTTTTTTCATAGGGATATCACTTGAATGTAAATCCCAATGCATTTATTCTAGTCCTTTAATATGGATCAAAATATGTATGTGAATTATCACAAGAAAATCCCCTTGGAGTGTCATACCAGGTGTATAGAAAGACCCATTTTAATACACTAGGTGATGATAAATTCAAATAATAATTCTCCATTTTTGGGGTTATTACCCCTGGGTAAATATATCCCACATCCACATCCACTTTTAGTATCTAGAGAGGGATAGTGTTTCTATGATAACCAGACACACTTTTCTTTACCAATATTAAGATGGTTTTATAGCTATGAGAATACTTGAGAATTAAAATAGACTTTAAATGTATTATAATGATAGGTAATAGTGATATATATTAGATAACATAGTAATAAAATAATAAAAATGATGCATAATGATATTTTCTATTTAAATGTTGAATAATTAATAAGGCTCACAAAAGTAATTGGAAGGTGAGGAGCCCTTCTATTGGCATAGTAATGGCTTAGGGAAAGACTATAATGAACAGGAATAAATAAAATCTATTTTTATACATTTAAAATGGATGATAATATCTTGTAATAATATTTATTTATGTACTGTAAAATAATTTTCAAAAGAAAACATAACAAAAGTAATGAACATGAAAAAGTAAAAAAGAGGATTGAGGAAACTAATACATTGGTAGGACATTTCATAAAGCTATAGGGGAAATAATTAGAACCTTAGAACAACTATTTAGAGACTCTAGAGAGGGATATTGATTGTTAAATAATGATCAATGGATTTTTGTTTTAAAATTGTGGAGGTAATGTGGGGTAATTATACTTGGGGTGGTTTTAAGTTATCAAATAATGATTATTTTGTACATAAGGATGACCACTTTTGGGTGGAATTAATTACAATGATTTTGGTTGAAAATTAATGTTCTCATGTATGGTTAAGATATTATAATAAATCAAACACGCATTTAATGTTTCATTTATAGGTGTTTTTTTATTTTTCCATTTAACTTTAACTTACTACATTAATTTAACTATACTATGGTAACACTTTTTTTACCATGGTAACTTTTTTGTGTCTAAAAATGAAATTAACCGTATTAGATAATTTGGACCATTTAATTAAATTTTTTTTATCCAATTTACACTATTCAAATTATTAAAGTGATATAAATCAATTCAAATATTATACGTATATATTTCATAAAATGATTTTTTAGAGAAGATGAATTCACGGTTTTCAAAATGATAAGCATGTGTTTCTAAATATATCTCCTTATATATTAGGTTATTTATTAAATAATTTTTTTCTCAATAATAAGGTTTATAAATTTTAAATCATGATCTTATATATATAACATCATAAGAGTTATGGTATTTAATAATAAAATGATATTATAACTTTTTAGCCCAAAAATCAACTTTTTTAAAAAACAACCATAAATTCAACATAAGATAATTTTTATGTGATAAATAAAAAATGATATTTTTTTAAAGTAATACTCTAAAATTTATAATTTGATCTTTCAAATAAAATTTCTTAACTGTTTAAAATTAATAATTTTTATTTCATAGTAAACTATTTTTTCATTATAAAAATTACTTAAGAAATTGTTGATTTGTATTATCATATAGAAGTGTTAGATAAGATAATTTCATGAAAATAATTTTTTAAGACAAAAATTTATCATAAAAAATAATTTTATTAGAAATTACATATTTATATAATTTTTGAAAATATAATTATAAAATAATCCTGACAGCCATTTTATTATATCAATAATAATAATAATGACCAACCATCTTATTGATTAATGGTCATAATGCCCATCAATCATATTGGCCAATGTTATTCATATAGAATGGTCATATTTCACTATAATTAGAATATAATTCTTACTTAATTACCATTCATACAAGTTTTTTTATGATCTTATTGATAATGTATATCATTTTCCTAATGCTTCTCTTCCTTTTTACGATCTTTTTGGAAGGGGAAATCTTCTTAGGGGAATTAAAACTGATGGAGTTTTTTTGTGAATTCAATATTCTTTAATATTTAAATCCCTTTAATATTGATAGTTGTACTAGTCTATAATAATATGTTCTGTATAATGAAATTTAGAGTACTTTCAAGGCGCGTTTATTTTAAAATAATCATCCTAAAATAAGAAGTACTTTTATTAATAACATAAATGAATATTTGGGCTGTTACATTCTACCCCCAAAATGAAATTTCATCCTCACAATTTTACTCATTTAATACAAATTACTAAACCCAAAATTTCATGTAAATGTTATTTATAGAAAGGACACGTTATGAAAAATTATAAGATGTAAATCTTATAGGGTCACACTCGTTATAATTAACATAGATCACATTATAAAACTGGTATATACCTTAGGCTCTATAACCAAATATTCCAAATCCTAATTCAAAAAAATTACCAAACTCTCCCCTAATGCCAACTGAGTCTCCCCAAACCCACACTTCCAAATATAGTTCAAAAAATACACAATTGTTTAATAAATAACATGAATTAGTGGAAAATACAAGGATCTAAAGATCAGTGTCTTTGGGAACTATGTACATTTATAACTAAACATAAGTCAAAGAAAACACTTCTTATAAAAAGATTATCCACCCATGAAATTACCTTATATGTATCCCATTAATTTAAATTCCTAAATAAATAGGGAAAAATAAGAAAATGGTGATATATAAACCCCATTAAGGGATAAACAATGAAAACTAATCATAAATTAACATAATGGGTAAAACATGAGGCATGATAGGAGAACATAAACACGAGGATAAGAGTCTTAACATGATCATAAGAATGAGAGTCATAACATGATCATGAGGAATAAATTTATCATAATTATAGAAGGAATAAAATTGTCATAAGCACATGGGGAATAACATGATCATAAGTACATGATGCATAACTTGGAAATCTGGCTACAACATAAACTTGATATGTTCATAAGAATATCACCAAGGTTTATCACTACGGTAGCATAAAACAATACCAAGTCATACTTCCAATGTATCATGAACATGAAATATCTAGAGTTTAATTATTTACCCAAAGTATTAGAGTGTTTATTGGGAACACCCTTCAAATTAACAATGTTTTTCACCAAGGTAACATAAAATATTACCAATTAATGATGCTGAGGAAGCTTGAATATATAATCTCTAGAGATTAATTCATTACCAAATGCATTAGAGTGATATCAGAGTGCAACCTTATACGTATTAATTCATGTGTTCCACATAAGTAAAAATTACTTAAACCCACCCATAATCATATAATGAACCTATGGGAAATAAATAGGTATCCAATGAAAGTAATAATCACTCCATATAAATACCCCTAAACCAAGAAAATGAATTATAGGTTATTTACACCATATAAAATAAGTGGTATACGTTTTAGTAAATAACATTCCTAATAAATTGATGAATAATTGTCTAGGTGAACACCATTAAATTAGTTGAATCATAAAATTTTATCCATAAGATAAATACATTGGATGAAATGTTACGCATATTTGATGATGAGTCAAGAAAAAGACAGTGATGGGATATTCTCGATAGAGATCTCATTTTTTTGGTAAAATTTATTCACGAAGACATTTAATGGATGAGAAAAGTAAATTCCACAAGAAATATTAATAGTTATAGAGAATATATTCATTGTATGAAAATTATATGGGAAAGAATCACCTTTAAAGGATTAATACAGTTATCTATGTGAATATCTAAAAGGAAAATTTATAAATTATAGTATGTTCACACTATAGAGGTTAATACCCCAATTAAATGAATGATAAAAGATGTGATAGTTGGTAAATTTGTTCCATAAGGATATCATTTGAATGTAAATCTCAATCCATATATTCTTATCTTATATTATGGCTCATAATGTACATGTGAATTATCAAAAGAAAATCCAGGAGAAGTGTTAAAACAGGTGTACGGTAAGTGTCATTATCATCCACCAGGTGAAAATTGAGTCCAAGACCAATGAGTCCTTTTGGGGGTTATTACCTATTGGTACAACTATTTCAGATCCAAATTCACCTAAAGTATCCGGACAATGGTGTCATTATTAGTAAAACCACACACACTTTTCGTTAGCAATTTTAGTAAGGTTTTATGGTTTCAGGAATCCAAGAGAAATAAAAATGATTTTAAAGGTATTATAGTGATAGGGAATTATGATATATCATTTATAACGTAGTAATAAAATTAACAAAATTATGAATAATAACATTGTCCATTAAAATGAGACTGAATTAATAAGGTTCATAAAAGTATTGGGAAAGGATGGGTGAGAAACCCTTATTTCATCATAGTAATGGCTTATGAAAATAATATAATTAGAGGGAATAAATGAAATATAATTTAATATATATCACATGGAATATAATACCATGTAATAATAATAATTTAAGTATTAAAAATGAAATTTAAAAAGAAAACACACAAAATCAATGAACCTGAAAATGAAAGGGGAGGATTGAGGAAACCCTTACATTGAAAGGATGCTTTTTAATTCTAAGTATGTAATATTTAGAACATTGGAACCACCATTGATAGACTCTTGATAAGGATATTTAGAAATAAATTGTTCTCAAAATATTTTGATAAAATAATTGAGCAGGGAATAGGGGTATTTATACTTTAAGAGGGGTCGTTTTAACTTATTATACATTGATTATTTTGTAGTTAAGGATAAAAACATCTGGGTGGAAATAATTGAAATGATTGTTGTTGAAAATTAATATTTTAATGGGTGGTTAGGGTATTCAAATAAATCAAACACCCATTTAACTATATATTTTTAGGTATTTTTGTTCTTTTACCTTTTTTACTTTAACCCACTACATTAATTTACTTATATTGTTGTAACTCTTTTTTTAGCATGCCAAAATTTTTTTGTCTAAAAATTAAATTAATATTATTATCTTAGTTACAAATTATTATTTAAAATTTTCAATCCATTTTACTTGATTCAATTTATAAAAGTGATAAAAATTAATTCAAATATAATACATGTCTGACTCCTAAAATTAGTTTTATTAGAAAAGATAAAATCATAGTTTTAAAAATGTTATGATTGTGGTTATAAATGTAACTGATTATATATTATTTCATTTACTAAATAAATTTTGATCAATAAAAGGGATTAAAAATTTTTAAGTAATCATAATATCAAGGTTATATGATAAGAGTTTTGATATTTCATAAAAAATGATATTTTCACTTTTTACCCCAAAAATTAACTTTTTAGGAAACTAACATAAATTACCCCAAAGATAATTTCAATGTGTTGAATCAAAATAGTATATTTACTTTATCAAAATAGTACTATAAATGTGATAATTTTATCTTTTAAATAAAAAATTATTTGTTAAAAATTAAAAGTTTTTATGACATAGAAAAATATCTGGATGTTATAAAAATTACCTAGGACTTCATTTATTTGTATCGTCATGTAAAAGAATTTTATAATATAATTAAATTAAAATAAAATTTGTTTAAAACTATTAATTTTATCATAAATCATACTTTTAATGTAAATTAAATATTTTTTGGTTTCTAAAAATATAATAATAAAACTATCCTAACAGTCACTTTATTGCATCATTAATCATAATGACCAAATATCTTATTGATTAATGGTAATAATTCCAATTACATATATTGGAGATTTTTATTCATTATAAATGTCCATATTTCCAAATAATTATGCCATAATTCTTAATTCATCATTCACTACCTCACTTACAAAGGTTTCTAGACACGTTCTAAAAATTGGTTACATTTTTCTAATGCATCTATTCATTTTTATGAACTTTACAACATGGGAGATCTTCTAAGTGGAATTAAAACTAATGGAGTTTGTTTTAGTGAAATTACTATTCTTCAATTTTTAAATCCCTTTACTATTCCTAGTTGTACTATTCTATAATTATGTGTGATTCATAAGTTCATTTGAAAATATTTCTATGTTCTTCTGTTGTAAAACAATCATTATAAAATAAGAAGTACTTTTATTAATAACATAAAGGAATTTTCAGGTCATTATAATTCAAAAAAAGAAGTTTTTCCCCTCACGCTAGAGGTTTTTAGAGTTCCTAGTGACTCAAATATCAATTTAACCTTATCAAGATACTCCATTGCCTCATTGGATCCTTGATCACCACAAAACACAAGAGGATGAAAATTTTGAAATTATCATTCATGATCCAAAATTTGAGAAGAACATAAACCTACCACACATTCAAGAGTTTGTCCAGATTCAAAGACTAAAATGATAACATTTGGATCTATAGAATTACTACTTGATACATATCCTTCTCGACTTGTTGATTCATTTCCATTGGCTAAATTCTAAAACATATCTAAAACACAAGATTTAATCAAACCATCCCAAATTCCAATATAAGGAAAAAATAATACCAATTTAAAAAAATAATTTCCACAAAACATCCAATATCATTTCATTTTAAAATCTACTATTAATTACACCTTCCACTACCCAGATAGGTTAATACAAAATAGATTTTAATAATTAGAAACATCCCTAAAATAGTGCATTTCACTATTAAAAAATCTCCCCCATACTTGACATAAACTATTTTAACATGAACCCAGTAAAATTAATTCCTTGAAAACTAAAAAAACACAAAATCATTTCATTAACATAAATCATTTGTGTCAATGTTTAAACTTTTTCACAGAGGCAACTCAAAACACCCAAAACATAGTTTGAAAATATTCTTAAACACCCAAGAATAAAACATTGCATTCAATTTTTGATCAAAAAACATATAAAAACTATAAATATTTACTTAATTTAACACAAACAAGACTCATAAAGCATAATATTGTTTTAAATAACCAATGGAGTGAATAAACTAAAAATTACAATACTTCTCCACTATGCATAGTTTTGATGCACAATTTTTCGAACCAGGTGCCAACCATTCAAGTACCACTAAATATCACCAAAAATAGTTACAAATGGTTTTTTCATGGTTTAACAGACTCGTGTATTAACTTTGTGCCTCTAAATTTACACTAATTTCACCCTAGGACTAGTAATTTAAAAAAACACTTCTCAAGATCTTCCTTAATCTCAGAGTAGTAATAACCATATCAAAATATCTCAAGAATAAAAAATTATAAAATCAAAATTCAAAACAAAAAATCCTTTTACACTTGATAACTCATGGTGTAACATGAATACTATACTTATAGGCACTCTTATGCACCTACCACACAAGATATGATAGTCATATCTTGAATATAAAATCAAAACCTAAATAAAAAGAAGTCTCTGATACCATTTTGTAATGAACTGGATTGGTTCAACCTGATATATCATTCAGACCAATCTATATAAAGGCTCGAGGAACACTCCTAGTCTCCCCAAGATGGATAATAGTTATAGGCTATCAAAAGTGACTAATTTGGAATGATTTTATCATTCAGAAAACAGGAAAAAACAATGTGTTCCAACTAGGAACCTAACATGAGGTTTCAATTAATTGTATAACTAGACCTATACAAAATGTATTTATACAACAAAAACATCATATGAAAATATAATAATAGTAAATAAATACCAAAATATCTTACACTATCATTTTACACTTAAAAATAACCTTTTATACAATTCTTATTCATACCATGAAACGGAATAAAAGATAAAAAAAATAGGAGGATAGAGATGTTGATAAACTACGCGATTAAAATTGGTCAAAAGAACTGTTGAGATGAATTACATCATCTACATGTGAATCTCAAGTCACTACCATGAAGTAAGCATCAATCAATTCCAAATGTAGAGTGGTAGTAACGCAACTCATAACCAGAGACCTAAGAACCTGAAAAAGATATGATGACTACATACCCCCGTTATGAGTATATAAGATGTTATCCCAATGATAGTAGGATAACTCCATGAGTTAATTTCATTTATTTTATAAAATAAACCATGAATTTTAGTTTGAAAATAAATATTATCAAATAGTTTCTCATTTAAATTATATGGTTTAAAATAAAAAAACACCTAAGAACGTTCCTTACAGAATTATTGTCTTTAAAAACCAAATCCAAACATTCCCTTTTCATTTAAAACATCAATTTTGAAAAAAAAACATTCACCTAATTTTAAAAACTCTTTTATTGTAATTTCAATAAAATCCAGCACTTTGAAAACGACAACCCCATTTTTCCTTTGAAAAATTTATCACACTTCTCAAATAGAAGAATGGAAAAGGGAAAAAAATAGAATGAAAATCCATATAATGTCATAAAATAATAACAACAATATAATGGAGAAAAATTATTCAACATCAAGATTAAACCAAAAGGAAATCAATAAATAAAAATTAAACTCCATCCAAGTAACAAGAAACTATATGTTAGTAAGTAGTAAAGAATAATAGCGTATAATATATATAATAAGAAAACATCATAGGTACTAATGGGAAAATACTCGGCATGCATAGTTGGATCCTACTGTAAATAGTTTAATGTTCCTATAAATAATCACATTATTCTCTCTCAACTAGACTCACTGGTGACATATCCTTAGCTTGGACATAACATTCAACCATGGGACACCATCTAGTGTGTAACTATTAATTATAAAGGTATCCATCCTATGATTTATCACTTAGTATCCTAGGGTTCCTCATTGAATATATAAAGGAGTTGGTCAAATATTAAGACAAAATAAATCAAATAACAGTCACATATCCCAAGGGTAATATAATACAACAATCATATACATCCCACCTCCAATACACCCCCTTCAATGGAGAACTCCTTTCCCAAATACATAAATATGAATAAAAATTCATTTAGAGATTAACACATGAATACAATTATCAATAATGGGTAACAATAGGGTTAAAAAAGGGTGTAACTATCAATCAATAAAATCTCTTTCTCACAAAATGGAAAATGAGCATTTTATTTTAAACCAATAATCACACCTTTGGAAATCCCTTTAGAAACAACTTTGAGAAAAAGTGTTTTAGGAGAACATAAACAATATCAATGCATCATCATGCCTAAATTGCCAAATATATCCTCAAAAAATAAAATTATGGGACATAAACCCTTTCAAAAAAACCATGGATAAAATTTTAAAATATGAATAATTCACATATTAAATTAACTTTGAAAAAAAACCACAATTAATGAGTCGTTTTCCTAAAAAGTAACATCGTTGACATTTTATCAAACACTTTGAATGCATAAAATACCATTTGAACGAAATTGTCATTGAATTAAAAAAAATAATCCATTGATACAATTTAAAATCATTTAAAAACCTCATTTATATAACATATACCATATTTATCTAGATTAAAAGTGGGTTTAAGACATCAAAGACCCATGGAACTCTCAAATAAAAGGAAATGGAATAGAAACACAAACCTCAACTGACATAAACATGTATCCTTCAAATAAATACATTAGAATAATCTAAAATATAGATATTAAAACCCCTAAAAACTAAAAATATAAAATTATTAATAGATATAGACATATAAACTCATCCAACATAGCCATTGGGGTTTGATAAGAAGAAAAAAATAGGAAGAAACCAAAATAAGAAGTAAGGAGAGGCTCTTACCTTTAAATCCTAGTGAATATGAAACATTAAATAACCCTAGAACCCCCATTTAAGGGATTAGAAAAGTATTAATAGGGAATGGAAGTTACATATGTCAATAACTTTGAATTAAGGGAGTAAATAAAATATTCCGTAAATAAAAAGAAGAAGAAAATACAAAAATAAAAAAACCTAAATAGTGCGCACGATTCACTCAAAATATTTAATAAACCATGTGGTAACCATTTAGTATTCATTTTTAATAACATTAAATACTGAATTCCTTCCACTGCATGGTTTTCTAAACCATGTTCCTAATCGTGTGCACCTATAAAGGCTTGAGAAATTCCAAAAATCCACCCTGAGACAACCGGAACTCAAGGGAAATATTAACCATATAAAAATAAGTAAGTATGATAAATTTCAAGGTTCCACATGATTAGTATTTAGTAATGTGTAATATTTTAATAAAATATATGATAAAATAAATAAATGTGCATCTATATATAATTTCAATCTCTTTATTCATTAAAAATACATTTTCATAAAAACCAATTTTATGCGTCATACGCACTTATACTAATTTTTATCAGATATATAAATTTAGTATAATAAAATGGTTTTAATATTTTTAATTATAATATAAAAGTTTTGTAATAAGGTTAATTTCATTTCTATTATAAAAATATGTTATAAAAGTTAATATTAGTTAGAAAGACGAACCATTATTTTTCTGGTGAATTTTTTTAGTAAACATTTTGTAATTTTTCTCTACAAAAATTAAAATAGTTCAGTTTTTATGACTCTAATATGATGTTTAAACATATAGACAAAAAATATATTCATATTTAATTATTTAGTAATTTATAATAAAAAATAATATAAATACTTATTGTATAAAATGACATTTTTTATAAGAATGGTTTTTCTATATAATTTATGTTTTAATTTAAAAGTTAATTTTCTCATATTTATAAATATAATTTAATTAAATGAATCCAAAATTAAAAATCATTATTTTTAAACTACTAAGAGTATCCATCTTATATATTTATTTAAAAAATAATTTTTATAGTAATTTTTTAATAAAGGTTAATATGGGTAAAAATGGGTAAATTAAAGTTGCATGAATTATGTTATGTTTAAATGATACTTATAACTTATATAAGAAAATTTCTAGGTTGGATATTCATAATCACATTTATAAAAAACCTTTACTCACCTAAATTATCTAACTCCCTTGTGATTCCATCTTTCCCCCTCACCCAAATTTCAATTCGAAGGAAAGGTCTTTATTTTTTCGCTATAAAAGGAGATCACATCAACCAACTTAAAGAAACACTTACCCTATGAATTACTCTTGAACCCCTACCAAATTTTACTCTGAAATAATATTATTACTCATTTTTATCCCTTGTTAATAGGGAATTTTCCCGAATCCCCCACTTATAAGACATATTTTTAGAGAAGGCTCAAACACTCAATGTGTGTATTATCCACTCCCTGACTTTCTATTCCCTATTTTTCTCATCATCCCTTGTCGATACCAATTATAACTATAGTAATATTATTAAATAGGTATCATTAGTATATTTAATTCTTATTTTATTAATATATTATTCATTTTCCATGATCCTCCCATCCATTCAAAAAATAGAATGTTGGTAGTGTTTAGAGCGAACCACCACCTCCATGAACAATATATTGTTTTTAGTCACCACATTTCATGGATGGTTTAAAATATTTATTTGGAAAATAGATATTCTATTTATGAAATTATTAATATTATCTATAGATAAATTATTCATTTTATTAATTATAATAAAAACAAGTGATCATTGTAAATTTAATCGATTAAAATGAGCATACCTAGAAGAAAAATGATTTCTTTTTTCTAGGTAATAGATTTGTATATATTATATTATTCTCTTAAATATTAAAAATTATTATTTATCATATTAATAAAATATAAATAGTTTCATTTTACTTCTATAATAATGATTTTATAACCTAATCAGTTCATAATCATTCTTATACATTAATTATGGCATGTTCTTATTTGGGTTAGTTTAACCACCAAAATGGGTTATGCTATAAATTTAAATCTTTGAATAATATGGAAAATTTATTAATAGTAATATTATATATTAATGAGTAAATACTTTTTAGTTTTTAGTTATTTAAAGTAAATATTAATTTTTAAACCCAATATTAATATACCACCTTTCATTCATTATAATTATTGAAACAAGTCTATAACTAATATCATATTCATGAATCATAATAAAAATCTCATCGAATTATTTTAAAAAATTATAAATCATTTTGTATTATCTATTAAAATACCTTATATAAAATAGGAATTATTAACTGGGTTTTAATGAATGAGTATCAATATCGATATTACATAGAATGTGTGAAATAATCAAAAGCACTAACATCCGATAGTGAAAAAAAACCATAACAAACTAAGTAATGTATAATGCATTATTATAATTAAATATTATAAAATATAATATATGTGATCAATGTTTTTAAATAATTTATTAATATGGTTATATTTACTATAAAGGAATTTAAATAACTTCCATGGAAGTCGATAAAAAATGTAAGGGTTTCTCATCTAAAAAATTCATTCTTTGATACATGTTTTGTATTATGCGCATATTTTCTTTTATATGGTTTATATACTACCTAATTGGAATTTTAGATCATTATTCTCACTTTATTAATGGTATCTAATTTTAAATTTCTACTTCTCTCGTTGAATTGGTTTTTATTCCATTGTTACAAAATTTATAAGTGTTTTAATAAACTAAATTTATGTTCATTGAGTTATGATCATTATTCCTAAACGTTATTCTTATATTTTAGGTACAATATAACCTATTATTGAATTATATTTTACATTATAACATGATTCATTGGAATTAAATTTTTTATCATGAACTCCCTTTAGAAGGATTATGGTGTCAATTATTTTCTATTTTAAAACACCATTTTTATGAAATTTCAATATTGTTAATAATAATCATCATCTTATCCTATATCTATTTCACCTCAATGACCATATTATTTCATTTTAAAAATATTTCCTTTTCATATTTTGAAACAAAAATATGTGATATATCATTTGATCTTCTTATTTACCTTTACCACTTTTCGAATAACAGTTTTATTATACATTTTATTATGCGGGTTTCAATAAATGAATTTTAAAATATTAAGTGCTTTATATTATTATTCATATATTTTATCTTCCACTAGACATTTCCTCTATATAAAAATTATGTATTTTTTTTCAAAGATCCATTTTTTATATATCTTTTAAAGTGGTGTTTTAAAAATTATATCATGTTTCTATGTTGAAAAAGATTTTTTAAAGTGAATCATAACTTCATCTCATTATGAAAATGATAAAAAAATGTTTTCTAAAAAATATTTTTTATAGATCTGATTCAATATTATCATTCTCTCCAAAATTGATACATATTTTTTATTTATGTTTCATTAAGTACCATTTAAATTTCCCCATGAAATAATCCTTTTGGGAGATTGAATTTTGGTATCATATGACTGAATTCTTGATGAAAGTTTATGGGATACAATTTGAAATGATATTGAAACCAATTTTCTTTAAATGGGTTATTCATAATATGATATATGAATAATTTCATGTGGAAAAAATTGGAATTAATATGATGAGAGAAATATTATATATCCCTCTAATGCATAGGATAAATTATTTTATCTCATTAGATAATGATGTGCATAGTGAGCATTTTTATTTGTCCACAACCTAAATCGTGGGAATTTTTATATTTTCCTAACCCGAGTCATGGGAATGTTTCTTCATTGACAACAAAATTCATGGGAATATTTCTTTTATACAAATTGATTCACAGTGATATTTCATTTTTCACAACCTTGGTGATGGGAATATAGATTTATTCACATAATAAGGCCTAGGAATTCTTATTTGTTCACAAATCGATACATGGACATTCAGTTCATATAATAATGCATGGGAATCATTATATTTTATCAAAATCTCATTATTTATAATTAATATTTAATATTTATTTGTTTATGTCACATTTATATTTTATTATATATACCTATTTTATTCTCTAAGACTCATGATTATTATGTCTTATTTTCAAACTCTTACACCATGGTATATGTTCATTAATTCTAGGTTTATATATAAGGACCCAACCTTAAAAATTACATAATCTAGTAAATCATTTTATAATTAACTTTCGTACATTACCAAATATCTTTAGAGTTTAGATTTTTTTTGATAATTAGGACATAATTGTTTCATACTAAACCATAAGAATACAAAGTTGGTACTAATAAAACCATATCCATTTCTTCCATAATACAAATGTTTTTAATAAAACATGAATTCTTTTCATGAAAAATATTCTCAACATTCAACTTGGATTATTATTTTATCATACTGATAATTAAACCCTTTGAGTTTTTTTAAAACATCGGTAGAGCACAAAAATCATAGTAAGGAAGATAAAAATAAGGAAAGAAACTAATATTCCCTGAATACTTATAAGAATATGAAATAAGTTTCACAAAGACATTCTTCTCACCCATAAATTGTAATAAACTTTGTGAAAACATTAGATTTATATAAAACATAGAAAACATAAATAATACCATATAGGTAACTTGAGGAATTAATTAAAGAGTGTTATTAATATATTATAGAACTGTATTCTTATTTATTATACCTTATATGATCTCTTATAATAACTTTTCACCCATTTATTGATAATATTCTGTTCTTTTCATTGATTCGGGTGTGTTTATTTCATGGTTTCCATGGTCAGTTCATTATAGATTTTCTTGTCAAATGGAAAAAAACTCCAAAATTAGAATAAAATGGAATTAATATGCTTCCATAATTTTATATTATACCATATATCATTTTGTTTTCTGATATGAGGATGATTCGTTAGATAAAACATTAATGAAAATGATTTAATTTATTTTTATTATTTTTATGACCATCATGAACTAATATAATTTTCTTTAATATCATGTTTATATATTGGTTCTAGAACATTATATAACTTATAATATGTATAATAAAATCTATTTAACCATAATAATGGTTTTATGAACATACATGATGGAGATGAAATAAAATGAACACACATCATCCACGATGATGGTAAATTAACACCTAACAGACAATGTTTTCATTTTTAGAATAATTGAATAAGTGGAGAGTTTTGATGATGGTTATTACATTAAAATAATAAAAATAAGGTATATTCAATATATTGGAGTTATAATGTCACTTTGGACTGGGGATGAGGATAGAATAAGAAAAGAAAATAAATTGAAAAGAAAATAAAAGAAAAAGAAAAAGGATTTTACCTCTTCAGTTATTCACCCAAAGATGCTCAGTAGGTCACTTGGTTTCGGTCTTTTGGTGATTCAAAAAGGTCCGGGATTGTGGGAAGAGGATTGGGATGTGAATTGGGAAGAAATTAAAAAATATAGAGGCTTTGAGGTGTGAGAATAATAGGTTTTGAGGAGTGGTATTTATAGTGGATGAGAGGCATGTTTTCTCATTATTAAATTCATTAGTTTACTATTTTGGCTCAAGTATATGAATAATTTGTCCATTATCACTAAATATATTTCAATAATGAAGGTTTTTTCGATATTATGATTATTACATCATCAATGACATAAGAAATAGTGTATTTATCTTATAATGTATATATATTGTATATTAACATATTTTACTATTAAAAAAATTCATGTATTTTAGAAAAATCCGAGAAATTAACCCCAATAATTTTCTAAAATGTATAATTCAAAAATAAACTTCATTTTATTTAAATCAGTTTCTAAATATGAGAAATTTATTTATTTTAATTAAAATAATCATTTACTAAAAAATATCAATTTTATAATTATAACAGGTTTTATAAAATTTTGAAAAATTAATTATATTCTAATAAAATTATTTTATAATAATGAGATAAAAAAATATTAATTAATGAATCTATTTTATGAAAATATATTTTACTTTAAATCATTATATTAATTATAGAATTGTAATTCAATATTTATGGATTACAAAAATACCAATGCATAATTAATTTTTTTAAGACATTTAATTACATATACAATGATATAAATATATCATATTTTCATTCATAAGATACCAAAATCTTATTTATAATTTCATAGGTGAGGTTACTATTTTATTAAAGTATATTCTTTACTTTTTTTAAATACAACTTATTTCATTAAACATTTATTATGAATCTAAATGTTAAATTCCAAAATGAAATCAACTTATTTTATATGTACCATGGTTGTTACATTATCACAGCCTTCTAGAAATTGAATCCTTGAACTTTTTATTCACTTATTAAACAAGTGAGGATAAATTATCCTCACAACATTTTATGATTCTCATGTTGCTTCGTCAACTACGTGGTTTATCCACAAAACCATAACCTAGTGAATTACTTTATTCTGCAGTAGTTTATCTCTATGGTGAGGAATCAGAATAGGGTTTTACTCATAAGAAAGACTCTCTTCCAGTTAAACTACTTCGGAAATAAAAACAGGATATGAATCTTACATAAACTTTCTTAACATCAAAACATGAAAAAAGTTCTCTACTTGGGAAACATCGAAGGAAATCCACTATATGGGAAACTGATCCAACCTTATCCAAGATTTCATAAGGTCTAATAAACCATGGAATTAGATTTATTTTCTTAAAAATATTAATAACATTTTTTCATGGAAATATTTTATGGAAAACATGATCACATACCTCAAAAGAAAAGTCTATCTTCCTATTACCCACATAAGTTTTTGGCCTGCTTTGAGCTTTCTTTATGTGTTGTTCAATCATCTTCACTTTATCAGCCACTTACTCTACTAATTTTAGTCTCATCAAATTCATTTACCCAAACTCGTCCCTAAATTATGTAGTTTGAAAACACTTTCTATATATTGCCTTAAATGGTTCCATTTGTATACTGGAATGATAACTGCTACTATAAGAAACCTTAACTAAATAAAATGTTGATCCCAAATTCCTTGGTAATCCATTGCACAAGATCTATGAATATTATCAAATATCTGAATATTTATCTTTGTTTATCCATAATATTGATATTGAAAGGTCATGCTAAAATTTAATTCAACTACCAATGACTTATGAAGTCCTTTCCAAAAGTTAAAAGTTAATCTAGGAACATGGTCAAACACCATGGAAAGAAGAACTCCATGTAACTTGACTATCTCTTTGAGGTATAGTAGAGATACTTGATCTAAAGACATTGTATCTCAAATTTGAAGAAAATGTTAAAATTTAGTCAATTGATCAATAATAACCCAAATCGCATTATAACCTTGAGAGGTCTTTGTTAGTCTCACCACGAAATCCATTGATATATTTTTCCATTTAAACTCTAGTATAGGAAAAGGCTAATGCATCCCCTTTGGTAGTTGTCTCTATGCTTTAACCAATTGAAAATTCTTACATCTCACTGTAAAATAAAAAAAATCTATTTTCATTAAATCCCACTTGTAATACTCTCAAAGGTCTCTGTATATCGTTGTGATTCCTAGATTAATTGAAATTTGAGAACTATGAGATTCACACAACAATTGTTTATTCAGATGTGAATCATAAGACATACATAATATCTTCTAAAATCTCAAAACACAATATTTATCAATGATAAATTCTAGAAACATACCCATTTTATTCAAATATACCATTTTCTATAACTCATGGTCTTCCTTCTACACATTCTTAATTCTATCTGATAGAGACGACTACACTGACACACAAAACAAAATAGAGGAACTTGATGCACCAATAACATCCAATCCAAAATTCATCAATTCATTAATCAAGGGGTCATGTTCCAAACATAACATGGTTAATGTTGCATGATATTTTTGACTCAAGGAATACACCACATTGTTTGATTTTTTAGGATGGTAATTGATTGTGAAATCATAATCCTTTATCAGTTACAACTATCTTCTCTACCTCATATTCAATTCCTTCTAAGTAAATATATACTTTGAACTTTTATGGTTAGTATATATTTCATATTTGGCTCCATAAAAATGATTCCTCTAAATTTTTAAAGTGAATACTATTACTGCTAATTCCAAATCATGTGTGATATAATTTCACTCATGAGGTTTCAGTTTTTTTAATGCATAAGCAATTACCATATCCTTCTAGATCAGAACAAAATCAAGTCCCTTCAATGAATCATTATTGTAAATGAAAAAATAACCATATTTAGAAAGACGTTCCAAACATTTAGCATTCAAAGATCTTATTTTTAATTCCTGAATACAAATATCATAGTCTTATATCTAAATAAATTTAACCCATTTTCATGTTAACATAGTTATCCGGATAGATAACCTTGAAAAGTTATTAGAGATTGTTAGTTATAGCCTAATAATCCAAGAAAACTACTAATATTAGTGATATTTGAAGGTATTTTCCATTCCTCAGAAACTTTTGTTTTGTAAAGATCAACTATTATTCCACCCTTATTTATAATGTTCCCAAGAAAATAAATCTATTGCAACAAAAAAACACATATGATAAATTTCCTTTATATAAACTTTTCATTAAGGATTTGTAGAAAAATCCTTAGATGTTTTTCATGACCCTTATAAATTTTTTATAACAATAGAATATAATCAATAAAAAGAATAAAAAACTTTTCCAAATATTCACATAATATTCTATTCATAAGATCCATAAATACAATCGGGCATTTTTCAAACCAAATGGCATAACAACACAATTGAAAAAATACTGATCTTCCTTGAGCAGATCAAAGAATCCATCTATATGAGGAAATGTATACTTACTATTGAAATTAATTTTATTCAAATCTCTATAATCAATAAAAAGTCTCATGGAACCATCTTTATTTTTAATGAAAAAATAGAAGTATCTCATGGTGATGTTCTAGGATAATGAAACTTTTATCAAGAAACTCCTATATCTTTTTTTTTAATTCTAAAAGATAAATTTAATTCCTTCGATAATGGGGGATTGAGATTGGAATGTCGTCAGGAACTAATTAAATAGTAAATTTCACTTCTCAAATAGATATAACATCATGAAACTCATCAAGAAACACATACACATATTCATTTATCACTGGAACATCTTTCATTTTAATTGTTCCCTTGTTTTCAGCAGTATTTTTAAGATAACATTCATTTCCAAATTTTAACATTTTCTCTGACTTATAATATGTTTTCAATGATATAGGTTTATTCTTGTATAAAAATTTATACTCTTTATGAAAAAAACTTATTTATCATTGCAATAAATTGTATCATATATGTAACAGCCCGAGATTTTATGAAACATATTCTTTTTTTATTAATGTCTTGTGTTGTACGCTACACCAAAAGGAGCTTGCACAACACACATCCTTGACTTGCCTTGCATTACACGCAATCGCGACCTTCCTCGATAGCGTGTGTAGTACGCAATACCGAGTTTCACTAAACAACGATATGCTATAAAAATATTATTAAAACTAGCCGTTATGAATAGTAATAACCACTTTTTGAAATCCAGTAAATCTTATTTTTCTAAATGAACTTTATTTTTGGATTCGGAGTATCGAATTTAGCCTAAGGAGAAATTTTGGTAATTTTCGGATAACTTTCATATTTTGATGAATAGTGGAAATTACTAAATTTTAATTAAGAACAACTTTTTTTAATCGAAATAATTAATAGTGATAAATTATTAATTTGAGTGGTTTTAAAGTATATTTATAATATATTTTTACAATTTAATACAATGTTGGTCATTGGATGTAATTTCACATTTAAACTAGACATAAACAAGTGTCAATCTTTTGATAGATTTTGTTTCTTAAAAACACGCTATTTGTTTTAACAGCGGGATTTAATTATAAAATTAATTAATGCAACTTATATGTTGGGAATTTTGTAAAATAGAAATCATTTTTGAATTCGGAATATCAATTATACCTTAGGGTGAAATTTTGGCATTTTTCTGAAAAACTTCAATTTTTGATGAATAGTGAAACCACTAAGTGGTAGGTTAAAAACTGAATTTTGCATAAAACTTAATTTTACCGCTTCTGTGAATGGAATTTCGAAAATCCGAGAGACACGGTTAATATCAAGGACTAAAATGTGGTTCAATGAGATGAAAATAATTTTTGGTGAATAGTAACTTTTTACTTTTTTTTACCGCGGTTAATAGTAAATAGGGTAACTAAGGGTAAATATGATATTAATATTACCCTAACACATGTCCTAATTCTATTGGACAAGTGTAATTCGACCAAAAACAAACTTAGGAATAAAATATGACCATTTAGGCCCACTTGGATTAGATTAGGACATTTATTATTAATTTATTTAAAGAAGGGTTAAAATAGTTAAAATCAAAGTTTAATAAGTAAATCATTTTTAATATGGGGTTATACATAAGATAAATTCTACTATAAATATTCATTAGAAATCTAAAAATATTTCCTACATGATGGTATTTTATTTGTAATTTTTAGACATCAAATAATATAATTTATTTATGACACAAAGATGATGCAGTAATTATCTTATCAATGAAATATTGACATAATTGATGTTATAAACACCAAAATAAATGTAATTTGAGACTTTTTATGAATTCCACTAATTTTCTAGGTTACTATGATATATTAGTGTTGATTTAATTAACTTGGTTCGAACATATAATTCTGTTATGGCTTTTACAAAAATCATATATCAAATAGTGTCAAAATTGACACAAAATAGTTTTTAAATCAAATATTATATTATTAATTGTTATTTTATTCCTAAAAATCTAAGATTCGGCCAAATGACTTAGATAAGGATATATGTATTAATAATATACAATTTGGGGTTCGTTTGGCATGTTATAGTAAGTTTATTAACCATATAGTGAAAGAAAACAAAAAGACACGATAAAAGTTAAATTATTTAACTTAGAGTTAAATCTAATTGATAAGGTTAAAATAATACCCTAAACTTGTCTAAATCCTATTGGTTGATAGGATTTCGACCCATCCCCACTTTATCTTCGAAATAAGACCCTTTGGAACCATTATAAACCGATTTTGACTTTAATATAAAATAATATTTTGAGATATTCCTAAGGTGCCCCTCTCCTCCCCTATAAAAGGACACCTCCTCCCCCTCCTCCTCACACCAATTTGAGCACTCAAGCTCGGCCAACCCCTGACAATTTATCCTCTCCACTTCCCTATCAACATCCTAGAGGTTCTGGTCTTCCTCAAAGACCAATTTTAGTGCCCTAAGAGGAGGTCTCAAAGAGGCACTTCAAAGAAGAGGTAATTACCGTTACCAATTCTTTCATCTTTATTTCTTCTTCCACTTCTTCTTCTTAGGTTGTTTCATTATGAAGTAATAACATCAGTATCACTAATATACTGATATGTTATTATAAGTATGAAACAAACCTATTTCATCATCTATCCATCCTACGGAAAAAGAAATCACCGCGCGTGCGTACGTACTGAATACCGTCTCCACGCCGTGGTGTAATCTATTTTCCACCACCACCTTACATGGATGGGTATAATGGTGTAAAGAATAACTATAAATAGTTATTACAACATCATATTGATTCTGATATATTGTATAATTCACTCCAATTCAATTCAATAGAAATGATATCATCGCTCGTGCGTACGTACGGACTACCGTCTCCACGACGCGATGAGATTCATTCTCCATGTTAACCATTTAAGAATGATTATAAAGTATATATAAGAAATAATAATGAAATATATGACATTATAAAGCTACTGGATTTATGTATATATATACATATGTATGTCATCTACTTACTTCCATTTCAAGACAATAAGGAAAGGAAAACAACGTTCATGCGTACGTACGGACTACCGTCTCCATGAACGGTGTTTTTCATTTTATTTATCTACCTATCATATATATATATATATACTGAATATATATGATATATAAATCATATTTTATATTCTGGAAGTAAGTAAATCATGATATAAGTAATAATAATGTCAAGAACAACAAGTCAAAACACCTACGATAAATGAAACGATTTTACCCAAAACGCTTCTTTAACATGGAGTTTACAAAAGAACGGGTAATATAATGTCATAAGTGAACCATATATGATATCATAACAATGAATATGATTCTGTAATAAGTCAATAACATGATTTAAATCATTATACAGGAGGTTCGGACACTTACAAAGCAAGTCGGACCTAAGGTAAGGGAAATATCACAATCTCATTTTTATCCGAGATTGTTTATACTTTGAAATTTACTGGGGTGTATTTTATTATCCACATCCATGTTTCGTCAATATGTAATATTATTTCCATCCACCTAAAATTGTTTAAATCCAATTTTACCCTTAGGTGAGTTTTTAGTAAAGAATATGAAAGGAATCTTTTGTCGTTTTTCCGTACGAGGTACTTTTTGACTTTTCCGACAAAAGTACGAATAATGTTTTTTTTAACTTATACGGCACGAACGGATTTTTACGGTTTTATAAAGCCTTATTTTCATGAACCTTCCTCCAAAATATTTCATGACTATTTTTAATAAAATCTCTTTCTTTTAAAATTGTATGATGTTTTGTGAAAAGAAATTGATTTTGAAGAAGAAAGGATATTTTCCTCAAGAATTCATTTCAAGTGTTTTATCAAAATTATTTTCCATCTAAGATAATAAAGGGTTCTGTTTCTATCCATATTTTTACATTTATTTGACTATGTTGTGATGGAATTATGTTTATGAATTCCTTTATCTTATATGAATGGTTTTATGATGTCATGTTGTTTAAGAATCCCATTTTTATTACATGGGATATGCAATGATGTATGATTTATGATTTTGTGGCACACATAAGAAAGGATTCATTAAGAGATGGGTGGGACCTATATCTCCCTCCAATGCATTGGGTAAAGATTTTATATCTCATGAGATAGACATGGCTGGAATGGTAGGTTATACCGGTTCAGTGAAACAGGACTGAAACGAGGATTACTCGATTCAGAAAGGGACTTTGTCCACTAAGATAGTCTTGGCAATGAGTCTTGACTAACAAGAAATGATTCTCTATGATTATGTGTGTATGCCACAATGAGTAATGTTTTAAGTTATGATTTCATTTCACTACTATGATTTATCCCATGTTATGGAATTATGCTCTCTTTTGCAGGTTAAGATTTCCAAAAATGTTATGTTCTTATGAAAATTATGTGATTGATATTTCCTTTGTTTACCCTTACTGAGCATTTGAGCTCACCCTTTTATGTTTTCTTTTCCCCAGGATATAAAGAAAGGTTTTAGGTAAAAAAAAGAAGACCATTATGGGAGATGTTGAAGATCTTTCCCCACGATTAGAAGATTATACTCCGAGTTTCCAAAGACACTAAACTATTACGGTCCTTGTGTGTGTGTTTTTGTTATGTACTAAGTATTCCGCAAATGTAATGTAATGTCCATGTACGTCAAGATACGGGTCTCTACAGTTGGTATCAGAGGAAAGGTTTAGTCAACCTTTGGAAACTAGGATGCGAAAACGTTAGTGAGATCCCTAGAGATATTTCTAAGGTATGTCTAGGGATGTCTCTAAGGATAAGTATACGTATAGGTTATAGTCCTAGAATTGCGCTAACGATCTTAGAATTTAACCTAAGATGTTAGATATTAAGGGTACTCCCCCTTTATAATGTTGTTTTCCCTAGCATGATTTTTGCCTCCTACCGATTTCTTTTTGTGTTTTAGTTAATGGAGGGAACCAGAAGGAATTTGGTTAAGATTGAATCCAATGGACAAATTGGTGACTATGAGCAACAAAATTGGGTAATTCCTAGAGAGAAAGATATTGTGATTACGCCGAATCAGTCATCGCGATATATGATTAACAAGGTGAAATTTAGTGGTATGGCTAATTCATCAAAGAAGAGGAAGATAAACTATTATGCATGTTCGCATGTTGAGGAGCATAAAGAAAGGAAGATTGAGATTTCTAAAGAAGGGAAGAAGAACCTTGAGGAATACCTCAAATGGAGGGACCGATGTTATCTGTGTGGAGAAAAGGGTCATAGAGTGACAGATTGTTATGGAGTTAAATGTCTTATTTGTGGAGAACATGGGCATTACCAACTCAATGCCCTGACCTAAAAAGTTACTTCTAAATCAAGGAAGAAATTATTCCAGGACAATTATTGGAGTGGATGGACTAAAGTGTTTATGTATTGGTATTCAAGAATAATGTTGTTGAGGTACTTTTATGGTGTACTGAAATATTTATGTATTGGTCTATTGTGGTATTCAAAGTGATTGAGATATTTTTTGGAAATAAGATGATATGCGCATAATGAAGGGAAAACGAGAAAATGAAATGTTTAATAGTATTCATGAGCTCATGATTGATATAAGGACTAAGTGATATCATGGTTTGAGTATATAGAATTTTGAGGATTTCGGTATGTGAAAAGTGTTAACTTTTAACTGCATTCAAGTTTTCACTAAGGTTCAATGGGTATTCAAGAGAGTACAAGATTAAGGCCTTTGAATGTTTGGAATGTGACCAACAAGATATATCTTATGATATATGGGGATCAATGATGGTATTAAATCTCTGGTAATCATTTTCACTATGTTATGAGAATGGACTGCAGTATTATGTATAAGCCTAAAGATTAGACTGGATTATGTTGGACATAAGTTAGTATTGTTTAAGGATAGAAGATTTTCGATATTATTGATGGGATGTTATAGTAACGTAGTTTTAGAAAAAAGGACAACCTGCAGGACGGGCGACAGCCCATCGCTTCGGACAAGGCTGTGGGAATCGAACCCACAATCGAAGTGCGACTGGCCTTTATCGCCTACCACTGACCTACAGGAAGTCCCTGTTTAGTAGAAACTAGTTTTATTATATTAAGCAGTATGATATATGAAGTATAAGCCCATTTTAGGAACCATATGTGATTAATCTCACTATAGATCGACTTATGTATATAATTTTTGCTAACCTTTTGTTTGAGACAGATGGAATGACCCGTCATTCTATCACATGATCTGCTAACACTTCACGAATAACAAATTCAACTTCATTTATTTAAGAGATGAAGTGGAAATTGTTAAAGGCACGAACAACAGCGAGATTGTACCAAAATAAAGTAAGTATTTATTCTAATTCAAATTCTTTAACTTTAGGGAAATGATCTTGAAAACCAAAAATGTTGTCCTAGTGATCTTATACCTGATGAGTCAGATGGTACCTTAGATCGTCACAAATTTATGGATTTGTGATTACTGGCTTTTCCATAGCCATGTTCTCTACCACTCTCCATCAGAACATGATGGTTGAATTTCTCTTCCATATCCATATTTCCACCTATGTGGAAACCCAGTGATTAGTTTATTTGGGTAATCGTTACATTTCATACTTTAGTTTTTAAAGCCAAGTTTTGGTATTCCTTTTTACGATGTGGGTTTCTATTAAAGAAACTTTCGAATAGTAAACCATTTATAACCCCGACGAATTTCGAGGGCGAAATTCATTTTAAGGGGGGTAGAATGTAACAGCCCGAGATTTTATGAAAAATATTCTTTTTTTATTAATGTCTTGTGTTGTACGCTACACCAAAAGGAGCTTGCACAACACACATCTCTGACTTTCCTTGCATTACACGCAATCGCGACCTTCCTCGATAGCGTGTGTAGTACGCAATACCGAGTTTCACTAAACAACGATATGCTATAAAAATATTATTAAAACTAGCCGTTATGAATAGTAATAACCACTTTTTGAAATCCAGTAAATCTTATTTTTCAAAATGAACTTTATTTTTGGATTCGGAGTATCGAATTTAGCCTAAGGTGAAATTTTGGTAATTTTCGGATAACTTTCATATTTTGATGAATAGTGGAAATTACTAAATTTTAATTAAAAACAACTTTTTTTAATCGAAATAATTAATAGTGATAAATTATTAATTTGATTGGTTTTAAAGTATATTTAGAATATATTTTTACAATTTAATACAATGTTGGTCATTGGATGTAATTTCACATTTAAACTAGACATAAACAAGTGTCAATCTTTTGATAGATTTTGTTTCAAAAAACATGCTATTTGTTTTAACAGCGGGATTTAATTATAAAATTAATTAATGCAACTTATATGTTGGGAATTTTGTAAAATATAAATCATTTTTGAATTCGGAATATCAATTATAGCTTAGGGTGAAATTTTGGCATTTTTCTGAAAAACTTCAATTTTTGATGAATAGTGAAACCACTAAGTGGTAGGTTAAAAACTGAATTTTGCATAAAACTTAATTTTACCGCTTCTGTGAATGGAATTTCGAAAATCTGAGAGACACGGTTAATATCAAGGACTAAAATGTGGTTCAATGAGATGAAAATAATTTTTGGTGAATAGTAACTTTTTACTTTTTTTTTACCGCGGTTAATAGTAAATAGGGTAACTAAGGGTAAATATGATATTAATATTACCCTAACACATGTCCTAATTCTATTGGACAAGTGTAATTCGACCAAAAACAAACTTAGGAATAAAATATGACCATTTAGGCCCACTTGGATTAGATTAGGACATTTATTAATAATTTATTTAAAGAAGGCTTAAAATAGTTAAAATCAAAGTTTAATAAGTAAATCATTTTTAATATGGGGTTATACATAAGATAAATTCGACTATAAATATTCATTAGAAATCTAAAAATATTTCCTACATGATGGTATTTTATTTGTAATTTTTAGACATCAAATAATATAATTTATTTATGACACAAAGATGATGCAGTAATTATCTTATCAATGAAATATTGACATAATTGATGTTATAAACACCAAAATAAATGTAATTTGAGACTTTTTATGAATTCCACTAATTTATTAGGTTACTATGATATATTAGTGTTGATTTAATCAACTTGGTTCGAACATATAATTCTGTTATGGCTTTCACAAAAATCATATATCAAATAGTGTCAAAATTGACACAAAATAGTTTTTAAATCAAATATTATATTATTAATTGTTATTTTATTCCTAAAAATCTAAGGTTCGGCCAAATGACTTAGATAAGGATATATGTATTAATAATATACAATTTGGGGTTCGTTTGGCATGTTATAGTAAGTTTATTAACCATATAGTGAAAGAAAACAAAAAGACACGGTAAAAGTTAAATTATTTAACATAGAGTTAAATCTAATTTATAAGGTTAAAATAATACCCTAAACTTGTCTAAATCCTATTGGTTGATAGTATTTCGACCCATCCCCACTTTATCTTCGAAATAAGACCCTTTGGAACCATTATAAACCGATTTTGACTTTAATATAAAATAATATTTTGAGATATTCCTAAGGTGCCCCTCTCCTCCCCTATAAAAGGACACCTCCTCCCCCTCCTCCTCACACCAATTTGAGCACTCAAGCTCGGCCAACCCCTGCCAATTTATCCTCTCCACTTCCCTATCAACATCCTAGAGGTTCTGGTCTTCCTCAAAGACCAATTTTAGTGCCCTAAGAGGAGGTCTCAAAGAGGCACTTCAAAGAAGAGGTAATTACCGTTACCAATTCTTTCATCTTTATTTCTTCTTCCACTTCTTCTTATTAGGTTGTTTCATTATGAAGTAATAACATCAGTATCACTCATATACTGATATGTTATTATAAGTATGAAACAACCCTATTTCACCATCTATCCATCCTACGGAAAAAGAAATCACCGCGCGTGCGTACGTACGGAATACCGTCTCCACGCCGTGGTGTAATCTATTTTCCACCGCCACCTTACATGGATGGGTATAATGGTGTAAAGAATAACTATAAATAGTTATTACAACATCATATTGATTCTGATATATTGTATAATTCACTCCAATTCAATTCAATAGAAATGATATCATCGCTCGTGCGTACGTACGGACTACCGTCTCCACGACGCGATGAGATTCATTCTCCATGTTAACCATTTAAGAATGATTATAAAGTATATATAAGAAATAATAATGAAATATATGACATTATAAAGCTACTGGATTTATGTATATATATACATATGTATGTCATCTACTTATTTCCATTTCAAGACAATAAGGAAAGGAAAACAACGTTCATGCGTACGTACGGACTACCGTCTCCATGAACGGTGTTTTTCATTTTATTTATCTATCTATATATATATATATATAATGAATATATATGATATATAAATCATATTTTATATTCTGGAAGTAAGTAAATCATGATATAAGTAATAATAATGTCAAGAACAACAAGTCAAAACACCTACGATAAATGAAACGATTTTACCCAAAACGCTTCTTTAACATGGAGTTTACAAAAGAACGGGTAATATAATGTCATAAGTGAACCATATATGATATCATAACAATGAATATGATTCTGTAATAAGTCAATAACATGATTTAAATCATTATACAGGAGGTTCGGACACTTACAAAGCAAGTCGGACCTAAGGTAAGGGAAATATCACAATCTCATTTTTATCCGAGATTGTTTATACTTTGAAATTTACTGGGGTGTATTTTATTATCCACATCCATGTTTCGTCAATATGTAATATTATTTCCATCCACCTAAAATTTTTTAAATCCAATTTTACCCTTAGGTGAGTTTTTAGTAAAGAATATGAAAGGAATCTTTTGTCGTTTTTCCGTACGAGGTACTTTTTGACTTTTCCGACAAAAGTACGAAGAATGTTTTTTTTAACTTATACGGCATGAACGGATTTTTACGGTTTTATAAAGCCTTATTTTCATGAACCTTCCTCCAAAATATTTCATGAATATTTTTAATAAAATCTCTTTCTTTTAAAATTGTTTGATGTTTTGTGAAAAGAAATTGATTTTGAAGAAGAAAGGATATTTTCCTCAAGAATTCATTTCAAGTGTTTTATCAAAATTATTTTCCATCTAAGATAATAAAGGGTTCTGTTTCTATCCATATTTTTACATTGATTTGACTAGGTTGTGATGGAATTATGTTTATGAATTCCTTTATCTTATATGAATGGTTTTATGATGTCATGTTGTTTAAGAATCCCATTTTTATTACATGGGATATGCAATGATGTATGATTTATGATTTTGTGGCACACATAAGAAAGGATTCATTAAGAGATGGGTGGAACCTATATCTCCCTCCAATGCATTGGGTAAAGATTTTATATCTCATGAGATAGACATGGCTGGAATGGTAGGTTATACCGGTTCAGTGAAACAGGACTGAAACGAGGATTACTCGATTCAGAAAGGGACTTTGTCCACTAAGATAGTCTTGGCAATGAGTCTTGACTAACAAGAAATGATTCTCTATGATTATGTGTGTATGACACAATGAGTAATGTTTTAAGTTATGATTTCATTTCACTACTATGATTTATCCCATGTTATGGAATTATGCTCTCTTTTGTAGGTTAAGATTTCCAAAAATGTTATGTTCTTATGAAAATTATGTGATTGATATTTCCTTTGTTTACCCTTACTGAGCATTTGAGCTCACCCTTTTATGTTTTCTTTTCCCCAGGATATAAAGAACGGTTTTAGGTAAAAAAAAGGAAGATCTTTATGGGAGATGTTGAAGATCTTTCCCCACGATTAGAAGATTATACTCCGAGTTTCCAAAGACACTAAACTATTACAGTCCTTGTGTGTGTGTTTTTGTTATGTACTAAGTATTCCGCAAATGTAATGTAATGTCCATGTACGTCAAGATACGGGTCTCTACAATATAAACATAAATGCAATCCATACCCAGAATAACATCAAAATTTACTAAGGGAATTACAATAAGGTTTGCAGGTACTGTCTTTTGAAAGATAATAATAAAAAGATTATTATAATTACATTTTTTCATTATTATTTTCCCCTAATTTTTTAACCATAATCTCTTGATTAATTTCTTCAGGTGAAATTTCCTTTTTACTAAAAAATTCTTCAAAAATTAATGAATTTTTAGATCCTATATCAAACAAGAGATTATAAAAATCTACATAATATAACAAAGTACCTAATACCACTTTATTGGATGACCCAAAATTTGATGAAGTAGTTTCAAAGGATTTAAGTGAACCTTTCTTCATATAATATGGCTAGATTATAACATTAATATCTTTTAATGGGAATTTATTTTTATAATGACCTATCTAACCCCATATATAACACTTAACATCTTGGTTACTAGAATTAATCTTACTTACACTAAGATATTCTTCATTACAATATCAAGCCATATGTCCAAAACTTACACATTGAAAACACTTAGCAGATTTTTTAAGACATTACCCAAGGTTCTTTTTACCACACATTCCACAAAATAGAAACTGGATTTACTTACCTTCTGAATTATTTGATTGATTCTTACCCATTAATTACAATCTAGGAATTTTCTTTTTCTTTTTTTTAAAAGTGAAAATGATCATCAGAAAACTCTATTTCTACCCTCTCATCACATTGAACAAGATTCTCATTAGTTTTAAATTTATAAGAAGCCAATGCCTTTCGATATATTGTCTTCAATCCTGATAAAAACTAATTGATTTTACTATCTAGTTTCTGAATAATATTTGGAGCATACCTTTCCAATCAGGTGAAGTTTTATCCATGCATGACCACTTAATCTCACTCCTTTTGGTTTAATTCAAGTAATTTATTTTCTATCCTACGTCAAACCACCTTAGGAAAATATTTTTCAAGATACAAATTCCTAAATTCATCACATTCCAAGGAATCATCCTTCTCATTATCCCTGATTTTCGTGACCGTTGACCACCATCGATCAATTTCACATTCAAAAAAATAAATATCAAGACTAAAATTTTGATTATCTAAACACCCTGTGGCATTTAATATCCTTTAAATGGATTTAATCCACCCTTCATCCACCACTGGGTCAGAAGATCCACTGAAATCATTAGGATATTTCCTCATAAAATGTTCCACTATCATCATGTTCCTTTGTGGAATATCTAGATGTTCCCTTGCATGGATTACACCCCTATTTATAGACTATTTCAAATGATTCATTAACATAAAAAATTTCTCTATTCCAATTCCCAACATTCCTGGTTGTGGATTCGGAATGATATCATCCTCTCAGTGCCTTCATACTTCAGCTTCCCTGTTTCTTCTATGGATAACCATTTTGAATAGACATATTTTTGATGAAGAAACATGGTAATAAATAAATGATATATCATAACCCTATAGTAAACATAATTTATGGTATTATATTAATATTTTTATAACACATAATTTTATCTAAACCATGATTTGATACTAATTATAAGGGCCCAACCATAAAAATTACATAATCTAGTGAATTAAATAAGAATTCAATTTCTTACATTTTCAAAGATCCTCTCAGTTAAGTGTTTTAGTTGATTAATACGTAATTCATACAAATCAAACTGAAAGTATAAAATGATGGTACTACTAAAATAATATTAATTTCGTCCACAAAATATTTTTTTAATAAAACATGAATTCTTTTCATGAACAATATTCACAACATTCAGCTTGGATTCTTCTTTTTTATTACCCATGCTTAATCTCCATGAATAGAATTTTAAAAATTGGGATAATCACCAAAAGGTTAGTAAAGAACATAAAAATAAGGAAAGAAAATATTTTTCCATGAATACTTATAAACAAATAAAAAAATTTACACAAATACTTACTTCTCACCCATGAAGTATCATATACTTACTTTGTGAAACATGAGATTTATATAAAATAAAAAAAACATAAATAAAACCTTATAGGTAAATTGGGAAATTAATTAATTAATATTTTAACCCTCATGGATACCATATTATTTGTAACCCTCGTGACTACATTACAATGTAACCCCCAGGTTACCTTATGATGTTACCATCATAGGTACACTTGGAATTACCCTTATTGTCAACTTCCAACATAAACATACCAAATGTATTGGAGGGAGATATAGGTCCCAACCTTCATCATAAATAATGAACATGGACAAGAAAATAATTATAAAAAAAGATTTATTTCATCATAAAAATATTTCTTTTGAATTATGTGAAAATAGAAATTTAGAAGAGGATTTTTAAAGAAGAGTATCTTACCTCAGGTTAGTCTTACTTAAAATGTGTTCAAATCACTAGTATAATGGTTTAAAAAGTGTTATTAATGTATTAATGAAATATATTCATATATATGATACCTTATATGATCATTTATAACAACATTCCGTCAATTTATTTATAATATTTTTCTAGTTTTATTTTTTTGGGTGTGTTTATTTCATGGTTTTGAGGGTCAGTTAGTATGGATTTTCCTATAAAATGTAAGAGAAAACTACAAACGTGGAATGAAATGGTATTAATATGTTTCCAAAATTTTAAATGATACCATATATTATTTTCTTTCTGATATGAGTATGTTTCATTAGATAAAACATCAATTAAAATGATTTAATTTATTTTTGGGGTTTTTACGACCATGATAAACTTATATCATTTCATTTAATATCATGTTTATATATTGATTACATAACACTATATAACATATAATATTTATAATAAAATCTGATTTGATTATAATAATGGTTTTACGACCATAATATAAGGCGATGCAAGACAATGAAAACACATTGTCCATGATGATGGAAAATCAGCACATCACAAACAATGTTTCATTTTTTTAGAATAAGAGGGTAAGAGGATAGGTTTGATGATGGTTATTACATTAAAAAATATCATTATAGTATATTTAATATACTATAGTTATCATGTATCATTTTATAGGATAGGTGAGGAGAGAATAAGAAAAGGAAATACATTGAAAATAAAATAAAAGAAAATGAAAGAGGATTTTACCTCTTGAATTCTTCTCCTTCAGAAACACATTAATAAATGTGGTTTTGGCCTTTTGGTGAGAAAAAAAGGTCTTGTACATGAAAAAGAGTCTTGTTATGGAAATTGGGAAGAAATTAAACAAGCTAAAAATCTTTTAGGTGTGAGCAGAATATGTAGAGAGGGGTTGTATTTATATGGGAGAAGAGGTGTGTTTTCTCATTATTATATTCATTATTTTATTATTATTTCTCAAGTCTATGAAAAGTTTAAGAATTGTCACTAAATATATTAAAATAATAAAATGAAGTTTGATATTATAATTATTTATTCATAAATGACTCACTAAATTGTCTATTTAACTTATAAGGTAGATTACCGTATTTTACTATTCAGTAAAAAAATTCAAGTATTTTAGAGTAATCCAAAAAATTTACCCTAACCATTTTTTGAAATGTATAATTAAAAAATAAACTCCATTTTATGAAAATAATTTTCTACATATGAGAAATGTAATTTTTATTTAAATTTATTATTTACTTGAAAAATACTAATTTTGAAATTACAACTGATTTTTTAACACTTTGATAAATAAATTAAGGTTTAATAAAATTATTTTATAATCATAAGACAATAAAATATTAATTTATCTATCTATTTTATGAAATTATATTTTATTTTAAATTATTATAATAATTATAACATTATAATTTAATATTTCTGACTTACAAAAAAACCAAAACTTAATTTATTACTTTTAAAACATTTATTTACTTTATACCATGATATAAATATATCATATTTTCATTCATAATATACCTAAATATTATTTATAATTTCATAGGTTAGGTTACTATTCTATTAATGTTTATTATTTAATTTTTTGAAATACCACATATATCATTATATATTTATAATGAATTTAACAATTTAATTCCAGAATGAAAACAAATTGTATTATACATGCATGGGTTATTACATTGCATGTTCTTATATCATAACTAAAGAAAATATATTATGAATCTATGGTATTTTTAATTGGATTCTTCTTCCATGCCCATATTACACACATGATTATGATATGATCCTTTATGGCCTTTTGAAATGTTTTTCCCTTACTATGTGATTGATTGCACCCCTTTCTTAATTTTTCCATTCCTTTGGTCGTAAATATGAGTATAAATTAGGAGATGTCTATAAGGAGATCTAGTATAGTGTGATTATTAAGAAATGTTCACAATTTTATTAAATATTATTTTATGTTTCTAATCATCACAGAAACTAAATCTTTGGGTTCTGGGATTTTTATAGTCATTTTTATGATATAATATTTATATTATATAAATATATGTAAGTTTTTCATGAGTTAAATCACTTGTAAGTGAATCCATTTTGAAATTATGTATTTTTAATATTGATACCGGGAGTATGGGTATAGAGCTCTTCAGTTGGTATCCATTTTGGGTTTCATTTTTAGATTAGATTAGTTATTTTTGAGGATTAGGAATAGAGAAAATTAGTGAAAATCTTGATAATGGAGGATTTTAGTTTTTTTACCCCAATCAATATTTTTCCATTAAAAAATATAACATAATGGTGACTATGAGGTTGTCTCATGATGAGGTTTTATACAGAGTGGTCAAATTGTAACTTTGTTAACTTGTTTTTGATAAAGTTATAGTTAAAAGTGTGGATTTAAACTGAAAAAAAAAATTTAAATGACATGAAGTCTGAGTAAAACTAGAACTTATAGTTATAGATGAAAAACTAGAAGCATGTTGGACTGAAAAAGATAAACTGAAGATGATAGTGGTGACCAAGTTCTGATCCTCAAACACTCCATTAATCATTGCCTGAAAATGTATTATAATTAAATTATATAATTTATAGCTGAAGATATCAAATTATATACCTATATTTCTTATGAAACATATTTAGACCTCAAATTTTAGTTTTTATTAACTTATGAATGTAATCTGATTGACCAAAGACCTCCGAGCAACCTAAACTAATTGAACTTGTTGTGCTCAATTGGGAGACCTCACCCAAATAAGTTTAAACTATAATAAAACAATTTATTGTCATAAATTGAAAAAAATACATAAAAATATAATAAACTGTAAAAAATAAAAAAATACTCCTCCTTAAATATAGAAAAAAATTCCAAGATAATTCAAAAGAGATGAGTTTAAAAAAAAGTACAAACTCAAAAGGAAAATTCCATCATATCATCATTTCCCACTGTCGCTTGGAATTTAGTCCTTCGTTAATTGATTTCATTATGGAATAATCCTATCATATATTCAATTCTCTAATTAACATATCACTTCTTAAATCTAACCATCCCTTGAAATTAAGTGAAGATGGGAATATATAAGAAAAATGGTGTTTCCAAGGTGATTTCCAGAATTTATCCTCAGATGTTTTGATCTATTCTGATAATTTTATTAGATGAATATGCAAAAATTTCTTTTATAAATTATGTTATCAGGAATCATAAATTTCTACATAAAAAATTTCAGTAATTTTGAACATGTGTAGAAAACGTTATACCCTAATCAATATAGTAAACATTTTCTATCTAAAACTGACTCTTCATCATCTTCCAATTTCACATGAAAAATGACCATCTTAATGAAATAATTAAATCTTGGTATTTAACTTGGAGATTATTATTATATTTTTATTTATTTTACATGTTTAATCACATCATTAGGATTACATTAGTCCAATATATACCTCATTTACTAAAGGATTTTCACTTCTATATGAAAAATGATTTGCCGATTTAAATAATTTGTATGGGCCTCCAAATGTTAGATTCAGCTGTTGGTCTAATTAAATAATTATAATCTCATTGTATAAGGGTTCCTAAAAATACAATTTTGACAATATTATAACTATTTAAAAATATATTCCCTAAAAATAGAAGTGATAAAAATTATTATAATTGTATAATCAATAAATATTTACTTTTAAGATCAAAGCATTCCTATAATACAAAAACAATGAAATTTAACATAAAATGTTGTCCAAATTAAATAATTTAATAAATATAAAATATACTAAAAATATTATCTCCATAAATTCTTTCACAATTAAGACTTGGAATCCTAGAAAAGTACATATTCAAAATAAATTGCTGATGAAAAATTCAAAACATGTAAAAGAAATTCACAAGCTTAAAATCAATGAACCAGACTTATCATGTCTCTTAAATATCTTAAATTCCAAATTATTCATTATTTACATTCATTCCATTCCCATTTATTTCATTCTTCTATGCATAAGGATTCATACTTCACATTTTTTCCCCTAAACACAAAATTTTGATTTTGAAAAATATTTTTTTATCCCAAAAAATGAAAGTGTCACCATAGGCTTCAAAAATTTCTAAATATCCAAACAATTTAGTCAAATAATTGTATAAATTACAAAAAATTATATGGGGTTTTTTTCGGATTGAAGGTTGGTGGGTTTCAAATATAAAAAATTAAGAGGCAGAAGGAGAGTTTGGAACTTTTTGAAGAAAAAATGCATAATTATAAGTTTCACTCAAGTATGATCTCATCTTTACTCTTATTATTTAGAAATTAAGCTCTAAGAATCTTTTAAAATATCATGTACATCCCTCCCCCTAAATATTTCAATATTAAAATGAAATTTCCCTTGTTTTTATTTTTTCTCTTAAAATATTTAGAAGCTCAAAAAGGCACAACTCCATTTCCCTTAAATAATCTAGAAAAGAACATATTTTTGTAGAATAACATTTTTAGTAGTAATAAATTTGATTCAAGATTTTATTTCCCACCCAAATTGGAACCACATGATATAGCACACCATAAGACAATTCCCCAACACCCATACATCGGATCATCTAGATCATGAATTTTCACTTTCAGAGCATATTGGATAGAGAAAATTGGATGGTAATGAGTCTAGAATAATACGTAGATGCTAGATACTATGGTCTTACAAATATTTAAATGTATAGGGAATTAAATAATAAAAATTATTCTTATGAAAATAATACTGTCAATCACAATCAAATCGCTTCAATCATTTTGAGCACAACTTCCTTAATTCTCCCATTTTTTGAAAGAAAAATGGAATGTTCTAGTTAAATCCATATTATTTGGTTCAAAAAAGAGGTATTATTATTGTGAATAATATGAAAAAATGGATCATAATTCTCATAGGAAAGTGATTTTTAATATTTGACAGCATTCATGGCATGAAATTCAGAAGGCAATGGCCTTTTCCTTGATTTTTAGAATTTGAATTAAGAAAAAAACATATTTCATCAATAATTTATGTTTAGTTTCATGAATAAAGTTGTTTCATACAATTAAAAATAATTTTGAATTTAAAAAGTATATTACATTTAATCTCAAAATGTTTTTTAGCACAAAATTTGAAATAAGGCACACAAAATTTGAAAAGAAAACACACGAAATTTGAAAAAACAAATCTAAAAGTAGAAATTTAAATGGAAAAAATAAAAAATACTAATATACCTCTAATGTTCCTCCCCCACAATTATTTTTTACAATTTCATTATTTGAAATAGTTTATTTTGATAATTGAAAATTAAGAAGATAAGAAATGACAAAAGGAAGTGGGAAGGAAAGAAACAACCTGGTTTTTATTGACCAGCAACATCCTTGAGCTAGCCTCATAAAAACTGAAGCATAGAAACATACATGAAATAAAAAAGGTATCAGTATTTTATTTAAAGTAAGGAAATAAAAGTAAAAATAATTATAATGTAAAAGATACTTAGTTTTAACCCCCATGTGGGTGCTAGGATTTCACTATCCCTAGTCAGGAATTTCCATATGAGAATCCCCATTCTGATGGTGGGTGTAGTTTCTTTCTCATGAACTAAAAAAATATTTTTCTTCTCTATTATCCATCTCAAAAAACATCTAGAATATCTAAAAATGAAACTTTTTCAAGTTACCTTACATGAATTTTTTGTTCCACAAATTTAGTAGAAGAGGGAAAATGTTTTAAAAAGATACATCCAAAAACATTATCTTCACAAGTGACCTCCACTGATTATTGAAATTAAATTCTAGGATGTGGTTAATCTTCAGGTTTATCATAAAAAATGATTCCTTGTTTTGAAAAAATATTACCTCCATCCTATTATATACCAATATACACTTTAATCGGGGACACCATTATTTCACAAATCTCATCCATCACATACTCTTCATCTGAGAAATCAGTCCACTCAAAATAAGTAGGGATTAAATGTTTACTGTGGGAAAAAATTAACAAGTTATTATTCAAATAATATGGAAAATATGGATAAAAATATGAGATATATCCCTATTTAATCTCATGTTCCAACTCTGTTTGGGAGTGCATGATAGTTATATTAAAATTGGGCAGTAGCTTAGGTTCCTCCAAATTCTCTTCAAAGATGAATGGTTTGATTTTATCTTCCTCCAAGGATGAATATTAATAAAAAGGTTCTAAATATTCAATTTTACAAAGTGGGTCTACACATGAAATTTAATTTTCAATATAGTCAGCCAAATTGTTTTACAAATAATTTTAATTTCTGAAAGGCATATCTATTGGTAAAACAATGATAATTTATTCCTATGTATTTAAAAATGGAGATTCAAATTCAGCTTTAAATTCACCCATATGATATTCCTTAATATCAAAAGTTTGTGAAGAAAGATTTTAAATTTCTTGATCCTCGTTTTGAGGTTACAATTATATCAATTCTTCTGTAGAATTGGAAAAAAATCGATTTTTTGCTTTCTTGTTGTATATTTTAATGAATCGCGAAATTAGTTTGTTGATCCATAAATTTTTTTTCTTTGACCATGAAATAATTTTAATGTAATTTAAATTTTAAAAATTATTCATTACTAGAATCCTCAAATTGTTGATAATCAGGCCAGGTATAAGAGAATTCAATATGAAAATCCATTTTTTTCAAGACTCTAAATTAGTGGATAAGTCTCTAGACATTCAATAAAATCAAAACAAAATTATTAAAAATCCATGTAAATGGAAACAAATTTATTCTAGGTGTTTTTAGTCTCTTTACCCCATTCAATATTCTCCCCTTTAAACATGAATCATAGTGGTGACCATGAGGTTGTCGCACATAGAGTTTGGAGACTAAGTTATCAAATAATCACATTGTTAATTATTTTTTTATAATGATTAGAGTTAAAAGTGGGTATTTAAAATGAACTAAATAATTTAAATAATAAAAAATCATCTTATAGCTAGAATTTATAGTTATATATTAGAAATCATAAGCAAGTTTGACTGAAAAAGAAAAACTAAAGATGACAGCAATGGACAAGTTTTGATCCTTGGGCACTCCCTTTATCATTTCCTAAAAACATATTACAAATAAATTATCCAATTAATACATAAAAACCTCAAATTATACACCTATATTTCCCATAAACCATATTTATTCCTCAAATATGAGTTTTTATCCAATTATTAAAGTGATTTGAGTGACTAAAGACCACCGAGAAATAAAAACTAATTGAACATGTTGTGATCAATGGGGAGACCTCATCCAAATTAGTTTTAAAAAAAGGAAAACTATTTTATAGTTATAATATAAAAAAAACTAGAAAAAATTGAATAAATTAAAAAAATGAAATAAAAATGCCTCCTTCAATCAAGAAAATAATTTCTATGATAATTTAAAATAGAAGAGTTTATAATGTAAAGCACAAACTCAAAAGTGAAATTCCATCATTAAATCATATAATACAACTCAAAAGTAAAATTTCATCATTAAATCATATAATACAACTCTTCTATAATAATTCCTCTACAAAACATCCCACTCCTTTAATATAACCATCACTCAAAATTAAGTGATGATGAGAATATATGAGAAAGAGGGGGTATCCAAGGTGATGCCCAATATTTATCCTCAAAATGTTGGATCAATTTTCAACCTCTTCCGCACCGAATATCCAGAATTTTCCTTCATAAATACTATTCACACATGTCTTAAATTTCTCCCAACAAAATTTTTGAGAAATTTTTAAATGTAGATAAAAATTATACACAAATTACTAAAGTGAACCTTTTCTATCTGACGTGACTCTTTATCTTCATCTAATTTCCCATTCCCATTTACCATCTTAATGACCTAATTTAATATTTTTATTTAACTTAGATTTGATTCATCAAGTTTTATTTCTGTTCCTTGCGGAATAACCCTATTTAAACAACTTTAAGCCCAGTTATATCTCATTTACTGAATGTGCTTCAATTCTATCTAAAAATTATTTTCTAATTTGAATGATTTTTTGGGCCTCCAAATGGTTGATTCATCTCTTTTAACATTTAAAGATTTTTAAAACAATAGGCCAATAATTACTAAAAATTAATTTTGATAATTAGATAACTATTTAAAAAGACATTCCCAAAAAATAGAAGTGATACAAAACTGTTAAAATTCTAGGATTATGAAATTTTCACTTTAAAGCTCAAAAAATCCATAAATTCCAAAAACAATTCAATCCCATATAAAATAGAATGTTTTATGGGGAATAAATCATTTTAATACACATTAAATATATTGAAAATATTAGCTCCATAAAATCCTTAAAACTAATATTAAATATAATTAAACATGATAAAATTTTTGTAAAGTATATAGTGCATGATTTCGTTGTAATGAAATTCCTATTTGGATATAAAAATAGTGGTTCAATGCTTTTAAAAAAATTCACCATGTGGTAAAAACCCAGAAAAAGGTTGATTGGGTATTAACTCAATCTTCACTTAGTGCACAATAAGTTATCCAAACTATACACCTTTTTTGAAACTCCTAGGGGTTATGTTTTTATTTATTAACGTTCTATTTAATAACCAAGATGAAGTATTTAAATAGAACATGATGATGTAATATATAACTAGGTAGGCTAGAGAAGCTAATAGGAAAATGAACATGGAAACCCAAAGTTAACCTGAAGTAGTTATAGGCTAATCCAATTATATAATATTTGAACCAAAAGTATAAAAGGATAAAAGACATGTTTCATAGAAGAATACATATTAATATTGATTTTTAATATTCATATTATCATTTAATCTATGTTTCTTGGATAGTATGATAACCACATTTGTTTTAGTATTTAGCTGGAAAAAGGATCATGGAAATAATGATGTGAGAGGCATGTATTTAGAAACTCATAATCCTTATAGTTAAATAAAGAGTAATATTTGGAAGAAATGGTTGATAATTTAAATATATTAAAATTATAAAGGAAAATGTGATTTTTAGGTTCTTACCTATGATAGTGAGGTCCATATTATATCTTGATTCATTTCATTCTTATGAATACCCTTAGTTATTTTCATTAGTGCGAAAAAAATTAAAATTTTGAGGAGGAAATTTATTTATGAGGGATAATGTAACACCCCAGGTTTTAGTAACCATTATGTTACGTTAAATTATATATCTATAATTATAAAAATAATGTTTTACATTCTTTCGAAATAATTAAAATTAGATGAAAAAATCCATATAAGATATGAATCAAAATGATAACACATTATTCATTCATAGTTTAGCATTTACACAATGGTACATGAAAACATGCATTTCATACAATATATTATCCCATATCCTGGATAATAACATCCATTAAAATTTTATTTATTATAATTTGACAATAAATATAAAATAAGAAGATCATACCACTAGAAAATAATCCAGATCATCTTCACCATTTAGGATCACCATTAGTAGATATAAACATATAATAATAAATAAAAACATCAAAGGAGAAAGGATTTTGTGAAGTATAAAATTAAAGCTATGGAAATGAAATGTATTATTTAATTATCAATAATGGAAAAACTGTAATTGGTGTTATGGTGCTCATATAGGTTTTATATTGGGAAATAGGCTCATTGAAAATATTATCATTGGAAATATTATAGTTTTAAATATAATCCTTGGATATTTAGTCAATATTTATTTTTAATTTGTGTAGATTTTATTAAAAAATTTAAAATTATATAATTATATAATTAAATAAAATATATAGTATCTGATTACTACATATATGTATATTTATTTAATATGTATTATTATTATTAATATTTTTTAAATTAATTGTTTAATGTATTTATAAAATTCAATGAAATATTTGAATTCCAATGCTTTGGTAAAGATAAAATAATTATTATTAACCGTATAATCAATCTTGATGAATTGGGAATGAAATTATTTAGGGATAAAAATAATTTTTCTCAAAGAATTATACATTTCTGTATATTATGTATTCTTAACCAAATTTATCACTATTGAATAATTTGTAACATAATAATAATATATATATAAATAAATAAATGTGCATCTAAATATTTTCACTTGAAATGGAATATGAATAAATTCTTTTTATGATCTAAAAACATTTTTCTAAAAAATATTTTATGTGTTATACATGCTTATACTAATTAATATCAACTATTGAAATTGATTTTAATAAAAATGGATTTCATATTTCTAATTATAATATCCAAGTATGGAATAATTTCATTTTCATTTATAACATAAAAATTAATTACAAAATTTAATATTAGTTACCATGGTAAAATAATAAATTTTCAGAGTTTTTTATACATGTTGTGTAATTTTTAGCTAAAAAAATTAAATAGATATGTATTTTGTGAAATTAATATGATGTTTAAACATATAGAAAATAATGTATTAACATTAACTTAATTCTAAATTTATAATTAATCTGAAAAGAATCACCAAAGTCATAAAAATACAATTTTATTTATAAGTATTTTTTCTATATATCTTATGTTTTAATTTAAAAGTTTTTTTTACAAATTTATAAATTGAATTAGTTGAAATAGAGTCCAAATTATGAACCAACATCTTGAAATTTGGTAATAAGAATCTTACAATTTTATTAAAAAATAAATTCCATGGTAAATATTTAATCAAGGTTAATAAGGATAAAAATGGGTAACCTAAAGTGTCTTGAATTTTGTTAAGTTTACATGATTATTATACCTTCTAGAAGACATTTATTAAGTTTTAAAGTCATAGCCTCATGTATCACCAAACATCCCTCACCTAAATCCCATGTGGTTCCCTCCTCACCACTTAACTGCCTTTTACTTCCAAGGAAATTTATTTATTTTTCAACTATAAAATAATCTCACATCCTCCCACTTCAAACCACACTTACTCATTAAATTCCTCTTGAACCCCTTCTCCTTTTACATATCCTTGAATCCTCCTACATTTTCAAAATTACTTGGTTAAAAAAAATTTATAATGATACTCTAGTATTTAAACTTGAATGAATAAATGTTACTATCCATGTCTATAAGGTTCGCCTTTCTTTTTGAGATATAACATAATTCGAACATCAGAGTTAATAATACTTATCCTAGAGTAGTTTACAGATGAGTTACTTCCTAGGAATCTTTATAGGTTGTGTGTGAGTAATGAAAAAGAAAACTAAACTAACATTTTTAGCCTGTGGGGGCAGTCATTAGTTGGATAAGCGACCCCAATGGGTAATAGCGTACAGTGTGCTAAGAAGGAAACATAGGTATTATAAGAGACCCAAGGGATTATATAACCAGGTTCATGGACTTGGGAGATTAGGTCATGTAAAAATGGAATCAGATCCAATACATAGCTAAATGTGCAGTGGAACAACCTGGGGTTGAGGTGTCTATGGGGACCACAATAATAGAATTGTTCTTTAATGGGTGGGGGAGTGTAACCCCCTCCAAAAGATAGAATTAAGATTAAATGATATTAACAATGTCAAAATTGTGAAACTTTATATTAAATATCCAAGATGATTAGAATGACATGGTTGTACATTATTTTCATGGATTATTTTTGATATGGATGACTACTTGATATTTTTCTTAAGGTGTGTGTGAGTGAGGAAAAAAAACATTGAATGAAAAAGTGTTGCCTTGTGAGGATAGTCATTAGTATAATAAGTGACCTAGATAGATAACAAATTTTTGTGTGATGTGAAGGAAACCAAGTAATTATAGGATACTCATGGGGTTTGATGTCCACATTCATTTACTTGGGAGATCATGTTATGACAAAAGTTTCCCAAGTCATCCATTTCCAAGATGTATTTTATGAGAAAGCTGAAACTCTCAACCAGATTATTATCAACTCCCTAACTTTCTTTTCACTATTATTATCATTCAACCTCCTCCAAACCAATTATAACAGTACTAATATAATGAAATTAGTATCATTAATATATTTAAATGTAATTATACTAATGAAATAACTATTTTCTACCATCCTCCTATCCATTCTAAAAATGAAAATTCCACTAATGTTAGGTGCAGACTATCGTCTCTTTGAATGTTGTAACTTTTTTTTCATCACCATATTATATATATGGTGCTAAAAATTAATTTGATGAATATATATAATATTTATAACCTTATTAATATTATAGAAAGATAAATTAGTCATTTTATTAAAAATAGTAACAATACGTGATCATTAGAAATTTTACTTATTAAAACAAGCATACCAAGAAGAAAAATTATTTTTTATTCTAAAGATGTAGTTTAAAATAAATTAATTTTTATTCTAACTCATATAAATTATTATATATTACATTAATATAAACTAAATTATGTTATTATTCCTTTTTAATAATGTATCATTTCACGACCTGTCCCCCGGGGCTCGTGTCGTGACTACCCCATGCCTACCTTCCATAGGCCAGGGGCTGGTGACTATCACCGAAGGCGTATTCCCTAAAACTGGGAAGGAATTTCCTTTATAACCTATAATCACACACAACCAAGCACACAAAAAGATAAAAACTCATGTAAACTGAATATTAAATAGAGTGAGTGCAGTATGTAAAAAGGGGAAGAATACAAGCCCGACTGGAAAGTATAAGAAACTGAAGTACAAGTAAACTAGAAAATCTACTATGAACACCCACCAAGGATCCTACCAGAAGGATAGGTATAGCTCTAGATCGATCATCTCTATGGTACGCCTTGTATAAGATCCTCCTTTGAGATACCTCCAGTCCGGGTACTCTCGTCCTAAGTCAGCGATGTCTGTCGTCTACACCAAACACAACGAACTGCAGGCATAGCTCGTGTAGGGGTGAGTATAACGATAGTCAGTAGGGACCCCAAGACACTCAAGGTCTCACAAAATCCACAAAGGATAAAACAGAAAGTATGAAAACAACTGAAATCCCTAATTAGGTATATGCCTATATATATACCTATGTTATCAAGTATACCCATCTCAAACATGAGTAATATACAAAGTCCAACTCAAAATCCCAAATCTCAACTGTTCCACAAAATAAAAAATATCACGAAGGTAAGAACCACACAGGTACTCCACACTGAATAATTCCACCAAGGTATTACCATGTTGGAAATTACCACATAGGAACTCCACACTGAAGAATACCACAAAGGTATTATCATGAAGGAAAGTACCACACAAGTACAGACTCAGCTCACACCAGGTATATCTTAGGTATAGAAGTAGAGATGATTAGACGTAACTAATGAATCATCTTACTCTGTTAAGAGGCTATGATACTAACCCACACAGGATCGCTCAGTGATGACCTACAATGGATCGCTAGGTGCTGACCCTCACAGGATCACTAGGTGCTGACCCACACAGGATCTCTCGGTGCTGACCCACACAGGATCGCTATTCATTCTTCACACCACAACCATCTACTGGGTTCCCGCACTAAGCTTTCTTGTCTCTGGGAGGGTCTTCTCCTCAAGACACTGGTCGATACTCCAACTGCCATGAAGTCCCATGAGAATGTATCCAAAAGGACTGCCACATTATAGGGGTCTCAACGCAATAGACGGTGCGTCAATCAGACACCTAGTCTATAAGTTATTAGTCTTTTAGTCCCGATGTCCCGGTTGGATTTGTGATAGATCCAACCCAATCATATCCTATCTTTATAAAAATCTAAAGTGGGTTATACCAAAGGTACCATCTCACTCCAGAGTTTCTGGAACCATAGAGGTATTGTCAAACAAACGTTCGGGGCTAGAGTTATGGCCAAAAGAGTGTAAATGGGTTGATGTGGGTCGGGGGTCTGGTCTGACCCGGCCTGACCCAGCCTGGGTTGACCAGGTTTGGGTTGACCCGGCCCATGGTGCGGCTCGCCCTTCTGGGTATAGCCCGAACCTCGATGGGTGGTCCGGCCATCGTTGGGTGGTCCGGCCCGCACTGGAGGCCGCGGGCGGCAAATTCCACGGCGACGCATGGCCGCAGGGCGGTGGAGGCCGTGGGAGGCACAGAGTCGCGGGGCAGCGGATGCTGTGGGGCGGTGGTGGAAGCGAGCAGTGCAGAGCCGCCGGGCGGCGAAGGCCACGGCAGCGCGAGATCGTGGGGTGGCGGAGGTCGTGGATGGCGCAGAGCCACGGGGCAGCAGAGGCCGTGGGTAGTGGAGGCCGCGGCGGCATGAGGCCACTGACGGCGTGGAGCCGTGGGGAAGCGGAGGTCACGGTGGTGTGAGGCAGCGGGGTATCGGAGGCCGTAGGGCTGCGAGGGCATGGGGTGGTGGAGCGTCGCCGGGCAGCGGGGCTTCGTGCCTGCGTCGGTGGATGGCTTGACCATCCGCCCTTCATTTTTCTCCTTCTCCATGGCCATCCATGGTGCCAACCATGGTTCTCGAGTTCCACCGGTGCCAACCTTTAGCACCGGTCGCAGTCACCATCAAGAAGATCACAAAAAAGAATCATAATATTTACAGAGGGGTTGGGCCCTGTTTGCTTTCCACGTACCCTCTGTGTTAGGGCAGTAGTATACGACTCAAGGAAGGTGATTCAATGTGTGAGGGAAATTAACATTGATCAATTTAAAACACACACCTACCTCAGAGATTTGTTGACGGAGGTCATGAGGATGGAGACAATGTCATTGGGGGTAGACGGATGTCAGTGAGGTAGGCGTTTCCTCGATCGTCGCTTTGTTGTCACTGAATAAGTTCCTTGTCGGTGTGACCATTCTTTGTTAGGGAGCGTGTTATTCATTTAATAATGCGTTCATCATTGGATAAGTGTAATCCTCCATAGGTTCTTCTCTCCTTCTACTTTTTCCAACCCTTCCTCCAATTCCACCCAAATGAAGAACCAACCTATTAAATTATGTTTCATTAATTTAATTGTTAGCTCAAATTAAATTGGCCTCATTATATGATTTGGTTGGCCTAATAATTTTAGATAAAACCTAGGTTCACCCCCCCCCCTCATTAAAGAGGGATTTGGACGGTTTCCTCCCATTAAAGGGGGTTAGGGTGGTCCCCGCCTCTAAATTCAAAATGGGGTTAGGCTCAGTGGTCCCCACCTCCATAACATACATGTGGGAGTTTTTAATTCAGGTGGTCCCCACCTTTAAAAGATCCACATGGGAGGTTTCAATAAATAAAATAAAAATGTGAACATTTTTATTTATTTTTTTCTTTCATTAAAAACTCAAAAACTAACTTTCTCCCTCGACCAAATAACATTGAGATGAAAGTCTCATTCGGAGAATATCGGCGATGTGAGTTAAACGGTGTCCTCGAATTTCAATTCCGAGAACCGTTTCAAAATTTATAAAAACCCGCTCGCATGTTAAGTTAACGTACATGAAAAAAAATTAGAAATTCATTCTGGTAACACCGGGCCTCGGAATCATGCGCCGGCAATTTTTGCGGACTTTCAAAATTCCCATATATTTTTTTAAAAAATACATGGAAATTATGGGTCTTTACATTCTCCCCACCTTAGGGCATTACGTCCCAGTAAGACACAACTCAATATAAGGAAACAAGTGGGGGTACTGAGCACGTATTTGGGCCTCCCACTCCCATGTTCTCTCCTGGAGGTTTCATTGCTTCCAGAAAATGCACACCAAAGGTATCGACCACCCACGAAGGACACTCTCTTGTCGATCCTAAATCTCCACTGGAACCTCCGTAAAAGTCTCCCCATCGTCGACGTCCAACTCTCTGTTTTCAATGATGTGGGAAGGGTCATGCACATATCTCCTCAGCTGGGATATGTTGAAGTGGCCATGCACCCGGTGCAACTAAGGTGGAAGTGTTAAGAGGTAAGCCACCTCACCAACTCTACTGAGGACCTGAAAGGATCTGATGAACCTTGAATATAACTTGTCGTCTCGGCCAAATATCTGCAAACCTCATCGAGGTGAGACCTATAGAAAGACGTGGTCCCCATACAAGAACTCCAGAGGTCTGTGTCATCTGTCAGCATACAAATTCTGCCTGCTCTGTGAAATCTTCATCCGCTCCTGGATAATCTTCACCTTCTATGTGGTAGCCCATACCATCTCTGGTCCCTTCAATGCTGACTCCCCTGGTTCAGTCCAGCACAAAGGTGATCTACAAGGTCGCTCGTACAACGCCTACAAAGGTGCCATCCCAATGGTGGAGTGATAGCTATTGTTGTATGTAAACTCCACCAAAGTCATGTGATCCTCCCATCTACGACTCAAGTCAAGGACACAAGAACACAAAATGTCCTCAAGGGTCTAAATGGTACGATCTGTATGGCTATCCGTCTAAGGATAGAAGGCTGTGCTCAAATGAAGTTTGGTACTGAAAGCCTCCTTCAACCCCTTCCATAACTAGGAAGTAAAACGTTCATTGTGATCTGAGACAATCGTCGAGGGTAATCCATGTAGTTGCACAACCTTCTGCAAATAGAGGCGTCCTAAGCACTCTACTGAACCCTCCTCTCTGATCAGTAGGAAGTGGGAAGACATGGTGAGTCGGTTGACGATCACCCAAATAGAATCATGACCTCTGGATGTATATGGATGTCCTGTCATGAAGTCCATGGATATCCAATCCCACTTCCACTCTAGGACCTCTAAAGGTTTTACCAATCCTGCTGGCACATGATGCTCTATCTTCACATGCTGACAAGTCAGGCACCGAGAGACAAACTCTGCTTCTGATTTCTTCATTCCTGGACACCAGTACTGTCATCATAGATCCTGGTACATTTTCGCCACTCCTAGATATACCACTTGAGGGGAAGTGTGTAACTCCCTCAACACTTACTCCTCAAGTGAAACTGGTACCATGGTACGTTCTTTGAAGAGAATGACGTGATCCACACCGTTATAAAATCCATGAGGTGCCTATCCTGTGGATATCTGAGCACGTCGAGTCTCGCAGTCAGCATCGCTACACTGCACCTCCCTAACTTCCTGTATAAGTGGGGGAGTTACTATAAGAGACTGAAGAAATGAATCTTTACCATGATCTACAAAGGATATCTGCAAAGTGTCCATCTTCTCCATCGCCTCACCTAGTAGTTGTATACCAGACCTCCTACTGAGTGCATCTTCTACAAAGCTCCCCTTCCTAGGAGTGTAGACTATCTATAAGTCATAGTCCAAGAAGAACTCAAGCCAACACCACTGTCTCATGTTCAAGTCCTTCTGAGAGAAGATATACCGGAGACTCTTATGATCTGAGTAGACTGTAAAACATTTTCCCATCAGATAGTGTCGCCACATCTTCAAGGTGAATAGCACTGTTTCTAACTCCAGGTCATGGGTAGCGTAGTTCTACTCATGTTGTCTCAGCTACAGAGAACCATATGCGATCACTACTCACTCCTATATCAGGACACATCTGAGTCTGGTCCCTGATGCATTGCAGTAGACTACGTACCCTACACCCTCCTCTAGTAGCCTCAAGATGGGGGCACTAATCAACCTCTTCCTCAACTCCTGAAATCATTGCTGGCATCTCTCCGTCAACACGAAGGGTTTCCCCTTCTCCATCAATGCTAATAGTAGTGCTGAAAATCTGGATAAATCTTGCACAAATATCTGGTAGTATCTAGCCAAGCCCAAGAAATTCCGTACCTCCATCACACTCCCGGGTGGCTCCCAAGAAAGTACCGACTCAATATTCACTGGATCTACTACAAATCTAGCCTATGATATAACGTGTTCTAGAAATTGAACCTCTCAGATCCCGAACTGGCACTTCGAGAGCTTTTCATAATGCTGGTTCTCTAGAAGTGTGTCCAAAACTACCTGCAAATGATAAGCATTATCCTCCTTAGCTGTCGAGTAGATAAGAATGTCATCGATGAAGACTGCTATAAAGTGATCAAGGCATGGATGAAATATATTGATCATGAGTCCCATGAACACTACCGGAGCATTGGTCACACCAAATGAAATAACCAAGAACTCATAATGGTCGTACCGATATCTGAAAGTTGTCTTCTGCACATCCTCATCTCGTACTCTGAGCTGGTGATAGCCTGATCTGAGGTCTATCTTCGAGAACCATTGTGCTCCCTTCAGCGGAACAAAGAGGTCGTCAATCCTCGTAAGTGGCTACTTTTCCTTCAAGGTCACCTAGTTCAGGAACCGATATTCAACATAAAGCTTCAAGCTCCCATCCGTCTTCTTGGTGAAAAAAATCAGAGCTGCCCAAGGAGAAACATTGGGCCGAATGAATCCCTTTCCCTAAAATTCCTCTCACTGTACACGCAGCTCACGAAGCTCTGCGGGAGCCATCCGATATGCTGGTGTAGATCTCAGTGCCATCTCGGGGTACAAGTCAATGTAAAAGTCTACCTCTATACGAGGAGGTAGACCTGGAACATCATTAGGGAAGACATCCGCATACTGGTCCACCACTACAGGATAACTCAGGCCCTCCACATCAACCGGCTCTGAGGGTAAGGCTAGCCAACTGCTGAGTGATTGTATGCACTCTCCACTGGGTAAGTCTATCCTATGTTGCAAAGGCTCTCTTCCCACTGGTGAAGGTAAAACTGGTCGCATCCTTGCAGAAACACCGCACATTGTGCCTAATACAGTTAATCTGATCATAGACTGTAGATAACTAGTCCCTACCCAAGATGACGTCGTAAGTACTCGACATGGATAATAAGATATCCCAGCCGAAGATCTCACCTCCTAGAGTAAGCTCACACTACCAGAACCAGGGCGTGATCTTCGAATCTACTCTCATAGGAGTCTCTAGCTGTATGGATCGAGCCAACGGCTCTGTCGGAATCTCTGAGCTCTGAATGAGGGCAGTGGAAATAAAATAATGACTGACACCTGTGTCTATAAGTACTATAGCTAAGGTGGAATAGACACAGATCGTAACTTGTATCATCTCCGAAATGCCATGGTCGTAGGACTCAACTGCCTGGAGCTGAGCTCTCCCCTTTCCACCTAATTTCGGTAGTCATAGTGGACCACCTAGTGGTGGTGGCAGTAAAATCTTGAATCGCCGCCCACTGCCAGATGCACGACCCGCTCCTCTGCCACGTCTGCCTGCTCCCTGCGGACCTCCTCGGTCAAAACTATGTCTCTGCCTGGGCGGTCCCTCGACGGTCTGTTGATCATCCGTATGGTAGGTTAGACATTCACAAGCCATGTGACCCTGCCCGCTGCATTCGAAACCCAACATGTTCCTCGTAAGACTGGATCTTTCTCTGGTACCCCTCATAACCAATCCTTAGTCATGCGGTCGTCCACCTATAGGTCAGGTCCTCTTGGACCTCTGTGACGTCTGTCTACTTCTAGCTGTAGAAGAATCTGTTATCTAACGTCCAGTGGTGGGTCTCGCTACTGGTGACTACTCAGTAAGAAAACTCTCCACTAAGAGGGCTCTCTCTAACACCCCCTCATACGTTAGGATGCTAAGAGAAATCATCGAAGACCTGATCTATCACCAGACCCCATGATTGAAGGTCCAGGCCCTGAATAATGGGTCACACACCATATCAGTGGAGTAGCATGAGAGGTCAGTGAACCTTGCTGAGTATTGAGCCATAATCATGCAGCCTAGCTACAGATGAAGAAGCTCTTGTATGCACACTATGCGAAGAGTCACTGGAAAAACATTGCCCAAAACAGGCTCTTGGAGTCTACCCAGAGAAGCGTCACCTCATCATGAACTTAGAGCATCAAGATCTACCATCTTCCTGTTGTTACCTGTAGAAGGTTGACCGCAAGGATCACCATGAGATCAGCTAGTGTCCCTACCATTTAGAAGACTCTCACTATGACCTCCAGCCAATCCTCAGCTACCTGTGGGTCCATCTCTCCCCTATACCTGGGTGGCCTCTGGTGCTGGAACTCATGCAACATGCTCAAGCGGTGTACACCCTCTCCTAATGGGGCTAGTGGTATCGGTGGACCAATGGGTAATGGTACCTCTGGTGTCTCCACTGGTTCCTCTACTAAAAGAGGGCCCTACATCGAGGCATCATCGCTCGGTGGTCTATCAGTGTGTACTATATCTGGATCCCTAGCTGGATGTCTGCATGGAGGCATTTGAAAAAAAAAAAGATTCTCCACGGTCAATAATTTATACCTGATGAGCTGACTCAAAGAGTTCACAATGAAAACTTTTCGAAACACACACACAATCCGTGTATTCGTGCACTGAGTCAGAAATCAGAAGTCAGGGTTCAGGTGTGTGGATACGTCAGCCTCTACACCGAAACTGGATTCCATAACCTAATAACCTCACTCACTACACTTAACAATATTGTTGTTAAAAATATCAGAGTCCTATGTTCTATGGTAGAACCGACTCCTCTAATACCAATTTGTCAGGACCTTCCCCCTGGGTCCCGTGTCGAGACATCCCCAAGCCCGCCTTCTATAGGCCAGGGGATGGATACTAGCACCGAAAGCGTATTCCCTAAAACTAGGAAGGAATTTCGTTTATAACCTGTAATCACACACAACCAACCACATAGCAAGATACGAACTCAGGTAAACTGAATAGTAAACAGAGTGAGTGTAGTATGTAAAAGGGGCCAGAATACAATCCCAAATATAAAGTATAAGAAAATGAAGTACAAGTAAACTGGAACATCTCCTGTGAACACCCTCCAGGGATCCTACCTGAAGGGTAGGTAAAGCTCTCAATCGGTCGTCTCTGTTGTACGCCTCATCTAAGTTCCACCTCTGAGCCACCTTCAGTCCGAGTACTCTCATCCTTAGTCAGGGTTGTCTGTCGTCTGCACCAAATACAATGAATTACAGGAATATCCCGTGTAGGGGTGAGTATAACGATACTCAGTAGGGACCCCAAGACCCTCACGGTCTCATAAAATCCACAATGGATAAACCACAAATTATGAAGACAACTGACATCCCTACTTAGGTAAATGCCCATACATATACTATGTTATCCAGTATACCCATCTCAAACATGAGGAAAACACAGAGTCCAACTCAAAATCCCAAAATCAACCATTACACAAAGGAAGAAATACCATGAAGTTAAGTACCACACAGGTACGCCACACTGAAGAATACCACCAAGGTATTACCATGAAAGAAAGTACAACATAGGTACGCCACAGTGAAGAATTACACCAAGTTATTACCACGAAGTAAAGTACCACACATGTACATACTCATCTAACACTAGGTTTTACTAGGTATAGTAGTAGAGATGTTTAGATGTAACTATTGAATCATCTGACTCTGTTAAGAGGCTCTGCAGCTCACCTACACAGGATCGCTCGGTGTTGACCCATAGAGTATCTCTAGGTTCTGACCCACACAGGATTGCTAGGCACTGACACACACAGGACCACTCGGTGTTGACCCACACAGGATCTCTCGGTGCTGACCCAAATAGGATCTCTAGGTGCTGACCCACACAGGATCTCTAGACATTCTTCACTTCACATCCTGCAACTGGGTTCCCGCACTAAGCTTGGTCATCTCCAGGATGGTCCGCTCCTCAAGTCACTGCTCGATACAGCAACTGCCAAAAAGTCCCATGAAAAAAGAATCCCAAACGACCGCCACATAGTAGGGGTCTCAAGGAAAGAGACAGTGCGTCAATCAGACGCCCTAGCTGTATGTTATTAGTCTTTTAGTCCTAAGGGACCGGTTGGATTAGTGCTCGATCCAATCGGACCGTATCCCAACATTATCCAAATTTTAACTAGGGTATACCAAAGGGACTATCTTGCTCCAGGGTTTCTAGCGCTTTACATGGTTTATAAAACGGATGTCCGGTGCGAAAGTAATGGACAAAAAAGCGTAAATGGGTCGAAGTGGGTCCGGGTCTGATCCGACCTAGTCAAACCGACCCGGCCCGACCCGGCCTCGACCAACCCGGTTTGGGTTGACCCGGCCTGACCCGCTTGGTCATGCCCGGCCCGCACCGGGCGGCCCGGCCCACGCTGGGTGGTCCGACCGGCACTGGGCGGCATGGAGGCCGCGAGGGGCGCAAGGCTGCAGACGGTGCGAGGCCACGGGGGACAGAAGCCATGGTCGGCGGAGGTCATGGGGTGGTGGAGGTCGTGGGGCGATAGAGGAAAGGGGAAGTGGGGCGCCGCAGGGTGGCAGAGGCCGCGGGCGGTGGAAGTCACGGGGTGGCAGAGGTCGCGGGCGGCGGAGGTCACGTACGGCGCGAATGTCGCGACGGTGCAAGGTCGTGGGGCAGCGGAGGCCGCAGGGCAGCAGAGCGCCGCGGGGTGGTGGGGCGCCATGTTTTCGCTGGCAGTAGGATTTACCAGCCACCCTTTGTTTGTCTCCTTTAGCGTGACCGACCGTGGTGTCGGTTTCGGTTCTCGAGTTCCACTGGTGCCAACCTCTGGCACCGGTCGCCATCACCATCGTGAAGATCACACAAAAGAACCATACGATTTGCGGAGGGGTCGGGCCATGTTTGTGTGGCTCGTACCCTCGATGTTAGGGTGGTAGCATACGGATCTAGGAAGATGATTCAATGTGAGATAGAAATTAACATTGATCAATTTAAAAAACACCCATACCAAGGAGATTTGTTGACGGAGGTCGCGAGGAAGAAGAGGATGTCATTGGGGATAGACGGACGTCGGTGACGTTGGCATTTCCTCGATCGTCGGTTCATTTTTTGTGAAGATGTTCCTCGTCGGTGTGAGAATTCTACGTTGGGGAGTGCGTTATTCATTGGAGAATGCATTATTCATTGTAGAAGTGTAATCGTCCAAAGGTTCTTCTCTCCTTCTCCTTTTTCTAACACTTACTCCAATTCCACCCAAATGAAAAACCAGACTATTAAATTATGTTTCATTAATTTAATATGTTTTCATAAATTAAATTGTCCTCATTAATACGATGTGGTTGGAATAATAAATTTAGAGGAATCCTAGGGTCATCCGCCCTCATTAATGAGGGAGTTGGAAGGTTTCCACCCATTAATGGGGGTTTGGTGGATCCCCGCCACTAAATTCAAAATATGGTTAGGCTCAGTGGTCCCCACCTCCATAACATACATGTTGGAGGTTTAGTTCAGGTGGTACCCACCATTAAAACATCCACATGGGAGGTTTCAACAAATAAAATATAAAAGTTAACATTTTTATTTATTTCCTTCTTTCATGAAAAACACAAAAACTAACTTTCACCCTCGACCAACTATCATCGAGATGAAAGTATCCGTAAGAGAATACCAGCGCTATGAGTTCAACGGTGTCCCTAGATTTCAATTTCGAGCACCAGTTCAAAAGATAGAAAAACTCGCTCGCACGTTTACGGAATGTACCTGAAAAAAAGTTCATAAATTCATTACGGACACACCGGGCCTCGGAATCCCACACTCCCAATTTTCGAAGACTCGTCAAATTTCAACATATTTAAAACAATTACATCAAAATTTTGGGACTTTACATATCATAACTAAATCACTTCATAATCATACTTATCCATTAATTATTTCATGTTCTTGTTTGGGTCAGTTTAACCACCCACATGAACAATTCTATAAATTTCCATCATGGATGACTATGAAAAATTAATTAATTTTAATATTAGATATTAATTAGTAAATAATGTTTTTGGTTCTTTAAAGGAAACATTATTTTTTAAACTTGTCATTATTATACAACATTTTCTTCACTAAAATTACTAAAACAAGATCATCGACAATTTAAACTAAACGAATCTTCACGAATCATAGCTAAAAACCTCATGGAATGAAATTAAAATATTAAAATCATTATGTTATAAATATTACAATAAATTAGTTAATATATTAATGATTTACTTAGTATTAAATAGTTCATATCTATATTTAAATTTCAAATGACGTGTGAAGGAATAAAAAGAACTAACATTCAATGATGAAAATAAACATTAACCAGCTAATAAATATATAATTAATGATAATATTTAGTTAATAGAAAATTTAAAATATATGAATAAGGTTTTTAAATAAGTTATTAATATGGTTATATTTATTATACTAGAGTCTAAAGTAATTTTATGTAATTCAAGAGTAAAGATAAGGTTTTATCATCTAAAAAATTATTTATTTGTTACATTTTTTTTATTATGCACCTATTTTATTTTATTTCGGTTATATAATATATAATTATAATTTTATATCATAATTCTATATTTATTCATGGAATTTAATTTTATATTTCATGTTATCTCTTTCATGTGGGTTTGACTCAATTACTATAAAAGTATTAATGATTTTTGTAAACTCAGTTTTTTTAATTGAGTTAGGATCCTTCTTCTTGAAATCTATTCTTATATGGTGCATATAATATACCTTATTATTGAATTATATTATAAATTTTCTAATTTTTTAGTTAGTTTCACTTCATTCTCATGAACTCCTTTTCAATGGATTATTACACCAGTTCTACTTCATCGAATGACTTATTTCCACATAAAAATGCACTCTTGTTAACAATAATCTTCATCATCCATAATGGTTATTTATCCTCCATGGATATATTATTTATTTGTAAAAATGTTTTCCTATATTATTTTGAAAACTAAATATGTAATATCACATGTGATCTTCTTATTCATCTTTACTTATTTTAAAAATAATGTTTTATTATCATTATTTATGATGTGGGTTTCGAAAAATAATGTTAAAATATTATAGATTTTTCTTTCAGGGTTGTATATTTTATCTTCCACTAAAAAATTTATCTATATCATATTTATTGATTTTTTCAATAATAAATTATTTTTTATATATATTAAAGTGATTTTAAAAATGGTTTTCATGTTAACTTATTGAATATTTTTGAAAGTGACTGGCAACTTCTTCTCATTATGACAGTATTAAGAAATGTTTTCTAAAAACTCTTTTTAATTGATTATCTTCAATTTTAAAATTTATCCCCGAAATATACCCCTACATTAGAGATATGTTTCATTAACTAACCTTTTAAATTCCCTTATTAAATAATCTTTTTGTTTTATTGAATTTTGGTATCATCTTATGGAATTTATGATATCATTTTATGTGATACCATTTGAAATGAAAGAAATTTTTTTTTCTTTTAGGGGGTTATTTAGGATATGTAATATGATTGATTTTATGTGGAACACATAGATATGGATTTTTTGTGTGTTTTCCAATATATCCCTCCAATTTATTGGATAATTATTTATGTCTCATGAAATAATAATGTGAGTCATGGAATTTGTTTTTAACATTATAATTTATGCTAATTTTTCTTTGCTAAGAACCCAAATCATGGGAATACATATTTTTCACAATTTGAATCATGGGAATATTTATTTATTCACAAACAGAGTCTTGGAGATATTTCATTGTTCAAAACCTGAGTCATGTGAATTTTTCATTGTTCACAACCTGATATGTGGACATTTTATTCAAATCGCAATTCAGTAGAATAATTTTCTTTAATAATAATATTTCTATTTATTATACTTATACCAAATTTATATGTTATGTCATATTCTTATGATGTGATAAATATCTCAAGATTATTGTCTCTTATTTCCACAATCTTACATCATGGTATATACTTGATCTTATTGTGGTTATATTTTCTTCTATCATACTTTGTTCATATATGTTATGAATCGATGATATTTTTAATCATATTTTTATCACATGCTCATGTTACTTAAATTTTTATGATCATAAACTTTATGACTTATTGATCTGTTATTTCCATTACTAAGTGTTTGATCTCACCCCTTTCTTATGTTTTCTATTCCCCAGGTTGTGTAGATAAGTATAACCTAGGTTGTATCTAGAAGGGGTCCCCGTACTATGTGATTATAGGTAAAAGATCATAATTATGTGAAATAATATTTTTTTGTGTCTATTCTGCAAAGGCACAATACAATTGGGTTCTTATATTTTTTTACAATCATTTATGAGATGTTAGGTTTTTATTATGTAAATATATTTATGTCTGTCTTGAGTCACCTCACATGGTATTAAATCCAATTTTGAAAGAAAGTGTTTTTAACACTATATAAAGGATTGTGGATCTGTGGAACTTCAATATCACTTATTAATACACTTATATTCACTTGTTATGTTAGTGACCCCATTGTTAGTTCCCCACTATATTTTACTCACACCCTGGTTGAGGGTCCATAGAACATGGATAACCAAGAATACATCATTGTCTTTAGGTCCATAGAGGGAATATTCCCATGATTCATCATTAAACAGGATAACATTTATGGGGATTGAAATATTGGGATGTGATGAGGATTGTTAATATAAATAGTGCATCTTCTTTATTTTTTTTCTTATTTTAATTTTTACCTAGGGTTAACCCAGTGGGATAAAAATTTTAATGTTTGAATATATAAATCATTTATATTTTTATATAGTATTGATTTGTTTTAATACTTTCACACACATTGATAATTTTTATAGATTTTTTATATATAATATTTTCATTACTTAGATACGAGGGTACAGTAACTCCATGATAGCACCTTAGACCCACACCGCTAGTAAATAAACTCTAGAATATTGGGAGGCATGCCTGAGATCCCTATAATGCATTAATCTAAGAACTATTGAGTGGAACGAGGCTGTTTCATTATGAAGTGGTATCAAAATGTCTTTTTTCATTACCTTTATATTAAGGGAAATTCTATATATAAGGTATGGTTATAGCATATCTTATGATATAGAATAGTTGTATGCATCATAAACACCATTTGCAAGGGGATTTTTAGGTTACTAGGGGAATGAGATTGATTTTATTGATTTTTTATTTTATAGTAGAGATACTTAGTCAATATGATTCATGTATTGAAATTATTTTAAGGTTTTGTATGTTTTCCCATTGGAAAGGGTAAGGTGTCCATGCATCATTTTTGGCATATAGTACACACATTCCATTCATATGCTCATGTGTGATTGATATTACTAACAAAGTGAGTTAAACTTTTTAAAATGTTAATAATAATTTAAATGGAATTTTCCTATATAACATGTCGGTGTAATTTTACATAGTAGATCCATAGTATTTTCTTCTAATAACTAGTATGTTTGATCTTATAATGGGGTGCTCCATTACAAAAAATATATATTCCCTCTTTTTAAGTGATTTGTAGTGACCCATAGGGGGTTGTTATAGGCACTTTATTCCATGATATTTGTTTTGAAAAGAAAAAGGGGTTTGGTTACTTAAAGTACAAACTCCAATCTATATGGGGTTTTCTATAATTCTTTTAACAAAACCATATGACTACAGTATACTCAAAATTATCACTTTGGAGAAATTATAATGTATATGATAATAGATAATATTCTTTTCCACAGTGGGGGGTAGTATAGTATACAATTTTATAATAAGGATTACTTCCCAAGTGGGATGATGTATTGGCTTGAGATACCTGATATTTATATATGGATGAGAATCCTAAAGTGGGTGTATCAACACATGAGTTTCCTTATGGTATTTGAGAAAATAGAATACATATTTACCATGAGTTATGGCCTTCATGAGACATATATTGTAGCCTAGATGCTAGAACCTAGTTCCACTAGTATATGGTTCTAGATATTAGTGAGCCAGGTTTTATAGCTGAGTAATAGGGAATTTTCTTACTGCTTTTGAGATGAGTTTCAAAATAAGTGGGTGACCCTAGAGAGTGGTTATACCAAACATGTGAATGTTTAGAGTTATAGGTATGTGTAGATTTTTTAGGTTTTGTGATTTAGGCATGAGAATTGCTGTCAAATATGTGGTATGCATGGAGATGCCTAGAGATTTTGTGAGGTAATGGACATAACTTATATGGTATCAAGGTTTTTTAGGGAAGGATTGGTATGATGACCAAAATTATTGACTTTGTATGCATTTACCAATGTGGTCGTGGATTTTTATCCTAGATAGTTATAACTATGACATATAGATAATGGGTAGATTCATTTGTTTTGGTGGTTGATGCCCAAGTTCCAATTGATCTTATGGTTAAGAACAATATGAGTGAGATTCCATGCTTCTTTTAAAGATCATTAAAAATTATTTTGGATTGATATGATTGGAATTTTGTCGTTAAGGGATAGATTTTTAGGAACATGATCCGAGGATTGATGACATGATACTTGTGGGAATGCGAGTTGGGTTGTGGATCAATTAGTAGACTTTTATGGGAATAATTGCCTAGGATTTTGATTAGTGTTAGAGGTGACATAACAAAAGTATTGGTGTGTGATTGAATGGTCTATTTTGGGTTTATCATAGACATGTATTGACATGATGGGTGAGCATGGCTTGAAGGAGTGACACATGTGAGATATTGGAACCTGTTGAGGTTGGTTCTTGAGGAGTGCTATATATAAATACATAGGGTGAGGATTTCACCATTTTAGGTTGGTGGGTATGACCATCATTGTGGAATAATTTAAGTGGGTACATAGGATGGCATTCCTAGTGTATCATGAATGGGTAGCATTTGATGTTTCTTATTTATAATTGGGTATGAGTATGATGGCCACATCCAATCATTACATGTTTTATTGGATGGATCATGGGATCTATATATGAGTCCCTTGTGTTTGTGGGGTTATGAGTGTGATGAGACTGGTCATTAGATATTCAAGGTGGAATTTAGATATTGGTGAGAAGGTAAATTTGGTTGTATCTAGTTCAATGGAAAATATCATATTTGAGATTCAAATTTTGTATTGGATAGAGTATATGTGTTGGCATGAGTCTTGAGATGGAATTGATGTGGATGATTTTGGATTGGAGATGTGATGGTTCTTAGGTTGAAGCATGAAATATGGGTTGCTTGGTTGGTTGGATATCAAACAATGGAATTATATCAATTATCCGGTATAAATTGTTTTTTGGATGTTTAGATGAACTCATTATACATTTGGAAGTTAATTCATCATTATTGGGATATAAGATTACATTTTAATGAATATGGATGTGTGTTTTCAAATAATATTCAGCAAAATAAGGGCTCATGAATGTTTTTGAATAGATTTGGTTATAGTGAGATATAAACCACTCTGAGTATAGTGATGGAATATTGGAAATTCGTTTTGATAGGTGATTTAGATGGTGGGGAGAACCAAGGTTCAAAACCATCCCTTATGAGTTGAGACATATTTTGGGTAAAACCATAATCTTGAAAATGAACTGGTTGTTAACACCCTCTTGTATGAGGATAGTGGGGAACATGTAAGCACCATCTGGGTAATGGTGATGGTGATGAGAAGGTATCTTGATTCTTGGTGAGTGTTGGAACTCGATGTTTAGAGTTGCACGGTAGAAGTTAATTTTGTGTTTTGGGATATAACATTGTGAAATAGAAACTGGAATATGTCAATAATGATGGTTAAAGGGCTGTCGAGGCTTCACTAGGATGAGAGGTGCTACGACAGGGATATTTAAAACCATATTTTTTTTTATTTCTTGTGAATTTGAGAGGTAAATTTAAAATTTAGCTGTGTATTAGAATTTATTTAGAGAAAAGGAATTTGGATTTTTAATCCATGAATTGGAAAATCCTGTGAAAATGTTAGAATTTTTCATCTAGAATAGGTCTTATCATGACCCACAGGCCATGTCGTGACATACTACATAGGGGCATCACATTACGGTGGGTGTGAGGGCCAATTCATGACATGGACGTGATATGGTCTATAACCTCTTCCTGGGTGGACACTCCATGAACCCCAGATCACATTGAGAATGCTTTGAGGCTAGGGGATGGACCTTACCTTTTGATTCATTATGCAATGAATGACGCCGAGGAATATTTTTTTATTATGGGGTATTGTTAATTCTCTAGTCAAATCCACTTTTTCCTTGTCTAGAGGTGTGCACAAGATGGCTATTTGGATGGATACCTCCTCTTCTCTTCCCCCATTCCACCCCCTTGAAGGGGGTTTTTTGTCCATTCTGTGGCATTTATGGTGAGTTCTTAATCCTGTTGTACTTTATTTTTTGTTTTTGTACATTTTTTGTTGAATTTCATTTAATTTAGATAGGATTTTAGTAATGATTTAACTAGATCATGGAGGAATAATGTGAGGATTATGGGGATTTTTCTTTTCCTGGTGAGAGGATGTATTGGGAGGATGAATGCACATCATTTCTCATTATTTTCTTTGAAGGTGCGTCACTTAGTGAATTTATTTATGGATTTTTCCTAAATTGGATGAAATTCTCCATTGAACCGAGTTATAATTTTTGATTCTTTTTCACAGCTTAGGTTTGGGTGCATTTTGGAAACAAATTGTACATCGTTGCTCATTTTTTCAGTAGATGTATGTCGCTTAGTGATTTTTTTGTAAATTATGGCTATTTAAAATAAATTTTAATATTTATTATAAATGTTTATAATTATTAAATTGAATATTATGGCTTGAGATAGGTTCTCAGGTGGTGAAGTGAGTCTTGAACTTACTTGGGAAAGAATAGCGAGGAAAACATAAAAGTAAATGACTATGTATGAGGTGAATTATATCTAAAAATATGAATATGATTTATGAATTGTGTTTATATGAATGTGATATAAGTTACAACTAATTTTTGGGGATCATCCGTTTATTTATAATATATGAACTGTATAATTAATTGTAGATGAATAAAATTTAAGTGTCAACAGTCATGATGGACCCTCATATGCCAGTTGACACCTCGACCACAAATGGTCAAGGCATCAATTATTAATATTTATTTTGCGATTATAAAAACCTATTGGGGTATAAATAAAATCAAATAAAATGAAAATAACTAGAAAACCTAGTGATAGGTTCCTTTAGTGACCTCAGAGTAGAGGATCATGATGAGTATGGATGATTGGACTGAGTAGGACATTATAAAAGATTGATATTTATTATAGTTTTTGGTCTAGTTGATATGATCGTGGGGTGAGTAATCCTACCCCACTAGTACATGGTGACCTGGGCGGGTAGAACATGTGTATATTTATAATAGATTTTCCATGAGGGGACTGATCGATGATTTGTAAGTGAGAAATGGATTTATATCATCCCTTTAGAGTGAGGCCAGTAAGGATTTTCCTTGAAGGCCAATGAGGCTTTAACATGATTATAGAGATGATGAGGGACGATCTTACCTATGAGTTATGTACTTGGAAAGAGATTTGAGATTTAAATCGAGGATAACATATTGGGTGTCTCATAGAGTTGGGACCATGGTGACCATGGTGGGTGATCTAACCATATATTGAACCTTTAAAGGGGCAGTGTAAGATAGATTGTTTAATTAATTCCACATGGAATTTCAAAACACTGGAAATGATGATGATAGTCTAGTTTTTTTGTTTGAGAGGCCAACCTAGGAGAGGTGTGGAAATATCAATGTATGGTAATCCCTTTTGATTCAACAGATATGATATGTTTTTGAGCAGATGTTAGTCCCATATTATATTTTGATATTCCTATCTAAAATTTCTAGTATGTTACCTAGGATTCAGTGGTTAAATCAATATGGAATATCTAGGATATTACTAGGGTTTTTCATTCACAACTCTCAGGAATGAATTTTATATCACCTATGATTCAATTTTTTCATATATCAGATGCCTAGTATACACCATAGGATTCTAGTTATTTTCACATATTACCATTTGGTTGGATATTATTCCTAGGATCTAGATCTTATGCCCGATTACATGGAAATACTAGGATATCACTTTGTATTCAGTGATTTCCTATATGGTATTCCTAGTATACTCTCTAGGATCTTATCCTTTCACTTGATATGATGGATTCCTAGTTTTCCCCTAGGATCCAGTGATATTCCTGATGACATGGATACCTAGGATACACCATAGGATTTCATATTTACACCTGATATCATTTTAGTATTCCTATGATGTTCTTAGGGATTTGGTGTTTACACATGATATGATTTACATGTTCATTGACACACTAGAAGCACATGAGGCTCAACTTGGGTGGTGAGGAATTGTAAAATGCATCAAGGAGACCCAAGATCAAATTCTGATGAAGACATATTTCAGGGATACTATAGTATGTGTTCTAGCATGAACTATAGAAGAAACAATGGTTGGTACTGTAATATCCAGAACTATTCATCCATCTATGCCTTTGGGCCACCGGTTTGGTCCTCGGGTCCTGCAAAGCTTTTAGAACAACCAAGTCCTTTGTGTCAGTTCTCTCTCAAGGCCTTCAAGCCACCTCAAGGACTTTGGGCCACCCTAAGGCCTTCAGGCCACATGAATATGCAGATGTACCAATCAGATTTTATGGATCAAGGCTCTAGATGAGGATTCAGAGCATACACACTCACTATAGCAGAGCTTACCAGAATTGGATGAATGAGAGGGTGTGACTTTTCCATCAGTACCAGGAATGTAAAACTCTGCATATGATAGCTACCTGACCAGCCTTGCGAAGGTGGAGTGGTGATATCATGACATTTTTTAGGGAGGAGCAGTTCCTCGTTGTCTTGTCTGGGGGATTTCCTCTAAGACATGTGGGTAATGTAATTATATAATTATACTTCAAGATTTGTAAGGGTTTCACCTCACCCCTATAAAGGTGGATTATCAAAAACATGAAGGCCTTCAGGCCATTCAGGCATAGACACACCAACATTGGCTGAAGCAGGTATAGTCAGTCCTACATGTTACCTTAGAGCCTGTGTGTTGATGATGGTTATTTTATTACACTTACATACCATTTTATTTATATTTATCATATCACAAGTGTATACACTACATTACTAGTTATGTTAGTTACCACATTGGTGGTTCACTACTGATTTTTACTGACACCCTTCTCTATAAAATGTAGTACGTAGGTATCTGAGGGCACTTCACTTATCATATATTAATGTAGGCCAGAGGCCCATGATTTATTGATCATATAATGACCCAAAATTTTCTATTTATTTTTATTAAAATAACTTATGTTTCACAATGAATATTTTATTATGGAAAAAGAACATATAAATCCTATTACATTTCATAGGAACATTACACATCATGAAATAATATTGAAAATAATATCTTAGAATAAAATAGTGATATAAACTCCAAAAAATAATACTAATGATGATGTAAAAGCCATAGGATTTAGTTTTTTCAAGAATATATTTGTTTCCATGAAAATGATAAAAAGAAAAAAAATGATAGGAATAGGATTGACAATATCCAAGTAAGTGTAAAACCTTTTTATGCGATGTAGTGATTTATGAAGTATGAGAATGGTTGAGTATATATAGTGTGTAATTTTAATTGATACCTTTAGGATATGACCATTGGGAATTATGAACATTGAGAATTATGATCATTGGGTATTGTGACTATCAGAAATGTTTCCATTATAAAGTGATAATTGGGATTATTTTATATTAAGGGTATGAGGAAATCAACCAGTCACAACATACCTTATGAAGTACATATATTAGATCATGGGAGAGAGGTAGCATCATAAGGGTTCACGATTAACCAACCCAAGATTGAGCCTCAATAAATGTGGCTCGAGAAGAATGAACTGTTAATAGGTCAAAGTTATTAAATATCACTACAAGAACAATGATAGGTAAATCACCCTAATAATTTACCATTATCACACACTTTATCCGTAGGGATTATGTTACAATGATAAAGGGTTTTGTATCTAGAACTCAAGTAGTGTTATGGTGTAAATAATTTTAGAAATTAAATAGTTAATTTTATGATCCCATTACTTATTTTAATTATTTTATTTTAACATATCACTGTTATATAAAAAATAAAATTCACATGAAAATATTATGGATATAAACTATATTTTGATAAAAAATAATTTCATTTTTAAAAAAAATATATTACTAGTTTTCTTTAATATAAAATTTTATGATCTAATAAATTTTTATTTCCTAAAAAAATATTTAAATAAAAATATTTATTCATACATATATAATAAAACCATTTCACATAATTCTATGTATATGAATTTCATTTTGGAAATCAACACATCTAAATTATCCAATAGTGAATTTTCAACAAAAATTGTACACTGAATGTTTTTAATGAAAATTAAAATACAATATCAATATAAAGTAAGTATTATGACATTATAATTACTTAAAATTGTTGAAATACATACTATAAAGCCATTCTTGAAAAAATATTTTTCTCATTAAAATAATTCATTTTAAAGTAATAATATTAATTTTCAAAACAAATAATGAACCATACAGAACCTAAATTATATTTTATGTTTCTAAAATCATTATTTATGAATAAAAATATTTTCCACATTTAAAATAATATATATAAATGGGAGTTTATCTAATAAACTATTAAAATACTAAAAACCACTCCCATTGACAGAAACGATGGGCTGAAACCATTGGAAGGCCAAGGGTTTTTCATATTTTATATCACAGAGTCAAAAACCAATGTTTACAAATTAATAAAAAATTCCACCTCTTCATCTATAAATACCCAATCATTCTCTGATTACTCTCTAGTTGAAATACATTAAGCATAAATTCACCCTAATTTTCTATCTTTATATCCTTTCCAAGGAGTTATTAAGGATCCATGAATCAATTGTCAAGATTTAGGAAACCACTTTGGAAGTAAAGGAATCCCTTCCTCTTACTTTTTTAATACTTCCTTTGTAGTAATCATTTTTATTTAGAATTTATTATGTCTTAAAGTTTTTATAATCATTCCTTTATTATCCAAACGAGTCCCTATTAGAGAGACAATAATATTCTCTCTCATTAACCCCATTATATAATCTATTTTTTATAAACGATATGCTTATAAAATCATTCTTTGAATTTACATTCCTTACATTAATATTATGAATACCCAACCCTCTATTCATTCAAGGGTATTCATATAGATATAACTATACTTCATTGATTTGTGGATTCTATGTATGAAACCCACATTCTGTACTCGTGGGTTAAAATAATGAAATAATTTCTTATGATATATGATCTATATGTCACACATAATGTTAGGCATACAAAGGGTTCACCTTTGTAGCACTCCAATTCATTGGGTAAAAAATTTAACTCTAGAATTGTAATTTTTGTGATACCATGACAGTATGAATTAGTAATTTGTTATGATAAATTGGTGAACTTCCCTGGTAATATGATTTATAATACCTTGGTGATGAACCTTTGTGATATACATAAGAATGTCTCATTGTTATAATGTTCCCACATTTCCATTTTTTGCCTTATGTACATATCCCCATGATCTTATGTTATGACTCATATACTAATTATTATGATATATTCAAATGACTACTATTTTTATGAATATTTTATTATTTCATGATTCGTATACTCATGATCATTATCTATTTTTATTCCTTATGATCTATCCAGATCATTTACTTCAAGTTTCTTTTGCTTATCTCATTACAAGGACTTACACTCACCCGAATCTATTGATGTATTTCCACAAGAAATAATATTCTATTAGGTGACCCAGGATAGATTTATAAAGGAGTATTTCTAGAGGATTAAATAAATTTTATGTTTTTATGATCTATATATTGTGTACCAAGTTTCCAAGATACTTAATCTAAAAAGATCATTAGAAGTTATTAATGTAATATCTTATTAAGGAATTATGTTACAAATCATGTATGAAAAAGGTGGGTCACTATAGTTGGTATAAAATTAATTATTATTTATTTATGTAAATTAGAGTAAGAAAAAAGTAGTAATAACCATAGCAAAAGTCTAAATATAGAAAATTATCTCCAAATTTTAGTAAACTTTAGAGTGTGTGGTTTCCTAGAAATATTATCCCAGTCTGGATACTTGAGAGTGGATGAAGGTTTTAGGATAGATTCACATATTGGTAATAACCCCCAAAAAGGTTTGTATTGTATTAAATCAATATTTATTTAGTTTATGAATTGAGGACCTAACGTCACACCTAGCTAGACACACCCGATGAAAATGCTTTGGTTGATCTCATGCAAGATATAAACAAATATAAATGATTTATAGCTAAAGTAATTATTTTTATTATACTTTTTTATATGTTAGGAAGGATTGAAGTATAAGATAATATAATAATGATATTATAAAATTTTAGGATTAAACACCCTTTAAGAAATATTACCATAATATTGAAAATTACGGCAATTTTATCATTTATGTTTTCCTCTACTAGAAAAAATATCGTGGGAAATAGAAGGTCCCATGTAAATAATGGATGTAATAGAAAATTAGATTATTAGCTTATCAATATGGGGGAATCCAAATTTTTACACTTTATAATGATTTTGAATAATTTATATCATTTAATGAGTAATAACCTAAACTATGTGAAGAACTCATCTTCACTAAGGAAAGGAAAACTAGTTGATCAATCATTAATGCATCAACAAACACCTTCTTTTACTATACTCTTCAATCCACAAATCTAATAAAAATGGATCAACACTATAGAAAATATAGTTTTTATAATTCATTGTTCTGGTCTGGAGAAACTTACTTTTGTAGTATATTATTTATAGGAATAGTCTGATCATTGTTGGAAAATAATAAAGAACATAAATTCTAAGGATGGGGTTGAAGCTAGGGTGTTGGAAGACATGAAAAAATTATTTTTCAGCAAGTATTTTCCTTATAACCTCTAAACCAAAATAGAGATGGAATTATTAGAGATAGAGAAAAAGGATAATTAATCTCTTTTAATATGGGAAATGGGATTCATAAGGCATATACGATATGATTCGAACATTTTCATTAATTAAAATGGTATGATCAATCGACTCTTTAGTAGAATATGACCTTATATAAAGAATGATATTGAAATCTAATACTTTTAGAGTTATGAGAAGATAGTTTGGTGTGCTCTCAAAGTGGAAATGGATTCTGGAGATGCAAAATGGTCTCCTGTGATGAATGATAAGAAGAGGAGGATGAAGTCAAATTTGTGGAATAATTTCAACCATGAAAGTGAATGGGAGAAACAAAAATTACTCTATTATAGGATGAAGTATTCATATAATTTTATGAAAGGATGCATAAAGTGTTACAAGTACATAAGGGATATATATATATCTCAAAAATATCATGGAATTTAAATCTATGACAAATGAATGAAATTAAAAAAAAGGAATATGGTGTAAGAACAACCTACAGTTCAATGTTTCATGTGTGGGGAGCATGGAAATATTTCAATAAAATATCAAAATAAAAAGGCAATAGAGGAAAACTACCAGCAAACCCATCAATGGGAATGGAAAAAATGTTATGAATTTCCAATCATAGTGGGTGAAGTCAAGGAGGAAAATGATGTATTAGTAGGTACACTCGTTGTGCACTCAAATCTATCTAATACACTATTTGATTCTAGTGTTATACATTCCTTTTTTTCTTTAAATTTTGAAAGTAACATCTAATAAACCCATAAAATATTAGTCATAATTTTTCATATAAAATTATTGGAGGAACTATTCAATAATCATATATATATATATATATATTGATTCCGTAATTAGCATTGGTGAGTAAAATATCTCCAAAAACCTTGTGGAATTTATCATAATAATTGGGATGGATTGGTTAACAAAATATAATCCCAAAATCAATTATATATGTAAGGAAGTATCAGTTATCTTGATGTAATTCCCTATAATTATTTTCAAAGGAGTGATATCCCAGTCTATATCTTTTAAAGAACCACCTTTTATAGCATTCTTTATGGAAATTATTGTTGAGGAAGGGGAAGAAAGTGAAAATATAAAGATAGGAAATATATCCATTAATCAAGAATATATTGATACATCTCTTTATGAATTATCTATACCTACCTCAGAATGAGAGTTTAAATTCTCGATTGACCTCATACTAGTAAATTTTGTGGTTTTCTTTGACAACATCCTTGTGTAGTCCCCATTTGAGGAGGAGAATACAGAGCATATTTGTTCTATTTTGGGTCTTATTCATAATGATTACCTATTTGGGAAGTTTCTTAAGTGTGATTTCTAGGATCATGAAGACCGTTACTTGGGGTATTTCAAGTCTCATAAGGGATTAGTTGTATATCCTTTGAAAATATAGGTGATTATTTCATGGGAAGTCCCTAAGATAGTATAAAAGTTGCAGAGTTTTCTTGGTATTACTGGATATTACAAGAGGTTAGTAGATAATTTCTCTTAGGTTGTGAATCATCTGGAAAACTTGACCAAAAAGGATTATGTTTTCTTATGTACTGACCAGTTTCATGCAGCTTTAATGTACCTGGAAAAGTTGTTTTTTAGTGCTCTAGTCCTTTTTTTTCAGATAAAATGAGTTCTATTGGATGTTTTATGTGACTCTTCACGTCTTGGTTTGGGTTGTGTTCTGATTCAGAATAGATAAGCTATTTATTTTTATTCATATTAGTTATATCCCTATGAGAATAAATATTATATTCATGATATTTATTTGGCAGTAGTTTTGTTTTCTTTGATACTGTGGCAACATTACCACATTTGTGTGAATTTTTTGTTTATTACTGACCCTAAGAGACTGATTTATCTCTTCTCACAACATGACTTAAACTTATGTTAGTGTTGATGTATGGATTTTCTTTAGGATTGTGACTTCATGATTTTTTATATTCCATGTAAGGGAAATGTTATAGCTGATGCGTTGAGCAGGGATTCACATTGTGATTCCATGCATGAATATGGAGATTCCTAGAGAGTGATGGAATAAATCTCAGTGGTACATCTAAATATGGGATAGTCTTGAGCTAGAAGTTGTGTTTTCTAGATGGAAGTTCAATCATCTTTGGATTTTCTGGTGGAGGAGTTCCAATTGAGTTTTATAGAGCCTATTTTTGCGATTCCCCTGAAGGATGAGGATGGAAACACCAATTATTTTTCCATGGAATTAATTATTTCCCTTTTTAATTCATGATACGGTTCTCCTTTAGTTTTATATCTCACCTATACTATTTCATACTAACATGAAAAGATGTAATGAGCTTTATAGTTCAGTTTTGGTGGACTAGGTTGAAGCATGCAGTTGAAGAGTTTGTTTCTAGTTGTTTTGTTTATTAAAAGGTAAAGATAATGAACTGTGTTCCGAGTTGTTTTCTCCAACAATTAGATATTAAAAAATGGAATTGTGATTACAGGTTGATGGACTTTATTACTAGTTTACCTTGAGATTAGGAAGTCTATGATGCTATATTGGTGATAGTCGATCATTTGATGAAATAAACCCACATTATAGTGACAATGGAGTCGAGCACAGTGGAAGTTTTTCGAAGGTATTATTAGATGGTGGTGGTTCAAAATGATGGAGTCTCAATATTGATCATCTTTCATCTAGATCATTTTTTTACCTCTAGAGTGTAGAGAGGTCTCTAGAATTATTTTGGCTCTCATTTATTCCTTAGAAATTATATTCATTCATATATGGATGGTCTGATAGAGTGGACTATCTAGAATCATGAAGACATATTTCTCTCATGTGTCCTAGAATGTAGAGTTTCATGGATGAGGTACCTTCCCTTGGTTGATAATTATTATAATAGTAGTTTCCCCTCCACCATTGGTATGGTATCATTTGAATCTTTGTATAGATAACATTTATATTCTACATTATACTAGAATGGGTCCAATGTTTTAGAAATTCACAAGTTGTAACTAGTAAAAAATAAGATAGAGATGGTTTAGGTAATTCATGAGAGGATGAAGAAATCCCCAAATCATCATAAATACTATTCCAATCTGGGAGGATACCATTGTATATTTATTTTGAAGATCACTTGTTCTTAAAGATGACTCATCATCCTGGGAACAAAGGTTAGTCATAGGATTAAGATTTCTCCTCGATTTTTGGGGCATTTCGATGTGTTGGATCATGTTGGATCTGTGGAATATCAAATAAAACATCCCCCATAAACTATTAGAATACATGATATTTTTCACACATGGAAGCTGCATCATTATCTTCATAAAGGCTCTCATGTCATTTATTAAGGGTAGATCAATTTTAATGACGATGTGAGCTTCGGGGATATTCATATAATGATCTAGGACTTCTAGGAGAAGGTGTTTCATAGGAAATATTTTCCCCTAGTTAATTTCTTGTGGAAATAGAGTGGATTAGAGGAGATTAATTCAGAACACGAGTTGTAGACACTCACTCAGTACCTTGAGTTGTTTGATATTTATATTTTCCCTTGAAACATTGTTTGTTTTGTGGATATTTAACTTTTGGTTTATGAGATGGTTCCCTCTTATATATTTTTTGTAAACATACTCTTTTTTGAGAGGTTTCTCCCTTGGGAGAGTGTTTAGGAGATTGTTTTTTCTATTTCATGGTTTCACGTTGTTCCTTTGATGTGGTGGTTGAGCATGTGTGATGGAGATATACTTGAGAGTTGTCTTATTGGGTTGTTTTTTGGATGGAACCTGTTCATTTTATCTCTAGGTTTGTTTTTGGATTCTCATGGACTAGAATGTTTTGAGAGTTGTATAACGAAGGGTCTGAATCCATCTAGTTTAACCCTTTTCATGTTTCTAAAGTCTATGGTGATCATAGGAGGCATACAATAGGTATTGATGTGTTTGGATACTAAAATATTGAAGTAGGGAGAATTCATGACATGTTAGGGTTTAACATTGTGAATATTTTGTTCACATATTTTTATATCCTAGTTCACAGGGTGCTTTATGATTTGAAATAAATCGGGATTAAATGGTTTGAGGTGATTCATTTTTCAGTGGAACATAACACCTTATACTTACATGAGATAAAATTTCTTGATGCTGTGAAAATACAGTAAAAAACATTCCTTTATAAGTTTCAGTGCCTCAGGTTTTCTCAAACCCCATGCATTTTCTCTCAACTTCTAGGAGATTTGTAGTGCACACTTTAGGAATTTTGGAATCCCTTCAATAGGGATCAATTCTCAGCTTCCTGTGTTCAATTTATGGTGATACAAGGTACGTTATACCTTTTTATCCCTTGTTTCATTGACCTGGATCCACCCACTTGTTCCTTCCATGTGATGGATCTTTCTCTCCATCGTTCTAACGGTTTTTTATCAGTTATTTGGTGTGATTGTGGTGTGAAATTAGTGGTGGGATGTTTCTCATTTCATAGGGGTGATCAAGATCTACGAAATTCATCTGCTCTCATGAAAATAATATTAATTCCATTAAGGTAGGGGATTCTTTTATTTTCGTATTTATTTACATGCAATGGTAATTTTTTCATGGCTTATACTTTAGATGAAAATGTAATTAACCTAATAATTACTTAACTAGATTAATAAATAATTGGATGTAGAGAGCGCATATTGTTTCTTTCTACTGTGATGATGGTTTCCCTCATGATTTTATATATAGTGTTCTATCTATAATATTCTTGTTATAATTCCTTTTTATTATATATATTTGTATTCTTCTCTTGATATAAATTTCCAAATAATTTAAATCTATAATTAATTAATTACATTTCTTATGAACTAAAGAATAAGCTTATTGTAATGAATCTGGTGTTTCTTATAATTTTATGGTAAAAAATTGATACAATTTACATTCTTAATTAAATGTGATAATGGAATTAATAAAGAATGAAAATCATGATAATTATTGTTTAGAATGAAGGAATGAAAAGGAATGTCAACGAGAATGGTACTTCTCTATGTCATTGAAACTAGTTTTAATGATAAGATCACATTTATATTTACATTAATTGTTATATATTGATGACTCATGTTTCCCATAGTTATAACCCATGATTATTTAATTAGTTAATTAAAAATGGAATAAAAATTAGTTGTTTAATAAAGATGATTGATAGGGCATGATATTCTCTTCTTCTTTAGAAGGCTGAGTTCCTTTTGTTTGGATCTGTGAGATATTGTTTATGTCCTTGATTTCCATGTTGGATGTTCTTGTTAATTTATTATTACATTGTGATGTTCTTTGGATGTGATATTTTCTATGAAATGTGTTATGAGACTCGGATGGATGAACCTGGGATGGATAATGTGATATGGGTCGAGGAGTCATGGATGATGTTATGAGATTGGTGTGGATTATGTGATGTGGGTAGGGAGGCCATAATGATGTGGAAGTAGTTGATGTATTTGATGGAGAGATGCATCGAGATATACATGAGAGTGTTGGGGATGTAACCCAACATGATGGAATGATTTGAATCTTGGGTTACACAATGACTTGAAAATTATAGATTCTTTCTTGAAATGAATCGGCTTAATATCTAATGGTTGGGTTTCTTGTTTTAAATGCATTCCTTTCCCTACTACTTAAGGTGCTTGGTTGTGATTTTTGGGATGTTTCCTTTTTGTGGTAGCTTATGATTTTTTTCCTAGAGTACCTAGTTTATGGAATAATTCTAATAATCGATAAATAATTCTTTACCCATGGGGTTGGTGTTGTAAGAATGAAAGTCTCGAAGAGATGTTAATCATGAGAAACCATGGACATAGTATATATTATGTCTAGAGGGCATGGAATTCACACGGGTGGTTAATGAATATTTATCAAAATAATGTTAATTTTTTATTTAATGTATAATAAATTAATCTAATAAAGGAAATGATAAAAATGAAATTAAGTAATTAATGTATCTCTTAAAATTATTCTCTGCCTATAGGATATCTAATCCCGAATTGTTTCATCTATGTTTCTAAGAGATGATAGTTGTAGATGATCTCAGGAATAGGTCATGCCTATAGTGTGGTTAGGATCTATATTGTATCCTAAATATTTTCGGATTTCATAAACATTCATTCCCATGTCAGTTAGGGTGATTGAAAACTAGTGGACTCTAGCAGGATGTTTTCTCCAACATCCCGATGGGGGGATGGATTGCTGACTACGCCTTCAGTCCCTGCTCTCGTCTCTGGGTATTTACTTGTGATGGTATTCAATGTGGTTTGTGTCCCCATATATGTTTTCAAGGGGATGTGATGACTATTGGTTATTAATTAACATAAATCACAAGATATAGTATCCAAAGTATTATTATAGGTATGATGTGTAAAGGTTGTGATGTCTTGGTGTACCTTACTCAGTTTCTATGCTATAATGGCCTGAGTTATAATACTAGATATGCAATATATGTTATATAGGATATGGTGGTTCCTAAAAACTACCTTGTTACTATATATAGTGATGTGGTATGGGATGATATGATGATGTGATGCGTGAGGTTCATGTTTTAATGCCTTGACCAAATGACTTTGGGAGGACAAATTTTAGAGATAGATGGATTATGACATGTGACATTAGGAAAGAGCGATAAACCAATGTAGAAGTGGGAGTTAGGTGAACATGATATTACATATTATATTATACACTCTATTATATGTGATACTTGGTGAGTGTTATCAATGGTGAGGTTGAGAACATAGTATACCCACTATTATTCGTTGTGCTTTAGCAAGATTCCTTTATCTTTGGCATGAGAGGCGCTGGGGAGGATTCTATTGAGTATGGTGTTATGCTCACTCTATGTATATATAAAATGTTTTTTGGTTAGCCAACGAAGGTTGAAGATTAGGCAAGAAATTACTAGATTGTGGTTATTCAGGATCTATTTGGGATTTAGGGTCATTTTCATCATTACCATTTTAGTACTTGTAGTTTCCCTTTTAGTTATTATAGTAATATTTGACATTTCATGTTTCCCTTATAATTTATTTATATATATATATATATCTGATCAGGTTTTGATTGACTTATCCATCTTACCTCTCTCTTCGGCATATTCTCATAGAGGTTAATGCCTCATATATATATATATGTGTGTGTGTGTGTGTGTGTGTGTTTGTGTGTGTTTGTGTGTGTATTTTTTTTATATCTTCAGTGCTATTGGGCATCCCGAGGAATGCTAGAGATGGACTCGGGTAGTCACCATATCCTTTATTTATTTCCCGCCTAGGAGGGGTACCCTTTGGGGGTTGTGGGTTATGACAGCCACCGAGTAACCATTGGAGGAAACTAGCTAACCAATGGTATTTGTATGAAAAACTCAGTCCAGTTCATATCCCCCATCCATCCAAAAGGGGATACCAGCTCCTTGATGAAATTATTGTAGGAAACATGAGGTAATTATCCCTAATGATTATGGTTTCCTCTCTTCTAAGTCATTACCTTGGGAACCACAAATCTGTATGATGAACCTTTCATAGTAAATCCAATCCACTTTAACCCATTTCTATCCTTTATCATGGAATTATCTTTAGATATTTGATTTTATAATCATATATAAGAGATATGACATGAGTTAATAACAAAATTTTCAATCATTGATAGAATCATTAAGAAAATTTAGGGAATTGACATATGATTTTTGATTGGATATATACCATTAATGGAAGAATATTTTCCCAGGTATGTCCAATCCAATCATAACATTTTAGTGTTATTCGATTATTAGATCTTGAGCATAGAATTCTAATGTGATGGAATGTGTATGGTTCTAGGGATCATCGATGTGAAACTTGAATTTGGAGACGATTCTTAATATCAAAACATTGTTGCACTTGAGATATGAAGTCCTTATTATATAGGACCTATAGATATAGGTTTTTGGAATGATTGTGTCAGATTTGTTTGTATCCTGTGATACATAAACATGATACAATTTTCCTATGGTGTATGGTTGATATGATTTAAAAGTTTATGTGTGTTGATAATATGATTGTTTCTTGAAATGACATGATTATGAACTTCCTTATAAAATATTATGTGTTACATGTGTAGTTTCTCTATCCTTGAAATTAATTGAATATTTTTAGCCATGAAGGATAGAAACATCCTTATAGGGGGAGTGTATATGACATGATTGATTCACCTAGATCCATGAGATTTAGTTGACATGTGTTGTGATGGATTTCACCAGATCACTGAGATTGGGTCAATGCATGATTTGTAGATTTCTCCGGATCATTGTATTGGGTCAGCATGAGTATTTACCTTAGTGGTGGTCATGAATATCCCTTCAATGGGGACGTGGATTGATGATTTTTTGGTTGAGTAAATTGGGACAACGTGTGAAATTCCCTTCATCATGGACTCAAACCAAGTAGATTCTATATCCAAGGACCCAAAATTTGTGTGTACATGTATGATTACATGTTGTTTACATGAACATTGTTTATTTTATTGGAATACACTACCTTATGTTGTGAAATTATGATAAGGAAAATTGGTGGTGTCCTACTGGGTTTTATACTCACACCCAACATAGGAATCTTAGTTTGCATGTAGAATTTATGATCAGGGATTTAGTTAAGGGAAATGGACCTATAGTGGGAAGTTGTGCTGGAGTTGTAAGATGGTGCGAGGCGACATTAGAACAGACTTTAGGTCTTATATGTTTTTTCCACATGTTATTTATTTTTCATTCTATTATTTAGTACATTGATCCAAAAAATTTAGGGATCCTTTATTTTCCTTGGATATTATGTTTTTCATGTCATATCGTTAAAAAATGGGTTGATAATCTCATTGTATTATTTATTACCTTGATGTTGTTATTATTATTATTTCATATTCAATTAATTTATTTGATGTTTATCTATTATTTTGGTCATAGTCTTCCCATGATTCCTCTTAGAACCTTTCCTCTAGTAGACAACATCTTTTTGTGAAATCTCCAGGAGAAAAACTGATGAATGGTCTCATAAATGAGATTAAAAGAGTGAAAAGGATAAAATGAGGTAGAAAAACAAGAACATGATACACTAAATTTTATATGGGTTGGGAATAGTCCCTACATTCATGGAGAGGTGGAATAATTTCACTAATTTAATATAATAATTACTGAGATATTTTCGAAGTACATGAAACCCTTGCTCGAATAAGCTCATAAAGTAACACAGTGAATATTAACTTGTATTTCTAAATTTCTCACACAATAAATATACTATGATAAGTTTTGAGGCCACCCAAGTCCAAGATTCTATAATATTAGTTAAAATAAGTCAGCAGAGCTATATCACCATTGTCACATGCTGCTATAGTGAGTCTGCACTACTCAGTTGTGTCCTAGTATGTAGTATGGGTTTCCAGTAATTGGCGTAGCATTATCCAAGTATCGGGCTACACTAGTCATGCACCTCTTCAATATAGAGAGACACACATGAGGTTATGTGACTATCCATAAAAGACCTAGTGAATCAGAATTTGGTGTTAAACTATTCACTAGTATTATTCATGATTACTATTCACATATTACAGTTACTGGGTTCTTGTTCACCTACAGGTTACTATTCCCATGGAAAAACACACACACAAAACCATATACTCAAAAACACACACATAACCCTCCAGTTAAATTCTACGTAAATATGGTACCATTCATATGATTGGTATATGTGATACTATTCACATGAATAATTTCCAAATTTTATTTTAATTATAAATTTTTAGCCAAAAAATGTTCAATCTTCATATGGCCATAACTCAGCCACCTCACCTTGGATAAAAGTTTTATCAGAAGCATTGGGACCATATCGAACCTCTTTAATATAATTCAGAAAAAATTTATTATAATTTTTTTTAAACAATCACATGATTTCTCTAAAACGTATTTTTTGTACTGAGTGCAAAACCAAATCCCAAAATAGTATTAATTTAATTTTTTTTACACCGTAATCGACATCGTGGAATCATCACCAATGTTACCACAACCCAGTAACTAATATATTATCCCATGTGATTGAGAATAAGAACTAATACAAAATAAAACTCATACCCTATTTGATTTAAGAAATATTCATGTTCCACTAGATGTCACCAATGCTTGAAGATGTTAAACCAAGCGCCCTTTAGATCATCCACACATGCCCCAAAATCCTATGGTATATCGATTTCTGATTTATAGGTTCTAGAATAGATAATTGATGATAAATTTGACATAATAATGATTATTAAAGAATTAATCCTTTGATTTGGGAATAATTTCTTGGACTCGAGTGCTTAGATCCTAGATTCAACTCTCTAGGAAGCATAAGGTCGGATTGAGAATCTCTCAAATTCATAGGATGAATAGTCTTATGAATTTTTTCATTATCCATTCATAAATAGGAAAGTTTAACTTTACTAAAATCCTCTTTTGTGCCCCAAATAAAATTAACCTTCTAAAAAAGACCTTAATGAAACTTATGATTTAGTATAAATGTCATAAATGTCATAAATAGTTTTTCACAATTTAATAAATTATAAAATATGTTACATGAAAAAATATAAGTTATCAAATTTGCTCTCTTATCCCATAAAATATTTAACGAATCTTTAATAATAATTCATTCATTTATAAAATATTTTCCTTATATTCACTTACAAAATACATATACCTTGAGAAAATAAATTCATCATATATTATTATATACTCCAGTAATATTGATTTTTTTTATTTATTATGACCATTAAAACTAAGAAATAACGCAACCCCATAATGGGGCATACAATATCCTAAACTCATATTCATTATAATTGGACAAGCTTTTGAATACACTTTATATTAGACCCTTTAGGCCCTTATCTTGATAGTAGTTAATAATACTCACAAACCAAAAGTGGATTCTAGAAACCCATGAATGATCCTACATATATAATGTTTTTTCATAGACATCAAAACCTCTGATAAACATATGTCATGTAATATAATCTCTTTGACTCATGATATCTCATAAATCAGGATGTACACATTGTATCATCATCCTTTATTTATTTATTATTTTATAACATTATTGGATGAACTTGACTTCGTCTACCATAGATATGGATTTAGTAAAGGTACTACCATCCTGGCCAACTAGTCTCCAGATATATCATCCCTTTAAAAAACAAATACTCTATTGATCATTCAATAAATTCTATTACACTAATGAAAAACACAATGTATGACACACTGTCACAACCTGAACACTATGGTTTTCATCGTTCTACAATGTATATAATCAAATGATACACGTTGATAATGATCTCAAGTCAAGAGACCAATAAATATGTCCAAATATAGGAACAACCAATGACACATATAACATGTGGTGTTCTTTTTGGAAAGTCAATCTGTATGATCTCCTCAACCTGTTATTCCATGTAAGAACTTCATGAGAATAAAACCCAATTATTATGGTCCCCCATAACCTTATAGTCAGACATCATCTGTGTCTTTTTGGTATGATGTATCTAGACCAGAGGATATATATTTAAGATTATTTCCATAGTATCCTATAGTTCTCATTATATCTGGGAAGCTCTATAACAATTTGATATGACAAATAACAAAATGAAATCAATATGTAAATAATAGACTTAGAAGTGTATACACTATTATGGTAAGATAATATCATTAATCACTCTTTGTATAGATGATATGACAATCAAAAAGTAATATTGATGTTGGGAATATGGTTCCAACTTTCATAGTAACTTGTACACCTAAATAGACTCATTTTGGAATTTCAAAACGATTATTCTATATCTTATATACATCCTCAACTAAATTCCCATCAAGAAAAGAATTTTGACATCCCTTTTATATATCACATAATGAAAATGAGGTCTTATAGAAAAAATATCTATATGGAATTTATCATCATGAAAAATAAAAAGGATTAATCATATAAAATTCCCTAAATGTTCATTTATTTCAAAAATTCTTTATAGGTATAGAATCTACCATCCAAGTTAGTTTTCCTATAGAAACCCCAATTTCACCGTATAGGTCTCACCCCATCAGGTGAATACAATATGTTCCAAACATTGTAATTTTACATGGGTTTTAACAATTTATCATAATCAACTCTCTCAATATCATCATGTAAGTATTATGTTCATGTCCTACTATAATTAACTTGTCATCATTTTCCACGATAAATCCATATCTCTTGGGCTCTGGAAAAATCCTACGTAACCTTTGAGGTTCTTGTGTAGCTTGAGTAAGTTCTTCATTCACAACTATTTCTGGAACCAACTCAACATCCATCTCAAGAAAACTTCATGTATGTTTCTCATGAACTTATCAATGTCCAACTTTCCCCCCATTGATTACTCAATCCATTTTTTGTCTCTCAAGGAAAACACCTTCCCATGCCACAAACAATTTATGTTTAATAGGGTTATAGACATAATATCCATGTTTAGATAAATAAAAAATATAATTTTTTTCAATTTGGGGCTAGACTATAAGAAGAAAAACATCATGCATGTGATTTAAAACCCCAAATCCCCATAAAATACATAATGGTTCTTTTTCCTATTTCATATCTCATATAAAGTATTTACGAGTGATTTATATGGAATGTGGTTCAATAGGAATGAAATTGTATCATGTGAAAAACCCTAGAATGAAATAGGAAGGTCACAATTAGTCAACATCACTTATGTAACGACCCAAAATTTTGAATAAATTTTGTTTCCTAATTTTGTGTGTTATTTTAATTTATACTCAAAAAAATTATTTCATTTTATAAAATGAGTATGAGACCGTTGGGTATCAACTATTATATGACCAATGGCCAGTATGACCGTTGGAAACCAAATGTTGCGATCATTGTCTCAAAATACAAGTGATCTTGGTTAATTAATACAGAAAAAAGATTGGATGGCCTTATCCAATAGTCTCAGGCCGATCGAAGCCTATCTGACAGAACTTGGGAAGGAGGTAGCACCACTAGGCATTGCTCTGGACCAAACCCAAGCCGAACTTCATCGTGTGAAGCTAGAATGGAATCTCCTTTGAAAGAAGTTCAAGCTGATAAAAAACACCAATCGGGAAAGGTTGGTCGAGCCACCCTCAGATTCTCTCACCATAGCACACTTTACACTTAGGTCATATACTGGTGTTATAAGGGGCTATGTGAGGAGACCATATCTTCTTTGTGTAATCCTTTGGGATGAATAAATTGTGATTTCTTCCTTTAGTGAAGTTTGTGAAAATTAAAATGTCTGAATAATTTTATGATGTATTTTATTGATGAATTTTGAAAAAAAGGATATTTTAAAATATTTATGTAAACCTTAAATAATTAATAATGTGTAATGATTTTCAAAAAATAGTCTTCTGCAAAGGTGTTCAGTAAGGAATTTGGAGTCTAATAAGATCAACATAATTTTTGATGAATAGTAAATTATGAATAGTTATTTTACGCTTAGGATTAGTAATGTGACCAAATATATTAGTAATCTAACTTAAATAATGTTTTAATATAATTTAGACACCTTGATAAAGTAATGTGATTCAATAAAATGGGTAAATATCGGTTTCATAAATTATAAGTCAAGTATTAGTTTTTTTGGGTGAATAGTGTTTTTTAATTAAAAATTTAATTAAAAATATTTAGAAAATTATTTTTATAAAATGGACTTTATTTTTGAACTCAGAGCATCGATATTATGTTATGGTAATATTTGGGGATTTTTCTGAAAAAATGAATTTTTGGTGAATAGTGTATTTATGTAAAAATTAAATTAAAAATATTTAGAAAATAATTTTTATAAAATGGAGTTCATATTTGTAATCAGAGAATCGATATTTGGTTAAGGTGAAATTTTGGTATTTTTCTGAGAAAGATGAATTTTCAGTGAATAGTAAAAATGCAGTTTTAGGGTTTCGGTATGTTTAATGACATCATAACTGTGTCATCATGATGTCATGAGATATTTTAAGGTATGTTAGGCTTGTTAATAGTTATATAATGTATGAGGTGTCCCAAGTGGCCAATACCATGAGGAAATACCACTTGTTTTGCCAATACCACCAATGAGGTGTCCCTTGGCCATTAATGCCTTGTCTCCTCACTTCCCCTATAAATACCAAGCCATTCTCTCATCCATGCCATTCCAAAATCATCCTCAATTATTTTCGGGTCTCCCTACCTCCCAAGTAGTACTCCCATGGTTCCCTCAAGCCTCCCATGGTCCCAAACTTCATGATTTCGAAGTTACTCTCCAAGGTAAGAGATCCAACCTCTCTCTTTCTTTTCAAGAAATCTATTTTATGTCATTTTTTATGCTTCATGGTCTTATGATGGAGGATGTTCTTTTATATTCCTATTAATTAACTTTTCATGTTCATATGATTAGTTACCCCCTCTTTCTCTCATCAATTCATTTTAAGAAAGATTAAATGACGTCGTTAGGCTGCCGTATTTTTAAGGGATTCGTTCACCATTCTCATTTTTCAAAGTTCTACTTTCATGTCAAGTCCATCAAGTTCTTTTTTATGATGTTGGGGTATGATATCTATACCTATCATACTGATATTTTATTTTCATATGATGAGAGACCCTATTTGACCTCGTCATTTCATTTTTTTTTAAGTTAAGGTGACGCCGTTAGGCAGCAGAATTTTTAAGGGATTCGTTCACCTTTCTCATTTTTCAAAGTTCTACTTTCATGTAAAGTCTTTCAAGTTCCTTTTTATTATGTTGGGGTGTGATCTCTATATCTATCATAATGATATTTTATGTTCATATGATTATATACCCTATTTGATCTCGTCAATTCATGTTTGTCGATGTTTAGGTGACGCTGTTAGGCTGCCGATTTTTTAAGGGATTCGTTCACCTTTCTCATTTTTCAAAGTTCTACTTTCATGTCAAGTCTTTCACGTTCCTTTTTATTATGTTGGGTTATGATCTCTATATCTATAATAATGATCTTTTATGTTCATATAATGAGATACCCTATTTGATCTCATCAATGTTTTTTAAGTGACGTCGTTAGGCAGCTGAATTTTCATAAGAGAAATCTAATATTTGTCTTTCTTTCATGTTCTTCATTTCATATGGTATATCTTTAAAATTTCATTACCATGTTGTTAAATCCTTTATATTCTGTTACCCTACTATTTTATAGATAATTTATGAGTGGTTGACCCATGTCCCCTCTCTTTTCAATGTTTTTTAAAACCTCGTAACATAGCCGTTATGCTGCAGAATTTCCGTCTCAAAATGTCTCTCTCTTATTCTAAAATTCATTTATTTTATTAATTTAATACTCAAAGCTCTTTATTATAAAGGGGTATCCACATATATACCAAAATTTTCTATTTTATATTCTAGGATTTACATACATGAGACCCTCTTTCCCTTTCTGTGGGTTTAAAGTGACAAAAATATCATGTCTTTAAAGCAGTTTTAAAACGTTATGATTATGAAATGAAACCCATTTATTTTATGTTATATGGGTTTTTTATGAAATGATTGATGATGATATATGTGGCTCACATGATAATAAAGAAACATTTAAGGGTGCGCCCTGATAGCGCTCTAATGCATTGGGTAAAGACACAATCTCTAAAGATGACCATTTTTAACGACGCCTTGATGAATAACCTTGGTAAATTTTAATGACACCTTGGGGATGGACCTTGGTGAAACGGAAATTATTTTCTATGTTAAATTTTGTAGACACATATTCATTTTATGAAACACATTATTTTTATTATTATATTCCTAATGATCTCTTTCTCATGCCTTAAAGTTATTTATCATGACCTTATTATTGTATCTCAAGTTCACATGTAAAATGTTTCCCTTGTTTCCCTTAATGGGCCTTCTGCTCACCCTTTCATTTGCTTTATGCTCCTAGGTTATGAGATGATGTAATGAACATAGTATGAGAAAATGAATAAGCCTTTCAAGTGTTTAAGAAGAATGTTTTTTTGTCTCACGTAATAAGTTCCTGGTTTCCAAGACACTAAACCTTAAAGATCCTCGGTTTTGTATAATGAAATAAACGTTTATGTGATAAAAAGGCAGGATGGTATAATTTAAACCATGTATAATAGGGTATGATTCATCTTATGAGACACACTATTCCATAGTGGTGTTTCATGAGGAGTTAGTTGTATAATAATTACACAATCCCTTAGATTATCAATGAATTCATAGATCAATTATTTACCACTACAAGTCGATTGGATAATCATAATTCTATTTTCTAGTTTATTCATTACATTGTTTTGACACTATTTTAATTTTTTAAAAGTTTCATACTTTTGTCTCATCGAAAACATGAAACCACAATAACTAAATTCATCGATAAAAGTAAAAATGTACATAAAACTTCCACTTTCATGAGAACTAATTGGTCAAAATACATCACTATGTATGGGATCCAAAAGTCCTCTATCCCTTTTAACCTTTTCACTAAAATGTGATTTAATCATTTTTCATAATAAAAAATATTCACATGTTTCAAATGATTCGTAATCGAATGGTTCAGAAAATCTATCTCAATATAGTCTTCGGATGAATTTGTAATTTATATGCCTATGGTGTAATTCCCTAACATGAGGACACTTTACAGTGTTCAAGTTGGTTCATCACATGGACCTAATATATGCCTCCCTGTACACCATAGTTTTCAAACTAGTAGAGAGGGTCTATGGTGTTATCATGGGGAGACTATACCCTCATATCAAATTAAGGAAAATAGTGGTTATCCAAGTGTATCTTCTTGGGGATCACATTTCCTATTTGTAATGAAGAAGGATATACCAATGAAACTATATATTGATTATAGATAATTTAAGGGAATCACTGTGAAGAATCAATACCAACTTCTAAGGATTTATGATTTATTCCACTGATTTATCAGGGCTCAATTATTCTCTACGATTGACCACTGATCGTGGTATCATGGATGCAGGTGAGGAAAGAATATGTTCCAAAGAATGATTTCAAAAAAGATATGTGAATTATGAGTTTTTTGTTATTCCATTTATCAAGGATAGTTATCCTAATATATTTTTGTATTTTATGAATATATTCTTTAGGGACTACCCTGATAAATTTGTGGTGGTCTTTAATGATGATATTTTAATATATTCCAAAAGTTTTTTGGGTATATGAGGATCATATAAGAGTCTTATTACAAACTCTGATGAAAGATAATATTTTTGAAAAATTAAAAAAAATGTGAGTTCTAGTTACAACAAATACCATTTTTGGGACACATTGTGACTAGTGAAGGAATATCAGTTGATCCATCAAATAAAATAGTCATTGATATAATTTTCTCTAGGTCATAGGTATGCCTTTTTTGGGTCTAGTTTATGTCTCTTTAGGTTATAAAGTATTTTTGGAAGTAGGGGTAAATAATTTTTAAATTTGGAAAAAAGGCCAGGTGCATGGTTTGTGAACATTTAATAGTAACCATGTAGTAACTATATGGAATGAGTCTATTGGTTCCGGTGGGGATTTAAACTGTTTGAGAATGGTTTGTCTGACCATGTGATTCATCAGGAAAACTATATAGATGAATCAGATTATGTATAAAGGCTATCATAAGACTTTAAAATATTTTTTTCTAACCATATATTTATATTCCAAATAAATTGTGTTCTTTGATTTTCAAAGGATAGTAGTTCCACATAGTAAGTGCATGATTAGTCTAACCATGTGGCCTAACCATGCTCTCCATGCAAGTTTATTAAAATTAGAAAATTACCATGATTCTATTGGTTGTTTTTAACTATATTCTTCTTCCAATACCTCGGTATATTGAACCATATGCTCCTTGAATCTCAAGAAGAATATACCCTTGATTACTTTGAGATTATTGATAGATTTGGGTGCATCTTTTTTAGGGAAGTTCATATTTCGTATCGATTTCCACTCTTCTTTCTAGATCTATCCATGATCTCTGTTCCCATTGATATTTTATAAACTTATTGGGAGGTTATTGATTGATATATAGGTATTTTTATGAAACTTATGATGTTTATTATAGATCTAGTCTTGTGAGGACTAGATCTATGTAATTATAATCTCCATTTTCAAAGGTGATTGGGTTTTCTCTGTTAGTGAGGTAGGTGTCTCTATAAAATGATTTTGTATCATGATTTACTTTATATTCTTATAAATTCATTTTTTGGAATATAACAATTATTGATTTGATATCAGAGAAGAGTTTTAATAAAATTTTATTTTTGGTGGAATGAAAAAGATGATTTATTTAAAAAAATCTATATGAACATCATGTGTTTGATAAAATTCCCCAAAGATAGGTTTGACTCTAAAATGTATTTTCAAACATAGGAACACTAATTCTTCACTTATGAAATTGTTTAATAAAATTGTGATCATGTTTTATTTCAATCATTTTTTGAAACATCGAACATAGTAACCCTGCATTCTTCAAGTTATAGACGTATGAAGAACTTAGTGAGTGTGGAACCACTAGGGGGTATGGTTATGATATTGATAGACTGTGGTAGGACTCAATAATATTAATATTCATGTTATTTCATCTTTTTTTTACTTTTTGCATCTTATTATGTATTCTCATGGTTTATATCCCAACTTGTTCTTGGATTTATACATGATTATATTGTTTCATATTTGATTACTCCAATATTTATTTTATTGTTTAACCATTTGTGGTTTTGATTATTTCCCTCTAAAATATCTAATGTATATTTTCATATTCATGGTTTTTTTAATGTTGAATGTTTTGAAAAGAAAACAAAAGTTCTTTTTATGATACATGTTTTCAAATGAAATAGCTTCATGAAAATTGTTTTTTTAAACCTAGAACTAATGGTTTTACAGTGAAAGACATTGTATAGATTCATGGTTGTATCTTACTCGGTGTTTTCCTCAAACACTATATATGACTTTGGGGGTATAAATTGTAGTTTTATAGGATACAAGTAAATGGAAGGGCATCATGTATATGATTATATTCCCTTATTTGATTTCACCTATAAAGACCCGTAAATTTCTAGGGAATTTGTTTCTTAAATTATTTGGGATTTTACGAGTGCGCAGTTTCTGACGACACCTGATTCTGAGGCCCAGTGTGCCTGGAATATTTTTTCTGAAGTTTAGATTGGGTACGTTCAGTGAACAAAAAAAGCGTGTTTTTCTATCTTTTGAACCGGTGCTTGGAATTGAAATCTTAGGGCACTGATGAACTCGTAGCGCATGTAATTGCTTAAGAGGACTTTTACCATAGATGCATTTGCATGGGAAAAGAAGTTAAATTTTGTGGATTAAATGAGATGTGACTAATATTGTGGTACAATTTTATTTTTATATCTATGGTGGTTTTATCCTACATGGGAGAGTTAGGGTGGGACCCACTATCATCCTAACTACCCATGTGAGGATAAATGTGAGGGGGGTCCTGCACGAGTCCCAACCCTTCACATTCCCTAAAACCCCTAAAACCTCCCATTAAACTCCTTTGTTTAATGTTGACACCTCCCTTGAATTTATTTGAGTAACTCTTCCTCTCCCCTCTCTCCCTCATTAAAACTTTCCAACCTATCACTTAATTAATTAGACAACGCAGGGTTTAATTAATTATGTGAATAGGGATTTGAATTTTGTAAATTTGAATGCATGGCATAATTTAATAAAATAAGGAGAAGCCTTATTTTATTTTTGGTTTGCCTGTTGTGTTCAGATTTTGGGGATAGAGCTATAGTTTTATTTGAAGAACTTCATCCTCAACGAAGAACGCCTACTCTCCGACGAATAACATCGACACAGTGATCTCGGTTTCTCCGTCCTCTTATTCGCCCGTGACAAGGGAGGAGACACCGACGTGGGAACTCCCCTACGACACCAAGCCTTACAATATTCTATCCGTGAAAAAAAAGGGGATACACTTCTTCCTCCTCAGATGCCCTCCGTCGACGTCTACGAATCCTAACCTCGCAACACCGTCAACCGCAATGCCGACATACGTTGTCATTGTTGAGGTAGGGGTTATGTTCAATTTTAATGGATAAAAATTGTGCTTTAGTTTGTCATTGAGCATCTTGTTTACCTCGACATTTTGTTATCGCTTTACGCGGAGGGCGCGGGCCGAATGAACATGGCCTGACGACCCACCGTTGATCTTGTTTATTTTATTTTGAATTGGAAATTGAAGGCGAAGGAGGCATGACGCCGTCACACTGTGTTGGGTACATGACAAAGGAGGATGACGATGTCGCATCGGTTGTGCGGGAGGAATCGCGGCTCGCTACACGGGCCGCTTCGGCAGAAGAACCGGTTGGCCCATCGGCCAGTCGGGCGGAGGCCAACCACGGCGCCAGGAGGGCGCCGTGCTGTGGAACCGGCCTGCCAGTCGGCCGGCCGGGCGGAGCTGGACCACGGTGCCAAGAGGGCGTCGCGCTAGGATACCAGGGGCCCGCTAATGCGGGCTGCATATGCAGAAGATCGGCCGGTCTCGCCAGCTAGATTCGGGTAGGGAGGCACCGTCTGGCGCTGCCGGTGCGGAACCCACCACCCCCCCGCCCCCTGGAACCCGCGCGGACGGCCGGGCCGGGCCTGGTCGGGCCGCGCCCCGCTGGGCCGGGCCAGGCCACTTTGAGTCGGGCCGTGCCACTTCGGGTCGGGCCGCGCCCCTTCGGGCTGAGTTGTGTATTTCTTTGCACCGGTCTGACACCCCTGTTGGGTCGGACACATCAAACTGGGTCAACCCGACCTGTCGGCCCACTGGGCTAAATGGGCCGGGCCTGTTAATCACTTAAACGGGAATAACATAAAGACCGCATGTCCGATCGACGCGCCATCAGCAGCAATAAGACCCTTTCGACAGGACGGTTTTTTTATGTTACTCTATGTGAGTTTTGGATGACTATAGATATCAGTTGAGTTAGAAACGAGCGTATTTCTAACCGGGCACTAGGAACGGAAAAGCCATTATCTCTTAGATCGGGCATTCGATTGATGCACCATCTATCGCGTTGAGTTCCTATTGACGAGACAGAACATTGGAATACACTAACTCTGGACTTTGTGATAGTTGATGTATTGAATCTCCTAGCTCGTGGAGCGGATCCTCCCAAAATCGAGCGTGTTGTGTGCAGGAACCCTAGAGCTAGCTGCGACTGCAATGACGATGGCGACTGTACTTGGATCGTACGTGGGTTCGTCAGGTAGGACGACTATACTTGGATCCTCCGTGGGTTCGGCAGTGAGGATAACTGTACTTGGATCCTCCATGGGTTCGGTAGAGATGATGACTGTACTTGGATCCTACATGGGTTCGGCCGCGATGGTTATTGTACTTGGATCCTATGTGGGTTCTGCAGCAACAACTTCTGTACTTGGATCCTACATGGGTTCATCCGAGGAGATGATTCAGAGGCTACATCTAATCATCTCCAACCCTCTTTTTGAGTAGTATACCTGTGTGAGGTGAGTCTTGACTTTCAATCATTATCTTCGATATGATTGTCTTTCTTTCCTATATGGACTGAGTTGTGCTTTTCTGTGTGTACTGGGTTGTACATGGGCTCTTGAGTTGGAGTCGAACTGGAATTGATGACTTAGGTGTATGTATGGGAATATAACTAAGTAGAGTAGGTTGATACTTCGTGTTTGTATCTTTCCTTTGTAGTTAATCCTTTGTGGATTCTGGGAGGCATTCGGGGGTCTCAGTGTCCCTACTGAGTATCGTATACTCACCCCTGCACGGGCTATGTCCGCACTACGTTGTGTTGGTTGCAGACGATGGACAACGCTGATCGTGGTGGAGGATTCTAGAGCGGGATGGTATCCGGAGGTGGACGTTCAGGCTGGATGTACACAGAGCGGACAGACGGATTCGAGGAGATGAGGAGACCATTTGTACCCACCCATCAGGTGGGGTATCCGGTGGATGTCTCGGTGGTTGTTTCTTTACTTTTCATCTGTTGTACATCACTTTTCTCAGTTGTACTGTACTTTCAGTTGGGTTTGTATACTGACACATTTACTTTCCAGCACTTACTTTTTTACTCAGTTTACATAATATTTACATCACCTTGCCTACTCTATTGTGTTTTTTTCATATATAAAGGTGATTCCTTCCCTTTTATTAGGATTTACACCTTTGGTGCTAGTCGCCAGCCCCTGGCCTATGGAAGGTGGGCTTGGGGTAGTCACGGCATGGGGCCCAAGGACCCGTCGTTAAAAATTGGTATCAGAGGAGTCAGTTCTACCACAGAACACATGACTCTGATAATTTCTTCTCTGTGAAGCAATAATGTTTAGAGTATTGAGTGTGGTTATCAGTCCAGGGAGTCCAGTGTTGGTGCGGCAGCTGATGTATCCATACACCAGGGCCCTGACTTCTGATTTCAGGCTCAGTGCACAAAAACATTGATTGCAAGTGTGTTTCAAATGTTTTCTCTGTGATTACTTTGTGTCATCTCACCATGTATATTGAACTAACCGTGGTGCACCAATTAGTTTTTAGGATGGCCCCACGATGGCAGCGAGTTAGGGTTCCTAATTACGTGCGAGATGGGATCCCACCGAGCGATGAGGCCTTGGTGCAGGGCCTAATTACAGCAGAGGAACTGGCAATACCTCTACCTGCCGAACCACCGATGCCAGCAGCCCCAGTAGCAGAGAGTTCACGTCACCTGAGTGCGCTGCATGATTTTCAGCACCAGAGGCGGACCAGGTTCCACAGAGAGACGAACCCTCATGCAGTCGAGGATTGGCTGGAGGCTATCATCTGAGTCTTCATATTAGTAAGGACACCATCTGACCACATGGTCATCCTTGCGGTGAGTCTCCTTCACACAGGAGCAGGTAGATGGTGGATCCTGATGCTCCCGGTTAATGATGAGTCATCACTACTTTGGACGGACTTCGAGAGCCTCTTCTGCTTGGAGATCGTTCCAGCCACCCTCTATGAGGTGCGCATCCAGGAGTTACTATAGCTGCGGCAGGGCAGCATGACAGTAGCCCAGTACTCAGTGAGAATTACCAAACTCTCGCGCTACTCCACAGACATGGTAGGGGACCCATTCTTTTGGGCCCGGACCATTGAGCAGGGACTGAGGCCTGAGATCAGGGCTTCGATGATCTCCCTCAATATTTTGACATAGGCAGGAGTACTGAAGAGAGCCCTTCTTGTGTAGATCTTTCTTGCTGAGCCTACACCGGTGGTGAGGCCTACCGCATGGGCGACATGTACAAGAGTCTTCAGCAGCAAGTAGACAGATGTCGCAGAGGTCCAAGCAGACCAGGCCATCATGCGGGTGACCTAAGGATACTAGTTCCTATGTGCGGGGCACATGTAGCAGAGCCAGTCATATGATAGGCGGACAATGCTATGCATGTGGCAGACAGGGCCACAAGGCTCGTGACTTCCCAACCCTCCATGCATAGGGTGAACAGACGGTTGAGGTACCACCCAGGTGGAGGCAGAAGTTTGACTGTGGTGGTCTGCAGGGAGCAGGCGGATGAGGTAGAGGAGCTGGCCGAGCAGCAGGTGGTGGATGATGCTTCGAGGCACTACCACCACCACCACTAGGAGGGCCACTCCGACCACAGGGATTTGGCGGACAGGGGCAAACTAAACTCCATGTAGTCGAGGCCTATGACCACGGTGCACCTTAGGTGATTTGAGGTACTATCTGTGTCTACTCCACCTTTGTTGTAGTTATTATAGACACAAGAGTGAGTCATTATTTAATTTTTGCTTCCCTTTTTCGGATCTCAGAGATTCCGACAGAGCCGTTGGATCGATCCTTACGGCTAGAGACTCCCACGAGAGCAGACTCGATGATTACGCACTAGTGCTGGCAGTGAGAGCTTACTATAGGAGGCGAGAGCTTCAACTGGGATCTTCTTGTAGTAGCGTCGAGGCCGTACAACGTCATCTTGGTTATGGATTGGTTATCTATAGTCTATGCCCATATTTATTGTATTAGGCGGAAAGTGTGGTGTGTTTTCACATATGGGAGTAGGTTCACCTTCACCGGCGAGAAGGGAGCCTCTACAGCACAGGATAGGCTTACGTAGAGGAGAGGGCATCCGATCACACATCAGTTGGCTAGTCTCATCCTCAGAGTGGTTGATGGGAGGAATCCTAGTTTTCCTATTGTGGTGGATCAGTATGCGGACGTTTTCCCTGACCACGTTTCAAGACTACATCCTCGTAGAGAGGTAGACTTCTATATTGACCTATACCCCAAGACATCATTGATATCTAAACCAGCATATCAGATGGCTCCCAATGAGCTTCGTGAGATATAGGTACTGTTGGAAGACTTGTGGGGCAAGGGATTCATTCGACCCAGTGTTTCACCGTGGGATTCCCCGATTTTTTTCACCAAGAAGGTAGACGGGAGCTTCCGACTATGTTTCAACAACCATCACCTGAACCAGGTGACCGGGAAGAACAATTATCCACTCCTAAGAATAAACGACCTCTTTGATCAGCTTAAGGGGGCAAGATAGTTCTCAAAGATAGACCTCAGGTCAGGCTATCATCAGCTCATATTTCGAGACGAGGATGTGCATAAGACGGCCTCCTGGTGTCGGTATGGCCACTATGAGCTCTTGATTATGCCTTTTGGCATAACTAACCTTTCAATAGTGTTCATGATTCTCATGAACAGGATCTTCCAGCCTTACCTCGATCGATTTGTAGGGGTCTTCATCGAAGACATACTGATTTACTCGACTACTAAGGAGGAGCACACCTACCACTTGCGAGTTGTACTTGACACACTCTGAGAGCACCAGCTTTATGGTAAGTTCTTGAAGTGTCAGTGATGGATTCGATAGGTCCACTTCTTGGGGAATGTTATCTCTGATGCGGGATTTGCGGTGAATCTTGTGAAGATCGTGGCAGTACTTGCTTGGGAGCCACCCAGGAGTGCGACTGAGGTGCAGAGTTTGCTAGGTCTGGCTGGGTACAATCGGAGATTTGTGCCAGACTTCACCAGAGTTTCAGCACCACTTTCATCTTTGATGAAGAAGGGGAAACCCTTCGTGTGTTCAGATAGATGTCAGCAGAGCTTCTAGGAGCTAAGACAAAGATTGAAATGTCCACCCATCTTGAGGCTACCGGAGGAGGGCGTAGGGTACGTAGTTTACTGCGATGCATCAGGAACCAGACTTAGGTGTGTACTGATGCAGGAGCGAGAAGTGATCGCTTATGTTTCACGATAGTTGAGGCAGCACGAGTAGAACTACACTACCCATGACATGCAGTTAGCAGTAGTGGTCTTCGCCTTGATGATGTGGCATCACTATCTGATGGGCGAGTGCTTTGCAGTCTAATATGACCACCAGAGTCTCAAGTACATCTTCTCGAAGAAGGACCAGAACTTGAGACCGCGACGATTTCTTGAGTTCCTTCAATACTATGACTTTGAGATAGTCTATACTCCTGGGAAGGTGAACGTAGTAGCTGATGCTCTCAACAGGATGTCGGGCATTCAGCTACTTGGAGTGGCGATAGAGCAGTTCGCTACATTGCAGATATCCTTCATGGATAGAGATTGGAATGCCTTCCTACAGTCCCTCACAGTCACTCCTCTACTACTTTAGTGGGTCCTATGTGGACGACCGATTCTTCTGGTGCGCATTCGTTGGCAGCATGGGAACCTCTAGGAGAGCACATGGGAGCGGGAGGCTCAAATGCATGCACAATACCCTCATTTGCTTCCCTAGTTTATGATGTAGCATTATGGGGACATAAATCCCTAAGGTGGGGGTAATGTGAAACCTGTAAAATTGAAGGAAATTTTTTTCTCAAATTATTTGGAATTTTACGAGTGCACAGTTTCTGATGGCACCTGATTCTGAGGCCCAGTGTGCCCGGAAGATTTTTTCCGAAGTTTAGCTCGGGTACGTTCAGTGAAAAAATGAGCAGGTTTTTCTATCTTTTGAACCGGTGCTCAGAATTGAAATCTGAGGGTACCAATGAACTCGCTGTTCTGATAATTTCTTAAGAGGACATTTAACGTAGATGCGTTTTCATGGGAGAAGAAGTTAAATTTTGTGGATTAAATGAGAAGTGAATAAAATTGTGGTACAATTGTATTTTTATATTTAAGGTGGTTTTATCCTACATGGGGGAGTTAGGGTGGGACCCACAAGCATCCTAACTACCCATGTGAGGATAAATGTGAGGTGGGGCCCACATGATCCCCAACCCTTCACATTCCCTAAAACCCCTTAAGCCTCACATTAAACTCCTTTTTTTATTGTTGACACCTCCCTTGAATTTATTTGAGTAACTCTTCCTCTCCCCTATCTCCCTCATTAAAACTTGCCAACCTATCACTTAATTAATTCGACAACTCATTGTTTAATTAATTAAGTGAATTGAATTTGATTTTTGTAAATTTGAATGCATGGCATAATTTAATAAAACAAGGAGAAGCCTTATTTTATTTTTGGTTGGCTTTTTGGGTTGAGATTTTGGGGAGAGAGCTCTAGTTTTATTTGAAAAACTTTATCCTCAACAAAGAACACCAACTCTCTGACGAAGAACATCGACTCGGCTATCCTGGTTTCTCTATCCTCTTCTTCCTGCATGACAAGGGAGGAGACACTGATGCGTGAACTCGCCAATGATTCCAAGCCTTACAATATTCTATCCATAACAAAAGGTGGAGATGATGCTTTCTCCTCAGACTCTCTCTGTCGATGTCTATGAATCCTCACCTCGCAATTCCGTCAACCGCGATGCCGACGTTCTTCGTCATTGTTGAGGTAGGGGTTCAGTTCAATTTTAATGGATTAAAAATGTGCTTTAGTTTGTATTTGATCATCATGTTTACCTTTGCCTTTTGTTATCGCTTTAAGCAGAGGGCGCGGGCCGAATGAACACTTCCCGACGAGCCTCTGTTGATCTTGTTTATTTTATTTAGACTTGGAAATCGAAGGCGGAGGAGGCATGACACCGTCCCACCATGCCGGGTACATGATAAAGGAGGCCGACACCGCCGCACCGGTTGTGCGGGAGGAACTGCGGCCCCTTACACGGGCCGCTTCGGCAGAAGAACCGACCGGCTGGGTGGAGGTGAACTGCGGCGCTAAGAGGGCGCTGTGCCGAGGAACCAGTCGGCCCGTCGGCCGGCCGGGCAGAGCTGCACCACGGCGCCAGGAGGGCGCTGCGCTGGGAGACCGGCGGCCCTCCCATGTTGGTAGTGTGCGCAGAAGACCGGACGGTCTAGCCGGATGGATTGGGGAAGGGCAGCTCCATCTTGCACTGCCAGTGCAGAAAATAGGGGGGCCACGCCCCCCCCCCCCCCCACCCTAGAACTCGCTCGTCTTCGGCCGAGCCGCTCGGTCGGCCGGGCCGTGCGACCTGCTGGGCCGCACGGGGCCACGCCACTTCGGGTCAGTCCATGCCACATCGTGCTGGGTCGCGCCCCTTCGGGCCGAGTTGTGTATTTCTTCGGACCGGTCCAATACCCCTGCTGGGTCGGACCTATAAAACTGGGTCAACCCGACCCGTCTTCCCACTGGGCTAAACGGGTCGGGCCTGTTAATCACTTAAACGGGACTAACATAAAGACCGTGAATCCGATCGACACTTTGTCAGCATCAGTATGACCCTTTTGACGATACGGTTCTTTTTCATTACTCTAAGTGAGTTTGGAAGACTATGGATATCATCAGGGTTAGAAACGAGCGTATTTCTAACCAGGCCCCTGGAACGGAAAATCCATTATCTCTATGATCGGGCATCCGATTGATGCATCATCTTTCACATTAAGTTCCTATTAATGATAAAAAACTTTGGGATACATGAAATCTGTACTTTGTGATAGTTGATGTATCGACTCTCTTGGCTTGCGGAGCGGACCCTCCCAGAATCAAGCGTGTTGTGTGCAGGAACCCTAGAGCTGCCTGCGACTGCGACGACAATGACGACTGTATTTGGATCCTACGTGGGTTCAGCAGCGAGGATGACTGTACTTGGATCCTCTGTGGGTTCAGCAGAGAGGAATACTGTACTTGGATCCACCATCGATTCGGTAGTGATGACGATTGTACTTGGATCTTACGTGGGTTCACCAACAATGCTTACTGTGCTTGGATCCTACGTGGGTTCGGCAGCAACAACTTCTGTACATGGATCCTATGTGGTTTCGGCAGAGGTGATGATTCAGAGGCTACATCTAATCATCTCCACCCCTCTTCATGAGTAGTATACCTATGTGAGCTGAGTCTTGACTTTCAATCATTATCTTTGATATGATTGTCTTGATTTCCTTTGTGGATGGAGTTGTGCTTTTCTATGTGGACTGGGTTGTACTTGGGTTCTTGAGTTGGATTCAAACTGGAATTGATGACTTAGGTATATATATGGGCATATACCTAAGTAGATTTGGTTGATACTACATGTTTATATCTTTCCTTTGTGTTTTATCCTTTGTGGATTCTGGGAGGCCTTCGGGGGTCACGGGGTCCCTACTGAGTATCGTATACTCACCCCTGCATGGGCTATGCCCGCACTACGTTGTGTTGGTTGCATACAATGGACAACGCTGATCGTGGTGGAGGATTCTGGAGCGGGATGGTATCCGGAGGTGGACGTTCAGGCTGGACGTACACAGAGCGGACAGACGGATTCAAGGAGCTGAGGAGACCGTCTATACCCACCCTTCATGTGGGGTATCCAGAGGACGTCTCGGTGGTTGCTGCTTTACATTTCAGCTGTTGTAATTCACTTTTCTCCATTATACTATACTTTCAGTTGGGTTTGTATACTGGCCCGTTTACTTTCGAGCACTTACTTTTGTACTCAGTTTACATAGTTTTTACTTCATCTTGCGTACTCTATTTTGTTTGTTTTCTTATATAAAGGAAATCCCTTCCCTTTTATCAGGATTTATGCCTTTGGTGCTAGTCTACAACCCCTAGACTATGGAAGGCGGGCTTGGGGTAGTCACATCACGGGCCCCAAGGACGGGTCGTGACACCGCCTTTTTAGTGATCCAAGTTGGTGGTGACAGATGATCACATGGAGACTTCATTTAGTCCTGGTTTTTTTCCTAGATTGTCCTTCTGGTTTGCTTTACATGTCACATGTTTGTGTTCCTTTATCTTCAATTCTTTAATCTATTTTTTTTATCAATTTGATGTTATACATGAGACTTTTTGGGGGGTTTCTATTGATCTTAAACTTATGGTGAGTCATCTAGGGATATGTTTCATGTCGATCCGAGTTGGTTAATTATAAAATGGTAGAAGATAAAATACCCAAATGAAACTGTAGTGAATCTATGTGAGTTTTGATTGAGGTTTATGTTATATATGAGTTAGAACCATCAGAACTTAGGAGGTAAATTCCAATGTGTGTTTGGAAAGATCACTTTTGCGTCTGACCTCAAGTTAACTTGTGTGGGTAAGGATTTTTTTTATCAATCTTTGGGATTGATTTTCATGGTTCCTTTGATGAACCTAATTTTGGGTATATTTATATGAACCTTTTAATATCATTTGTTGGTTTCTAATAAACTCAAATCTAGTTTTTGGAATCAACTACTACCTAAAATTATTGTTATTTAAGGTATTTAATATATATTTGTAAAGTTCATCATCTGATTCTGAGTTGTGTTACTAAGATAATCACGTGTTTTATCTTGTGATTAATAGATAATTTCTCCAGGAATAGGACTTCAAAATCAAGGATAATATTCTTCATGAAAATATAGATAGGATAATCCTATGGTAGACCCTTTATCAGTGGAATTATTCATCCAGATAATCTACACTCTAGGTTAGATGAGTGTTGGAAACCAACAATGGATGGTATCTATGATTCATAATTTACCATGACGAGTCCACAAATCTTCCATGGTGACTAGGGGAACCATGAAACCAATGGGTAGATTTAATGGATTGAGATATATTTTCAATTCCTGATGAGTCCATGGTAATCAAAGGTGAGTTTCTCCATATATATGCATGATTGATTAGGAACAAAATGGTGGTAATTTAACATGAAAGATAACTTTAATGAGGGTCTTACCTATACCACTCTTAAGAAGATATATAATAAATAGTTATAACCTAAAATGATATGTGTGGTGAAGACTCATGAATTTTTAACCTTTGAGTAAGGGAATCATTATGTTATGAAGTATGATACTCACTTCTTAGAGTTAGTTCACCAATCACCAAAGTTTATTACTAAGGATTATCTTAAATCTTAGAGATTTTAGATAGTATTGATGGTGGATATTTATCCAATGATGATCCTATTATACCTATAATACATTTTTAAGGTTTTCTATAAAGTAGTTATGGGTGAGGTAGACTTAGCTGGGAAGATGGGTTTAGGTGTAGCATTGTTTTCAATAAGGGTCAGTCATAATTTATTGTCTAACTAGAAAAGGAAATGAAGTAAGTGTGATCTGTTTACATCAGGAGAAGATTCAAGGGATTCTATAGGCCAAAAATAGGTGGTTATTTATTATTGTGAGAGACCTTTACATACTAATCTTTAATATATGTTGCACCTAGGACATTCTATATCTATTAAAAATAGTCATCTGATGCATTTTTTCATAAGGATGTCCCAATGAAGTATAGATGAATCCACTCTTATCAAAGTCTCAGAGGATTGTTCTGACATAGATAATGGTGGTGGATCTCATTCTCTTGTAATGGTGAATAACCATGAAATAAATGAATCTCAGGGAGGAGCTGATTCCAAATAAATTTATACACTGGAGTATTCACTGGTGGAATTTGAAGTAGGACTAACTATCGTGTGAAGTATGATATCTATTTCTTCCCCTGTAGTCAAGGATTTTTTTATACTAGTGAATCTAATTCATTTATACAATTTAAGTTTATTAATTTGCTGGTATTAAATTCATATTTTATTCCATTCATGCTGTATATTTCTACTCCCCTATAAATGTTGAAGGTATAGAGTTAAAATGTTCTAAGTGTCATGTTATGATCATTGAACCATAGGTTATGTGGGATTTTCTAGTTCTTGATATTTACATCTTCAACCTCATCAGTATCATGGTTTTTATGGTTAATTTTAAATCCTAGAACGATTTTTTATCCTCATCAGGTTTAGTTTCTATATTCTAATGGAGTTACTCACATCTTTTAGGGTGAGTGGGATCTTAGATCCAGGAGATTGGGACTTATTATCCCTCAGGCCAGAATGATCTCACACCAATTTTAAGAGAAGTTTCATAGCTTCATTGGCCAACCATTATGGTGTTCACTTCCTGCCATTATGGATGAGCAGTATAAGGTTTTTCTTAAGGTTTCTTTGAACCCACCCCATATAGAGGTCAAAATTTCTATTAACATACTACCAAGGATGAGTTCCATATATTTTCTATCATATCATATGAAACCTAATGAGTTAAAGAAGTTACTAGTTTAGACTAATGAATTTTAGGTCAAAGGGTTTATTCATTGGTCATTTAACCTTGTGCTTTACCTACTCTCTTTACAAAGAAGGTAAATGAAAGTCTCATAATATTTAAATATTAATCTGGTAATAGTTAATAACAAGTATACTTTTCCTAGGATCGATGACCTATTTGATCATATCTGGGGATCCCAATTGTTTTCTAAGATTGATATTCTATTGGGGTACCATCCGTTAAGAGTATGTAAATAGGATATTCCTAAAACAACATCCAGAAGTAGTTATATAAATTATGATCATTTGGTTATGTCATTCAGTCTTACTAATTTTTCTGGGATTTCTATGTATTTGATGAATCATATCTTTCCCTAGGTCTTTTAATATTTTTTGTGTGTTTTTGTTGATGATAAAGTGGTGTATTCCAAGTCAAAGTAATAACACATATATCATCTAAATATCACTCTTAGAACACTAAAAGAATTTCGACAATATGGTAAGCTTTTTAAATTCTTTTTTTTGTATCTAATAAGTGATGTATCTTGTTCATGGTTTATTTTATAGGGGGTATTAGTGAATTCTAAAAATATTCAAGAGGTGGTGTCTTTTGAGAAAATTAGAAATGTGTTTAATATTCAGATATTCCTAGTTTATTCTAGTTATTACAAATTTTTAGTTTAGTATTTATCTATGATTTCATATCCAATGAACAAATTAACCTGTAAGGGTGTTAAATTCAAATGGAATGATAAATTTCAAATATCATTTGAGGAACAAAAGGTGATATTGAATTCGACTCCAGTTATGATCCTTCTAGAACTAGGTTTGGGCTATAATGTTTTATGTGATGCCTTGGGAATGGGACTAGGGTGTTTTCTAATGTTGGGGAAGAAAGTGGTGGCTTATGGTTATCGCTAACTTCATCTTCATAAGAAGTATTATCCTACCCATTATCTCATGTTAGTTGAAGTAATGTAATAAATCAAGACTAGGCACCATTATCTCTTAAGTTAATGGTTTACCATGTATTCATATCATGATAGTCTGAATTATATTTTCACCCAAAGAGACCGTGAATAATGATAAATATGCAGGTTATAATATATTTAGACTTTTTATTTTGATATTTCAACTACAACCAGAAAATGGAATGTTGTCACTAACGTATTGTGCTGGAAGTTACTAACTCAAACCTTGAAAATATCAATAGACGAGTGGTATTTTATGAGTTTGTTTTCTAAAATGATATTGGAAGTGTAAGAGGTTGATAGGAAAGTATTAGTATCTTGTGTAATATTTTATTTTTAATTTGATGATCTAATTCATATTGGGTAAGAAACAAACACCAATTCTTTACAATTTGGTAAAATACTTAAAAGAAGGGAGACCTCGGGTGACCGGTCTCAATCTCCTGATGGTATCTTGTGTTTCCAAGGTAGACTAGCCATTCTGGTATCTCTAATGTAGGAGTTTATGAATATAAAAAATTGTTATAGTATGTCCCTATACCCTAGGACTTACAAGTTGTATCATGATTTGAGACATAGATATTAGTTTATGGGGATGATTTGGTCAATTTTAGACATCATGTCATGATTCCTTACTTTCTAGAAGACAAAGGTAGTGCACCAGAGACATAAGGCTTTGTTACATGTATTACATATTCCAATGTGTAAGTAGGATGAGATATCCATGTACTTTGATGTTGTTTTACCATGGAATCTTATTGGTAAGAATGCAATTGGTTTTATCATTAATTGACTTATGAAATTGACTCATTTTATTCATATTAAGGAAATGAATAAGGTGAACTAGCTCAAGAACTTATATGTAAAAGATATCATGAGCTTCCATAGAGTTCATTCTATAAGTGTTTCTAATTGGGATTCATGGTTTATATCCAGGTTTTTTAAGGGATTTCAAGAGCTGATGGGTACCTAATTGATGTTATGAATGATGCATCACCCTCAAGTGGATGAGTTGAATAAGCAAGACATTGATATTATTAAGAATATACTTTGGGCATGTGTGATTGATTTTGGTTGTTTGTGGAAAAATTATATGCCTTTGGTCATGTTCACATGTAAAAATAGTTATCATGGTTTGATTAGAATGGATACATTTAATTTTATAAGGGAGGCCATTTAAATATCTTTTGTGTAAGGTAGAATTGGGAGAAAGGTCTGTGGTTGGACCCTTTCTTATTCAAGAGAAGATGGAAAAGTATTAGTTGATAAAAAAATGTTATAAATAACATAGAGTCACTAAAAATCTTATGTGGACTATCTTCATTGTGTTTTGGATTTTGAGGTTGGTGATTGGGTTTTTTTCAAGGTTTCACCTTATTTTTGACATCTTTTTTTAGGGATACAAGGTAAGTTGGCACTGAGATTTATTAACCCTTTAAAGATCATCAAATTTCATAGAAAGGAGGCTTATCATTTATACTAACTATCTCACTTGACATTGATTCAAAAAATGTTTCTCTTTACCAATTAAATATTTATAAACTAGACCATTCTCATGTGATTTAATTAGATTATGCTGATCTTGAGTCCAATACATTAGTGGTTGACATGCCAGTTCATATTATGGATCATGAGAATAAGGTATTGCATGGTAAAACAATTCACATGGTATCTGTATTGTGGAAGTGCAGACAATATATCCATGAGGCATGGGAATGGAAATCATTGATAATGCAGTTGTGATATTCTCTTTTTGCGAGTCTAGAATCTTGAGTGATTTCTGGGGAAGATAGTTTCAAGATGGGGAGAGTTTTTATTCCATCTAGATAAAGGAATTCATTTTTTTGTTAATGTTTTTATAAATTTAGAATTTAATTTTTTTTTGAAATCTATGGTTGAGAATTTGGAAATTTGGAAAACAATTCTAGGTGTATAGTTTGTGCATAGTTAGTAGTAACCATGTGGAATGATTATATAGGTTATGGTAGTGATTTTCATGATTTGATTATGATTTGTTGAAAAATATGAGTCTCCATGAAAACCATGTTAATGAATGGGTTTGGGTCCAAAGACTATTGTACTTCTTGTGCATGACTTTTCTAATGATGTGTTTATTCCATGGTGACCATGTGCTTTTGTTTTCAAGGAAAATTAACTACCACACAGTTAACATATGGGTTTTCTAACGATGGGAACATGTATTTTTCTTCAAATTTTAAATTCACATCAATTACATTGGGTTTTTAACTCTAATCTCCTCATAATACCTCATTAGGTCAAAGAAAACCCTCCTTGACATTGTAGAGGAGTCTCTGTTTAATTCCTTGGATATTCTTGGTCAATTTGGGTGGATATTATCAAGCTAAGATTAGAGTTTTATATCCATTTCTCATATTTTTTCTAGATCTATCCTCAATCTCTCTTCCCCTTGACGCGTTGGGACCCTATTGGTCTATACGTTCTAAATGTTGATGGTTGGATGAGGAATTTATGATTTTTATTATAGAGATACCATTGTGAGGACCGGATCTCAAAAATTTTAATATCCTTTTTTGATGGTAGCTATGTTTTTTCCATTGGAAAAGTATTTGTCTCTGTAAAATGGTATTATCTTATGATTTACTTTATGTTTTTGTAAATTCATTTATTTTCGATTTTGGAAATTATTGATTTGAAATCAAAAAAAAATTATGAAATTTTATCTTGGGTGTCATGAAAAGGGTTTTAAAGGGGTTTTCTCTAAATATGGTTTTATAAACCTCACATTTTGGATGAAATTCCCCAAATATGTTTTTGATTCTAAAATAGATTTTTAATCATGGGAGTGGGGATGCTTTAATTATGATGGTTTTTATAAAACTATGAGCATGTTTTATATGAATGTTTTGTGAAAAAATAAAACTTTTCAACTTTGGGTGAGTCAAGATACAGACTTATTAAATCCTTAGTGAGTGTGACACCACTAGATATTATGGTTTTTATGTCAAAAAATAGTGGAAGGACTCAAAATCCTTATGATTCACATTATTTTACCTTAGTGTTCCTTTTTATTTCCTTGTATTTATTACTATAGGATAGAGCCCAAAATTTTTCATGTTTTTATACATGATATTATTTTTTCATGTTTTATTTATCACATGTCTATTTTATGGTTTTACCATGGTTGGTTTTAATCATGACCCTCTATTTATCTCTTATGTAAATTTTGATATTATTGGTTTATTTGAATGTGGCATGTTTTATGAGAAATGTTTTCAAATGAAAAAGATTCATGAAACATGTTTTGTTTTAAATATAGAAATAATTGTTTGATGGTGACATTCATTGAATAGTTTCATCATGGTATCTTTCTGGGTGTTTTCCTCACACCATGCATATTACATTGGGAATATACTATAGTGAACCAATAATTTCATACATAAAATTACATCTATTTTATTAATATTCAATACATTTCACAAGTACATGCTTGAGGATCATAAAAGTTTAGTGTATTTGGATTCTAGTTACACAATATTCTTATTTCATGAAAGATCTTCAGAATCTCTCACAAAGATAATCCCATATAGTATTCTTCATAGATATACCATACTTAAAAATTTCTTCCTAACCTAGGGAAATAAAACATAAGAAAGGGATATCTTATATCCTCAGAAAGGGTTAACATGGAAGATATCAATCGATGATCATATGAAATCATAATATAATCATAAGGGTATGAGATTATTAATATAACTTATATATTTAATACCCAATATATCACAGATTGTAAACATGATCCATGGAATATAACATTCTCATTTAAAAATACATGAACCATAAGAGTTATAAATCTTCATAAATCAACCATGAACAATAACTTCATGTAATATAACTGTGGTACCATCATAAGTATAGATACCATTTCATATTTCAAGGTTAACATTCAAGACCATCAACTTATAATATATCAGGAATCAAAATTTGTTTCCCATTTCATAACAGATTATGCATCATCAACTATTTACCATAGTGGATCAAGAACATCTGACTATTTTCCATAGGATATCAATAACATCAGCTTGTTACCCATCATTATCTCATGAGATATATAAATTTACCCAATACATTGGAGGGAGATATAAGTCCCACACATTATATAATGAAAATCATAAATATTTATACCATAATATCATAAAACATTCATCACATCAAAACCTATGAAAAGAAAATAGGTTTCATAAACATCTAATTATAGCATAACCCATGGAAATAAACTTGTTTCATAATAATTTCGTAAGTTATTCAAAGTAAAACCCTTGGAAAAGGAACGAGTTTCATAAACATATCCTTATCATAATCATAAAACACCTAATGAAATAATAAGGATGGTTCCATTGGTTCATATTCCTATTAAATATTATGTGACATGACAGTATGTCATCTTAAATGGAAAATGATTTTGAAATATCTTCATAAACATTTCTTGATGGAAATATACATTACACTTCAAAACCACTTTTAAAATATAAAAAATTACAAAAATATTAATGAAATAATTGTATTTGAAAATAACATTAAACATTTTTAATGTAATATTAAAATCATTGAGTATTCATGAAGTTGAGAAATTTTGTTCATGTTGTACATGTTAAAACAATGATTCCTTTCATATATTAATAAAATACTCAAAATAATCTGGTTCAAAAAATTACAAGAATGTTCATATAAAATATTGTGTAAAAAGTAATACATGCGTAAAAATTACTTTAAAAAATAATATTATAATATCCAAAACATTCTACATTTTTTTGAAATCATGGATATGGAAGAAAAAGGATATTCGGTTGAAGAGGGAAATAAAGTCAGTTTTCCTTAAATACATTATTTTGGAATATTGGGTACATAATGAGAGTAAAATTAAATTAAAACACATAATTTATAGAAATAAATAGATTAGAATAAAATTCATGTTTTTATTGAGAGGTATATCATAAAATTTCGTCATTGGAATCATAATCACAAACAATCCCAACAAATATTTTGATTTTAATATCACACACTTACAAATTTGGTAAATTTCAAATAATAATACCCATGAAAGAAATAAACTTTTATAGACATTTAAATACAAATAAATTTAATGATAATCATCATAAAATACATTCATGGGATGTATATACACCACACAAAACCAACTACTGGTGTATAAGTTTGTATCCCACAGAAATAAGAGTGAGATGAAAATCCCTTATCGTTTCGCAGTCCATGGAATCACAAGTCCCATAGAAGAATAACATCAATTGAAACATTAAATATCATTAAAATAAGTATATTCATGATATAATATATCAAAGAGGTAGTATATACACCATATAAATGAAATCAGTGGTGAATTTGTCATAAATCTCATAGAAATGAAAGTTAGAATAGAAATCTATTTCCTCAAGTTTTATCTCCCTTCATACCCATTAAAAAATCCTACATAATAAATTTATGTTTACTATAAATCTATTACAAAAACCATACTCGTATATATCATACCACATATGGTTTAATTATGATCTTTTATTACATATTTATTAACAATTCCTTATTAAAATCATGTTTTGGGTAATAACTTCTTCATTTTTCATGTTTGTTTTGGTTTGGTATTTTAGGTCATTTTATTTTGATCATGGTACCATAATCTCAAGAATTTAAACCTTAATATAAATATAATATATATTCATTATATATTTATTTAGATAAATCCATAAATTTTAATGTTAGAAAATTAATTACACCATTCATGGAGACTATAGGGCGTATGTACACATGAACTTTGTTTCACTTCCTCGATAGAAGAAATGAAAGAAAATGTGATAATATAATAGATTTATAGAACCATTTTTATTTTATATATATCATATATATTCATTAAATATAAAAATTTTACCATTTTTTTCAAAATAAAATGAAAAACGTATCACATCGATTCGTGGAGGAGAAAGTCTACACGTACGCATGAGCAACATTATCCTTTTCCAAAAGATTGGAAGGTAATAAGGTAGGTGTCATATTATAATTTAAGAAGTATAATTATGTTATAAATATCATATGTGGACTTTAAATCCATAATTATATTCAATAGTGATAGGTGGTGATGTTAAATGAATTACATCGGTTTGCGAGGTGGTAGTCTTCCATACACACGATTGACCATTTCGTTTCTCATTTAATGGAAGTGGGGATATATGTTGGGTATTCCATAAATATAAAAAAATATCATTATATCGTAGAATCTACTATTAATATATTTTAATTACAAAGACATAAATTAATGTGGTAATAGAAGAAGTGAAAAGAAAAATCTTAGTGAAGACAATTACCTTATCTTAGAAAACCCTTTTTTTATCTCTAATTAATGACCCTAGGGTTGGTATTTTGGGAATAAAAAAATATTTATAATGGGGATAGGGATTTTTGGTATATATTTTGGTAGGATTTGGTCGATCCAAATGGCATAGTAGGTGTGAATAATTTAGGGGAGAAGGCGGCATTTTATAATTAAGGATTAGTGGCATTTTTGTAAATACCCAAAACAATTCAAAAATTGGATGTCACTCTCAATCCATGAAACCTTAAAAATTATAAATAATGTTTATTAGGGATTACATGGTCAATAAAAACTCCAAACAAGGAAACATTTTTCAAACAAGATATTCCCTTAGACTATGTTTTCTCACTTTTACCATTTTAGTTTTTGTCATGGTAACTAAAATCTTTTTATTTACATAAGTAATTTATCCATTAAACCAAAAAATAAAAGGAGAATTATTAGATAATTTATACCCACTAATTATAAATATGAAATAAAATTTAATTAATAAATATCTTATGCATGTTGAGAATTATTTTATCTCATGTACATGTAGCATGCAAAACTCCATTTTAACCTTAATCATAATAATTAATTCTTACTATTTCTTACAATAATTTATGAATAAAAATTATGTTTACCTTATTATATTATTTAAATTATGATGATTCTAAATATTTAATCCATTTTATAAAATTAAATTCACAAAATTAGAAGAATTTAATTTAAAATAAAACCTACGGACATGATGAAAATATTGGGTTCCAAAGAATTTTTCTAATAAGTATAAAAAGTATTTATTTCAAAAATGAATTTTTTAACAAAAAGATGTATTTTTCACTATTCATAAAAAAATTTTCTTTTCATAAAATTTTAAAAAATTCACACTAACATAATTTTTATATTTTAATCCAAGAATCTTGTTCCTTTTTTAAAATATATTTTATAAAATTTTCAAAAATTACTTTTTTTATATGTACGCGATAGAAACAATTTTTAGAAAAATACAGTTTTAAGAATAAAAACTGATTTTTTATTATAACATGATTAAAAAAATAGTATTTGAATGATAAAACAATTTATTGAACACATAATATATAAATTCAATTAGACTAATTCAACACTGGTGGATAATTTAATTTGTTAATATAATGACATTTTACTCACATAAATCAGTTTTTTTTAAAGTTACTTTCTAGTTCTTTTTATTTTCATTTCTAATCAATTAATTTCCAATTAATTTATTTTATACATGTTTCTACAATTTAATTTTCATAATTTAGTTAGTATAATATATACACTCTAATTGAACTACTGGATTAAACTGAACATGATTAAATATTTTAATATTTAATTGAGGTTCATTTAAACTTGGGATTGCATGTAACAAAACCTATAAAAGAAATTATATTAATTTGAAAAAAACAATTTCATTAAATCTAAGTGTTACATATGAAGACATGGTTTTTCAAGACATAGGAAAAGGGAAGGGTTTCCTTTACCTCACTTGACTCTCTTGATGTCACCACTATTGTGAGTTGGGTTGGTGGTGAAAGACAGTGACATGGATACTTCCTTTAGTATTGTTTTGTTTTATTATCATAATTAGACTTTTGGTTTTATATGTACATATAATGGTTTTCTACCTTAATCATACACTTTTTAATCTGTTTGTTTAATTTTTTCTATTATACAAGAAGAATTTTTTGTATTTTTTTAATCATCACTATATGGTGAGCCATATAGGGTGATGTGTCATATCAACCGAGGATAGTTCATTATAGTAGAGGAGTGGCCTCAACCTAGAATAGTTAATGAGATTCAGAGTTTCTTTGGTCTTTTGGGATACAATATAAGGTTTTTTAAAATATTTTCCTAGATTTATAATCCACTAACCAATTTAAATCTAAAAGGAGTTAAGTTTATTTGGAAAAGGGAGTCTAAAAAAAGTTTCCATGAACTAAATAATAGACTGTTTAGTGTACCCATGATAAAATTTCCCTCTAACGGGGAATGCTTTTTAAACTATAGTGATTCACCCTTGAAAAGAAAATGGATGTTTACTCATATAGAATGACAAGGTGATTTCCTATTCATTTTGATAATTGAATCTTCATGAGAAGAATTATACTACCCATAAATTGGAGTGGACTATAGTTATTTAATAATTGAAGATGTGGAGAAATTATATTTATGGAGAGAATTATGATATATAAACAGAACAATAAATTCTAAAATACATATTCACACAAATGAAAATGAACATGAGAAAAAGGATTTTTATGAAGCTTCTTAAGGACTATTATTTCTATATTCATTATGACTTAGAAAATAAAAACAAAGTCGAAAATGTATTTAGTATAAAAGACCCTATAGTTTATGAAATTATGGGGATTAAATGAGATTCATTGATCAAGGGGTTAGTAAAAATGTGCATTGAAGTCATAAGGTATTGTATATCCCCAATCCTATCCCAAATTATTTCCTTATCATTATTATTAGGTATGATCAGAAAATCATAAAAAGATGATATAATGATTCAAAGGATGATATAATCTATGAAAATCAGAAATATTCTAGAGTTTTTCTTGATCAAGAGGGTGTATTGAGTTTGGAATAAGTCCATACATCCCATCCATTCCAAATTTAAATAAAGAGTTTATAGATGAGGCTCATATCTCCACATTCCCTATACGCATAAAAAAACGAAGATGTATTGAGATATTCATTATCATTACTAATAGTATGATATAGAGAGGGAGATTATTGATTTTGTAGAAAGATGATTGGTATTTCATCAAGTGAAGGTGAAGTAAAAATTTCCAAATTGAGTGTTATAACCATTACTCATACCTATGTGGAAGTGGCATAACATCACTATTTAATTTTTTACTATCCTTCCTAAGACATCCATGGGAAACAATTACATATGGGTGATCATTTATAGATTATCATAGTCTTATGATTTTATCTCTATATGAGAAGATTTCTCCCTTGAGTGCATTGATTGTCTATATATTATAGATGTTTTGAGACTTCATGGAGCACCACATTCAATTATTTTAGATAATGTGCTAATATTTACGAATATATTCTAGAAGCTTTTTAAAAGGGTTATGGGTACAAAAGTAAAATTTAGAAAGAAACCTATAATCCATAAACTAATGGTAAGTATGATAAGACTATTTAAACATGGGAAGATATGTTATATGATATATCACTTGTTTTACAAGGTAGTTTGGACCAATATATTTCACTTAATGAATTCCCTTATAAAAATTGTTTTCACTCCCATATTCTTATGGATCCTTATGATGCACTCAATGGGAAAATGTGTATAACTCCAACATACTATCATGAAGTTGATGAAGGAAAATTTCTAGGGCCATACATTCTGAAAGAAACTATGTAGAAGATACATGAAATACATAATTATATCAAGGCTTCTCAAAGTAGTAAAGAGTTTTTCTGATAATCAAATAAAAGATATAGAATTTCATTTTTGGGATACTTTATTACTCAAATGTCACTATAGAAAAAAGGCATGAGATTTAGAAATAATGGGAAAATGATTCTAATGTGCATATAATCATTTGAGATTCTGGAGTATAGTGGTATGGTTTTATATCATTTAAAACTTCCTCAAACGCTTCCAAATATCCAAGAAATCTTCCAAATGTTCGTATAATGAATATTTACATAATTCCAAATGCATATACATGACCAAAATGGAATGGAACTAGAAACTAGTATGTTATATGATGAATAAACTATATATATACTTGGTTAAATGTATTAAAAGTTGTGTATTATTATCCCAACTAAGTTAAATACCCCGAGAGGGGGGGGGGGGGTTAATCAGGGCATGACAGATTAAAATTAATTCCCCTTTAGATCTTTTTTCTTTGTTAAGAAACCCATGTTTTCTCTATTTCCAAGAAAAATGTATTAAAATAATGAAAACATGCACTAGACACATCAATTTTACTTAGTTAACCCTAACTTGGATATATCTAAAGAGAATACAACAACAATGTTCCAATGTAACAAATTCATTAAAAGTGCACTTCTATATATAAAGTTCTGAGTGGACCTGATATCCCTCCTGGTTTACAAACAATCTAAATATTAAAGCTCACTACTCCTTTAAATAATCCTATTTGATCACTTGAATAAATATCTTTCACACATAATTTAGTGTATCATTTTATTCCACATTCATCCACTTGATTAATACCCCTTTACCACATAATTACTAGGAATCTTCTTATAGATCTGAAAAATTATTTCATGCAATCCTTCCCAAAAATTTCATGCAACTCTACAAACTTTTGAGAAACATTTAGGTTTTTTTGCAACTTCAATTCTTTGTGTGCTAATCACTTTGCATGAAACTACCTTTGAGCACACCTCTTATTCAATTAAATTCATTTATTTTCTCTAAGTCTTGAGATTCTTGAATTAGGGGGTAGCCACAAATTTATAGGATCAGCCAACCCTATACTAAAATTTCTTTCTCTCTAACCACTTTTTGCACAACATTTCTCTGACCGCAGAAGACCCAATTTGACGTCGCATTGGATGCATAAGTCTCTTTCATGTAAACTCAAATTTTCGCAATCCAAATCTTTCACACACTTCTTTACTTCAAAATATTTTGATTTGATAATATTGAATCATAACTTACATAAAACGTTATGAATCACCATCAATTTTGTGTGCAACAGCCTCTTCTAAAAACACCTTTCCACATTATAGAGATTTTGTACCCCAAATATTTGGCAAACACTAGGAAATGGAACCACCTTGTGTATGAACTTTTTGTACCTCCTCCATAGTGTCCATTGATTTTAATTATATCTCTTTAAGCATAGTTTTTCAAAAATATCTTTGTAACTCCACAACATACCTTGGAAACCTTGTTTTTCAACAATAATAATTGACCCAAAATACTACAATGTTACCTTGATGGATTTTTTCCCAACAAGGATCAAGAAAAACAAAATCATGAAAGTATTTTGGAGAAATTAAAAGTTCAAATAATAAATCTAGGATCATAAGGAAGAGATTAAGATGAAATATCCATAATAATTTTGAGGCAGGACATAAAATTCAAGGGTGAAATATGTTAAGCGAGAGAAGTTAACATTCTTAATTTTATTTTTATTATTGGTAAATGAACATTTATTTTACAATGAATACTTTATTATGTTAAAATCATATCGAAATACTATTAAATTCCACAGAAATAATACACATCCAAAAATAATATTGACTATAATAGTTAAGAATAATATAGGTAGATAAACATTGAAGAATAATTTACATGATAATGTAAACACCATAGGCTTGAATTATCTAATGAAGATAACTCATTCCATAAAAATGGTTAAAATAAAAGAAGCATTGGGAATATAATATACATCATCAAGGGAAGTGTGAAACCCTTATAATCAAAGTAGTGAATAATGAATAATGAAAATTGCGGAATATATATAGTGTGTAATAATAAATGTAACTGCTAGGATCTAACTATTGAGAATTATTAACATTGGGAGTTATCATAATTGGATTTTATGATTGTTTTTCCGTATAACTCTGGCATATTATAACTATTGTAAATTTAGTTGTTATAAATTGATTATTGGGATTATTTTATTTTAAGGGTAATAATTATAAATAGTTAATGCAAAAGGGAGATACCATGACCTAAAATAGTAGGAACATCCCAAATAAAATTCATCTATCAAATCATAGGATAGAGATAGAACACTGGGGTTCACCCTTGACTAAGTCCTAGTATAGCTTCAACAAGTGATACAAGAGCAGAATCGACTATGAGAAAATTTAAAGATAGAGGAAATCACCTCTAAATAAATGTTATCTTAAACACCCTAATAAAGTACTTCCATCACACACATTACCATTATAGATTATATTATAGTGATAGAGTGTTATGTATTTAGACCTTAAGTGGTATTAAGGTGTAAATTCTTTTAGAAATGAAATAGTGGTTACTCTGATCTGATTAATTCTTTTAGTTATTTTATTTTTAGTGTATCGCACTTATATAAAATCTAAAATAAACTTGGATACAAGATTAATATGATAAAATATATTTTAGATGAAAAACATAATTATAACACCTTTTAACTTAAAGAACCCATAATTACATGATTTATAACATGGGTTGAACTGTTTTTATATTACAAGGATTTATGGGTTTAGAGTTTTATAGAATTATGAAAAATACTTACATATCAAAAAATTACAAAAAAATGATCACTTTCAGTAAATATTCATTATGTCCACAAAAGGATAATTAAATTTAATATCTCATTTCATTAAAAACATGTTAACATCTTCAATGTTGAATCCTCATAACAGAAAGTTAGATCTTGATATAGTTCCTGCCCATACATAACTCAATGAAAAACATTTCAAAATATGGGATTATCATAAAGCCTAGAAAGGGATATAAAAAAATGAAAAAAGTTATTCCATTTTGAAAATCATTTAATTCAATAAGAAAAATTTCCCCTTTTACAAAATAAACATTGAGCTGAAATATTCATTTTATTACACCTGAAATAAGAATCATTGACCAAAGATTGTAACAAAAATATCATAATAAATATTAAAGGAAACAAATAATATCCATGAGGTTTTTCTTGTAAAATATAGGTACTCCAGAAAATAGTTTCATGAAAAATATACTTTTCACTCTTAAAAGGGGTATACAATTTTCTTTTAACTTAACCTCATTAGATTATTTTACGAAATAAAAATTCTACCATGAAATCTCATTTTCAAGAATAAAATATTCATATAGTGAAATTGTAAAATCTTCTTCATATGAATCTTACAATCACTCTTATAAGTACTCTTACAAATGGAATAACCTACTTGGTTAATTCCAACATATATTACTTAAAGAAAAAAACATTACTCAATGCATTGGATTGCAATATCTAGTCAACCATCATCATGAATAATTTACAAGTATTATAACATACATAAAACACATATAATTATTCATTTCCATCATAAAAGATCATAAAATATTATATTTAACACATATATATAAGCACTTTGGTGGTTCATGTACAAATAAATATAAAATACTTTTCTTTGAAAAATATTTATTGAAATTTACCCAATAAACAAGAAATAATATTTTCTTTGAAAAATCATGAAAAATAATAAATTAATATTCTAAAAAATAATGGTAATGATAGTGGGAAATTCACTCATGATATATAGGTTAAAAATATTCCTTCCATACTTTTGTTAAAATGTCCTATATAAATTTTTGGAAAATTATATCAATAATTCCTTAAAACCATAATAATGAAATTAAAACATGGTTTAAAATAAATTTGAACATATATTTAATTATATCATAAAATACATAAAAAATTTTAAAAATATTTATATGTAATAAAAATAAAATAAAAACTTTAAAACATTGAAAATAAGGTCTTAAAGAAAGCCCCTTACTTAGAGTCTGACTAGTAACATACATACATTAACTCATTTGTAATAAAATTTTATTAATTTTAAACTTGATTAAAAACATTTTTAGGTGTATTAACTTATTGTTATATCTTTTATTTAATTATATACCATTGATTATAATGTCAGTAAACTAGTTAAGTTCATGTGAGAATTTTTAGGACATTATGTTAATAATCACAAGAAAACTTTTTTGGGTTTAAAATGGTCAAAAGTGTTCATGGTTCCATCCCATATATAATATTAAACATAAAATAATTTCAATTTTTCTAATATAAATACAATTTTATAACCAATCCTAAATGGTTGACATGAAAAATCAATGTCATCACTTCATGAAGGTGGTAGTCCACACATGTTCTCTCAGCAACATTATTATTTTCCAATGAATAAAAGGATAAGAAGGCAAGAAATATATTATCCATAATAAATAATAATAATTTCATTAATATAAAATATATTAATTAAATCCATCATAATAACCATATTTTTTGTCATGGTGTATAAAAAGAAACACATTTCTTCCTAGAGGTGGTAGTCCACATGTACACACGAGCGATCTTTTCGTTTCACATAGGATGGAAAGGGAGAGAAAAAAAGGATTTTAATAGAATCATAAAAAAAACTAATTATATATAAAATACATATGTTATTATTTAATAAAAATTAAACAATATTTGAAGGAGTTATAAGAATATATTAATATGAAACACTCGATAAATAATTGTACCTTTTATATGTAAAACCTCAATTGGCATAAACGTTTAGCCTTACTATGTTGGTCTTTTGGTGAATCTCTGACCTATAAAAAATGGTGATATATTTTTAGAAGGTATTTGGTCTAATATATTTTTATCAATATTGTTTAATTTATGTTAATAATATTTGAGAGGGGTGCCCTTTTATATGTGATGAGGGTTTCACTCTTGTAAAATTTCAAAGATTTAAAATAATCTAAAGTATTAATCATTGAAAAGTGACTCTAAAAGTATCAAATATTGATTTTAAGCTGATAAGGTTCGGAATAACATTAGAAAGTAATATTTAATATGTAATTTTTCAGCCTTATAACAAACTACATACCTTAAATATCCTGATTTACCATTGTGGTGACACATTTTAACCATGATTATTATTCATAATGGAAAAAATGAAATTAAAATCATTATTAAATTTGAACCATATGATTCACAATATTGAATAAATATTTTATGATTCATTTTATAGAATTGAAAAACATTAAATGTAATGTAAGTGCGTAAACACAATGAAAAAATAGCTTTTTAGAAAATTGAATATTTTATCATAAAAATGAACTTAAATGAAAAATAAAATATAATTTTTATTACTATATTATTATTTATTTTTTCATAAAATGGGTCTTATGTTACTATAAAACCAAAAAAAATGGTACTTTTAAATTATTTTATTTAAAAGAAATAATTGGCATCACTGCAAAAGTTAACAATTTTCATTTTTCACACCTAAATAAATATTTTCAGAAATACGAAAAATTTACCCAAATATATATTTCATATGATGATATAAAAATTAATTCCATTTTAGTCAATTAAATTTCTAAAATTTACAAGTTAAACTTTTAAATAAATCCATAGAATACATAGAAAACACTTTAGTTAAAATAACACTATATCACTTTCGATTGAAAAGATACTTAAAATTATTATAGTGAATGTGGCTCCATAAAATGTAATCATGAATATTACCAGTAAATAAAATTGAATTATTATGAAAATCACCTATGTTGTCACAATAATTGTGTTTTTAGAATATATATTCAACTAGTTTTCATTAAAATAAAAGTTTAACATAGAATACATATTTATTTTCTTAAAAAAAAGTCTCTAAAAAATTATTTATTCATTAAAAAATATATATACAATTTTATATAATCATATGAAGATTTTTGTAAGGCTTATAAATTCAATTATATAATTAAATTGTTATTTTTAAATACATGTGTTTTTAATTTTAAAAAACATATTTCTCATATTTAAAAAAATATTATTATTAAAATGACTATCATTTTTGAAATCATCACATATAAATTATCCAATAGTAAATTTTTTATAATTTCCTAATATAGTAATATTTTTTGATAAAAAGTAAATTACATTATAAATATATGATAAGTATTATGAAATGATAATGACATAAAAATGATGTAATCAATATTATAAAGGCTTTCTAAAACAAAAAATGTGGTTTATTATTAAAATAATTTCGTTTAAATTAATATTATTAAATTTCCAAAACTATGTTGAATCCTTGAAAAAAATGGGTATTTTAGGTTTGAAAAAAAATTATTTATGAATAATAATCTTATACATATTTAAATTAATATATATGAAAGGGGGTTCATATCATAAACTTTTAAATTATTATAAAACAATCCCCTTTAGAAAATACTATGTGATAAAAACATGGGAAGAAAAATGTTTTGCTGTATTTGATAACACAAAGTCCAAAACCTATGTTAGAAAGTAATAAAAATTCCCCCCAATTTTTTTAAATACTCATACATTAACCCATTATTTTCTACCCCCAAAACATTGAGAACAAATTTCACATCATTTTATCTATCTTAATACTTTCCAAGAAGTTCTTAAACATCCAAGGAGCTCTTCACAAGCTTTAGTAAGAGAATTTTCAAATAAGAAGTTCCTTTACTCTTCTTTTTTAGTACTTCATTTATAGTAAACATTTATATTTATTCTTTATTACATTTTAAAGTGTTTATAATCATTATTTAATCTAAAAATTGTTCCCTATTAATGAGATACTACCATTATCTATCATTTTTACTATTCGATAATCGGTTATGCATATTAGTTATTCGACAGAAATCATCCTTTGATTTTCCATGACCTAATTTTTTATTTAAAATACCCAACCCTACATTCATTAAAGGGTATTCATATTGATATATTTGTACTTAATTGATTTTTAAATTCCATGTATGAAACCCGCATTCCCAACTCATTTGTTAAAATGTTGAAATAATTTATTTTGATATATGATCTATGTGGCACAGATGGAGTTTGGCTTATGAAGGGTTTTCCCTTATAGCACTATAATTCATTGGATAAAGAATTAATTTCTAAACATGTCATGTTTATGATTCCATTGAGACATTATTTAATAATTTTTTATGATACCTAGGTATACAACCTTAGTAATATATTTTATTACTCTTTGGTGCGGAACCTTAGTGACATTCTTATGAATGTATCATTTTTATACTGTACCCACATTTACATGTTATGCCTAATGTACTTACGACCATGATCTTATGTTATTACTCATATAATCATAATCATGATCATGATCTATTGTTATTCCTCTTGTACTTATGAACATGGTCTTATGTTATTCTTCATATACTCATGATCATGGTCTATTATAATGTCTCATAAATTATCCATTATCACTTACACCAAGTTTTCTTTATTCATCCCCTTATTGGGATTTATTCTCACCCTTTTCTGTTGATACATTTCCTTAGGAAATAATTTTTGATGAGGTGACCTAGGAGGGATTTATAAAGGATTATATCAATAGGATTAAATAATGTGTATGATTTTTTAAGATTTATGTATTATATACCTAGTTTCTAAGGAACTAAACCTCAAAAGTTTCTTTAAAATCATAATGTAATATCTTGTTAAGTATTTATGTTAAAAATCTTGTATGAAAATTTGGGATTCAATTATATTGACCTGCACCTTTCATATATAGATATTACATATTTTTAGATGAATATTCTATACATTTCACAAATACACACCCAATGACCATTAAGGTTTAGTGTCTTTGGAGACTAGATACAAAATCTTCTTATTTCATGAATGATCTTCAACATTTCCCATAAATATCTTCCCACATTGTAAACTTCATTAACATACCCTACATAAAACCTTTTTTCCTAACATGGGGAAATGAAACATAAGAAAGGGTTATCTCAGATTCTCAGTAAGGTAATCATTGGAGATATAGATATAACTTGATAATAAGGGTATAAGAACATGATAATAACATTGGAAAACCATATCCTATATATCATACATTATAAACCTACATCTTGGCATAAATATTCTTTGTTCATTAGACATGGGTCATAAAGGAATAAATGACCATGAGCCAGAAGAACATAACCTTGGTATAAGACATATATTGTGGAATACACATAAGATTATAACACTGTAAACATGTATAAATAGAAATAGGTTCACTCATTAATTCAAGGACATGAAATCAGGTCTTCACATAACCTTAAGGACATGAAATCTCGGTCCATGCATAAACATATTAACATGAAATCAAGTTCACACATAACATATTTATCTCATGATTTATCAATCATTATCCAATGCATTGGAGGTAGATACAGGTCCCACTCATAACTGGTTATAATGTGATCACTGTCCTTGGTTTTAACATGACAACCATCCTTATTTATAATGTAACTACAATCCTTTGTCATAAGATAACCACCATATCATGATGAAATCCATACATATGTATTCCACAAGATCATAAAATATTAATCATATCATAACCCATGAAAATAAATTGATTTCATAAAAATATCATCATATCAAAACTTTTGGAAAAGAAACTGGTTTTATATACATTTTATCATAGGATAACCAATGGAAAAGAAATGGGTTTTATAAACAATTCATCATTTCATCACAAAAAACTATGGAAAAAGAATGGGTTTTAGGAACATGTTTTCGTCATATTCATAAACCATCTAGAGAAAGAATAAGGATGATATCATTTTATAATATCACTACTAAATATTAAGTAACATCAGAGGATGTCATCTTTGAGAGAAAATGACTTTTAAAGAACACTTAGATTATTTATTATAAAAAAATAGACTTTCCACTTTGAAATTGACTATTAAAAATAGAATTTTAAAAATTATTATGGAAATAATTTTCATTGAAAAATACTTTGAAACATATAATGGAATATCTAAAACATTGACTGCTAATGATTGTGTAAAATAATTTTCTTGTCATACATGTGAAAACAAATATTCCTTTCACATTTTTAGAAAAATTATAAATTACCATGTTCAGAAAATGAAAATAATATTCTTTTGAAACCATTTTTATAAAATTAGAACATTGGGAAAAAGGAATTTAAGTTATCTTTGTATAATTGTAAACACTTTCTTTAAAACATTTTTAGAAAACATGGACAATAAAGAAAAAAGTTTTTTGAACGAAGAGAGAAATAAAGTCATTTTTTCATAAAACCATTCGTGTAGACTCTTGAGTATGTAAAGAGAATAAAATAAAATAAAATAATTCATTTTAATTAAATATCCAAAGGAGAATAATAGTCATGAATTGTTTGAGAGGTAAATCATAATATTTCATCATATGAAGAATAATCGTAAATAATCTTGATAAATAATGATATTTTATCATAAACCCATTAATACTTTGGTATATTTTTGAATCATAATCCTAATTAAAGAATAAAACAAAATGAAACATTAAATACCATGAAAATAATTAGATTCGTGATATAACATGTAAATGGGGTAGTATATACACCACATTAATGAAATGAGCAGTGAATATGGTTTTAGTGTCCTGAAAATTCGACCGAAGATGAAGAAAATTCCATCAAACTCATTAAAGGATACGAAATAGAATGCTGAAGAAATTTGAAGAAGAATCTTGAAGGATCCAAATTTAGAAAATGACTCAAAGTGGTAAGTGTACTGAATTCCAGGAATGGTACATAGATGACAGCGACCGCGAACCAACAGTATGTGGACACCCTATGAAACACTAGTCTGCGAGGCATTAGCCTGCGAACCAAGAAATTCCCAAACCATGTCATTGGAGAGATGGAGGCGGTAAAATACATTCCACATACAATGTACCCCATGAAAAAAGATCCCCCACGAATTGAGTAGTTCATGGGATGAGGTGGTATTTCTTGGCCTAAATAATGAATCTCCCTGATGACTAAGTCCATCGTGGGGTTCCACAAAACACGATACATAACCTACTCAAATCCTCTATAAATACACCCCAAGGGGAATAAAAAAAGTTCTAGAAATTAAGGGGAAAGGATTGGGGGAATGGGGAGAAGCATAGAGAAAAAATATGGAGGGTGGGAGAGAAATTTCTCCCTCACTCGTAGAAGTTCACGTGACTCCGTCCCGCACCAAAAGAAGTTCATTGGACTCTATCCCGCACCTGATACAGATCATGGTACGCCATCATGCAAACCATATATAGTTTCCCCTTTTCAAAAACCATCACACAAACCATACTCGAATATCCTTCATAGATAACCAGAAAATAACAAATATATATATAATAAAAATGGTTCATGGATGATTCTATATAGATGAAATGGTTTGTGGATGACCCATATGTGGAAAATAGTTTGCTGCCATCTCATACGCTGATGAAATGGTTTCAAGCTAGTAATTAAAATGAGAATAAACACTCTTCATGAACCTCTAGAAAACCCTATCACCTACCTCATATTCCAAGAAGATCCAAAATGCCATGGACAATCAAAATTTGAATGTTTCTTACATGCTCAGACAGATCTATTCAATCCATCAGACTCTATGTCCCAAGTGATTCTAGATCTTCATAAACCTACATGGCCATCAGAAATGGAAGGCTAGTGTCTGGAGGAACCCTCTTCATGACTATGAAAACAATGACCAGGTTGATCTGCATATGTTTCCCATAAAAAGGCATGTCAACCAAAGACATATTCATCCTCAGGAGATTCCTTTCCTACATCTATAAACTTCAATGGCTCCCATTCCCTATATCATTTTTCCAGATCTAAGATTACCTAGAATCATGGTTTATATATTTGTTGACGCTCCTTTTGTCACATAATCTAAAGATCGGAAAAGGGAATATCTCAGCTGAAAGTGATTCATCCTTTGAAGAAAACATCAAAAATCGACAAAGGCATGAACAAAGGATCAAAAGCCAATTCACCGCGCAAGTTTTACCACTGTCGCGCAAGTACACTTGCGCGACTACCTTGGTCGCGCAGGTGACTTGCGCGACCTAATTGGTAACCGCCCGGTAACCGCCCAGGGTCTTCTTTTGCCTATAAATAGTCCCTGTGGGCCCCCCATTCGAGAGGATCTTTTTTCCAGAAACTCGGATCGAAGCTCCCGACGCCCAAGTCTCTTCTTAAAGCTTCCATAACACTTCTAAGGTAATTTCTTACCTAGAATGGAAGATCTAAAGAGAAGAAGGAAGGCCTAAGTGTTGAAACTTATCAAACACTTGCGCGCCGACTTAATTACTTCAATATGACTTGCGCGTCCCTTCTCTGGAAGAACCTCAAGAGGATTGTAAAGGGTTTTATAAAGAGTCGCTCAAGTAATTCAACTCTGGTTGAAAATCGCGCAAGTATCCCTCATGTCGCGCAAGTATACTTGCGCGACCAGTACTTGCGCGCCGCCGCAGGACTTGCGCGACTTTTAATACTTGCGCGCCCCTATCTTTTTGGGTGCCCATCTTGCCCATTTTACCCCTCTTAAGCCATTTCACCTTTCCTATTCAAGATTCAGTCCTCAAGATACTCTTCAAAGCCATTTATGGCATGATTTCTTGATTTGACATCCTTGTCTGAAAGGAATTCTGTAAAATATCTCTCAAAACCTAGTGATTTAAACATCTTTATGTCACCAAAGATTGAGAGTTCATTCATTCAACCTCATCCTTTAAAGATGAGAGAATCCTTAACCTGAGTCTCCTTTTCAGGAATAAGACTCAGTCATAACCTTGGGCTTCCTTTTTAGGAGTAAGTCCCAAGTCCCCTAACTTGGGCTTCCTTTTTAGGAGTAAGTCCCAGTCATAAACCTTGGGCATCCTCCTTAGGAGTAAGCCCCAATCAAGTCCTCTAATTTTGGGAATCTTTTTTAAGAATAAGCCCCAACCTCAAATATGGGCATCCTCCTCAGGAGTAAGCCCCAAACCTTAATCCCTAACCTGGGTCTCCTTTTCAGGAATAAGACTCAGTCATAACCTTGGGCTTCCTTTTCAGGAGTAAGCCCCAAGTCCCTTAACCTGGGTCTCCTTTTCAGGAATAAGACTCAGTCATAACCTTGGGCTTCCTTTTCAGGAGTAAGCCCCAAGTCCCTTAACCTGGGTCTCCTTTTCAGGAATAAGACTCAGTCATAACCTAGGGCTTCCTTTTCATGAGTAAGCCCCAAGTCCCTTAACCTGGGTCTCCTTTTCAGGAATAAGACTCAGTCATAACCTTGGGCTTCCTTTTCAGGAGTAAGCCCCAAGTCCCCTTAAACTTCTCTTAACCAGTCATAATTTACCTTTGATTTGGGTTTCCTTTTTCAGGAGTAAAACCCAATCATAAGTCCCCTCCTAATTTGGGCATCCTCCTTAGGAGTAAGCCCCAAGATTAGAGTATTCAAATCTCCATGAAGCACATATAACTTTGTGGACCCTGTTCATGGATTTTCTCCCTAAAAGTAAATCCTAAACCTTCATCTATCTGGGAAGTCATCCATACATAAGCCCCAAACAAATTCTTATGATTGCATCTTTCATGGCACAATTGTCTAAATTTTACCAATACCTCTTGTTTCTCACACCGAGCATGACTCACGTGAGCTTAGAGTGTAAAAGTAATTATGACATTCTTCTTTGAGCCATCAATCATAAACATCATACCCCATTCCTCGAACTATGTAGGTTCTGATTCCTTTTCCAAAATAAAGGATACATAGGTAGCCCATTTATGGGTTCGATCCCAACTTTGAAATAATCTATGTCCTTCTGAATGACGATAAACTTCAAGTGCCCCACTGAGTGGCTTTAAAAACCAGCCTGGTCATCATAATGACCAAGAGACTTTTATATAAATGTTTTGAAGGATACCATTAACCAAGAATCTCTAAACAGATATGGATGATTCTCTATTGATGAAGAACCTCGAATACATATAAAAGATTCTCTAAATTTCTTGCATATTTAATCATTGATTGTTAAAAATAAAGGAAAGCTCATTTTATACTTGGTAATATAATAAGGATTCACGAACATAACTTAAATCTATAAAGAGAGTCCCGGAGTAGACAATAATTCCCCTCAAAAAGGTGTGATGAGTCCGACCTCCCATCCTCTCGACCAATGAAAATTCCTAAGCCTCATCAGTCCACAAGCTAATGAGCGCCTGCCTTTGGAAAGTAGGTCCAAACGGATGTGGAATCATTGGATGTTTCCGGTTCTACGAACAAACCCGCTAGAAACCGATCGGAACGTTTGAATCTCCTGTCCAGGAGGTCATCCCCGTAATCCGTGTGGAAACAAAAATGGTGAACCCGACGTGAATCCTTAACCAAGTTAAAGTGATGTTCTTCTTATTTGTTAGGCCCCTTGGGCCAACAAAGCAATCATTGACATATGCTCATCCAAAAGATGCAGTAGCCAGATTCATCTTGATTATGTCTGTTACATGGAACAAGCACTCTTTTCTCAAAGATCTTCTGCAAAAAATGGCTTTCCTTAAATTCACCCCTGTGAATACTGCTGCTGTGAACACCTCTACTGTGAGGTCTGCTGCTGTGAAAACCAATGCTGCTACTCCTGCTGGAACGTCATCCGCTCTGAGGATGACTTCACCAACTCAGCGTCTTCAACGCTGTGTTTCTAATGCACTGGTTAAGGAGTACCGTCGCAACGGTACTATCCCAACTCTGGAGGCCGCTCGTCAAGCCCTCCAAGTTAACAATTCTACCTGGTCGTCCGGACAACGGCGACCAGCAATCAAGAAGCAGGCGGTGCTGACTACCGTCTCTAACCATTTCGGGTCGTTATCCCCGGAACGCAGTTTCCACTCACTCCCTTACTCCGAGGAAGTGAATGAGCAGGTCCCGCAGGACCTTAATTCAAAAAGACAGGAGTCCTTCTCAAGGGCTCCCATCAACAATCGCCGCCAGACTCGTGCGGTAGTGCGCCCTCAACATGATGAGGGTACCGACTCCAGGCATTCAGCTCAGGTTCCTCGAACCCGAGCAGGCAAGATGAACCGCCAGAGACGGAATCCGGTTAACAATAGGCAGGTTGTCATCCCTGCCATCTCCGGAGAAGTCCACCAACCTAACTTGGTGGCAAATAACGAGCAGGCATACACACCTGTTCGTTTTAATCCCGCTGTCTAGCAGACTCGTCTCGCAGCATCAAGCCGATCCCGCCAGGCAATTCCGGCGGAGTACCATAGGCAGGAACATACACCTGCTTATACATCATCAGTTAGTCAGCAGGCTCGTCTGACTACATATGATGGATCTCGTCAACCGCGTTTGGCGAAGTGTAATCAGCAGGCACATACACCTGCTAATACTAATCAAGCCTACCAACAGTCTCGCTTGGTAGCGCACGGAGAAGTCAGTCGGAAAGTCCCGACGACAAACAGGAGGCAGACTAAACTCTCTACCTCCACACATGAGTACTGTCAGGATTCACTGACAGGAAAAGGAGGACAGGAGCAGGCACATACACCTACTCCAAGCCCGGAATGGACGTATATCCCCGTTCCGGCGGCTGAAGTCACCAAACATATTTTGTCAATGGTGAAGGAGCAGAAGCAAATTCCTGCTCATATTCTGGATGCTTTCCAGGATATCATAACAACTTCAGCATCATCTCAGGGACAGACACATAAATCTATCCCTAGCAGTGGAGTGACACATCAACAATTCACTCCGGAACAGACACACACATCTGTTCCAGTCCAAGAGGGTTATGGGGCATACTCCCCCATATCATACGGACAACCAAGTCAGGCACATACACCTGATTTGAGCGATGATTGTCAGCCTAACCTGACCATCTTTCCTGATCAGGCACATACACCTGCTCAGAGCAATCACTTTCGTCATCAAGTGGTTTCTAAAGCGAGTAAGAAGGCATCTAAGAAAAAGATCCGCCCAGCACAGTCAGGAGATCAAAGGCCAATCTGCAACAAGGCCTTGCTCGATGCTGGAGTTCTTGAAGCCCTCAGACATTTATCTGTCGGAGTTCAAGATTCTACTCCCTCAGTTCCCAATAACGGGAACATTAATCCCGAAGGTCTTCAACAGACACTTCCTCATGAAGACTTGCTTCATGAAAATTCGGTCAATCTTGAAGTTTCTTCTTCAGATGAGAGCCACAGGAACCCTCTGTGTGGTCAGAAGACCAAGGAGCAATAGATCTCATCTTTTGCTGTAACCCATCATGACGGTCCTCCTCATGGTGATGAACTTCGCTGCGAAAGTCCTCTCCGCAGTAGTGATTCACATTGCCTGGAGAATACTCCAGCAGACAATGTAGTACCGAGAAATCCCTCTTATCTTGAGGCACTTGAAAACGTAAAACCAGTCATGTATGATGCTTTACTATCGGCAGGTGAAACTCTTTCTCCATCAGAAGATAGCCTGGGGTTCAGGTTATTCTCCGAACCATCCCTGGGTCATTAATCTTCCAGCATGAATAGTGATATCTCTACCAATCTTGTTGAATCCGATGAAACAACAAGGAAACACCAACTCTGGTCCAAACAGGTAGAAGAATCTTCATTTAATGATAAAGAGGAAATGATGAACATGAGGAAAAAACTGGAAAAAGGTGAAGTACCAGTCATGTTTTGGCCTTTGGATGATTCCCAGTATGACATTCCAAAGATGTTGACGGATGATGGAATCCATGATATTCGTCTCAACATATGGAAAACTCTTTGTCAATTAAAGAAGAAGGTATTATCTTACGATGAATATGAAAATCATCTTTAGATAATAGAAGGGTTACAACGCCAGATTGATTTGGCATCTCTATCAGTCTCTCGGTATCCGAAGGCTGAAAAGCAACAGAGAACCCTTCAACGTTCATGCCTTGGCGCACTAAGAAGATTGCGTCAGTTAATTTCCAATGCTCCATCTAATGTTCATATCAGAGGATGGGGTGTTCACGGAGCACTACATTTCACAGTGCTTTCCGGTCAGCAAAGCCCGCCAAAAATGGTCTCATGCAATGTTATTGCCCATGGCCGGCCACAGTCAATGGGCTTTGTTCATAATCAAAATCTTGCTCGAGAACAAGCTTCAACTAGTTCCTCTCAAAATCAAGTATATAGAGAACAGGTTGTTGAATTGCTCCTACATCAAGCAGGTGAGAATATTGCACAAGCCTCTCGTCTGGAGAAAACACGTCATCAAATGACAGAAGTTTCGGAAATCATCCAACGGTCTGTTGAACCAGGTGATAAAAGTGGATACAGGTTAATGCATCCAGCTAATTTCCGAACTAAGATTCGCAAGATCAAGAGAGATTTCAATAAGATCTCAGACATAGCATGTCAAGAGACACCCCAGCTTGCTAGACTGGGGACTTCTCTAACCCAACCCTCAGAATCAACGAATGGGATTCGAGGAGTTGAGCGGAAGCAGCAGAAACACCCCCAGTCCACCGGACTGGGGACTTTTTCAAATCTTCAATCCCTCCCTCAGAAAAAGTCAGTATTCTCACGATTAGGGAATAATCCTCAAGAGGAACGAAGAGCCAAGATATCCGGAGATTCTCTCCAAGTGACGGTTCTCCAAGAAATTCCTGAGGGATCAAGTCAACGGAATGCTATGTCTCATCATGGACATAGAAGGAGACAATATCACAGAAATGCTAATAGAAAGAATTCCATGCAATATGCATCCATTAATGTCATCAATGCTGTTGCTGCTGATTCACCAGATGAGGCTCAATCAGAGGGATCAGACGAAGAGGTTCCTGCTCAAGAAGTCGCGCACACAGACCTAAATGAAGAAGGTGTGCGCACACGTAATCAAAGGCTTACCCAAAATCTGGGTATTCCTTCAAGTAACCCACTTCCCCCTCTCCGAAAAGGATCCAATAAGGGGAAAGGAAAGAATCGGGTTACTTCTCACCCTTCCTCTGAAGGAGGTCAATCGCTCTCATTAGAGCAAAGATTTGCACAACAGGAGGAAGAAATGAAAGAATTAAGAAGGTTGAATGCAGAACTACTTCAGAGTAGTCTTCTTCTTAAGAATGCTGAAGTCCGACAGCCGAAGGAATTTTTTGTAACTACTGAGATGGATCAAGAATATCCTCCTTTGTCAGTACACCCACAGAGGTCTAATCCTACGGGTCAAACGCAACAACAGTTGGCAGCAATACCATCAGTTGCAGCACCAACCATCACGTCTGTCCAAACTCCATTCATTGCACCTACCCAAAACCAAGTTCAACCTGACATTTCTCAAAAGTTAATAACTACTATTGAGTCATTAACAGCTCGGTTAGAAACTATGGAAGGGAAACGGGTGCAAGTTCAACCTGAAAAGAAAGTTTACCCTGAATGGGTAGATTCAATTTCTCCTCCATCCAGTTTTGGAAACCCTATTTTCCCTACTTTCAATGGATCAGGCGACCCTGAACAACATTTGACGCATTACGTATCTTGTTGTGATCCTATGATGGGAACTCCAGAGCAGCAAGAAGCAGTGAAACTTAGATGCTTCGTGCGAACCTTGCAAGGACCAGCTTTTGTCTGGTATACAAGCTTGAAATCCCGGTCAGTCATCAGATGGGAGGATCTTCGTCAAAAATTCCTTCTTCAGTTTAGCTCAACTTTTCCAAAAACGACAGTTTTCGATCTTACAAACTGCAAGCAAAGGGAGAATGAAAGAGTTTCTGATTTCATTGCTCGTTGGAAGGGATTAACATATTCCTTGAGTTTATCACTCCCTCAGGAGGAATTGTTGCCAATATGTGTGGCAAATTTGCGTGACGAATTACGCACGTCATTGATCCCTGTGAAATACATAGGAGGGTTTCGAGACCTTACTTCAATTGCTCAACAGATTGAAGATTCCCTTATACAGGCTAAGGTTAAATCTCGTGTAATTCCATCAGCTCTAGGAAGAAGAATGGGTAAAGCAGAAACTGCTACAGTTATGCTTAAACATGCACCTGTACCTATTTCTACTTCAAAAGCTTCATCTTCTCGAAGGGCTCCACCTCCTGAACGCCAACAACAAAGGCTATTTCGTCCAAATGATCAAAAAGATCAACGACGAAAACAATTTGAGGATATGAAGAGTAAAACATACTCTTTCCGAAGTGAGCAAGTTCCTGGTTACTTCATTTCAGCTCTGGAAAATAATTTGGTTCAATTACCAGTGCCGAAGAGACCAAACAAGGAAGGAGATGAAGACCTTCCCAATTATTGTCCCTTTCATCAAATGTTGGGACATCCCATCCAGGAGTGTTTTGTCTTTAAATACCTCCTACAAAAGATGGTCGACTTGGGACAAGTCAAATTGAAGGGTTCTTCAGCTCATGTAGCGTGTATTACCGCTACAGATCCAGAGGAAGGAGGCGAGTGGCAGGAAGTCAAAAGCAAAACTGTGAAAAAATATGATGATTGGATGGTCAGAAAGACAATCAATCGGACCCATTCCATTTTGCGAACACAATTGAAGAAGCCAATTGTGTCTCCTACAAAAGCTGCAGTAAAGCCTCCATCAAAAGACAAATCCTCAAAAGGGCAGCGCAATTCAAAGAAGAAAGATGAATCGGGAGAAGATGAGTATGCATCAAAGCCTAAATTGTCTTTGACTCTTGCAGATTTCATGCCATCTACTTCAAAGCAACGGGCACCGTCCCACCAAACGGCACAGCCTAAACAGGCCAACCAGGCAGAGTCTTTATCAGACGAAGAATTGATCTTTGGTTCTGTTAATATGATTCAATTAACAGATTCATATTCCAGTCTTGATGAGCCTGAATTCCCTGTATCAAATAAAGGAACCCGAGGAAGTTCTAGAGGTTCAGGATATAGGGGAAGACGTGGATCTTTCCGAAGCCACTACTCTAATTCTACCCCTGCTAGCACTGTATATGCAGCAGAAACTCGTGGTAGAGACCTTCAGTGAGCTCAAAATAAACAAGCAAGTTCTTCTGCCAATGGCCAACTCAGCTTCGGCACAGTTATTTTGGAAGACCGATTAAAGGTTCCATCTTCTTTATCTCAGCAAGTAAATGGATCTAATCAGTCTAATTTTCCAAAACCAAAGATGTTTCCAACTTCAATACAAGATGCATCAGCTTCCAAAGCATCTGCTTCCAAGGTACCTGCTAAACCGCATATTCCTATTGGGAAACGCAGGCCTCTAGATCAAAAGTATGATATATTGAAACACTTGGCCCAAGTACCAGCCAAATTATCAATTTTGGATGCTTTGAATCTATCAAGAGATCTTCGGGAAGCACTCATCGAAGCTTTTTCAAGTCCTCAGGAATTTGAAGCTGAAATTGCTGCAGCTGAAATTTATCACATAGAGAATAATCCTGCAGAATTCCATGCAGTGATATCTTTTACTAATAAAGATGAAGATGATGTTGTGCATGGGCACATAAAACCTTTGTACCTATCTGGCAAAGTCAATGGTATAGATGTTCGAAGAGCTTTTATTGACAATGGTTCAGGAGTCAACCTCATGCCCATTCGTACACTTCGTCGATTGGGCCTCACGGAATCTGATTTATCTCCTTCTACCATGATGTTGCAAGGATATGATAAAAATGAACAAGAACCACTGGGAGAAGTTACGCTCAGAACTCAGTTTGGAGATCTTGTTTCCAATTCGGATTTCATGATTGTTGATCAAGACTCAGCTTTCAATATCTTACTTGGAAGACCCTGGCTACATCAGCATGCAGCTATTCCATCGTCATACCATCAATGTCTCAAATACTGTTTCGATGGTCAAGTTGGAACATTGTATGGTGATAAGGCCCCGTTCAAGACATGTGAGTCTCAATTCATTGAGGCGGAATTTTATCACATGAAGGGAAGAGAAAAATCTACAATGAAGGAAATTACCAAAGTTAATGCTCCATATGGTTTGGAAAAAATTCCAATAAATCCATTTTCACTTGTGAGTACAGATTATGTGTTACCTATCAGTCAAATTGACAAAATAGGCCCAAATCAAAATACTCTTATGGAAAGATCCATAATGTCAATTACGGCAATCGAGCCAGACAACATGGGAGAAATTGGTAACTTACCAAGCAGTGATGAAAGCATAAGTGGTGACGTTTTCATTTCGTCTGCTGAAATCCAACAAGTCTATACTTCGCTAATCAGGCCAGAAAAAGTTATAGCAACACCAGAGGTGAATATTGATGTCGATTCTCAATCCATCATCTCCTCTTTGATTCCCAAAGAAGACCCTTTATCATCAATAGGGTCGGAAATGGAAGCTTCTTCTTCAAAATGTGAAAATTTTGACATCTCTTATGATCATGAGAATTTCGTTTTTTCATCTACTTTGCAAGTAGAAACGGAAGAAATAACACATGATGAAGAGGAAGAGGAAGATCTTAGAGATGATCCTCCAGCATTTGAAGAGGGTATCTCTACCACTGTGGATGAACTCAGAGAAGTAAATCTGGGTACAGAGAAAGATCCACGCCCCACTTTAATTAGTGCGGCCATGAACCTTGAAGAACAAGAGATGTATATTTCTTTTTTAAAGCAAAATAAAGATATTTTTGCTTGTAATTATACAGAGATTCCTAGCCTTGATCCTGATATTGCCACCCATCATTTGGGTTTGCCAAAAGAACATCGAGGATTCAAGCAAGCCGCGAGAAGAACACACCCAACCTATGCTTCCAAAATCGAGGCTGAAGTGGATAATCTTATCAAAGCAAACTTCGTCAAAGAAGTTCAATATCCCAAGTGGTTGGCTAATATTGTCCCTGTAAAGAAGAAGAACGGACAAATTAGGGTTTTCATCGATTTCAGAGATCTTAATCGGTATTGTCCCAAAGATGATTTTCCAGTTCCGATTATAGAACTCTTAATTGATGCAACGGCTGACTATGAAGTACTTTCTTTCATGGATGGATATTCTGGATATAATCAGATCCGAATGGCCCCAGAAGATGAGGAATATACAGCCTTCAGAGCTCCTCAAGGTGTGTTTTGTTACCGGGTGATGCCCTTTGGTTTAAAGAATGCAGGTGCAACATATCAACGCGCCATGCATCGTATCTTCAAACCTTTTCTAGGGAAATTTGTTGAATGCTATGTAGATGATCTGGTGGTTAAATCCAAACAACATTTTGATCACTTGGCTGATTTGGAAGTCATATTCTGCAAGCTTCGACAACATAATTTGAAGATGAACCCCTTAAAATGTGCTTTTGGGGTAACCTCAGGAAAATTCCTCGGCTTTGTTGTACGCCATCGTGGTATTGAAGTCGATCCTGAGAAGACCAAATCAATCCTTGGTATGTCACCTCCTCAGAATTTGAAATAATTAAGAGGACTTCAAGGACACTTAGCCTATATTCGGCGTTTCATCGCCAATTTGGCAGGCAAAAGTTTACCCTTTACCAAATTATTGAAGAAAGGAGTCACTTACCAGTGGACTAAAGAATGTCAAGAAGCATTTGATGTTCTCAAGAAATACCTCTTGAGTCCACCAGTACTCATGCCACCTGTTGAGGGTAGGCCTCTTATCCTCTATGTGAAAGCTTTAGAGCGATCATTGGGTGCCTTTCTCGCTCAAAAGAATGATGCTGGGAATGAAAATAGTCTCTACTATCTCAGTAGAACTATGCTTGAAGCAGAAACCCGGTATTCAAGTATTGAAAAGTGCTGCCTAGCATTAATCTTTGCAGTTCAAAAACTGAGACACTACCTGCTACATCACGAGGTCCAATTGGTATCTCGTAATAATCCACTCAAATTCATCCTTAGTCGTCCAATGCTTACAGGACGTCTGGCAAGGTGGGCGGTTATTCTACAGCAGTTCGACATCCAGTATGTGTCTCAAAAGGCAATTAAGGGCCAAGCTCTGGCTGATTTCCTGGCTGAACACCCTTCAGTGGAAGACACGTATTCAGATATCGAACTCCCTGATGAGGAAGTTTTTTCTATTCAAGAGAGTCCTCAAACATGGGAAATGTATTTTGATGGTGCTTCTAGAAGTCCAACATGGAAGAAAATGGAAAATCCTAAATTCAACAAAGTTGGTTTTGGAATTGTGCTCATTTCTCCAGATAAGGCAGTGTTACCTTATTCCTTTTTGTTGTGGGAAGGTGGTACAAATAATGAAGCTGAATACCAAGCTCTCATTGCAGGTTTGGAGTTAGCACTTCAAGCACAAGTGAATCACTTAAAGGTGAAAGGTGATTCAGACCTGGTAATCAAACAAGTCAATGGGGATTATGCCATCAGAAAAGAAGAATTAATCCCTTTGTATGATTACGTCAGAGAGTTAATGTCGGAATTCCCTTCAGAACCGACATTTTCTTATGTCCCAAGATCACAAAATGCTCAAGCTGATGCACTGGATAATATAGCCACAGCTTTAGCAGATCCAAATCGGGACGAGACAACCATCGGTATTGCCCACCGTCATGCAATTTCACCTTATGTTCAAGTCAGAACAGAGGAAATTAATGAAATTAGTCCCATTCCTGAACTGTATGGTCATACTACAGGATGGATGTCACCTATCAGGGAGTACCTTCAAAATGGAACACTACCACCTGATAGAGCCGAGAAAGAACAAATTCGGCGACGTGTGGTCAATTTTACTCTTTATGATGGTCCAAACCACCTCGAGAAAATTCTCTACAAACGTGGTTTTGATGGAGTTATCTTCATATGTATTGATGGTGAAGAGACAATGGCTGTCATAAAAGAAGTACATGCAGGAGTCTGTGGTGCCCACCAGTCTGGACATAGATTGTCTGATCAAATTCGAAGGCTTGGATACTTCTGGCCCTCAATGATACAAGATTGTGTTAATTTCACAAAGAAGTGTCATTCATGCCAAGTATATGCCAACTTCATTCATCAACCTCCAGAGTTGCTTCATACAGCTAAATACTCATGGCCATTTTCCACATGGGGAATGGATGTGGTGGGACCTTACCCTTCAGCTACGGCCAAGCAGTTTAAGTACATTCTTACTGCTACTGATTTCTTTTCCAAATGGGCAGAGGCAGTACCTCTCAAAGAATTCAGTTCTAAATGCATTGTTAGCTTCATCAAGTCTAACATCAATACTAGATTTGGTGTCCCTCATACCATATTGACGGACAACGGCACCAACTTCTGTTCTTCTGCGGTAAAGAAATTGTATCAAGAATACAACATTAAGTCCAACCATTCATCTCGATATCATGCAGCGGCTAATGGGCAGATAGAGGCCTTCAACAAGACTCTTTCAAATATACTGCAAAAGATGGTAGATAAAGATAAGAGGTCATGGCCTGATAAACTCTATCATGCTTTATGGGCTTATCGGACTACCACTCGCAATGCAACGCGGTCTACTCCATATTCAGTGATATATGGAACAGAAGCAGTCTTGCCAATTGAAGTTCAATTTCCCTCACTCAGAATAGCCATTTGTGATCAGTTATCTACAGATGAGCAATCCCAAAAGCGGTTGAATGAATTGGAACAGTTAGATGAGAAAAGATTGTGCACTTTGCACCACTTGGAAATCTATCAGAATCGGATAGCACGAGCTTTTAACAAAAAAGTTCGTCTTCGTTCATTCATTCAGGGAGAATTGGTATTGGTTCTCAGAGCACCAATGATACCAGGAAAGAAGCCTCCCAAGCTTGAACCAAAATGGGAAGGACCTTATTCAATACATAAGGTCTACTCCAATGGAGCATATTCTCTAATCTCAATGGATGGAGAACACATCACAACTCCAACTAATGCCAGATTTCTGAAGAAGTATTTTGTATAAACACAAAATATTGTTCCCAGATCCAAAACAACCACATTGGTCTAATATTTTGTCCGAGATGACATTAAACTATATTATGTCCGAGATGACATTAAACTATATTATGTCCGAGATGACATTAAACTATATTATGTCCGAGATTACATTAAACTATATTTTGTCCGAGATGACATTAAACTATATTGTGTCCTAGCAACATGACATTAAACTGTGCGGCACTTTCATCGTCCAGCATGACGTTAAACTGTGTCAGTTCCCTTATCGTCCAATATGACGTTAAACTGTCACATTGGTTACTAATATGTCCTACATGACACTAAACTGTATATGTCCGAGATGACATTAAACTATATTGTGTCCTAGCAACATGACATTAAACTGTGTGGCACTTCCAACGTCCAGCATGACGATAAACTGTAAAAAGTCCCCAGAACTGATATCCTCATATTGGTTCACCTTAGTCCTAGCTACATGACTTTAAACTGTACAGCACCAGTTCGTCCTTGCTATATGACGTTAAACTATACATCAATGGTCCAGTATGACTTTAAACTGCAACTTCGTCCCACACGACATTAAACTGTGAAAAAAATTCCATGAACCGTCCAGCATGACCCTAAACTGCATCATCCCTGGTCCATGTATATGACCATAAACTATTTTGCAAATATGTCCAGCAAGACGTTAAACTGTGACGTCCTAACTACATGACGCTAAACTGTATAAAATTCCCTCACGTCCGGAAAGACGTTAAACTATATAATCATCAAAAGTCCAGCATGACATTAAAACTGCACAATCCCCCTTTCGTCCAATATGACGTTAAACTGTATTGTCCCCATCGTCCTAACTACATGACGCTAAACTGTACAGAAAGTCCTTAATATGTCCTACATGACACTAAACTGTATATGTCTGAGATGACATTAAACTATATTATTAGTTTGTCCTTGCTATATGACGTTAAACTATACAGCAATGGTCCAGTATGACCTTAAACTACAACTACGTCCAGCATGACGATAAACTGTACGGTCCATGCATATGACCTTAAACTATTCGCACTACGGTCCATGCATATGACCTTAAACTATTCGCACTTATGTCCCTACAACATGACACTAAACTTTGCAGCACCAATAGTCCTAACTGCAAGACTTTAAACTGCATAGTCACTGATTTTTTCCTACATGACAATAAACTGTATAGAAGTTCCTATATTATGTCCGAGATGACATTAAACTATATTATGTCCGAGATGACATTAAACTATATTTTGTCCGAGATGACATTAAACTATATTGTGTCCTAGCAACATAACATTAAACTGTGTGACACTTCCATCGTCCAGCATGACGTTAAACTGTGTTAAGTCCCTTATTGTCCTACATAACACTAAACTGTATATGTCCGAGATGACATTAAACTATATTATTTTAGTCCTAGCTACATGACTTTAAACTGTACAGTAATGGTCCAGTATGACCTTAAACTGCAAATATGTCCTACATGACACTAAACTGTATATGTCCGAGATGACATTAAACTATATTATTTTAGTCCTAGCTACATGACTTTAAACTGTACAGTAATGGTCCAGTATGACCTTAAACTGCAAATATGTCCTACATGACACTAAACTGTATATGTCCGAGATGACATTAAACTATATGTTGTCCTAGCAACATGACATTAAACTGTGTGGAACTTTCATCGTCCAGCATGACGTTAAACTGTGTCAGTTCCCTTATCGTCCAACATGACGTTAAACTGTCACATTGGTTACTAATATGTCCTACATGACACTAAACTGTATATGTCCGAGATGACATTAAACTATATTGTGTCCTAGCAACATGACATTAAACTGTGTGGCACTTCCAACGTCCAGCATGACGTTAAACTGTAAAAAATTCCCCAGAACTGATATCCTCATATTTGTTCACCTTAGTCCTAGTTACATGACTTTAAACTGTACAGCACCAGTTAGTCCTAGCTACATGACTTTAAACTGTACAGTAATGGTCCAATATGACCTTAAACTGCAACTTCGTCCCACACGACATTAAACTGTGAAAAAGTTCTCTAAACCGTCCAGCATGACCTTAAACTGCATCATCCCTGGTCCATGTATATGACCATAAACTATTTGAAAATCCCTTATGTCCAGCAAGACGTTAAACTGTGACGTCCTAACTACATGACGCTAAACTTTATAAAAGTCCCTCACGTCCGGAAAGACGTTAAAACTATATAACCATCAAAGGTCCAACATGACATTAAACTACACCATCCACGGTCCATGCATATGACCTTAAACTATTCGCACTTTCGTCCGACATGACGTTAAAATGGTACACTCTTTTGTCCTTACTGCATGACATTAAACTGCACAGTCCCCCTTTTTTCGTCCAATATGACGTTAAACTATATTGTCCTCATCGTCCTAACTACATGACGCTAAACTGTATAGAAAGTCCTTGATATGTCCTACATAACATTAAACTGTTATTTTGTCCCTGCTACATGACACTAAACTGTGCAGCACCAATAGTCCTAACTGCAAGACTTTAAACTACATAGTCCCTTTTTTTTATGTCCTACATGACATTAAACTGTGCATCGTTAAGGTTGTTATTACCTCTTGTTTCTCACACCGAGTATGACTCACGTGATCTTAGAGCGAACATCAACCATAACACTCCCCTTGGGCCACTAACCATGTGTAAGTCCCAACAACATTTTTTATTAGATCATTGTCCCCAAGAATAACTTGATCATTGATTCATTCTTTAATTGAACTACACGGACTTTGATCCTTGCCCTCCAGGCTGGGTATGTAGGCAACCTCCCAGGGTTCAAGCCCAAAAACAATCTCTTCACATCGGTTCACCACCATCTCATATGATGTTGATTCGTGAAACCGCCCCTGGAATCAATATCTTTATATTGATTCACTTTCGTCCTTGTTATATGACGTTAAACTATACAACACTTTTGTCCGGTACGACAATAAACTACAATATTCTTTGATCTCCTCACTTGAGAGAGAACTATTATTGACATTGATTTTACAATCATGTTTCATTTCAAAAAGACTACGTGCATACATGGTAATGCCTAATTTTTTTTATCTCAGGTTAAAACATCATTGCACTAAAGTCCCCTTTCACACTTCACATGTACGAACCAAATTTGTACAAAGGGTAGTTCTAGAACTACGTGGACTTGATTCCCATCCTTATGGGATATGTAGGAACATTCGAGTGTCCCTCGAATCCAGTCCCAAGTCTTTTGGGCCTAACCCCAAATTTCACTTTCAGTCCCTTGGCTGAAAAGTCCTCATGAAAAAACACACTGTGTATTCATTATTATGGTCCGAATTCTATGACCCTAAACTAAGATCACTCATCCTTTCGTCCTGCACGACGTTAAACTGCATTTCAAGAACTACGTATGGCTTGATTCTCATTCTTATGAGATACGTAGTGAAGTCCAAGTTTCAATTCAGGACCCAGCCACAACATGATTATGGTTTTCATTGACCTATGTATCTCTATATACATTGGAAAATACCCATCTTTATGTATTATAATCCTAACCTTAAATATTTTCAGATCTTCATAACCCTTTTCATGACTTCTAGTCACAAAAATGTCAAACTTCTGAGAATTCTTTTGCCTGACTATGCAGCACGTGCCCATAGGTGGCCTTGCATAAACAGTCCACATAAAAGACTTGTCAGCCAAGAGATGCTATTTATTTGACTATGCAGCCAATGCCCATAGGTGGCCCTGCATATTTCAACACCCTAACGGGTTTTGTTAAATAATAGTAACTTCATTCTTGGGAAGAATGCCTCCTTTGTCCTTATTTGTCTTAAACGACAGTATGTAGGGATCCGCAAAAAATAGCCATCCTTAATGTATTTGTCCCATATCCTTTTTTCATGATCTGAAAGTATTCAAGTCTATGGTTTATTCTTCTTCCCTACGTTTGGGTCAGACCTTCGTAGGAGTGATATTCATCCAGTTCTTCGATATTCTTGTTTGTAAATATCACTTCCATATTCAAGTACCTCTTTCCATACAACAAACTCTATGATTTAGAAAATTTGAATCTTCATAAACTTTCACTGGCTTTTAGCACTAGGAAAGTAAATTTCTGGGAGTTCTTTTGCCTGACTATGCAGCACGTGCCCATAGGTGGCCTTGCATAAACAGTCCACATAACAGACTTGTCAGCCAAAAGATGCTATTTTATTTGACTATGCAGCCAATGCCCATAGGTGGCCCTGCATATTTCAACCCCCTAACGGGTTTTGTTAAATAATAGTAACTTCATTCTTGGAAACTACTTCTTCTAATGCCTTTTAGCTCTTTTTTCATATCATTCCTCAGATTCAAATATTCTTAAGCCATAGTTTACATTTTTTCCCTCATACTTGAGTATGGTAAATATGTTTTCAGATAAATTATCAAGGAATTGAATCCATTTTAATCCATTTTTCGGTCAAAGCTATTTCGACCTTAAACATTAGCCCCTTTATGTCCGGCTTGCATGACTTTAAACTGCCCACACAAAAGACAGAGGAACTATGAATAAAAGTCAAGTTCCAGCTCACTAAATATACATTTTTTGTATGATTTAGGTAATATTGAGCAGTTAAAAGATTCAAAGTTTGTAGGGTTATTTGTAATAATCCTAGTAAAAATCAAACTATGATTACTAGGCCCATTGGCTTAAGTAAATTTGAAGCAGGTAATGAAAGAATGCAGGTACAAATGATTGGAGACGAAAGTGTTTTTCATTGATACACAAGAGTTAGAAGGACATCCACAGATTGGAGTCTCTTCTCTTTTTCAAGAATTACAAGAGGCTTTCAACATAACACTTCATTTGATTTACGGCATCCCGAGCTCCATCAGCAACCACCTGGAGTTCATTCATTCAACTGGATACAAAAAGAGATGCAGTGATACCAGCTCTTCTTAAAAAAGTTGTAAGAGGATGTTCTTGAGTGCGGTTTGAGAAAATTTTCTGTTGATCAAACAGTGACTCTGTTTCTGTCCAAGAGACTTGGAAGATGGATACATGGATTTGAGAATGGAGCATTGGAAGTAAAGAGCCATTTGGAGAGAGTACTCTTTTCAGATATTGCTCTAATACCATGTTTGTCTTCTCTCCACCAACCGGTAGTGGAAAACATTTCAGCCCATGGGTTTTCCATTTTCATATCTGCAAGGAAATGGCATGCAAGGAGAATTAGAAGGTTCACACCATTGTTGTTTCTCTTAATGCACAGCATAACCGAAATGAAGGAGTAGCAGCGCAGTTGCATTTTAGGTGTATAGTTGTTTGCATCTGGAACATTGACTCCTTGCAAGTGACCATGACCACATAGAGACAGGTAGATGCTCTGTGGGAAATTAAGATGATATTTCTTCAAGTACTTAGCCAAATCTGGAAGAGTGCTGTCGCAGATGTCATAGTAATCATGGCCAATGATATTCATCATGTCATCAATCCGCTTGCTAGCCAGTTCATAAGTCGTTCCAATTCCCTTGGGAACCACTGAATCTGCACAAAATATGAATAATCTAACTCTTAAATGGGTTTATTTTTCATAAATTTTGTGAAGAAATTTGAAAAAATGGCTAAGGCATTAAGGCGCGCAAGTCTACAAAATGGCGCGCAAGTATTCACGTGCCGCCCTAGTTTTCGCCGCGCAAGTATAAACCGCGCAAGTACGAATACCTTTACAGGAGCGCGACATCAAGGAAAACAGAGCAGACTTGCGCGGCTTAGGTGACCTGCGCGGCGAGAGCTCGAGAAGGTATGAAGTCCAGAAATCCGGATACTTGTACGGAGATGAGGTCGTGTATTTATAGGCCAAGAAGCCTACCTGCGCGACACACCCAGAGCACTTAGGGCCTGCGCGACGCAAACTTGCGCGCCGCCCTCTACTCACTGAAACACTTTCGCGCCCTCCCTTTTCCTTTTGAGGAATTCAATTTCCTCAGAGTCAAATCCTCATTTCTCTCCGGATCCAACTCTGAGGGGGGACTTTTGTTGACGCTCCTTTTGTCACATAATCTAAAGATCGGAAAAGGGAATATCTCAGCTGAAAGTGATTCATCCTTTGAAGAAAACATCAAAAATCGACAAAGGCATGAACAAAGGATCAAAAGTCAATTCACCGCGCAAGTTTTACCACTGTCGCGCAAGTACACTTGCGCGACTACCTTGGTCGCGCAGGTGACTTGCACGACCTAATTGGTAACTGCCCGGTAACCGCCCAGGGTCTTCTTTTGCCTATAAATAGACCCTGTGGGCCCCCCATTCGAGAGGATCTTTTTTCCAGAAACTCGGATCGAAGCTCCCGACGCCCAAGTCTCTTCTTAAAGCTTCCATAACACTTCTAAGGTAATTTCTTACCTAGAATGGAAGATCTCAAGAGAAGAAGGAAGGCCTAAGTGTTGAAACTTATCAAACACTTGCGCACCGACTTAATTCCTTCAATATAACTTGCGCGTCCCTTCTCTGGAAGAACCTCAAGAGGATTGTAAAGGGTTTTATAAAGAGTCGCTCAAGTAATTCAACTCTGGTTGAAAATCGCGCAAGTATCCCTCATGTCGCGCAAGTATACTTGCGCGACCAGTACTTGCGCGTCGCCACAGGACTTGCGCGACTTTTAATACTTGCGCGCCCCTATCTTTTTGGGTGCCCATCTTGCCCATTTTACCCCTCTTAAGCCATTTCACCTTTCCTATTCAAGATTCAGTCCTCGAGATACTCTTCAAAGCCATTTATGGCATGATTTCTTGATTTGACATCCTTGTCTGAAAGGAATTGTGTAAAATATCTCTCAAAACCTAGTGATTTAAACATCTTTATGAATAAGACTCAGCCATAACCTTGGGCTTCCTTTTCATAAGTAAGCCCCAAGTCCCTTAACCTGGGTCACCTTTTCAGGAATAAGACTCAGTCATAACCTAGGGCTTCCTTTTCAGGAGTAAGCCCCAAGTCCCTTAACCTGGGTCTCCTTTTCAGGAATAAGACTCAGTCATAACCTTGGGATTCCTTTTCAGGAGTAAGCCCCAAGTCCCCTTAAACTTCTCTTAACCAGTCATAATTTACCTTTGATTTGGGTTTCCTTTTTCAGGAGTAAAACCCAATCATAAGTCCCCTCCTAATTTGGGCATCCTCCTTAGGAGTAAGCCCCAAGATTAGAGTATTCAAATCTCCATGAAGCACATATAACTTTGTGGACCCTGTTCATGGATTTTCTCCCTAAAAGTAAATCCTAAACCTTCATCTATCTGGGCAGTCATCCATACATAAGCCCCAAACAAATTCTTATGATTGCATCTTTCATGGCACAATTGTCTAAATTTTACCAATACCTCTTGTTTCTCACACCGAGCATGACTCACATGAGCTTAGAGTGTAAAAGTAATTATGACATTCATCTTTGAGCCATCAATCATAAACATCATACCCCATTCCTCGAACTACGTGGGTTCTGATTCCTTTTCCAAAACAAAGGATATGTAGGTAGCCCATTTATGGGTTCGATCCCAACTTTGAAATAATCTATGTCCTTCTGAATGACGATAAACTTCAAGTGCCCCACTGAGTGGCTTTAAAAACCAGCCTGGTCATCATAATGACCAAGAGACTTTTATATAAATGTTTTGAAGGATACCATTAACCAAGAATCTCTAAACAGATATGGATGATTCTCTATTGATGAAGAACCTCGAATACATATAAAAGATTCTCTAAATTTCTTGCATATTTAATCATTGATTGTTAAAACTAAAGGAAAGCTCATTTTATACTTGGTAATATAATAAGGATTCACGAACATAACTTAAATCTATAAAGAGAGTCCCAGAGTAGACAATAATTCCCCTCAAAAAGGTGTGATGAGTCCGACCTCCCATCCTCTCGACCAATGCAAATTCCTAAGCCTCATCAGTCCACAAGCTAATGAGCGCCTGCCTTTGGAAAGTAGGTTCAAACGGATGTGGAATCATTGGATGTTTCCGGTTCTACGAACAAACCCGCTAGAAACCGATCGGAACGTTTGAATCTCCTGTCCAGGAGGTCATCCCCGTAATCCGTGTGGAAACAATATTCCTTCCATATCATGATTGAGTCATTTCAAAGCATCCCATCATGATTTTCCTCTAGTTAATCATTATATTTAGTTAAAGTGGTCCTCATCATATGACCTTAAACTATATGATCTGAAATCATCCAGACCACATGAAATTAAACTATATGGTATTAGTGCCTACATCATGACATTAAACTATGATTAAATCATCTAATCTATATGACATTAAAATTTAATATACCAGGTGATTCTGGATCTTCATAAAACTTTATTTTCATTGAAAATGGATGGCCATTGTCCCGAGGAAACCTCTCTAGGACTATTCAAACAATGCCCCGATGGCTCTCCATACATTGTCCACAAAAAATATCTGTCAAACAAAGACACATTTTTCCTTAGGAGAGTCCTTTACTACATCCATACTCCTCAATGGATCTCATGCATCATAACGTTTATCCTGATATGATAATCCCTAGATTCATGGTTTACTTTTTTCTTACCTCTCATGTTTCAGGCACATTGGAACATCCCAGAGTGATTATCCCCTAGTTATTTATGGTGTTTAAAACAAGTGGTCCTCTTCACATGATCTTAAATATCAATAATTCAAATTATCCTGACCTGATGATGTTAAACTATATGGTATTAGTCCCTATAACATTACCTTAAACTATAATTCCATCATGCAAGATATATGACATTAAACCATAATATACCAGGCGATTTTTGATCTTCATAAACAAATCCAGCCATTCGAAATGGTAGGCCAGTGTCCCAAGAACACCTATGGTTGGCTATGCACACAATTACCTGGTGGATCTACATACGTTTCCCACAAAAAGGCCTATCAAAAAAAGACAAATTTTTCCTTAGGAGTGGAATTTTCTACCTTCGTACGCCTAAATGGCTCCCATGCCCCGCATTATTTCTCATGAACCAAAAATCCTCAGAATCATGTTTTTTACATTATTTCCCTCTAATGTTCCAACCATGTTGGAATATGACAATGTGATTAAACTTCAGTTAATTGTGGTTTCTATAATTAGTGGTCACCATCATATAACCATAAACTGAACAACCACAAATAGTCATTTTTGCATGAAATTAAACAGTATGGAACTCATCCATGAAACATGAAATTAAATAATGATGCCATCATCTGTGCTATATTTATTTAAACTATAGTATACCATATATGACATTACAATGAATCACTCTTGGAGTAATCCCCTAGCCTTTCGGGCCAGACCCAATGAACTTTATCTTTACTTCGTATTGAAATGTTCATTGATCCATGCCCTCTTCCACCTTTTCCGTCCACCTTTTACATCAACAGGGAAGGGAATGTGTGTGGTTATCCAGATCTACCAATTTTTCTTGGTTCTCACACTGATCATGACTCAAGTGGTCTTAGAGGTCAATGATGGTCACAACACCCACACATTATAGTTCAATGAACTACAAGAACTCTGATTCCTGCTCTAACCAGGATACATAGGACATCTGCTTAAGGCTCGAGATCAAGAGACAATCTCCGCAAAGGTTAGTACTAATAAATCACACACATTAAGGACTCATCTATGGTATAATCCCCAATCATGTCCCCTTAAATGGGAATCTTATATGTGTAAGATCAAGTTCAAATGAACTATGATAACTCTTCTTCCTACTCTAACCAGCAAATGTAGGATGCCTACCAAAGGCCCAAGCTCTATATCATCTCATCCAACAAAATGATAAATCATGCCGCCACACTGGGACTCTTCTAATGTATAAGTAATACCTTTTTTGAAACTACATGGAATTTTATTCGCCATTGATCGGGATACATAGAAAGCCTCTCTAAGGTCCAAATCCAATCCCCAAATCAACCCTAATGTTCTTCAGGCCATATCCCTAGTAGGGTTATATCCACCCACAAGACCACATATCTTCTTGGTTCCTCGAGCCGCTTTGGTGTATGTCCCATGCCAAGTCTTGGCCAGGTATCTTATGCCTGGACATCCTCATCACATGATTTTAAACATCATGGATGGGTCATCATCGCATAACCGTTAAAGGAAATGTGTACAGGTAAGTGACAATGAACTACATGAGCTCTAATTCCTTTCACGAGGATTCATAGGAATCCCATTCTTTGGGTTCGATCTAAACATCGAGAAATATTCCTTCCTCCCTGGATGATGATAAACTCTATAGCTCATCATCATAGGGTTTAAACTAGTGTTTTTTCAGCAATTCCTAATCCATGAATATCCATGATTGATTTTTCAACCCAGGGGTAATATGTGTACACACTTTTTAGGAATGAACTAAGGATTCACAAACATATGAAAATTGATTAAATATATCTGGGAGTCTAAGAGTAGGAAATAATTCCCCCCAAAAGGGTGTGATGATCTCAACCTTCCATCCTATCGACCAATGGAGTCCTGAAGTGTTGTTGGAAAGATCATCCAACAGGTGTCTGCATATGGAAAGGAAGGTGCATGAATCATGGATAGAAGGGGAGTTTGGTATTCTTTGCTCCATGAATAATCCTATGGGAGACCATCCGAGGACATCAAACCCTACATGTACTGATTGCACAAACACTTCCCCTAGAATCTCTCATTGGGACCATTCAATTTTTGAACCTCCTTCACAATATATAAAAGGATACATTGCCCAGTCCCTATGGGATCAACCTCAACATAGCCTTCCAAACCATGTCACATAACAAGAAGGGGTTGTTGCGGTGAAAAATTTGTGGATAGAACAAAAATGGTGAACTTAACTTGAATCCCTCACCATTGTGGTTGTTTTACCCCACTCAAATCCCTTTTGACCCTAAAATCCCTAAAAGGGAATAGGGCCATAAAAAGTCATCAATTATGAATGTGATCATGAGATGATACTGTGATGTGGTTCTACTATCTTTACATGTCATGTATTGCTGGCGTTTCATAGAATTTCCTTCCACCCAATGAAATCCCAATGACTTTCTCAAGAACGTGAACCTATAGTTTGGTCCCTAAAAAATAACATGACTCCCATTACCACAAAACATCTTCAATGATGGGTGTCCAACGTGATGATCAATATGTACCACCAGAATGAAACTCTCCCCATGATAGAGGTTGCAATACAGACCCTCCAATCGGTGAAAGCTTACAAGCCGCCTCCTCATCCCCGACCAACATCCCAACATAGGGCGACCCCGATGGTCATCTCAAGCCATTTTAGGAGCCTATCCCCATAATGAAAAATTGTGTAACCCCCATAACTAAGGGAGGTAGATTATTTCAACACTGATGACTTAATCCCAGGTGTGAAAGAACCCTACTCAAGTTCTCTTGCTGGATGACGTCTCCACCAACAACTATGACTCAAAATCCTCATGCTGAAGAGGAGTTATGTCGTGGGAACCTACTAAATTCCAATGGAAATGGGCCCCTCTAGATGCACACCAAGCGTTCCAAATGCAAAAGCAAGATCAAGCCATCACTTTGATTCCTGAGAAGTCATTATGTCACACAAACCTTGCAACATATAGTAGGCATAAATACTATTCTACCCCTTCTCTAAATCCCTCCAAAGAAATGTGGTAGTAACATATGAGTAGATGAAAATTTCTAATTTTTCATATGTTGCCAACCATAGAAATAGGGTGGAACAGTATGTGAAAATTCACATTCCTACCAGTGATCACTGATCCTACTACACAGATAGAGTAGAAAAGAATAGGAAGATGCTAATCTCTACCAATACACAAGAAGTGTGTCACCCAAATAGGATGAAAACTAGCTACAGGCAAGCACAAATACCTGTTGATGTTTACCAAGCCTTCCATCTAAATATTGAGGCAAATCATGGGCAGTCATGCAACACTGTCAATGAAAATAAAGACCACCAATCAAATATAGTGCCAGTAAAATATAAATAGTATCAAATTATTTTAGATGCATATAAATCTCATGAGAAAAATACAGTGGGAATCAAGTAGATTCAAATTCCTGCTCCCAAATATGAAGCCCACCAGTCAAATATGGTGGCAACCAGGGAAACAAGTTAGGGAAAAGATCGTTCCCCTTCCTTGATATGGGAGAAGTTCCAGTATCCACTGGAAACCAACGGTGGATTAGATCAAAGACAAACTCCTATTTCAACATCAGAATGGGCATTCATACCCATTTCAATCAAAGGTGTATCTTAGAAAATCATGGTAATGATCGAAGATCATACATATATTCTATACTGTATCATCTATACTTTTCGAGATAACATTGCAACGGTGGAAAAGGTGATGAACCGGTCCCATGACCAGGCCTCCTCGAACAAGGTGACTCAACAAAAAAATTGAATGGTCACCTCAGAGCAGTTATTCATCCTTGATCTAGTCCATGAGGGTTGATGGCTATATTCTAAGATATGAGGACAAACAAATCGGGGAGCAAATACCCATTCTAACCAGGGGATGTAGATCGACCATAGTGACCACTCTTGGACATACATATATACCTACTAAAACATAGGATGTTCATCGGTATATCCCGATGACATCACATGAACCATCCAAATAGGGAACTGTATATGAATGTTGTTACCAACAACATACTTCCCCAGTTTCTATCAAGAGGGTGACTAAAAATAAAATGCACCAAAGTTAGCTAGAAAATGAAGAGAATATTCATGATTCTTCTCTATTGGAAGATAGAGTTCTTGACACCATAAAATATCTATGAATATAGTATCGAGATCTTATTAATCCATTACCAAATTATGGAAACGAAAGTAGCAGTTGAAAAGGCCCTCCCTAAAATATTTTTAGTAGCAACATTGATTTTTCTCCTCAGAGAACCCATGGGGGATTACTCTGTGGGCGATAAATGATTGATCATGAGAGTCTATCTCCGGATGTGTATCATGGTATCCATCCCCTAGACCAGAATATCATACAACAAGACGTTTCACCCCTTGTTCTAATTCTCCCGGATGGTCCTCCTGAGGTTATACGTTGCAAATATGATTCTCTCCATATTCAGACATCAATCCATCATGATTGTCCTCTCCATGATGGAAGTCACTAAGAAGGCCCTCCCTATATTGGAAACAATAAAAAAGAAGGTCCTACACTCATTATAGTGCATCTTGAAGGCCCTGCCTAGAATTCACATTGTAGATATTATCCCTGTTGCTAGATATCAAGCTATTATGGTAGTCCTCACCATAAAAGTAGTCATCGAGGATGTCCTATCCTCAATGAAATCAAGCATCAAGAAGGTCCTACCCTACTTTAATTCACCCTAAAGTCCCTCACTAGGGTAAAAACCATAGGAATCTTCATTGTGGACAGACAATAATACTTTATCATAGACTTTTACATAACAACAGGAACTTGAAAGGTCATCCCTACAGTCAAAATCCCCACTGGAAAGAAGTTCCTCCCCTTTTCGGAAAAAATGTGACAAATCCCTCCTATGATGAGGTGCTCGAAAAGATGGATTAAGACATGTCAGACCACGATAGAATAATTCATCACATAGAATGACATCACACTGAACTCTTAATTCATAGGATGAAAACAAAGACAATTATTCTGAATAACCTCATCCTTCACCCACATTTGATTATATCCTGAACATAGATAAATCATTGAGGTCCAAATTTATCCCTTCAAATAATATAATAAATAAATAATATATAGAAGATGATAGTGGTTCTTCACCATCACCTAGTTCAAGGTATGATAATTAGTAAAATATGTAAACCACCATCGATCTTATTCATGAGAAAAACAAGTGAACCCCAAGGTGACACACTTGTTTGAGAAAAACCTCATTTCAACAGATCATCAAAATATACTAACAGCTCTTCCAAATAATAAGGTGTCATCCTATATATATATATATAAAGATAGGATACATTCCCTGTTGTAGTTGGATCCTAAAATTGATCTCCCATAAAAAAAGAAACACTACAACCTCTTCTAGAAATACATCTGTGTACTCCTCTATAACCCTAAAAAATATTGAATGCTGAAATTCTGATGAACTCACCATAATCTTGGACATCAAACAAGATAAGGATAGAACATGCATCTAACCCATGTTAGGGTATCACTTTCCAACAAACGCCAACAACTCTCTGTCAATATCATAGAACAAAACCTACCTCCGAAATAGATTTGTGATAGCCTTCACTGAATATTACCAATCCATTATGAGGATTATTTAATATTGTTGTATCAGTAAATGTAGGAAATATATCCAAGAGCATTGATGCCCCATCACTAGATCATAGTCTTTACATACTTCATACAATTCTTATTGACTTCCAGCTAGTGTAGTCAACACCAAGGGCACAAGAAGACTCTCTAACTGAAGCCCCAAATCATGGATTAGGGTAGGTTATATAAATGAATGAATCTATCTAAAATTAAAAATATAATGCACCAATGTAGAAAATAAGTAATGGTTACCTTAACCAAAGTCTTGCTATCCCAAAACTGGAAATGATAAACCATGAAGCTAACAGTGAACTTCTCTGTGGACTCTCAGACCATATTGATGACAACATCCATGGACAAATTCTACTCCCTTAGGATGAGTAGAATCTTGGGGTTTTCCTCTGCCAGTCCTATCTCCACTATGTTGATCCAAAATAAGAAAAACCCTACTACCGATGCCTCTTATTAAATTGCCTCAAAGGAGGAACATGAAGTGGAAAACCTAGAATATTTTGTATTCTCAGAAAGGAAAGTCACTCTCAGTAGTAATGACCTTATACACTATAATAAAAATACCCATATGATCCATTTGAATGGTTTTAAGAGACATTTACCTTAGTGAAATGAGATGATAAGGTCCAGGACCAACCTCTGATTGACTGAAATCTCTTCCATCTTGCAAACTAGAAATCTCGTACCACATCTCCACTTTGTGAGTTATATTTAATACCCTATATCACGACGATCCTATTCTAGCCATCATCATCTCAATAAAATGTTATCTTTATAGTAAATCAATATACGACATCAGTATAAATGGGGTGACCTAGCATTGGATCTCTAGATTCAATGCCTCCTCCAAATTCCTCAACATGGCCTACTAATCTAGAATCAGGTCTGAAGCATGTCGCAGAAGGGTCAGGAAATGGATCCTAAACTCTCGCATGCTGCAACTACCCTATCGAAGGGTAAGTTGATCCTGGTGAATATATGCCTTCATGGTTGAAGAAATGATCTCATCTCAAAACTATTCTTGGAACTTATCCTATGAAACTCTTGACTCGTCGTGATCCCTGAGGAAAAAGAACCAGCAATGCCATTTTTCTCTACATGGAATCATCAAAGCCAATGAAACCCTATGCTCCTTTCACGAACAAATTGTACTGAAATATCTATCAACCTCCTCTAACCAGTATTCTCTGATTGAAACTGAAATGGTGATCTCATACTTCTACAGACTCTCGTGATGAAACTCTTAATGTTTCTTCTTTAAAGATTTATTATCATCGACCTCTACTCTATGGTGATCATCTAGCACATACTACTAAACATATTTGGTGTGAACTTGATGAGGAAGCCAGCCTGGAGCCATGATTTCAAAAATAAAAAAAATGGTAGAGCCATTTATCTTGGAATATGGAATATTTAACATTAATTAATTATTTGTTATTTTGTTAAGGTTTTAACATATCCTAAGGTCAAAAGATTTCAAACACAGTCCCAAATAAGAATGGCACATGATCCTTTCCTAGGTCTCTAACCTTCAACGGATATCAAATCAATTATTAGGATTAAAAAAACCAAACTTCCATGAAATAGATGATCTAGGTCTCTAAATACCCATATCCCAGCCAGTCTCTCATGATTAAATTTCTTACCAAACATAGCTGACACTATTTTCCTACCAACCCATGCTATCTCACCATTGACCAGTTGCAAACTTCATCCTATCCCTCAACCCCCCTCTAATACCACTCTATCATGACCCCTCACACCAATGGGTACCCCTCCTTGGTTAATGGTGAGAGAAGTGGATGGTGACTACTCATGTCCCACCTCCATTAGGCACAAGTTTGGCGAATAATAGTGGGGGTATAATATATAAGATGGATAAACCAATCAACAATTTCTAATATATATATAAATAAATACCAAGTGAAAACATGAAATGCTATAATGTACTATAACAACTAAAAATAAAACTACAAGTACCAAAAAGTTATAGATGACAGCGACCATGAGGCCCAAATAGATCCTAAAAAACCATGAGCTAGAAATGTCTAGCCCGATCTCCATCCTTCTCCAGTTAACCTAAATAAAAGTTTATATATAATTTGGGTGAGCATCACAGTGTAATCAGTAGGATCCTCTTAGGTAATAGATAAAGGAATCATACTAAAGCATAATGAACAAAAGTGAGGCTAACTCATCACCTAAACAGGTATATTATGTTCCCAGCCTCCCCATGGATAACTCTCACCACGTATTGAAAATAAGAGATCATATATTATAATAATGAAACATCAAAAGTACCCCACTCCTGCTTACCCATTGGTTTTCCACTCTACCCAAAATAGCATGCCCCAAGATATATCTCTACAAAATAAGCAAGCCAGAAGACACCTGGGAAAGTCATCATAACACGAACCTCGTGTATTACATCATCACATCATCCCACATCAAAACACCATATATAGTAACCATGTAGTTTTAAGGACCCACCATATCCTGAATGATGTGTATCATACATTAGGTATTATTCCTCAAACCATTACAACCCATAAACTAAGTAAGTTACCACAAGCCATCACAACCTATACATGTCAGAGATATAATAATCAATTGCATACTCTATCTGGGGATACATGTGTGTGAATAACCACAATCTATCATATCCCTCTACACACATATATGTGGAAAATAAACCCCATGTATACCAGTATAAGTAACTACCAATAGAAGAGGGCAGGGCCAGAGGGGGTGGCCAGTAATATATCCTCCTAATGAGAAGTTGGGGAAAATCCATCCTAGAGTACACTAGGTATCAGTCACCTATACCAACATGTGTAGGGTAGCTAATGAAATCATAGATTTTAAAATATAAAATATATCTCACAACCAAACTATAAGAACAACATAGTCCTAATATCATCTGTATCTATCATCTCTCATACTCCCGACTTCTGCTACTTTATACTAGATATCATATAGGCACACAATCATTTTTAGAGATACAATAATTAAGATTTCTATTTTTTATCATTTGGTTTAGTTGTTTAATTTATTATCGATTAAATTAACCATTAAAATTATTTGAATATGCATTCAATATCCACCAATGTGATGTCCATTCCTTCTTAGAATAATCGAAACTGATTCCATGGTTTCTCAAGAGTAACATCTTTTTAGAATTTTCATTCCGACAACACCATCCCCATGGTTTAAGAATTATAAATTCCTTATTATCATAATTACATAAACCTTGTACTCTAGGAAAACCATATTAAGCCACCACCAGGAGGAAACATCCAACCAAGAAAACCTAGTAGCCTCATGTAGTAGGGAAAGGAATGGATGTAAAATAATAAATATAACCATCAACCAATAATTAGATTCATTTCAGTCAAGAATTCATATTTATCACATCAAGGGGTATACCCATATTCAACACGTTCCATCATCTCCAATTCCATCCCCGACACCCTCATGCATATCCTAAGGCATCTCACCATCATATGAGTCAACTAGTCCCACATAATCTACGCCTCCACACCCAAATCAAATCATCTATCCTAGGATCATCAATACAAGGTTAATAAAATCATCCAGGACTCCTCACCCCATATCACATCATCCATCCTAGGATCAACCACCCCAGTTTCATAACACATCATATAGAAAATATCACATCCAGATCACATGAAAATGTATAAAAAAAATCAATCATAGAAAAACTGGGAAATATAGGCTCTAAAACAAGGAATATAGTATTTATACATAAATGAGCTCTCATAGCTCCAAACAAATGGCACTCAACCTTCTCATGAATATGGGAATCTCAAACCCTAGTGGTCAAATATATTAAAAACCCAATTTTTATTCGATCATGAATTGACTGATTCATTATTCAAAGGTTCGAACTATAGAAAACCTATAGAAACAAGATATAATAAGTTATCTAAAGCTAAACATTATCTTCTAATTAAAACAAGTTTTAAAAACATAGAGAAGTACCATTATCATTGACACCACTTTTCATTAAAACATTATCAATAATCATTATCATGCTTCACATTATTTATTAGTTATTTTATCATGGAATAATACATTTAATAAATCTTTTTCATTGCATAAATATTAATACCATCAAATTATAAGAAAAAATAAATTCATTACAACAAACTTATTCTTTAATTATTCTGAAAAGTAATTAATTAATTATGGATTTATGTTCTTTAACAATTTAAATCAAGAAAAATATATTAATCCATAGCATAAAAAGAAATTATAACATTAAAAACATAAATAGCACATTATATTTAAAATCAAGAGGCAAATAATTATCATGGTAGAAAGAAACAAAATGTGATCATTATAACATATTCTTTAGTAATATAGTTCAATAATTCATAAGTTAATTCCATTTCCATATAAAGGGAAAAACCATGCTAAATTTATGATTTCATATAAATAAATATGAGAATAAATGAATCCCCTACCACAATGGTATTAATTTTATTCACATTAGAATAGACCAAATTTGAAGATCCTAACCCCCTGCCTCAGAATCTATATCCCTTCAAGGACTCTTTACCACAACAAAACCAAAAATCAATAAAGAAAAATCTATTATAATGTTGGATAGAAACATCCATAACAAGGTAAGAAGAATCTAGAGGATCTAGATCCAAGAATCATGAGATAAAAAAAGGTAGACCACACCTCAGAGAACTACAGATTGAACACTGTAAGATGTTAATCAATCCATGTGGAAGGGATTCTAAAATGAATGAAGTCAATTTCATATATTTCTTATAAAATGTGAGAAAATGAAAATGGTTTGAGAAAACATGAGGTTCCACAACTTGTAAAGGAAAACCACCCAATATATTTTCATGAGGAAAAACTCTTTCAAATGTTGTATGTTTCATGTTTTATTTTTTGATAAAAAATGCATCACATTGAACCATTTAATCCTAATTTATTTCATGTCATAAGAAAACCTGAGAACTAGCCTCACACAATTCATGAATCACATATTCATGAAATGAAACCCTAGAACATTGAAAATTCTCCCTGATTCCATATTTTACGATCTAATCACCTCTATCGCTTTTTATGCCTCATATGAGTACCACAAAATTCAGAAACATATAAAGGGTATGACTAGATGGATATATACCCTTACAGTGGTTATGTAAAGAAGAAATTTTTGCCTATAAATTCCACTATCTAGCTGGTGGGATCTTCTATTTTGTAATTTGGCTACACATTACCATCAGCTAGCTGGTTTTTTCTACCGGCTAGTCGGTGGCCCTACTATAGCATTAGTAATACATCCTCGATCCATATACCATGGTTTGATAATTTTGGATTGTAGAACACCTCTAAAATGCATCGAATTATTTACCAATATTTATAAAAGACAAGAATAATCTTAAAATGATGTGTACCATTAATTGAGGATGTTACAATTCTCCCCTCTAATGAGTTCTAATCCTCGAGAACTGTCTACATAGGAATTTCTAAACAACTCAGGACATTATTCCTAAATGTTTAATTTCTGCTCCAGTGTCTCTTATTAGATACACCCATGCTTCCATAGTACCCAAACAAGATTAACCATATTTAATCAAATAACTTCACTAATTTAGTGTACAATTTAAATTGGATGTTCTATATATGATGCATCTAGTTCCAACTAAACATCATCACAGTCAATAACACATGCTTGATTAGGTTAATACATATGAAAATAAGACACATGAAACACATTATTATACCTTCGTATCATATAGGAAGGACTAACTGACATGACACCATCCTGATTCGATTGATGATATTGAATTGTCTCAAAAAGTACATTGTTATCTTCCCCTATGTCTATAATCATTGATGACCTAACTAAGGGTACACCCATATAAAGACTTGGTCAACCACAAGGAAATATAAATGTTTTATCCAATGTTATTCACACTATCACTGTCTATTTTTATGTGTAATCAACTCTTTCTAAATTAAATGCACCTTTTCAGTGGTCTCATACATAATACTAGACCTAACAACTAAAGACTCACCCACCTCATGCCAACATATCGATCAATGAAAAGGCCCAGTATAATGATTCTCAAATTAATCAATATGACTTGAATATTGGAAACTATTATTGTAGATGAATTCAAAGAAGGAAAAATGTGTATACCATGATCCACCCAAATCCCAAATATATGCTCAAATCATATACTCTATGGTCTAGATCATTCTATCTGACTATCCATTGGTCTGTTAATGATAAGCTATACATATCTTCAACTGATTCCCCATATCTATCTATAAATATTCCCAAGACACAATTAAAATGATCATATCTATTAGACATTATCCTAAAAGTCACTCCATGAAACCATCTAACAACTTTAACCTAGTTATTTCCTAGCTCATCCACTAAATGTGTCTCCCAAATCGGTAATAAATAAGCTAAGTTGGTCATCCAAACTAATATAACCCAAAAAATATCTCATCCCTTTGGGGTCTTGGTAAATAATACAATGAATTCAATTATCACTTTATCACACTTCTACACAAGAATCAAAAGTGGCTGAGGTAACTAAAAAAGTCACTAATACTTATCTTTAATCCCCTAACAAGTCAAATAAAAAGATAAGGCCTGCAATATCCCTTTTTAGACTAGGACACCAAAATCATCATATGATATCATGATATATCTTCATTGATCTCAAGTAAACTACCCACTATGAAGAACAAGAGTCCCTCATAATCTTCTCCCTTATAAAAGATATATCCACTACCCTTCCATGGATATATGACACATCAAATCCTTCTAGGGTCCATTCGAGAATGAAGTTGTCAACCGCCAAACATTAATGCATCATGAGACAATATGAATCAAACTATGGACTAGATTTTATTCACTATAACAATGCAAAAATGATCACCAAGGATTCAAAAGACACTACTCCATGATCCTCAGTTATTCCACCTATTATTCTAGCATGGTCATCTTCTTCCACTCTTCTCATGAAAAATGCTCTATGAGATTTTGTGTCTTCCCGCAAAGAGAATTTGTCACTACTTTCCCCTTTATATAAGAATAGATCCTCTCAAATTAAAACATTTAGGAATTATACCTAAATTAATCTGATAATGATTCAAGCCCTATTATGATAATATATACTGCATACTCTTGTGGTCCCTATATATGATGAATCTCTCATCAAAGAGCATATACCACCAACAATTTAATGAATGAAATAATGGATAGTTCTACATCAAGAGTAAGGTATTTATGCTCATGGGTTCATATTTTGTGATACCTATAAGAAAAAACATACTCATATGAAAACCCAGAAGCATTTCAATATACTACATACCCAATTTAGAGTTCGATCAGAATAAAAATTGGAGTTATTGTAAATTTTATCTTCAAATCTAAGAAGTCTTCTTTACACTCAGATATCTATTTAAAACATACACCCTTCTTGGTAAGCATGGTCATATGAATTATCAAATGGGAAAGTCTTTAATGAACCACCTATAGTAGCTAGTCAATCCAAGAAAACATCATATCTTGAACACATTTAGAGGTTATTCCCAAAATATAACAACCTATACCTTATATAGATCAACAGAAATCCATATCTTAGAAATAAAATTATTGAGGAAATACACCTCATGGAACGAAAAGTTAAATTTCAAGAGCTTGGGGTAAAGTTTTCATTGTTGAAGCATACTCAAAACAATATCTCGGTGTTCTAATATGTGATTATGAGGGAATAAGATATATCAGCATTTCATCAATGAAGATAATGATGAAGGAGTCTATGTATGGGTTAATATCCTATTAATGAGGGACATGAACACAAATGGAGCATTTATTATCCTAAAATGCATAATAATAAACTCATATAACCCATACCTTCTCCAAAAAATTTTCTTGGGTATTTCCTCTTTCCTGACCCAATGTTAATGTTGTATGATTGTAGATAAATATTTTAGAACCAACATTAATTGTAAAAACAAGTTTAAAATCCATGTAAATGGGTACCTACTATTCACATTAATTTTATTAAACATCCTATAGTCCACACAAATTCAAATACTACCTTCCACCTTCATAGAAAATAATATTAGAGCACCTCAAGGAGAAATTCTCGACCTGATAAATTTTTTCAATTTCAAGTATAAAATTTTCACCCTATATTCATTATAAATAGAAGGTTCCATGCAATATGGTGGAATAGATATAGGTTTTCACCTTCCACAATATCAATTTCATAGTAAATCCCACTATCAAGAGGTATCCCTGATAAATATTCTACAATTTCATCTTGGTACAAGTACACTATATATGGAAAACTGGAGGAAGTCACTATATAGTCTACTACAAGGATCATGCCAACAACCTATACTATAATGACTCCAAACCGACTAGGGTCTTGTCCCACACTGCGTACATCAACAATGCACTCACTGATCAATACAAACATTTCTCCCAATATGTTTTTAAGGATACTTATCTCTAATAAAAATTGATGTATTTATGGTATCTAATCAATTAGCCCATACCAAAGATCACATCAAAGATATAAATATCTAGAATTTTGAAATCCCATACATGCTCATAGCCATCAATTACAATGGGACACTCTAGAAAAATTTAGATATGATCCAATTTCCTTACCAATGGTGTATCAATAAAGAGAAACTATGAATATAATTTTATGGGAAAATATAACCCAATAATATCGTGATCATATATAAAAAATGGTAAGAAACTATATGAAACAAAAAATAGATAGTGTAGATGTAATCAGAACTGTTCCTCAAACCACTGAAGGTCCCTCTTCAATATAATATGGAACCTAGTCAACCACATAAAAGCATCCTAATTTAGTTTTATGGACTTTCCCCTGAGTCTCATTATTCAATTAATTTATAGACCCCTATGGATTCTATGCATGATGATAAAATATTTTTCTCACATCTTGTCCTGATCTCATTGAGCCCATCTATGAAACATTTTTAAAATACCGCTTAAGATTTCCTACCTTACGACATGAGTTAAAATTATTGGTAGGGTTCGGATAATATTTTAGATCATTCATCTTCCATCCCTAATTGTAGAAACTGGTTTAACCATCTCCTACATAGGTAGTCAAAGGACCCTTTCTATTCTCTATTTATCATCCACCACCCCGACACATGTACTACGCTTCCATATTACTATTACCAAAGTAGGAATTTGGGGAAGCACTAAAAAATATACTAATTAGTCAACTAAAATATGAATGATAACCTTCATTTTTTCTTTCTTTAGTCCCTTCTAAATAGTTATAGTTTTATAAAGAACTTTAATAAAATTCATCAAATTAAAATTATTAACTTACTATATTAACTTGGGTCAAAGACCAATCCCAATTTTTTTCCTTAAGTTCCTTGTTCCTAACTAAAGAAGGATAAAAAATGAATCAAATTAATTAATTATGTAGAATAAGAAGATACTAACATCATCCCCTACTATTGATCATTGAAATTATAAGCATGATCCATATTCATCATATTAGGGAATAATTGTCTGAATAAATGGCCCCTAAGGTTTCCCAAATCAGTCCATCATATCATTCTACCTAATTCATAATGCAACACCACATACAAATGGTCCTTAGAGTATAAAAGATAAGATTTCTGTTGTAGTAGAAGCTTTGGATGGGGTATTACCAACTCATATTTTTCTCAATATTGATGACTAATATGAGATTTATATGACAATAAATATTGTGATGAATGGATTAAATCAAATAATTTAGAAAATTAATAAACACTGGAACCTAAGTAGGGGATCATCACATATTATTTATAATTAATTTAAGTAATTAATTAATTTCCTTATAAGAAATTATTTATTCATTCATGGATTTGACAACATCACTACATAGTACTATCATTGTATTTATAGGAATCAAGAATATATTCCCTCTAGAAGAGATCTACAAATGTTCTAAAAACCTCTAAATATCACTATAGGAATACCTTGGTTCTAGCATGACATATCCTAATGATTGTGTCATTATCTTTTAATAACCCTAAGTATTTCTTCATGGAAGGGTTATCTTTGATATCTCTAGACTTGAGAGTGGTGGTAGACGAGGATCACTCTCCTTTATTGAGAGAATTCATGGAGAGGGAGATCTATATGGATTTTAGAGGATTCTCTCCAGATCAGATTATGTTTGACAAAAAAATGAATTGGATCTCATATGAAATAAAATAATTGGTTTCATATACCTCTACAGTTAGAAATTAATAATTGAACATTCTCACTTTATTATTTCTAGAATCCATGAAGAACCCCATGTCTATAATAGTAATAATAATATTATTATTTTTTGACATGTGATAAACTCATGAATTAAATTATGTATTATTTATTAAAATAATATTCAATATATATTATTTCTCAATGGGCCATTAAAATATTTCTGCCATTCCTCATTGATATTTATAAATCCTTGAATAAGGATTATTTATTTATTAAATAAATATAACTTCATTATTTTCCAATAAATAAATAAATACTATATTCACTAAATAGTAAATAAATATTTATATAATATTCTACTCACATAATATTGTACTAACATAATATTATCTTGAATAACTAGTGATGGAATATATGCGATCGAGAAATCATGAATAATTATTAAACCAACTATGAGATTAATATTTATTCAAATTGTTTAATAATAATATTATTAGATTGGGATTTCGGATATACTTAGTGTCCGACCCTTTAGGTCTCTTTCTCATTGGTGTTAGGTGAAGCAGTCTAAAGTACAAGGTTAGTGTGTAGAAACACGCCAACTAACTCATATAGAAAGAAGTTAAGGATGAGATGGAATAATACCTCATATGGATTCTTACTGTGTAATCTAATCCATTAATCATGATATCCCAAATCAATCAGGTTGCATACTTGTGCCATCAACCTATGTGCTCGATTTCTCTTTCTTTGAATTTCTGTAAATCAAACTTTCCTATAGAACCCCATGTACGTGGATTTATTTAGGTTATATCATTTCATTCAAAGGTTCTAAGATATAAAATTACATTAAATATTTGAATATATGAATCCTTTAAGTCATTATTCATTAATGAAATATTACTCATGATGCACCAAACGTATCCTACCTCACCACGAACATATGTCATCATAGTTTTTCTTAACACATCAATGTATGTAACTTATAACACTCATTAATAATAATATTAATGTATAAGGATAAATACCCACATACAAATATAGGAATATAAAATGACACATATAAATGTGTATTTCCTACTGGAATATCTTGTTCTTATAATAACCTACACTAAATATTACCAATGGAGTACACCATGAGAAGGTGCCTCAATGTCCTATGAGTTTCCACCCCTGATGTCCTATATAATTTGTGTCCCATAAATGATTTCATCCAGATACATGTAGTATAAAAATGTATATATAGATGGAAAAATACAAGAGGGGGTGGATTTTAATTTAAAAAATAATCATTTTTAATCTTAAAATAAACTTTTTTTAATACAATTAAAAAAATGTATTCACAAAACCTATTATGTATTAAAATTGAAATTAGATGGGTCCTTGGGTCTAATAAAAAGGATATCATATTCAAGTAGATTCCAATATATAATCCATAGGTTTGATTCTATTGAATATAATTTTATTCTATATATGTGGGAAATTTATTCAACATTTAATCATATTCATAGAGAAAACAATTTATCAGAGTCTTAAAAAGTAATGATTCTATCTTAAATCAAATTGAATCATATTCAGAGTAAAAATGTATTCTAAATAAAATATTTAGTAAAGAAAATTAATCATAATTAAATCTCTTATGATACATATAATACAATTAGAAATATGAATATAAAATAATTCACTCTCTATTATAATTACAGTAGAATTAAAAAAAAGTTATAATTAAACAAGTAATGCTAATGAATAGAATTATTTTAACCCAAATAGAAAGGTATACAGTCACCATGGATAAATCTCCCTTGACTTATACATTCATGAAATTATGTCTTACCCACACCAGAGTAATCCCTTGACCCAATGATCATCTTCTATCTTTCTTTCCTCACATTCTCTCAACGATAATAGTGATTAGCTCCACTGTCTTCTTATCCCGAGAAGCCCTCAATTATATGGATCAGATTCTATCTGACTATCATTATAAGACCTTATCCAATAAGATCATATTATATATTCCCATCCCATGAATCCCACTATTGTAATCACAACAATCATAGATGCATAAAGCGAAACGAATTCAAAAAGATTAAAATTATAAAGAACAAGTTGTTCACACTTGTAAGCTTTAGAACTATTGTGAAGCAGAAAAAAACACCATAGTGCCTCTACATGTGTCATTATCATAATCCTTGGTATTATTTTGTGTAGCAATGATCAAATTAAATGTTATTTATAGGAAAACCTACTAATGGTCATTTTTAATTCTAATTGTCATATTTTCTCTGAGATTTTCAGGAGGACCTGGACACCTGGGACTTCAATGGTCATATTATAACTAAAATCATGACATCATTTTTTTCATACCTATTAATAGAATAAATGAAATTGTTTTAACAATATTTCCTTATAGTATAAAGATTTAGTAATTACAATATGATAAAATAGTTTTCCATATTCAAGATTAAAACAGAAGTAAATCTGATGGATTTACTTATACATGTCATTATGATGAACTATATGGATATGAATGTGATTATCATCGATTACAGTCACTCTAATTATTCGGCTATCTAGGATGATTATGATTATCATAATATAAAATATTATTTTTATTTCATGAATACATTAAAACTATTTCAAAGTATGGTAAAAGTATATGTTTTCTATAAAAACCTTATAAAAATAATTTGGACATAAAAGTATTAGATATTATGTATTTTAGAATGAGTTTGTGATTATTAAAACTAATGTAAAGGAAAAGTCAAAAATATACTTTTGACCCAACAATTTATCCCTTTTTGGGAAGCACAAACTATAAATATTGAATAAATAAAAACATTGAAAAATTAAGTCTAAAATTCTTTTTCAGAATTATCGTATTTAGAAAAAAAATTATTTATCTCCCCTTGAGTTAATAAACTCTTCTGAATATGATATTGAATATGAATAAATCCCCATGAGGATATGAATCCCCCAAAGTATCATATTCTCTTCTATTAAAAAACTTCTTCCTTTACTATAGAATACTATCTTTTTATAGAAATTTCTCCCCAATCTATAGTATTCTCCCCCTTTGTGATTTTAAAAACGGAATAGGGAAATGTTATTTTAGTACCTGAAAATGTTTAAATAAATTGTCTATTCAATAGAAGAAAGTATATGATTTTGTAAAAATAAATGAAATAGTATTCATCCAAAACAATTTTATTCCATTCAATTAGATTATATGTAGATGAAAATGTGTTTCATTAAGAGTTAAAAAAATAAAATAATTACAAAAAAGTTTTTTAGGAAATCAATCTTTCTTCAGTGGAATTAGAGATATGAAAATTATTTTTAGCTTTTGGAATTCTTTGTTGTTTTCTTGAAACTTTGTAAAAAATTCCTCCTGAGTTTTTTTCTTTTCAACCTCTTAAATTCATTCCTCTTGAATTAGAATTCTTTCATTCTATTCTTTCTCTCTTTATTTTTGAGCATGAAACTATTCTCCCAAAATTTTGTTATGATATTTATATGATTTGAATTTTTCATAGAAACATCTTGATGATTCCGAAAGTAACTAATTTTATCTCTGAAACTTTTTAATCTTTAAATGTATTAAAGAAAAAATGTATTTTTTTTAATATGAGATAACTGTACTCTAATTCTCAGAATCACTTCTAAATGTTTAAAGTCACTTTACCATATTGGATATATCCCATAAGAGACTATTGAAATCTATATCAGTTTAATCCAAATATTTGTTTAATTCTATAATATTTACATCCTGAATATTAATGTATTCATCAATTCTACAAGTCCATTTAAGGATTTTATTGCATCTCTTTTGGTGGGATTCAACATTTTAATTTAACACCTTTATGTCTGATTCTAAATGTATCAGTCTATCTACTAAGGATTTTACTAAATCTAAATCATTTTATTGGTTTTCCACTACCAAATAATATTTTGTTTCTAATCATGGAAAGAATGTAATAGTCTTCTCCAATCAGATTAATTTACTATAAAAGTAATCAATACCTTGGGAAGTGATCGTATTCTAGGATTCAGATTCAAAATGAATTTTTCCTTTACTAATTCTAATATCTTATTTTACTGACTTTTCTTTTATTGTTCTCTGAATCTGATTATTTGAACTCTTTATTAGTTGTTCTTCTCATGAAAAATTTAAATTTCCTCAATTTCATCCTTCATAATTTCTTCATCCATTCTAATTTAATTTTTTCCATCCCTTCTGGATGAAGATAAGATTTCCTGAATAAATAGAGACATTTGTTTCTCTTGGATGACTGAAATCTCATTACAATTTCCTAGGAATATTAAAATAAAACCTAAGAAGTCTTTAAATAAATCTTGTTATAAAGAATTTATCCCCCTTCTCTTTGGAGTTTTCTTTATCTTGACTTTCGATATTTTATTCTTTTTCTTTTTCGTCCTCTTGTTCTTCTTCATTTTCTTCTTATTTTCCTTCTACTTATCTTTCTAAGTCATATTATTATATTTTATTAAACACATTATTTTCTTCTTTAATTCCTTCATCACATTTTTTTATCACTTCATGAGTTTGAGACTATGTTCTCAAATTATCTTTTCCAACAGTATTAGATTATTGTATAATATCCAATTCCATTTTTTTCCTGTGATAGAGGGGGAAATAGAATGAATAAAAATGTTTCTTGTAGAACAATAGAAACATCTAGAAATGATACATAAATTTATGTAGAGGCTAATTCTACACCCTTCAATGATTTTTCACTTAATTATTCTTCTGAAAAAATATTCTTTTTCTTCTTTTATTTTACTTGTTTTTCTAGGATTTCCTCACCATGAATCCTTACAATAAATGCTTCAGAAGGGTCAAGACTTAATTGAGGCTCTCCCTCATTTATTTTATCTTTTATTTTTACCCATTAATAAATGATTTACTTTGGTTATTTCTTTGGTTTATTTTATTTCTTGGGGGGTATAGAATCATCCTTTTTTATAATCTTTCTCAACTTTAAGTGTTGAAGAAGGTTTTGCCTCCGATATAGACACATATGTATTCTTAACAAACATTTTTGATTCTGAATCAAAATCAAACATCATTATTCTAATTTTATCTTCACTAATAAACATTATCTTTTCTCTTAGAGGTTCATATTTGATTTATATATTGAAATTTATTAGGCACTTTTCAATCATCTTTCTAATTAATAGAGGAAACATAATAATTTGAGACATGATTATCTTTGACATGATATTTTTAATAGTAGAAATAATGAAACCAGTGAAATTAATCTTCCTCTTCTAGACAAGGTAATATAAAATTAGAACATCAGATAATTTTAGTTTATTTCTATCACCACTTATCAAAATGATAAATATTGCATCCAGGTAGTTAATACTTTATGATCAAGGATTAAATGAGTGAATATTCTTGAATCTTTATCTATTTGGAACAAAGAATTTTTAACTATATATTTTTCTAAAAAACCCTTAGAATTCATTAACCTCTGAGATGGGAAATATTTATCCACATTATCTAGGATAACATGAAATTGATGATAACTTTTGAGGTCATCACATCAGTTTTTTCATAAATAGGAAAATAAACATATCTTTTCCATTATCCTTGTAAAACTTAGTAGAATCATAGAAATCATGAACAATATTTAAATAAAATAAATCATAATTCAGATCTTATAGTTCTACAGACACTAATTTACATTATTGAAATTGAATCATTATTCTTAATGATGAGTCAAACTTTTCATAAAATCTTTTGGAGGCTGACCTATCACGGAATACAAACCACATTTTGTAATCCTTTTTTCAAGCCATCGTATTCAGGCAAGATACAGAAGTATCAAACTTGAAGAGAATTAGACATCGATATTGAAATGTTGTGGGTATTTGCAAAGAAAAACGCAGAAAAACGATGTGGGTAAGGAGGGGGTCCCATTTTTATAGGCAAATTTGAGAAACAATTTAGATTCAAAATAGATCTAATGGCTAGAATTAAAAAAATTAGATACGACAGTTGAGAATATATTTGATGAAATATTTTCTTATAAATATAAAATCTTTAGGTTTTATAGAAATATTATATCATATTTAGAGAATACAATTGAATTTTAAAAAACAATTTTTATCATATTGGGTAGATTTGATTAGGAAAGTAATTTTTTTTGAAAATAAAAACATTCAAAATAACAAAAAACAATAACTAAACTAATTATAATGGAATATTATTTAATGTATAAAAGAAAGAAAAATAACTTTTAGAGTGGAGGTGTTGATATAATAATTTTTTTCATCTTTTTATTATAATAAAATAGGTTACGAAAAAATAAGATAATTTTGAAAATCCTATGATAAATTTTAATGTTTGATTTCACTTATGAATATGAAAAAATTTCAATTCTGATTGAAAAATCAAACTAAATTAATTGTCAAAATCTTATTAGAAAATTTTAATCTGATTTTTTTTATAAATTCGATTAGAAAATAAAATATTAAAAACATTCAAATACAAAAAAAATTGAAATCCAAAATGTTAAATTTTATTTTAAAACAAACTCAAGTCTAAAATACTTATTATGAATTTTTTTGAAAAATTAAATTTTTAAAAGATGAATTGTTTTATAAAAATAAATAATATGTACTCCCCCAATGAAAACAAGTAAATTAATTTAAGGATATGGGTTTTAAAAATAAGTAGATATTAATGATTACTTTACCTTGATCATTCCTAACTTCTGTTTCATATATTCAAATATATCATAAGTTAATGGTTTTGTAAAAATATCAGTACGTTGTTCCTACATTATAATGAATTATAAAATGAATTTTTATTAAAAACTCTCTCTTCCTTAGAAGTAGTGGAATAGCCTAAGAATATACCTTCATCTAATTTGGGTGAAAATTAATTTAAGTTATCTTTTGTATTCAAGATTAATAATATGCATCAAAATAAACTGAGGTATGATACTTTTGGTTTTTTGGCTATCCATAACTCATATGGTGATTTATTAAAAAAAGAAAAAATTAAAACTCAATTTATATTTTAGCAAACAGAATAAACAGCATCATCCTAAAAATGTCTACAAATTCAGTATTCACTCAACATGGTTCTTGTTATTTCATGGATAGTATGATTTATTCTTCAAACAACACTATTTTATTGAGAAATTCAAGCTGTTGAAAAGTTATGAGTAATGCCTTTCTTACTAAAGATGCTTAAAAAGAGGAATTTACAAATTCTACACTATGATCACTATGGATAGTTATCAATGGAAGGTCATTCTAATTTTTAACATTGGCTAAAAATGTTTTTAAAAGAGAAAAGGAATCAGATTTATTTTATATAAAATAGACCAATGTGTATCTAGTGTAATCATCAACTAAAAAAATATATAGTACTTTCCTCCAATACTTCAAGTTCATATGGTACTGAAAGAATCCATGTGAACTGACTATTAAGAATGAGTATTTGATACTTACTAATAGATATAAATCTTGTATTATGTTTCATTCCATACTGAAATGGGTCATATACTTTTGAAGAATCAAATCTATGTTTCGATAAATCCTTATAAGGCCTTTTCTTAGTAAATTTTCGTAAGTTACAAAGGTTACAGTTTCCTAACCTTCTATTCCATAACCAAGATATATATTCCATTTCACTAATACATGATAAGTATTGGATCCTAATGTATTCTAAGTTAATTGTATATACATTCTCATGTTGATGGGAAGAAACAATGAATTCATCCTTGGAATTGTGTACTATACATTTTTCATTCCAAAAATTCAAAATATATCCTTCATCGCATAGTTGACTTATTCTTATAAGGTTCTGATTAAGTCTTGTAAAAAATAAAACATTTGAAATTAAATATTTTCTAATAAGAACAATATTACCTATACCAACAATATTTCCTTGAGAATTATCTCTGAAAGTAACACTTCCAGCTTTCATTTTGATAATCCTTTCAATTAAGTCTTTGTTAAAAGTAATATGCCAGGAAAAACCACAATCCATGTAACATTTATTATTATTATTGGAACTTTATTTTACTAGAAACAATACTTTTATATTTGTGTAAACCAATCCTTATTGGATACAAAAATTTTAGAAAGCTAAATTTTAGGAATCCACATTTGTTTTGAAAAATGTACTTTGTGAAATCCTATGGATTGAAAATTAGTCAAATAATAATTTTTATTCTAGTGAACTCATTTTTGATATTTTTTTCAAAATTATTAACTTTTAGGAACAAAATAATTACTTCTAAAAATAGGTTTCTTATTCGAATAAAAAATTCCAGAACTATAACCATGAGGATGAATTTTTTGGTACATATTATTGAAATTTTCTTTCCAAGAAGTAAATTTTAATAAGAGTTTATTTGTTGAAAACAATTTAGATATTAGTTTAGTAACTAAATTATTATCCTCACAATCATTAGTTTTAAAAGTGATTTTTGTTTCTATAAATATTTTATCAAAAATATATTTTCAAAATACTTATAAAGTGTATCCTTGCCAGAGTTATATTTTCATGGATTTTAGAAATAGAATCAATTTCAAAATATTTCATGTCAAAATATTTAGAAATATCTGACACTTCTTTTTTTAAAACATTTATTCTAGTATTTTCATTTTCATGTTTCTTTCTAAATTTACAATCCACATTTTTAGGATGTTTTGAAAATATCGAAACCACTTCATAAGAAGGTAAATTATTATTTTTACTGGATGAGGATAATTCTTCATCTCAAGATATATAATTCTTCTCATTATGATAATTTTCATTTAAATACATATTAGTTAAAGAATCAGAAGTGTGTAACTGAACTGAAAACTAACATTTGTATTGAGTTCAAGAAGAAATACAGAAATACAAGGGAACATGGAAACAAGGAACAATAGGAATCACGCGGGTCTAAAATAATGTAATCCCATAGCATCATTAATAACAAAATCCATCCCCCCCCGAGGGAAAGAACCTACTCTAAGGAAGGAAGATATACTTTGATTCAGAGATTCCATAGACACCATAAAATTTGAATCCTAGTTCCCCTCCCATCATGTGTGTGTGATATGAACGTGATTTCTTAGAATCTATTTGAAAATTCTCATGAGATAATAAACATTCCTAGTAAAGATTCTAGTACCTAATAATTCTTTGAAGAGGATTAGAGGGTATGTTTCCACAGCATTAATCATGATGTGTCTCTAACCACACAGCACCAGCCCTGTGAACATCAGTTGAACCTCATCCTGTAAAGCATCGACCTTGCCATAAAAGGCTGAGAAAGATACAATAACCTACCCATCCTAGTTCCTGATGACTCCTCCACCCCACATCTCCCCCCCCCCAATTAGAGAGCCATCCGTGTTGAGCTTGAGACCAAATTGGGTAGGATGCCTATGAACCCAATGGCCCTGTCCTCAATCCCTGTCCTAGGTGGAAAGAAACTAGTTTGAGATAAGGCATCTAACTGATGGTGCAACATGGAATAAAAATTAAGTTACTTATCTATAATATGTTAACTTTAAAAAGGTATTCTTCCATAGAAATCAATATTTTCTATCTAGAATTTTCATTATCCAAGGAATCATAAGAGGAATCTCCTACATTGGAACTCCATGATTCATTAGATTTCAAGTCTTTCTTAACATTTTTATAATAATTATTTTTTTATTTTTTTAATAATGCCTTTCCTTTCTATCTTTTCTTTTATGCTTTGGAAAATCTAGTATAATGCGTTCATCTTTCTAGAATTCATAACAAGTGAATTAAGAATCTTTCTCGTCTTTTATGTCCTAGTTAATTTTATTATAATGATACTATAAATATTTATTACAATCAATATTATTAATTATTTGAGAAAGATTGACCAACTAATTCTCTGAATTTTCATATTCACTTGAATCTTATTACACAATAACTATCATTTTATTAGTCCACGTGATTTCTTTTTTGTGAGTCTAAGCTTTGGTAGGATTTGGAGTAGTTGTAAAAGAAACTCTACCATTATGTTTCCTTTCTTTCTCAGCATCTCTTTATATCCTATTATCATATTTAAAAAGATTTCCAAACATTTCCTCAAGAGTTACATTTGTAATCTTTAATGATTCATCAATAGTATCTCTCTTTGATTCTCACTCATAGAGTATGATGTCAATAATATTTTCAACAAGGATTTCATAGCCTAATAATTTATCACCCATGTCTTGTTAACTATTAACAATTGTCATAATTTTTTTTACCTTAACAATAGGTTCACCATAAGGAAATTCAAAATCTACATAATCTACTCTTAACCAAGCTCTTTTACTCTCAACAAAATTAGAAGCACCAAAATGAGTAATCTCCAATTTCATCCAAATACTATTAGAAGCTTCACAAGAATAAATTTTACTGAATATAGTTATTTTTTTAGATCACAATAAGGTATTTATTACCTTTTATTTCAATTGATATCATTTTTTCCCTGATTTGTAAAAGTTCTAACTTCCTCATCAGGAATTTTTTAATCTCTAGTAAGCATGAAAAAATTGTTAACTCCAGTGTTTGTCACACAATTCTTTATTTTATCTCTCTAATACTCATAATCATTAGCATAAAAAATTGGGGTTCTAGTTGGATTAAGATTATATATGAATCAAATATTATGTCCTTATATCCTAAAATAGATATGAAAAAATAATTTCCACAAAACATGTTAGTGTAAAAAATATTTATAAAAAAATGTTTATGAAAAGTAATAAATATTACATGAAAAGTTAAAAAGAGCCAGAAAGTAATTAAGCGGTGGAATACTCCATTAATAAAAAGTGTTGGTATCAGTGTAACACCCTAACCCCAGATGCCCAGATTTATTGAATTATTTATTACATTGGTATTATCACAAGAAAGTTGAATCCCAAAGGATCAGTCTGTTATGTAGCATTATAAAATATAGATACATACATCAGTTTTACAATACATTATAAATTATAAACAACATTGTATCTCCTTTTAACACACTCATATCCCTTACCATATCCATGTAGGTCAGTTATAATATACTCTGCATCTTAGGGAAAGATGAAATATAATAAAGGGGTGAGCTCAGATGCTCATTAAAGATAACAATATATCGAAAGCTATCATAAAGAAGCATAAAAGTTTAAGGCAATGTACGAAACTAAAACACAATACTTTTAAAACATTATATTTAACATAAAATTGTACGAATAAATCATATAACGCCATATAAACATTCTCATTAATATTCTACTAGTCGAATAATCACATGTAACATCAATAAGTAATCTCATAAGGAGGGAATACATAAGGAGGGACATCTTAAACATACTGTCAAGGCTTCAGCCAAGACACCAAACATAATTGGGCAAGACATTAGACCACACCCAAACATTATTTTCTCATGAGACCTACTGATGCATCAAGGGGATATAGTTGTCCCCACCCAACACTTACAAAGTCTAATGCATTCCTCTTATGAAGAGAGTGAAACATAACATAACCATTCGTATTAGAACTAGCATACCAAATATTTTTAATTTAACAATAAAACATGAATGGTATATAAATATAACATTCATATTCAAACATATCATAAAACCTTTAATACAATATGGAAGATTATATCTTAATAAATAAGCCTCAATTAAGCAAAAAATCTATCAAAGGATGTTGATATAGATGAAAGTAATATAATAAAATCATTAAAACATTTTGATAGAAATCGTCCCTTTTTAACATTAAATAATTTAAAAGCCTATGAAATTTTAAAAGAAAACATTTATTTTAAAAATAACTTTTTAAGATTGTAAATGAAGCTTCAAAAACATAAGGCATCATGATGGTGGAAGAAGCCGCTCACACAGTATAAGTTAAAAAAACAATCTTTCTTTAATTTGTTGAAAAAGGTAATAAAATACATTGGGTGGAAAAAGGACGAAAGATTCCTTTAAGTTTTTTTATAAAAAGTTAAACAAGGGTATACATGAAATTAAACTATAGTCTAGGCATGTAAAAAATATTTTGAAATACAGTTTGAATAAGCATGGATGTGGATGATAATGATATCCCAGAAGATACTTACGTATAAACAGCCTAGTATAATAAAGAGATTGTAAAATTAACTCTTACTATATACTTTCATTTAGTTGTGGGTGAGTTAGCCTCCTATATAATTATTGAAACATGTTATTAAATTATTCTAGGACCATATCCATATTTATGATATCATTTACAAATCTCTAATATTATTTTGTTAATAATATTCCAGTATTACCTTTTTGTGTGTGTTTACAACATCGTTTTATATTAAATTTTTTATTACGTAATTCATGTTTTTTTTGAATGTGATGTATTTTATTTAAATCTAGAATTATATTAATTTATTAAAAATTATATTTAATAATTAAATAAAAATTATTCTGGAAAGGTTAACGTGGGGAACAAATATCATCGTGTCGTGGAGATTGTAAGTCGTAGGTACGCAAGAGCGATGGTATCATTATATTGATGGTGAAATGGTATGTAATTGGATGTTATATTATATATAAAGAATAATTAGAATGTCATATTCAGTATTTAATTCAATTATACTCATCATTATACCCATCAAAATGATGTAGTGTTGAATAACAAATTACACCACGATGTGGAGACGGTAAGTCATACACACACACGCATAACTGTATTATTATTCATAGGATGGATAGTTTAAGTAATATGGTTATCCCATAATTGTAATACCATCTAAGATATTATAGGGTATTGGAGTTATTATCTTTTTATGGAAACAACAGTGAAAGAGGAATTAGAAGAAGAAAATAATTTTGAAAGAGATGATAAAATAATTACCTCCTCTTTGGGTGTTTCCTTTTGATTTAAAGAAAAGGGATCTTTAGGTTGGATTTATGTTCAAATTAAGGCCTATAGGTTTCATTTAGGGTAGTTTGGAGGATATTTGGCCAGGGGTGGGCAGTAAAAATGGATTTTAGGTGTTAATTGAAGAGAAATGGAGATTCCCTTTTATAAGAGAGGTGAGGGGAACTTCTGGAAAAAATTTGAAATATTAATTTATTATAAAATGATTCTCGGTTTATAAAAGTTAAAAAATGATTTATTTAGAGGATAATATGAATATGCGTCTAAATACTCTCAAAAAATATGTTTTAGACGTGTTTATGTTAGAAAATTAACCATATATTTTAGATTTAACCGTTAGTTAAATAGTTTAACTTTTATTATGTCTTCTTGTATTTTTATACTACATGGTTAATATAGTTACTATAAATTGACAAAATAACCTAAAGTGGATAATTTATGAGAATTTTATCATTATTAAATGTGTTTGGAAGAGTCTTAGATTTTTATAATGCTTATATCATTTAATAAAATAGTATTGGTTTTAAAATATCATTTATGTTAATTTTGTTACTATTCTATGATTGAATTTTTAAAAATATAAAGCCTACATGATAACATCGAAAAAATAGTTCCAATTTGTCACTAACATATCTAATGTATCTATAAAATTAGTGTATGTCAATAATTAAGTCAAATTATATTTCATTTAATATTATTAATATCATTTATTTGATTCTTCTTTTAAAAAATCAATTACTGCATCATCATTGTGTCATAATTAAAGTTAATTATTTAATTACTAAAAATTATAAATAAATAACCATGATGTATGAAATATTTTTATCTTTATAATTACCATTTATTGTCTAATTTATCTTATGTATAACCCTATATTAAAAATGGGTTTTTTATTAAAAGTCATGTTTATGATATTTGTTACATTTAATTAAAATTAAATGTTATAAATGTCTTAATCAAACCAAAGTGGCCTCCGAATTCCAAATATTTTACCCAAGGATTTTTTGGTTGTCCATGAATCATCCAATAATGTTATGAAAAATTTTAGTGTAATTTTATATTATTATAATATTTTTTTACCTTTAATTACTAAATTTACCTTTAACCGTTGTAAATAAAATTGAAAAGTTACTATTCACCAAAAATTATTTTGATCCTATTAGACCAATTTTTTCACCTTGATTACAACCATATTTGGCGGATTTTTGAAATTAAATTCACAGAAGTGGTAAAATTATGTTTAGTGTTAATTTGTAAATGTGCATAAAAGGTGGGTAAAAGAGACATTCAAAAGTTCAATAAAATTATATATATCTAATTATATTATAAAATGACTCAAATGACTTACATTGGACTAGTATATGTATTATGTATATATTTTGAAATAAAAATAAATTTAAATTAAAAAATATTTATTTAAATGAAAAAGTTGGGTTTTTAACTACAATGTTGATTTTTTCACTATTCATCAAAAATGAAAGTTTTTTGAAAAATACCAAAAATTCACCCTAAAATAATTTTGATATTAAGAATCCAAAAATGATATCTATTTTGAAAAATAAAATATATGAAATTTTAAAAATTGGTTATTACTTTTCATAACTTTTTTTTAAATTTCTAGTTCGATTGGTTGAGATGTGATTGAACTCGGTGTTGCGTACAACAAAAGTTATTGAGTTATTTAAAAAGAAGCATACTGTGGAAGATTGGGATATTAAATTCTTCCCTCCTTCAAATAATTTTGTCCTAAAAATTTCTAGAATATCACTGCATAAAATGATTCGGGTGGTTCTTCCTCATAAGTTCATCAAGTTCCCACGCAGCCTGTTTCATATTATGGTTTTTCCAAATAAATTTCACGAGATGAGTCATCTGATTTCTCAACACTAGTTCTCTGGTATCAAGAATCTTGATAGGATCTTCACAATAAGATAGACCAGGTTCCAATTATATTTCTTTATAGGCGATTACATGTGTTGGGTCTGGCATGTATTTCCTTAACATTGATAAGTGGAACACATCATGAACTTTGGAGAGATTTAGCGTCACTTCCCAATGTTAAGCTACAAATACAATTTTTTCTAGAATTTCAAAATGTCTGATGTACCTGGGACTTAACATACCCTTCTTATTGAATTCTATAACACCCTTCAAAGGAAACACCATCAAGAAAACATGATCTCCTACTTGGAATTCCAAATCCTTCCTTCGGTCATCAACATAGATCATTTGCTTACTTTGAGATGATTTTATGTGGGTTTGGATAATCTTCACCTTTTCTATTGTCTCCTCAACAATTTTTTGGCCTTGGAGTTTTCTTTCACCAATATCATATGAAAAAGTTGGTTTGTGGTATCTCTTTCCATATAAGGCTTTATATGGGGCCATGTGAATACTTCAATGAAAGCTATTATTATAGGAAAATTTTACCTGAGGTAAATACTGATCCTATATACCTTGAAAGTAAAGTGATAAATATCTCAACATTTCTTCTAATGATTGAAATCTCCGTCCTGATTGTGCATCAATTTGAGGGTGGAATGTAGTGCTCAAATAAAGTTCAGTATCTATGGATTTATGAAGACTTTTTTGGAATCATGATATAAAATGGGGATCTTAATAAAAAAATCAATAAGGGTACACCATAATGTCTTAGAAATTATTAATATATAGTCTCTCTAAACGTTGAAGTGGAAAATCATCTCTTATAACAAGAAAGTGTGATGACTTGGTCAGAAGATAAATAATGAACCATATCGCATCATTCCTTCTAGGATTCTTTGGTAGCCCCATGACAAAGTCCATCATAATATCATCCCATTTCCACACAGGTATGAGAAGGTGTTGCATGAATCCTCTAGGATGTTGTCTTCCACCCTTCACCAGTTGAAAAACAATACATCTCGACACATAATCAAGAATCTCCCTCTTCATGTTGTCCCACCAAAAGTGTTCCTTAAAATCTCTATACATCTTAGTTCCACTAGGGTGTATATAGAAAATAGAGTTATGAGAATCATCAAATAATTCCCTTCTTAGATTAGCTATATCGGGAACACAGAGCCTCTTCCCAAATATCAATATTACATCATCATATTTGAAGTCAATCAATCTCCCATTGATCATGGATTTTATTTTATTTTGGAACTCCTTATCATCAGTCTGAGAACTTTTTATCCTTTTCCATAAAGACGGTTTGAAAACATTTTAAAAAAGTAGTGATGTTTCACCTTCCATGATAATTCCTATGTCCATATTTACTAGATCCATGATTACAGTATCTATTTCAACTCTCGTCATGTTTATAACTCCATGGATATTTCTTCTCAAAGTATCTTCCACTTTATTTTCTTTCCCCAGGTGGTAGTGTACCGTGAAATCATAATCCTTGAGTAACAGAAGCCATCTTCTTTGTCTCATATTGAGTTATATCTATGAGAAAATATATTTTAAACTCTTGTGATCAGTATATATCTAAAATGTTTCACTGTAGAGATAGTGTCTCCATATCTTTAGAGAGAAAATTACCATGGATTACGCAGGATCACGAGTTGGATAGTTTTGTTCATGGATTTTTAATTTCCTCTATTCATATGCAATAACCATATCATTATCCATAAGGACACAACCAAGTCCATTCCTGGATGGATCGCTACAAATAACAAACCCATGACTTCAAGATGGTAAAGTAAAAATAGGATCATTGACTAATATTATATTCAATTCTTCAAAACATTCTTCACAATCTTGTTTCCAAATGATTTTAACCCCTTTACGTGTGATCTTTGTTAATTTATTATCCAATCAAGAAAAATTCTAGACGAAACACTGATAGTAACCTACTAAATTAATAAAACTTCATACCTCCGTTATACTCGTCGGTACTGGCCATTCATGGATTGCGTTTGTCTTTGAAAGATAAAGAGAGATTCCATCCTTGGAGACAATATGTCCAAGAAAATAAATTTCCTAAATCCATAATTCACCATTGCTAAATTTACCATATAATTCATCTCTCCTCAGAGTCCCAATAATGATTCGCAAGTGATTCTCATAGTATTCAACTATTTTAGAATATATCATAATATCATTAATGAATACCACCACAAAATCATTAATATATTCATTGAACAATATAGTCATGAGATCAATAAAAATTGAGGGTGAATTAATCAATACAAATGGCATTACTGTAAATTCATAATTAACATACCTCATTTGAAAAGCTACCTTCGGAATGTATTATTTATTCACTCATAATTGATGATATCCAGAATAAAGTTCAATCATAGAAAATAATTGATCTCCTTAAATATGATCAAATAAATCATCGATACGAGGTAGAGGATACTTGTTCTTTATTGTAATCGCATTGATTTCCCTATAATCAATACACATCCTCATGGATCCATCATTCTTCTTAAAAAAGAGAATAGGGGATCCCCATGAGGAAACACTAGGGTGAATAGATCTCTTTTGGCCCAACTCCTCGGGTTTTTTTCTTTAACCTCACTAATTCCACTATATCCATTCTATATGGAATCTTTGATATTGGTATTGCATCGGGTATTAAATCAATACAAAATTAAACTTCACACTCTTGGGGGAGTCCAAGTAAATCTTCATGAAAAATATCAATGTATTCCTTTACAATAATTACATCATCAATTTGAATATTACCTCTTTTATCCATAGATGTTATTTTATCTTACTCCCCAAGAGTATCATTCTGTAAATCTATTGGGGTGGATTTTGATAAGAATCGAGAGAAGAAGTTTTTTCTCTGAAGATAATGGATTCTAAATTTTACTCAAAAATCATAAATTCCTTCTTCTTTCAATAGATATTCACATCATATTTCTATAGCCAATCCATAATAAGGATTATATAAAAATCAACCATAGGTATGACAACAAAGTCAGAAATTAGAGAATGTTTATATGCCATAATAGGAACTTCTCGACACATCTTTGTGGCAATAAGGGTTCGACTAGGTGTTTTGACAGACAACTCCCTTGTCCTGGTGAATTGAAAATATCTAATTTTTAATGAAAATTAGGAAGATATAAATGAATGATAGGATCTAGAATCAAATAATTCATTTGATAATTTTGAGGAAATAATTAAAGTATCTGCCATCACATCATTAGGAACTTCGACCTCAACAGTTGTGATCATAAAAGCTTGGACTTTCTCCCTTGTCCTTTTCTGGGGAAAGATTCCTTTAAGAATAGGAAATTCATGTGCATAATGTATCATTTATTTACAACTGAATCATTTCACATTACCAGCTTCTTTATTTCCATTTCAATCACGAGTATAGTGTAATTTCTCTCACCACTTGTAAAAGGATCTTGTCCCTAATAACCACATTATACGATGTTTACTTCCATATTTATTGCAGGATGGGAAATAAACATTTACCTTCTTACCCTTTACTTTGTTTCCTTTTTCAAATTTATCAACAAACCTCTTTTTCTCCTTCTTCCCTTTAAATTCATAAGACATAGATAATTCCTTATCTATCTTGATGGCACATGAGACTATATCTTAATAAGATGAGAATGTCTGGGAGACTAGTGCTAATCAGAGGAATGGTTTTAACCCATCATTGAATCGATCAATTTTACATATTGGGTTACATATAGAGTTTTTACCATGCCCTGAAAACCATGTAATGTTAGCCTCATACTTTGCAACATTCTCATCCTTCTTTTTCCTCAGACTAAAAAAATTACCTTTTTATATACGCTCGTTGTTCATGAGGAAATGTTTTTATAAGAAAAGTTTTTTAAAATCATTCCATTACATATTTGATACTTTTAATCCTCCTTTGTGTTTGGAATTAATGAACACTACTGATCTGCATCTCTGAGAGATGATAAACTTCCATGACAACTTTTTTCCTTTCGCTACTCCCCAAAGAAAGACATCTGTTCTCTAAGGAACTTATCCATTTCTCTGCTATAAGTGGATTTTTAGTCCCATATAATATTAGTGGATGTTGTATCATGAATAGGTTTAACATTGATCCTCTGTGTTGTGGATCATGGTTCTCTATACAGGTAAGGTTATTATTCCTAACCTGAGTGAGTTATCCTAGTATGGTTATAAGCTGTTCAGAAATAGTTGCATAACCAGCTCCACTATAATTATCTTTCATATGAGGTAAATACCTAAATAGATTTCATGCATTGATATGGTTTCAAATCCTTCAATTTGGCTCCAGTTCTAAATAATTACATACACTAGATTAGTTTATGAATCATAATGCATAATTTCAAACTAGTAAAGTACTTAACATAAATTGAATGTTTTTTCATATAATCCATAATAATAAAACTATTTTCTTTGGGGAAATATTTACTCATAAATCCTTCATAAAGGTTTATAAATAAAATGTGAATTATCCTGAGAATATCCCCTGGGAGTGTCAAACCATGTGCGCAGTAATGTACGTTGTTGTGTACTAGGTTACCCCGAGTCAGGCCTGAAACACCTTGTAAGAGTTTTCACCCCTAGGTATATCTTTTCTAGAACCACATCCACTTGTAGTATCTATATAGAAATGTATTACTTGGCAGAATCACATGATCTATATTTTACCAGAATTCTAGAATGTTATTTTGTACTTATCCATAAAGCATATCGTAAGATAATGTTTCATAATCAGAGTTTTTCTAAATCTTGCTTCCAAGGTTTATACTAAACTTCCTCTAATACCAACTATAATGCCCTAACCCAAGATGCCCAGAGTTAGTGCATTATTTATTACATTGGCATGATCACTAAAAGATGAATCTCGAAGGATAGATCGGTTTAATAGGATTGTAAAATATAGATAAATAAATATGATTTACATTACATTATGAATTAAAAAACAACATTATGTCTTCTTTGAACACACTCATATCCCTTAGCCTATCTATATAGGTTAGTCATAATATACTTCTTTTCATCTTGGGGGAAAATGAAACATATGAAAGGGGTGAGATTAGATTCTCAGTAAGGATAACAATATAGTGTAAGCTATCATTTATAAGCATAAACTTTTAACGAAATGTAAAAAACTAAAACACAAGTCTTTAAAACGTTATATTCAACAAAACATTGAAATAATAAATCATATAATTTTATGTAAACATTATCATGTATATTATACTAGATGAATAATCATATGTAACATCAATAACTAATCTCATAATGAGGGAATGCATAATGTAGGCATCTTAAACACACCATCAAGGATTCGGCCAAGAAACCATACATAATTGGGTAATACATTAGCCCAAACCCAAACATAATTGTCACATGAGACCTATTGATGCATCGAGGGGCTATAGTTGGCCTCACCCGAAACATACAAAGTCCAATTTATTCCACTTATTAAATGGGTGAAACATAATATAAAAATTCATTTTATAAATAGAATACTAAACCTTAATACATTTTCCTTAAAACATGAATGGTATTGAAATAGAAAACCCATAGACAAACATATCATAAAACCTTCAATACAATATAGAATATTGTATCAAAATAAATAATCCTCAATTAAGTGTAAAACCCATCAAATGATGTTGAAATAGATGAAAGAAATCTAACAAAATTATTAAAACCTTTTGAGAGAAATATTCATTTTTTTACTTTAAATCACTTAAAAGCCTACAAAAATATAAAAGAAAACATTTATTTTAAAAAAAACATTGTAAGATTTCAAATGAATAATAAAAATCATAATGTTTCACGACTGTGGAAGTAGTTACTCACACTTTATAAGTTAAAAAATCATTATTTCCTTAATTTGTTGCAAAAGTCATAAAATACCTTGTTTGGAAAATGACAAAAAGATTCCATTCAAAACCTTTTATAAAAATTCAAACAAGGGTATAAATGAATTTAAACAATATTCTAGGGATAGTGAAAATATTTTTAAATACATTTTTAATAAACATGGATGTGGATGATAAATATGTCACAGTAGATAATTACATATAAACAACCTCGGATAATAAAGAGATTGTGAAATTAACCCTTACCATGTACTTTCCTTTAATAGAGGCTGAATTAACCTACTGTATATTAACTAAATCATTTTATTAAATTATTCTAGGACCATATCCATATTTATGATATCATTTTCAAATCTCTTATAATATTTTGCTAATAAAATTTCAGTATTACCTTTGTTTCATGTGTTAACTACATCGTATTCCTTTATATTTTGTGTTGCGTAAGTCAAGTTTTATATGAATAGGGTTTATTTGATTCATATACAGAATTATATTAAGTTATTGAAAATTATATTTAATCATCAAATAAATAATATTCTTTAATGGTTAACGCAGGGAACGAATCTCATTTTATCGTGTAGACGGTAAGCTGTACATACACACAAGTGATGATATCATTCTATTGATGGTGAAATGGTATGTAATTGGATGGTATATTATATATAAATAATAATTACCATGTTATATTAATTATTTAAATCAATTATACTCATCCTTATACACATCTATATGATGTAATGTTGAATAAAAAACTACACTATGGCATGGAGATGGTAAGCCGTACGTACATACTCATGCTGACATAGTTATTCATATGATGGGTAGAAAAAGAAATATGGTTGTACCATAATTATAATTACATATAAGTAAGTAGGGGTGCTGGATTTATTATTTTAGTATGAAAACAATTGATAAAGAGGAAGTATAAGAAGAAAATTACTTTGAAATAGGTGATAAAATATTTACCTCTTTTTGAGTGTTTCCTTTTGATTTGAACAAAAGGGATCCTTAGGTTGGCTTTATGCTAAATGTAAGGCCTCTAGGTTTAAGTGAATGTAGTTGGGAGGATATTTGGATATGATTTGGCTGATCCAAATTGCTTTGGAGGTTAAATAAAGAGAAAGGGAGATTCCCTTTTATAAGAAAGGTGAGGGTGCTTTAGGAAAAATCTTGAAATATTAATTTATTAAAAAATGATTTTCGATTTCTAATAGTTAAAAATTTGATTTATTTCAAAGATAAAATGATAATGGGTAGTAATCCTCTCAACCAATATGTTTTATACTTTTTAGGTCAGAACATTAACCTTATCTTTTAGATATAACCCTTAGTTAAATAGTTTAACTCTTACCATGTCTTTTTGTATTTTTATACTACATGCTTAATATAGTTACTATAAATTGAAAACGGACTAAAGTGGACCACTTACAAAATTTATATCATTATCCAAGTCATTTGGTAGAGCATTATATTTTTTAATCATTTAATTAAATATTATTTATTTTAAAATATCATTTATGTCAATTTTGTTACTATTCAATATTTTCATTTTTAAAAATATCAATTCAACATGATAACTTCAAACCAATACATCCAATGTGTCACTAATATATCTTATGTATCTATAAAATTAGTTTTTGTAATTAATTACTTCATATTATATTTATTTTAATACTATTAATATCATTTATTTGATTCTTCCTTTAATAAATCAATTATTGTATCATCATTGTGTCATAATTAAAGTTAATTATTTAATTCCTAAAAATTAAAAATAAATAACCATGATGTAGGAAATTTTTTTATATTTCTAATGATAATTTATATTTTAATTTATCTTATGTATAACCCAATATTAAAAATCATTTATTTATTAAAATTCATGTTTGTGATATTTTTTACCTTTAATTAAAATTAAATGTTATAAATGTCTTAATCACACCCAAGTGGCCTCCAAATGCCAGAGGTTTTACCCAAGGATTTTTTTGGATGGTCGTTACTCATCAGAAAAGTTTAGGACAAGTGTTAGGGTAATTTTATATTATTATAATATTATTTTTACCTTTCATTACTATATTTAACTTTAACAGTGGTAAATAAAATTCAAAAGTTACTATTCACCAAAAATTATTTTGATCCTATTATACCAACTTTATCACCGTAATTAAATCTTTTTATGTTGGATTTTTGAAATTCAATTCATAGAAGTAGTAAAATTACATTTAGTGCTAATTGGAAAATGTGCCTAGAAGGCGGGTAAAAGAGACGTTCAAAAGTTCTATACAATTTTATATATCTAATTATATTATGAAATGACACCAATGAATTTAATTGGACTAATATATTTATTATATATATATGTTGAGATTAAAATAAATTTAAATTAAAAAATAATTATTTAAATGAAAATTTTGATTCTTTATCTACAATGCTTTGTTTTTCACTATTCATCAAAAATGAAAGTTTTCAGAAAAATACCAAAAATTCATCCTAAGTTAATTTTGATCTTTCTAATCCAAAAATGATGTCTATTTTAAAAAATAAAATATACAAAATTTGAAACAGTGGTTATTACTGTACATTCCAGCTATTTAAATGGCTAGTTCGATTGGTCGAGATGTGATTGAACACGGTGTTGCGTAAAACAAAAGCTATCGAATTATTTACTAAGAAATCATACCATGGAAACTTTGGGTGTTACAATCAGTAATATACAGACTTCGCTCTGATACCAATCATAGGATCAAAATTTATATGCAGATGGATAAATACAAGAGGGGGATTTTATGTTTTAAAAACATTAATTTTTAATCTAAAAATAATATTTGTTTACTAGAATTAGACTAATTTTATTCAAAAAACGTATTATGTATTAAAATAGAAATCATACTAGCCATTGGGTCTGATAAAAAATATATCATAATCAAGTATATTCTGATTTTTAATCAACATGTTTGATTCTAGTGAATAGAATCATATTCTGTATATTGTAGAAACTTATTCAATATTTAATCATATTCACAGAGAAAATGATTTATCAGAGTATTAAAAATAAATTATTATATATGAAAGATTATAGAATCATATTCAGAGGAAATATTTATTCTCATCAAAATACAGAGTAATGAAAATGAATCATAATTAAATCTATTACAATAAAAATAAAAATAAAAATAAGAAGATAAATATAAAAGAATTCACTTTCAATTAAAATTTTTGTGGAATTAAAATAACTATGTAATAAAAAATGTAATATAAGTGAATATAATTATTTTAACTCCAAAATAATGATATCCAGTATCCTTGTATAAAGTTCACTTGATTTATACTCTCTAGAAATCATGTCTTTCCCACACCAGGGTCAACCCCTGATATGATGATCGACTTTTGTCTTACTATCCCCATAAGCCCTCAAACAAGAAGGTGATCAGATCCTTTTTCTTCTTATCCCCGGAATCCTTTGATCAGATGGATTAGATTCTGTCATCCTATTCTCAAAAACCCTCAATTAAGAATATCATATTCTATATTCCTATCCTCAGATACCCTCGATCGCAATCTCAATAATCAGAGTCGCACAAAGCAAAATGAACCCAAAAAGTTAGAAGTACAAAGAACAAGTTGTCCACACTTATAAGCATCAGAGCTCTTTCACAATATCAATATTACCAAAGTGTTTCTACATGTTTCATTTTCATCACTATTGGTTTTTTTTTGAAATGATCAAATTACCTTGTATTTATAGGCATGACTTCCAACGGTCATCTTCATTTCCAAAGGCAATATTTTCTCCAAGATTTACAGGAGGACATGTACGCCTATTGCTTCAATAGTAATATTATAATTGAAATCATGCTGTCATTTTGTTTTATACATATTAATAGAATACATAAATCATTTTGACAATATATCATTACAATATTAAGAGTAAAGTGTTGCAATATGATAAAAAAATTTCTCTATTCATGATTAAAACAGAAGTAAATCTAATGCATTTACTTATACATTTCATTATGATGAACTGTCTAGATATGAATCTAATTGACATTAGATTTATTAAATCTAATTATTCTCAATTCCAAACTAATTATGATAATCGTAATAGAAAATTTTATTTTGATTTCTTGAATACTTTAAAACTATTTCAAAGTATGGTAAAAGTATTTGTTTTCTATTAAAACATTGTAAAAATAATTTGGATATTAAAGTATTATATATTTAGTATTTGAGAATGAGTTTGTGATTTTCAAAACAAAAGGAATGAAAATTTAAAAATGAAACTTTTTACTTATCAATATATAGCATATATTAAATAATATTGTCATGGAACATCTAGGTTCTCATCATAGCAGAGAGATACTATGACCTTTTAGGGAAACAACTATTTATATGACTTTATCATATACTATAATACACAAAATAAAAATCATTATGTGATAAATAGTTTATTTTCATTATAAAAATGAAAATATGTTATCATAAGGTACACAAAAGTTATTTCATGGGAACTAACTCCAATAGAGAACCACTTACACTAGATCCAACTTCTAACAGTCTTTAGTTTTCTAGCTCCTACAAGATAATCATGCTTCTACTAAGATAGGTCTTTAGTCAAGGGTTTGACCATGTTTTCTTCCATTGTAAATATTCTTTCAGCAACTTTACCCCTACGAGAAAAATCCCTCAAGTGGTGATACTTCTGAAGTATATTCTTCATCAATTTGTGTGCCCTTGGCTCTATTACAAGAGCCACCACTGTAGTATTATCATAATAAAATATGATAGGGTATTTACATAAAGGTGCCACATCAATATCTGGGAAAAAATTCATATCCAAATGGATTCCTTAGATACATCATAAGCCTCTATTTTGTCAGAATCCATTGAAGAATCAGTGAAAACTTGAATCTTTTAACTCTTCCAGTTCACAACCCCTCTATTTAGACAAAAAAATAATATCTTCACTATGTCTTCAGATAATTATGATTTATTTTAAAACTATCATCAGTATAACACTTGATTACTAGATCCTCATCCCATCTATACACCATGAACATATTCTTAATTCTTCTCAGATACTTAAAGATATCTTTAATATGAGACCAATTCTATTCTCTGGGATCAACTTGATATATGACTACCATGATCAATATATAGAAAACATCAAGTCTAGTGCATAATATAGAATACATGATTGATTATATCAATGAAGCATATGGGATCTTACTCATTCTCTGTTTATCATATTGTGTCAGAGGAAACATTTTCTTAGAAAGATGTATACCATGTGACACTAGAACTAATACCCTCTTGACTTGTTTCATACTAAATCTATTTAGTATCAATTCAATGTATATACTTTAACTTATTCCAAGAATCCTCTTGTATACATAAAAAATAATATTGATCCCTAAAATATATGTTGTTTCACCCAAGTCCTTTATAGAGATACACTTGTGTAACTAGTCCATAACATACTGTAAAATCGGTATTTAATTTATAATATGTAATATTTCATCAACATATACTACTCGGATAACGAACAAATTTCCACTAAACCTCTTGTAAACACATGGATCACATTCTTTTTTAATGAAACCAAATTATCTTATAGCTTTATTGAATCAAGTATTTCTTTATCTAGATGTTTTATTTAATCCATAAACAGATATCTGCAACTTTTATATCCTTTTCGCATCTTCTGGAGTCACAAACCCTTCTAGTTGTATCATGTAGACATTTTCTAGAAGGTTCACAATAAGAAAATTTGTTTTTAAATCCATCTTAAAAATTTCATAGTCAGGGTAAGATACTATAGAAGGTAGAATTATAATGGATTTGAACATGGAAACTGGTGAAAAGGTTCCATAATATCATATTCCTTGAGACTATTAAAACCCTTTATCCACTAACATTTCTTTATGGTAATTTATTTTACCTTCTATGTCAATTTTTCTCTTGAATACCCACTTTCACCATACAGTCATTACATCAACTATAACATCGATAAGAACCCAAACATAGTTCTAAAAAGTGGAATCCATTTTAGAATTCATGGATTAATTCCATCATGCAGCTTCTAAGCTCTCTAATACCTCTTTGTGTGAGAGATACTCATCATCGTCAACCAATAATGATTAACCATATTTGGTGACTAGAAAACAACATATCTCTAGTTTTGTTACCTCTATAGTGATGCATCATATTACTTGTGTTTCAAGAACTACGTATTAAATAGGGACCTATAGAATCTTTTCATGCACCAACTTCTATGTATCTTGATCATCAACTTCATCAAATTCATTCTTTCTCCCACTATCCTATTTAAGTATGCGCTCCCTCTTAAGTAAGATTAATTTTCTAGTGATAGTCACTTTCTTCTATAAGGGTTTGTATATGTAGTATCCATTTAGTCCCTTAGGATACACTATAAAGATACACTTTGTGCACCTAGGTGCTTGTTTTTTCCTAATAAGGCATTCTCAAATCCCTTGAAACCCCATACATGTGTATGCGACAAAACAATTTTCATTCCACACTATAACTAAAATGGAATTCTATTTTCCGCATTAGTTGGCACTTAATTTAGTTTGTATACTACAGTTTTTAATTCATATCCCTGAAGGGATAATGGAAGATCTGTATGGATCATCATCTACCTTACCAAGTCTAACAGGGTACAATTCCTCCTTTCAATAACACCAATCCAATGTGGTGTGTAAGGTTGAGTGATTTTAAATCCCAAACTCCAATAAAAAGTCAATAAAATATTGGTTAATATATTTACCACCTCGATCTGATCAAAGCTTCTTTATCTTATTTCCATGATGATTATCTAATTCATTCTTCAATTCATATAATTTCTCAAAGGACTCAGACTTATACATCATTAAGTAGACCTATCCAATTTTACTCAAGTCATTGGTAAAATTTATGAAGTAATAATACCCACATATATCTTCTACTAGAATTAGTCTACACGCATCAATATGTCCCAATACTAAAATCTCGATTGTCCTTTCACCCTATCCACCATATGGAACTTTGGCCATTTTTCCTTATAAAAAATTACGACATCTTTCAAGTGGATTTATATCAAAAGATTCTAAATAACCACCTTGATAGATATTTTTCAAATTATTTTCATTTATGTGAACAAGAGGAGATTCCCTATCTAGGTGTTATATGAGTCATTTGAATATGATTTTTTATCTATTTATAATACTTTTTTTCTTAATTTAATACATAAAGACCATTTTTTAAATGTTCCATACATATCATATGTTGTGTTTATAGAATAATTTTTTTGAAATTTTAAAATAATACCATCTACATTTAGTAATGATATAGAAATTATGTTTTTAGTAATGTTTTGTACATAATAATAATATCTTAAAACCAATATCATTCCTATTATAAATTAAATGCTGTAGTCACTGAATTCTAGAGTACCCACCCTCACACCAATGATAGCTCAAAAATACACGTCTGCTCTACAAATCTTTCAGAATCTACTTGCATCCTACATTTTGATACATATGTGAGATTGTTTGCCTCTGGAATTGGGGATGATTTTATTGATTTAATATTCAAACATTCCAAGCGGTTTCTAACGGTTTTGTTCGTAGAACCAGAAACATCTAGTGATTCCATATCCATTTGAACCTACTTTCCAAAGGTAGGTGCTCATTAGTTCTGGACTGATGAGGCTTAGGAATTTGCATTGGTCTAGAGGATGGGAGGTCAGACTCATAACACTTTTTTGAGGGGAATTATTGTCTACTCTTAGACTCTCTTTATAGATTTAAGTTATATTTGTGAATCCTTATTACATTACCAAGTATAAAAGAATCTTTCCTTTAGATCTAACAATAAATGATTAATATTTAGGAAATTTAGAGAATCTTTTATATGTATTTGAGGTTCTTCATCGATAGAGAATCATCTGTATTTGTTATAGATTCTTATTCAATGGTATCCTTTGATACATAAAAGTCTCTTGGTCATTATGATGATCATACTAGTTTTAAATCCACTCAGTGGGGGCACTTGAAGTTTATTATCATTTAGAAAGACATTGATTATTTTAGAGTTGGGATCATACCCACAGATGGGCTACCTACGTATCCATTGTTTTGGAAAAGGAATCAGAACCCACATAGTTCGAGTAAGGGAGTATGATGCTTATTCATGATTGATGGCTCAAAGAAATATTTCATGATTACTTTTACACTCTAAGCTCACGTGAGCCATGCTCATTGTGAGAAACAAGAGGTATTGGAGAGACCAGACAATTGTTCCATGAAAGATGTAATGATGTGGGGCTTATGTGTGTATGACTTCCCAAATAGATGAGGATTAAGATTTAATTTTGGAAAAAAATCCAGGAACAGGGTCCATAAAGGTATATGTGCTTCATGGATATTTGGATACTCTAATCTTGGAGCTTACTCCTGAGGAAGATTCCCAAGTTAGGAGGGGACTTATGATTGGGTTTTACTCCTAAGAAGCAAGCCCAGATCAAAAGGAAATTAAGATTGGTTAAGAGAGATTAAGGCTGGGGCTAACTCCTGAGAAGAAGGCCCAGGTCAAGGGACATGACAAATTAAGGGACTTGGGGCTTACTCCTGAAGAGGATGCCCATGTTTGAGACTAGGGTCTACTCCTAAAAAGTAATCCCATGTTAAGAGAATTATGGTTGGGGCTTACTCCTAAGGAGGATTCCCATATTTGGTAACTTTATGATTGTGGCTTACTCCTGAAAAGGATGACCAGATTAGGGGACTTGCGGCTTACTCCTAAGGAGGATGCCGAAAATTAATGGGAATTATGACTGGGACTTACTCCTGAAAAGGATGCTTGGGTTAATGAGGACATGGGGCTTACTCCTAAGTAGGATGCCCATACTTGTGAACTTTGAGACTGGGGCTTACTCCTGAAAAGGAATCCCAGGTTAAAGAGGACTTGAGGATTACTCCTAAGGAGGATGCCCAGATTTGAGAATTATGACTAGAGCTTATTCCAGAAAAGGATGCCCAGTTTAAGGGGTTCTCTCATCTTAAATGATGATTTTGAATGAATGAAATCTCAATATTTACTGAAATAAAGATGTGTAAATCACAAGGTTTTGAGAGATTTTCCAAACAATTCCTTTCATATAAGGAAGTTAATCAAGAAACCATACCATAAATGGGTTTGAAGAATGACTTAAAGACTAAATCATGAATAGGAGAGGTGGAATGGTATCAGAGGGGTTAAATGGGCAGGAAGGGCACCCAAAAAGGCAGGGGCACTCAAGTCCTTGTAGGCGCACAGGTACTGTGTGGGCGCGTAAGTCCTGGTCTCACAGGTATACCTGTACGACACATGGGTAATTGCGCGATTGTTAACCAGTATGGTAACACTTGGGCGATTGTAACACCCCAAAATTTTATGAAAAATATTCTTTTTAATTTCATTAATGTCTTGTGTTGTACGCTACACCAAAAGAAGCTTTCACAACATACATCCTTGACTTGACTTCCATTACACGCAATCACGACCTTCCTCGATAGCGTGTGTAGTACGCAATAACGAGTTTCACTAAACAGCAATATGCTATTAAAATATTATTAAAACTAGCCGTTATGAATAGTAATAACCACTTTTTGAAATTTTTTAAATTTTATTTTTTTCAAAATGGACTTTATTTTTGGATTCGTAATATCGAAATTAGCTTAGGGTGAAATTTTTGTACTTTTCGGGTAACTTTCATTTTCTGATGAATATTGAAAATTACTAAATTTTAATTAAAAAAACTTTTTTAATCGAAATAATTAATAGTGATAAATTATTAATTTGAGTGGTTTTAACGTATATTTAGAATATATTTTTACAATTCAATACAATGTTGGTCATTGGATGTAATTTCACATTTACACTAGACATAAACAAGTGTTGATCTTTTGATAGTTATTATCTATTAAAAACACGCTATTTGTTGTGAAAGCGGAAATTAATTATAAAATTATTTAATTCAACTTATATGTTGGGAATTTTGTAAAATAGAAATCATTTTTGAATTCGGAATATCAATTATAGCTTAGGGTGAAATTTTGGCATTTTTCTGAAAAACTTCAATTTTTGATTAATAGTGAAACTACTAACTGGTAGTTAAAAAAATTAATTTTTTCATAAATCGTAATTTTACCACTTCTGTGAATGGAATTTCAAAAATCCGAGAGACACGGTTGATTTCAGTAAGTAAAATGTGGTTCAATGAGATAAAAATAATTTTAGGTGAATAGTAACTTTTTACTTTTATTTGCCACGGTTAAAAGTAAATAGGGTAATTAAGGATAAAATGATATTAATATTACCCTAACACATGTCCTAATCCTATTGTAAAAGTTTATCTCGACCAAAAACAACCATAAGTATAAAATATTATCATTTAGGCCCACTTGGATTAGATTAGGACATTTATTATTATTTAATTCAAAGAAGAGTTAAAATAGTTAAAATCAAAGTTTATTTACTAAAACATTTTTAATATAGGGTTATGCATAATATAATTTCGACTATAAATATTCATTAGAAAGATAAAAAGATTTCCTACATAATGGTATTTTATTTGTAATTCTTATACTTTAAATAAGTTAATTTATTTATGACACAACGATGATGTAGTAATTACCTTTTTTAGAAAATATTAACATAATTGATGTTATAAATGCCCAAATAAATGTAATTTTAGACTTTTAATGACTTACACTAATTTTCTAGGTTAATATGACATGTTATTGTTGATTTAAGTAATTTTTTTCGAACTTATCATTCTGTTAGAAATTTCATAAAAAACATGTACCAAATAGTGTCAAAATTGATATAAATTAGTTTTTAAAATAAATATTATATTATTAATTGTTATTTAATTCCTAAAAATCTCCGTTTCGGCCAAATGACTTATATAAGGATATATATATTAATAATAAACAACTTGGGGTTCTTTTGGCTTGATATAGTAAGTTTATTAACCATATAGTGTAAGAAAACAAAAAGACACGGTAAAAGTTAAATTATTTAACTTAGAGTTAAATATAATTGATAAGGTTAAAATAATAACCTAAACTTGTCTAAATCCTATTTGATTAGAGTATTTCGACCCATCCCCACTTTATCATCGAAATAAGACCATTTGGAACCATTATAAACCGAATTTGACCTTAATATAAAATAATATTTTGATATTTTCCTAAGATGCCCCTCTCCTACCTTATAAAAAGGAACCTCCTCCCTCTCCTCCTCACACCAATTTGAGCATTCAAGGTCGGACAAACCCTGCCAAAATCTCTTCTCCACTTTCCTATTATCATCCTAGAGGTCCTGGTCTTCTTCAAAGACCATCCTTAGTTCTTTTAGTGGAGGTTAAGTGAAGGCGCGTCAAAACGAGGTAATATCCATTACCGATCTTTTTCAATTTCTTTCTTCTTCAACTTCTTCTTCATTAGTTGTTTCATGATAAAGTAATAACATCAGTATTTCTTATATACTGATATGTTATTATAAATATGAAACAACTCTAATTAACCTTCTATCCATCCTACGGAAAAAGGAGATCACCGCGCGTGCGTACGTACGGAATACTGTCTCCACGCCGTGGTGTAATCTATTTTCCGCAACCACCTTAATTGGATGGGTATAATGGTGTAATGAGTAACTATATATGATTATTATAAAGTGATATTGATACTGAAATATTATACATACACTTCAACACAATTCCATGACCATGGGAACGATATCATCGCTCGTGCGTACGTACGGACTACCGTCTCCACGACACGATGAGATTCATTCTCAATGATTAACCATTCATGAATGATTATAAAGTATATATAATAAGTACTAATGAAATATATTTCATAATAATGATACTGGATTTATGTATATTTATATGTATTTCATCTACTTAATTCCATTCAATTCAATAAGGAAACGAAAACAGCGTTCATGCGTACGTACGAACTACCGTCTCCATTAACGGTGTATTTCTTTCCATTTACTGATTTATTATATATATGTATATTCTGAATATATATATATAAATCGTGTTTTATATTCTGGAATTATGTAATCATGATCTAATAATCATATGAATAATTACAAGTCAAAACACGGACGACAAATGAAACAATTTTACCCAAAACGCTCTTTAACATGGAATTTACAAAAGAATAGGTAATATAAAGTCATCAGTGAACCATATATGATATCATAACAATGAATATGATTCTATAATAATTCTATGACATTATTTAAATCATTATACAAGAGGTTTGGACACTTACGAAGCAAATCAGACCTAAGGTAAGGGAAATATCACAATCTCATTTTTATCCGAGATTGTTTATACTTTGGCATTTACTGGGGTGTATTTTATCATCCACATCCATTTTCCTCAATATTTAATATTATTTTCATTCACCTACAATTGTTTAAATCCTATTTTACCCTTCGGTGAGTTTTTAGTAAAATATATGAAAGGAATCTTTTGTCGTTTTTCGTACGAGGTACTTTTTTGACTTTTCCGACAAAAGTACGAAGAATGTTTTTTATAACTTATACGGCATGAATGGATTTTTAAAAAATTATTTCCAAGAATCTTCCTTTACAAGTTTCCAAGTTTATTTTTAATCAACTTCTTTTAGTTTAGAATTGTACGACATGTTAAGAAAGGAAAAGTGTTTTTGAAGCAGAAATGATATTTTCCTCAAGAATGGAGTTCAAGTGTTTTATCAAAATTATTTTCCATATAAGAGAATAAATGGTTCTATTTTTATCCCTATTATTACATTTATTTTATTATGTTGTGATGGAATTATATTTTTATGAATTCCTTTATCTTATATGAATTGTTTTATGATGTCACGATGTTTAAGATTCCCATTTTTATTACATGGGTTATGCTATGATGTATGGTTTTTCTGATTTTGTGGCATACATAAGAATGGTATCATTTTGAGATGGGTGGGACCTATATCTCCCTCCCATGAATTGGGTAAAGATTTTATATCTCATGAGATAGACATGGATTTAATGGTATGTTATACCGGTTCAGTGAAACAGGACTGAGACGAGGGTGACTCGGTTCAGAAAGGGACATTGTCCACTAAGATAGTCTTGGAAATGAGTCTTGACTAACAAGAAATGATTCTCTATGATTATGTGTGTATGACACAAAGTTTCATTTTTTAAGTTATGATTATTGGGATTTCATTTCACTACTATGATTTATCCCATGTTATGAAATTATGCTCTCTTTTGCAGGTTTAGATTTCCAAAAGTTATGTTCTTATGAATATGATGTGATTGATTTTTCTTTTGTTTACACTTACTGAGTATTTGAGCTCACCCTTTTATTTTTTATTTTCCCCAGGATATAAAGAAAGGTTTTAGGTAAAAAAAGGGAAGATCTTTATGGGAGATATTGAAGATCTTTCACCATGATTAGAAGATTACGTTCCGAGTTTCCAAAGACACTAAACTATTACGATCCTTGTGTGTGTGTTTTTTTGTTATGTACTAAGTATTCCGTAAAAGTAATGTAATGTTCATGTACGTCAAGCTTCAGGTCTCTACAGTTGGTATCAGAGAAAAAGTTTAGTCACCCTTTGGAAACTAGGATGCGATAACATTAGTGAGATCCCTAGAGATATTTATAAGGTATTTCTAGGGATGTCCCTAAGGATAAGTATATGTATAGGGTACAGTCCTAGAACTACGGTAATGATCATAGAATTTAACCTAAGATGTTAGATATTGAGGATACTCCACCTTTATTATGTTGTTTTCCCTAGCATGATTTTTTCCTCTCACACTATTCTTTTTTGGGTTTTACAAAATGGCTGGAAACAAGATGATTCACGATAATGGAGGATATGATGGACAATGGAATGATATTCTTCATATTGAAATGGGATTTGGAAGTCCAAACACCATTATTATGCCGAATCAGCAATCTCATAATATGATCAATAAAGTAAAATTTGGTATGTTTCCTGACTCGGCTAATAAGAGAAAGATGGAGTTTCATGATGATCATAGAGGAAAGAAAGTTCAATTTCCCCTATGTAAATCATGTGGGAAGAGGCATCAAGGAGAATGTTTCAAAGGAACTGGAAGATGCTTTGGGTCTGGAAAAGAAGGACACAAAGTAAGTAAGTGCAAAGGAAAAGGTTCATTTAACACCATGGATGAGGATAATGGTATTGCTACGACATCAACAATGGTTAAATGTTTTAAATGTGGAATGTACGGGCATTATGCAAACCAATGCCCTAAAGGAAAGTCTCATGAAGAGAATCAGTATGGTCGTATGGGAAGTATTTATGTTGATGATGATGAAGAGACTACAAATGATATGTGAGATGAAAGAATTTTTGAAGCTCAGTCAATGGTTTGAGAAGGTAGTGGAATGATTACATGTTTATCAAGTGTAATGTTGTATAAGTAATCTCATTGTACTATGGAATAAAGAGACATCTAAGGATTGTTACACTATTTTCTTTCCTATGTTTTTATATTGTATGATTAATGGTACTAGTAACCATGAAATGTTATTCAGATATTTTTTGGAAAGTAGATGATATGCGCATAATGAAGGAATAATAAGATAATGAGGTGTTTGATTGTATTCATGAGCTCATGACTAATATAAGGAGAAGATTATATCATGGTTTGAGTATATAGAAATTTGGATTTTGGTATGTGGAAAGAGTTAAATTTTAACTGCATTCATGTTTTCACTAAGGTTCAATGGGTATTCAAGAGAATACATGATTAAGGCATTTGAATGTTTGGAATGTGACCAACAAGACATATCTTATGATATATGGGGATCAACGACAGTATTAAATCTCTGGTAATCGTTTTCACTATATTATGAGAGTGGACTGCAGTATTATGGATAAGCCTAAAGACTAGAATGGAATATGTTGGACATAACATAGTATTGTTTAAGGATAGATGATTTTCGATATTATTGATGGGATGTTATAGTAATGTAGTTTTAGAAACAGGACAACCTGAGGACGGGCGACAGCCCATCGCATCGGACAAGGCTGTGGGAATCGAACCCACAACCGAAGTGCGACTGGCCTTTATCGCCTACCACTGGCCTACAGGAAGTCCCTGTTTAGTAGAAACTAGTTTTATTATATTAAGTAGTATGATATATGAAGTATAAGTCCATTTTAGGAACCATATATGATTAATCTCACTATATATCGACTTATGTATATAATTTTTGCTAACCTTTTGTTTGAGACAGATGGAATGACCCTTCATTCTATCACATGATATGATAACACTTCATGAATAACAAATTCAACTTCATTTATTTAAGAGATGAAGTGGAAATTGTTCAAGGCACGAACAACAGTGAGATTGTACCAAAATAAAGTAATTATTTATTCTAATTGAAATTTTCAATTTTAGGGAAATGATCTTGAAAACCAAAAATGTTGTCCTAGTGACCTTATATCCGATAAATTAGATGGTACCCTAGATCGTCACAAATTTATGGCTTTTTGATTGCTGGCTTTTCCATAGCCATGTTCCCTACCACTCTCCATCAGAACATGATGGTTAGATTTCTCTTCCATATCCATATTTTCACCTATGTGGAAACCCAGTGATTAGTTTATTTGGGTAACCGTTACATTTCATACTTTTATTTTTAGAGATTGGTTTTGGTATTCCTTTTTACGATGTGGGTTTCTATTAAAGATACTTTTAAATAATAAACCATTTATAACCCTGACGAATTTCGAGGGCGAAATTCATTTTAAGGGGGGTAGAATGTAACACCCTGAAATTTTATGAAAAATATTCTTTTTAATTTCATTAATCTCTTGTGTTATACGCTACACCAAAAGAAGATTTCACAACGCGCATCCTTGACTTGAATTCCATTACACGCAATCGCGACCTTCCTCGATGGCGTGTGTAGTACGCAATAACGAGTTTCACTAAACAGCAATATGCTATTAAAATATTATTAAAACTAGCCGTTATGAATAGTAATAACCACTTTTTGAAATTTTTTAAATTTTATTTTTTTCAAAATGGAATTTGTTTTTGGATTCGTAATATCGAAATTAGCTTAGGGTGAAATTTTGGTACTTTTCGGGTAACTTTCATTTTCTGATGAATAGTGAAAATTATTAAATTTTAATTAAAATTTTTTTTTTTAATCGAAATAGTTAATAGTGATAAATTATTAATTTGAGTGTTTTTAAAGTATATTTAGAATATATTTTTACAATTCAATACAATGTTGGTCATTGGATGTAATTTCACATTTACACTAGACATAAACAAGTGTTGATCTTTTGATAGTTATTATCTATTAAAAACACGCTATTTGTTGTGATAGTGGAAATTAATTATAAAATTAATTAATGCAACTTATATGTTGGGAATTATTTAAAATAGAAATCATTTTTGAATTCGGAATATCAATTATAGCTTAGGGTGAAATTTTGGCATTTTTCTGAAAAACATCAATTTTTGATGAATAGTGAAACTACTAAGTGGTAGTTAAAAAAATTATTTTTTTCATAAATATTTATTTTACCACTTCTGTGAATGGAATTTCAAAAATCCGAGAGACACTGTTGATGTCAGTCAGTAAAATGTGGTTCAATGAGATGAAAATTATTTTTGGTGAATAGTAACTTTTTTACTTTTATTTACCACGGTTAAAAGTAAATAGGGTAATTAAGGGTAAAAATGATATTAATATTACCCTCACACATGTACTAATCCTATTGGACAAGTGTATCTCGACCAAAAAAAGCCTCAAGTATAAAATATTATCATTTAGGCTCACTTGGATTAGATTAGGACATTTATTATTATTTAATTCAAAGAAGAGTTAAAAGAGTTAAAATCAATGTTTATTTACTAAAACATTTTTAATATAGGGTTATAAATAATATAATTTCGACTATAAATATTCATTAGAAAGCTAAAAATATTTCCTACATAATTGTATTTTATTTGAAGTTCTTATACTTTAAATAATTTAATTTATTTATGACACAACGATGATGCAGTAATTACCTTTTTAAGAAAATATTAACATAATTGATGTTATAAATTCCCAAATAAATGTAATTTGAGACTTTTTATGACTTACACTAATTTTATAGGTTAATATGACATGTCATTGTTGATTTAAGTAACTTGGTTCGAACTTATAATTTTGTTAGAAATTTCATAAAATCATGTACCAAATAGTTTCAAAATTGACATAAATTAGTTTTTAAAATAAATATTATATTATTAATTGTTATTTTATTCCTAAAAATCTACATTTCGGCCAAATGAATTTTATAAGGATAGATATATTAATCATAAACAACTTGGGGTTCGTTTGTCTTGATATAGTATGTTTATTAACCATATCGTGTAAGAAAACAAAAAGACACGGTAACAGTTAAATTATTTAACTTAGAGTTAAATCTAATTGATAAGGTTAAAATAATAACCTAAACTTGTCTAAATTCTATTGGATGAGAGTATTTTGACCCATACCCACTTTAACATAAAAATAAGACCATTTGGAACCATTATAAACCGAATTTGACCTTAATATAAAATAATCTTTTGAGATTTTCCTAAGATGCCCCTCTCATCCCTTATAAAAGGGAACCTCCTCCCTCTCCTCCTCACACCAATTTGAGCATTCAAGATCGGCCAAACCCTGCCAAAATCACTTCTCCACTTTTCTAGTATCATCATAGAGGTCCTGGTGCTCTTCAAAGACCATCCTTAGTTCTTTAAGTGGAGGTTAAGTGAAGGCGCGTCAAAATGAGGTAATATCCATTACCAATCTTTTTCAATTTCTTTCTTCTTCAACTTCTTCTTATTTAGTTGTTTCATGATAAAGTAATAACATAAGTATTTCTTATATACTTATATGTTATTATAAATATGAAAAAACTCTAATTAACCTACTATCCATCCTACGGAAAAAGGAGATCACCGCGCGTGCGTACGTACGGAATACCGTCTCCACGCCGTGGTGTAATCTATTTTCCACAACCACCTTAATTGGATGGGTATAATGGTGTAATGAGTAAATATATATGATTATTATAAAGTTATATTGATACTGAAATAGTATATATACACTTCAACACAATTCCATGACCATGGGAACGATATCATCGCTCGTGCGTACGTACGGACTACCGTCTCCACGGCACGATGAGATTCATTCTCAATGATTAACCATTCATGAATGATTATAAAGTATATATAATAAGTACTAATGAAATATATGACATAATAATGATACTGTATTTATGTATATTTATATGTATGTCATCTACTTAATTTATTCAATTCAATAAGGAAACGAAAACAGCGTTCATGCGTACGTACGGACTACTGTCTCCATGAACGGTGTATGTCTTTCCATTTACTGATTTATTATATATATGTATATTCTGAATATATATATATATAAATCATGTTTTATATTCTATAATTATGTAATCATGATCTAAGTAATCATATGAATAATTACAAGTCAAAAACACGGACGACAAATGAAACAATTTTACCCAAAACGCTCTTTAACATGGAATTTACAAAAGAACGTGTAATATAAAGTCATAAGTGAACCATATATGATATCATAACAATGAATATGATTCTGTAATAAGTCAATGACATTATTTAAATCATTATACAGTAGTTTCGGACACTTATGAAGAAAATCGGACCTAAGTTAAGGGAAATATCACAATCTCATTTTTATCCGAGATTGTTTATACTTTGGCATTTACTAGGGTGTATTTTATCATACACATCCATGTTTCCTCAATATGTAATATTATTTTTATTCACCTACAATTTTTTAAATCCTATTTTACCCTTCGGTGAGTTTTTAATAAAATATTTGAAAGGAATCTTTTTTCGTTTTTCGTATGAGGTACTTTTTTGACTTTTCCGACAAAAGTACGAAGAATATTTTTTTTAACTTATACGGCATGAATTAATTATAATTGACTCAATTCTTTGACACTTTATCTGAAAACATATTACCATACTCAAGTATGAGGGAAAATATGTAAATTATGGCTTAAGAATATTTTAATTTAAGGAATGATATGAAAAAAGAGATAAAAGGCATTAGAAGAAGTAGTTTTCAATAATGAAGTTACTATTATTTAACAAACCTATTAGGGGGTTGAATTTTACAGGGCCACCTAATGGAATTGGCTGCATAGTCAAATAAATAGTATCTTTTGTCTAACAAGTCTGTTATGTAGATAGTTTATGCAAGGCTGCCTAAGGGCACGTGCTGCATAGTCAGGCAAAAGAACACTCAGAAATTTAATTTCCTAGTGCTAAAAAGCCGGTGAAAGTTTATGGAGATTCAAATTTTCCAAAGTATAGAGTTTTCTGTATGGAAATAGGTACTTGAATATGGAGAAGATATTTCCAAACAAGATTATCGAAGAACTGAATGGATATCACTCCTACGAAGGTCTGACCCAAATGTAGGGAGGAGAATATAAACCATAGACTTGAATACTTTCAGATCATGAAAAAGGATATGGTAAAAATATGTTAAGGATGACTATTTTTGCGGATCCCTACATACTTTCATTTAAGACCAATAAGGACAAAAGAGGATTTCTTCCCAAGAATGAAGTTACCAGTATCCGACAAACCTGTTAGGGGGTTGAATTATGCAGGGCCACCTAATGGCATTGGCTGCATAGTCAGATAATAGTATCTTTTGGCTGGCAAATCTGTTATGGAGACTGTTTATGCAAGGCCGCCTAAGGGCACGTACTGCATAGTTAGGAAAAAGAACTCTCAGAAATTTTACATTTTTGTGATTAAAAGTCAAGAAAAGGGTTATGAAGATCTGAAAATATTTATGTTTATGATTATGACACATAAATATGGGTATTGTCCAGTGTATACATAGATACAAAAATTAATGCTAACCATAATCATGTTGTGGTTGAGTCCTGAATTGAAATGTTGGAATTCACTACGTATCCTATAAGGATGGGAATCAAGACATACGTAGTTCTTGAACTACAATTTTACCTCATGTGGGACAAAAGGATTAGAGATCTTATTATAGGGTCATAGAGCTTGGACCATTATAAGAAATACACAGTGTGTGTCTTCATGGGGACTTTTCAGCCAGGGGCTGAAAGTGGAATTTGGGGTTAGGCTCAAAAGACTTGGGGCTGGATTCGAGGGACACTCGAATTTTCCTATGTATCCCATAAATATGGGAATCAAAACCATGTAGTTCTAGAACTACCCTTTGTACAAATTTGGTTCGTACATGTGAAGGGTGAAAGGGGAATTTAGTGAAATGATGGTTTAACCCCAGATAAAAGGTTTGGGCATTGCCATGTATGCACATAGTCTTTGAAGTGAAACATGATTGAAAAATCAATGTAAATAATGGTTCCCTCTCAGGTGAGGGTATCAAATAATATTGTAGTTTATTTTCATGATGGACAAAAGTGTAGTATATTTTAACGTCCTATAACAAGGAAGAAAGTGAACCAATGTAAAGATATTGATTCTAGGGTCCGTTTCATGAATCAACATCGTATGAGATGGAGGTGAACCGATGTGAAGAGATTGGTTTTGGGCTTGAGCCTTGGGAGGTTCCCTGCGTACCCAGCCTGGAAGGCAAGGATAAAAGTCCGCATAGTTCAATTAAAAAATGAATTAATGACCGAGTTGTTCTTGGGGACGACGACCTAAATAAAAAAATGATGTTGGGACTTACGCATGGGTAGTGGACCAGAGAGGGTGTTATGGTTGAAGGTTTCTCTAGGATCACGTGAGTCATACTTGTTGTGAGAAACAAGAGGTAGAAACAAACCTAATGATGCACAGTTTAATGTCATGTAGGACATATGAAGGGACTATGCAGTTTTAAGGTCTTCCAGTTAGGACTATTGGTGATGCACAGTTTAATTTCATGTAGCAGGGACAAAGTACAGTTTAATGTCATATAGGATGTATTAATGGATATTCTGTATAGTTTAGCATCATGTAGTTAGGACGATGGGGACAATATAGTTTAATGTCATGTTGGAAAAAAGAGGACTTTGCAGTTTAATGTCATGTATTAAGGACAAAAGAGTACACCATTTAACGTCATGTTGGACGTATTATGGACTTTTTCATAGTTTAATGTCATGTTAGATGAAAAAGGGACGATACAATTTTGCGTCATGTTGGACGTAAGTGCCAATAGTTTAAGTTTATATGCATGGACCATGGGTTATGTAGTTTAACGTCGTGTGGGATGAAAGTAACACAAATAGTTTAAGGTCATATGTATGGACCATTGTTGTATAGTATAACGTCATATAGAAAGGATGATGAAGGGGGAACAGTTTAATGTCATGTTGGACATATGTGAAAATAGTTTAGGGTAATATGCATGGGTTGTTGATGATGCAGTTTAATGAATTGCTGGATGGTGGTGCAGTTTAAGGTCATACCGGACCAATGAAGATATATTTTGTGTTTATAAAAAATACTTCTTCAAAAATCTGGCATTGGTTAGAGTAGTGATGAGTTCTCCATCCATCGAGATTAATGAATAAGCTCGATTGGAGTAGACCCTATGTATTGACTAAGGTCCTTCGCATTTTGGCTCAAGCTTGGGAGGTTTCGTTCCTGGTATCATTGGAGTTCTGAGAACTAATACCAATTCTCCCTATGTGAATGAAGGAAGATGAACTTTTTTGTTAAAAGCCCGTGATATTCGATTCTGATAGACTTCCAAGTGGTGAATTGTGCACAATTGTTTCTCATCTAACCGTTCCAATTCACTCAATCACTTTTGAGATTGTTCATCTGTAGATGATTGATCAAAAATGGAAACTATGAGCGAGGGTAGTTGAACTTCAATTGCCAAAACTGCTTCCGTTCCATATACCAATGAATATGGAGTTGACTGAGTTGTAGTGCGGGTGGTAGTCCGATAAGACCATAAATCATGAAAGAGTTTATCAGGCCATGATTTCTTATCTTTATCCACCATCTTTTGGAGTATATTTGACAGAGTCTTATTAAAAGATTCTATCTGGACATTGGCCGCTGCATGATACTGAGATGAATGGTGGGATTTGATGTTGTATTCTTGATACAATTTCTTCACCTCGGATGAACAGAAGTTGGTTCCATTGTCCGTCAATATGGTATGAGGGACACCAAACATGGTAATGATGTTAGACTTGATGAAGCTAACAATTCATTTAGAACATACTTCCTTGAGAGGCATTGCCTCTGCCCATTTGGAAAAGAAATAAGTAGCAGTAAGAATATACTTAAACTACTTGGTCGTAGCTGAAGGGTAAGGTCCCACCACATCCATTCCCCATGTGGAAAATGGCCACGGGTATTTAGAAGTATGATGCAACTCTGGAGTTTGATGAATGAATTTGGCATGTGCATGGCATGAATGACACTTCGTTGTGAAATCAACATAATCTTGTATCATTGAAGGCCAAAAGTATCCAAGCCTTCAAATCTAATCAGATAGTCTATGTATAGACTGGTGGGAAACACAGACTCCTACATGCACTTCTTTCATGACATTCATTGTCTCTTCACCATTAATGCATCCGAAGATAACTCCATCAAAACCACGCTAGTAGAGAATTTTCTCTAGGTGATCTGGGCTATCATAAAGAGTAAAATTTACCACACATCACCAGATTTGTTCTTTCTTGGCTCTATCAGGTGGAAGTGTTCCATTTTGAAGGTATTCCCTAATAGGTGACATCCATCCTATAGTATGACTATATGGTTCAGGAATGGGACTAATTTCATTAATTTACTCTGTTCTGATTCGAACATAAGGTGAAATTGCACGATGGTGGGAAATACTGATGGTTTTCTCGTCCTAATTTGGATAATCTAGAGCTGTGGATATATTATCTAGTGAATCATCTTGAGAATTTTGTGATCATGGGACATAAGAAAATGTCGGTTCCGAAGGGAATTCCGCCCCTAACTCTCTGACGTAATCATACAATGGGATTAGTTCTTCTTTTCTGATGGCATAATCCCCATTGACTTGTTTGTTTACCAGGTCTAAATCACATTTCACCTTTAACTGATTCACTTGTGCTTGAAGTGCTAATTCCAAGCCTATGATGAGAGCTTGGTATTATATTTCATTATTGGTACCACCTTCCCACAATAAAAATGAATAAGGTAACACTGTCTTTTCTGGAGAAGTGAGCACAATTCCTAAGCCAACTTTGTTGAATTTCAGATTTTCCATTTTCCTCCCTGTTGGACTTCTGGAATCACCATCAAAATACATTTCCCATGCCTGAGGAATTTCTTGAATAGAGAAGACTTCCTCATCACGGGGTTCAATATCTGAAGATCTGTCTTCCAATGAAGGGTGTTCAGCCAGGAAATCCGCCAGAGCTTGGCCCTTTATCGCCTTTTGAGACACAAACTTAATATCAAATTGCCGCAAAATAACTACCCACCTTTCTAGACGTCCTATAAGAATTGGACTACTAAGGATGAATTTGAGTGGGTTATTGCGAGATACCAATTGGACCTCGTGATGTTGCAGGTAGTGTCTCAACTTCTGAACTGCAAAGATTAATGCCAGGCATCACTTCTCAATACTTGAATACTGGGTTTCTGATTCAAGCATAGTCTGACTGAGGTAGTAAAGGCTTTTTTCATTCCCAGCGTCATTCTTTTGAGGAATAAAGGAACCCAATGATCACTCTAGAGGTGTCACGTAGAGGATAAGTGGTCTTCCTTCAACAAGTGGCATGAGTATTGGTGGACTCAAGAGGTATTTCTTGAGAATATCGAATGCTTCTTGACATTCTTCAGTCAACTAATAATTGACTCCCTTCTTCATCAATTTGGTGAAGGGTAAACTTTTGCCTGCCAAATTGGCGATGAAACACCGAATATAGGCTAAGTGTCCTTTAATACCTCTTAATTTTTTAAAATTTCGAGGAGGTGACATACCAAGGATTGACTTTTTCTTCTCAGGATCGACTTCAATACCACGATGACGTACAACAAAGATGAGAAATTTTCCGGAGGTTACCCCAAAAGCACATTTTAAGGTGTTCATCTTCAAATTATGTTGTCGAAGCTTGCAGAATATGACTTCCAAATCTGCCAAGTGATTAGAACGTTTTTTGTATTTAACCACCAAATCTTCGACATAGAATTCAACAAACTTCCCTAAGAAGGGGTTGATGATATGATGCATGGCATGTGGATATGTAGCGCCCATATTCTTTAAGCCAAAGGGCATTACCCGATAGCAAAACACACCCTGAGGGGCTCTGTAGGCTATGGATTCCTCATCTTCTGGGGCCATTCGGATTTTATTATATCCAAAATATCCATCCATGAAGGAAAGTGCTTCATATCCATTTGTTACTTCAATTAAAAGTTCTGTAATTGGAACTGGGAAATCATCCTTAGGACAATGACGATTAAGATCTCTAAAATCGATGCAAACTCTTATTTTTACGTTCTTCTTCATTACATGGACAATATTAGCCAACAACATGGTATATTTAACTTCTTTTAAGAAGTTATCTTTGATAAGATTATCCACTTCAGCTTCAATTTTGGAAGCATAAGTTGGGTGTGTTCTTCTTACGGCTTGCTTAAATACTCGATGTTCTTCTGGTAAAACCAAATGATGAGTGGCCTCATCAGGATCAAGCCCGGGAATTTCTGTATAGTTCCAAGAAAATATATCTCTATTTTGCTTTATAAAGGAAATATACATCTGTTTCTCTTTAAGAGTCATGAATGCACTAATTAAAGTGGGGTGTGGATCTTCTTTTGTACCCAGATTTATTTCTCTGAGTTCATCCACAGTGGTAGAGATACCATCTTCAAATGTTGGAGGAGCATCTCTGAGATCTACTTCTTCTTCTTCATCATGTGTTATTTCTTCCATTTCTACATGCATATTAGATGATAAAGAAAAATTTTCATGATCAGAAGAGATGTCAAAATTTGCACATCTTGAAGAAGAAGCTTTCATTTCCGACCCGATTGATGATGAAGGGTCTTGTTTGGGTAATAAAGAGGAGATGATGGATTGAGAATCGACATCATTTTTCACCTCCGATTTTGCTATAACTTCTTCTGGCCAAATTGGATAAGTATATACTTGTTCGATTTCAACAGATGAAATGAATACATCACCATTTGGGCTTTCATCACTGCTTGGTGGGTTACCAATTTCTCCCATGTTGTCTGGCTCAATTGCCATAATTGAAATTATGGATCATTCCATAAGAGTATTTTGATTTGGGTCTATCTTGTCTATTTGACTGATAGGAAACACATAATCTATACTCACATGTGTAATTGGATTTACTGGAATCTTCTCCAATCCATATGGAGCATTAACTTTGGTAATCTCCTTTGTTGTGGATTTCTCCCTTCCTTTCGTGTGATATAATTCCGCCTCAATGTATTGAGACTCACATGTCTTGAATGGGGCCTTATCACCATACAATGTCCCAAGTTGACCGTGGAAAAAATATTTGAGAAATTGATGGTATGATGAAGGGATAGTCGCATGATGATGTAGCCAGGGTCTCCCAAGCAAGATGTTGAAGGCTGAGTCTTGATCAACAACCATGAAATCTGAATTGGATACAAGATCTCCAAAATAAGTTCTGAGTGTAACTTCACCCAGTGGTTCTTGTTCATTTTTATCATATCCTTGTAACATCATGGTAGAAGGAGATAAATCAGATTCTGTAAGGCCTAACCGACGAAGTGTACAAATGGGAATGAGGTTGACTCCTGAACCATTGTCAATGAAAGCTCTTCAGATGTCTACGCCATTGAACTTTCCAGATAAGTACAAAGGTATAATATGCCCATGCAAAACATCATCTTTATCTTCATTAGTAAAAGATATTATTGCATGTAATTCTGCAGTATTATTATCTATGTGAGAGATTTCTGCTGCAACAATTTCAGTTTCAAACTCATGGGGACTTGACAAAGCCTCAATGAGTGATTCCTGAAGATCTTTTGACAGATTCAAATCATCCAGAATTGATAACTTGGCTGGTACTTGGGCCAAGTGTTTCAATACATCATACTTTTGATCTAGAGGTCTGCTTTTCCCAACAAGAACATATAGTTTAGCATGTGTCATTTAAGTTGATGCTTTGGAAGTTGATGCATCATGTATTGGGATAGGAGTTGGCAATATTCCTGGTTTTGGAAGATTAGACCGATAAGATCTATTTACATGCTGAGAAGAAGAAGATGGAACCTTCAACCGGTCTTCCAAAATAACTATGCCAGGACTAAATTTTTTATTGGTAGAAGAACTTGCTTGTTCTTGTTGAGCTCACTGAAGGGCTCTACCATGAGTTTCTGTTGCGTACACAGTTCTTGAAGGGGTATAATTGGAATTGTGGTTTCTGAAAGATCCACGTCTTCTCCTGTATCATGAGACTCTGGAACTTCCTCTAATTCCTCTGTTTGATATAGGGAATTCAGGATCATCGAAATCGAAACTGCAACTGGCATATGGATCTGTTAATTGAATCATATTAACAGAACCAAAAATCAACTCTTCATCCGATGAGGATTCTGCCTGACTAGACAATTTAGGTTGTGCTGTTTGGTGGGGCGGTGCCTGTTGATTTGAAGTAGATGGCATGAAGTCCGCCCGAGTCAAAGAAAAGTTAGGCTTTGACACAAACTCATATTCTTCTGATTCTTTCTCTTTCTTGGAATTATGCCTCCCTTTTGAGGATTTTCCCTCTGAAGAGGACTTTGTTGTGGAATTCATGGCAGAAGGTACAATTGGTTTCTTCAATTGTGTTCGCAAAATAGCATGAGTTCAGTTGATTGTCTTTCTGACCATCCAATCATCATATGTTTCTGCATTTTTTCTTTTGACTTCTTGCCACTTTCCTTCCTCCTCTGGAACTGTAGTAGTAGCACATGCTACCTGGGCTGAAGATCCTTTCAGTTTGACTTGTCCCAAGTTGACCATCTTTTTGCAGGAGGTCTTTGAATACAAAACAATCCTGGATGGGATGCCCTGACATTTGAGTAAAGGGGCAATAATTGGGATGATCTTCATCTCCTTCCATGTTTAGCATCTTGCGAATTGGCAGTTGAACCAAATTATTCTCCAAAGATGAAATTAAGTAACCAGGAACTTGTTCATTTTGGAAAGAGTATGTTTTTCTCTTCAAATCCACAAATTGTTTTCGTCTTTGATCTCTTTGATCGTTTTGAAAAAACAACCTTTATTGTTGGTGCTCAGGAGGTGGATCCCTTCGAAAAGATAAAGGTTTTGAGGTAGAAGAAGGTACAGGTGCTTGTTTAATCATAACTATAGTAGTCTCTGCTTAACCCATTCTCCTTCCTAGAGCTGATGGAGTTACACGAGATGTAGCCTTAGTATGTATAAAAGAATCTTTAATTTGTTGAGCGATTGAAGTAAGGTCTCGAAACCCTCCTGTGTATTTCACAGGGATCAGTGGTGTGTGTAATTCCTCACAAATATTTTCCAATCATATTGGAAACAGTTCCTCTTGAGGGAGTTCTAAGCACAGGGAATATGTTAATTCCTTCCAGCGAGAAATGAAATGAGAGACTCTTTCATTATCCCTTTGCTTACAGTTTCTAAGATAGAAAACTATTCTCTATGGAAATTTTGAGCTGAATTGAAGAAGAAATCATTCACAGAGATCTTCCCATCTGGTAATTGACCGGGATTGCAAGCTTGTATACCAGACAAAGGTTGGTCCTTGCACGGTCCGTACGAAGAATCTGAGTTTTACTGCTTCTTGCTACTCCGGAGTTCCCATCATAGGATCACAACAAGACACGTAATGCGTTAAATGCTATTCAGGGTCTCCTGGTCCATTGAAAATAGGGAATACAGGGTTCCCAACACTGGATGGAGGTGAGATTGAATCTACCCATTCAGGTAAAAATTTCATTTTCGGTTGAACCTGCGCACATTTCCCTTCCATAGTTTCTAACTGAGCTGTTAATAACTCAATGGTAGATGTTAACTTTTGAGAACCATCCATTTGAATTTGTACTTGGGTAGGTGAAATGAATGGAGCTTGGACAGATGTGGTGGTTGGTGCTGCAACTGATGGTAGCACTGAAAACTGTTGTTGCACTTGACCTGTAGGATTAGACCTGTGAGGGTGTACTGATAGAGGAGGATATTCATGATCCATCTCAGTAGCTGCAACAAATTCCCTTGGCCGACTTACTCAAGCACACATAATAAGAAGACTCCCTTGAAATAGTTCTGCATTCAACCTCTTAATTCCTTCATTTCTTCCTCATGTTGTGCAAATCATTGCTCTAGTGAGAGAAATTGGACTTCTCCGGAGGAAGGATATGTAGCATGATTCTTTCCCCTCCCTTTGTTGGATCCATTTCTGAGAGGGGGAAGTGGGATACTTCAAGGATTACCTAGGTTCTGAGTAATCCTTTGATTTCGTGTACGCACACCTTCTTCATTTGTGTCGGTGCGTACATCTTCTTGAGCAGGAACCTCTTCATCTGAGTCCCCTGAGTGAGCCTCATCTGGTGGATCAACAACAACGACATTGATGACATTGATTGATTTATAATGCATCACATCCCTTATATCCGCATTTCTGTGATATTGTCTTCTTCCATGTCTTTGATGAGACATTGCCTTTTATTGATTCGAACCCTCAGGAACTTCTTGGCGAACCATAATTTGGAGGAAATCTCCTGATAATTTGTCTCTTCGTTCCTCTTGAGGCTTATTCCCCAATCGAGAAAAGACCAACTTTCTCTAAGGAAGGGATTGATGATTTGAAAAAATCCCCAGTCCAGTGGACTAGGGTTGTTCCTGCTATTCCCGCTCAACACCTCGAATCCTATTTGTTGATTATGAGGGTTAGTTTAAAATAGTCCTCGGTCTGGAAAGATGGGGTGGGTCTTTACATGTTATGTCTGAGACTTTCTTAAAATCCCTCCTGATCTTGTAAACCTTAGTCCAGAAATTAGCTGGATGCATTAACCTGTATCCACTTTTATCACCTGGTTCAAAATACCATTGGATGATTTCCAACACTTCTGTCACATGATGATGTGCTTGCTCCATACGAGAGGCATGTTCAATATTCTCATTTTCTTGATGCAGGAGCAATTCAATAACTTGTTCTCTCTATGCTTTATTTTTAGAGGAACTAGTTAAAGCCTGTACTTGGGAAATCATTTGATTACAAACAAACCCCATTGACTATGGCTTTCCATGGGCAATAACATTTCATGAGACCATTTTTGGAGGGCTTGGCTGACTGGAGAGCACCGTGAAATGTAGTTCTCCATGAACACCCCATCCTCTGACATGAATACCAGATGGGGCATTGGAAATTCACTGGAGCAATCTTCTTAATGCGCCAAGGAATGAACGCTGAAGGGTTCTCTTCTGCTTTTCAGACTTTGGATATCGAGAGACTGATAGAGATTCCAAGTCAATTTGACATTGTAACCCTTCTATTATCTTAAAATGATTTTCATATTCATCATAAGATAATACTTTATTATTCAACTGACAAAGAGTTTTCTATATGTTGAGACGATTATCATAAATTCCGTCTGCCATCCACATCTCTGGAATGTCATAATGAGAGTCATCCAGAGGCCAAAACATGATTGGCACTTCATCTTTCACCAGTTGTTTTCTCATTTCAGTATTTCCACTTTATTATTCAATGAAGATTCTTCTACCTGATTTGACCAGAGCTAGTTCTTCCTTGTTGGTTCATTGGATTCAAAAAGATTTGTAGAGAAACCACTGATCAAACTAGAAGATTCATGACTTAGGGGTGGTTCGATGAATGACCTACACCATAGACTATGTTCTGATTGAGAAAAGATTTCACGTTCTAGTAATGAAGCATCATACATGAATGGTTTCACATTTCCAAGTGCCTCAAGATAAGAGGGCTTTCTCGGCACTACATTGTCCACTGGAGAATTTTTCGGGCAATGTGCATCACTAATGCGGAGAGGACTTTCGCAGCAAAATTCATCATCATAGGGAGGACCACCATGGTGTGTTATAGTAAAATATGAGATCTCTTGCTCCTTGGTCCTCTGGCCACACAGAGGGTTATTGTAGCTCTCATCTGAAGATGAAACTTTGAGATCCACTGAATTTTCATGAAGCAATCCTTCAAGAGGAAGTTTATGTTGAAGACCTTTGGAATTAATGGTCCCACTATTGGAAAATGAGGGAGTAGAATCTTGAATTCTAGCAGATAACTGTATGAGGGCTCCAAGAACTCTATCATCGAGAAAGGCCTTTTTATAGATTGTCTTTTGATCTCTTGACTTTGCTGGGAGGGTCTTCTTCTTGGACGCCTTCTTACTCGCCTTAGAACCCACTTGTTGACGAAAGTGGCTACTCTAAGAAGGTGCATGTGCCTGATCAGGAGAGATGGACATCTTAGGCTGATAATATCCACTCAAGTCAGGTGTATGTGCCTGACTTAGTTGTCCATATGATATGAGAGAGTATGCCCCACAACCCTCTTGGACTGGAACAGATGTGTGTGTCTATTCTGGAGTGAACTGTTGATGTGTCACTCCAATTGTACAGATAGATTTATGTTTCTTTCCCTAAGATGTTGCTGAAGCTGTTATTATATCCTAGCAAGCATCCAGAATATGAGCATAGATTTGCTTCTACTCTTTCGCCATTAATAAAATATGCTTGGTGACTTCAGCTGCCGGAACGGGGTTTTACATCCATTCCGTGCTTGGAGTAGGTGTATGTGCCCGCTCATTTCCTCCTTTTCCTATCAGTGAATCCTGACAGTACTCAAGTGTGGCGGCAGAGAGTTGAGCCTACCTCCTGTTTATTGTCGGAGCTTTCTGACTGACTTCTCCGTGTGCTACCAATTGAGACTATTGGTATGATTTATTAATACTAGAATGTGTATGTGCCTACTGATTGTACTTCGCCAAACATGGTTGACGAGCTCCATCATATGTAGTCAAACGAGCCTATTGACTAGCTGATGATGTATAAATAGGTGTATGTTCCTGCCTATAGTACTCCACCAGAATTGCCTGGCGGGATTGATGTGATGCTTCCAGACGAGTCTGTTGGATGGTAGAATTAAAAAGGGCAGGTGCATGTGTCCGTTCGTTTCTTGCCACCAAGTTAGGTTGGTGGACTTATCCAGAGATGGCAGAGATGAGAACCTGCTCACTATTGACCGAATTCTACCTCTTCTGGTTCGTCTTGCCTGCTCGAGTTCGAGGAACCTGATCCGAACACCTGGAGTCGATACCCTCATCATGTTGAGGGCATACTGCCGCACGAGTCTGGTGGCGATGATTGATGGGATCCCTCGGGAAGGACTCCTTCTTCATTGAATTAAGGCCATGAGGGACCTTCTCATTCACCTCCCTAGAATATGGGAGTGAATGGTGATTGTGTTCTGGGGATAACGACCTGAAACGGTTAGAGATGGTGGTTAACACCACCTACTTCTTGATCACTAGTCGTCGTTGTTCGGACGACCAGTGTGAGTTGTTCATTTGGAGGGCTTGTCGGGCAGCCTCTAGAGTTGGGATGGTACCGTGTTGACGGTACTCCTTAACTAGCGCATTTGATACCCAGTGTTGAAGACACTTAGTAGGTGATGCCATCCTTTGAGGGGATGACGATCCAGCAGGAGTAGCAGCAGTGGCATTTGCAGTAGCAGTATTCGCAGGTGTGAACTTGAGAGCAGCCATTCTGTAAATACAGATGATCTTGGAAAAGAGTGCTTTCTTGATATAACATACCTAATCAATATCAATTCATCCACTACATCTTTTGGATGAGCACATATTTCAATGATTGTTTTGGTTGGACCTCTCATTGAGTTTTAAATAGGGGACTAAGAAATAGGTAAAACATCATTTTAACATCGTTAAGGATTCACGTCAGGTTCACCATTTTTTGTTTCCCTCGGAATTTGGGGATGACCTAGTTGATTGAAGGTTCAAACATTCCTATCGGTTTCTAACGGGTTTGTTCGTAGAACGGGAAACATCCAATGATTCCATATCCATTTGGACCTACTTTCCAAAGGTAGGTGCTCATTAGTTGTGAACTGATGAGGCTTAGGAATTTGTATTGGTCGAGGGGATGGGAGCTCGGACTCATCACACCTTATTTAGGAAAATTATTGTCTATTCCGAGACACTCTTTATAGATTTATGTTATGTTCGTGAATCCTTATTACATTACCAATTATAAAATGAGCTTTCCTTCAGATCTGACAATCAATGATTAAATATGTAGGAAATTTAGAAATCTTTTATATGTATTTGAGGTTCTTCATCGATAGAGAATCATCTGTATTTATTAGAGATTCATGGTCAATTGTATCCTTCGACACATTTATATAGAATTATCTTGGTCATTATGATGACCATGCTGGTTTTAGAGCCACTCAGTGGGGCACTTGAAGTGTATTGTCATTCAAAGGACAAGGATTATTTCAGAGTTGGGATCGAACCCGCAGATGGGCTACCTACGTATCCTTTGTTTAGAAAAGGAATCAGAACCCACTTAGTTCCAGTAAGGGAGTATGATTCTTATGCATGATTGATGTATCAAAGAATTCAGGATTACTTTTACACTCTGAGCTCACGTGAGTCATTATCGGTGAGAGAAGCAAGAGGTATTTGTGAAACCAAACAATTGTGCCATGAAAGATGCAATGATGTGGGGCTTATGTGGTTTTGACTGCCCAAATAGATGAGGATTAAGATTTACTTTAGGAAAAAAATCCAGGAAAAGGGCCCATAAAGGTTTATGTACTTAATGGAGATTTGGATACTCTAATATTAAGGCTTTCTCTTGAAGAGGAGGCCCAAATTAAGAGGGGACTTATGATTGGGTTTTACTCTTGAGAAGGAAGCCCAGATCAAAAGGAATTATGACTGGTTAAGAAAAATTAATACTGGGGCGTACTCCTGAAAAAGAGGCCCACGTTAAGGGACTTGAAAAATTAAGGGGCTTGGGGCTTACATCTGAAGAGGATGCCCATATTTGAGACTGAGGCTTACTCCTGAAAAGGAGGCCCATGTTAAAATAGGACTTGGGGGATTACTCCTGAAAAGGATGCCCAAGTTAGGAGAATTTATGGTTGGGGATTACTCCTGAAGAGGATGCCCATATTTGAGATTTTAAGACTGGGGCTTACTCCTAAGGATGATGCCCAATTTAGGGGACTTGGGGCTTATTACTGAAGAGGAGGCCCAAGTTAAATATTCTCTCATATTCAAAGGATTAAGTTGAATGAATGAAATATCGATCTTTAGTGACATAAAGATGTGTAAATCACTAGATTTTGAGAGATGTTCCACGGAGTTCCATCTAGGTAAGGAAGCTAAATCAAGAAATCATTCCATAAATGACTTTGAACAGTGTCTTGAAGAGTGTCTTGAAGAATGAATCTTCAATAGAAAATGTGGAATGGCATAAGAGTGGCGAAATGGGCAAGAAAGGCACCCAAAAAGATAAGGGTGTGCAAGTCCTGGAAGGCGCGCAGGTACTGCGTGGGCGTGCAAGTCTGTGTCACGCATGTCCTGGTGAAGGAGTAGGGCGGCGTGCAAGTTCGGTCGGTGCACAAGTCCTGGGCCTACAGGTATACCTGCGCGGCCCATGGATACTTGCGCGATTTTCAGACCTTAGAGTAATATTTGGGTGATCCTTGATCAATACCTTTAGAACTATCCCTAGAGGCTTTCCAGAAGATGGTGCGCATGTTATGACAAAGAAGTAGGGCGGCGCACAAGTGTGTCCATTTCCCTTAAGGATAAAACACTTAGGCGCACAAGTGTTAGTGAATTCTAACACATAGAACATACTCCTCTTGTTTAGACCATCCATTCTAGGTAATTAATTACCTTAAAAGTGTTCGGAAGACCTGAAGAAGAGACTTGGGAATTCAGAGCACTGTCAGTGAATTCTTGAAAAATCCTCTTGAAATGGGGGGCCCACAGGGTCTATTTATAGGCTGGAGAAGACCCCGGGCGATTATCCTTTAGGGCGCGCAAGACACTTGTGCGACCATTAGGTGGCACACTAGTATAATTGCGTGACAGTGATGGTACTTGTGCGACTCTTGTGCTTGTGGAGCCTTGTTCATGCCTTTGTCGATTTTTGATGATTTCTTCAAAGGATGAATCAATTTGTGCTAAGTCATTTTTCTTTTCATTCATTTAGACAATGTGACGAAAAGGAGCGTCAACAGCTGGGTCCTGAATTGAAATGTTGGATTTCACTACGTATCCCTGTTCACGCTCCTTTTTCGTCACATTGTCTATAATAATGTAAAGGGAAATGACTTAGCACAAATTGATTCATCATTTGAATAAATCATAAAAAATCGACAAAGGCATGAACAAGGCTTCAAAATCACATGTGTCGTGCAAGTTCCATCACTATCACGCAAGTCAACTTGCACGACACCTAATGGTCATGCAAGTGACTTGGGCGCCCTAAAGGATAACCGCTCGGGTCTTATTCAGCCTATAAATAGACCCTATGGGCCCCCATTCTAGGAGGAATTTTTTTCAGAATTCATATTTGAGCTCTCAGCGCCCTAGTCTCTTCTCAATGCTTTCGAAACACTTATAAGGTAATTTCTTATCTAGAACTGAAGATCTAAGGAGGGGGAGGAAGGCCTAAGTGTGGAAACTCATCAACACTTGCGCGCCTTAGTGGACAACCCTTAAGGAAAATGGCCACACTTGCGTGCTGCCTAACTCCTTCAGTAGAATTTGCGTGCCACTCTTCTAGAAGAACCTCAAGATAATTCTAAAGGCTTTAACCAAGAGTGGCTCAAGTATTACCCTGCTGGTTAACTGTTGCGCAAGTACCCATGTGTCGCGTAGGTATACCTGCACGACCAGGACTTGCGCGCCCACGCAGTACCTGCGCGCCCACGCAGTACCTGCGCGCCTGCCAGGACTTGTGCACCCCTACCTTTTGGGTTCCCTTCTTTCCCATTTCACCCCTCTTAAGTCATTAGACCTCTCCTATTCAATATTCAGTCTTCAAGACACTCTTCAAAGACATTTATGGAATGATTTCAGGATATGACTTCCTTATCTGAAAGGAATTACGTGGAATATCTCTCAAAACCTAGTGATTTACACATCTTTATGTCACTAAAGATTGAGATTTCATTCATTAAACCTCATCCTTTCATATGAGGGAACTCATTAACCTGAGCCTCCTCTTCAGGGATAAGCCCTAATCTCAAATATGGGCATCCTCTTCATGGGTAAGCCCTAAGTCCCTTAATTTTTTCAAGTCTCTTAACCTGGGCCTCCTTTTCAGGAGTAAGCCCCAGTTTTAATTTCTCTTAACCAGTCCTTTGATCTGGGATTCCTTCTCAAGAGTAAAACCCAATCATAAGTCCTCTCCTAATTTGGGCCTCCTTTTCAGGAGTAAGACCCCAGTATTAATTTCTCTTAACTAGTCCTTTTTTCTATGATTCCTTCTCAGGAGTAAAACCCAATCATAAGTCCTCTCCTTATTTGGGCCTCCTTTTCAAGAGTAAGCCCCCAGTTAGAGTATTCAAATCTCCATGAAGCACATATACCTTTATAGACCCTGTTCATTGATTTCTTCCCTGATGTAAATCCTAATCTTCATTTATCTGGGCAGTCATAAATACATAAGTCCCACATTATTTCTTAATGATTTCATCTTTCATGGCACAATTGTCTGATTTTTACCAATACCTCTTGTTTCTCAAACAGATCATGACTCACGTGAGCTTAGAGTGTAAAAGTAATTTTTACATCCTTCTTTGTGCCATCAATCATAAATATCATACTCCCTTACTTGAACTACGTGGGTTCTGATTCCTTTTCTAATCAAAGGATACGTTGGTAGCCCATCTGCGGGTTTGATCCCAACTCTGAAATAATCCATGTCCTTCTGAATGACAATAAACTTTAAGTTCCCCACTGAGTGGCTTCAAACCAGTATGGCCATCATAATGACCAAGATACTTCTATATAAATGTGTCGAAGGATACCATTGACCAAGAATATATAATAAATACAGATGATTCTCTATCGATGAAGAACCTCGAATACATATAAAAGATTCTCTAAATTTCTTACATATTTAAATCATTGATTGTCAGACTAAAGCAAAGATCATTTTATACTTGGTAATGTAATAAGGATTCACGAACATAACTTAAATCTATAAAGAGAGTCCCGGAGTAGACAATAATACCCCTCAAAAAGGTGTGATGAGTCCAACTTCCCATCATCTCGACCAATGCAAATTTATAAGCCTCATCAGTCCACAAACTAATGAGTACCTACCTTTGGAAAGTAGGTCCAAATGGATGTGGAATCATTGGATGTTTCCTGTTCTATGAACAAACCCGTTAGAAACCAATTGGAATGCTTGATCCTTCAATCAAGGAGGTCATCCCCAAATTCTGAGGGAAACAAAAAATGGTGAACCCGATGAGAATCCTTAACTAGGTTTAAATGATGATTTACCTATTTGTTAGGCCCCTATTTAAAACTCAATGAGAGGGCCAAAAAATAATCATTGACATATGTGCTCATCCAAAAGATGTAGTGGATGAATTTATCTTCATTAAGTCTGTTATATCAAACAGGCACTCTTTTCCAAGATCTTCTGCATTTCCAGAATGGCTGCTCTCAAGTTCACACATGTGAATACTGCTACTGCAAATGCCACTGCTGTTACTCCTACTGGATCATCGTCCCCTATGAGGATGACATCACCTACTCAGCGTCTTCAACACTCGATATCAAAAGCACTGGTTAAGGAGTTCCGTCAACACGGTACCATCCCAACTCTAGAGGCTGCCCGACAAGCCCTCTAAGTGAACAACTCACACCAGTCGTCCAAACAACGATGACCAGTAATCAAGAAGCAGGCGGTGCTAACCACCGCCTCCAACCATTTCGGGTCTTTATCCCTGGAATGCAATCACCATTCACTACCATATTCTGCGGAGGTGAATGGTCAAGTCCCTAAGGGCCTTAATTCAATGAAAGCAGGAGTCCTTCTTGAAAGCTCCTATCAACAATCACCTCCAGACACATGTGGAATTACGCACTCAACGTGATGAGGGTCCCAACTCCATGCGTTCGGCTCAGGTTCTTCGAACCCGAGCAGGTAAGACGAACCGCCAGAGACGGAATCCAGTAAACAGTGAGCATGTTCGCATATCTTCCATTTCTGGAGAAGCCCACCAACCTAACATGGTGGCAAGGAATGAGTGGCCACACACACCTACCCATTTTAATTCCACTTTCCAGCAGACTGGTCTGGCAGCATCATGCCAATCCCACCAGGAAATTTCGGCAGAGTACTATAGGCAGAAGCATAGACCTGTTTATACATCATCAGCTAGTCAGCAGGCTCGTCTGACTACATATGATGGAGCTCGTCAACCACGTTCGGCGAAGTGAAATCAGCAGGCACATACACCTGCTAGTATTAATCAAGCCTACCAACAGTCTCTCTTGGAAGCACACGGAGAAGTCAGTCAGAAAGCTCCGGCGACAAACAACAGGCAGACTCAACTCTCTGCCCCCACACTTGAGTACTGTCATGATTCATTAACAGGAAAAGGAGGACAAGAACAGGAACATACACCTACTCCAAACACGGAATGGACGTATATCCCTGTTCTGCCAGCTGAAGTCACCAAGAAGATTTTATCAATGGTGAAAGAGCAGAAGAAAATCCCTACTCATATTCTAGACACTTTCTAGGATATTATAACAACTTCAGTGGCATCTCAGGGAAAGACACATAAATCTATTCGTACCAGTGGAGTGACACATCAAAAATTTACTTCGGAACAGACACACACATCTGTTCTAGTAAAAGAGGGTTGTGGGGCATACTCCCCCATATCATACAGACAACCAAGTCAGCCACATACACCTGATTTGAGAGGAGATCGTCAGCCTAACCTGGCCATCATTCCGGATCAGGCACATACACCTGCTCAGAGCACCTGTAACACCCCGAGATTTTATGAAAAATATTCTTTTCATTAATGTCTTGTGTTGTACGCTACACAAAAAGGAGCTTTCACAACACGCATCCTTGACTTTCCTTGCATTACACGCAATTGTGGCCTTCCTCGATAGCTTGCATCGTACGCAATACTGAGTTTCACTAAACAACGATATGCTATTAAAGTATTATTAAAAAAAACCGTTATGAATAGTAATAACCACTTTTTGAAATTTTGTAAATTTTATTTTTCAAAATGGACTTCATTTTTGGATTCGGAATATCGAAATTAGCTTAGGGTGAAATTTTGGTACTTTTCGGATAACTTTCATATTCTGATGAATAATGAAAATTACTAAATTATAATTAAAAACAATTTTTTTACTACAAATAATTAATAGTGATAAATTATTAATTTTATTGGTTTTAAAGTATATTTAGAATATATTTTTACAATTTAATACAATGTTGGTCATTGGATGTAATTTCACATTTAAACCAGTCATAAACAAGTGTCAATCTTTTGATAGTTATTATCTCTTAAGAACACGCTATTTGTTTTGATGACGGGAATTAATTTTTAAATTAATTAATGCAACTGATATGTTTTGAATTTGATAAAATAGACATAATTTTTGAATTCATAATATCAAATATAGCTTAGATCTAATTTTTGGTATTTTTCCGGAAACTTTCATTTTTTGATGAATAGTGAAACCACTAAGTGGTAGTTAAAAACTGAATTTTTCATAAAACTTAATTTTACCACTTCTATGAGTGGAATTTCAAAAATCCGAGAGACACGGTTGATGTCAGTAAGTAAAATTTGGTTCAATGAGATGAAAATAATTTTTTTGGTGAATGGTAACTTTTTACTTTTTTTAACCACGGTTAAAAGTAAATAGGGTAATTAAGGGTAAAAATGATATTATTATTACCCTAACACATGTCCTAATTCTATTGGAAAAGAGTAATTAGACCAAAAACAACCTTAGGAATAAAATATGACCATTTAGGTCTACTTGTATTAGATTAGGACATTTATTATTAATTTATTTAAAGAAGGGTTAAAATAGTTAAAATCAAAGATAAATAAGTAAATCATTTTTAATATGGGGTTACACATAATATAAATTCGACTATAAATATTAATTAGAAAGATAAAAATATTTCCTACATAATGGTATTTTATTTGAAATTTTTAGACATTAAATAATGTAATTTATTTATCACACAACGATGATGCAGTAATTATCTTATTAATGAAATATTGACATAATTGATGTTATAAATACTCAAATAAATATAATTTGAGACTTTTTATGAACTAAACTAATTTTCTTGGTTACTATGACATGTTAGGATTTATTTAATTAACTTTGGTCAAAGTAATAATTCTTTTATGAGTTTCAAAAAAATCAACTATTGAATAGTGTCAAAATTGACATAAAATTGTTTTTAAAACAAATATTATATTATTAATTGTTATTTTATTCAAAAAAATATAAGGTTAGTCCAAATGACTTATATAAGGTTATATATATTAATAAAACACAACTTGGGGGTCACTTGGATGTATATGGTATGTTTATTAACTATATAATATAAAAATACAAAGTGACATGGTAAATGTCAATCTAATTAACTAAAAGTTAAAACTAAAAGATAAGGTTAATATAATGACCTAAACTTGTCTAAATTCTATTGGATGAGATGATTTCGACCCATCCCCACCTTATATTCGAAATAACTACATTTGGAGCTATTTAAAATCGAACTTGACTGTATAATTAAATAATAGTTTATTTATTCCAAAGGCGACCCTCTCCTCCCTTATAAAAGAGAAACCACTCCCTCTATTCCTCACAACACTTTGAGCCTTCAAGCTCAGCCAAACTCTGACAAATTATCTTCTACACTTCCCTAGAAACATCCTAGAGGTTTGTTTCTTCCTCAAAGACCAATTTTAGTGCCCTAAGAGGAGGTCTCAAAGCGGCGCTTCAAAGAAGAGGTAATTTCTGTTACCGATTCTTTCATCTTTATTTCTTCTTCCACTTCCTTTTCTTTAGTTGTTTAATTATGAAGTAATAAAATCAGTATCAATAATATACTGATATGTTATTATAAGTATGAAACAACTGTATTTCACCATCTATCCATCCTACGGAAAAAGAAATCGCCGCGCATGCGTACGTACAGAATACCATCTCCACGTCGTGGTGTAATCTATTTTCCACCACCACCTTACTTGGATGGGTATAATGGTGTACATAATAACTATATATGATTATTTTAAAGTGATATTGATTCTTAAATAGTATACATACACTTCAATACAATTCCACGATCATGAGAACGATATCATCGCTCGTGCGTACGTACGGACTACCGTCTCCACGACGCGATGAGATTCATTCTCCACGTTAACCATTCATGAATGATTATAAAGTATATATAATAAGTAATCATGAAATATATGACATAATAATGATACTGTATTTATGTGTATATATATGTATGTCATCTACTTATTTCCATTCAACTCAATAAGGAAACGAAAACAGCGTTCATGCGTACGTACGACCTACCGTCTCCTTGAACGGTGTATTTCTTTCCATTTACTGATTTATTATATATATGTATATTATGAATATATATTATATATAAATCATGGTTTATATTCTGAAATTAAGTAATTATGATCTAAGTAATCATATGAATAATTACAAGTCAAAACACGGACGACAAATGAAACAATTTTACCCAAAACGCTCTTGAACATGGAATTTACAAAAGAACGGGTAATATAAAGTCATAAGTGAACCATATATGATATAATAACAATAATTATGATTCAGTAATAATTCAATAACATTATTTAAATCATTATACAGGAAGTTCGGACACTTACGAAGCAAATTGGACCTAAGGTAAGGGAAAATATCACAATCTCATTTTTATCTGAGGTTGTTTATACTTTGAAATTTACTGGGGTGTATTTTATCATACACATCAAAGTTTCCTCAATATGTAATATTATTTCCATCCACATACAATAGTTTATATCCAATTTTACCCTTTGGTGAGTTTTTAGTAAAAGATATAAAAGGAATCTTTTGTCGTTTTTCGAACAAGGTACTTTTTGACTTTTTCGACAAAAGTATGAGAAGAATGTTTTTTTAACTTATGGGGTATGAATGGATTTTAAAACATTATTTCCAAGAAGATTACTTTACAAGTTTTCAAGTTTATTTTTAATAAACTTCTTTTAGTTTAAAATTGTATGACATGTTAATAAAGGAAAATGTTTTTGAAGTAGAAAGGATATTTTCCTCAAGAATGGAGTTCAAGTGTTTTATCAAAATTATTTTCCATCTAAGATAATAAAGGGTTCTGTTTATATCCCTATTTTTACATTGATTTGATAATGTTGTGATATAATTATTTTTATGAATTCCTTTATCTTATATGAATTGTTTTATGATGTCACGATGTTTAAGATTCCCATTTTTATTACATGGGTTATGCAATGATGTATGATTTAATAATTTGTGGCACACATAAGAATGGTATCATTATGAGATGGGTGGGACCTATATCTCCCTACAATGCATTGGGTAAAGATTTTATATCTCATGAGATAGACATGGCTAGAATGGTAGGTTATACCGGTTCAGTGAAACAGGACTGAAACGAGGGTGACTCAGTTCAGAAATGGACTTTGTCCACTAAGATAGTATTGGAAATGAGTCTTGAGTAATAAGAAATGATTCTCTATGATTATGTGTGTATTCCACAAAGATTCATGTTTTAAGTTATGATTATTGGGATTACATTTCACTTCTATGATTTATCCCATGTTATGATATTATCTCTTTTGCAGGTTAAAATTTCCAAAAGTTATGTTCTTATGTATATGATGTGATTGATATTTCTTTTCTTTACCCTTACTGAGCATTTGAGCTCACCATTTTATGTTTTCTTTTCCCCAAGATATAAAGAAAGGTTTTAGGTCAAAAAAAGAGAAGATATTTATGGGAGATGTTGAAGATCTTTCACCACGTTTAGAAGATTATATTCTGAGTTTCCAAAGACACTAAACTATTACGGTCCTTGTGTGTCTATTTTTTTTTATGTATTAAGTATTCCGCAAAAGTAATGTAATGTCCAGGTATGTTATGCTTCGTGTCTCTACAGTTGGTATCAAAGGAAAGGTTTAGTCAACCTTTGGAAACTAGGATGCGAAAACATTAGTGAGATCCCTAGAGATATTTCTAAGGTATGTCTAGGGATGTCTCTAAGGATAAGTATACGTATAGGATACAGTCCTAGAACTACGGTAACGATCATATAATTTAACGTAATATATTGAGGATACTCCCCCTTTATTATGTTGTTATCCCTAGCATGATTTTTTCCTCTCACACTATTCTTTTTGTGTTTTAGAAAATGGCTGGAAACAAGATGATTCACGATAATGGAGGATATGATGGGCAATGGAATGATATTCTTCATGAGCAACCAAATGAAATGGGATTTGGAAGTCCAAACATCATTATTATGCCGAATCAGCAATCTCATAATATGATCGATAAAGTAAAATTTGGTAAGTTTCCTGACTCGGCTTATAAGAGAAAGATGGAGTTTTATGATGATCATAGAGGAAAGAAAGTTCAATTTCCCCTATGTAAATCATGTGGGAAAAGGAATCAAGGAGAATGTTTGAAAGAAACTGGAAGATGCTTTGGGTGTGTAAAAGAAGGACACAAGCCAGTAAGTGCAAAGGAAAAGGTTCAGTTAACACCAGGGATGAGGATAATGGTATTGCTACGACATCAACAATGGTTAAATGTTTTAATTGTGGAATGTAAGAGCATTATGCAAACCAATGCCCTAAGGGAAAGTCTCATGAAGAGAATCAGTATGGTCATATGGTAGTATTTATGTGGATGATGATGAAGAGACTACACATGATATGTGAGATGAAAGAATTGTTGAAGCTCGGTCAATGGTTTAAGAATGTAGTGGAATGATTACATTTTTATCATGTGTAATGTTGTATAAGTAATCCCATGGTACTATGGAATAAAGAGACATCTAAGGATTGTTACACTGTTGTCTTTCCTTGAGTTTTGAAAGTGTATGATTAATGTTACTGGTATCCATGAAAGGTTATTCAGATATTTTTGGAATGTAGATGATATGCGCATAATGAAGGGATAAGGATAAAATTAAATGTTTGATAGTATTCATGAGCTCATGACTGATATAAGAAGAAGGTTATATCATGGTTTGAGTATATAGAATTTTTGGATTTTGGTATGTGGAAAGAGTTAACTTTTGACAGCATTCATGTTTTCACTAAGGTTTAAGGGGTATTCATTTTTCAAGAGAATACATCATTAAGGTATTCACATGATTGGAATGTGACCAACAAGATATATGGGGGATAAATGATGGTATTCACATGCTTGGTTGACGACATTTCAAGTTATCGTTTTCATTATACTATGAGCTTTGACCGAAGTATTTTAGATAAGCCTAAAGATTGGAATGGATTATGTTAACCATAAGTTAGTATTGTTTAAGGATAGAACTTTTTTTTGATATTATTTATGTGATGTTATAGTAATGTAATTTTAGAAAAAGGACAACCTGCATGATGGGCGACAACCCATCGCGTCGGACAAGGCTGTGTGAATGGAACCCACAACCGAAGTGCGACTGGCCTTTATCGCCTACTACTGGCCTATAGGAAGTCCCTATTTAGTAGAAACTTGTTTTATTATATTAAGCAGTATGATATATGAAGTATAAGTCCATTTTAGGAACTATATATGATTAATCTCACTATAGATGGACTTATGTATTTTTTGATAACTTTTCTAACCTTTTGTTTGAGACAGATGGAATGAACCATCATTCTATCACATGATCTGCTAACACATAACGAATGACAAATTCAACTTCATTTCATTAAGGGATGAAGTGGAAATTGTCCAAAGAACGACAAACGGTGAGACTATACCAAAATCACGAAAGTATTTCTTCTAATTCAAATTTCATCAACTTTAGGGAAATGATCTTGAAAACCAAAAATGTTGTCCTAGTGCTCTTAAATCTGATTAATCAGATGGTACCATAGATCGTCACAAATTTATGGCTTTGTGATAGCTGGCTTTTCTATAGCCATGTTCTCTACCACTCTCCATCAGAACATGATGGTTAGATTTCTCTTCCATATCCATATTTTCACCTATGTGGAAACCCAGTTATTAGTTTATTTGGGTAACCTTTACGTTTCATACTTTTTTTTTTAAAGAATGGTTTTGGTATTCCTTTTTACGATGTGGGGTTCTATTAATGAAACTTTCAAGTAGTAAACCATTTATAACCCTGATGAATTTCGATGGCGAAATTCATTTTAAGTGGGGTAGAATGTAACATCCCGAGATTTTATGAAAAATACTCATTTCATTAATGTCTTCTGTTGTACGCTACACCAAAAGGAGCTTTCACAACACGCATCCTTGACTTTCCTTACATTACACGCAATCACGACCTTCCTCGATAGCTTGTGTCGTACGCAATACCGAGTTTCACTAAACAACGATATGCTATTAAAATATTATTAAAAATAGCCGTTATGAATAGTAATAACTACTTTTTGAAATTTTGTAAATTTTATTTTTCAAAATGGACTTCTTTTTTGGATTCGGAATATCGAAATTAGCTTAGGGTGAAATTTTGGTACTTTTCGGATAACGTTCATATTCTGATGAATAGTGAAAATTAATAAATTATAATAAAAAACAACTTTTTTAATCGAAATAATTAATAGTGATAAATTATTAATATTAGTGGTTTTAAAGTATATTTAGAATATATTTTTACAATTTAATACAATGTTGGTCATTGGATGTAATTTCACATTTAAACCAGTCATAAACAAGTGTCAATATTTTGATAGTTATTATCCTTCAAGAACACGCTATTTGTTTTGACGACGAGAATTAATTTTTAAATTAATTAATGAAACTGATATGTTTTGAATTTGATAAAATTGACATCATTTATGAATTCATAATATCAAATATATCTTAGATCTAATTTTTGGAATTTTTCTGGAAATTTTCATTTTTTGATGAATAGTGAAACCACTAAGTGGTAGTTAAAAAACGGAATTTTTCATAAAACTTAATTTTACCACTTCTGTGAGTGTAATTTCAAAAATCCGAGAGACAAGGTTGATGTCAGTAAGTAAAATGTGGTTCAATGAGATGAAAATAATTTTTTTGGTGAATAGTAACTTTTTACTTTTTTTACCACGGTTAGAAGTAAATAGGGTAATTAAGGGTAAAAATGATATTATTATTACCCTAACACATGTTATAATTCTATTGGACAAGTGTAATTCGACCAAAAAAAACCTTAGGAATAAAATATGACCATTTAGGCCCACATGGATTAGATTAGGACATTGATTATTAATTTATTTAAAGACGGGTTAAAATAGTTAAAATCAAAGTTTAATAAGTAAATCATTTTTAATATGGGGTTATACATAAGATAAATTCTACTATAAATATTCATTAGAAAGATAGAAACATTTCCTACATAATGGTATTTTATTTGTAATTTTTAGACATATAATAATATAATTTATTTATGACATAATGATGATGCAGTAATTATCTTATTAATGAAATATTGACATAATTGATGTTATAAATACCCAAATAAATATAATTTGAGACTTTTTATGAACTAAACTAATTTTATAGGTTAATATGACATGTTAGGATTTATTTAATTAACTTTCTTCGAATTAATCATTCTATTATGAGTTTCAAAAAAATCAACTATTGATTAGTGTCAAAATTGACATAAAATATGTTTTAAAACAAATATTATATTATTAATTGTTATTTTATTCCTACAAATCTATGGTTCGTCCAAATGACTTAGATAAGGTTATATATATTAATAAAATACAACTTGGGGGTTTCTTGGATGTATATGGTAAGTTTATTAACTATATAATATAAAAATACAAAGTGACAGGGTAAATGTCAATCTAATTAACTAAGAGTTAAAACTAGAAGATAAGGTTAATATAATGACCGAAACTTGCCTAAATTATATTGGATTAGAGGATTTCGACCCATCCCCACCTTATCTTCGAAAAAACTCAATTTGGTGCTATTTAAAATCGAACTTGACTTTATAATAAAATAATAGTTTTAGTTATTCCAAATGTGCCCCTCTCCTCCCTTATAAAAGGGCACCCCCCCCCTCTCTTCCTCACTACACTTTGAGCCTTCAATCTCGTCCAACATATAAACAATTATCTTCTCCACTTCCCTAGAAACAAACTAGAGGTTTTGGGCTTCCTCAAAAACTAATTTTAGTGCCCTAAGAGGAGGTCTCAAAGAGGCGCTTCAAAGAAGAGGTAATTTTCGTTACGGATTCTTTCATCTTTATTTCTTCTTCCACTTCTTCTTATTTAGTTATTTCATTATGAAGTAATAACATCAGTATCAATCATATACTGATATGTTATTATAAATATGAAACAACCCTATTTCACCATCTATCCATCCTACAAAAAAATAAATCACCGTGCATGCGTACGTACGGAATACCGTCTCCACGCCGTGGTGTAATCTATTTTCCACCACCACCTTACTTGGATGGGTATAATGGTGTACATAATAACTATATATTATTATTGTAAATTGATATTGATTCTGAAATAGTATACATACACTTCAATATAATTCCACGATCATGAGAATGATATCATCGCTCGTGCGTACGTACGGACTACCGTATCCACGACGCGATGAGATTCATTCTCCACGTTAACCATTCATGAATGATTACAATGTATATATAATAAGTAATAATGAAATATATGACATAATAATGATACTGTATTTATGTGTATATATATGTATGTCATCTACTTAATTCCATTCAACTCAATAAGGAAACGAAAACAGCGTTCATGCGTATGTACGACCTACCGTCTCCATGAACGGTGTATTTCATTCCATTTACTGATTTATTATATATATGTATATTATGAATATATATTATATATAAATCATGTTTTATATTATGTAAATACATAATTATGATCTAAGTAATCATATGAATAATTACAAGTCAAAACACGGACGACAAATGAAACAATTTTACCCAAAACACTCTTTAACATGGAATTTACAAAATAACGGGTAATATAAAGTCATAGGTGAACCATATATGATATAATAACAATAATTATTATTCAGGAATAAGTAAATAACATTATTTAAATAATTATACAGGAGGTTCAGACACTTATGAAGCAAATCAGACCTAAGGTAAGGGAAAATATCACAATCTCATTTTTATCCGAGATTGTTTAAACTTTGAAATTTACTGGGGGGGTATTTTATCATCCACATCCATGTTTCCTCAATATGTAATATTATTTCCATCCACCTACAATAGTTTATATCCAATTTTACCCTTCGGGGAGTTTTTAGTAAAAGATATAAAAGGAATCTTTTGTCGTTTTTCGAACAAGGTACTTTTTGACTTTTTCGACAAAAGTACGAGAAGAATGTTTTTTTAACTTATATGGTATGAATGGATTTTTAAAACATTATTTCCAAGAAGCTTACTTTAAAATTTTTCAAGTTTATTTTTAATCAATTTCTTTTAGTTTAAAATTGTATGACATGTTAAGAAAGAAAAATTTTTTTGAAGTAGAAAGGATATTTTCCTCAAGAATGGAGTACAAGTGTTTTATCAAAATTATTTTCCATCTAATATAATGAAGGGTTATGTTTCTATCCATATTTTTACATTGATTTGATCATGTTGTGATGGAATTATTTTTATAAATTCCTTTATCTTATATGAATTGTTTTATGACGTCACGATGTTTATGATTCCCATTTTTATTACATGGGTTATGCAATAATGTATGATTTAATATTTTGTGGCACACATAAGAATGGTATCATTATGAGATGGGTGGGACCTATATCTCCCTCCAATGCACTGGGTAAAGATTTTATATCTCATGAGATAGACATGGCTGGAATGGTAGTTTATACCGGTTCAGTGAAACAGGACTGAAACGAGGGTGACTCGGTTCAGAAATGGACTTTGTCCACTAATATAGTCTTGGCAATGAGTCTTGACTAATAAGAAATGATTCTCTATGATTATGTGTGTATGCCACAATGTTTCATGTTTTATGTTATGATTATTGGGATTACATTTCACTTCTATGATTTATCCCATGTTATGATATTATCTCTTTTGCAGGTTAAGATTTCCAAAAGTTATGTTCTTATGTATATGATGTGATTGATATTTCTTTTGTTTATCCTTACTGAGAATTTGAGCTCACACTTTTATGTTTTCTTTTCCCCAGGATATAAAGAAAGTTTTTAGGTAAAAAAAGGGAAGATCTTTATAGGAGATGTTGAAGATCTTTCAACACGTTTAGAAGATTATATTCTGAGTTTCCAAAGACACTAAACTATTACAGTCCTTGTGTGTCTATTTTTTTATGTATTAAGTATTCCGCAAAAGTAATGTAATGTCCATGTACGTTACGCTTCGGGTCTCTACAGTTGGTATCAAAGGAAAGGTTTAGTCATCCTTTGGAAACTAGGTTGCGAAAATGTTTGTTAGATCCCTAGAGATATTTCTAAGGTATGTCTAGGGATGCCCCTAAGGATAAGTATACGTATAGGATACAGTCCTAGAACTACGGTAACGATTATAGAATTTAACCTAAGATATTGAGGATACTCCCCCTTTATTATGTTGTTATCCCTAGCATGATTTTTGCCTCTCACACTATTCTTTTTGGGTTTTAGAAAATGCCTGGAAACAAGATGATCCACGATAATGGAGGATATGATGGACAATGGAATGATATTCTTCATGAGAAACCAAATGAAATGGGATTTGGAAGTCCAAACATCATTATTATGTCGAATCAACAATCTCATAATATGATCAATAAAGTAAAATTTGGTATGTTTCCTGACTCAGCTAATATGAGAAAGATGGAGTTTTATGATTATCATAGAGGAAGGAAAGTTCAATTTCCCCTATGTAAATCATGTGGGAAAAGGAATCAAGGAGAATGTATCAAAGGAACTGGAAGATGCTTTGGGTGTGTAAAAGAAGGACGCAAAGCCAGTATGTGCAAAGGAAAAGGTTCAGTTAACACCAGGGATGAGGATAATGGTATTTCTACGACATCAACAATGGTTAAATGTTTTAAATGTGGAATGTACGGGCATTATGCAAACCATTGCCCTAAGGGAAAGTCTCATGAAGAGAATCAGTATGGTCGTATGGGTAGTATTTATGTGGATGATGATGAAGAGACTACAAATGATATGTGAGATGAAAGAATAGTTGAAGCTCGGTCAATGGTTTAAGAATGTAGTGGAATGAATACATGTTTATCATGTGTAATGTTGTATAAGTAATCCCATGGTACTATGGAATAAAGAGACATCTAAGTATTGTTACACTGTTGTCTTTCCATGAGTTTTGAAAGTGTATGATTAATGTTACTAGTATCCATGAAAGGTTATTCAGATATTTTTGGAATGTAGATGATATGCGCATAATGAAGGGATAAGGAAAAAATTAAATGTTTGATAGTATTCATGAGCTCATGACTGATATAAGAAGAAGGTTATATCATGGTTTGAGTATATAGAATTTTTGGATTTTGGTATGTGGAAAGAGTTAACTCTTGACAGCATTCATGTTTTCACTAAGGTTTAATGGGTATTCATTTTTCAATAGAATACTTCATTAAGGTATTCACATGATTGGAATGTGACCAACAAGATATATGGGGGATAAATGATGGTATTCACATGCTTGGTTGACGACATTTCAAGTTATCGTTTTCTTTATACTATGAGTTTGGACCGAAGTATTTTAGATAAGCCTAAAGATTGGAATGGATTATGTTAACCATAAGTTAGTATTGTTTAAGGATAGAATTTTTTTTAAATTATTTATGTGATGTTATAGTAATGTAATTTTAGAAAAAGGACAACCTGCAGGACGGGCGACAACCCATCGCGTCGGACAAGGCTGTGGGAATCGAACCCACAACCGAAGTGCGACTGGCCTTTATCGCCTACCACTGGCCTACAGGATGTCCCTGTTTAGTAGAAACTAGTTTTATTATATTAATCAGTATGATATATGAAGTTTAAGTCCATTTTAGGAACTATATATGATTAATCTCACTATAGATGGACTTATGTATTTTTTGATAACTTTTATAACCTTTTGTTTGAGAAAGATTGAATGACCCATCATTCTATCACATGATCTGCTAACACATCACGAATGACAAATTCAACTTCATTTCTTTAAGAGATGAAGTGGAAATTGTCCAAAGAACGATAAACGGTGAGACTATACCAAAATCACGAAAGTATTTCTTCTAATTCCAATTTCATCAACTTTAGGGAAATGATCTTGAAAACCAAAAATGATGTCCTAGTGCTCTTAAATCTGATTAATCAGATGGTACCTTAGATCATCACAAATTTATGGCTTTGTGATTGCTGTCTTTTCCATAGCCATGTTCTCTACCACTCTCCTTCAGAACATGCTGGTTAGATTTCTCTTCCATATCAATATTTTCACCTATGTGGAAACCCAGGGATTAGTTTATTTGGGTAACCTTTACGTTTCATAGATTTGTTTTTTAAAGAATGGTTTTGGTATCCTTTATACGATGTGGGTTTCTATTAAAGAATCTTTCAAGTAGTAAACACTTTATAACCCCGACGAATTTCGAGGGCGAAATTCCTTTCAAGGGGGGTAGAATGTAACACCCCAAGATTTTATGAAAAATATTCATTTCATCAGTGTCTTGTGTTGTACGCTACACCAAAAGGAGCTTTCACAACACGCATCCTTGACTTGCCTTGCATTACATGCAATCGCTACCTTCCTCGATAGCTTGCGTCATACACAATACCGAGTTTCACTAAACAACGATATGATATTAAAATATTATTAAAAATAGCCGTTATGAATAGTAATAACCACTTTTTGAAATTTTTTAAATTTTATTTTTCAAAATGGACTTCATTTTTGGATTCAGAATATTGAAATTAGCTTAGGGTGAAATTTTGGTACTTTTCGGATAACGTTCATATTCTGATGAATAGTGAAAATTACTAAATTATAATTAAAAACAAATTTTTTAATTGAAATAATTAATAGTGATAAATTATTAATTTTAGTGGTTTTAAAGTATATTTAGAATATATTTTTACAATTTAATACAATTTTGGTCATTGGATGTAATTTCACATTTAAACCATTCATAAACAAGTGTCAATCTTTTGATAGTTATTATCTCTTAAGAACACGCTATTTGTTTTGACGATGGAAATTAATTTTTAAATTAATTAATGCAACTGATATGTTTTGAATTTGATAAAATCGACATCATTTTTGAATTCATAATATCAAATATAGATTAGATCTAATTTTTGGTATTTTTCTGGAAACTTTCATTTTTTGATGAATAGTGAAACCACTAAGTGGTAGTTAAAAAACAGAATTTTTCATAAAACTTAATTTTACCGCTTATGTGAGTGGAATTTCAAAAATTCGAGAGACACGGTTGATTTCAGTAAGTAAAATGTGGTTCAATGAGATGAAAATAATTTTTTTTGGTGAATAGTAACTTTTTACTTTTTTTTACCACGGTTAAAACTAAAAAGGGTAATTAAGGGTAAAAATGGTATTATTATTACCCTAACAAATGTCCTAATTCTACTGGACAAGTGTAATTCGACCAAAAACAACCTTAGGAATACAATATGACCATTTAGGCCCACTTGGATTTGATTTGGACATTTATTATTAATTTATTTAAAGAAGGGTTAAAATAGTCAAAATCAAAGTTTAATAAGTAAATCATTTTTAATATGGGGTTATAAAAAAGATAAATTCTACTATAAAAATTCATTAGAAAGATAAAACAATTTCCTACATAATTGTATTTTATTTGTAATTTTCATACATTAAATAATTTAATTTATTTATGACACAACGATGATGCATTAATTATCTTATTAATGAAATATTGACATAATTGATGTTATAAATACCCAAATAAATATAATTTGAGACTTTTTATGAACTAAACTAATTTCTAGGTTAATATGACATGTTAGGATTGATTTATTTAAATTTGGTCGAAGTAATCATTCTGTTATGAGTTTCAAAAAAATCAACTATTGAATAGTGTCAAAATTGACATAAAATAGTTTTTAAAACAAATATTATATTATTAATTGTTATTTTATTCCTAAAAATATAAGGTTCGGACAAATGACTTAGATAAGGTTATATATATTAATAAAACACAACTTGTGGGTCGATTGGATGTATATGGTAAGTTTATTAACTATATAATATAAAAATAAAAAGTGACATGGTAAATGTCAATCTAATTAACTAAGAGTTAAATATAAAAGCTAAGGTTAATATAATGACCTAAACTTGTCTAAATTCTATTAGATGAGAGGATTTAGACCCATAACCACCTTATCTTTGAAATAACTCAATTTGGTGCTATTTAAAATCGAACTTGACTTTATAATAAAATAATAGTTTTAGTTATTCCAAATGTGCCCCTCTCCTCCCTTATAAAAGGGCACCCCCTCCCTCTCTTCCTCACAACACATTGAGCCTTCTAGCTCGGCCAACCTCTGCCAAATTCTCTTCTCCACTTCCCTATAAACAACCTAGAGGTTCTGGTCTTCCTCAAATACCAATTTTATTGCCCTAAGAGGAGGTCTCAAAGAGGTGCTTCAAAGAAGAGGTAATTTTCGTTACCGATTCTTTCATCTTTATTTCCTATTCCACTTATTCTTCTCTAGTTCTTTCATTATGAAGTAATAACATAAGTATCAATCATATAATGATATGTTATTATAAGTATTAAACAACCCTATTTCACCATCTATCCATCCTACAGAAAAATAAATCACTGCGCGTGCGTACGTACGGAATACCGTCTCCATGCCGTGGTGTAATCTATTTTCCACCACCACCTTACTTGGATGGGTATAATGGTGTACATAATAACTATATATGATTATTGTAAAGTTATATTGATTCTGAAATATTATACATACACTTCAATAAAATTCCACGATTATGAGAACGATATCATCGCTCGTGCGTACGTACGGACTACCGTCTCCACGACGCGATGAGATTCATTCTCCACGTTAACCATTCATGAATGATTATAAAGTATATATAATAAGTATTCATGAAATATATGACATAATAATGATACTGGATTTATGTGTATATATATGTATGTCATCTACTTAATTCCATTCAACTCAATAAGGAAACGAAAATAGTGTTCATGCGTATGTACGGCCTACCGTCTCCATGAAGGGTGTATTTCTTTCCATTTACTGATTTATTATATATATGTATATTATGAATATATATTATATATAAATCATTTTTTATATTCTGGAATTAAGTAATTATGATCTAAGTAATCATATGAATAATTACAAGTCAAAACACGTACGAAAAATGAAACAATTTTACCCAAAACGCTCTTTAACATGGAATTTACAAAAGAACGGGTAATATAAAGTCATAAGTGAACCATATATGATATAATAAAAATAAGTATGATTCTGGAATAATTATATAACATTATTTAAATCATTATACAGGAGGTTCGGACACTTACGAAGCAAATCGGACCTAAGGTAAGGGAAAATATCACAATCTCATTTTTATCCGAGATTGTTTAAACATTGAAATTTACTGGGGTGTATTATATCATCCACATCCAAGATTCCTCAATATGTAATATTATTTCCATCCACCTACAATAGGTTATATCCAATTTTACCCTTCGGTGAGTTTTTAGTAAAAGATATAAAAGGAATCTTTTGTCATTTTTCGAACATGGTACTTTTTGACTTTTCGACAAAAGTACGAGAAGAATGTTTTTTTAACTTATACGGTATTAATGGATTTATAAAACATTATTTACAAGAAGATTACTTTACAATTTTTCAAGTTTATTTTTAATCAACTTATTTTAGTTTAAAATTGTATGACATGTTAAGAAAGGAAAAATATTTTGAAGTAGAAAGGATATTTTCCTCAAGAATGGAGTTTTCAAAATTATTTTCCATCTAAGATAATGAAGGTTTCTATTTCTATACCTATTTTTACATTGATTTGATTATGTTGTGATGGAATTATTTTTATGAATTCCTTTATCTTATATGAATTGTTTTATGACGTCACGATGTTTAAGATTCCCATTTTTATTACATGGGTTATGCAATAATGTATGATTTAATTTTTTGTGGCACACATAATAATGGTATCATTATGAGATGGGTGGGACCTATATCTCTCTCCAATGCATTGTGTAAAGATTTTATATCTCATGAGATAGACATGGCTGTAATGGTAGGTTATACCGGTTCAGTGAAACAGGACTGAAACGAGGGTGACTCGGTTCAGAAATGGACTTTGTCCACAAAGATAGTCTTGGCAATGAGTCTTGACTAATAAGAAATGATTCTCTATGATTATGTGTGTATGACACAAAGTTTCATGTTTTAAGTTATGATTATTGGGATTACATTTCACTTCTATGATTTATCCCATGTTATGATATTATCTCTTTTGCAGGTTAAGATTTCCAAAAGTTATGTTCTTATGTATATGATGTGATTGATATTTCTTTTGTTTACCCTTAATGAGAATTTGAGCTCACCCTTTTATGTTTTATTTTCCCCAGGATATAAAGAACGTTTTTAGGTAAAAAAAAGGGAAGATCTTTATGGGAGATGTTGAAGATCTTTCACCACGTTTAGAAGATTATATTTCGAGTTTCCAAAGACACTAAACTATTACGGTCCTTGTGTGTCTGTTTTTGTTATGTATTAAGTATTCCGCAAAAGTAATGTAATGTCCATGTACGTTAAGCTTCGGGTCTCTACAGCAGCCACTTTCATCAACAAGTGGTTTCCAAGGAGAGTAAGAAGGCGTCTAAGAAAAAGACCCTCCCAGCACAGTCAGGAGATCAAGAGCCAATCTATAACAAGGCCTTGCTTGATGCTGGAGTTCTTGAAGCCCTCAAACAGTTATCTGTTGGAATTCAAGATTCTACTACCTCATTTCCCAATAGTGGGAACATTAATTCTAAAGGTCTTCAACATACACTTCCTCATGAAGGCTTGCTTCATGACAATTCAGTCGATCTCAAAGTTTCATCTTCAGATGAGAGCCACAAGAACCCTCTGTGTGGTCAGAAGACCAAGGATCAAGAGATATCATCTTTTTTTGTAACCCACCATGGTGGTCCTTCCCATGATGATGAATTTTACTGCGAAATTCCTCTCCGTAGTAGTAATGAACATTGCCCGAAAAATGCTCCAGTGGATGATGTAGTGCTGAGAAAGACCTCTTATCTTGAGGAACTTTCAAATGCGAAACCAATCATGTCTGATGCTTCATCGCTAGCAGGTGAAATACTTTCTCAATCAGAAGATAGCCCAGGGTGTAGGTCATTCTCCGAACCACCCCTAAGTCATTAATCTTCTTGTTTGATCAATGATTTCTCTACCAATCTTGTTGAATCCAATGAAGAAAGAAGGAAAAACCAACTCTGGTCAAATTAGGTAGAAGAATCTTCATTTAATGATAAAGAGGAAATGCTGAACATGAGAAAACAACTTGCAAGAGGTGAAGTACCAGTCATGTTTTGGCCTCTGGCTGACTCTCAGGATGACATTCCAAAAATGTTGACGGAAGATGGAATTCAGGATATTTGTCTCAATATATGGAAAACCCTTTGTCAGTTGAAGAAGAAAGTATTATCTTATTATGAATATGAAAATCATCTTAAGATAATAGAAGGGTTACAATGTCAGATTGATTTGGGATCTCTATCAGTCTCTCAATATCTGAAGGCTGAAAAGCAGCAGAGAGCCCTTCAACGTTCATTCCTTGGCGCACTAAGAATATTGTGTTAGTTAATTTCCAATGCCCCATCTGGTATTCATGTCAGTGGATGGGGTGTTCATGGAGCACAACATTTCACGGTGCTCTCCATTTAACAAAGCCTGCCGAAAAAGGTCTCATGAAATGTTATTGCCCATGGCCAGCCACAATCAATGGGCTTTGTTTGTAATCAAAAGATTTCCCAAGAACAGTCTTCAAATAGTTCCTCTCAAAATCACGCATACAAAGAACAAGTTGTTGAATTACTCTTGTATCAAGCAAACAAGTATATTGAACATGCATATCATATGAAGCAAGCACATCATCAAGTGAAAGAAGTGTCGGTAATCATCCAACGGTCTTTTGAACTAGGTGATAAAAGTGGATATAGGTTAATGCATCTAGCTAATTTCTGGACTATGGTTCGCATGATCAGGAGAGATTTTAAGAAATTCTCAGACATAGCATGTCAAGAGACACCCTAGCTTGCCAGACTGGGGACTCTTTTAAACCAACTCTCAGAATCAACAAATAATATTCGAGGAGTTGAGTAGGAACAGCAGGAACAGCCCCAGTCCACCGGACTGGGGACTTTTTCAATTCATTAATCATCTCCTAAGAGAAAGTATGTCTTTTCTCGATTGTGGAAGAAGCCTCAAGACGAACGAAGATCCAAATTATTAGGAGATTCCCTCCAAATTACGGTTCGCCAAAAATTTCCTGAGGGATAAAATCAACAAAAGGAAATGTCTCATCAAAGACATGGAAGAAGACAATATCACAGAAATGCTGATAGAAGGGATGTGATTCATTATACATCAATCAATATTACCAATGTTGTTGTTGTTGATCCACTAGATGAGGTTCACTCCGGGGACTCAGATGAAGAGGTTCCTGCTCAAGAAGATGTACGCAACGACACAAATGATGAAGGTGTGTGTACATGAAATCAAAGGATTACTCAAAACCTAGGTAATCTTTCAAGAAAACCACTTCCCCCTCTCCGAAAAGGATCCAATAAAGGGAGGGGAAAGAATCAGGTTACATATCATTCCTCTAGAGAAGGCCAATCACTCTCACTAGAGAAAAGGTTTGCACAACAGGAGGAAGAAATGAAGGAATTAAGGAGGTTGAATGCATAACTACTTCGGGGTAGTCTTCTTCTTAAGCATGATGGAGTTAGTCGGCCAAAGGAATTTTTTGCAGCTACTGAGATGGATCATGAATATCCCCCTATATAAGTACACCCTCAGAGGTCTAATCCTATGGGTCAAGTGCAACAACAGTTGGCAGTGCAACCATCAGTTGCAGCACCAACCACCACATCTGTCCAAGCTCCTACCATTGCACCTACCCAAGTCCTAGTTCAACCGGATGTTTCTCAAAATTTAATAACTACTATTGAGTCATTAATAGCTCGGTTAGAAACTATGGAAGGGAAACGTGCACAGGTTCAACCAGAAAAGAAATATTACCCTGAATGGGTAGATTCAGTATCTCCTCCATCCAGATTTGGAAACCTTGTATAACCTATTTTCAATGGATCAGGCAACCCTGAACAGCATTTGACGCATTAGGTGTCCTGTTGTGATCCTATGATGGGAACTCTGGAGCAGCAAGAAGTAGTAAAACATAGATTCTTTGTACAGACCTTGCAAGGACTAGCCTTTGTCTGGTATATAAGCATGAAATCTCGGTCAATTACTAGATGGGAGGATCTTCACCAAAAATTCCTTCCTCAGTTATGTAACGCCCCGACCCCAGCTACCCAGAGCCGGTGCATTACTTCGTAACATTGGCATGATCAAAAAAGATCAAGTCTCGAAAGACCGATTAGTTTAGTAGCCTTGGAAACAATAGATACATTCATAAACGTTACATTACATCATAAAGTGAAAAACTACAATAACAAAGTCTCCATAGTCCACACTCATATCCTCTTCTGACTATCCCTGCAGGTCATTCATAAAATACTTCTTCACATCCTGGAAAATATTAAAACATTGAAAGGTGTGAGCTCAGATGCTCAGTATGGATAACAATATTGCGGAAGCTTTCATAAATAAACATAAACATTTAAGGCAATGTATAACTAAAACAAAAGCCTTTTAAACATGAACATCAACATAATATGGCAAAAGTAAAATGAGATAATGCCATTTACTTCTTCACATGGATATTTTACTAATCGAATAATCTCATGCAATATCAATAACCACTTTCATAATGATGGAATGCATAATGCCAGACTATCATAACCACGTAGCCAAGGCCTCGTGCCAAGACCACAAATAAGATTTTGTCAAGGCCTCGTGCCAAGACACTAGTTTGTCTCATGAGACCCGCCGATGCATCGAGGATCTATAGCGGGATCCACCCGTCACTTATTAAGTCCAATGCATTCCTCATATGAATAGGTTTAAACATATCATAAACTATAACATAATCGTATCACATAAAACATGCATAAAGGAAACATAACATTTCCACATTTCAATCACAAGATATCAATACAACACATTGATATAATAAAAACTCTTTCAAAACCATTTTAAATACCAAAATAAAAGAAAGTTAAAACTTTGTATTTATTTTTCATTAAAAAAATGATGGCTTGTAGAGGAAGCCGAAACTCAAATAATGGTCACGGCGGCGGAGAAGTCATTGTCACCGCATAAGTACGGCAAAAACATTCCCTTTTTTCGTTTAGTAAACGCTTCGTATAAAAAAGATTCCTTTTGAATAAATGTAAAATTCAAAGGGGTTTATACACCATATAAAATAAAGTTGTGTATAAAACCAAATATGCCTCAATGAAAGGAGATTGAGACGGAGTCCTTAAAAAGAAAATTTTTAAAATAAAATAGATCTATTATGTGTATTCACTATAGGTACACATAAAGAAAGTAAAAATACAAAATATGATATAATAATATCGTGACATAATTTGAAAGTAGGAGATTAACCCAAAGAATGGAAGTTGGGTTAAGAAATTCCCTTACCTCGTGTCCGACATGACTCGACCGTTCTTGAACCTCCTGAATAATAAACTAGAGTTAAGATCTACCTTATTAACCACCATTTTCAATTTCATTATCCTTTTTATATCACTTATTACAATTATATGAACATTATGTAATTATTTAAGTTAATAACGGTCGTTTTGTCGATCTCTGGTACTTGAGTCAACAATAAACTTCTTATAATTACAAGTTGTTTATGTGGTAGAATATCCATTATCTCCAGAATTATATTCATGATTTATATGTCATATATATATTATATATCCAGTATATACATTCATTTATAATATTACATAACATTTAGAGGTAAGAAATGAAATGCACCGTTCATGGAGACGGTAAGCCGTACGTACGCATGAACGCTACTTTCATTTCAATTTCATATTTAATGGAACGAAATCATAATGATATAAATTTATAATATAATTCCAGTATAATATATTGTAGAATACCATTTACTCCATCCTTTATACATCCCACATATGGCATTAACGATTCAAATCACATTGAGGGGGCGGTAGTCCGCACTTCCTAAAATGAAATAATCGCATTTTACCCATACTGGAAATCATAAAGTATGCCATAAATGAGAAATACAGAAGCATAAGTAAAAAATAAACATATTATATATCATATATAAAAATAGTGAAATCTTAATGGCCACCTTTGAAGGTGTTATATGAGTGTTGAACAATCATCGTTTCGTGAGGCAGAAATTCGCCATCCACAGAAACCGTATGTTCTTTAACCATTAGATGTAGTTTTGTGTAAGTGTAGCTCGAATCCTTCTTATAAAAACATCCTAGTATATTGAGGATACTGGTGTTGTTACAAAAGAAATGAATAAAAATAGTTTCGGGGGTTGGAGAAGAAAAATAAAACAAAACAACATTAGAGAAGACATTACCTCAAAATCGGGTAACTCTTTTTGATTTGATCCAAAGGCTTCCTTGGGAAGAGTTCTGCCCAAAGTGAGGATTCTAGGAGTAATAGGGGGAAGTTGGGAGAGTATTTGGGCAGAGTTTGGCCGAGCCAAATGGCTTGATGGTAGGAATGAGGTGGGAGAGGTGGGGGCCTTTTATAAGTGGAGAGGAGGGGCACTCTTGGAAAGTAAAGAAAAGTCACTTTATTATAAAATGAGTTTCGGATTTTAGAGGTCCCACACATATCTAATTCGAGGATAAGGTGATAAGGGTTCGAAGTATCCTCATCCAATAGGCTTTGGATAAGTGTAAGCCTTGGATTTTGCATTATCTTCCCATTTTATTTAAATCGTTAAATAATGAGGTCATCACTGCATCATCATGATGTCATAAATAATTTAACTTATTTAATGTCTATAAATTAAAAAAAAATACTATGATGTAGGAAATCTTTTTAGCTTTCTAATGAATATTTATAATCAAAAGTTGGACTTGTGTAACCCCACTTAAAAACTGTTTTAGTAAAACAACTCATGTTTGTGTCAATTTAATTTTAACATTAAATAAATATATATTAATGTCATTTTCCAGCTAAAGTGGATCCATGGGGTCCCCAAGTTGACCCATGGGTTTTCTTGGTCGGCCATGACTCATACAATAGGAGTAGGACAAGTGTCAAGCTCGTATCATATTATTAAAACATTGTTTTTACCTTAAACTACACTAATTACCTCTAATCGCGATTAAGAATTTAAAAGTTACTATTCACCAAAAAATTATTTTAATCTCATTGAACCACATTTTACTTCTTAATGAAAACCATGTATGTCGGATTTTTGAAAATCAAATCACAGAAGTTGTAATATTTCATTTAAACGAAAAATCAGTTATTTAACTACCACTTAGTGGTTTCACTATTCATCAAAAATTGAAGTTTTTCAGAACAATACCAAAATTTCACCCTAAGCTATAATTGATATTCTGAATTCAAAAATGATTTCTATTTTAAAAAATTCAAAACATATAAGTTTCATTAATTAATTTTATAATTAATTCCCGCTGTCACAACAAATAGCGTGTTTTTAAGAAACAATTTATATCAAAAGATTGACAATTGTTTATGTCCAATTTCAATGTTAAATTAATTCTAATGACCACAATTGGATAAAATGGTAAAAATATATTCTAATTATACTTTAAAACCACTAAATAGTATAATTTATCACAATAAATTATTTTGATTAAAAAAGTTGTTTTAAGTATTTTTCACTATTCATAAAACAATTGGAAGTTCTCAGAAAGTTAAAAAAAATTCAACGTAGGATAATTTCGATATTATGAATACAAAAATGAAGTCCATTTTGAAATATAAAATTTCTATAATTTTAAAAAGTGGTTATTACTATTCATAACGGCTACTTTGATTAGTCGCGGTGTTTTAGAACTCGAAGTTGCGTACAATGCAAGCTATTGCATTATTGAATGAGAAGCGTATCGTGGAAGCTCGGGGTGTTACATTCTCCCCTCCTTCAATAAATTGCTTCCTCGCAATTTGAAATTTTTGTTTGTAAATAAAAGGTTGAAAATATAAAATACCTTTGTGGAAAGCCCACATCGGAAATAAGGTTAATAAAATTTAGTCTTAATAAGGGGGAAATGGAAATAAGAAAGTCACCACCAAACTATGATCTCGATAAGGAGAACATTGGTGGAAATTAGAGACATATAATTGGAGGAAAAACGTAAATATTTGTAGGGAGTGATTGAGGTCATCAATCACAATCAACTGACAAATTGAGGGCCTCAAAGCCTTCAATCTATGGTGATTTGAAATATCATCAGTTCAAAAAGACATAATGTATTAGGATAACACATTTTTTTTTGTTTTAATATCCCTTTACTAAAGTTTAAGAATTAATTTATTCATTGAATAAGAGATAGGTATATATATATATATATATTTATGCTTGACAATTAGAGTTTCAACCTTCAACTCATCTTTCACTCAAAAAGATATAGAACTCAAAAATATTATACTTATCCTAATTGTATAAGGTTCCAAATATTAACACATGCCATTTAGATTAGTAAAACTATTTTGTAAAAACCAGGGACTTCCTGTAGGCTAGTGGTAGGAAATAAAGGCTTGTCGCACTATGGTTGTGGGTTCGATTCATGCAGCTCTGTCCGACGCGATGGGTTATTCCCCACCCTGCAGGTTGTCCTTTTCCTAAAACTATAGTATTATAATATTCCAAAAATAATCTTCAGAAATGCTTTAACCTTAAACAATACTATCCATGTTTCAACTTAATCCATTCCAACCTTAATAGTTATCCAAAATACTTTTGTCCAACTCACAGTCCAAATTTTATAAGGAAGGTAAACATAATGAAGATCCTTTTTCCCACGTAACAACATGTGAACACCTTCATCATGTATTCTTTTTAAACATACTGAATTACCATGATCCCTTATTCCTTATAGAATACTAGATATACTCCTTCTATCCAAAAATGTATACAAAACATCAATCAGTTTCAAGGAAGTTAAGTATATCCAATATAATTTATCCAAATCAATCACGTCTTATTCCAAAATCACAATCTCGGTATCAGAACCATATTATGGTTTATCTTTCTCTCAACCATATATTTTCCAAAAATTTAACCTACTATGGAGTCACTTTTCTTGGTTCCACACAATCTCAAGTCCTTGATGAAATAGTACCGCAGTATAATCCTTATATACTCCATAATTATTATAACCAGTACATCATTGATACAACACTCAAATTAAAAAATTCTTTAATAACAACATAAGAACTCTAATCATTACTCCTCATCTGTGGTAGTATCATAACTTGATTATTATCCAATAACATCATTTGGGGCATACTCTGATGATTTGGACATTGGTTTGCGTAGTGTCCCCAATCCTTGCAGAAGAAGCATTGTACATTTGAAACCATTTTCTTACCCTTGCAGTCACGCACTTTGTGTCCTTTTTCTCTACACTTATAACAAACTCCCATTCCCTTTAGGCAAGTTCCATGATGTTTCTTCCCACAATTACCACATATTGGAAAATTCTTCTTTCCCCTCATCCCTTTATCCATCATTCTCTCTTCCATCCCTTTCGTCTCTTGCTTCACTTCAAAGCCATAGGACTCAGATAATTCTTTACTTATCCTATTAACACATGATACTATTTATTCATATGTTGAGAACACATGGGATACTATTTCCCTTTGAAATGTTGGCTTAATACCGTGAAAGATACTGTCCTTCTTACTCTTTGGTTCATACGTATTGCTGGAGTTCACATTCCTTCTACTGGGCGCCATTTCTATACAATGGCATAAACTAGGTTAGTTTATGAATCAAAATACATAATTCCATACTTGTAAAACACTTTACATAAATTGAACTATTTATGGATATAATCCATAATCATAAAAAGAAATGTTTTCTTTGAGGAAGTATATACTCATAACCCTTCATAGTGGTTTGTAAATAAAATGGGAATTATCCTAATCATATCCCCCGGGAGTGTCGTAACCAAGAGCGCAGCAAGGCCCGTTGTCGTGCACCAGTTCCCGTTCGAGTCTAGCTCAAAGCGATGTTTTCGGGATTTACCCCTAGGTACATCTATTCCAGAGCCGCCACTACCTGCTCGTATCCAGATAGGGATGTATTGCTCGGAAAACTCACAAAATCTTTACAACAACAAAATTCTAGGAAGTTCTTCTATACTAATCCTCAAAGTCTATCTTTGGGATATGTGCTCTAATCAAAGTTTATCTAAATCTAGCTTCCAAGGTTAGTACTAAACTGCCTCTGATACCAACTGTAATGCCCCGACCCCAGCTACCCAGAGCCGGTGCATTACTTCGTAACATTGGCATGATCACAAAAGATCAAGTCTCGAAAGACCGATTAGTTTAGTAGCCTTGGAAACACTAGATACATTCATAAACGTTACATTACATCATAAAGTGAAAAACTACAATAACAAAGTCTCCATAGTCCACACTCATATCCTCTTTTAACTATCCCTGCAGGTCATTAATAAAATACATCTTCACATCCTGGAAAATATTAAAACATTGAAAGGTGTGAGCTCAGATGCTCAGTAAGGATAACAATATTGCGGAAGCTTTCATAAATAAACATAAACATTTAAGGCAATGTATAACTAAAACAAAAGCCTTTTAAACTTGAACATCAACATAATACGGAAAAAGTAAAATGAGATAATGCCATTTACTTCTTCACATGGATATTCTACTAATCGAATAATCTCATGCAATATCAATAACCACTTTCATAATGATGGAATGCATAATGCCAGACTATCATAACCACGTAGCCAAGGCCTCGTGCCAAGACCACAAATAAGATTTTTTCAGGGCCTCGTGCCAAGACACTAGTTTGTCTCATGAGACCCGCCGATGCATCGAGGAGCTATAGCGGGCTCCCCCCGTCACTTATTAAGTCCAATGCATTCCTCATATGAATAGGTTTAAACATATCATAAACCATAACATAATCGTATCACATAAAACATGTATAAAGGAAACATAAAATTTCCACATTTCAATCACAAGATATCAATAGAACACATTGATATAATAAAAACTCTTTCAAAACCATTTTAAATACCAAAATAAAAGAAAGTTAAAACTTTGTATTTATTTTTCATTAAAAAAAATGATGGCTTGTAGAGGAAGCCGAAACTCAAATAATGGTCCCGGCGACGGAGAAGTCATTATCGCCGCATAAGTACGGCAAAAACATTCCCTTTTGTCGTTTATTAAATGTTTCGTATAAAAAATATTCCTTTTGAATAAACGTAAAAGTCAAAGGGGTTTATACACCATATAAAATAAAGTTGTGTATAAAACCAAATATGCCTCAACGAAAGGAGATTGAGACGAAGTCCTTAAAAAGATAATTTTTAAAATAAAATAGATCTATTATGTGTATTCACTATAGGTACACATAAAGAAAATAAAAATACAAAATATGATATAATAATATCATGACATAATTTGAATGTAGGAGATTAACCCAAAGAATGGAAGTTGGGTTAAGAAATTCACTTACCTCGTGTCCGACATGACTCAACCGTTCTTTAACCTCCTGAATAATAAACTAGAGTTAATATCTACCTTATTAAGAACCATTTTCTATTTCATTATCCTTTTTATATCACTTTTTACAATGATATGAACATTATGTAATTATTTAAGTTAATAACGGTCGTTTTGTCGATCTTTGGTACTTGAGTCAACAATAAACTTCTTATAATTACAAGTTGTTTATGTGGTAGAATATCCATTATCTCCAGAATTATATTCATGATTTAGATGTCATATATATATTATATATCCAGTATATACATTCATTTATAATATTACATAACATTTAGAGGTATGAAATGAAATGCACCGTTCATGGAGACGGTAAGCCGTACGTACGCATGAACGCTACTTTCATTTCAATTTCATATTTAATGGAACGAAATCATAATGATATAAATGTATAATATAATTCCAGTATAATATAGTGTATAATACCATTTACTCCATCCTTTATACATCCCACATATGTCATTAACGATTCAAATCACTTTGAGGGGGCGGTAGTCCGCACTTCCTAAAATGAAATTATCGCATTTTACCCATAATGGAAATCATAAAGTATGCCATAAATAAGAAATACAGAAGCATAAGTAAAACATAAACATATTATATATCATATATAAAAATATTGACATCTTAATGGCCTCCTTTGAAGGTGTTATATGAGTGTTGAACAGTCATCGTTTCGTGAGGCAGAAATTCGCCATCCACAGAAACCGTATGTTCTTTAACCATTAGATGTAGGTGTGTGTAAGTGTAGCTCGAATCCTTCTTATAAAAACATCCTAGTATATTTAGGATACTTGTTTTGTTACAAAAGAAATGAATAAAAAGAGTTTAGGGGGTTGGAGAAGAAAAATAAAACAAAACAACATTAGAGAAGACATTACCTCAAAATCGGGTAACTCTTTTTGATTTGATCCAAAGGCTTCCTTGGGAAGCGTTCTGCCCAAAGTGAGACCTCTAGGAGTAAGAGGGGGAAGTTGGGAGAGTATTTTGGCAGAGTTTGGCCGAGACAAATGGCTTCATGGTGTGAATGAGGTGGGAGAGGTGGGGGCCTTTTATAAGTGGAGAGGAGGGGCACTCTTGGAAAGTAAAGAAAAGTCACTTTATTATAAAATGAGTTTCGGATTTTAGAGGTCCCACACTTATATAATTCGAGGATATGGTGATAAGGGTTCGAAATATCCTCATCCAATAGGCTTTGGACAAGTGTAAGCCTTGGATTTTGCATTATCTTCCCATTTTATTGAAATCGTTAAATAATGAGGTCATCGATGCATCATCATGATGTCATAAATAATTTAATTTATTTAATGTCTATAAATTATAAAAAAAATACTATGATGTAGGAAATATTTTTAGCTTTCTAATGAATATTTATAATCAAAAGTGGGACTTGTGTAACCCCACTTAAAAACCGTTTTAGTAAAACAACTCATGTTTGTGTCAATTTAATTTTAACATTAAATAAATATATATTAATGTCATTTTCCAACTAAAGTGGCTCCATGGGGTCCCCAAGTTGACCCATCGGTTTTCTTGGTAGGCCATGACTCATCCAATAGGATTAGGACAAGTGTCAAGCTCATATCATATTATTAAAACATTGTTTTTACCTTAAACTACACTAATTACCTCTAATCGCGATTAAGAACTTAAAAGTTACTATTCACCAAAAATTTATTTTAATCTCATTGAACCACATTTTACTTCTTAATGACAACCATGTATGTCTGATTTTTGAAAATCAAATCACAGAAGTTGTAATATTTCATTTAAACAAAAAATCAGTTATTTAACTACCACTTAGTGGTTTCACTATTCATCAAAAATTGAAGTTTTTCAGAACAATGCCAAAATTTCACCCTAAGCTATAATTGATATTCCGAATTCAAAAATGATTTCTATTTTAAAAAATTCAAAACATATAAGTTGCATTAATTAATTTTATAATTAATTCCGCTGTCACAACAAATAGCTTGTTTTTAAGAAACAATTTATATCAAAAGATTGGCAATTGTTTATGTCCAATTTCAATGTTAAATTAATTCTAATTACCACCATTGGATAAAATGGTAAAAATATATTCTAATTATACTTTAAAACCACTATATAGTATAATTTATCACAATAAATTATTTTGATTAAAAAAGTTGTTTTAAGTATTTTTCACTATTCATAAAAAAATTGGAAGTTCTCAGAAAGTTACAAAAAAATCAATTTAGGATAATTTCGATATTACGAATACAAAAATGAAGTCCATTTTGAAATATAAAATTTCTATAATTTTAAAAAGTGGTTATTACTATTCATAACGGCTACTTTCATTAGTCGCGGTGTTTTAGAACTCGAAGTTGCATACAATGCAAGCTATTGCATTATTGAATGAGAAGCGTATCGTGGAAGCTCGGGGTGTTACAAGTTAAGCTCAACTTTGCCAAAGACAATAGTTTTCAATCTTACCAACTTTAAGAAAAAAGTGAATGAAAGTGTCTCAGATTTCATTGCTCGCTGGAAGGGATTAACATATTCCCTATGCTTAGCACTCCCTCAAGAGGAATTGTTTCCAATCTGTGTGGAAAATATGAGTGATGAATTACGCACGCCGTTTATCCCTTTGAAATACATAGGAGGGTTTTGAGACCTTACTTCAATTTCTCAACAGATTGTAGATTCCCTTATACAGGAAATGGCTAAATCTCGTGTAATTCCATGAGCTCCAGGAAGAAGAATGGGTAAACCAGAAACTGCTACAGTTATGCTTAAACAAGCACCTATACCTATTTCTACTTCAAAACCTTCATCTTATCAAAGGGCTCCACCTCCTGAGTGCCAACAACAAAGTTCATTTCGTACAGATGATCATTGAGATCAAAGACGAAAAAAATTTGAGGATTGGAAGAGAAAAACATACTCTTTATGAAATGAACAAGTTCCTGGTTACTTCATTTGGCTCTGGAAAATAATCTGGTTCAATTTCCAAGGCCTAAGAGGTCAAACAAGGAAGGAGATTAAGACCGCCCCAATTATTTCCCTTTTCATCAAATGTTGGGGCATCCCATCAAGGAGTGTTTTGTCTTTAAAGACCTCCTGCAAAAGATGGTCGACTCGGGACAAGTCAAACTTAAAGGTTCTTCAGCTCAGGTAGCATGTGTTACTGCTACAGTTCCAGAGGAGGAAGGCAAATGGCAAGAAGTCAAAAGAAAAAATACAAAAAAGTATGATGATTGGATGGTCAAAAAGACAATCAAGTGAACTCATGCTCTTTTGCAAACACAATGAAAGAAATCGATTGTGTCTTGTTCCATGAATGTTGCAGCAAAACCCTCTTCATCAGAGGGAAAGTCCTCAAAGAAACGGCATGATTCAAAGAAATAAAAAGAATCAGAAGAAGATGAGTATGTGTCAAAGCCTAAGTTTTATTTGACCCTAGAAAACTTTATGCCATCTACTTCAAAGCCACGAGCACCGCCCCACCAAATGGCACAACCTAAACAGGCTAATCAGGCAGAGTCTTCATCAGACGAAGAGTTAATCTTCGGTTCTGTTAATATGATTCAATTAACAGATCCATATGCCAGTCGCAATTTCAATTTTGATGAGCATGAATTCTCTATATCAAATAGGGGAATTAGAGGAAGTTCCAGAGTCTCAGGATATAGGGGAAGACATGGATCATTTAGAATCCACTACTCCAATTCTACCCCTGCTAGAACTTTGTATGCGGCAGAAACTCGTGGTAGATCCCTTCAGTGAGCTCAACAAGAACAAGAACGTTCTTATACCAATATCAAATTTTGTCCTGGCACAGTTATTTTGGAAGACCGGTTGAAGGTTCCATCTTCTTCCTCTCAACAATTAAATGGATCTAATCAGTCTAATCTTCCAAAACCAGGAATATTTCCAACTCCTATACAAGATGTATCAACTTCAAAAACATCTGCTTCCAAGGTACCTGATAAACCACATATTCTTGTTGGGAAACGCAGACCTCTGAATCAAAAGTATGATGTATTGAAACACTTGGCCCAAGTACCAGCCATGTTATCAATTTTGGATGCTTTGAATCTGTCAAAATTTCTTCGGGAAGCACTCATCGATGCTTTGACAAGTCCTCAGGAGTTTGAAACTGAAAGTGTTTCAGATGAAGTATATCACAAAGAGAATAATCCTACAGAATGCCATGTAGTAATATCTTTTACCGATGAAGATGAAGATGATTTTGTGCATGGGAATATTAGACCTTTGTACTTATCTGGCAAGGTCAATGGCATAGACGTCTGAAGAACTTTCATTGATAATGGTTCAGGAGTCAACCTCATTCCCATTCGTACACTTCATCAATTGGGCCTCACAGAATCTGATTTATCTCCTTCTACCATGATGTTACAAGGATATGATAAAAATGAAGAAGAAACACTGGGCAAAGTTACACTCAGAACTCAGTTTGGAGATCTTGTATCCAATTCAGATTTCATGGTTGTTGATCAAGACTCAGCCTTCAACATCTTTCTTGGAAGACCCTGGCTACCTCAACATGCGGTTATCCCTTCATCATACCATCAATGTCTCAAATATTGTTTCGATGGTCAAGTTGGGAGATTGTATGGTGATAAGTCCCCGTTAAAGACATGTGAGTCTCAATACATTGATTTGGAATTCTATCACATGAAGGGAAGGGATAAATCCACAACAAATGAGATTACCAAAGTTAATTCTCCATATGGTTTGGAGAAGATTCCCGTAAATCCATTTACACATGTGAGTACAGATTATGTGTTGCCTACCAGTCAAATGGACAAGATAGACCCAAATCAAAATACTCTTATGGAAAGATCCATAATTTCAGTTACGGCAATCGAGCCAGAAAACATGGGAGAAATTGGAAACCCACCAAGCAGTAATGAAAGCACAAATCGTAACGTCTTCATTTCATCTGCTGAAATCCAACAAGTCTATACTTCGCCAATTAGGCCAGAAGAAGTTATAGCAACATCAAAGGTGAACAATGATCTTGATTCTCAATCCATCATCTCCTCTTTATTACCCAAAGAAGATCCTTCATCATCAATCGGGTCGGAAATGGATGCTTCTTCTTCAAGATGTGAAAATTTTGACATCTCTTCTGATCATTAAAATTGTGCTTCATTATCTACTATGCATGTAGAAATGGAAGAAATAACACATGATGGTGAAAAAGAGGAAGATCTCTGAGATGCTCCTCTAGAATTTGAAGAGGGTATCTCTACCACTGTGAATGAACTCAGTGAAATAAATCTGGGTACAAAAGAAGATCAGCGCCCCACTTTAATCAGTGTGACCATGAATCTTGAAGAGAAAGTGATGTATATTTCTTTTCTAAAGAAAAGTAAATATATATTTACTTGGAACTATACAGAAATTCCTGGGCATGATCATGATGTTGCTACTCATCATTTGGGTTTACCAGAAGAACATCAAAGATTTAAGCAAGCCGCGAGAAGAACACACCCAACTTATGCTTCCAAAATTGAGGTTGAAGTGGATAAGCTTATCAAAGTTAACTTCGTCAGAGAAGTTAAATATCCCAAGTGGTTGTATAATATTGTCCCTGTAAAGAAGAAGAACAGACAAATTAGAGTTTGCATCGATTTTAGAGATCTTAATCGGCATTGTCCTAAGGATGATTTCCCAGTTCCGATTACATAACATTTAATTGATGCCACAACTGGATATGAATCACTTTCCTTCATGTATGGACATTCCATATATAATAAGATCCTAATGGCCCTAGAATATGAGGAATCCACAGCCTTCATAGCCCCTCAGGGGGTGTTTTTCTACCAGGTAATGCCATTTAGTTTAAAGAATGCAGGTGAAACATATCAGTGTGCCATGCATCGTATCTTCAAACCCTTATTAGGGATGTTTTTTGAATGCTATGTAGACGATTTGGTGGTTAAATCCACACAACTTTCTAATCACTTGTCTAATTTGGAATTCATATTCCGCAAGCTTCGACAACATAATTTGAAGATGAACCCCTTAAAATGTGCTTTTGGGGTAACCTTGGGAAACTTTCTCGGCATTGTTGTATGTCATCATGGTATTAAAGTTGATCCTGAGAAGACCAAGTCAATCCTTGGTATGTCACCTCCTCAAAATTTGAAATAATTAAGAGGACTTCAAGGACACTTGGCCTCTATTCGGTGTTTCATCACCAATCTGGCAGGCAAAAGTTTACCCTTCAACAAATTGATGAAGAAGGGAGTCACTTACCAGTGGACTGAAGAATGTCAAGAAGCATTTGATGTTTTCAAGAAATACCTCTTTAGTCCACAGGTACTCATTCCACATGTTGAAGGAATACCACTTATCCTCTACGTGAAAGCTCTAAAGCGATATTTGGGTGCCCTTCTTGCTCAAAAGAATGATGCTGGGAATAAAAACAGCCTCTACTATCTCAGACGAACTATGCTTGAAGCAGAAACCTGGTATTCAAGTATTGAGAAGTGCTTCCTGGCATTAATCTTTGCAGTTCAGAAGTTGATACACTACCTGCAACATCACAAGGTCCAATTGGTATCTCGCAATAACCCGCTCAAATTCATCCTTAGTCGTCCGATGCTTACAGTATGTCTACCAATGTGGGAAGTTATTTTGCAGCAATTCGACATTCAATATGTGTCTCAAAGGCGATAAAGGTCCAAGCTCTGGCTGATTTCCTGGTTGAACACCCTTTAGTGGAAGACACATCTTCAGATATTAAACTCCCTAATGAGGAAGTCTTCTCTATTCAAGAAAGTCCTCAGACATGGGAAATTTATTTTGATGGTGCTTCTAGAAGTCCAACAGGGAGAAAAATAGAAAATCCTAAATTCAACAATGTTGGCTTAGGAATTGTGATCATTTCTCCAGAAAAGGCAGTGTTACCTTATTCCTTCTTATTGTGGGAAGGTGGTACCAATAATGAAGCATAATACCAAGCTCTCATCGTAGGCTTGGAAATAGCACTTCAAGCACAAGTGAATCACTTAAAGGTGAAAAGTGATTCAGACCTGGTAATCAAACAAGTCAATGGGGACTATGACATCAGAAAAGAAGAACTAATCCCTTTGTATGATTACATTAGAGAGTTAATTGCGGAATTCCCTTCGGAACTGACATTTTCTTATGCCCCAATATCACAAAATGCTCAAGCTGATGCACTGCCTAATATAGCCACAGCTCTGGGAAATCCAAATCGGGACGAGACAACCATCAGTATTTCCCACCTTCGTGCAATTTCACCTTATATTTGAATCAGAACAGAGGAAATTAATGAAATTAGTCCCATTCCTGAACCGTATGGTCATACTACAGGATGGATGTCACCTATCAGGGAATACCTTCAAAATGGAACACTTCCACCTGATAGAGCCGAGAAAGAAAAAATATGGTGGTGTGTGGTCAATTTTACTCTTTCTGATATCCCAGATCACCTAGAGAAAATTCTCCACAAACATGGTTTTGATGGAGTTCTCTTTAGATGCATTGATGGTAAAGAGACAATGGCTATCATAAAAGAAATGCATGCAGGAGTCTGTGGTGCCCACCAGTCTGGACACAGACTGTCGGATCATATTCGATTGCTTGGATACTTTTGGCCTTCAATGATATAAGATTGTGTTGATTTCACAAAGAAGTGTCATTCATTCCAAGTACATGCCAACTTCATTCATCAACCTCCAGAGTTGCTTCATACAGCTAAATACTCATGGCCATTTTCCTCATGGGGAATGGTTGTGGGGGGGGGGACTTACCTATGGCTATGGCCAAGCAGTTTAATACATTCTTACTGCTGCTGACTTCTTTTCCAAATGGGCAGAGGAAATACCTCTCAAGGAAGTCAGTTCTAAATGCGTTGTTAGCTTCATCAAGTCTAACATCCTTACTAGATTTAGTGTCCCTCATACCACATTGACGGACAATGGCACTGACTTCTGTCCATCCGAGGTGAAGAAGTTGTATCAAGAATACAACATCAAATCTAACCATTCATCTCAGTATCATGCAGCTACCAATCTCTAGATAGAATCCTTCAATAATACTCTTTCAAATATACTACAAAAGATGGTGGATAAATATAAGAGGTCATGTCCTGATAAAATCTTTCATGCCTTATGGGCTTATCGGACTACCACCCTCACTTCAACTCGGTCATCTCCATATTCATTGGTATATGGAAGTGAAGAAGACTTTCCAATTGAAGTTCAACTACCCTCGCTCAGATTTTCCATTTGTGATCAATCATCTACAGATGAAAAATCTCAAAAGTGATTGAAGAAATTAGAACTGTTAGATGAGAAAAGATTGTGCACTTTGCACCACCTGGAAGTCTATTAAAATAGAATATCATGAGATTTTAACAAAAAAGTTCATCTTCATTCATTCAATCTGGGATAATTGGTATTAGTTATCAGAAAAAAATGATACCAGGAAAGAAACCTCCCATTCATGAGCCAAAATGGGAAAGACCTTGCTCAATACATAGGGTCTACTCCAATGGAGCTTATTCATTAATCTTGATGGATGGAGAACTCATCACTACTCTAACCAATGCCAGATTTTTTAAGAAGTATTTTTTATAATCACAAAATGTATCATCAATGGTCCATACATATGACCTTATACTATTTTTACTTTCATCCTACATGATGTTAAAATGTGAAAAAGTTCCCTAAGTTGTCTGGTATGACCTTAAACTGCACCACCGTCTAGCAAGATGTAAAACTTCATCACCAATGGTCCATACATATGACCTTAAACTATTTTTACTTTCATCCCACATGACGTTAAACTGTGAAAAAGGTCCCTAAGTGGTTCGGTATGACCTTAAACTGCACCATCGTCCAGCAAGATGTTAAACTACATCAACAACTGTCCATGCATATGACCCTAATCTATTTTCACATACGTCCAACATGACGTTAAACTGTTTCCCCTTCATCGTCCTTGCTATATGACGTTCAACTATACAAACAATGGTCCATACATATGACCTTAAACTATTTGTATCCCTTTCGTCTCACATGACATTAAACTGTAATTTGTCCTCACTGCATGACATTAAACTGCACAGTCCCCCTTCCGTCCAGCATGACATTAAAATACACCATCCACGGTCCATGCATATGACCTTAAACTATTCTCACTTTCATCCAACATGACGCTAAAATGTATCATCCCTTTTTTTTCAACATGACATTAAACTGTGAAAACATCCCTAATACGTCCTACGTGACATTAAACTGTACTTTGTCCCTGATACATGACATTAAACTGTGCATCGTTAAGGTTGTTGTTACCTCTTGTTTATCACACCGAGTATGACTCACGTGATCTTAGAGAAAACCTCAACCATAACACTCTCTATGGGCTACTAACCATGTGTAAGTCCCAACAACATCATTTTTTTAGGTCGTTTTCCACAAGAACAACTTGATTATTAATTCGTTATTTTATTGAACTACACTGACTTTGATCCTTGCCTTCCAGGCTGGGTACGTAGGAAACTTCCCAAGGATCATGCCCAAAACCAATCTCCTCACATCGGTTCACCTCCATCTCATACGATGTTGATTTGTGAAATCGCCACTAGAATCAATATCTTTACATTGGTTCACTTTTGTCCTTGTTATACAACGTTAAACTATACAACACTTTTCTCCAGTATGACAATAAACTACAATATTCTTTGATATCCTCACCTGAGAGGGAACCATTATTTACATTGATTTTTAAATCATGTTTCATTTCAAAGACTATGTGCATACATGGAAATGCCCAAACCTTTTATCTTGGGTTAAACCATCATTGTACTAAAGTCCCCTTTCACCCTTCACATGTACGAACCAAATTTGTACAGAGGGTATTTCAAGAACTATGTATGGCTTGATTCCCATCCTTATGGGATACCTAAGAACATTCGAGTGTCCCTCAAATCCAGCCCCAACTCTTTTGGGCCTAACCCCAAATTTCACTTCCAGTCCCTTGGTTGAAAATTCCCCATGAAAACACACACTGTGTATTTTTTACTATGGTCCAAGCTCTATGACCCTAAACTAAGATCTCTAATCCCTTTGTCCCACACGATGTTAAATAGTAATTCAAGAACTACATGTGGCTTGATTCCCATCCTTATGGGATACGTTGAGAAATCCAACATTTCCATTCAGAACCCAGCCACAACATGATTATGGTTAGCATTGATCTGTGTATCTTTGTATACATCAGACAATACCCATCTTTATATGTCATAATCCTAACCTTAAATATTTTCAAATCTTTGTAACAAATTTATTGACTTTTAGTCACAAAAATGTCAAATTTCTGAGAGTTCTTTTGCCTGACTATGCAGCACGTTCCCTTAGGCGGCCTTGCATAAACAGTGCACATAACAGACTTGTCAGCCAAAAGATCCTATTATTTGACTATGCAGCCAAGGCCCTTAGGTGGCCCTGCATAATTCAACCCCCTAACGGGTTTTTTAAATAATGGTAACTTCATTCTTGGGAAGACAACCTCTTTTTTCCTTATTGGTCTTAAATGACAATATGTAAGTATCTGAAAAAATATCCATCCTTAAAATATTTCTCCCATATCCTTTTTCATGATCTGAAAGTATTCAAGTCTATGGTTTATATTCTCCTTCCCTACGTTTGGGTCAGACCTTCATAGAAGTGATATCCATCCAGTTCTTTGATAATCTTGTTTTGAAATATCTTCTTCGTATTCATGTACATATTTCCATACAACAAACTCTATACTTTGGAAAATTTGAATATCCATAAACTTTCATTGGCTTTTAGTAGTATAAAGGTAAATTTCTGAGAGTTCTTTTGTCTGACTATGAAGCACATTCCCTTAGGCAGCCTTGCATAAACAGTCCACATAACAGACTTTCCAGCCAAAAGATACTATTATTTGACTGTGCAGCCAATGCCCTTAGGTGGCCCTACATAATTCAACCCCCTAACGGGTTAGTTAAATAATAATAACTTCATTCTTGGAAACTACTTCTTCTGATGCCTTTTATCTCTTTTTAATATCATTCTTCAGATTAAAATATTATTAAACCATATCCTACATTTTTTTCCTCATACTTGAGTATGGTAATATGATTTCAGATAAATTGTCAAAGAATTGATTCAATTCTAATTCATTCGGTCAAAGCTAATTCGACCTTAAATGTAACACCCTGAGATTTTATGAAAAATATTCTTTTTGATTTCATTAATGTATTGTGTTGTACGCTACACCAAAAGAAGCTTTCACAACATGCATCCTTGACTTGCCTTTCATTACACGCAATCACGACCTTCCTCAATAGCGTGTGTAGTACGCAATACCGAGTTTCACTAAACAATGATATGCTATTAAAATATTATTAAAACTAGCCGTTATGAATAGTAATAACCACTTTTTGAAATTTTTTAAATATTATTTTCAAAATGGACTTCATTTTTTGATTCGGAATATCGAAATTATCTTAGGGTGAAATTTTGGTACTTCTCGGATAACTTTCATATTCAGATGAATAGTGAAAATTACTAAATTTTAAATAAAAACAACTTTTTTAATCGAAATAATTAATAGTGATAAATTATTAGTTTTAGTGGTTTTAAAGTATATTTAGAATATGTTTTTACAATTTAATACAATGTTGTTCATTTGATGTAATTTCACATTTAAACCAGACATAAACAAGTGTCAATCTTTTGATAGTTATTATCTTTTAAAAACACGCTATTTGTTTTGACGATGGGAATTAATTTTTAAAATAGTTAATTTAACTGATATGTTTTGAATTTGATAAAATAGACATCAATTTTGAATTTATAATATCCAATATAGCTTAGGCCTAATTTTTGGTATTTTTCTGGAAACTTTCATTTTTTGATGAATAGTGAAACCACTAAGTAGTAGTTAAAAAACTGAATTTTTCATGAAACTTAATTTTACTGCTTCTGTGAGTGGAATTTCAAAAATCCTAGAGACACAGTTAATATCAAGGACTAAAATTTGGTTCAATGAGTTGAAAATAATTTTTGGTGAATAGTAACTTTTTACTTTTTTTACCACGGTTAAAAGTAAATAGGGTAATTAAGGGTAAAAATGATATTATTATTACCCTAACACATGTACTAATTCTATTGGATAAGTGTAATTCGACCAAAAACAACCTTAGGAATAAAATATGACCATTTAAGCCCACTTGGATTAGATTAGGACATTTATTATTAATTTATTTAAAGAAGGGTTAAAATAGTTAAAATCAAAGTTTAATAAGTAAATCATTTTTAATATACGGTTATACATAAGATAAATTAGAATATAAATATTAATTAGAAAGATAAAAATATTTCCTACATAATTATATTTTATTTTTAATTTTTAGACTTTAAATAATTTAATTTATTTATGACACAATGATGATGCAGTAAATATCTTATTAATAAAATATTGACATAATTGATGTTATAAATACCCAAATAAATGTAATTTGAGACTTTTTATGAATTAAACTAATTTTATAGGTTAATATGGCATGTTAGTATTGATTTAAGTAACTTGGTTTGAACTAATCATTCTGTTATGATTTTCACAAAAATCAATTACTAAATAGTGTCAAAATTGACATAAAATATTTTTTAAAACAAATATTATATTACTAATTGTTATATTATTCCTAAAAATCTAAGGTTCGGCCAAATGACTTAGCTAAGGCTATATATATATTAATAATAAACAACTTGGGGTTTGTTTGGATTGATATAGTAAGTTTATTAACCTTATAGCGTAAGAAAACAAGAAGACACGGTAAAAGTTAAATTATCTAACTAAAAGTTAAATCTAAATTATAAGGTTAAAACTGATACCTAAACTTGTCTAAATTCTATTGGATGAGAGGATTTCGACCCCTACCCACCTTATCTTCGAAATATATGAATTTGGAGATATTGAAAACCAAATTTGACTTTATAATAAAATAATATTTTTAGTTATTCCAAAGGTGCCCCTCTCCTCCCTTATAAAAGGGCACCTCCTCCCCCTCTTCCTCACACAACTTTGAGCCTTCAAGCTCGGCCAACCCCTGCCAATTTCTTCTCTCCACTTCCCTAGAAACATCCTAGAGGTTATGGTCTTCTTCAAAGACCTATTTTTTTCCCTAAAAGGAGGTCTCAAAGAAGCACTTCAAAGAAGAGGTAATGTCTATTACCGATTCCTTAATCTTTATTTCATCTTCCACTTCTTCTTCTTTAGTTGTTTCGTTATGAATTAATAACATCACTATCACTCACATACGGATATGTTATTTTATGTATGAAACAACCCTATTTCACCATCTATCCATCCTACGGAAAAAGAAATCACTGCACGTGCGTACGTACGGAATACCGTCTCCACGCCGTGGTGTAATCTATTTTACACCACCACCTTACTTGGATGGGTATAATGGTGTAAATAATGACTATATATTACTATTATAAAGTGATATTTATTCTGAAATAGTATACATACACTCCAATACAATTCCACAATCATAAGAATGATATCATCACTCGTGCGTACGTACGGAATACCGTCTCCACGATGTGATGCGACACGTTCTACATGATCTTCATTTAATAATGATTATATAAATGAATTGAATGAATTAATATGATATATATTACACTAATACCATTCTGTAAATGAGGTATCTATAACCTAAAGAAAATAATAAGAATTTATTCGACAAAACACACATAAGAACAAAAATTAATAAACACCTGAATAACAAATAGTAATGAAATATTACTAATAAGAAGCTAAGAATATGACCATATATGATATCATAATAATAAGTATGATTCTTTAATAATTTAATAACCTTATTTAAATCATTATACAGGAGGTTCGGACACTTACGAAGATAATCGGACCTAAGGTAAGGGAAAATATCACAATCTCATTTTTACCCGAGATTGTTTATACTTTGGTATTTACTGGGGTGTATTTTATCATCCACATCCATGTTCCCTCAATATGTAATATTTTTTCTATCCACATACAATTGTTTAAATCCAATTTTACCCTTTGGTGAGTTTTTAGTAAAAGATATGAAAGGAATTTTTGTCGTTTTTCGTACGAGGTACTTTTTTACTTTTCTGAAAAAAGTACGAGAAGAATGTTTTTTTAACTTATACAACATGAATTTATTTTTAAAACATTATTTCCAAGAAAATTACTTTACGAGTTTTCAAGTTTATTTTTAATAAACTTCTTTTAGTTTAAAATTGTATGACATGTTTAGAAAAGAAAATGTTTTTGAAGTAGAAAGGATATTTTCCTCAAGAATGGAGTTCAAGTGTTTTATCAAAATTATTTTCCATATAAGATAATATAGGGTTCTGTTTCTATCCCTATTCTTACATTTATTTGATTATGTTGTGATGGAATTATTTTTATGAATTCATTTATCTTATATGAATTGTTTTATGATGTCACGATGTTTAAGAATCCCATTTTTATTACATGGGTTATTAAATGATGTATGATTTATGATTTTGTGGAACAAATAAGAATGGTATCATTATGAGATGGGTGGGACCTATATCTCCCTCCAATGCATTGGGTACAGATTTTATATCTCATGAGATATACATGGCTGGAACGGTAGGTTATACCGGTTTAGTGAAACAGGACTGAAATGAGGAGTGAACTCGGTTTAGAATGGGACTTTGTCCACTAAGATGGTCTTGGAAATGAGTCTTGACTAATAAGAAATGATTCTCTATGATTATGTGTGTATGACACAAAGTTTCATTTTTTAAGTTATGATTATTGGGATTTCATTTCACTACTATGATTTATCCCATGTTATGAAATTATGCTCTCTTTTCCAGGTTACGATTTCCAAAATGTTATTTTCTTATGAATATGATGTGATTGATATTTCTTTTGTTTACCCTTACTGATCATTTGAGCTCACCCTTTTATGTTTTCTTTTCCCCAGGATATAAAGAAAGGTTTTAGGTAAAAAAAGGGGGAAGATCTTTATGGGAGATGTTGAAGATTTTTCACCCCAATTAAAAGATTATATTCCGAGTTTCCAAATACACTAAACTATTAGGGTCCTTGTGTGTGTGTGTTTTTTGTTATTTACTAAGTATTCCACTAAAGTAATGTAATTTCCATGTACGTTAAAATTCGGGTCTCTACAGTTGGTATCAGAGGAAAGGTTTAGTCAACCTTTAGAAACTAGGATGTGAGAACTTTAGTGAGAACCCTAGAGATATTTCTAAGGTATGTCTAGGGATGTACCTAAGGTTAAGTATATATATAGGTTATAGTCCTAGAATTGCGCTAATGATCTTATAATTAAACCTAAGATGTTAGATATTGAAGGTACTCCCCCTTTATTATGTTGTTTTCCCTAGCATGATTTTTGCCTCTCACACTATTCTTTTTAGGTTTTAGGCGATGAATGGAACCCGAAGGAACCATGTTGATCAATGCAATGGACAATGAAATAATTGTCATCCTGAACAAACAAATTTTATGGGAGATGGAGTGCAAAATCTTATTTCTATACTTACACAAGCTATGAATCATTCTGGAATTCCAAATGAGTAGAGAAGGGAACAATATTCTATTGAGTCCTTCATGAGGCAACGTCCACCTTCTTTCAGTGGGCCTTCGGATACAATTGTTGCTGAACAATGGATCAGTATCACGGAGAAGATATTTTCATTTCTTCAATGTTTTGAACATGATAAAGTCATCTTAGCAGTATATTGTTTGGAAGGTGAAGCTGATCAATGGTGGAATCTTATCAAGAATTCGAGTCCAAGAGATGAAATTGAGTCCATGGAATGGGATGAGTTCAAGAACTTATTTTTCAATAAGTACTTCCCTCATATTCTTCGAACAAAGATGGAGAAGGAGTTTCTTGAACTAAAGAAAAAGGATGATTAATCTGTTGGTGTATACAAAGCGGATTTTACAAGGCTTTCAAGGTATGCATCTGGCTTTATCATCCAACCTGAAAGTAAAGTTGATTGATTCTTTAGTGGCTTAAAACCAAATCTTCAAAGGGCATTATCTATAAGAGACTTCAGTAGCTATGAAGAAATTGTGCGTTGTGAAATCAAGGTAGAAATGGAAGTTGGTGTTACTTATCCATCTAATAGTTTTGACAAGAAACGAAAGATGGAGTTCAAGGAGAAATCTCAGAATTATGGTGAAAAGAAGATGAATGTTTCCTTATGCTCAAAGTGTGGAAAGAAGCATGGTGGAGATTGTCTTAAAGGGACTAGAAAATGTTTTAATTGTGGAAAATAAGGTCATCGAGAAGCTGAGTGTCGATGTAATGGAAAAAGGGTTTCTAATGATGTGAATAAAGAAAAGACTGCAGAGAACACACCACCAACACTTCAATGCTTCAAGTGAAAGGAAATGGGGCATTATGCAAATAAATGCCCTAATCCAAGGGTTAGTGATGATCGACATGAGAAACCACTTAAGGAAAAGGATAAAGGGAAGTCACATTCGATCACTATTGGAGATGTTGAATATGAAAACGATGTGGTGGAATGATTAAGTGTTTATGTAATGGGATTACAAACTAAGGTTGTATATAGTATCGCGGAATATTAGAATATTTATTTATTAGTATATTGTAGTTTTCAAAAATTTTATGGTACCGATAACCATGGAAAGTGATTGAGATATTTTTGGAAAAAAGATGATATGCACATAATGAAGGGATAAGGAGAAAATGAAATGTTTGACAGTATTCATGAGCTCATGACTGATATAAGGAAATAGTTATATCATGGTTTGAGGTTTTGGTATGTGAAAAGAGGTAACTTTTGACAGCACTCATGTTTTCACTAAGATTCAACGGGTATTCATTTTTCAAGAGAATACATGATTAAGGCATTCGAATGTGACCAACAAGACATATCTCATGATATATGGGGATCAACGGTGGTATTAACATGCTAGTTATATGAACTCCCTGGTAATCGTTTTCACTATATTATTAGAGTGGACTGTAGTATTATGGATAAGCCTAAAGATTGGAATGGATTATGTTGGACATAAGTTATTATTGTTTAAGGATTTAATTTTTTTTTGATATTATTAATGGAATGTTATAGTAATGTAGTTTTAGAAAAAGGACAACCTGCAGGACGGGCGACAACCCATCGCGTCAGACAAGGCTGTGGGAATCAAACCCACAACCGAAAAGTGACTGGCCTTTATCGCCTACCACTAGCCTACAAGAAGTCCTTGGTTAGTAGAAACTAGTTTTATTTTATTAAGCGGTATGATATATGAAGTATAAGTTCATTTTTGGAACCATATACGATTAATCTAACCATAAGATGGACTCACAACTTTTGCTAACCTTTTGTTTGAAAGAGATGGAATGACCCATCATTCTATCACATGATCTGCTAACACATCACGAATGTAAAATTCAACTTCATTTCTTTAAGAGATGAAGTGTAAATTGTCCAAAGAACTACCAATGGTGAGACTATACCAAAATCACGAAAGTATTTATTCTAATTCCAATTTAATCAACTTTAGGGAAATAATCTTGAAAACCAAAAATGTTGTCCTAGTGCTCTTATATCCGATGAATCAGATGGTACCTTTGATCATCACAAATCTATAGCTTTGTGATTGTTGGATTTTTCATAGCCATGTTCTCTACCACCCTCCATCAGAACATGATGGTTAGATTTTTCTTCCATATCCATATTTTCACCTATGTTCTCCTATGTGGAAACCCAATGATGAGTTAATTTGGGTAACCGTTACATTTCATACTTTAGTTTTTAAAGCCATGTTTTGGTATTACTTTTTACAATGTGGGTTTCTATTAAACAAACTTTCGAGTAGTAAACCATTTATAACCCCGATGAATTTCGAGGGCGAAATTCATTTTAAGGGGGGTAGAATGTAACACCCTGAGATTTTATGAAAAATATTCTTTTTGATTTCATTAATGTATTGTGTTGTACGCTACACCAAAAGAATCTTGCACAACACGCATCCTTGACTTGCCTTGCATTACACGCAATCGCGACCTTCCTCAATAGCGTGTGTAGTACGCAATGCCGAGTTTCTCTAAACAACGATATGCTATTAAAATATTATTAAAACTAGCCGTTATGAATAGTAATAACCACTTTTTTAAATTTTTTAAATTTTATTTTCAAAATGGACTTCATTTTTGGATTCAGAATATCGAAATTAGCTTAGGGTGAAATTTTGGTACTTTTCGGATAACTTTCATATTCTGATGAATAGTGAAAATTACTAAATTTTAATTAAAAACAAATTTTTTAATCGAAATAATTAATAGTGATAAATTATTAATTTCAGTGGTTTTAAAGTATATTTAGAATATTTTTTTACAATTTAATACAATGTTGGTCATTGGATGTAATTACACATTTAAACCAGACATCAACAAGTGTCAATCTTTTGATAGTTATTATCTTTTAAAAACACGCTATTTGTTTTGACGACATGAATTAATTTTTAAATTAGTTAATGTAACTGATATGTTTTGAATTTGATAAAATAGAGATCATTTTTGAATTCATAATATCAAATATAGCTTAGGCATAATTTTTGATATTTTTCTGGAAACTTTCATTTTTTGATGAATAGTGAAACCACTAAGTGATAGTTAAAAAACTGAATTTTTCATGAAACATAATTTTACCGCTTCTGTGAGTGGAAATTCAAAAATCCGAAAGACACGGTTAATATCAGGGACTAAAATGTGGTTCAATGAGATGAAAATAATTTTTGGTGAATAGTAACTTTTTACTTATTTTTACCACGGTTAAAAGTAAATATGGTAATTAAAGGTAAAAATGATATTATTATTACCCTAACACATGTCCTAATTCTATTGGATAAGTGTAATTCGACCATAAACAACCTTAGGAATAAAATATGACCATTTAATCCCACTTGGATTAGATTACGACATTTATTATTAATTTATTTAAAGAAGGGTTAAAATAGTTAAAATCAAAGTTTAATAAGTAAATAATTTTTCATATAGGGATATACATAAGATAAATTCGACTATAAATATTAATTAGAAAGATACAAAGATTTCCTACATAATGATATTTTATTTGTAATTTTTATAATTTAAATAAGTTAATTTATTTATGACATAATGATGATGCAGTAAATACCTTATTAATGAAATATTGACATAATTGATGTTATAAATACCCAAATAAATGTAATTTGAGAGTTTTTATGAATTAAACTAATTTTATAGGTTAATATGACATGTTAGTATTGATTTAAGTAACTTGGTTCGAACTAAACATTCTGTTATGATTTTCACAAAAATCAATTACTAAATAGTGTCAAAATTGACATATAATAGTTTTTAAAACAAATATTATATTACTAATTGTTATTTTATTCCTAAAAATCTAAGGTTAAAAAAAATGACTTATATAAGGCTATATATATTAATAATAAACAACTTGGGGTTCTTTTGGCTTGATATGGTAATTTCATTAACCATATAGTGTAATAAAACAAGAAGACATGGTAAAAGTTAAATTATCTAACTTAAAATTAAATCGAAATGATAAGGTTAAAATTGATACCTAAACTTGTCTAAATTCTATTGGATGAGAGGATTTATACCCCTACCCACCTTATTATCTAAATATATCAATTTGAAGCTATTAAAAACCGAATTTGACTTTATAATAAAATAATATTTTTAGTTATTCCAAAGGTGCCCCTCTCCTCCCTTATAAAAGGGAACCTCCTCCCCCTCTTCCTCACACCACTTTGAGCCTTCATGCTCGTCCAAACCCTGCCAATTTATTCTCTCCACTTCCATAGAAACATTATAGATGTTCTGGTCTTCTTCAAATACCTATTTTAGTGACCTAAAAGGAGGTCTCAAAGAAGCACTTCAAAGAAGAGGTAATGTCCGCTACCGATTCTTTCATCTTTATTTCTTCTTCTACTTCTTCTTCTTTAGTTGTTTCATTATGAAGTAATAACATCAGTATCACTCACATACTGATATGTTATTATAAGTATGAAACAACCCTTTTTCAAAATCTATCCATCCTACGGAAAAAGAAATCACCGCGCGTGCGTACGTACGGAATACTGTCTCCACGCCGTGGTGTAATCTATTTTCCACCACCACCTTACTTGGATGGGTATAATTGTGTAAATAATGACTATATATGACTATTATAATGTGATATTGATTCTGAAATAGTATAAATACACTCCAATACAATTCCACGATCATAGGAACGATATCATCACTCGTGGGTACGTACGGAATACCGTCTCCACGATGTGATACGACTCGTTCTACATGATCTTCATTTAATAATGATTATATAAATGCATTGAATGAATGAATATGATATATATTACACTAATACCATTCTGGAAATGAGTTATCTATAACCTAAAGAGAATAATAAGAATTTATTCGACAAAACACACATAAGAACAAAAAGTAATAAACACCCGAATAACAAGTAGTAATGAAATATTACTAATAAGAAGCTAAGAATATGACCATATGTGATATCATAACAATAAGTATGACTCTGAAATAATTCCATAATATTATTTAAATCATTATACAGGAGTTTCAGACACTTACGAAGCAAACCGGACCTAAGGTAAGGGAAAATATCACAATCTCATTTTTACTCGAGATTGTTTATACTTTGGTATTTATTGGGGTGTATTTTATCATCCACATCCATGTTCCCTCAATATGTAATATTTTTTCCATCCACATACAATTTTTTAAATCCAATTTTACCCTTTGGTGAGTTTTTAGTAAAATATATGTAAGGAATCTTTTGTCATTTTTCGTACAAGGTACTTTTTGACTTTTCCGACAAAAGTACGAGAATAATGTTTTTTTTAACTTATACGGAATGAATGTATTTTTAAAACATTATTTCCATGAAGCTTCCTTTACAAGTTTTCAAGTTTATTTTTAATAAACTTCTTCTAGTTTAAAATTGTATGACATTATAAGAAAAGAAAATGTTTTTGAAGTAGAAAGGATATTTTCCTCAAGAATGGAGTTCAAGTGTTTTATGAAAATTATTTTCCATCTAAGATAATATAGGTTGTTGTATCTATGCCTATTATTACATTGATTTGATTATGTTGTGATGGAATTATTTTTATGAATTCCTTTATCTTCTATGAATTGTTTTATGATGTCATGATGTTTAAGAATCCCATTTTTATTACATTGGTTATGAAATGATGTATGATTTTTTATTTTGTGGCACACATAAGAATGGTATCATTATGAGATGGGTGGGACCTATATCTCCCTCCAATTAATTGGGTAAAGATTTTATATATCATGAGATAGACATGGCTGGAACGGTAGATTATACCGGTTCAGTGAAACAGGACTGAAACGAGGAGTTAACTCGGTTCAGAATTGGACTTTGTCCGCTAAGATAGTCTGGGCAATGAGTCTTGACTAATAAGTAATGATTCTCTATGATTATGTGTGTATGCCACAAGGTTTCATGTTTTAAGTTATGATTATTGGGATTTCATTTCACTAATATGATTTATCCCATGTTATGATATTATGCTCTCCTTTGCAGGTTAAGATTTTTAAAATGTTATATTCTTATGAATATGATGTGATTGATATTTCTTTTGTTTACCCTTTCTGAGAATTTGAGCTCAAACTTTTTTGTTTTCTTTTCCCCAGGATATAAAGAATGGTTTTAGGTAAAAAATGGGGGGAGATCTTTATGGGAGATGTTGAAGATTTTTCACCACGATTAGAAGATTATATTCCGAGTTTCCAAAGACACTAAACTATTACGGTCCTTGTGTGTGCGTGTTTTTTTGTTATGTACTAAGTATTCCGCTAAAGTAATGTAATGTCCATGTACATCAAGCTTTGGGTCGCTACATTAAACATTAGCCTCTTTATGTCCAGCTTGCATGACTTTAAACTTCCCAAAAAGACAAAGGAACTCTGAGTAAAATTCAAGTTCCAGCTCACTAAACATACATTTTGTATGATTTAGGTAATATTTAGAAATTAAAAGATTCAAAGTTTGTAGTGTTATTTACATTAATCCTAGTAAAAAATCAATCTATGATTACTTGGCCCATTGGATTAGATAAAATTTAAAGCATATAGGAAAATAATGCAGGTACAAATGATTGAAGATGAATGTGTTTTTCATTGATACACAGGAGATAGAAGGACATCCACAGACTGGAGTCTCTTCTCTTTTTTCAAGAATTACAAGAGGCTTTCAATATAACTCTTAATTTGATTTACGGAATCTCGAGCTTCATCAGAAACCAAATGGAATTCTTTCATTCAACTGGATACAATAAAAGATGTCGTGATACCATCTCTTCTTGGAACAATTGCAAAAGGATGTTCATGAGTGTGGTTTGAGAAAATTTTCTGCTGATCAAATAGTGACTCTGTTCTTGTCCAAGAGACATGGAAGATGGATACATGGATTTGAGAATGGAGCATTGGAAGTAAAGATCCATTTGGAGAGAGTAATCTTTTCAGATATTTCTCTAATTCCATGCTTTTCTTCTCCCCACCAACCGGCAGTAGAAAACATTTCAGCCCATGGGTTTTCCATTTTCATATCTGCAAGGAAATAGAATGGAAGGAAAATTTGAATTTTCACACCATTTTTGTTGCTATTAATGCATAGTATAACTGAAATAGTGGAGTAGCAGTGCAGCTGCATTTTAGGTATATAGTTCTTTGTATTTGGAACATTGAATCCTTGGAGATCACCATGACCATACAGGGATATGTAGATTCTCTGTGGGAAATTAAGATGATATTTCTTCAAGTACTTAGCCAAATCTGGGAGAGTGTTATCGCAGATATCAAAGTAATAATGGCCAACAATGTTCATCATGTCATCAATCCTCTTGATAGCTAGTTCATCAGCCGTTCCGATTCTCATGAGATCCATTGATTCTGCACAAAAGTTGAATAAATTAACTTTTAAGTAAGTTGATTTTTCATAAAATTTGTGAAGGAATTTCAGATAAATGGCTAAGGCATTAAGGCGTGCATGTATGGATGTGTCGCGCATGTTTTTGGCCCGCAAGTATCACTTTGCAAGTCTTATTACCTTGACAACAACGTGGAAACGAAGAAACAACGGAAAATGAGAAACTTGCACGGTTAAGGGGACCTACGCGGCGAGAGCTCGAGAATCCGGAATCAGATAATATGCACGGAAAATGATCGTGTATTTATAGGCCAGGCAGTACATCTGCGTGCCTACACCCAGTGCGCTCCAGCCCTATGCGACTTGAACCTGAGCACCAAGTGTTGCACACTGAAAGACTTGCGCACCACCTTTCCTTTGGTTTTCTTCTTTTCCTTAGAGTCTCATCCTCATTTCTTTCAGATCCAACTCTGAGGGGGGACTTTTTTTGACGCTCCTTTTTCGTCACATTGTCAAAAAGAATGTAATGGGAAATGACATATCACAAATTGATTCATCCTTTGAAGAAAACATTAAAAATCAACAAAGCCATGAACAAGGCTTCAAAAGCACATGTGTCGCACAAGTTCCATCTCTGTCACGCAAGTCAACTTGCGCGATGCCTAATGGTCGTGCAAGTGACTTGCGCGCCCTAAAGGATAACTGCCCGGGTCTCCTTGAGCCTATAAATAGACCCTGTGGGCCCCCCATTCGAGGGGGAATATTTTTTCAGAATTCAGATTTGATCTCTCGGCGCCCTAGTCTCTTATCAAAGCTTCCGAAACACTTCTATAGTCTTTTCATACCTAGAACGGAAGATCTAAGGAGGGGGAGGAAGGCGTAAGTTTTGAAAATCATCAACATTTGCGCGCCTGAGTAGCCAACCCTGAAGGGAAATGGACACACTTGTGCGCCACCTAAGTCCTTCAATAGAACTTGTGTGCCACTCTTCTGGAAGAACCTCAAGATAATTCTAAAGGCTTTAACCAAGATTCTCTCAAGTATTACCCTGTTGGTTAACCGTCGCGCAAGTACCCATGTGTCGCACAGGTATACCTGTGCGACCAGGACTTTCACGCCCACGCAGTACTTGCACCCCTACCAGGACTTGCGTGCCCCTGCCTTTTTGGGTGCCTTTCTAGCCCATTTCACTCCTCTTAAGCCACTACACCTCTCCTATTAAATATTCAGTCTTCAAGACACTCTTCAAATCCATTTATGGAATGATTTCTTGATTTGAATTCCTTATCTGAATGGAATTCTATGGAGTATCTCTCAAAACCTAGTGATTTACACATCTTTATGCCACTAAAGATTGAGATTTCATTCATTCAACCTCATCCTTTAAGATGAGAGAACTCATTAACCAGAGCCTCCTCTTCAGGAATAAGCCCCATTCTCAAATATGGGCATCCTCTTCAGGAGTAAGCCCAATGTCCCTTAATTTTTTCAACTCTCTTAACCTGGGCCTCGTTTTCAGGAGTAAGCCCCAGTTTTAATTTCTCTTTACCAGTCCTTTGATATGGGATTCCTTCTCAGTAGTAAAACACAATCATAAGTCCTATCCTAATTTGGGCCTCCTTTTCAAGAGTAAGCCCCCAGTTTTAATTTCTCTTAACCAGCCCTTTGATCTGGGATTCCTTCTTAGGAGTAAAACCCAATCATAAGTCCTCTCCTAATTTGAGCCTCTTTTTCAGGAGTAAGCCCCCAGTTAGAGTATTCAAATCTCCATGAAGCACATACACCGTTATGGACCCTATTCCTAGATTTCTTCCCTGAAGTAAATCCTAATATTCATTTATCTAGGTAGTCAAACATACATAAGTCCCACATTATTTCTTAATGATTTCATCTTTCATGGCACAATTGTCTGATTTTTACCAATACCTCTTGTTTCTCACACCGAGCATGACTCACGTGAGCTTAGAGTGTAAAAGTAATTATGACATCCTTCTTTGAGCCATCAATCATAAATATCATACTCCCTTACTCGAACTATGTGGGTTCTGATTCCTTTTCTAAAAAAAGCATACGTAGGTATCCCATCTGCGGGTTCGATCCAAACTCTGAAATAATCCATGTCCTTCTGAATGACAATAAACTTCATGTTCCCCATTGAGTCTCTTCAAAACTAGAATGGTCATCATAATGACCAAGAGACTTCTATATAAATGTGTCGAAGGATACCATTGACCAAGAATCTCTAATAAATACAGATGATTCTTTATCGATGAAGAACCTCGAATACATATAAAATATTCTCTAAATTTCTTACATATTTAAATCATTGATTTTAAGACTAAAGGAAAGCTAATTTTATACTTGGTAATGTAATAAGGATTCACGAACATAACATAAATCTATAAAGAGAGTCCCAGAGTAGACAATAAATCCCCTCAAAAAGGTGTGATGAGTCCGACCTCCCATCCTCTTGACCAATGAAAATTCCTAAGCCTCATCAGTCCACAAACTGATGAGCACATACCTTTGGAAAGTAGGTCCAAATGGATGTGGAATCATTGGATGTTTCCGGTTCTACGAACAAACCCATTAGAAACCAATTGGAATGTTTGAACCTTCAATCAAGGAGTTCATCCCCAAATTCCGAGGGAAACAATACCATAAGAATGGGAATCAATCCATACGTAGTTCTTAAACTACAGTTTAATGTCATGCGGGACAAAAGGATTGGAGATCTTAGTTTAGGGTCATAGAGCTCGGACCATTATAAGAAATACATAGTGTGTTTTTTCATGGGGACTTTTCAGCTAGGGGACTGAAAGAGGAATTTGGGGTTAGGCCCAAAAGAATTGGGGATGGATTCGAGGGACGCTCGAACATTCCTACATATCCCATAAGGATGGGAATCAAGCCCATGTTGTTCTAGAAATACCCTCTATACAAATATTGTTCATACATTTGAAGGGTGAAAGGGGACTTTAGTGCAATGATGGTTTAACCCAAGATAAAAGGTTCGGGCACTGCCATGTATGCACGTAGTCTTTGGAATATAACATGATTGAAAATCAATGTAAATAATGATTCCCTCTCAGGTGAGGGTATCAAAGAATATTTCAGTTTATTGTCGTACTGGACAAAATTGTTGTATAGTTTAATGTCGTATATAAAGGACGAAAGTGAACCAACGTAAAGATATTGATTCTAGGGGCAGTTTCATGAATCAACATCGTATGAGATGGAGGTGAACCGATGTGAAGAGATTGGTTTTGGGCTTGAACCTTGGGAGGTTGCCTACGTACCTAGCCTAGAAGGAAAGGATCAAAGTCAGCATAGTTCAATTAAAGAATGAATTAGTGATCAAGTTGTCCTTGGGGACAATGACCTAAAAAATAGTGTTGGGACTTACACATGGTTAGTAGCCCAAAGAGAGTGTTATGGTTGAATTTTTCTCAAAGCTCGCGTGAGTCATACTCGGTGTGAGAAACAAGAGGTAGAAACAACCCTAACGATGCACAGTTTAATGTCATGTAGGACATATAAAGGGACTATGTATTTTAAAGTCTTACAGTTAAGACTATTGGTGCTGCACAGTTTAATGTCATGTAGCAGGGAAAAAGTACAGTTTAATGTCATGTAGGACATATTAAAGGACTTTATGTATAGTTTAGCGTCATGTAGTTAGGAAAATGGGGACAATACACTTTAATGTCATGTTGGACAAAAGGGGAACTGTGAAGTTTAATGTCATGCAGTGAGGACAAAAGAGTACACCATTTGACGTCATGTTGGACGTATTAGGGACTTTTTCACAGTTTAACGTCATGTTGGGCAAAAAAGGGATGATACAGTTTAGTGTCATTTTGGACGTAAGTGCGAATAGTTTAAGGTCATATTCATGGACCATGGATGGTGCAGTTTAATGTCATGCTGGATGTATGGGACGTGCAAATAGTTTAAGGTCGTATGCATGGACCGTTGTTGTATAGTTTAACGTCATATAGCAAGGACGATGAAGGGGATACAGTTTAATGTCATGTTGTCTGGACATGATGTGCAGTTTTAATGTCATGTAGGACGGTGGTGTAGTTTAAGGTCATACAGGACCAATGATGTTATATTCTGTGTTTATACAAAATACTTCTCAAAAAATATGGCATTGGTTGGAGTAGTGATGAGTTCTCCATCCATCGAGATTAAGGAATAAGCTCCATTGGAGTAGACCCTATTTATTGAGTAAGGTCCTTCCCATTTTGGCTCAAGCTTGGGAGGTTTCTTTCATGGTATCGTTGGAGTTCTAAGAAATAATACCAATTCTCCTTGAGTGAATGAATGAAGAATAACTTTTTTGTTGAAAGCTCATGCTATTCGATTCTAATAGGCTTCCAAGTGGTGAAAAGTGCACAATATTTTCCCATCTAACCATTCCAATTCATTCAATTGATTTTGAGATTGCTCTTCTGTAGATGACTGATCACAAATGGATACTCTGAGCGAGGGTAGTTAGACTTCAATGGGCAAGACGACTTCCGTTCCATATACCAGTGAATATGGAGTTGACCCTGTTGCAGTGCGGGTGGTGGTCTGATAAGACCATAAAGCATGAAAGAGTTTATCAGGCCATGAATTATTATCTTTATCCACCAACTTTTGTAGTATATTTGAAAGAGTCTTGTTGAAGGATTCTATCTGTCCATTGGCCACTGCATGATACCGAGATGAATTATTGGATTTGATTTTGTATTCTTGATACAACTTCTTCACCTCGAATGTACAGAAGTTGGTGCCATTGTCCGTCACTATGGTATGAGGGACACCAAATCTGGTAATGATGTTAGACTTGATGAACCTAACCATGCATTTAGAACTGGCTTCCTTGAGAGGTATTGCCTCTGCCCATTTGGAAAAAAATTCAGTAGCAGTAAGAATATACTAAAACTGTTTGGTCGTAGCTGAAGGGTAGGGTCCCACCACATCCATTCCCCATATGGAAAATGGCCACGTGTATTTATCTATATGAAGCAACTCTGGAGGATGATGAATGAAGTTTTCATGTACTTGGCCTGAATGACACTTCTTTGTGATATCAAAACAATCTTGTATCATTGAAGGCCAAAAGTATCCAAGCCTTCGAATCTGATCAGATAGTCTATGTCCAGACTGGTGGGCACCACAGACTCGTGCATGCACTTCTTTCATAACAGCCATTATCTCTTCACCATCAATGCATCTGAAGAGAACTCCATCAAAACCACATTTTTAGAGAATTTTATCTAAGTGATCTAGGCTATCATAAAGAGTAAAAATGAGCACACATCGCCGAATTTGTTCTTTCCCAGCTCTATCAGGTGGAGGTGTTTCATTTTGAAGGTATTCCCTGATAGGTGACATTCATCCTGTAGTATGAACATATGGTTAAAGAATGGGACTAATTTCATTAATTTCCTCTGTTCTGGATCGAACATAAGGTGAAATTGCACGACGATGGGAAATACTGATGGTTGTATCATCCCTATTTGGATCTGAAAGCGATGTGGCTATATTAGCCAGTGCATCATCTTGAGCATTTTGTGATCTTGGGACATAAGAAAATGTCAGTTCCGAAGGGAATTCCTCCATTAATTGTCTGACATAATCATACAAAGGGATTAGTTCCTCTTTTCTGATGGCATAATCCCCATTGACTTGTTTGATTACCATGTCTAAATCGCCTTTCACCTTTAAGTGATTCACTTGTGCTTGAAGCGCCAATTCCAAGCCTGCGATGAGAGCTTGGTATTCTGCTTCATTATTGGTGACACCTTCCCACAATAAGAAGGAATAAGGTAACAATACTTTTCCTGGAGAAATGAGCATAATTCCTTAGCCAACTTTGTTGAATTTAGGATTTTCCAGTTTCCTCCCTATTGGAATTCTGGAGGCACCATCAAAATACATTTCCCATGCCTAAGGACTTTCTTGAATAGAGAAGACTTCCTCGTTAGGGAGTTCAATATCTGAAGATGTGTCTTCCACTGAAGGTTGTTCAGCAAGGAAATCAGCCAGAGCTTGGCCCGTTATTACCTTTTAAGACACATACTGAATGTCGAATTGATACAAAATAACTGCCCATCTTGCCAGACGTCTTGTAAGCATTGGAAAACTAAGGATGAATTTGAGAGAGTTATTGTGAGATACCAATTGGACCTCGTGATGTTGTAGGTAGTGTCTCATCTTCTGAACTGCAACGATTAATGCCAGGCAGCACTTGTCAATACATTAATACTGGGTTTCTGCTTCAAGCATAGTCCGACTAAGGTATTAGAGGTTGTTTTCATTCCCAGCAACATTCTTCTGAGCAAGAAAGGCACCCAATGATCACTCTAAGGTTGTCATGTAAAGGATAAGTGGCCTTCCTTCAACAGGTGGCATAAGTACTGGTGGGATCATGAGGTATTTCATAAGAATATCGAATGCTTTTTGACATTCTTCAGTCCACTAGTAAGTGACTCCCTTCTTCATCAATTTGGTGAATGGTAAACTTTTTCCTGCCAAATTGGCGATGAAACGGCGAATATAGGCTAAGTTTCCTTGAATTCCTCTTAATTATTTCAAATTATGAGGAGCTCACCTACCATGGATTGAATTTTTCTTCTCAGGATTGACTTCAATACCATGATGGCGTATAACAAAGACGAGAAATTTTCCTGAGGTTACCCCAAAAGCACATTTTAAGGGGTTCATCTTCAAATTATGTTGTCAATGCTTGAGGAATATGACTTCCAAATAATCCAATTGATTAGAACATTGTTTGGATATTACAACCAAATCATCCACATAACATTCAACAAACTTCCCTATAAAGGGCTTAAATATGCGATGCATTGCACGCTGATATGTTGCGCCTGCATTTTTTAAACCAAAGGGCATTACCCGATAGACAAACACACCCTGAGGGGCACTGAAGGCTGTGCATCCCTCATCTTCTGGGGCCATTCAGATTTGATTATACCCGGAATATCCATCCGTGAAGGAAATTTCTTCATAGCCAGCTATTGCAACAATTAAAAGTTCTGTAATTGGAACTGGGAAATCATCCTTAGGACAATGCCGATTAAGATCTCTGAAATCGATGAAAACTCAAATTTGTCTTTTCTTCTTCTTCAAAGCGACAATATTAGCCAACCCCTTGGCATATTGAACTTCTCTGATGAAGTTAGCTTTGATAAGATTATCCACTTCATCTTCAATTTTGGAAGCATATGTTGGGTGTGATCTTCTTGCGGCTTTCTTAAATCCTCGATGTTCTTCTGGTAAACCCAAATGATGAGTAGCAACATCAGGATCATGCTCGGGCATCTCTGTATAGTTCCAAGCAAATATGTCTTGATTTTGCATTAAAAAGGAAATATACATCTCTTATTCATTAAGAGTCATGGATGCACTGATTAAAGTGGGGCATGGATCTTCTTTTTTACCCATATTTATTTCTCTGAGTTCATCCACAGTGGTAGAGATACCATCTTCAAATGATGGAGGAGAATCCTTGATATCATCCTCTTCTTCTTCAACATGTGTTATTTCTTCTGTTTCTACTTGCATATTAGATGATGAAGAAAAATTTCCATGATCAGAAGAGATGTTAAAACTTTATCATCTTGAAGAAGAGGCTTCCATTTCCGACCCAATTTATGATGAAGGGTCTTCCTTGGGAAATAACGAGGAGATGATGGATTGAGAATCAACATCATTTTTCACCTCTGACGTCGCTATCACTTCTTCTGGCCTGGTTGGCGAAGTATAGACTTGCTGGATTTCAACAGATGAAATAAATACATCACCATTTGAGCTTTCATAGTTGCCTAGAGAATCACCAATTTCTCCCATTTTTTCTGGCTCGATTTCCATAATTGACATTATGGATCTTTTTATAAGAGTATTTTGATTTTGGTCTATCCCATCAATTTGACTGATAGGAAACACATAATCTGTACTCACATGCTCAAATGGATTTACTAGAATCTTTTCCAAACCATACGGAGCATTAACTTTGGTAATCTACTTTGTTATGGATTTCTCCCTTCCCTTCATGTGATAGAATTCCACCTCAATGTAATGAGACTCATATGTCTTGAACAGGGCCTTATCACCATACAATGTCCCAACTTGACCATCGAAACAATACTTGAGACATTGATGGTATGATGAAGGGATAGCCACATGTTGATGTAGCCAGGGTCTTCCAAGAAAGATGTTGAAGGCTAAGTCTTGATCAAAAACCATGAAATCTGAATTGGATACAAGATCTCCAAACTGAGTTCTGAGTGTAACTTCGCCCAGTGGTTCTTGTTCATTTTTATCAAATCCTTGTAACATCATGGTAGAAGGAGATACATCAGATTATGTGAGGCCCAATTGATGAAGTGTACGAATGGGCATGAGGTTGACTCCTGGACCATTATCAATTAAAGATCTTCGGATGTCTGCACCATTGACCTTTCCAGATAAGTACAAAGGTCTAATATGCCCATGCACGACATCATCTTCATCCTGATCTGTGAAAGATATCACTGTATGGAATTCTGCAGTATTATTTTCTACGTGGTACACTTCAGCTGCAGCAATTTCAGTTTCAAACTCCTGAGGACTTGACAAAGCCACGATGAGTGCCTACTAAAGACCATTTGACAGATTCAAAGCATCCAGAATTGATAACTTGGCCGGTACTTGGTCCAGGTGTTTCAATACATCATACTTTGGATCTAGAGGTCTGCGTTTCCCAACAGGAACATGTGGTTTAGCAGGTTCCTTGGAAGCAGATGCTTTGGAAGTTGATATATCTTGTATCGGGATAGGAGTTGGCAATAATACTGGGTTAGGAAGATTAGACCGATTAGATCCATTTACTTGCTGAGGGGAAGAAGATGGAATATTCAACCGGTCTTCCAGATTAACTGTGCTAGGACTGAATTTGCTATTGGTAGAAGAACTTTCTTGTTCTTGCTGAGCTCGCTGAAGGGCTCTACCCTGATTTTCTGCTACGTACACAGTTCTATCAAGGGTAGAATTTGAATTGTGTCTTCTGAAAGATCCACATCTTCCCCTGTATCCTGAGCCTCTGGAACTTCCTCTGATTCCTCTATTTGATATAGGGAATTCTGGCTCATCATAATCGAAACTGCAACGGGCATATGGATCTATTAATTGAATCATTTTAATATAACTGAAGATAAACTCTTTATCCAATGAAGACTATGCCTGATTAACCTATTTAGGCTGTGCCGTTTGGTGGGGCGGTGCATGTGGCTTCGATGTAGATGCATGAAATCTTCCATAGTCAAAGACAACTTAGGCTTTGACACATACTCATCTGCTTTTTATTGTTCCTCTTTCTTGGAATTGTGCCATTTCTTTGAGTATTTTCCCTCTGATGAAGAGGATTTTGCTACAGAATTCATGGATGAAGGCACAATTGGTTTCCCCAATTGTGTTCACAAAATAGGATGAGTTCAGTTGATCATCTTTCTAACCATCCAATCATCATATTTTTGTGCATTTTTGCTTTTTTACTTCTTCCCACTCGCCCTCCTCCTCTGGAACTGTAGCAGTAACGCATTCTACCTAGGCTGAAGAGCCTTTTAGTTTGAATTATCCCGAGTCGACAATCTTTTGCAGGAGGTCCTTCAAAACAAAAAACTCATGAACGGGATGCCCCAAAATATGGTGAAACGGGCAATAGTTGGAACAGTTTTCATCTCCTTACTTGTTTGGCCTCTTGAGCCTTGGAAATTGAACCAAATTATTTTCCAGAGCCGAAATGAAATAAACAGGAACTTTTCCTTTTCAGAAAGAGTAAATTTTACTCTTCAACTCATCAAAATTTTTTCATCTTTGATCTCTTTGATCATCTTGACGAAACAACCTCTGTTCTTGATGCTCAGGAGGTGGAGCCCTTCGGGAAGATGAATGTTTTGAAGTAGAAGCAGGTACAAGTGCTTGCTTAAGAATAACTATAGCAGTCTTTGCTTTACCCATTCTTATTACTCGAGCTGATGGAATTACACAAGATTTAGCCTTATTCTGTATAAGAGAATATTCAATCTGTTGAGCGATTGAAGTAAGGTCTCAAAACCCTCCTGTGTATTTCACAGGGATCAATGGCATGCATAATTCATCACGCAGAGTTTCCACACAGATTGGAAACAATTCCTCTTGAGGGAGTGCTACGCTCAGGGAATATGTTAATCCCTTCCAGCGAGTAATGAAATTAGAGACACTTTCATTCTCCCTTTGCTTACAGTTTTTAAGATCAAAAACCGTTTTCTTTGGAAAAGTTGAGATGAATTGAGGAAGAAATCGTTGACTGAGATCTTCCCATCTGATAATTGACCGGGATTTCAAGCTTGTATACCAGACAAAAGCTGGTCCTTGCAAGGTTTGTACGAAGCATCTGTGTTTCACTGCTTCTTGCTGCTCTGGATTTCCCATCATAGGATTTCAAAAAGACATGTAATGCGTCAAATGTTGTTCAGGATCACATGATCCATTGAAAATAGGGAATACGGGGTTCCCAAAACATGATGGGGGAGGGATTGCATCAACCCATTCAGGGTAAGCTCTCTTTTTTTGTTGAACCTGTGCACGCTTTCTCCCCATAGATTCCAAACTAGATCTTAATGACTCAATAATAGTTATTAACTTTTGAGAAACATCCGGTTTATCTTGAATCTGAACAGGTGCACTGACTGGAGCTTGGACAGGTATGGCGGCTGGTACTGCAACTGATGGCAGCACTGCCAATTGTTGTTGCACTTGACCCATATGATTAGACCTGTGAGGGTGTACTGATAAAGGAGGATATTATTGATCCATCTTAGTAGATGCAACAAACTCCCTAGGATGACTGACTCCAAAATGTTTAGAAGGATGACTACCCTGAATTAGTTCTGCATTCATCCTCCTCAATTCCTTCATTTCTTCCTCCTGTTGTGAAAATCTTTCCTCTAGTGAGAGTTATTGGCCTTCTCTAGAGGAAGGATATGTAACCTAATAATTTTTCTTCCCCTTGTTTGATCCCTTTCGGAGAGGGGGAAGTGGGTTATTTGAAGGAACACCCAGATTTTGGGTAAACCTTTGATTTCGTGTACGCACACCTTCTTCATTTGTGTCTGTGCGTACAAATTCTTGAACATGAACCTCTTTATCTGATCCCTCTCAGTGATCCTCATCTGGTGGATCAGCAACAACAGCTTTGAAGACATTGATTGATGCATAATACATTGCATCCCTCCTTTCGGCATTCCTGTGATATTGTCTCTTTCCATGTCTAGGATGAGAAATTACCTTTTTTTGATTCGATCCCTCAGGAACTTCTTGGCGAACCGTATTTTGGAGAGAATCTCCTGATAATTTGGCTCTTCATTCCTCTTGTGACTTCTTCCCCAATCGAGAAAAGACCGACTTTCTCTGAGGAGGGGGATGATGATTTGAAAAAGTCCCCAGTCCAGTGGACTGGGGCTGTTGTTGCTGTCTTTTCTCAATTCTTCGAATCCTATTTGTTGATTCCGAGGGTTGGTTTAAAAGAGTCCCTAGTCTGGCAAGCTAGGGTGGCTCTTGACATGCTATGTCTAATACTTTCTTAAAATCTCTCCTGATCTTGCAGACCTCAATCCGGAAATTGGCTTGATGCATCAATCGACATCCACTTTTATCACCCGGCTCAAAAGACCGTTGGATGATTTCTAACACTTCTGTCACATGATGATGTGCTTTCTCCATATGAGAGGCATGTTCAATATTCTCGTTTGCTTGATGTAGGAGTAATTCAACAACTTTTTCTCTATATTCTTTATTTTGAGAAGAACTATTTGAGGCCTGTTCTTGGGCAAGCTTTTGATTAAAAAAACCCATGGGATGTGGCCGACCATGGGCAATAACATTGCTTGAGACCATTTTCAGCGGGCTTTGTTGACTGGAGGGCACAGTGAAATGTAGTGCTCCATGAACACCCCATCTTCTGACATGAATACCAGATGGGGGCATTAGCAGTTAACTGGCGCAATTTTCTTAGTGCACCAAGGCATGAACGCTAAAGGTCACTTTGCTGCTTTTCAGCCTTCGGATATCGAGAGACTGATAGAGATGCCAAGTCAATCTGATGTTGTAACCCTTCTATTATATTAACATGATTTTCATATTCATCATAAGATAATACTTTATTTTTCAATAGAAAAATAGTTTTCTATATATTGAGACGAATATCATGAATTCCATCTTCCGTCAACATCTCTGGAATTTCATACTGAGAGTTAGCTAGATGCCAAAACATGACTGTCACTTCACCTTTTTCCAGTTGTTTTCTCATGTTCATCATTTCCTCTTTATCATTTAATGAAAATTCTTCTACCTGATTTGACCAGAGCTTGTGCTTCCTTTTTTGCTTCATTGGATTCAACAAGATTGGTAGAGAAATAACTGATCAAACTAGAAGATGCATGACATAGGGGTTGTTCGGAGAATTCCCTACACCCTGGGCTATCTTCCGATTGAGAAAGTATTTCACCTACTAGCAATGCATCATCAGAAATGATTGGTTTCGCATTTGAAAGTGCCTCAAGATAAAAGGGCTTTCTTGGCACTACATTGTCTACTGGAGCATTTTCCGGGCAATGTGCATTACTACTGCGGAGAGGAATTTCATAGAGAAATTCATCATCATGCGGAGGACCACCATGGTGGGTTACAACAAAAGATGAGATCTCTTACTCCTTGGTCTTCTGACTACACAACGGGTTCCTGTGGCTCTCATCTGAAGATGAAACTTCGAGATCAAACGAATTGTCATGAAGAAAGCCTTCATGAGGAAGTGTCTGTTGAAGAACTTCGGAATTAATGTTCCCACTATTGGGAAATAAGGGAGTAGAATCTTGAATTCCAACAGATAATTGTCGAAGGGCTTCAAGAACTCTAGCATCGAGCAAGGCCTTGTTACAGATTGGATCTTGATTTCTTGACTATGCTGGGCGGGTCTTCTTCTTAGACACCTTCTTACTCGCCTTGGAAACCACTTGTTGATGAAAGTGGCTGCTCTCAGTAGGTGTATGTGCCTGATCAAGAGAGATGGCCAGGTTAGGCTGATAATCTATACTCAAATATGGTGTATGTGCCTGACTTGGTTGTCCGTATGATATGGGGGAGTACGCCCCACAACCCTCTTAGACTAGAAAATATATGTATGTCTGTTCCGGAGTGAACTGTTGATGTGTCACTCCACTACTAGGGACAGATTTGTGTGTCTTTCCCTGAGATGTTGCTGAAGATGTTATAATATCCTGGAAAGCATCTGGAATATGAGCAGGGATTTTCTTCTTCTCTTTCACCATTGATATAATATTCTTGGTGACTTCAACTGCCGGAACGGGGATATACGTCAATTCCATGCTCGGAGTAGGTGTATGTGCCTACTCCTGTCCTCCTTTTCCTGTCAGTGAATCCTAACAGTACTCAAGTGTAGGGGCAGAGAGTTGAGTATGCCTCCTGTTTGTCGCTGGAGCTTTCCGACTGACTTCTCTGAATGATACCAAGCGAGACTGTTGGAAGGCTTGATCAGTACTAGCAGGTGTATGTGCCTTCTAATTGCACTTCACCGAACGTGGTTGACAAGCTCCATCATATGTACTCAGACGATCCTGTTGACTAGCTGATGATGTATAAACAGGTATATGTTCCTGCCTATAGTACTCCACCGAAATTGCCTGGCGGGATTGGTGTGATGCTGCCAGACGAGTCTACTGGACAGAGAAATTAAAACGGACCGGTGTATATGCTCGCTCGTTGCTTTCCACAAAGTTTGGTTGGTGGACTTCTTCGGAGATGGCAAGGATGAGAACCTACTCACTATTAACCGGATTTCGCCTCTGGCGATTCGTCTTGCCTGCTCGGGTTCGAGGAACCTGAGCTGAACGCTTGGAGTCGGTACCCTCATCATGTTGAGGGTGCACTTCCGCATGAGTCTAGCGGTGATTGTTGGTGGGAGCCCTCGGGAAGGACTCTTGTCTCCTTGAATTAAGGCCCTAAGGGGCCTGATCATTCACCTCACCAAAATATAGTAGTGACTGGTGATTGTGTTCCGGGGATAATGACCTGAAACGGTTTGAGACAGTGGTTAGTACCGCCTGCTTATTGATCACTGGTCGTCGTTGTCCGGACGGCCGGTGTGAGTTGTTCACTTAGAGGGCTTGTCGGGCAGCCTCCAGAGTTGGAATGGTACTGTGTTGATGGTACTCCTCAACCAACGCGTTTGATACCCAGTGTTGAAGATGCTGATTAGGTGATGTCATCCTCAGAGTGGACGATGATCCAGCAGGAGTAGCAGCAGTGGCATTCGCAGCAGTGGTATTCACAGGTGTGAATTTGAGAGCAGCCATTTCTTAGAATATAGAAAATCTTGGAAAAGGGTGCTTGTTTGATATAACATACGTAATCAAGATAAATTCAGCCAATACACATATTTGGATGAAAACATATGTCAATTATTGTTTTTGTGGGCCCTCTCATTGAGATTTAAATAGGGGTCTAACAAATAAGTAAAACATCATTTTAACTTGGTTAAGGATTCACGTCAGGTTCCCCATTTTTTGTTTCCCGTTGGAATTGCGGATGATCTCATTGATTTAAGATTCAAACATTCCAAACGGTTTCTAACAGGTTTGTTCGTAGAACCTGAAACATCCCCTGATTCCATATCAATTTGAACTTACTTTCCAAAGGTAGGTGCTCATTAGTTGTGGACTGATGGGGCTTAGGAATTTGCATTTTTCAAGAGAATGGGAGGTTGGACTCATCACACCTTTTTGAGGGGAATTATTGTCTACTCCGAGACTCTATTTATAGATTTAAGTTATGTTTGAGAATCCTTATTACATTACCAAGTATAAAAGAATCTTTCCTTTAGATCTGACAATCAATGATTGATATGTAGGAAATTTAGAGAATCTTTTATATATATTTGAGGTTCTTCATCGGTAGAGAATCATATGTATTTGTTAGAGATTCCTAGTCAATGGTATCCTTTGATTCATAAAAGTCTCTTGGTCGTTATGATGATCATACTAGTTTCAAAGACACTCAGTGGGGCACTTGAATTTTATTGTCATTCAGAAGGACATTGATTATTTCAAAGTTGGGATTGTACCCGCAGATGGGCTACCTACGTATCCTTTGTTTTAGAAAAGGAATCAGAACCAACATAGTTTGAGTAAGGGAGTATGATGCTTATGCATGATTGATGGCTCAAAGAAATATGTCATGATTACTTTTACACTCTAAGCTCACGTGAGTCATGCTCGGTGTGAGAAACAAGAGGTATTGGTGAAACTAGACAATTATGCCATGAAAGATGAAATGATGTGGGGCTTATGTGTGTATGACTGCCCAAATAGATGAGGATTAAGATTTAATTTGGGGAAAAAAATCTAGGAATAGGGTTCATAAAAGTATATGTGCTTCATAGAGATTTGGATACTCTAATCTTGGGGATTACTCCTAAGGAAGATGCCCAAGTTAGTAGGGGAATTATGATTGGGTTTTACTCTTGAGAAGGAAGCCCTGATTAAAATGAAATTAAGACTGGTTAAGAGAGATTAAGGTTGGGGCTTACTCCCGAAAAGAAGGCCCGAGTTTAGGGAATTGAAAAATTAAGGGACTTGGGGCTTACTCCTGAAGAGGATTCCCATATTTGAGACTGGGGCTTACTCCTAAGAAGGAATCCCAGGTTAAGATAATTATGGTTGGGGCTTACTCCTAAGGAGGATGCCCATATTTGGGAATTTTAAGATTGGGGATTACTCCTAAAAAGGATGCCCAGATTAGGGGACTTGGGGCTTACTCCTAAAGAGGATTCCCAAAATTAATGGGAATTATGACTGGGACATACTCTTGAAAAGGAGGCCCAGGTTAATGAGGACTTGGGGCTTACTCCTAAGGATGATGACCATACTTGTGAACTTTGATACTGGGGCTTACTCTTGAAAAGGAATCCCAGGTTAAAGAGGACTTGGGGCTTACTCTTAAGGAGGATGCCCAGATTTGAGAATTATGACTGGGGCTTATTCTTAAAAAGGAGGCCCAGTTTAAGGGGTTCTCTCATCTTAAAGGATGAGGTTGAATGAATGCAATATGAATCTTTAGTGACATAAAGATGTGTAAATCACAAGGTTTTGAGAGATATTCAACAGAATTCCTTTCAGATAAGGAAGTTAATCAAGAAAACATGCCATAAATGGCTTTGATGAATGTCTTGAATAATGAATCTTGAATAGGATAGGTGGAATGGTATAAGAGGGGTTAAATGGGAAATAAGGGCACCCAAAATGACAGGGGCGCGCAAGTCTTGGCAGGTGCGCAGGTACTGCGTGGTCGCGCAAGTCCTGGTCGCGCAGGTATACCTGAGCGACACATGGGTACTTGCACGATTGTTAACCAGCAAGGTAACACTTGGGTGATCCTTGACCAAAGCCTTTATAATTATCCTGAGGTACTTCCAGAAGAGAGACACACAAGTTTTGGTGAAGAAGTAGGGTGGCGCCCAAGTATGTTCATTTCCCATAAGGGTAAAACACCTTAGGCACGCAAGTGTTAGTGAATTCTAACACTTAGACCTTACTCCTCTTGTTTAGACCTTCTATTATAGGTAAAGAATTACCTTATAAGTGTTCAGAAGACACGAAGAAGAGAATTGGGCGTTCAGAGCTCTATATCTGAATTCTGGAAAACTTATTCTCAAAATGGGGGGCCCACCGGGGCTATTTATAGGCTAGAGAAGACCTCGGGTAGTTATCACTTAGGGTGCGCAAGTGACTTGCACGACCATATTCGGCGCGCAAGTGTACTTGTGTGACCATTTTAGAACATGCGCGACCCTTGTGCAATGTTCTCCTTATTCCTTCCTTTGTGAATTTTTGATATTTGTCCAAAGGTTTACTCACATTGAGCTAAGATATTCCCCTTTTCAAATATTTAGACTCTGTGACGAAAGGAGCATCAATAGAGATGTAAAAGCTATATTTAATACCCGATGTGTGGATATTGAATGATTACAACAACAAAAATACACCTTTAGTTTCCAATTGATTCTGGTTTTAGTTCTTCTTATAGTGTACTTTCGTTCCACATTCACAACATTCAACTTCATTTTCCTTACCCTACCTCTTGATTTTACTCTTCTTGGAGGGATGATGATCGAGAAATTTAGACTTGTTATGAGTCTTATTCCCATTCTCCTATCTATTACTTTTCTTATTCACCATAAGGATATAAGGTTTTTCATACCTCATGTCCTTTTCCACTTGGAGAATTATAGTACGATGTTCTAAAATAATCTTCTCATTACTTCTCAGGTGATAATTAACAATAAAACTAGAGGACTTATCTAGTTAGGAAATTATGAGACTTGTGTGCAACTCATATAGTAATTTAATCCCTATGATGTATAAGAATTTAATGTATCCAATAAGCATGACTACTTGAGTCCTTGTTGGTGAAAAATATCTAAGATTATTTGCAAACATATCATTGGATTTCTTATATCTCTCTTGTCTCTCCTTATCTTGATAGATATTGTAAAGGTGAGACATAATTATATATGAATCCATGTCCTCATGTTGCTTTAGAATCTAATTTTTCATTAATGATAACATGGAACACTAAAAATATATAGAATCATTAAAATGTTTCTCATATACATATAACTCTTTCTCATTAGCCTCCTAATCAAGAGCATTAGGAATAGGTTCTTCCAACACATACAATTTCCTTTCAGGGAATAGGATAAATAATAATCACCTTTAACACTCTTTGAAAATTGTGTTGGTGAGAAGTTTATTCATCTCATGTATATATCATAGTGATATGTTTGAATTTATTTTTATTACTGTTTATATAAATAATATTAGTTGACTTCTAGTACTTTACCTGATAAAATTAAGACAAATAAATAAATATTATATTTATTAATCTCATGCTATTTTATCAAAACCCATTATCCCTCACTATTGGTTTCAAAATATCCCATTTGTTTTGGAAATTCTTGTGTCAAGGATCTATATTCCACTTCTCATCACCCCAAATTTTGTTGTAAAAATAAATTTGAAGGGTTTTAGGTAGGCTCTCCAAATGAAAACTGCATTACCTCAAAGATCCTTGATCTATTGAGTGGAATCCCCAATCCTGAAATCCTTAAATTGGACTTCCTCAACAACTACCTATTATTTACACCAAGTCCTACATAGGCATTCAACCATTGATGTGAACTAATTTACATCAACCCAAAACATGAAGTTATAATTATCCGATAATTGATAGCACCACAAATTTGGCTAGTCAAACACTTTGAATAATGGCTCGATTTTAACTGAAGTAGTGGAATGCTATACCAACATTACATATATAATTGAGGGATTTTATCATTATGTGTGAATTAAAAATTATTATCTTTATTACATGTTTTTTAATATTAAGTTGAATTTCATAAGTGATTAACTATGTCAAAGATAATTTTGACACAAAATTCAATTTATTTTAGTTCGATCATTCTTTATTGTCAATTGATTAATTCATGTAATCAAAAAAACACCCATAATGAAATAACCATGAAATATGGATGAAATAAAATAATAAAGTGGCAAGGTCATGATATTCTACTAATGGGTAGTTTATTTAGTAGATGATGAACTAACTATTGACCTAGGGGAAAACTCCTTTAACCATTTATGGTTTGTGTTGCATCTTTCCACTATTCCACCCATGTATAACTCCTGGATTGGTTTCACCTCTGGTCCAAACATGAACCATAACTACTATATTGGGAAATCCATTCATTACATATGATTTTACTCACAAGAAGGTGAGGGAACCAAATAATTGTTTGAGGGGTTTATATAAAAGAAATCATGGGTACGTAGGCCCTTACATAATGAGAGGAGGGATAAAACACAACAAAAATATTTAATTTAATAATAAATTAAGACAAACCAATCAAATACAAAGGTCTGGACTAAGTTTATGATCTTCCAAATTAATGAAACTAATTATACATTTAATAAAATTACCATTCAATTCCAATAATTCTTATTTAAGATAAATCAAAAAAGAATTAATTAATTATCCTCTTTAATTAATCAATTATTTTATCTTAATTATCATCCAAATTTTCTTGATATTAACATCCATCATAATTTTAAACAAGTTAATTAAATTTATTTAAAATTATCTATATATAAAAATATACCCTGGAAGCAAGACGATGAGTACCCTTCTGAAATACCCAAGGTGTATTGTACTTGTATACTGTTTACTCTTTCAACATGTGTCATAGAAGAATTATCACCTCATTTCATTGAATGCACAATAATGTTATTGACCACATGAAACATGTGGTATTTACATAGCATGTTATTCTTCAATGCACATAAAGTAATGACTATAATATGAATTATCCATCACATGCATATCCAGACATTACAAAAAAATTTACAAGACATTTATATATATAAAACTCATCACATGGAGTGTACTATCAACTTAAACCACACATAACACATGTTGATATGGTTTGAATAGTATAATAAATTAATTTCTACTTTTGTTTAATTTGGTAGGAGTACATGAAATGTACATTGATGATACAAAACTTGTATTATTGTCACCATCTATCCACAACACACACCTAAAGATTCAACATGTAACTATGGCATGAAAAATATTAGAGTACACGGAATGTACATGGGATACGTGGAATGTGTTTTCCATGTTACACACCCACCAGTTATATAGGTTATGTAAGATGGCCCATCTATAACTAAAGGACTACATGTCATGTATGGAAGTTACACAACGTGTACTTCGGCTGACAGTGTGCTAGGATGGACCGGTCAATATGCGGTGTGTAATAAAATTCACCACATGTAATAAAGGAAAACAAATTGAATTAATTTCGAATTAATTTAGTGTAAATTAAAAACAAGTCCTCAACATGTAACTCCAGGTTACACGATGTGTACTCTTGTGTTTTCCTTCCACACTCCTCAGTACCTCAAATGATATCTTCGAATTTATTTTGATTATAAAATAAATAGATTTGATAATATTTGTAACAAATATTACTATATTGACCTAACAAATCCGTCAATATGGCCCTCCATAATGCCTCAATCTTGCATCATTGTTTACTAAAGGATTCTAACAAGAAGGAAGGCTCAAAAATATTATTTGAGAAGACTATAAACTCATGTTAGAGTACAATAACCGTGGAAAAAAACCAAAATCATACAATAGGATCAACATACAATTACGAATAATAAATAAATTGAAATAGAAACTAATCATGCTATAATAAATGGAATGCAACATGAAAACTCAACGATACAAAAGATAAATAGCCGTTCTCCCACTGGACTGACAACATGTACAAAATAAATACATTAAAAATAAATAAGATTGTATCTACTTCCAATTCCATGAAAAACACATACCCTAAATCCATAATGCTCAAGATTGACTAGATCAATCTTGAGACACCACATGATTAACACTGCTTGATTTATCCAAGATGGGCTTTATCCCCATCCACTAAAAAACTATGCTCTTACCTGAAACAAGACATCAGGTCTATATGGAAATTAAGGTTCATGTACCTGGGGTGTGAAATAAGTCTCAATTGGACACCCCACAAAGTGAACCCATAAATCTGTTGTTATAATAAGTTCTTGCAAACATGATATTCTAGCCCAGCTAAAAACTATAAGCATTTTGAATAAAAGAAACAACTTCATAAAAGAGGTAACAAACAGAAGGATAAAAACCAACCAGATGGTTCTATCTTGGCATTCATAGTGAATCTACCACATCTATAACCCCTGGAAATGGATTTATAGCAACTGGATCACCCATCCACATGACAATCGATGCATCATATATATCTTCATAGGGTATACAAGATATCTAAATGAAATAAGAACAAAGCCAAAACCCATGATATAACCATAGGTCTCCACAAGAATAATGAAAATATACTAGGCTCTAGGACTCTAATGACTTGATTGAACCAGAATAAGATCTCCACCACACACCCGAGAAACCTTCTGTTTCTTGAAATGTCCTCTAGAAAAAAATCTGGCTCTAAATGAGTGATTGATAGTACAAATAATCCCATAGGAAAAATCCGAATATAGGCCTGAAAATATTATTATCCTAGGGGAAACTATTTACCCATAGTCCCTATAGATACCATTTCCCATGTGTCCCACTCCATCATACCGAAGCATTAAAAAAATCCATGAAATATAACCTCTATCCAAGGTGAATAATCAACTAGAGGGGTCCACCTATGAATATTGTCCATTACCTCTCTAAGCCTGTCAAACCACATCCATCTGATTGAGGAGAGAACTAGATCACAAATTAGGGATAACACCCGAACCCAGATATCCCAATGGTATCCTTCTCAAACCATATTACTGATAAAAACTACTTCAAGTATCATGAATAATGGCCAACTGAACATGGGACAAACTAACCATGAACCCACCTTCCAAACAGATGAACTATCAGCGTCAATCAACTCTCAGATAATAAAGCTCGGAGCCTCTCTCAGCACTTTGAATCTCAACATCCAATAAAACATCCACCATGGGATATCCATGACACACCTTAAGGTCAAACCAAACTCAGGGATCACATAGTCCCTAAGGACACATCATAAAAGTGATGTACATTAATGGACTCCTATATTGCATCCAGGATCTTAGGAAACTTCAGCAGAAACACCATCAACTCTAACAAATGCCATAGTATGATAAGGAAATCCTACAAGGGTTACTCAATCTCATTCAGAAGCATGAGACAGGTTAGGTGCTAAAACATTCAAAATGGAACTCAACATCCACCAACCAATTATCGATCTACAACGATACCAAAAGGGGAACCAAAAGGAAAAGTGCACCAATACGAGTGTTCATAATAGTCTTCATTTCCACCTCAAAATAAATATACCCTCCATAAAGTTTCATCAACACAATAAAAAATAGAACACTCCATATAGATATTATCAACAACCAACTACGACTACCGTTCAACACTTGATTAGAAACTATCCCACCCTGGAATCTTCAAGAGTCCCTCTAACTCATCCCAACAATTTAAAAGAACATATATATAAATTCCATCCCACAATATCATCCTATCCCATAGGTATCAAATAGTGTATTCTCTAAAAAATGAAGCTAAACCTCAACTTCTCTAACCTCAAGCAACTGGTCTCAATACACAGGGCCAAACTAAGATCTCCTCAAAGATACCAATCAATTACGCCTATCAGAAACCATCTAAATAACCTCAATAAAAACTAGATGACGTATATAATACATGGACAACTTACTAGATCACACCCTCACATTAGGCTCAAAAATCAAAACCAAAACCCCCAGGAGGAATCTTGAACCACCATAATGAAATCCTTCTACTAAACTCTCACAATCCAAAACACCATACAAACAGTCTCTGAACACTAAAAGGATATGCCTATCCTGATTCATGAAAACAAAATCTCATAATGGACTACTAACATATCTAATTCTGAATCAAATGAGTAAAAAAAGAAAAATAGACTAGGGAAGGAAAAGTACAACACATGCACTTTGGGTACAGGACATATACACATAGAGGTCCCCCATGGTTGTGTGCCTTAGGCCACTCGACATATAGTTTTCTAAAGTACAAAGCGTGTTCTTCCTGGTACATAGTTTGTACCCCTACATGGGTTCCAACCAATGTACCTTATCCCCTCTTGACATGTAAAGTTCCTGAGTATATGGCTTGTAATCTCAGTACAAGGTGTGTACCCCCACATGGGGACCCACCCATATACCTAGATATATACACCATTATCTATATAATACAATAATTAATTCACCCCACATGGGAACTAGGTGTGTACTTTTACATGGCCAAGTACCCCCACACAGGGTGTCTGGTCGACCACTCAACCACATGCCCAAGCCCAATGGTTTTCCTAAAGAGAAAACCCCAAAACACCCCAAACCACCATTATTTCCCTAAAACTCCTAGATTGACCCAATTAGGGTCCCAAGAAACCCATAAATAGAAATAAAAATGAGAAAAGATTATTTTATAACGATTTGTGGGGAAAAAATTAAAACGACAATACCTCTAAGAGGAAACTGTCGATGCTTCGGTCTGATCTATAATTTGCATTTGTTGCATGATGATCTGACACGACCTTAGCTCCATAGTAGCACCTCCTCTTATCTATCTCCCTCTCTCCCTCCCTTGTTTCCGTATATCCCTATCTTGATCACGTGAAGGGAATCCCTCCACTGTATATGCAATAATCCAAGGGAAATAAATAAGAAATAAGAAAGAAAAAAAGGGAAACAGAAAAATAAAAGGGGGCCTAACCCTAGTTCTTGATGTATGGTTATGTACTAACTAGTAAAAAACCTCATTTAAAACTTAATAGAGGATACATAATAATAATCTAACTCTCCATTTAAACGATACGATTGGAGGAATACATGAAACTAAATTAATATTTATTTAATTAAATATGGAATATTTTGAAAATATTTGAACGACATAGATGTCCACAAAAATCATGTCCTAAGGTAAAAAATACTAATATAGGAGAAACATAGTGTTTAGAAAAATTATTCACGATCAAATTATAGGATAAATTAGTATTTTCCCCCTAAAATACTTTTAGGAATAAAAATATCAAATTTTAATAGATTTTGACAACCCATGAAAACACGGGTCATCACAAAATCCCTACAAAAAATGCTTCTCTCCAATGAGATGCCTCGTTTGACACCCGGTAGCTATGCTCTCCCCAAAAAACTAGTGAAACAAAACTATCTCAACCATCTATTGACCAGTCATACAGTGTCCACAACTCTCTCCCAATAGAAGAGAAATTAAACACTGACCGATATGATTCTCCCCTCTACAAGAGTATCCATATTGTCTCCCACTGCCCAATGAAAAACCACACAACCCACACAACATCTATCACCAAACAAATGGATAGGAATGGACAAACCACTTACACATGAGTACCAACACGAAAACCTACAACAACTATGCTCAACAAACTAGTTAAATGAGGCTCATGACCTCCAACAACCGATGGTGAACTCCCCACCATATGGATTTCCTTACTTCACTACTTGAGATAACAACTGCACTCAAAATCACATGGTCCAAGCAATTAAAAACCTAACATGACGTGATTAAAACTACAAAACACCCTCCACATGGGCATCAAACCAAAACCATAATAATCTAACCATTCTCTCACTGCTCTACCCAATGACAAACCAAAATGGGAAGGGCCTAGGGTCCCACCAAACATAGCCTTCCATGTAATCCATGAGATAGGGATCACACCTAATAATACTCTTCTTAGAAAACAGGAATATTCATTCCTAGACACACCCTGGTGGTAGAAGACCTCAATGGAATCACCAAGGAAGAACTTCCACACCCAGCCAAGTCATTTGTGATAGAAGACACACAAGACGCACCGCAAGACCCAATAGATAACATATAGAAATATTATCTCCCTACCAATGTACAAAAACCTAGTACATTAGGGAAACACCAACTTAGGACCCCAATACAAAGAACCCTCAGTCATCATTTCCCTCATCAAGACACTAATAGGGCACTCAGAGCCTAAAACACCCCACGCGGGCCTCCATGCATCCCTCGTCAAAGAGGCTTCACATAAAAAACTAGCAAACCTCTTCCCACATGGTCCACAAGACATTTAATTGTAATAAAATATACCATAAATCACCATAGACATGCAAATGCATGCAAATCTTCTATTCATAGATTGATTCATATACATTTGAATATTTCATATGGTCCAAGATCTAAACACTTGAATAGACTATAAATCTATAAATCTATGTGCATCATGAAAGGTGAATTCATGCAATCATAAAAATTAATTCCAAGAAAAACAATCCCACGACCTAGAAACTTAACCATCCTATTGATAAATATGTTTGCAACGCACAAGCCTGATATTTATAACAATTTTTATCACATTCCTAGACTTAATGTCTGAAAAATCCTCAAATCATAAAACCAACCTTCCTTTGATACCATATTATAATGAACAATCCTAGGTTGTACTATAATTTCACCACATCTGGCCCACCACAAGGCCTTATCCATGCCTCCTCATATACCAAAGGCTTCCAATAAGTAGCATGGGTCTAAAAGATGTTATGAGGAGAATATAACATCTGGTAAAATTACAATAACAATGGTAACTAACCAGACTCATACACAAGGATCAACATTATAGTACACATAATAAATAAATTGAAATAGAAACAAAGCATGTTATAATAAATGGAATGTAGTATAAAGACTGAATTCATGAAAAACAAAAATAGCCGATCATCCACTATGTCAAGAACATATACAAAATAAAAAAAATAAAAAAATAAAACCAAATTTGATATCAATATTGATCCAAAACACATAACCCATATCCATGATGCTTGATCTACACCCATCTAATCTTGAGACTCCACATGAGTGGATCCTCTCAATCAAGAAGCATTGGGCATGAACCCCATCCTCTATGAAAGTTATGCTCCAACCTGAAAGAAGGAATCTTATATGCATGAACATCAATGTGAATGTATAGGGGGTGAGAAATAAATATCATATGGCCACCAAAATGGTGAACCCATAAATCTAATATCATAAAAATTGCATGCACACATGATGTGCCCTGCCTAGAGGAAAACTAATAGCAGTTTGAAAAAATGAAACAAACTAATAATAAATGGGTAAAAACAAGTATAATAGCCAACCAGTGGGTTCTACATTAACACCCATGGTAGATATACCCTAGCTATGGACCATGATAGATTATTTATAGCATGTGGATCATTCATCAACATGATAGCTAGAATGTCCTCCATATCTACATAGGATCTCCAAGATGTCTAAACACAACATGCACGAAGCTAAAACCTATGGTGTAACCATAAGTTTCCACATGAATAGAGAGTATATACCAAGAACTAAGACTTTTATGGAATGATTGAACTGGTTATAGATATCCACTACACACATGATAAACCACTGTTTCTAGAAATCTACTACAGAAACAATTTGTCACTAAATGAGGGCCCAATAGTATACACAATCTCAGAGGAAACCTATATATGTGGTACCAATAGAGGTACTATCCTAGGGGTAATATTCTACCCATGTACCCAACAATTACCCTATCTAAGGGGTTCTACTTCCTCATCCAGGATCACGAACAACATCAATGGAATATAAATTCTACATGGTTGAATACTCAACTAAAGGGGTTCACTCATCCATACCATTAATCAGCTCCCTAGTCCCATTTAATCACATCCAACCAATGGGGGAGAGAACCTGATCATAAATCAGGGACAACACTCGATCTAAGATATCCTAAGGGTATCCTCCTCAAACCGGATCCCTGAACAAAAATTGCATCAAATATCACAACCAACAGCCAACCAAACATGGGATGAAACAAACTAGAACATGACATCGAAACTCATGAACTAAGAGATCAGATAAACTATTATCCTACATATTATGAGGCCTCTCTTAGCACTTTGTATCTCAAAAACTAACAAACCTACTATTGTTAGATCTCCATGACCCACCTTAGGGTCAAACCAAACTCAGGGATCACATAGTCCCTAGAACCACAACATAATGTGACATCTATCATAGAACTCCCATGGCATACCCAAGCTCTTAGTCCACACCCAAATAAACACCCTCAACTAGACCAAAGTCCATTTAAATAGAAGGACAACCTATGATGGTTCCTGTATATTTTTAAAATTAATAGGACACCCCTAGTGCCGAAACATCCAAAATGGCCTTCAACAGCCTCAAACTGATTCTCAGTCATCAAAGAACCCAAAAGGGGATTCAAAAAGAAAAATCCCTCTAAAAGGGGAATTAAAATTGGTTCTCACAACCACATCAAAATCACGAGACCCTCCATAAGGTTTACTCTAAACAATCCAAAATAGAAGATTCCACACGGGTATTCTCAACAACTTACTATGAAAACCACATATTACTTGATCAAAAACTATCCCACCATGTAATCATTAAGATTCTCTGTAACTTATCTTAATAAATTAATGGTACCCAACAATAATTACAATCCCACAACTTGAACCCCACTTATAGTATCTAAAAACAATAGTCTCCAAACACATAATCTAAACCTTATCTTCTCTAACCTCAAGCAACTGGTCCTAATATGAAGCGAAAAACCAATATCTCCTCAATGATACCAATAAAAATGAATATGATAATATTTAAAAAGAATCTTATACAATAATAGTTGGAATCCACAATCCATGGCCAACTAATGAGCTCACACCCTCACACAGGCCTCACATCTCATAACCCAAACCCCAGGAGGATCCTGGAACCACCACAAAGTTATCCTCATACTGAACTCTCAAAGTCCTAAAAACTATAAAAAATGTTTCAATAAACTAAAAGGATTTCCCAATCGTGATCTATGTAGAGAAATTCTCAGAATGGTCTAATCATAAGTCCAGTTCTAAATTTGGGTTGAAAAACCGGAAAAACGAACTAAGGAAAATAACATGGTATGCACTTTGGGTACTCAGCATGTATGATGCGCCTGAATGGCATTGTTAATTCTTCCAGGTGCAAGTAAAATGAGAAATTTATATATACCCAAACCATACTAACTACAAAGTCATAGTATAGCAGAATTGCAGCCTCAAACCCATAGAGAGCGGGGAACACATCAATGAAAACTCTTGACTAAAGGTTAAGTTGCTATGAATTTTAGTTTTCTTTAATAAAACTATTGATACAAATTGAAATAAATGAATTAAAATTGAGAAATATAAGAGGGGAATCAGTTTATAGGGGTGGTTTCCCAAAATTAATTTACGTTTGGTTTCAAAATAATCATATTAAATAGATGCACATCCAAACAGTTTTATATGATTGAATAAATGTTCATGCCCTACCAAACTAACCTAGAATCCCAATTCATCATGGTCAGATGAATCAAAATATCTAAAGTGAATTTAGTTAAGATTTAATAAAGGATAATATTAATTATATTTTTTCACCATGAATAAATCACCTCAATCATGTTGGGGTTCATTCATTATTGAAACACATGGTCATTGATTCAAAGATGAATAATGTAGATGTGCAGGATCAACATGATACTATCACATAATCCTATCATTATGAGAAAACAAAAATCGAACTATGATGGTACACACCCCATATGACCAATAACGATCTCCCCTATGGGTTTAGGAAACCAACGTCAGGTGATCATCATTGATGATTAAACCCAAATCCATAGATAATAGATTGAGAATGAAAGAATGAGACAAGGATAATGAAAAAAAATGATTGAAATTAAAATATAAAGCATTCAAAGATTACAACAAAGAAAGGAATGAAACAAAACCAAAATAAAAACCTATCTACGGAAGCCTCCTAGTTGCCGCGCTCACTCCCTCGGATCCAGAGTATCCCGTAATGACATGGAGGGGCTACCAAGGGTTGTATTTATTGTCTTTTCTTGTCAAAACCTTTGGCCTGCATCGCCTTTGTTTTTTCTATAGATTGATGGGAACATGATGTGTACTTGGGCTACATGTTTTGTACCCTAGATCCAATTTTTATTCTGCTATATTGAATTCACAGAATTGTCACATGCTAGTTTAACTCTGCTAATGTCGTGTACTAAAGGTACACGATGTGTACTTGTAGTTCACTGTGTGTTCCATTGTCACGACTTGTCCAGTGTGGATCTACCTTTTCTAATGAAGTCAAAAAATGTGCTCGTGGTACATGATGTGAAACCATTGTTTTTATAGTTTTCAGCTCCTCTTTATCTTTGAAATCCAGTGTCAAACCATTTTGCTTCACTCATGGCGTAGAGTGTCATTTTGTTCTTCATTTTCTAGGTTTTCCTTACAATTTCTCTGAAGGCCATCCCAACATAATAATTTTCAAAATATTAATATCATGCATAGATCTTATATTAAATCAATTTATATTAAATGAATTAAAACATAAAAACCCATTAAAATATGTATACAAAATATAGATCTCAATGTACTCATAGAATTCCCCTGAACATGTTCCTAGGACAACTTGGCATATAATTTTCTAAAGCGAACAATGTGTGCCTCTCGGTGCATGGTATAAAACCCTACTTGTGTACCAGTCCATGTACCTCAGCCCCACTCAACCTATAAAATGCTCGAGCACAAGGCATGTACCGTGAGTACACAATGTGTACCCACACATGGGGACCCAGATGTGTACCTATCCATGTACCCTGCTTGGTCATGTACTCCTACATAGCATGCACCCTAGATGGAAAGTGGTTGTGTACATTTACAAGACCATGTAACCCCACACGGGGTATCTAGCCGACCACTTGGCCACACTCCCAAGTCCACTACATAATTTTTAACCCCGATACACAGTGTGTAGTCCAAAAACATCAAATTCCGAAAATAAGAAGAACATATAATGTTTGATTCTCTAAACTACAAGCCATGTACCCTAGTTTTCCTGAACAAAAAAACCAAAAATACACCAAAACCCCATTTTCTCCTTGAATCTCTAAGATCCACCAACTAGGGGTCCATTGAAAAACATAAACATCTTTAAAACATAAAAAAACTATTCTATTAGAATTTTTGGAAAAAATGTAAAACGAGCCTACCTATGGGTGGAAACCGCCAACGCTTCGGTGTGATCCATGATCCACAGCTGTCGCGGGATGATTCGAAATGACCTATGGTCCGCAGTGGAACCTCCCCTTATCTCTCTCTTTATTCTCCCATCCCCCTATCAGATCCACAAAAATGGAATACCCTTATATAATTTGTGAAAAAAGGGAAATAAAGAAGAAATAAAAATGAAAAAAGGGAAAAAGAGATATAAAAGAAAAAGAAATGGGGGACCAGCCCCGATGCCCAATGCAACATTGTGCCAACCTAGGAAAACCACACCCCACCCAATTCCGAAATCAACTAAGGGAAAAAATAACAATAATATTCTTTGTTTAAAATATAATACAAAAAAATCAGGAATAAATTTGTCATTAATAAATTAAATATTGAATAATCTATAAAATTAAAACAACTCATATTTCCACCAAACTCGTATACTATGGTAAATAAATATTATGGGACCAACATAGTGGTTAAAAAATTATTTGTGATAAAATTATAGGATAAATTACCATTTTCCCCTAAAATGATTTTAGGAAAAAATCAACGTGAACATGATTTTTAAAACCTATGACAACACGGGTCATTACATTATTTATAATAAACAAAAATTAAGAAAGTAGATCTCATAATTAAGATTAAAGAATGGATAAAATAGAATTTAAAACTAATGAAAAATGTATAAATAAATTAATGGTATTTAAATGATTATAAATCCTTATGAGACCACTCTCATACCACTTGTAGATTTTGGGTGTAGCAGATGTATCAGATAGGAATTTTCCAATAAATATTTTAGTCATGACCGATGATTAATCTAATATTTAAATGATGATAAATGTCATAATCAATTGAGTTGAATCAAATAATATATATACTAGATAATCACGAGGACCAAAGACCAACATCATCACATATTATTTATAATGAATTTAAGAAATTAAAGAATTACCTTGTGAGAAACTCTTTCTTCATTGATGGATCTAAAAACATCATTACATCACACTATTATTTTATTACATGAATCATGAATAAATTCCCCTCATAAGTGATCCACAGGTGCTCTATATACCTCTAAATGTCACCATAGGAATATTTGTGTTCTAGCACGACAGATCCTAATGCTTGTGTCGTTCATTTTTTATCACAAAAAAAACCGATTCAAAGAAGGTTTCTCTTCTATATATCTAGACTTGAGAGTGGTGGTGGAGGAGGATCAGTCGATATTCTAGAGAAAATTTTTAGAGAGTGATCACACTAATGATTTGATAGTATTCTCTCTAGATCTCATTATTAAGAACACTAAATCAATTGTCTCTTATAAGGAAATAATATAATTTGATTTATATACTACTAGGGTAAGAAAATAATAATTACACATTCATCCTTTATTATTTTCAAAATCCAGACAGAACGTCATGTCTATAATAATATTATTATTACTATTTCCTTACATGATCTAAACTCATGAATTAGATTAAATTTTATTTATTCAAATAATATTCAATATATATTATTTCTCACCAGACCATTAAACTCTGTCCACCATTACTCCATAATATTTATCGTTCCATGAATAATGAATATTAATTTAATAAATAAATATAATTTAATTATTAACCAATGAATAAATATAATATTCACTAAATAGGGAACAAATATTTATTAAATAATCTGCTCAAATAATATTATCTTAAATGACTGGTGATGGAATATATGTGATCAAGTAAACACAAATATTACTAAAAATGTGCAGGAATAATATTCATTCAAAATTTTAAATAATATTATTGTTTAAATGAGATTATAGATACACTAATTGTGTGATCCTATAGGCCTCTTTCTCAGCGGAATTAAGTAAAACAACCTATATTCAATGGATAGTATCTAGAAATATACAATTGAACCCATAGTGAAAGAAGTTAATGCCAAATTGATATAATACCTCACACAAATGTTTAATTTGTAATATATTCATTTATCATGATATCTCAGATTGAGTAGGTTGAATGCTGGTGCCATCAAAATATTTTCTTTATGTCTCTTTCTTTGTCTTTTCAAAAATCTAACGTCCCTATAGAACAATTTATACATAGATTTATTTAGGATATATAATTTCCCTATAAGTGAGTGGGATATCAACTTCTATTAAAGAAGAGAAGGGAGAAATCCTTTCTCATGTAATTCATTTTTGAAATATTACTCATGACATACCCAACATCTCCTACCTCACTGTGAACATATGTCTGCGTATTTTTTAGTAATACATCAAAATACATGACATATAATACTCATTAATTATAATATTAAATTCTTAGAACAAATACAAATTTCATCATATAGGAACATCCAGTGGAAAATATAAATGTGGATTTCCTACTAGGAGGTCTCATTCTCATAATATCCTACAATGGATATTACAAATAGTCTTTAATAAGAGATGGTTACTTAAAGTCCTATGAGACTCCACCCCTAATATTTTATATCATTTGTTTCCCTAAAATGATTTCATCTCCCCATAAAACATATATTTAAGAATACCATTGTGGAACCTATGCGTTCTCATCATAGCAGGGAACATTTATGCCCTTTTAGTGCGACAAAAAATCAAAAACAATTATAACATATTATGTTATGTATAAGAACAATCATAATTTCATTAGAAGTTTATTAACATTAAAAAAATGAATATAGGTTATTATAAAGTGTGCAGAAGTTGGTTATCCAACACTGATTCCAATAAAATGAATCATGTTTCACCTATTGATCATCTAGCGTCTTCACCATGTTAAACATATTCTCAATGATTTCTATACAATATTCAGTATCGTAGGGGCCTAATGTTCCTTGGAATGATGGGTGGTTCTATAGATGAAACTCACGAGCATATTTGACCATTTTTATGATCTTCCCTTAGTGGTTCCATAAGACATTTTCAAGGCATCATTTTCTATAATTCTAAATCATACTCTTAATAAATATCAAATGACCATTCTATGAATATTGTTTAATAGTCTATAGGCAAACTCATGGAAAAAACAATAAGTGACTTATCCTAAGAGGATACCTAAAAATACAATGTAAAGTCCCCTCAACACTACCCATGTCTAAATAAAAGCCTCTTATACCTATAGATTAGTCACACCCATATACACACAAAAATAATTGCATTTATAGGATCGGGTAATTAAAAATAATCAGTAATATTTCAACATGGCACAATTCACAAATTGAAATATACATTTTACTTATCAAACACTATCTAATGAAAGAAACAGGCATGATACAAACGAACCAATGTGCCTAATAATGATGCATGAATTCACTAAAAATCCTATAAATCATAATATCAACATCACGTGCATCACCCAAGGTGAAAAAAATCAATAGAAAAAATTAAAAACCAGAAAACTAATTCCACATTCATAGAAACTCAAAGGTCCATTGTACAATGTTGTCCAGAAACAATCATAATTTTCCCAATCGAGTCCCAAACATCCTATCTCTTTAATACCATGTCCCAAATCAATGAAAAATAAATGAAATGGGTGAGAGTATCTAATACCATTTTGTAACACTCTATCCGAAATAACTGAGTCCAGGATAGGGTACCACATGATCACATGTGTATATCCCCATATGAAAGTGGTTGTCGAAAAGAAGGGAGGTACTGAGAGGTTTCATGGGTAGACTATTACTTTATTAACATATAACCATCAAAAAATACATGGAATAAAAAAACAATAATAAAAAAAATTAAAAGGGAATCAATAATCCAACGAGTAACAACTGATGATATAACAATATAACATGAAAAACATAATATCCAACTAAATATTATGTATCCCTATATGTGGTGAATCAATGTAGTTAAGTAGGGAAATAAAAATAAGTAAATAGTGAAAAAACATCTAAAACCCAAATTCCATCACAGCATCACCCCACACCATCCAACTACTCCTGCTCAACACCCCACCACAAGGCCCTTTCCCTTAACTTGATTTTTGATAATAAATTCTACTTGTGAATCAAGACTTACATTTAGGGTGTGAGTATAAAACCTACTAGTATACCACTAATGGTCCTTATCGTAAGTGATAATCAAGAGAATTCTTTGAAAATACTCAATGTTCATGAAAACAAAAATTAATTACACATGTATATACAATTTTTTTGTCCTTGAGGAGTAACTCTACTTACTTCATTTCCATTATAGAGGGAATTTCATATGTTTTACTAACATACTATGTCAACCAATCATATTTCCATATTCCCCTTGAAGTGATATTCATATTATCATTTAATGAAAATACTCAGGTTTAACCAATTCAAAGCTCCATGGAAAAACACACATCGCATGCCAGACCAATCTCATAGCTCTGGAGTAAGCCATCAAATCAAATTTTGACCTAATATCACTAAAATGAGGAAATACATCACATAATCCACACATCCACTCTATAAAAGTGTCTATCCCACATGGCTCAACAGGTTCACTAAATTACAAGGGAAGATAAACTACACATGTAATAAAAAATATATAATAAGGCAGTTCATAGTCATGTCATTTCTAGAAAGATTCATATATCCGACACTCATATACATTAAAATTATATCAATCATACGCCACATGTGAATCATAATAATCATATGTATTATGTGTAAGAGTTGGTTTCCTATAACCAATTTTTTGTACTTTGATTACGTAGATTTTTAATGTACTTAAACAATAAATATCTTATTACGTATTGTTCATTGTTCTGCATGGCTATGATGTAATATTTCCTTAGAGTATTTTTTCCACTGACAAAGTCATAATAGTTTTCCACTATGATGAGAATCTTTAAGTGCTACGATAGTATTCTTAAATACAGTTATGCGGTTGGATGACATACTATGATGGGACACATAGTATACAGACCATCAGGTATGAGTACCCTTAAGCATATGAGACATCCTCTCATGGATTTGAGATTATGAGAATAGACCCCCCAGTAGGAATTCCGCATGTTTTTGTATCATCAGATATTCCTATCTACAAGCTTGTTTAATGGTTCATAGGCTTTATGATTATTATTAATAAAAGTCGCGACTTGTACACTTTGATTTACTAATGAAAATCATCATACCAGATCTTGATAGGAATTAGGGTACGTTCGGTGTGTCATGAGTTCCATGTTATAAATGGATAAATTTAGGAAGGATTTTTCCCTTCCATTTATGGAAGTTGATATCTCAGTCCTTTGATTGAAATATATCTTTTGCATGAAATTCAATGGCCATGGTGTAACGACAAGATTATTTTAGGTAGTCAAACATCGATGTATCAATACTAAATTTGATGACACTATCATGAAACCTTCTTGATGAGATATTGATACAAAGGGATTATATTACACAATGAACATTTATATGTGGATGTCGTCGTTTCGACTTTATGTTCTTTTTAATGGGTGCCTTGACCCGTTAATAGATATTACACTAGGAATTTATCTAATCCCACCTAAATCCAATGATAAAGAATCATAGAGGATCAAAAACTACGTGTCTCTTGTGGTATCAATTAAATTCTATTTGATTTCAATTAATGGAATGCATATTATTCTTAATATCATGGAATAATTTTATTCAACTTAAAATGAACACATAAATAAAATAAATATTTGTTCTCCGGATTGTGATATAAATATATTTATTTATTTTATTAAACATTTATTAAATATTTATTTACTATTTTTTAAATAAAATATTTATTTAAGAGAAAAAATTATTTATTTATTTATTCAGGTGTTCAATAAATTGAAGAGGAGTTTGAGTGGACCAAGGCTGGTCGTGTAATAAAATATTTATTTAAAATATGGTAAATAAATATTTAACTAGTTTTCACATGTTAAAATAATAATAATGTTGTTATTATTTTGGGACTCAAAATTTTGTTCATAATTCTGTTTTACACAAGTTGTCGCACCATAAATAATAACGTGATATTATTATTAATAGTGTGGTTTTTCTCTAAGGTTATGGATGTATTGAATTACTATTATGAAATTAAATATTTTAACCAAACCCCATGTCGATAAATAGACAAGTACATCTATTATGACATGTAAAAAATGCATGGTGAACCAAATTCCTGGTGAATTGGGAATTGTTGAGCTAAACAATTTCTCTATCAAATAATCTTCCCTACCCTCTCAAGAAAGAGAGACGTTCTTCAAGACCAACATACAAGCGATCAAGAATGACCGATGAAAGACAATCGCTTCACTGCACTAGCACCCAGAGAATGAGTGGTGTTGATTGGTGGCCATCAAATCACATATGGGTCACTAGTAGAGGGATTAAAGTTTGGATTCTACTAATCACAATGAGACAATCTAAAAGGGTCATTTTGGATGATCAACATCATTAACAAATAATGTATCGAAGATCCAGGTATTCATTTCATTATGAAATTAATTAAATTAATTACAAACATGAAGTGCAATATCATCTCAATAGGATCTGACACCTTTTCTTCTTTTTTCTAGATCTTTGATCTTAATCTATGGATACTGCCATTCATTGTCGTATTGATCCTAGATTGGTCATCGATTATGGCATATAAAAAGTTGGCCCCCACCCAACTTCCATGATTCCGCTGCATTCGGATCCTTGATCATGGGCTAGACACACACACACACATGCCACAAAATCATTACAACCATCTGTATTAATAGGTTTTATATGATAAGTACTTCCTACCTCATGAAAAATAATGTTCTATGGCAAGAATCACATCCTATGTCAAGTTTCCTGTCAATGATCCATAGAAACATCCCCATTATATCTTGTGAGAATTATAGGATCAAGTTATTAAAATGGAACCACAGTGAAAGGGTAGGACTAGATTGGACATACCTAAGAATAGTCATTGGTGTCAATGTTCTTGGTCCAATTGAAAAGAAGATGGAAATTCCCTAAATCTGGTTTTCATTTCTAACCAAAATTGACTATTTTTTTGTTTAGTCATTATAAAACTAATAGATCCTATAATAAAATCAAATATCTAAAGTTTATCCCAAACCTAAAGAATAGAATTATGTTAGAATGAATTGAACATTCCCAATAAGGATCAGTAGATTGATTAGTGGTTCACAAGACCAAGACTTGGGAGGCAAGAATTGAATATCATTAGGGAGATCTCCCAAGGGTTTCCAAGGTAAATTGAGGGTTGATGGATAGGTAATGGAGAATAAAAGTATTTTTCTTAAAATATGTGATATGTCCCACGACCACATGTATGATGCCACCGACCAACCAATGGTTTTGGAAAGAACTGAGGATTTCTCAAAAATCCTACTAGATGGTTAGTGTCTATGGATGGAAACAATATTTTCAAAAAAAAAAATAACTTTATATGGCTGGTGAGATCTATAGTTTTTTTATACCACTTACCTTCACAATCGACTATCCAGTGGCCTTGTTGTAGCCTTAGTGCTAGAGCATTGATACACCTTCCATGGTTTTATGAAATATTTATTCATAAAAACCTATAACATGCAAAAATTTATTTAACTATAGATTTAAAAGACATGAGAATTCTTAAAATGTGTAATACCTTAAATTGAGGGTGTTACAAATATTAAAAAGAACCCCTTCAGGGGTAAAAAATACATGGTAATCCTAATAAATTCAAGAAAAAGTCAAAAAAAATTAAAACTATGTTGAATTTAATAAAAAATTCAGATTATTCAAAAATCAAAATTATGAATTAGAATTAAATTAAATTAATTTAGTTCATAATAAATTCACCTGAGTATAATTAATTGAAAGTCTAATTTTATTATATATGTTTAATGCGTTCCGACTGATCATGTGATTTTACTAAGAAATAAAAATATTAGAATTGTTTATTTACTTATTTAATTTTTCTAATGTGAGGTTTGAAATAATTATTTAATAGATGAAAATATGTGCACCATACCTCGCCTCATTATATGTGTAAGGTTCTGTACATCCATGAGTGATATTGTTTTTGTGTACCCCATATTCTAGAAACCACCTAACCTTTTTTTGAATATACATATATAATAAAGATGATTATATGAGATACATATCATTTCAAGACATGGATACACACAAAATGGGTGTTTGATTCATCAGATGGGGTGAGTGTTGTAACATTATTTATATGAAACACGACTCAAGGAGTTATCCCCAGGGTCTAGGTCAATACATTTTTTTCTCAATGGATCAACCAAAAGAATTATATCACAATCACATAATTTATTTTTATTTATGAATGGTTTATTATTTTTGTATTTGTAGTATTTATATATGATCCTATACATTAATAAACAAGTAATAATTGATAAAATAAACATGATTAGTAAATGTTTTTCTATTAAATCATGAATAAGTAGTGAGTGTGATCACATATAGAAAGTATAATAAATGGGAGTATATCTAATTCATTTAGAAAACTAAAAAAATCCCTTAAATGAAATATTATGTATCAAAATTCCTTCCATAACTTGATTTCGAGAAAAACTATAGTACAAGGTTCTCATAAAACCATTTTGAGGGCACCTTATCATACAGGGGAGTTTTAACCAGACTGGTGGGTTGGATTACTCATGATTAGAATCATAGAAATAACCATATCTTGCATGGAGTAATTTTAGATTTAAATAATTTAGTTACACAAATCTATGATTTTTATTAGATGGTACTCTACTCAAAAGATCAATGATACATGAGTTAATGTTGTTGTCCATCCAAATGACCTCCTTGAAACGCCTAGAGTAGTGGCATATCAATATATTAGAGTATGATAAGAGGTTTTAATGATATTTTCTACAATAATACTCAAGAGAATGAGTGTTATAGATCAATTAGTAGAAGGATACTATGATTTGTTAAAATAGTGGGATACATTTAAGATTAATAAATATATAATGTTTAATAAATGGTAATAAAGATAAAATTATTGATGCTCTTATGTTTAATTTTTTTGAAAATTAGAAATTAATACCACAAAAACTTTTTGATCAATAATGGAAAATGAATACATCCTAACTATCAAAAATTTCTAAGAGTTATATTGGTGATTTCACAAAGTACTGTGATATGAAAAGAAAATTTGTGTGTCAGTTTATTCACTACTTTTTGAGACACCTCAAGAAGAGAGGGTGAAAAGTAATCTTAAATGAGACACATGGATTACATAATAATTATATAATCAATTTTCAATGATTTTTGAAAACATCATCAAGAAATCGATGGATATTCATGTTGTATCATCTCTCCGAAGTTTGCAAGGAGACAGTAATGTAAGAAATGAATGAGATTGTCTCATTATTACATTGTTATCACCAAAATAATATTATACTGTTTAGTATTATAAAAGGAAAAAACATGGATATAATGAATCAATATATTTTGGGTAAGGATAGCTATGTTCTTAAGACCATAAAAAACTATATTATTTAGTTCTTATGTCGAATAAGTTGAATGAAAAGGTTGAAAACCACATGACTATTTCTAAGTAAATGATGCTTTAAAAATTTCTTACTATGAATCCAAAGATAAATATATAACATCAAACATGAGGTTATTTTTCTTTTCATACAATAAAAAATTTCCTCAAAATATAAATTTAAATAAACTTTAGATGAATCAAAGAAACACTTTTACATTAGGAAGATTCATCATCAAATATAATAAATCAGTTTCACTAATTGGATATTAGATACTATATGTATTTAAAACATTTGTACCCAAATACGATAAAAAAAATTGAGAATTATTATAAGAAGTGGGTTTAATTATCTTAATAATTGAAGTAGGTTGATTCCTATATCAGTAGTGAGAAGAACACAACTTCGGTTTTTCTAAATTAATTGATTATATTATTACTATTGTTTTTTATACAGTATTACCAAAAACATTTCTTATTTGTCCAATAGACACAATGTGACATTTTTTAAAATTGAAATGAATATTATTTTTGGTGTATCATACCCAAGTAATAGTTTAGAAAACATTACTGAATCATTGAAAATAAATGATGAATTTAAAAATATAAGACTCAGTAATACCGAGTTATGGAAAGATAATTCTGTTTCAAGTAAAAATAAAATTAGTTTTCAAGTATATACTTAGTAGTGTTTTTAGAAACATTAGAGTGAACACCTTATGTTTTGAAACATACTTTCTTATCATGTTTTAGATAAAACCCTTTTTGAAATAATTTTCAACCAAAAGTCTTTTAGATATAATTTAGCATGAATGTGTAAACTATTCGAAGAAAAAGAAAGGGGTAAGATTATATACTTCATAAGAATCATTTAAATAATTGTAGAATGTAAAATTTAAGTAAGGAACATGAATGGTTAGAATATTTGATTTACATTGGGCCCATGAGCTAAATTATATCTTAAATGAGAATTTATTAATCATGAAAATGTTCAGTGAATTTATTCCAAAACTCACATTTCTATATAAATATCACATCCATGATATTAGTAATAGGAGAATATATGGTGAGTCTTGCATAAGTAAATTAATCATTAAAATGTATACTGTATTTTTTCTGAATCTCACATTCATTGTATACACATCAAATACATGATGAAAGATGAAGCAAGATCAATGATTAGTTTTCTAAGACATAAAAAGTCTTCCATTATATTTTAGAGAAATTATTTGTAAATAGGGGTGTAAACCCATAAATAAATGACAATAATAATTTAAAATGGATATCATGTAAGTTATTGTATTAAAAAGATCCATTATCTCACAAAAATTGTGTTTAAAGGGTTCATATATGATATGTTGATAGAAACAATTAGCATTAAGAAAGATAAAAACTGCATCACTGTAATTATCATTAAGTTTTATAAGATATTACATAAATCCATAAGATAGAAAATTTATAGTCAAGTGATTACTATATTTATATAAAGGAGTTCATGTAGCCTTTATAGATAGTGGGAAAAATATTTTCTATGATAATGTCAAGGCTAGAGATGCACAAGTATTTGGAATAGGAACAAGTTACATAAGGCCATGAGGAAACAGAACGCCCCACTAACACATGATTCATGGGAAAGATAAAACCAAAGTGAGATTTTTTAATAATCACCAAGACAATGAGATATGTTATTCAATAAGTGTAATGAATCTTTATCTGATAAAAAAGAAATAAATAGAAATAACCTATGTTTGAAATGTAAAATATTAATTCATAAAAATGGATTCCATTTATGAAATTTTTTTTAGAATTATGGTGGTTTATATACTTGATGCAATTCCATTGGTGGGTCTTCAAGAGAAACTATACATGGGTGTTTAAATCATGGTACCAATTTGTCACAATTGTGTATACAAAGTCTTTATTCATAAAACCATAAAAATGATACTTGTCATAGCTACATTCTGTGATCATTATATTGGGCATTGGATTTTAATTCTACCTTTCTTGAAATTTATCTATATGGAACAAATATTAAAGGTTTGGTGACACCATTATATTATCATAAGAAATGCAAGTTATAGATATATATTTATGGATTATTTCAATAATCCTGATCATAGAATATTCATTTTAAATAAAAATTTTCCATGGATCAGTAAGAATATGATGGGAAAACCATAATTCTTTATATAAAATATATTGATAAAATATGAAACAGTTATTATTCATTCTATTAATATGTTTATGATTTAAATAATCTCTACAAATATTGTCTTAATTTAGAAACCTATGTTCTAGGGAACAATATATATTGAGTTAGATCTATGATTTTTTTAGACTAAGTGAAAGTACATATACTAACAAGGTATTAAAAAATACATGTTTTAATAATTCAAGAGGGAGTTGTTTCAAATATTACTTGGAATAAATCTCTCCAAAAAGACATGTATAAGACATAGGAGGAGATTGAAATGGTGAGTATAATTCTATATGCTTCAGATATGGATCTATCACATATGACAGGCTATGTACTAGCCATGATAATGCCAACACATTCATTGTGGTAAACAAATATCAAATAAATCTCATAGAACTTCATGGTAATTAGTTAAGAATATATAAAAGTACTTGATAAATAAAAAAGTATATATACCTTGGATTTTTAGATGAAGGAACACTAGTTACAAAGGGGGAAAACTAGTCTTCTTATATATTATTTAATTTAATATCATGGTTAGGCTAAGGAAATGAACAATAGTAACTCATTAAAGCTTGTGGTAAAAATATCTACAATTATAAAGTATCATATAGCTTATGATGAAGCTAATCAAGTAGAACTAAATATGCAAAGATTTGTTCCAATTCATTGAATTATATTTAGAATGTAAAGCTTTGTTGTAATATAAATTATGATAATATTACAATAATCATAATATCCAAGTTTTCAAAGTATTGAAAGAGGAAAAAAACTAATACAATTGTAGATATCATCTCTTGAGAGATATTTTAATCAAGGAGGTGAGGTAAAAAATAATAGATTGTCCATGAAAGAAGAAATTAAAGGCCCAATGACTAAATTCATTACTCAGTGTAAAAAATGATTTTATCATATGAGATCTAATAGATATATTCTTTAAAGGTTACTCTAGATTAAGTGGAAGTTTTTTGAAGGTGGGTTCCCAATACCCAACATGAGTAGTACATTTCTATTATCATATCTTGTGTATATAGAGTTATGAATGATGTTATCTTAGCATAATAGTGTTGATACTTCAACATCCATTGTTTTTATGGTAATTTCTCTAGACTATTTATCATATCAACATGTTATAGAAATTCCCAACTGTAATGAGAACCATGATAGACCATGAAAAAATATTAAATATATGTACTATGGTATACATAAATCACACCGATGGGACACAAATGATTCATGACTACCAGGTGGTAGTGGATCATAATCCTTTAGAATTATTCTCATGAAGTTCATAGTTAGTGATCTCTAGTAGAAGAGATCGTAGGGACAGACTCGCCAATATGATGACCACAAGTTATAGGATTCATTGGTTGTTCCTGTATGTAAAAATGTATATTGGTCTCTTTACTTTAGATCATTATAATTATGTATCATTTGGTCACATATTTTGATTCAAGACAAAAACCATATCTATTATGTAGTCTCATGGTAGCTTATGTTGGGTTTGTTATTAGTGGTATGGAATTCATTGAATGATCAAGATAGTATTGTATGCATTTCGAAGAAATAGAATATCTCAGTCCATATTCACCATGATTGTAGAACCCATACCAAACGCATGTCCATGTTATAAAAAGATAAGTCTCTTCAATAAGGTCATAATATAATAATGAATGAAAATATTATGACAAAAAATTTTCATCCTACATTATGAGATATCCGAAAATAAAATAGATTATATTACACTTTGTATGTCATAGAAGGTTTTCATTGATATTAATAAGCCTTATCAACTTAGGGGACTTAATAGGTTTCAATAATCCACTCTTGGTCTATGAGTAATAAACACAATTATCATGATAGGGTCCTCAAGCATCTCACATAAAGAATATTTAGATGTTTGGAAAATTCTAAACAATTAGTGATTGGGATATGGTGGGCCCCATAGTGGGGTTGGGATATGTCTGAGTAAGAACAATCACAAGAAATAAATAAATTCAATATATCTTAATTTTAGAATAATATATTTTGAATTTATTTACTCAATTTATTTGTATGTTTTAAGTGAATATGAGTAAAATATTTTATGAATGAATGAATTATTATTCAAGGTTCGATTAATAATTTTATGGTATAAGTGATTCAAGTTGATGAATAATATCTTATCATGTAAAATATTTTATATATTTTTTGTATCTGATAAATGTTTTATGAAATATTTAACATTTATATTAAGACATAACTATCAGGAAGTGATTTTTAAAAGATTAAGTTAATTTAGGGGGAAAATCTATATATACAGAAGCCTAAACCTTCCTATTAAAGATAAGGTGAAGTAAAAATTCATAGGTATATTAATGCTGCAAATTTAGAATCTTATCCATCCTCCTTGAAACTTCTTAGATAGAGAATGAAAATATTTGAGCACTTTTATCTAAGAAGTTATTCCTAAATCAAAGGAGTGGTGCTTGTGAGATGGATGGTGTGTCAAAAGAATCTTTTTTTCGCCATGATAAAACCCAATAATAAAATATCAGTATACTAGATGTATTTTTGACTGTGTGTGGATGATCTAGAGGTGGCTTATCTGAGAAATGCCCACTAAATATGAGAAAATTATTCCAACACCTTTAATAGAATGAGGTAACTATTTGATTTTATTTTTTTCTTATTATAAATTAAATGGGACCCTCAGGTAGTTATCAGTATGTGATAATATTGGAGATGATGTACATACAATTAATAAGGGAAAAAAATTATATTATTATTATTTCAGGCTTCTACTATGTGCTCAGTACCAACACAAGTTACAATTGTCTATTTATATACTGAATCAAGCTTAATAGAGTTGGAATATCTAGTTAGATGATTTAATAAAATATTTTGGTTTCATCAGTAATGTAGATTATTCTTATGTATATAAGTAGATTAGTGGGAGTGTTTTAGTGTTTCTGATATTGTATGTAGATGGCATACTTCGTATCAAAAATGAAATACCATCTATTCAATATATTAAAATATAGTTAGGTAAATAATTCTCTATAAAATACATCGATATAGAATCCAATATACTATGATTGAAGATCTGTAGAGATAAATCTTTGAGGTTTCTATGACTATGTTAGGACACATTTATTGGTAAAGTTATAAACCACATAATCATGAGGAGATCCAAAAAAAGGTCTTTACCAGTGTAACATGGAACAAATATTAAGAAGATTTAAGATCCTTCAAAGGAGTTAGAAAGGATAGATAGAATTCTATATTCCACCACCATAGGTTTTATCTTATATTTCATGTGGTTTATTAAACCTAATGTGACCTATGCTCTTAGTATTACTAGAAGATACCAATCCAATTTTGGTGTGAGTAATTATATTATTGTTTAGAAAATTCTTAAGTTATTGATAATAACTACGGATATATTCTATATATTTAAAGGAGAGGATGATCTTTCTATAAGTGGTGATATAAATTCAAGTTACCAATATGATAGATTTGACATGAGAACCAAATCTAGTTTCATTTTCTTCTGAACGCTAGAGCAATTTTTAGTATAATTCCAAACTAGACACCATGGATGACTCAATTATAGTGGTAGAGTAAATCACTGTATCTGATTCTGTAAATGAGGTTATTTGGATCAAATAGTTCATTTCTAAACATGGTGTGGTTCCTAGTATCAAGAATGAAATTGAGATTTACGAAGATATAAATGTAGTAACCTTGGTCTCACCAAAGGACCAAAGACATCCTTAAAAAAATCCATCTTATATGAGATATTATTGAGAGGGGAATTGTATGGATATGGATGAAATTTAGCAGGCCTCCTAATAAAACCATTATCAGAGAAGAAGAATCAAGTTCATGTAATGTCACTTGTCTTTGATACATGGGATATTGATATAATGGTTTTATAGTGTATCATAATTTTATATATAAAGGTAATATCCATTTAGCATTCATTCATGTATGCTGATATTTACTCTACATGAATAGGGGAATAATAATATCCCCTCAAAGTAAGACTTTGATTTTCCCATAGCCAAGGATCATCATGGATTATTTTGGGTTGTGACGATATGTTAAGACTATAATGAGTAATAGACTAATGATATAACACGTGGAGTCTTATTATTAGGACTAAAACACTGGAATATATCCCATTGAATTTCATATAGTCATCAATATACTTATGGGTGTACACTTATTATCAATCCTTTTACATGACATTGAAGATAAACCTCGTATGATAAAATTTGGAATTTGATAAATTTCTTACACATGTTTTGAGGCTTACCTAATCCGGTGATGGTTGGGTATTATTTTGGTCAAGTTATTGGTTAAAGATTTACAAATATCGTATTTTTCTTCTTATATAATTAGAAAAGTCATCTAGACCTTGATTTAATTAAATAGAGGAAATTCATGGTCATGCATATTTGATTCACATAAGATGTGTTATTATACATGGATAAGGGACATGTTATTTACACATGTGATAGACAAATGACATGTGATGTATTCATCGACCAGGTCAATATTTTTTAGAGAATTAAGAAAGATTGAGATATCTTATACTAGATTGACATTTTTAATTTCTAGTGGTAACTCATTTTCCTGGTCAAAAGGATTATATAGGTTTAGATATTATTTATAATATACATCATATGGCGGGAATGTTTATATAGAGATAAAATTATGTTTCATAGAGATCATATCATACCCCTTAGTAACTTGAGTGGAACTAATGAAGTACCACATTCCACTCTTTTCTTGCATCTAGGAAATAAGGATTTCATATTTATTCTCAGTGTAATTAAGGTCCAAAGGGTCACATATTTAGGATTTTGGATAAGTATTAAATTTTAGATAAGTTTTTAATCCAAAATGAAGATATTTTAATAAATCATATCCAAAATAATATTTTATGGATTTACAAATGGTTGTAATTATTTTTTTTTAATTCCTTTTTTTATTTTTTGTATAAGTGGAAGATTCATGGATATTCCATTAAAATAGGGGTATTTCATATTCTATGATATAACAAACTTATAGGATATGTTATTAATGTTATGAATATCATAGGATATAATAATTCTATATCATAATTATTCATGGTATGTTTCTATTTTACTAAGTCATAGAGTGAGATAAGGAATATGATATTGAATTAACATGCATGAAATAATATTCCCACATGGTCACATCAATTATAAACCAATGGAATTTATTTATTAATTTTTTAGATCTTATTCATTAAATGGGTTCAATGAATAAACACCTACATGTTGTAACATATGGGTTCATGATATGCTACCCAATACGACATATGTTCCTCATTTATGGATTTTAATTAGATATTGCCTACTAAACAAATATTTTCCTTTATTGAATGTTACACGTTTTGTTAAAACCGATATTAATATCTCTTATTTGAAAATACCATTTATCAGATGATCAAGGAACTTTCACCCCTTTAGAGGATTGATATCCCCACCTTAAAAACATGGAACTACTAGCTGGTGCAATCCCCGTAGAGGCAGGAAGCATTTTTTATTTCTTTGGTGATCCACTTAAAACATACTTCATCACCTTTTCCATATGGATATTATAAAGGTAAAGGTACAACTCATTTTTTTCATTATATTGTATTTCATGTTGATATATTAAATATGTAGTGGTCTTGTTCATGGGTTTCATCCCCTGTTAGTTTATTTGATAAACTCCCTAAAATCCATCAAGGTTAACTATTTTATTATTTAAAGTTATTTTATCACTATAAATAAATAATAATGAAAACTAAATATTATATAATGTTATAATGTTCAAATAATTAATAAATCATTTTAAATATTTTTTTATTTATAAACTAAAAATTAAAAAACATGGGATGTTAACCGTGAATGATCATAATAAATTCTCCAAAACATGGTAGTTAAATTAATTTTAAGGAAGGATAACCCCAAAAAAAGTATAAGTGACGGGTTTTAGACCATAATGATATGTCGGTAGAATATATATCACTTTCTTAATGTATTTACAATAGGGTTTTAAAGACATATCATGGATGGATTGGGGATGTGTTGAGCAGCTAGATCATGAGTCCCATATTGGAATGTAAGAGAGTTATTATTCAATTTTTAATAAGTATATAATCCTCTCCCTTATAGGAGACATTTTATAGTGATGGGTGGAAACCCTAGGATTTCAAATTCATGAATAAAGGACGTCGAAGTGGAATATTTCCTGACATATAGTAGTTTCAGTGTCTTGGGAACACTATAATAGTGGTATCCAAGTTAAAGGTTGTGGGTTCAGATCCATTCTGTATGCATGAATAGAAAAATTACTAGGATTATATATAGTTATTTCTAAAAGGATTTTAATTAGGGGTTTAACAACCCCCCATATGAATGATTTAAGTATATTTTGGGTTACTGGATCGTGAGTACCACATTAAGGAATGGGAGGGTAACTATTCACTCAATAATAAGGTTGGAATCCTCTCTATATCATGAAGCCTTTTATAGTGATGGGTTAGAAGCTTATGAATAAATATTAATACAGAAATGATGAAAAGGTGGACAATTTTTTGACATATAGTAATTTCAGTTATGATTGTACAATGTAATGGGGAAAATTTCATAAATATGGTCTATCTCTCCCTTAATAACAGTAAATACCTTTACATATCACGTACAACTAAGAGGTAACACTTTTATATACTTTGAATATATAAGGTAACCATTTTATATCATTTATATCAACTCATATTTATCATAGAGTGAGGATTGATAACCTTTACACATCGGCCTGGTAACCATTTCATATTGTCCTTGTAACATTTACTTATGGGATTTGAAACATTTATAAATAAATGGAATGATCTGGTAACCCTTAAATTTTAGGAATTTACAATTTCTCTAACTCAATTACGTATATATAAGAGTAATAGTTATTCACAATAAAGAGAATTATAACTACCCATATATGTACAAGGGAATGTTCTGGTAACCCTTTCCTTTCAGGGCTTACAAATTTTTCAACCCAATCCAGCCAACACTAAGAATTTTTATAATTCATCCAAAACCAAATATATTTCTTTAAAACACTTCAAGAACTTCTCAAACCACTTCTAAATAAATTACCTTGAAAGAAAGAGATATCAAGGTGTCTCTATGCATATCTCCACTAGTTCTTCCAAGTGCATCTCTTCTCCAAATATTTGATGAGCATTCTAAATCTCTAGTACTATATATTCCAATTTCAAGAATTCTTATTTATCCATCAATATGTATAGTTCTATCAAATGGTAGCCATCTAAATTTCTATATACATGTCACCATATCTCATAAGTTCTTCCATAACCTTCTATCATCATCAATAGAAACAATATCCAATAGTAAATGAAAATAAATCCAATTCTTAATTGCTAGTTGCAACATTCTTCTCATTTAGTTTTTTTATCGATTCTTCCATAAATCCTTACCCATCATGTAACTATACTTATTTTTAAAACACATATGGATTTATTGTGAATTTCCTTAAAAATTTTCTAAATCAATCCATTTCATATAATAGTTACCATTACATATCATAAATAGAATTCTGTATACCTTTATGTATCAAGAATGACCAATTTATTGACTTAATATGCTATGATCAAAACATTTCCAAACTTCATGAAAACACCTCTATACTTCTTGAAAAAACATTTTGACCTACTCAAACCTCTTTTAAATCTATTTACTTGATATATGTAGATATTAAGGTGTCTTTTTTAATCCCTAATATAGTGCTTCCATGTGCACCTCTTCTATATTTCTTCAATGAATATCTTAAAACTCCAATTACATATATGCCAATGTATAACATTCATATATATCTATCATAATGTATTTTTCCCTTGTACGATAACCTTATTTACTTCTTTATCCATGCAACCATGTATCCTTGATTCTGTCAAAGCCTTCTATCACTATTAATGGATAAAATATCAAATAGTTGTTGATAAAAAATCCAATTCATAACATATGGTTTCAATATTCTCCCCCTTTTAATTTTTATCAATTCTACCATAATTCATGCTTCATCATGTAACTCTATTTATTCCAAAAAAATATGGATTTACGTTGAATTTCATCTCCCCCTTTTATAATAAAATGAAAAGGTCTTCCTATCTATTTTTTTATTTCATTTTATCTCCTAACTCACTAAATAAATGAGAATATATTCATATCTCAACTACACCTTTTTCAATACAAGTCTTTATCTGAAGATTCCCTATGTTCTATAAAAAATTTATACTGGGATAGTTCTATTCAACTCAACCAATAAAAATAGATTTTTGGGTCTAAAATGACTATAAGAACCCTATTATGGGAAAAAATTCACAATGAATTAAAAAATTTCATTTCTTTTAGTCTTTTAGGTCATTCGTATCATGTTACCTCATTGTAAGGAACACATTAAATCTATTTTTCACTCATTATCAATCACATTTAATATGAAGTAAAAATATAAAAAGTAAATCAAAATCACAGATAAGGATTTACATGGTTCACCAAAAAGGGCTAATCCAAGGAGCATACACATGGTGATGTGTCAGTGTACCAAAATACACTATACTCACTTTTCATGGATGCATTTTTTTTAGGTAATGGTTAAACTATACTAATGTGTATTACCATTATAATATTTGGGAGAGAATAACTTTTTATATAAGGGGAACTCCTTATAATTATCCTATGAACACTAATTAGGTGAAGAAAATAATTAGTTTATACAATTGAGGGTTCCTCTATGATCATCATGTGATTCTTCTTGCTCCATAACTATAGATTAGATACTCCTTTGAAGTTTATGTTTTCTTCTCATTTAATACTACAGGACCTGAGGATGTAAACTCCAAAATCAGAGGGTCGATTTTATATCTTCCAGAAATACCCAGTAGTAGTAACACTTCTTCTAGATAATGATAATTCCTTGCTAGATTTATCTTATTCCTCTCTTTCATTAATAGTCAAATGTATCAGTGTAAATCCAATAATATTCAAGCCTTCTTAGTTCAAAACATAGATATGATAAATGGAGATCCAAATATTGATCTACTATGTTTTTCTTCTCTAAATCAGATCTGTTAATATGTTATATCTTATCCTATTTCCATATATTCAAAATTTTGTTCTATTTATTTTCCCAAGAATAGCTACCAGCTGTTTTATTGCACCTGAAAACAACTCCACTTTTATCCAAGGATTGGGATCAATAATTATCAAAATTCTCTTAAATAATTCCAAGTATACAACAAATTTTATTGTGGTAATAATATTCCAATCAAATTGAGTCATCTTTTTGAAATCTCAAGAAAAATATCTTATTTTAAACTCAACTGAATTTGAATTTAACTTCTTCTATATTCATAGTGTTATGATGATATCCATCATAGTGCGGTATTCTATTTTCTCAACTTGATCATGTTGTGATTAACTTCTTCATGAAATGAATCCCATTCGATTACCGTCTCCATAAAATCTACTCAGTATCTTATATTTAACTCATATTGATATCACTACATGATCCTTTAACTCTTATTGATCTCCCAACCCAATGTGGGGTAATATTCTTCTAAGGAAGTGACATATAAAAATATAGGTATATCCACTAAAATCAACTAAATCCTATCTATAGTCTAATATTCCATCGCAAGATGTGACTCCTCTCATGACTGGTCACATTCTTGATCATATCTAGTGATATATTTCATATTGTAAATCTTATCTAGGCTCATTTATCAAAAATATTTTATGATTGCTAATAACCCATATGTATCATCATCTTTGGTCCAGTTAATCTAACATATGTTATGAATTTAAACTTATGTATTTCATTACATTTAAGAACTTTTACATTTCGTACAAGATCCAGTCTCAGTGTGAGTATCATTTATCATAGTGAAAATAGGTAGATGCGATCTTGAATACCTTCCCATGCATAAAAATGTCACAGTTTCAAGAAACATGTTGTTGCATGAGAATAAATTCTTAATATTTTAAAAATTGTAAAATATTACATATTAAATAATCATAGCTCAAATACTCCTAGTAGCAAAGTCAAATTCTCTATTCATGATCCCTCATTTTTTATGTATCATGAATGATATATCGAAAAAATCCTATGTAATGGTGGAAAAACCTTACCTGTAGATAGAAAATATTATATTTTTACTTTTACACATTTCTTAATTCTAGATAATATTATATACCTTCCTAATTTATTTTGTATCTTCCATAAGATATTACGTATAACTATTAACTTCACTCATGATGTGATCATTGTGCTTGTATCATGACTTATATTAATGACCATAACAAATCAATATTGGTTACCCTTATGTATATAATTAATAACCCTTTCATATGGAACTTTTCCATATTAATAACTATTCATAATATCTTAATCCATTTTCCAATCAACTTTAGATTTATCCTCTAAATAACTTGTAGACATCGAATTCAAAGAAAAACTTCTATACTTAGCTTCTTGACATCCAATAGACAAAAAATTATTTTACACAACTTATTGGGTCAAAACTTCCAAAACATGTAAATTCTAAAACACAAGACCTTTTAATCCACTTCTATAATTCCACTTATATAATTATATTTTGAAATTACAGAATAAATTTAACTCTTATTCCAGTATAACTTCTCAATCATACAACTCATAGTGATTATAAATAAATTCTACCAATAATATCTCAATGTTTCAAAAAATCCCACATTGTATTTTGATGAAGAATCTACTATAAATTATAATCTACCTTTTAACCCAACATGATTTTAAAAAAAATGTATAGATTTACAGTGCATTCTTCTCACCCATCCATTATTAAAAATACCAAAATGGTATTCTTGTTAATATTTTTCATTTCATTTTCTTTATTTATCTACATTTGGGTTTATCCATATTTTCCCACATGTTTTCTTCCCATGTATATTTGAAATCCATACCGGTGATATTCTCAATTATACTCCCCTTTCATGTATTTAAGACTTTCTTTTGATTTTTAATGATCTAAACTGGACTCCTGTTGATACATCTTAATTATTCTCATATTTTAAAATATATACTTGGTGAATTTGTTATCCCCCTTTTTCATGAAATTATTTCACATCAAATTTTATACCATTAGTTGAAATCAATTATTTTGGCTTTTCAAACCATTTACAAGTTACCAAAAATATTATTCTATTTTAACAATTTCCAAATTAACATTAAATCATGATATTTGGACTATATTTACAATTTTAAACCATTATTCCTTACCAACCACACGTTGATTAAACATTTGGAACTATTTTTCAATTGTGAAACTTTATATATTTCAATTCTGCTAAGATACCAATTATTGAATATAGTTTTTTCATATTTTTTACCTTTCAAGATCTGAACCACTTCATCTATCACGCAACATTTTACTCAAATATTTTTAGAGAGTTAATTTTTTCACTTGGAAATGAGTCATTACAAAATTCTCCAAGCTTAACGAGTCAGAATGCCATGTAGTAAATAGGATTCTATGTCACTAACATCAAATATTTCTATAACACCCATATAATTCTATACACATTTACAACGTCCTCTTTTAATTACTTCACAAATTATTCATGTGATATCAAAAAAAACTTTTAGGTCCCTTGTAAATGAGAATAAACTAAGGGGGGTGAATCAGAATAATACATATTTTATACTTTTTTCTTATTTTTTATTTTTTCCCCACAATATGAGTTACACATCTTTCGTTACCTTACTTTATATATATGAGTGATGAATGAAATTAAACACATAAGAGATTTGTACTTGGTCCACCCTAAAAGGAATATTCCAAGGATCATGAAAATTTTATGTTCCTATAAACCTGAAACACAATAGCATACTCCTTATATTTGGTTAACAAATTATTGAGATCTCACTAACTTTCCAAACTCACTATTGAAATAATTGAGAAGGTCCATTACCTCTCACCACAAATCAAAACTCACTAATCCCTCTATGATATCCCTTATTATTTATGAAGTGGATGTGTTAAAATACCCCTGGAATGATGTGCCTCTCATGTATAACTTAATGGTGTTCCAGTGAGATAAGTATCCTATATTCTCCTATTTATTATCTACTTTTCAATTTTATAACAAGTCTGGAAATCCCATATGAATGCTCTTATCAAGCCTCTCTTCTTTTTTTTCAAGTCTACATCAATTTGTCTCTATCAAACTATTGTGTGTAATTGAGGAGAAATCAAAAAATTGATTAAAACTACTTGGTTGTAGTATGGATCCGCCTTCTATGTGGTAGGTTACTATAACTAGAGCAACACAATAATTTAGCATCCTTCCATAAAATATACATGAGGGATTAGATCAATTTATATGGTGGTGGTCTCTTATTCTATCACAAGGACTCCTATAACTAGGTCTATTTTTTCATGTATAAGATACCTTTGAGAAATACCCATGATCAAACCATGATCTCTTATAACCTATTTACTCACAAAAAAACTGTGGTGTTTCCATATCATGTGGCATAAACTCCAATAGGATTATAAGAAATCAAAAAAAAATTACACTTCCAAATCCACAATCTTCATACTGTAAGGTGTAACTCTGTCATAATGGTCTCAATTTTTAAAAAAAACTATATCATAGCCTAGCCCTATTTCATATTCCATCATAAAACATCATAGATATTGAAAAATATTGTTTCAAACCTATATAACCCCTCATGGAATAGCCTTAAATTTTAAGACATTTCCTCATGTAGACATGGGAAAAACCATATTTTTTCACCAAACTAAATACAGACCCTTAATGACACAAATAAAACTCGTGGAGTTGTACTCACTTATTATTAGGGTTATATCTCGAACCTCTATCCACAATAGAAGAACCTCAAATATAAATGATCTTATGGTGTATCCTGATGGGTTGGGCCAAGGTGGCTGTCTTCCAGAAACATTTTTATATAGAAACAACACACATTATGGATTTAACATATTCATAACAATCCTAAATCATATCCATAAAATTTCTCTAAGAATTACATTCTCTCTATAACTATGGAAAACATCAACTCCAAAAAATAATTTCCCACATTCAAAATCACAAAAAACTTCTAAAAGGATTATTTCCAATAATCTCCCCCTTCATGTTTGTTGAAAATTCCATAGAAATTCTATGTTTCTCTTTCCTTTAGAGAGTGAATCAATGATTCATCAATCATAAACTATAATCTCATGTGGGCCGATTCTCAATATGAGAGACATGGTTTAAATGAAATAAGTTTCATATGAGAACAAATCATTACACTAGAGGATTCAAACCATCAATCCTCTAACCTTAAACCCCCAAAGAAACATTCGAACAATCTCCCACTTTAAGGATGATTCATTCTTCACTCTTTATTAATTATCCATTATTCGACTTTTCCATGATTACTTTCTCCCCTAAAAAATAAAATTCCAAAACAGACTTCTCCCATTGTAAAAACAAACCCAAATAAAACTTCCTTAATGATACACAAGATACAATTAGATATATTATAATGGTATTGAGGAAAGAAAACATACCTTGCTCAAATGGAAATATCCAGGGTGAGTGGGGGATCCATCTCTAAGTCCATAGAGAGAGATTGATCTTATTGGAATCCATGATCTGACCAATGATGTTCAAATTCCACCTTGGGTAAAGCCTTTAATATGATATAAATGACCTAATTTTGTGTGCCAATATAATCTAACTTCACCAACATTATCTCCACCTTCTCTTTTAAAAAATGTAATTTTATCTCCATGTTATTCATCCTCGAGTATTGAATAGGTTTTTTTATAATTCTTATAGAACTAGAGTTATCATAGAAAATTCTAATGGGAGATAACATTTTAAATAACATATCTTCATGTTTTTATTACATCCATATCAAATATGTAAAAGCTTAAGTCATCTTAACATACTCATCCTATGCACTTCTTAATGAAATGTAGTCTTTGTTTTTTAATTTTTCTAGAAATAAAATAACTTCCAATGTAGAACACACCTATAGAAGATGATCTTGGATCATGAACTGAACTTCGACAATTAACATATATATATTCCACTAAAATATAATACATTAAAAAATACACCATTTCAATGATGTAATGTAGTATCCACGTCACAAACTTAAGGTGACTTTCCTTTGTTAAACACTGATATTGGGTAGCTTGACATGTGGTGAACATAATTTTTAGGTGATTGGTTATCCACTAAATTAAGATTCTGATAATTTTCCTATATAGAACTACATCATCTTCTATACCTTCACCATCCTTTGGAAATTTCATTCAAGTATCCCCCAAAGTAGTCATAGGTCTATAATCATCTATGTGAAACCTATGCACACCTCCATATATTAATTGGTTTAGGATATAAATTTCATCACCTTTCTTTAAATGACTTGTATACCAAGGAAAAATTATAATTTTTCAATTAATGACATCTTGATTTTGCATCTCATTAATTCTGAAAACTTCTTGCATTGGGTGTCATATGAGACTCAAAATATGAATTCATCAACATATATAAGTACCACCATATATTTACCTTTAACCTTCCTTATATAGTGGTTGTGATGATCCCATCCTCTAAGATAATCAAGATTCTTTATGTACTGATTCAACCATGAGTACCAGGCTCTTGTTGCTTATTTCATCCCATATAACACCTTATTTATTTGAAACACCTTTTTATCATCATATTTCATGATAAATACATATGGTTTATTATTATATTCATTATCTTCAAGAGCACCATTCAATAATATGATTTGACAATAATCATTTGTACTTTAAAACCCTTTTATGGTCATAGCTAAAAACAGTCTTATAGTTTCAAGTTGAGCAAGTAGTGAAAATGTTTCATCAACATCAATACCATCAATATGTGAATAGCCTTTTCACACTATAAATTCCTTATTCCTTTTCACTATTCCATCTTCATTTAGTTTTATTTAAAGAATCCATTTCTTTTTGTTCAAATTATTGTTTTTTTTACCATAAGAAGACGTCCAACGTCATTTTTCTCAATCTGGTAAAGCTCATCATGTATCTATTTACTCCAAATTTCATCATTGGTAGATTCATAAAATAAATTTGGTTCCACCTGGGATAAAAATCGTTTTTAATATTAATTCATTGTTATTTTTTTAACCAGAACTGTTTGATCATAAATAATATTACTCTCTTTTATTACCACATTATTGTACCATTTATTTGAACATGATGTTAATGCGATATTTTCAACATAAATATATCTATAATCAGATTTAATTTCAACCATTTGAACTCTATAAAATTTAAACACAATTTCATCAATTTATACCCAAAATCTAGACCTTTTTTTGGGGATTATTCTCATTCACAACTGAAATATTCTCAACTAAATCAAAATGCTTCCTACTTTCATTCACGGTCACATCGCAGATTTTAACCAATTTACCCAACCATTTGTTGAAGCACTTGTATGAATTTATTCTAGATAAATATCCAAAGAATTTCCCTTATTATCAAAATTATTTTAACAGTATATTATTTACTGTGTTCATAATAAAATACTTTCTTTCATACACCCTTATGTATTTAAGTGTGGGCTTGTTTCCATAGAAAATATCGTATAGATATTTTTCTTCATTTTGAAAAAATATTTTCCTAATTTGAGATATATAATTATATTGGAACCAAATTCTTACAATAATTCCCTGTTAGAGAATATTAAATGGGAATAGTCCTTGTAACACCTTGATATTATATGAAATATTTATTTCAAATAAATTGAATTTTTTGATAAGCAATGTTATATGAAACATCGACTTTTAATGAACCACAATATAATTTTAATATTATTATTTTAACATGACAATTATAATTTAAAAATTAAACATGATTGTATTAATATGAGTAAAAATATTTTGGAAATTAAATAAATATATTTTAGATAAAGAAAATATATTTCTAAATAAGTAATAATTTTTTTAGTAAAGTATTTGTATGATTCAAAAATAAGGGTCAAAATGACCAAAAAAACTTATCCTATTCCTGTTATATTGCCATATATAAACCATATATCATATAATTTTTTAGAATGAGACATTTTGGATCCTTTTGGTTTGTGAAAAACGAGGGTATATCTCTTTCTTTTCAAAATACCAAGTGTGTCCTCTTCCCCGCTTCTAAAAGGGAATCCCCTCGCCTCTCCTCTCCACACCTCAAGGAATTTCATTTTTTCCATGAACAAACAGAACACATTCCTTAATTATAAAAAAAATTCTTGAGGCATTATTTTGACTAGAAAATCCATCTAATAAGTCTTTAGGTATAAACCAAAAGAGGCTCTTTAAAGAAGTGGTATAGTTCTTAACCATGCGTTTTCATTTTATTTATTCTTCCACCTCCTTAAAATTTTACTCAACTATGATGATATAATAACATAAATATATGAAATATGGTGAGATTTTATTATTTTTAGTTTCATAACATATATTCATCTCCTATTACATTGAATGGTAAACAAAACCATTGATCGTGTGTACATAGGACTACAGCCTCATGAATCTATGTAAATAGTTTTCCATCACCTCCAATCACAAATAGATATAATAATTGATTTAACATATATATATGATATTTACGACATAATTATACTTTCAAATTTATATTATCACATCTACCCTATAACCTTCCAATCTATTGGAAAATGATTATATCGTGCCTCTGTATGTGTGGACTACCACCTCCACGAAATGATGTTATACATTTTTTATTTTATTTTGACATAGATGATAATAATTATATATTTAAGGAATATATATGATATATATGATATAAAAATCATTCTAGAATGGTTTATTAATATTTAAATTTCTTTCGTTCTATCCAGGGAAAAAATGGAAACAACATTCATGTGTACATATGTCCTACCATCTCCTTGAGAGGTGTGATTCATTTTTCTATATCTAATTTTTATGGATGATTTTAAATACATATACAATGAATATATATGATATTCATATCATATTTAACATTCTTCATATTATGCAACCATGATCAATGTAAAAGTAAAAAAAACTAAAAAACCAAAACATGCATGAGAAATGAATCATTTATTACAGAAAACATGATTTTAACAGTTAATTTTTAATAAACAGGTGATAAAAGTTAATAAGTAAATTATATAAGGTATGATATATATATAAATATATATATGAAAATTTTATTGAATATAAATATAATAAAACTATATTTCTTATATAGGATTTCTGAACATGTATGAAGAAATTAAAGAGTTTGTGTAATGGATTTTTGTCTCAATTTTATTTACATGAGACATATTCAATATTCAACACTTATTTCTTTTATGTGGTGTATATATATCCCATGAATGTATTTCATTATTATTCTCATAAAATTTACGGTATATAAATATTATTCTAAGGTTTTTTATTTAATATAGATTATGATTCAAAAGTTATAAAAGTTTAAAGGATTTTATAATACAATCTCATTGTTTATTAGGAATGTTTATGATTATGTTTATGATTTTGAAATCTTATGATCAACCTCTCACAAATGAGAATCCTTGAGATTTTTATTAAAATTCAGACATAATGTTTTATATATTATATTCCATGAAAAAAAAATATTATAAGATAATGTAACACCACAAAACATCATGATATATTTCTTTTAAAATAAATTTAATCTCTTTGATAGATAGTGGATTACAGAATCCTGAGCCTAAATGAATAGTTATATGAAATAACATTATAAACTAACCATTAAATTAACATGTATGAATAAGAATAAATATATTATCAAAATTATTTGGTTTAAAAATATATAAAATATATTTAATGGTTATATATTTATTATTACTAAAATAATAATCATTTGAAAGAAAAGAAAATATTTTCTCAAAAACAGTATCTTCCTAAAAATCATTTTCATCCCACTTTACGCACATATTTTTGAAAATAATTTTTAACACTTTTAGAAAATTTATTTGAAAAAAAACATAATTTTTTAAATATATATGTGAAAATTATAATTGGGTGAATTTTTGAGAATTTTCTAAAAAGACTAATATTTAGATGAATAGTGAAAAAAACTAATTTATATTGGAAATTGTCTTCCCGTTTAAGTTATCTAAAAAGTTAAATTATATTTTAAATTAGTTTTAAAATAAAATTAGTTTATTAATATTAAAATCTACCTAATTTAGTCCAATTTAATCAATTTTATATTGAAATCTAATGTAGAAACTTTTAAATTTTTTGAATATTTTTCTTTGGAAAACACTATTTTTAACACGTCTACAGGTTTAATTTTAAATTGAATTCTACCACTTCTAAGACTTGAATTTAGAAAAATACAATCTATATTTCGAATCAAAATAATTTATATTATCTAACAAGGTAAATTTAATTTTTAACCATAATTAATAGTAAAAACAATAAAAATTAATCATTGTGGTTAAGGTAAAAATGGGTTTATTATGGTTTAAGATATAAAGATATGGTTTTAAAATTGAAAAAAAATTATAAATTGTATTTTATTATAATAGTTTGACCTTATGTATTATAATGTTCTATTATGGTCCATTTTTATTCTTTTTTCATGAAAAAAAAATTGTTTTGATTTGTTATTTTAAAAAAAATCAAATTTTTTCTCTCCGCCACCTATAAAATGCCACCCCATCTCCTCTCCGTTCCACAATTTCAAAACCCACTGGTTCAGAAACTAAAAAACCAAATAAATTCATTAATTCCCTCCCTTCATACGAAAATCATTTTTATCATAAATATAACATATAATGGATTTTCATGCAAACCTAACGATGTTGATCGAAGAAGAGGTAATGTCTTTTACCCAGAATTTTATTTTAAATCTTATTAAATCTACATATAATATTATTAAACCATTATGATATAGTAAAGTAAGTATTTAAAATATAATGATATATTTTTATGTTAAGGGAAATACCTATAACAGTCTCCTACTCCCTAAAATGGGAAACAAAACTATTTATCTTGTGTATGTGGGACTATCGCCTAACAAACAAAAGTAATTTATGTTCAATCAACTCTTCTCATGGATGGATACAATTTTTTATATAATTATAATATGTTACAATTATAATATAGTTATAATTTTTCATGCATAATATCACATATATCGTCTTACTTTCCATTCTGTAGGGAATACGATAACGTTGCATGTATATACAGTAGACAACCACTTCACAAAGTGATGTGATTTGTTTTTCACTTGCACTTTTCAGGGAAGGAAATAATGCTTAATTTTATTTTTATATATGATATTAATGAAATATTTATCATCCTATAAAAAATAAATATATTATATACTTTCTTACCAAAGCATTATTGAATAAATTATAACGTCCTTCGTATGTACAGCGGACTACCACCTAATGAAGCGATCTGATTCATTTTTGTTACTGCATCACATGGATGGAATATTTATGGGTATGTAAAGAAATTATATGGTATTTATGATATAATTGTAATCCAATAAATATAAAATAACTCTTACTATATTTCTATCATGATCATCAAAAAAAGGAAATGTTACTCATGCGTCCACATGGCCTACCATCTCAATGATTGTAACATAGTTTATTTTTCAAAACAATATTTCATGGTTTGTTTAAAATGTATAATTTATGTATAAAAATTATAATTATCTATTTATTAACATTATATATATTTTTAAATAATAATATCATCGACCTTAGTCAACTTACCTAAATGATCTTGGACATAGAGGTCGTTTATCATTAAAATGTCTAACGTGAAATTCATTTGTTATGTAATTGAATATGACATGGTAAAAAATAAATTAAAAAGAATAATAAACTTGAAATTTTTTCTTAATCATTTAAACAATTAACATAAATTTATTATTCATAATGATAAGGAACACACGTGATGATTCAAGCTCAAGGTATGGGTTTTATCTCAAAACATCGTTCTTTAAGACACATATTTTTCATGCACCAAATTTCTTTTAAACGGTTTATATGTTAGTGAACTTGGAAAAGAATAAGTTACTAGAGGGGGTTGAATTTTATTTTTTAAATTATTATTATTAAATCTACATTTATCATAGTTATAAATGTAATGTAAAATATTGTAGTGGAAGGAAAAAAATAAAACAAGAAATTTTTATTGAGGTTTGGATCTTAAAATTATATTCCCCTATTTAATATCCTCTACTCCTGAAGGATATTGGGGTACACTATATCCTTAATTTTGAATATTATTAATAACCCTATTTCAATAATTACATATGTACCTTTTTAACCTAGTGGTATAAACTTATGTACCTTTTTCACCTGGAGGTATAACCTCTTATTTTCTAAGGAGTCATAACCTTGCTGCCTTTTGTCTAGGAGGAATAAGCCAACATTCCTTTTCGATGGTAGGAATATCCCAATGATATTTTTTTTTGTTAAAATATTAAATTAGACTCTAGAATTGAAATAGTGGATTAGAAGAATTACAATAGATAAGAAATACAAAATAGATGATATAAGAACTTGATTATATGATAAAGAAGTTCGATGTATCTCTTGTTTGTTGATCACAATAGGTATGGAAGATATAGATAATGATTATATTCGAGGATCATGGAAAAATAGAAAATGTTGAATACTTTTCTTGATCAAACATGTGGAGCAACAAAAAATTATTTCATATCCTTGTTGAATGAATTGTTGAATGTGTTAATAATAGTCAATTTGCATGGGTACAATTGTTTTTATACATGAATAATTCTCCCGAATCATTAAATCTAATATATATATAAGAATTCCATTATCGAATATCTATATGACACTTTTTACAGAACAATAAAAAATAATATGACAGTTACATTAATTCTCTTAAAATAGTTCTGGACATAAAACATAATCGGACAAAATATTATTAACGAATTATAAAATGGATGTTTAATATATTACAATTAATATTTATTAAACATATGGAATATGAAAAATAAATGAATTAATAATAAAATTATATATATAATACTTGTAGTAGAATGATGTCAAAAACAAAGCATTGTAAATAAAAATATACATGAGTCTGTGTCATTGAGAAAAATGATTAATTAATTTTGAACAATTTTTCAAGCATATTTCAGCATAAAATATTTAGCATTTAACAATGTAATTATATTCAAATGCATTAACTAAAAATAAGAAAATAAAATTTTGGAAAATAAATTTTTAACCAACGGTTTCATGACCCACTGTTGGATGCCTGGCGGTGTGTTTGTAAAAGACACCTTGCACGGTGAATCCTGGAAGTGACTCCCGATGGCGTGTCCCTGTCAGTGACTCCCTGGGGGTTGCTTGATGGCGGTCACTCGACCATCAGTGACTCACCTAACAGTGACTCACTAAATGGTCAATCATCCAATGGTGACTTTTCGAATGGTGATTCACTAAGAGGTCACTCATTCAATGGTGACTCATATCTCTTGACTCATCATTGGGTTCCAACGGTGGCTCATGAGTCACTGTTGGGATCCAACAGTGGCTAATGTCCCACCATTGTGGTCTAGTGGTGTCTCATTACTCTTCATTGGGTTCCAGCGGTGTCTCATATCTCACTATTGGGTTCCAATGGTGGCTCAAGTATCACTAATTGGGTGAAATTGTGGAAAAATAAAAAACTCAAGAAAAATTGTTAAAACAACATATTAAAGTTTAAAAAAAATAAAACAACAATTTTATTTTTTAAAAGAATATTAAAATATTAAAATAAAACATGTTTAAAAAAATATACTATGTTTTTTTGATTAAAAATTATACAACGTAAAAAATGAGTAAACCCACTGATGAAATTAAAAAGGATGAACAACATCTTGTATAAATTATAGTGGTTTCTAAAGACACTCCAATGGTTAGACACCAATGTTGTCTTATAAATGGTGACAAAACACATGCACTATGGGTTAAAACCAACATTGTAAAAATATATTATTGGTTTCAATAATGACATAATATGGGGTTTACTAACGATGTCAAAAATGACATACCGATGGTATTCCCACGGTGTCAAAAATGACATACCATTGGTTTGAAACCAATGATTCCATATTGTCTAACCATTGTTGAACACAACAGTGTGTTAAATATTATCAATAGTGTGAAAAATGAATCAAATTCCATTGAGAAAGATTCGCTATCAGTTTGATTGAAACACCACTAAAATAGAATTGAATTTATTGAAATATTATACAACTCTAGTTTATAAAAACAATGAGAGAAATAATAAAGTAAACACCTAATTACAAAAAATATTACCATTTCTGTAAATTTCAAAGAATAATATTTATTAATTATTCAAACAAAATAAAATAAAAATTATTCTATATTAAAAAAAATTCTCCCCATTTTAAAAATTTATCAAAAAGTACATTATCAAAAAGAGAAAACATTTTTGTTATATAATAATACATTTTTTAAACAATAAGAAATAATTATTATAAAACAACATTCAATAATAAAATATATAAAACAAATATTGAATATATTCATGAAAACTATAATCATAAAAAACAATAACTAATCTCCTAACATACCCAATTCAAACATTATTCTCTCAAATTTAATATAATCCAATGGATTAGTTAATATTTCATCTAATTGATTCTAAATTGGAATAAAAACTAAGAATATATCACCTTTATTAGCATGATCCCTAAGAAAATGAAATCTAATATCAATGTGTTTGGTTCTTGAGTGTTGAAGAGGATTTTTAGAAATAGATATAACACTAGTGTTATCACAGAAAATAAGAATTTGGTTAAAAATAAAATTAAAATCATATAATGTTTTCTTTATCCAAATACTATATGAACAATAACTAGCCATGTAAACATACTCAACTTCTTCTATTGATTGTCCAACTAACAGCTGTTTTTTAGAACACCAAGAAATTAAATTTACCATAAAATGTGACACATACCTGAAGTGATTTTCTTATCCAGTCTGCAACCTCCAAAAGTAATGTTATAGTAAGATAGTAAATCAAATCAATTCTCATTATAAAAAACAATATGGTACTTAAAGTTCCATTAATACACATTATTTCCCTTTTAACAGCCTTATGATGACTTTCTTTGGGGCTGGACTAATATCTTGGATACATGAAGAATGAAAATATAATATCTGCTCTAGAATCAGTAAGATACAAGAGACTTCTTATCATGCCTCTATACAGCTTTTCATAGATAGATTTTACAGATTCATCTATATATAATTTAGTGTTTGTGATCATAGGTGTTCTCATAGTTTTACAAGAATCAAGTCCAAATTTTCTAATAAGATATTTGGCATACTTGTCTTGATTTATGAAAATACCTTTTTTCTTTGACTAAAATTCAAACCAAGTAAAATTTTGAATTCCTCCATTGGGCTCATATCAAACCACATTTGTCATTAATTTTAAAAACTTATTACTTAATTTATCATTTTAAAACAAACAATGATGTCCTTAACATAAATCTATATTAGAAATATATCATTTGAAACTTTTTTATGAATAATGTTGGGTCAAACTTACCTTTAACAAAATAATTTTAAATTAAAAACAAAGTTAGTCTTTCATACCCAGCTCAAAAAACTTACCTAAGAATATAAAGTTCTTTAATAATTTTCAAAAAATTATTTAGAAATTATTTAATTTCAAATCCATTTGGTTGTTTAAAAAACACCTCTTCTGAATTAATACCATTTAAAAATGAAATTTTTACATTCATTTGAAAGAGTTTAAAAAAATTAACTTGAGAAACTAATAAAACCTTAATGTATTCTAATCTAGAAATTGGAGAAAATGAATCTTCAAAATAAATACCTTTTTCTTGAATATAACTTTGGGAAACTAATCTTGCCGTATTTCTAACTATATTACAATATTCATCCAGTTTATTCTAAAAAATCCATTTGGTTCCTATATCTATTGTCTCTTTAGGTAACTCAACTAGATTCCCTAATTTATTTCTATCAAACTTTTCAAGTTCTTCATTCATATCATTAACCAAATTAGAATCTTTCAAAGAATCATTAATATTAATAAGAACAAAATTAGCTAAAAATGAATAATTAGTAAAATAAATGTGAAACAGAATGTCTAGTTCTAATTACAGATTCAAAATTTTCTATAAAATTTTCTAGAGAATGATCTTTTTGAGGTTTTCAAATTATGGAATCAGATTAATAAGAGACATTATCACCCTCAATTGAATAATCATTACTTGCAGGAATTTCCTATGAAATGTGGAATTCTCTATATTCTCCATCATTATAAAAAAATAATTACTTTTATTATCAACATTATTAATGAATTTATCATGAAACAATTCTTCCACATTCATAGTTCTTTTATTATAGGAACTATAGGACTTAATGTTATTAGAATATACCAAAATATTCCTTCATCACTTTTAGAATCAAAATTTTCTAAATCATCATTAGTATTTAAAATATATATAGTACATCCCAATACTTTGAAATAACAAATTTTGAGTTTTTTATTTTTAAACATTTTTCATCAATAAGGGTCTGATATAAACATTATTTAAGATATAGCAAGTAGTGTTAACAAATTCATACCAAATATTTTTTGGTATATTAAATTCATTAAGCATTTTTCCTTCAATTTCATGAACAGTTATATTTTTTCTCTCTCTAATACCATTCTTTTGTGGTGTTCTATGTGAAGAAAAATAATGAAAATATCCATTGGTTTCAATTTTTTTAAAATCACACTCTACAAACTCTCCTCATTTATCACATCTAATTGAATAAATGAAATGAACTTTATAATTTTGGATTTTCTTAGAGAAAGTAATAAATTTTCTTAAAGTTTCATTTTTATTAGTTAAGAAAATAGAACAAGAAAATATACTATAATAATTAACAATTAAAAAAAATATCTCTTCAAACCAAAACTACAAGTTCTCATGGGTCCGAAAATACCAATGTGAAGTCGTTCTAAGCATATAGAAGTATTTATTATATTTAAAGATCTAAAGGATTCTTTGTGTTTATTAACATTCAATAAATAATCACATACATAATACTTATAAGAATTAAAATTTGGATGTTCCAAAACCTGTTAATGTTTAGCCATCTTGTAAAATTGTCAAAGATTAACATGCCCTAACTTCATGTACCATAGAATGTGATCTGCATCTATAATATTTAAGCACATTACATCTTGGTTATTAAGTTTATAAAAATTAGTATAATATATATTATCTTTATATTAGCATTAAATAAAACCATTTTATATTTATAAACAAGAAATTTATTATCTTCAATTTTAACATACATAAAATCATCACAATGTTTTGATATTATAATTATGTTATGTTTTAATCCTTACACAAATAATACTTTATAAATAACAATATAAGTTAATATATGGACATCTCCAAAACCTTTAACCATACCTTTATCATTTTTATCAAAAGTAATAGTACCGTCATCATAAAAGATAAAAGATAAGAAATTTGAAATGTCACCAGTAATGTACCTTGATCACCCACTATCCATATACCATGTGACTTTAGAACTCTTCAAGCATGTTTACATCAAAAAAATTATGTAAAAGGTTCTTCTAGAACCCATAACAGTTTGAGTCCAACAGGATTAGTATAAAAATATTTAGGCACCCATAAAGATGTGAGACATTTATTATATGGTAATCTAGAAGATAAATTTTTAGAAATGAAAATCTTTGTATGAAATAAATATTGATTAAACATTAAAGAACATTCATTTTCAAAAATCCACTTCATGTAGAATTTAAAGAAAGTAACATTTTAAATATTGCCATTTATTCTTCAAAAAAGTTATATACATCTAAGGAATCTAAATATTATAACCAAAACACTTTTTATCATAATTGGGTTTGTTCATAGCCATTATTTTATACAATTTCACGTGTCCTTGAAAAAATACATATAATGTATCCTTTAAAACAGTTATTTACATTTTAATGTTTTCATTCTCTTTCTGAATGACTTCTAGGTCATCACACAATTTTGTATTTGAACATGATCCAGAATTTTTTAGTTTATTATTTCCATTTTGTAGATACTTTCATTCCTTTTCCAATTTATCTAAATCATCACATACCAATTTACATTTTTTTTATGTTTATCTTCGTCATTTTTAGACAATAAATATATTATTTTAACATTATCATCTTTGAACTATATCAATTGAGCATTTACAAACTTTTTCTATATTACATTTCTTAAAATAAAATCATTTAGTTTTTTATTTTCTTCATTAATATTCTTATTTTATCTTTGAAATTCCATATATATTTCATCCATTCTTAATGTATCACTTTGATTTTTTTTCATTTTGAGCAGTAAAATCTTTAAATTCATTTTCCATGATAGATTCATAACCAAAAATATAATTATAGTCCGAGTGTACCTCATTATATACAGAATCCATCAAACAAAAATTTTAGGATTCCTTTTCACTTTTATAACCAAAATAACTTGAGTCCAATTTTTCTGTGCAACTCCATCCATCATGATAACTCCTTATTTTTTCCTTCTTTTATTACTTATCCTTTCTTTCTGGTTTTAGTTTAGGCTAGTTTTCTTTTAGTTTCCCATTTTTCCTTTACTAATAAAAATTAATTCTGAAGCATCGTATTTATTTGTTTTACCTCTTTTACTACTCCTTCTATCATCCAATGGATAATCCCTTCTAAAATGATTCTTGAAACCTCTTTTACTCTTCATGTATTTTTAAACACCTTTGGTGAAATATTTAATTCCATCCTTCTCACTTTATTATGACTCAGAATTAGAATAATTAGTAATAACTTTTACATTTGATTTAAATTAATTACATTTTCTATTATCATGATCATCAGTATTATCCTTCTTCATTCACATATCGTATTATAGTAATGATTCTATCATCCCATCCATGGAATACTAATTAAAGTACTTTTTTTCAATATAAAATTTCTTTGAATGCCATATTTTGGGTAAGGATTGTACTAGTCTTTCAATAAGTGCTTCATTCTTCATGGTTTCTCCCAAAGAAACCATGTGGCTGACAATATTTTTGAATCTACTTTACATCTCGTTTATACTATCTTGACCATTAATCCTAAATCCTTGAAATTAAGCTCTATGTATTCCTAACATAGTTCTTTGTAACTTTTCAGTACCTTGGTGAGTGACTTTAAATGTCCACTAAATGTAAAAAATAAGTAATGCAAGATGAAATATGACAATACATATTTCTAATCAATTAATAATAAAATAAATTCATGATTTTATAATTTAAAACACATTTAGCAGGCTCATTACCAGTAAGATTTTCTAATTCAAAATTAAGTAATTTATAAGGTTTATATATAATAACACAATATTCAAGACCAATTTTTTAAAGAATACCTTCATTCTATATTTTTTGTAGACATTATAACTTCCATTGAAGTGAGGTGGTCTAACAGGATTTAATAACACAAATTACTGATTATCTATGACAGAGAAATGGATCTTTTCCTTAGACTATTAGGTCTAGGATAATGGTTAGTTAAGAAATATATAGTGAAAATAATTGAAATCAAATCATTAAACATGAACCATCTTCAAATACCAACTATTAGTGCTTTTGTTAAGGTAAAGGTGACTAGAGGGGTAGTGAATAGTCCTTTTTAATTTATTAGTATTAAATCAACATTTATCATAATTATAAATTCCATGTTAAATGTTGCAATAGATAGAAAAAAATAACACAAGAAATTTTCATAGAGGTTCAAATATCAAGATCCAAGTCCTGTATTCAATCTCCTCTACTCATCAAGGACACTGTTATAAACTATATCCTTAATTTTTATTGGGTGTAATAACCTGATTCCAAGAATTATAGACATACCTTTTTGACCTGGTTGTATAACCCTATGTAAATTTTTCACCTAGAGGTATAACCCAAAAATTTCTATGGAGTTATAGACTTACTACATTTTTTCTTGTAGGGATAACCTGAACTTCCTTTTAGATTGGAGGAATAACCCAATGACAGCTTTTGGATGGGAAAATCTTGAACTAGAATCAAGCATACAAACAGAGGAGTGGAAGAATTATAACAAATAAAAAAACAAAATAGACGAATGAATAACATGAGAAAATTAGAAAGAGGTTTGATGTATCTCTTGTTCATTTATCACAATATGTATGGAATATATAGATGATAATGAAATTATATGATCATGGAAATACAAAAAATGTCAATGATGTTTCTTGATCAAAGATTCAGTGCATCAGGAATGTATTATGTATCCTTTTCAAAGGAATTATCGAATATGTCAATCATAATGAATTTTCACGAGTGCATTTTTTATACATGAATAATTCTATGAAAGCATTAAATATGAGATCTATAGGATAATTTCATTATCAAATATCTACATGAAACTTGTTTGAGAATAATTAAAAATAATATTACCATTACTTTAATACTTTTAAAATCATTCTAGATATAAAACATAATTGGAAAAAATATTATATAAGAAATATTGAAAGGATGTTTAATATATTATATGTAATATTTATTAATCATATGGAAAATGATTATTAAATGAAATAATAATAAATTTCTATATATAAGACATGAAACAGGATTATTTCAAAAATTGAGCACCTTAAATAGTAATCTACATGAGTCTATGTCATTGAAAAAAAATATTGTAATTAATTTTAAACAAAATCTAAAGAATATTTCAGCATAATATATTTAGTATTTAACAATTTAATTATATTATATAACATTAAATAAAAATAAGAAAACAAAATTTTGGAAATTTTTTTTGGAACCAATAGTTTCAATAATCGCTGTTGGATGTCTGAAGGTGCGTCATTACAAGATTCCATGGTCGGTGAATCCTGCCAGTGACTCTCGGTTGTTAATCATTGGTGTTGAATCACTGGTGGTTACTCATAGGTGGTCACTCGACCATTATTGAATCACTGAACGATCACTCATACAACTACGTCTTTCTGAATGGTGATTCACCGAGTGATCACTCAACCAACAGTGACTCGTATCTCATGATTCATTGTTGGGTTCCAATGGTGGAATAAGACTCACCATTGGGTTCCAACGGTGGATCATGTAACACCATTAGGGATTAGTAGTGTTTCATGACTCATCGTTGGATTCTAGTGGTGACTCAAATCTCATCGTTGGGTTCAAACGATGGTACATGTCTCATTGTTGGGGTGAAATGGTGGAAAAATTAGAAAATTAAGAAAAATTATTGAAACAACATTTTAATGTTTCAGAAAATAAAAAACAATTTTATTTATTAAATAATATTAAAATAATAAAATAATTTTTTAAACAAATATACTAACTAGATTTTGATTTAAAAGTATACTGCATAATAACATGAGTAAACCCACTAATGAAATTACAAAGGAGGAACAACATACTATTTGATTTAAAATGGTGTCTAAAGACACACCATTTGTTAGAAACTAATGGTGTCGTTTACTTGGTGATAAAACTCACACAATGTTACTGAAAACCAATGTTAACAAAATATTTTAGCGGTGTCAATAATGAAATACCATTGGGTTTCCCAAGGGTGTCAAAAATGAAATATCGTTTGTTTTCCCATGATTTTAAAAATAACATACCGTTGGTTTGAAACCAATGGTGTCAGATTGTCTCATAATTTTTTAACACAAAAGTGTGTTAAAAAAATATTAATGAAGTGAAAAATAAATCAACTATTGTTGAGAAATAGTCACCATAAGTTTGAGTGAAATACACCAGAAAAATAATTAAATTTAATTAAATATTATACATCTGTAATTTATCAAAACAACAAGGGAATTAAAAAAGTAAATAGAAAATTACAAATAGTATATACTTTCCCTTTGCATAATATATCATGAATACTTCTTACTTCATGATATTTTATGTTTTAATTAACCTACTTCATTCATGGTAATTTATTATTCAAATGTTACCAAATTCATAAGGGTTTATGTTTCAATTTCATTTTAATCTGAACTGATCATGCTTTAATTTCCATTATATGAAATTATTTGATTTTTATCTACTATAACCCTTTAATTTTATTATTCTTTTTCTCTTTATGAACTTTTCATGTAATTGTACCATTTGTAATTTCTTTGGTACTTAAATTTTTTTATAAAATAGTTTTAATGAAATCGACTTTATTTATATCTCTAGTTGAAAACACTTCTCTTCCTTGCCCATGATTCCTTTAAAATGTTTTCTTAAATTTGTTAAGACTCTTCTATAAAATTTTAACGTCATTTTTAACCATTTTTTACCTTTTTAAAAAATGTTTTTAAGGGAATCTTAATTTTTTTCTAAATGAGGTGTTTGTTTTTTACTAAAGTGTGAAAGGAATGTTTTTTAACTTTTATGGAATATACGAAATTACCTTCCATCAGTATGATTACTTTATTTGAATCTTCCGATATAATTTTACAAGGCCATTTTTAAATAAAATGTTTTTCACAATATTCTATATATTTCTATTTTTTCAAAAGTTATTTTCAAAGTGGAAAGATTATTTTCTTCAAGAATGTTTTTAATCTTTTTAAAATCATTTTCATCAATGAAACCAACCTTTGATATTATAGATTATATCTAAATTTTGTATATATGTCCCTCACATATATTCCTATCAAATTATATCTTCCTTTATGGGGTTACATATGCCTTATGATCATTTATAAAATTCCTTCACCATGAAATTTCATATAATTATGATATAAAGAAATATTATGCTACCCATTTTATTTCCATGGATAATGATTATTTTATACCTTATGATTGATTTCATTTATGTGTCACACAAAGATAATGAACATTTTATGATGTGTATGGCCAGATAGAACTCCAATGAATTGGGTAAAGTAGTAGTCTCATGAGGAATCATCCGTGGGATTAGGGATTAAACCTAATTTGTTATGAGACATTGTTCACCATGTCATATTATCTAGATAGTTATCCTTGACTCATTTTTATGTCATGTTTTGTATTTTTTACACATTTTACATGTTACCATGATCTTATGATACCATATCAATTATATTATTATTATATGGGGTTACTCACGTTCCTCCTCTTTTATGATATCATCTTATACGTTTGACTCACATGTTATGTTTCCTTACCATGTTTATTCCATTATAGTTCTTTTAGATCACCCCTTTTGTCAATGTATTCCTTATGTTATCCCATGAAGTTTAAGAGCTCCAAATATTTGAGGACCTCATTATGGAGAATAAAATAAATAAGTTTTATTTTAGTCTCACTTTACTGTATTATCAACTAAATATTGTAAAGGAATAGGGTAACATGATATTTGTATTTTAATCAATCATTTTTATGTTAAAAATAATGTAATAATCTATATAAATGTATTAGGTTACTATAGTTGGTATCTGAGAAAAGGTTTAGTTAATATTTGGAAACTAGGATGAGAAAAAATTAGTGATAACCCTAGGGATAAGTATAAGGATAAGACTAAGTATAGAAAAATATCATGGAATCTTTGTAATGTATAGAGAAAGTGGTTTTGAGAAGTTATATCCTTTTATGGATACTACAGGTGGATGTGGTCCTAACACAGATTCACCAATGGGTAATAACTCTGAAAAATGTCCATCAAGCTTGAATCAATAATTACATGGAACACAAAAACATGCCCTATAGTGAACCTAGTTTGATACTCCTGGGTGATATTCTTTTGAAATTCACATACTCTTTCTAATCCAATATGAAGGACTTAAAATAATTGTTTAGTTATGAAACCAAATAAGAATAATTACCATATATGGTGTAGATTGAAACCTATAGGCCCATAATTGAGGATATACTTTTAATTTATAAGTTATTACATATAGGTTTATAAGTTGTACATTGTGATGTTAATTCATTATCATCTTTGTTCATTTAATATTTGTAGTTAATGTAAAGAAAAAATAGATATAATTTAAATAAAAAATGTGATAAGAAATTTAATTATTTTACAAATAAGATGCATAACATAAAGGGAATGAAATTTAGAAAACTTTTTATCATTATAAAGGAGATTTCATGAATTAAAATCAACAATAGGAACACAGTTGAATTTCCATAACACATCAAAGAAGAGAAGGATGGTGTCTCATGGAAATTAATGTGCTAAAATTTAATAATAAAAGAATATTCAACTTCTTACATGCCAAAAATGTTGGTTAACAACCCATGAAAATTTCTTTAATGGAATATGAAGATTATTTATGTGTGGAAAAAGAGGGCACAATGTAGTTAAAATCTAAAGAAAAAAAATAAGAGTCTAGTTAATAATATGTAGGAAAATAAAGCTAAACCTAAGGTGTCACTAACAGTTCAATGTAGTAAATATAGGGAACTTGGCCATTATCAAAGTCAATTCCCTAATAAAAGTATTAATTCCTAAGGTATTATGTTATTAAAATCATTAAATCGAAATTATTTAAGTGTTTATGTTTTGGAATTTGAGAATCATATTGTTTAAGTGTATCTATTAACTGTTTCATGAAACTTCTAAGGATCATTCTATAGTCATTTTTCTTTAAATATTTTATATAATATTTTGAATGGTACTAATGAACTAGAAAGGTGATTTAAATATCTTATAGAATATATATATCGGTTGTTCATTATATTTTGGGAAAAAAATTTATTGGTTTGAGATGTATATAACATTTGTGTTTTTGATAAATGGTTATTTGGGAACAATTTAATTTTTTTGGATATGTATGTTGAAATGGTAAGAGATGACATTTGAAGTTAAAATATTATTTCATGTTGTGGTTATTGAGGTTATTTGGGATATAGGGTTATTTACTTAAGGAATTATCTATGTTAAACCTTTGGTTTCAAAGTAATGTTTTGGTGATTAATATATTCATACTAATTTTTTTGTTTCTACCTTACGTTTTTATAACCATCTTGTTTTTAATAAAGATAATATAAATATATTTCTACTCTTTATAGATCTTATGATCCGTTCAAAGTTAATTATATTTTTTTAGTAATAAAAGAATCATATTGGATATTAATTCCTTAGATTAGGAAGTGAATTCCAAAGTGATCGAAGCACAACCATATTGTGAAATTGTGTTTATGTAATAAAGGATATCAAGTAATTATATTTTCTAATGTTCTCTATCTTGATAGAAAAAGAATCCCTCAACTCTAAGAAAATGATGCTGAAACCAAAATTTTATCCTATTATCTTCATATCAGATGAATCAATGGTATTTTTATTCATCAAAGAATTATGGTTTTGTGATTGTTAACACTATCTTAATAATTCACTTTATTTTTAGTAGTTATCTCTTTCACTCTCTATAATTATTTATGCTTTTCTTCTATGTCCATATTTTCACTTCCCACCAATGTTCTCCTACTAGAAACCAAGTCATTTTTTATTATAGATGACCTTAATATTTCTCTCTACCTACTTTAAGAGTAATTTTTTAAAATCTTTATACAATGTGGGGTTTTCAAAATGTAACATTCAAATTTCAAGACCTTGATTACTGATAACAAGTTCAAATTCTAAGGTCATAATTTATATAAGGGGGGCAGAATGTAACACCTTGAGATTTTTAAAAAATTGGAACATCTTGTTTGATATCATATATGAAATGAAATTACAAGATTATAAAAGAATGTTACACTACAAAATTTATGATATATTTGTTTTTAAATAATTTCAATATCTTTAATAGCTTGTGAAACACGTAATCCTGAGTCTAAATGAATCGTAATATTGAATACCGTTATAAACTAGCCTTCAAATTTATGGGTATGAATAAGAATAACTAAATTATGAAAACTATATTTTTTACAAATGTATAAAATAAATTTAATGGTCATACATTGATTATAAATAAAATAATTATAATTTGAATGAAGAAAGGAAATGTTTTCTCAAAAATAGTATTTTTCTAAATGGAAATTTCATCTCTCTTTGGGAATATATCATTAAAAATAATTTATTCCAATTTTATAAATTTTATTTTAAAAAATGAACATAATTTTTTAAATCTATATTTCAAAATTATCATTAGGTGAATTTTTGATAATTTTCTATAAAAGACAAATTGTTTAATGAATAGTTAAATTATTTATTTTTATTGAAATCTGTATTTTTATTAAAATTATCAAAAAAATATTTTTTATTTTAAATTGTTTTTAAAGTAAAATTAATAAAATTATATTAAAATTTAATTATTCAAGTTTATTGGAATAAATTGTATATTGAATTCTAATATAAAAACTTTTTAAACTTTTAAATGTTTTTCTTTGGAAAAAAACAAAATTTTCAACACACCAATGTGTTTAATTTTAAATTAAATTCTAAAAATTATATGATTTTTATTTGAAAAAAATAATTACATATATGAAATAATAATAATTTATTTTATTTTATAAATTCAACTTAATTGTTTCCCATAATTAATAGTAACAACAATAAAAAATTAATTACTGTGATTAAGGTAAAAACATGTAAATAGAGGGTCAAACTAAAAAGATAATGGTTAGAAATGACCTAATTTTTTGTCATTACTATTTTATGGTCATATTTTGATGTTATATCATATAAAGTTTTAAAATAGTACATTTTAGATCCTTGTTTCATGAGGGAAACATGGGTGTAATTCTTTCCTTTCAAAACATCCAAATGTGTCCTCTCCCTCACTTATAAAAGGCCACCCCCTCTCCTCACCATTACACAAATTAAAAAAATTTGGCTTAGTAAATACATAAAAAAATCACATCCTTAATTTCATTACCTCATCCTAGATTCCTTGGTTTGATCAGAAATCCAAACTAGAAATGATTTTGTTTTGAACCTAAAGAAGTTGTCTGATAAAGAGATAACATACTTAACTGAGCATTTTATTTCATTTCTTCTTCCACATACATAAAGTATTATTAAATTATTTTTATAATATAAAATAATTATCTTGAATATAATAATATTTTTTAAGTTATGTTCATGACCTAGAACTATCACATCCTCCCTCAAATGTGAAACGAAACCATTGATCATATATAACTTCTTACTTTACATTCTATAGAGAATATGATAACATAACTTGTGTTTACAGAGGACTACTGCCTCATGAAGAGATATGAATTTTTTTCACTTATGATTTATATGGAAGGTAATAAGTATTAATTTTATGTTAATATATTATATTCAGGAAATATTCATCATTTTATTAAAATATCATATACTTTTTACCTTACAATCTATTAAATAAATGATAGCGTCATTCATGTGCACAAAGGAACACCACCTCGTGAAGTGATGTGATTCATTTTTATTAATACATCACATGGATGGTTTATGTAATGTTATTTAAAGAACAAATATTATATTTATGATATAATTATCATCCTATAAAGATAAATTATCACTTACCTTAATTCCACAATGATCTTTAAATAATGAAAATGTTACTTATGCATATGTACGGCTTACTGTCTCCATGATTATAACATAGTTCATTTTTCAAAATGATATTTCATGGTTGATTTTAAAAGTATAATTTAATTATAATTTTTTTAATTTTTTAATTATTACCATTCTAAATATGATTAAATAAAATCCCCCTTGACCTTATTCAACTTACCAAAACGATTTTGGATATATCAGTTGTTTATTGTTAAAACGTCCGATGTGAAATTAATTAATTAAGTAACTGAATATGACATGGTAAAAAATAAAATTAAAGTAATAATAAACATAAAAAAGGTAATTAATCAAGTAAATAATTTACATAATTTTATTATTTGGTAATATAAGGAATAGATGTGATGATTCAAGCTTTGGGTGAGGGTTTCATCTCAAAACATTCTTCATTAAGAAACGTGATCTTATATGATCCTAATTTCATTTAAATGGTGCATATATTGACCATTTACAAAATATATCATCAATCCTTACCAATTCATGATATTTTAAGTTAAAATTGACCTACTTCATTCATGGGAAGTTATGTTCAAAATTTACCAAAGTGGTAAGGGTTTTGTTTCAATCTCATTTTAATTGGTATTTGTTATGCTTGAATTTCTGTTTTAAGAACTTATTTAATCTAATAAAAACCATTAATTTTATTATCCTATTTTTATTCCTGTAATTTTTATGTAATATTATGATTTTTATCTCCTTGGTACATAAAATATTTTAACAGAAAATTGACTTTATTTCTCTCTTCAGTTGAAACACTTTCTATTTAATTTCCATGTTTCATTTAAAATGTTTTCCATGATATTATAATACTATTATATGATTTATTAAAGTAATTTTTACCTTTTTAAAAAATGTTTTATAATAAATCATCCAATCATTTTCTCATTGATGTATTCTTTCACTTTTTAACAAAGCGTGAAAGGAATTTTTTTAACTTATGTGGCATGTACGAAATAACCTACCATCATGAACATTATTTTATTTTGAGATTCCTTTATAACTTTACCGATTTAAATTCAAAAAAATGTTTTTCATAATATTTTGGAAAGTTATAGTTTTTTGAAAGTAATTTTAAAAGCTGAAAGGTTATTTTACTCCATAATGTTTATAATCATTTTAAAAGTAATTTCTACAATGATAAAAAATTGATATTATATATTTTAAAATAAATTATGTATATATGTATGTAACATATATAACTAGATTATTTTATGTTTATTTTATGGGGTAATACATTCCTTATGATCATTTCTAAAATTCATTCATCACTAAATTTCATTTAATTTTGATATAAACCAAGATTATACAACCTAATTAATTTTCACTTTTAATTATTATGTTATTACTTATGATTTATTTCCTTTATGGGAACACATAAATACTGAACGTGTTATGATGGTTTCACCCAAATATCACTCTAATTCATTGGATAAATCATTAGTTTCATTAGGAATCATGTATGGGGTTAGAGAGTAAACCTAATCTATTATGGGACTACATCCACCATGTGATATTATCTATGTAGTTTTCCTTGAATCTTCTTTGTGTAATTTTTTGTGTTGTCACCATGTTTCCTATGTTATAATGATCTTATGATACCATGAAATTAATGTTATGATTCTATGTGATTACTCATATTACTCCTCTTTTATGATATCATGTTATACCTTTGACTCACTTGTTATGTTTCATTATCATTTTTATTCCCTTACATAGCTATTTAGCTCACCGCTTTTTTCTATGTATTCCCCTAGTTATCCCATGTAGTTTATGAGCTTAAAAGTATTTAGGATATCATTTTAAATAATAACATAAATCATTTTGATTTTATTCTCAATTTTTTGTGTTATAAACCTTGTCTTCTAAAGACACTCTGCCCAATGATATTTGGGTTATAATTAATGGATGTTTAAATTAAAAATCATGTAATAATATGTGTAAAAGGATTGATTATATATAAAAAACTCACCAATATTCTTATCATCTAAGTATTTCTTAATAATACATGTTATACTTTCATTTTCCTCCCTTTAAGAACTCGATAGAACGAAATAATATTAGAAAGGAAATTTGAATTTATTTCTTTCTTTCGTTGAGAATAATTTTTCTCTAATGTATATGTTTTCAAAAAATGTTTTCAACATTGTTTTAAATTTTTTCATATGAATGTTTAAATTAATTTTCACCCATGTTTGACTTTTTAATAAATGGTTTAAAAGGAATATTCTTAGCATTTTCTGAATGAGTAATTTTTGACTTTTTACTTAAAATGTGAAAGGAATCGTTGTTTTAACATGTATAACATGAATAAAATTTACCACCACCATGAATGAGAAATGGTTTAATTATATATTTATAATTTTCTATGATAATTTTCAAGGAAATTTTTTCTTTAATATTTGTGAAATTTTTCGATTTTAAAAGGTGATTTTCAAAGTGGAAAGTATATTTTCCTCAAGAAATGTTCCATATTATCTATTAAAATCATTTTCTATATAATATAACATCCTTTGATGTTAATTAATATTTAATGGGGATATGATCCAATGATACCATCCTTATTATTTCTCTTAATGGTTTTTGATTATGATGATATGATGTTTGTGAAAACTATTTCTTTTCTACGGGTTATGATGTGATGAAATGATTAAAGGATTATGAAACATGTTTCTTTCTAAGGATAAGATATGATGAATGTTTTATGATATTTTGGAACACATGTGTATAAATTTAATTATGTGATGTGTGGTACCTATATCTCTATCCCATTCATTGTGTAACGATCAATGTTCTATGAGCTCAAAGGGTACACATGAGGTTATCCTAAGAAAAAAGGAGTGTACATGGGAGGTCATCCGAAGCCCCAAAGAGGGTATATGGAAGGTTATTTCATGCCTAATATAGATTACACAAGAGTTTATCCCAATCCTAAAGCTGGTACACAAGTGTTTATCCCAATACTAACATGTTATGAATGTCATGGTGGGTATACTTGAAATAAGATTTTATATGCATATGTTAATGCCACAAATCAATGTCTCATGCCAATATTATTATCTCATAGATTATGTTATCTGATTCCTTTATGATTCATGTCTTATGAACTTTCAAAAATTATTCAAGTAATCTGAATTATTATTTATGTTATAAAGCTTATGGATTTAAAATGTTATTCTCTTGTTCTCATACACTTATTCTCTTGTTATGTTGATATCTCCTTCGTTTATCTGTACTGAGCATATGAGATTACTATTTCTTATGATTCATTTATCCATGTTATGAAGAATGGTATGATGAATGATATTTATTAAAAGGGTTTTTGTTATGAAGAACATAATGAGAGTTGATGTGGTTCACCTATGTACCAGTTGTTTATATATACTAGTTTCAAAATACACTATAACATTATGGTCCTCATGCTTGTTTTTTTAAAATGGAAGGAATATTAATATATTGAGATTTAATATCTATGTATGAAAAGTTTTGGTCACTATTGTTAGTATAATAGGACATATTTAGTTAACCCTTGTAACTATGGTAAGAAATATTTAATGATATCCCTAGGGATAAGAATAAGGATAACTCTAACTATTAGAAAATATCATTGATTTTCTTAAGAATAGTGTGAGTGGTTTCCAAGAAATTACATCCATTTTTGGTACTACAAGTGGATATTTCTCTAGAATAGTTTCTTATAGGGGTAATAATATTGAAAAATATTCATTGGTATTTTTCTCAATCATCACTTAGTGTATGAAAATGGTCCTTGCTACACACATGGTTTGACACTCTCGGGGATACATTTTTGAAATTTACAAACTCTTTATGAACCGTTATGAAGGATTTGAAGAATGATCATGAATGAAATGATAAAAACCTAAGGGTTCATATATTTTAAAGAATGTTTCAATATTTAGACATCCTATGAATTATTTTTCTTGATGGATTACCCAAATCAAAGTTATTTGATGGTCATGATAACTATTTTGGTTTTAATAAGGAATTGAAGATACAATGATAAATTTAAGGTAGTCACAAGTATGATCAAATATTAAATTATATTATTTGAGATTAGATAAATAAATTCCCTTATATCATGAAAATTGTATAGGAATATTAATAACTATCCTCAATGATTATATGTCAAATTAATAGTGAAAAACTCTAATTAGATGATGACCACATCACAATTTTAAGATTTCTCACCAATTGAAGTTTTTAGGATTCTAGTTCTTAAGTATCTTTTCATTATCTCTCTGGTTAAATTTGATATTATATTAGGAATTGATTAGATTTATATACATAAATTACACATCAATTTCCAAGGATGGAATGTTTGGTTTTATATTCCGAACTAACCTATGATAGAGTATCAGTTGGATGATAAATATGAACTTTGATGCAGATCATGTCCATTGTATGGGTCTGGATTCCTATTCAAAATGGGTGTTTGTCTCAGATGGTTTGGGATAAACTTGAAATTGACGATATGAATACTGTGGGAGATTTTTTTGAGGTATTTTTGGAAGATTATACTATTATTCCACCAAATTGTGAGGTTTAGTTCTCAACAGAACTAATTCCTTGTGATATTACTATTTAAAATAGTCACAATAGAATAAACTTGATTGAATTGCAGGAATTGAAGAAGAAACTTTATGAGAATCTTTATATTGGTTTCATTCGGACATGTGTGTCACCATGGGGTGCACCAGTTATTTCTGTTAAGAAAATATAGATCAATGTGACTCTGCATTGATTTTCAAGAACTAAACAAGATCATTATCAAGAAAAAGTATCATTTACCCCATATTGATGAATCTTTTGAACAACTACTTGGATCTTAGTACTATTCCAAGAATTACCATTGTTCTATATATTATAAATAGAGGTTCAAGAAGGAAGATATACCAAAAAAACATTACATACAAGGTATGAAAACTATGAGTATATAGTTAAACCATTTGGTCTTACTAATGCACTAGTTATCATCATGGATTTATTGAATAGAGTCCTTAGATATTACCTTGAACAATTTTTCATAATATTTATAGATGATGTTATTATATATTGAAATAGAAAGGAAGAGAAATAAAATCTATTGAGTATTGTATTAAATACCCTATAGAACAAGAATTTTTTTGAACAATTTAAATATTTTGATTATTGCCTTTAAAATTTTTCATTTTTGGGTTTTTTAATCTCAAGTGAGGGTATATCAGTAGATCAATCAAATATAGAGGATATTAGACATTGGACCAGACCCACCATGGCTACTAATATCCATATTTTCCTTGGTTTGGATGGATATTATCCACGCTTTGTGGAAAATTTCTCACAACTTTTCAATCCACTTACCATGTTAACTCAAAAGGGAGCTAGGTTCCTTTGGAATTATGAATCTAAGGAAAATTTCAATGAACCGAAGAGAAGGATAGTCAGTGTACTTGCTCTAAAATCACCCAATAGTGGATATGGGTTTTTAATCTATAGTGATGCATCGAAGAAGGGATTGGATTTATTATCACACAGAATGACATTTTTATAACTTATGCCTCACTTTAAATGATGTTGTATGAGAAAATATGCCCAAATAATGATTTATAGATAATTTTGGTAATTTTTAAATTAAACATATGAAGTAATTATATTTATAAAGAAACGTGTGGAAACTCATCATATTAGTTTAAGGTATATATTCACACTAAAAGATTTGAATATGTGCTATATATGATGGTTGGATATTATTAAATATTATGAATTCTCAATACATTACGACCCTAGGAAGTTGAACAAGTTGGCGAACGTTTTGAGTCAAAATGATCATGCAAGATTATATATGATGAGGATCACAAAATATCAAATATTTTTGGATTTGAAAAGGATAGATCTATAAATCATGAAGGAAGGGTAGAAATATTATCTTCCTCAAATAAGTGTTGAACCATATATCCAAGTGAATATTAAATAGGTGTATAAGGATGATTTAGAGATCCATAATTAGTTTAGAATTATTCCTGAGTTTAAACTTGATTATGATGGAAAGATAAGGATCAAGAACCATGAATGTGTTCTAGTCATATCTATTTTTAAGAAGGAGATATTATATGAGGCTCATATTTATACATTATTTATTCATCCTATAAGTATGGATATTTTTAGAGATTTGAAGTATTATTATAAGAAAATTTCATGAAAAAAGTTTGATATATAAATACACTGATTTTTTATAATTTAATTTTTAATTCTTTATTGTACATTTGATGTTTTGTTCATATTGTAAATGATACAAATATTTTACAGAAATGATTAAAAGGAGAAAAAATTATTGATATATACACTTAAATATGGATTCTCATGACATTAGATGTCAATCGAACACTTCCTCGAGTTGAAACTAAATAACCAAATTGAAATAGAGGTTATGGAGCGGGAAACTAGTGATTCACAGAATTAACCAAGTTTAGGACATTTATTAAATAAAATACATGAAAGAATATTATAAAATAAATGTGAAGGCCCAAATAATTTCATGCCATGAAGTCCTTCATTCTACGAATGTGTTTTGGAAGCACTATAGATTCCCAAATTTCAACGTTGTTCATTGAAGAACCCCACAAAGTTTTAGTTGCTCCTATAAGCCACAAAAAGTATTCAGGACCTATATTTATATGGAATCAATGTAATCACACACTCTAAAATTAAATCATGATGTGATTTCAAGAAAAAGGAGTAGGTTTCATGTGATGGAGGTGTACTTTTCATGTCCTGAATACATTACCAGATTTGAACTTTCAACTTGCAGGAAATTTTATGCATATGTTGAGGGATTTTTTATAGAGACATATATATGTATACCTACATCCAAACAAACTTTAAAGGATATACATTGTAGATAAATGAAGGATACATCCAAATATGAGTATGCAAGTGAAAATCATTAATGTTTCTTCCATTATTCGCTGCCATTTTCTGTCGAGTAACCATTCCAATATGCCTCATTATGATTATCATGAGGGAGTAGTTTCATTATGTCAGTTTAGGTGATTGTAGGGGGATTTTTTGCACATGTATTATTTATATTTTTCTATCCATGTTTCGGTTTTTGTAACTCTGTTTAATAATTCCAATTCTAATTTATTTTTCAATTACATGAACATTATGTTGCGACTTGAGGAGTACCTTCTTTCTGAACCAAACATTCACCTTGGGTTTCATATGAAAATTATATAATCTAGCACAGTTAGTTTAAATTATTTTTTGGGTAACCTAGTCCGATAATAAAACCTAGTATTTGACCATTCCAATAGTTAAGTTATTGTATTAGTGTAGGATACCTAGACCAAGGATCCCTAGAGACCTAATTCTGATTACAGATATCAATGAAAATGAAAAAATATAAATCCCTAGAAAAAGACCCTAAAAATCATTGAACATAGCATGCTCTATTTTTTGACTTCAAAGCCAAATATATTTTTTCTATTCCTTATCTCTACATAAATAATCAATCAATATTTTTATATTTTTTTACAATTAATTTATAGCATGTAGGAGAACCTTTTTAGTTTGACACCCAGACATACTAATTAATACATTTTTAGTTAGGTTATCTGATTTTTATTCATTATTAAATTTTTGTAACCCTATAAGAACTGAATTATTCTTTATTGGCTATAAAAGTTTTTCAAATGTTTCAATGGATGGTGGTCTCATTGCTAAATTATATTATGAATTTAAAAAAAAATATTTTAATTCATTGTTTTACACTTGTTCATGTCTTGCTATTGTTTCAGGTCCAAATACTTTGTACGACTACTCAACTCATGAGAAAGAAAAATTAAAATGGCTCACATATGAACTATAGCTATAGAAGACCATATACCATTAGATAAAGGACAAAGAATTTGGTACAATCGAAATGGAATAATACTTTATAAATGAAGAAGATCGGGGACTACTGCTGGAAATATTCACACTTATGAATTAAGGAATACCCTTAGGGGTGGGTATTTAGACAAAAATTCTTATGTTGTAAGTCATCAAAACATAATTTTAAATTAAGTCTGTAATAATACATATGATTTCCAACTCCATTCAATTTGTTTGGGTTAACATACGAGGATCTTAACACAGATATAGGGAGTTTTCTTAAACCCTGTGATACATTTCAATTTAATAATGTATCGAATGATGTGGTTAGTCTTAGACTATTTAGATTTTCACTAAATGAAAATTTTATGGAATGGATTCCAATCTCCCCTTCTCATTCCATCACTATATGGGATAGGTTAGAGATAAACTTTCATAACTAATTCTTCCTTCCATTATAGTCAATGAACAACATGATAGAAATTTAAAATTTTATTTATTTTGATAATGAAACTCTGTATATTTCTTATGAGATATTTAAATACTTCACCATAAAATTCCCCCATCATGGTATTGAAATATGGCTACTGATTCAAATTTTTTCTAGAGATATGTCATAGGAAAATAGGTCTATTATTTATTTGTAATCGAGAAGATTACTGATGAGGAAGTCACATGATGAGATCTCCAACCTTCTATATGAGAGGGACAGTAATACATTTTAGTGGAAGACATAAACAACATAAATATGAGTAGTGAACAAGGTAAAAAATAGCTGTATGGATACTTAAATAAAGTCTATGAATAGGAAGATGGATAAGAGAATAGACAGAAAAAAACACCTAGGTATTTATTATATATATGTAAATAATTTGGGTTATAATCATCAAAATTATGTGCATGGGATAGAGTAAAAAACAACCATAATGACTGAATTAAAATCAAGTGAAATTATTTTATCCATGATAATAAGGTTTTCAACCTCAGCATCAAGGTCCATCACTGACCAGTCATGTCCATTCACTATAGGAGACCCTAGAAACCTTTATATCCACCACAAGATATATCCTTAAAATGTTGACAACATGCCCGAAGGATTAATGTACTATAATTGGATAATTGATAAATGGATTACAAAACCAACAAGCTACAATAAAGAACATTAAAATTCATGTTGGTCAAATTTTTTAGTAACTAAGGGAATTGAAGAGGGGAATATTATCGAAAAATAAAGAACTACATTCCCATGAATATTGTAAATATATAATTATTATGAGTGGAAATAAACCCATGGGGGCCTGCAAAAGTTTCAAGATATGATGAAGAACAACCCATGGAAGAAAGTGCAGAAAAAAAATATAATATGAGGAATATATTTACAGAGGAAGAATCTCCACCACACCAACCACCAAATCCATTTCTTGATTGATTAAGGAATGTGAATATTGATTAAAAAAGATAATTATTTTTAGAGATATTTCAAAATTTAAACATAAAAACTCTATTTTCCATAGAAAATGAAAAAATGTCCATCTAAAAACAATTTCATGAATGACTTGGTGAAAAATGAAAAGAATAATGAAGAATTAAACATCATTCCACTGATAGGGTAATGTTCTATAGTGTTATCAAGAATACTACAATAAAATAAAATAGATCTAGGTAGTTTTTCTATTCAGATTAATATTGGTTTTAATGATTTCATTAGTGATTTATGTGATATTTGTGCTAGAGTATATATAATGTTATTTGAAACATTCAAGAGCATGGGATTGTGATAAATTCTACCGAGTTGAGTTGTTCATAAATTATCTGATTCAATAGAGATACATCACCAAGGAATGCTTGATGATTCCATAGTCATGGTATAAAAGTTCTAAAATCCAGTGGTTTTTATTGTAATGGAAATGGATGAAGTTAAGATAAAAAAGATCTTGAGAATAATGATCCTTGGTACATGAATGAAACTGATTGATGATCAAGATAGGGAGGTAAGTATAAGATTTGGTTCAGAAGAATTCATATTTAAATTACACCAAGAAATAAATAATATTGAAGAAACTGGTAATGAGAAGATATAAGATAGTCTATTGAAAGTCATGGAAACTATTATCCATAGAAGAAGAGGTAATGTAGCTGTGTTTGCATGCACATTCTTTTCTTTGATTACTTGAGGAGATTGTTTATGCTTGTGCATTCTTTGGTTTGATTACTCTTCCTATGTACTATGATGATATCTCAATCCATAGTTCTCTAATTTATGTGATCCTTATACCATTGGATATCTAAGATTTTTATCTACATTTTATTAGTTTATAAGGATGTCTAAAAATGTTTTTTACTCTAAAAATTCAATGAATTTGTTGTTGTAATTTTAGAAACTCTACAGTTTTTAGTTTTAAAATTTTGATTTATTTATTATACTTCAACTTTTACCGTTGTTGTATTATCATGAAAACTGATTTTATAGAAATCCACCATGTTTATATTTATTTCATTAGTTTACTTCAAAGTTTAAAAAGGGGTTTTAGATGGTGAATAAATTGTTTGAAGTTATGCTTTGATTTCTCAGAACAACAATTTTTCCAGAATATAAATAATTTAATTTTTTGATAATATTTTGAACAGTAGATGTCTGTTTTATTTTATTCTTGTTTCATTGTAAATATAAAACCTTTTTTAACAAATAATTATATTTGACCAAAGTCTGAATCGGCTTTTTAGATTCCTTAAGATTTCATGGAAGTTTGTTAATCTATGTTGTCTGGTTTTTCACAAAGTATGGGAAACCCTAATTTTTCTACAGTGAAAAGTATGGATTGTCAAATCTAGATTCATAGTAGTGAAATTTATGGTTAAGAAAACCTACATACATGAATAGTGAAAAGTATGGTTTATCATCCCTATGTTACTGTTCAACATCTATACATTACATTACTATTCATCATCCCTACACATAGTTATTGTCCATTCCGCAAAGTGTGGTTCAGCAACTGATTTTCATATTTGGTTTGTAGTCTCAGAGAAAGTCATAATGATGGGGCTGGCCATTTCCTTATTTTAATGATGTTCTTGAAAGAATGCTTATATGACGTCTTGGACAAGTTTCATGGATTCCAATCTTTTGTTTGTTCCTCTTTTAATCTCTTTCTGTATCCCCCTCAGTCCCATGTTGGTGTAAGCTATTTAAACATCATCTTGGTATTGTTACTCTTTATTTTAATAAATTAATTTGGGGGAATTAATTGGGAGACCAATTCAAGTCTCCAAATTTTTTAAAAAACATATGTTAATTTTCATTCTGCAATGTATGGTTCAGCAAACATACATTACTGTTCATTCCACAATATATGGTTCATTATCCCTACATTATTATTCATTCCACAAAGTATGGTTCATCAACCCTACATTACTGTTCATACCCTATGTTATGTTACTATTCATACCATATGCTACATTATTGTTCATATTCTACATTATGTTACTATTCATTTATGAAGTTACTATTCATTCCATGCATTTTTTTAAAATTAATTTTCTGTATATATAGATTATTTTGAATGGTTTTTCTACTAAAAAAATTATCTTTAAATCTATGGTTTTTTATCAAATATATTTTAATGTTTTTGGTGTTATATTTAGAGTGAAATATTAAGAAATTATTTCAGTGTCTTTTTTCAATTAAGTCGGTGGTTTCAAGATTATTTAAATTCAAATTTTTGAGTTTAATTTCAGCTTCTGCTGCTACATTCCAGGAACTGTTTTGAATATTTCTAAATGGTTTTAATGGACTTAAATTGAATATTTAAGTCATTCAACACTACTATTTTTTTGGATATATTTTTTGGAATACTTATCCAAATAATTTTAAATTCTTTTTAATAATTATTCTATAGGAATAAAGGGGAAATTTTGTTGTGCTTTTTATAGAGATATTTATGATTGTTCTTGGCTCAATTTATATTAAATACCCTAAGGAAGTGGAGCTACTGTAACTGCTAAATATCTAATATATACATACATATATATATATATCTTTCTCATTTGATGGATAGATACAAGATAACAATACAATTACAAGACACACATTAACATATTTGATACATTGTTTTTTCAAAGAGAAAGTGCTTTTAACATTAAATCTACTATGCATTTGCAACATCCCATGACACTGTATTTCATTACTAGTGCATTCTATCATGTGATGAATGTTTTCTACTTCGACTAAAATTTCCTTGAAGAGACATGCTAATTCAAATCCTCAATAACCAGTACCTATGATCAAATATTTTATCTTCTAATTTTTCTAGTCCTGAGTCTATACCACTATATATAATCTCTCACTGGCACTATATTTTTCTATTTATGATTTTACACACAAAATAATTATTTGTTATTCTTTTTTCTTGGGTCGTGACTCTCAGATTCAAAATTAAGGATCTAAGGGTGTGAGACCATGTATCTAAATTCAGGACTATTTGGGTTGTGACTCCATTTATCTAAAGTTAGGTTATAAGGGTTGTGACTCCCCATATAAAATTTAGTGTCAGGGTTATCTATCCACAAAAAAAGGATTCTATAATTGGGTTATTATTATCCTTTAAAAAATAATTTTTAGTGCACAGAGATCTCTATTTCAGTAGGGAATTATAAGAGTAGAGTAGGCCTACTTTGAACCAAAATACTATAAAAACATCCTTGTGTTAATTAGTTTTTCCGCTGTAAATTTTACATTATAATTAACTCTAATAAATTATTTTTTGAATCATTTTATTTGATTAATTTTTTATTTAGTCTATTCACCCCCCCCCCCACCTCTATACCACCTTCCATATCCCTATTGGGACCTACAAAATGCTATCAGAGCCTAATCCTTTTTTTGAACTAATTATCATTGTTATTCTTTTTATGATACCTTTCAATTTCTATCAATGGTTTATCATTTTGTAATTAACCAAACTCTCTATAGAGTCTGTTATTATTTTATTTTTTCTAACATATTCCTAGAACTCACAGTATAATGAAAAGTTGTTATAAGATGGAAGGATTGTACTTAAATGATGCTTGGATTCCTCAAAATCCACCACACTTTTCTGGAATTGCTTATGGCTATTGAAGATCTCGATTGGAGGCTTACATAAAATAGTTGAGCATTGAGAACTAGTCTATCTTGTTAAAATAATACACAATGACTAATGCTGACAATAATACTCTTACCGAAATTGATGCTACTAGATATGATTTAAATGATAAAGTTGTTAATATTTTATATTTTGCTAATAACAGAAGTATTTTTCGCCATGTTTCTTCTTGAATGACAGCTCATGAAATATGGAAGATTCTATAAGTTACTCACCTTGGATCTAACAAGTTGATATAAACCAAACATGTAATACTTTGTGCTATGTAAAAAATACATAAAGATTGGTGAAGATGAAATAGTAAACCTAATGTTCCACATATTCACAAGCATTGCGAATGGAATGAATTAATTTTGAGAAGCATTGGAAACTAATACTTGTGGAAACAATTCTATGAGCATTACCAAATAAATGGAATGCAACGAAGGTTTAAATTGATGAAAGAATGAATTTCAAAGAGTATACACTTGATGAATTGATTGGATCACTACTCCAATATGAACTAAAATTGAAGAACATATCTTCTAAGGAGGAAACAAAAAAGAAAAGGTACAACATTTAAATGAATAAATTTTGTTTCTACACACTATTCTAATTCTTATCTATAGGATTGTGAAAAAGAAGATATGGATCAGATTGTGACTATATTTTAAAAAATAATTAAAAAAAAAGGATTAAAGAATCAGTTTAAAAGAAACAATCAAAAAAGACAAATATAAGGGAGATAATAAAGGTGATATTAATTACAATGCTTCAGATATAACATGTTATGTGTTTATAGAGAAAGTTCATATCCTTCCTTATTGTCCAACACTATTTAACAATGATAAATACAAAATGATGGACAAAAATTCATTAACATCTAGTTGGATTTGTACAGAAGAATATGATTCTACTGAAAAACCTAGAAATTAACAATAATATACTAACTTGTTCTCTCTAGAATCACTACATAAGGTTATAAATTCTAATTATTATTCTATATTTTCTGATTTTGAATATTATTATGATAATATGTATATTTCGAAACTACATGAAGAAATTGAAAGATTAAGAAAATATATTTTCAAATCTTATGATTTATATAATAAGATTAAAGAAAATAACGAGAAACTTGTTTTTTAAAATAAAATAATTTTATTTTAGAATGAAAAACATAGTAAAACTACTTATACTTCTCATTAAAAAGTTTATGAAAATTTAAAATCAGTTCAGGATTTGTATGTAAATTTGAATAAGTAAGTTGAATTTTGTAAACAAAATTTATCTACTTTTATTCAAGGTCATTAAAAATATCATGAGATGATGTATTTGGCTAAAATAGACAAAAATAAAGATGTTTTTGGATATGATAGGAGATTACCCCAAATGTAGAAAACTCATTTTATTAAAGGTAAAAATGGTTGTACTTCAACTGTTACTTGTTTTAAATGTGGCATAAAGGTCATTATGAAAATGATTGTTCTCATATATTTAAAAAATCATTGGGATTTAAAAAAATAATATTTCTAAATCTTTATTATCTAGAGTTTTGTCCAATATGTGTTTAAAATTTTTAGGGGTACATAAAGAAATTAGTATTAATCCTATTGGACACAAAGTAGCTTGGGTACCAAAATTTTTAAGTAATTGATTTTTTATGAAAAATGACTTGGATGTCTCAAGAATGAAATATAGTACATGGATAGTGGATGCTATAGGCATATGACTGGAGACCCATCAATGTTTATCACTTAAAAAACATTTTATGGAGGCTCTATTACATTTGTAGACAATTCCTAAGGAAAACTAAATGTTTTTTGTAAATTTGGTATTGAAAATTATATTTTAATTAAAAAGGCTTTATTTATTGAAGGTCTAAAACATTATTTAATTAGTATATCACAATTACATGATGATGGAATGGAAGTTAAATTTGAAATTGATAAATGTTTAGTTTTTAAAGATAATTCATTATTAGTTTATGCTAATAGAGAAGATATTATTTATATCATTTATTTTTCTAGACAAACTATTCAACATGTAAAGTGTTTGAATGATGTGCAGAATGAAACCATCGTTTGGCATCAAAATTTAGGTCATTTTGATTTTATATTGTTGCATAAGTACCCAAAACATGATAATTTGTTGCACCTTCCTTACTTCAAGAAAAAATAACTCCATGTATGTGATGATTTCATTAAAGGGAAACAACACAAATTTTCATTTATACCTATCAATCATATACATACTAATATACCTTTACAGTTAGAACATCTTGATTTATTTGGACCCACTCAAATTTCCAACCTTGGTGGAAGGAAATATACTTTAGTTATTATTGATTATTATAGAAGATTTACATGGGTATACTTTATTGTTCATAAAAATTATACTTAATCTAGATTTTATACTTTTTTTAAACTAGATCAAAATGAAAAAGGTTGTATGATTATTTCTATTCATAGTGAAAATGAAAATGAATTTCACAATTTAGATTTTTAAAAAAAATTAGTAAAATAATGGCTATTTCCATAATTTTTATACTCTTAGAACACCAAAAAAATGGTTTTGTAGAATGGAAAAATATAACTATTATTGAAATGGTTTGAACTATGTTAAGGGAATATAATTTTCTTAGATATTTTTTGTATGTAGCTATTTTTGCATCTTTTTATATTTAAAATTGAATTATTATTAGACCATTGTTAAAGAAAACTCCTTATAAATTATTAAAAAATAAAAATCCTAAAGTTAGTTATTTTAGATTTTTTATTAGAAATGTTTTTATTTTACATTCATGGATAATTTAGATAAATTTTATGCTAAGAGTGATGAAGGTGTTTTTATTGGTTATTATAATAATAGTAAATCTTATAGAATTTATAATAAAAAGAAATATGGTTGTTGAAGAATATGTTTATGTTATGTTTGATAAACTAATGTTAAATTATATTGTTATTCTAATGTTTTTGATGATGAGTTTAGAGTTTTAAATTTCGATGACGAAATTCCTCTAGATAATATTGAATTAATTAAGGTGGATCATACTCCTTCTCAACCTGATCCCAAATCATGGAAGATTTACAAAGATAATCCTATTGAAAATTTAATTGGTAATTTTGATTCTAGTGTGAATATCTGGAATTCTATTTTAAATTATTTTAACAATTTATCCTTTATTTCATATTTTTTCCATTTAAAATAAATGTTGATTTAAAAGATTCAAAAATGGTTGTTTCTATGAAATAGGAATTAAATAATGTTGTTAGATATAATGTTTGGACATTAGTAGAATTTCTTGTGAATAAGAAGGTAATTGGAAATAAGTGGATCTTTAGGAACAAGATGGATGAATCTGGACAGATCGTAAAAAACAAATCTAGACTTGTTTCTCAAGGATACTCTCAAGAAGAAGGTATAAAATCCGAAGATTCATTCGCACATATTTCTAGGTAAGTGGAAATTATAACTTTGTTAAATTTTCCTTGTTTTAATGGTTTCAAATTATATCTAATGGATGTAAAAATTTCTTTCTTAAATTGTTTTATAACTGAAGAATTTAATGTTTCTCAACCCCCTTGTTTTGAAAATGGAAACGTTCATAAACTTATTTTTAAATTATCTAAGGCAGTGTATGGTCTAAAATAATCACCTCATGATTGGTATGAAATACATTCTTTTTTTGTTAAATAATGTTTTTAATAAAGGAAATGGTGACCATACTCTTTTTATTAAAATAGCTTATGATGATGTTATAGTTGTAAAAACATTCATTAATGATATAGTTTTTGGACCTTATGGTAAAATACTCTACAATGCTTTTTATTCTTTGATGTATTTTTAATTTGACATGAGTTTAATGGGATAATTAACATTCTTTCTTTGACATCAAATTTATCAAAGAAAATATTTAATTTTTCTTAATCAATCTATGTATTCTATGGAGTTAGTCAAACAATTTTTTTCTTGATTCTACTAAATCAATGAAAAATCATTTGGGTAATAATTGTAAATCAAACCACATAAATTATTATTATAATTAAAAAATCCCTATTCTCATCCAATAATCCTAACATTTGGAATAAATATGTTCAATTAAGTCTTTTTGTATAAAAAATGAGTTACCTATAGAAGAGGTGTCATTATTCAAAGATCACTTTGTTTTATTTTATTATCAAACCACATAAATTATTATTATTACATTATTATATAATAACCTAATTATCCTCAATATACTAGGATTTTTTATGTTATGGGTTCCACCTACAACTTCACAAACATTATTCAAATGAGATACGCAATCACTGTTCGTGTGTATGGTGGACTACCTCTTGTTGAATGGATGTCATTAGTATATACATTACCACGTCTCAGGGATAGGAAAAATGATGTACATACTATATTAATATGATATTTATGATATTTATGATATATTTTTAATTATGGAATTATTATATGAATCCAACATTAATGCTTTCTATTTTCTGGGAATACAATAACATCGTTTTTGGACATGTGGACTAACACCTCCCCAATGCAATGTGATACATTCATAATGTACATGGAATGTATTAAGTATATAAATAATTCAAAATATATGAATAACATGAAATATATATTATATTCGTTACTAAATTAAATTTCTAGATCTATAATATATCATTTTCTTTTACACCATTTCACACACAAACAAATTGATAATGTCATTCATTGACTTATGGACTACCACCTCCTTGAAGCAATGTGATTCCTTTTACATCACAATTTTTCTATGTGAAGGTATATATGATAAAATAATATTTTTTATTATATAAGGATCATTCTTTAATGATAAATGTTACATGCCTTCATTTCCTAATGATCATTGAAAATTTTGAATGTCACAAATGCGTATGTACAACGTGCCATCTCCATGATTGTAACATTGATTAATCTTTCATAACAATATTTTATTATTGGTTTTAAAGTAATATTTTATTAATAAATATGATAATAATTTAAATATTATTATTCTATTTATGTTTTAAATAAATACCCCTTTGACCTTAGTTGACCTACCAATTTTGTTTTTGACACTCGAATCGGATTTGGTCAAAACACCCTATGTAAACATAATTGTTTAAGTATTTTTATGAAACACTTTAATAACTACAATAAAAGTAATAATAAACAAAAAAATGGTTCTAAAGTAAGAAAATTATTTAAAAAAGTAATTATTCAGGAATATAGAAACATATGTAATATGTTGAACTCAATGTAAGGGACTTCGTCTCAATTTCCTTTCATTGAGGAATATCATAAAGTTATTTAATTTTATTATATGATAAGGTGTATATATATCCCCTTGAAAATAGATATAATAAATTTATTGATTTTAATGATATTTAATTTATTTTTTAATGTTATTATTTCATGGGGATTATGCTGAAAGTTTTTCAATGTGGTATGTGACACTTCGATTCAAGAATTAGTTTAGAATGTTTAAATATTTACTATCATTGTGTTTTCATCCATGTCAATATTCATGATATTATTTTATATATTAATTTACATAGATACAAATGAATTTAATTTCTATTTTATGTCTATTTTTAATTTTATTCAATTTTATTAAAAGGATTTGTTTACATGTTTTAAACTGATTGTTATGTCAAATGATAAATGAAATGTCCTAATTTTAATGTATGTTGATAATGAAAATTCTTGTCATCCGAACATTTATTTAATTTCAATATTTATTTGAATGAGTATATGTTTTCTTAAATTAAAACCCTTCTTTCCTTTTTTTGGGTATTTTGGTATTGAAAATAGTTTCCCAAATAATAGGTGTTTTGGTATTGAAAACGGGTTCGTAAAAGAGAAGGTCATTTTTATTTGAAAGAGTTTCCATATGGGTTTAAAAAATTGATTTTCAAAGGTATTTATGATAAAATTGTTTTATTAATTACATGGAGATAGATAATTATATGCAATGGGTGGTTGCATTAAAACTTATACATGGGGTGACACAGGTATCACCCAGTGAGCTGGTTATAACTTTTATATGGGGTGGACCAGATAACACCGAGAGATCCTGTTATATTAGAAATGATGTTTGGGTCAATTATACCCCTATAATACATTGGTTGTGGAAGTCAACCATGTGGTTCTATTTATAGGAGTTAAATTTTTTCGATTCGTCTGTACATCTATTGCTATTAAAATGGGTTTCATTAGATTTAATGAATATTATTCTCTAAGTCACCAAAAGAGGTTTTAATAATTTTATATTGGATTGAATGATTTTATATGAGAATTTTTTTTGTTTTTTTTATAATGTTTTATTTCACATGATCATGATCCTTTGAAGATAAAGGTAAAGGTTGTATAATTTTTCATGTTTTTACTAGAGGAATGGCTTCCATTATTTTTATATCCCTTACTGAGATTCAATTCACAACCCATGTTTTAAAAAAATGACATTAATTATGGATGGGTACGGGAAAGGAAGAGGTTAGGATAAATTTCATGAAGTTTTTTTAGGAAAAGAGATGATACATTATTTTAAATGTTTTATATTGTGGAAAAAATAGATACTGATCTGAAGTGTCCAATTTTTATTTTATGGTTTTTTTATGTATGAGTTCTGGCCTTATTATCATAAAATATAAACATGAAAATATCCTCAATGTGAATAAATTTAAATTCATGAATAAAAATCAATTCTATGAAATTTCTAATGATATTTCCTTATTATTGGAATTAGAGGAAAAGTTTAGATAACATTAGAGGTTAGTATAGTATTAATACTGCATCCTTATAAGAGTTTACATTATGTTTACATTGAAATGATAATAAATTTTAAGATTTATGTTTCATTATCTAAAATATGTCCATTCAGAATGGTTTTCCACCAAGGAAATAAGAATTCTATAGTGGGAAGGAACTGATAGGAAAATATCCTTCCAAAATAGTATCCATATATGGATGGTATTAGAAAAAACAATTTCTTTCATGGATTGGTCAGTTTACATAAGATATTAATAGTGGGTATATACATGCTAGAGTGGAACCCGATATACCACCAACAAACATGTATATTGTGTAGAATTTAATGAGACAACATCCCCCTTCATTCCCTGAATCATCTAACCCATTAGTATTTTACGTATTTATCAATTCCATAGAGATGGTATTTGTTTTATTGAGATGTTCAAAAAATAAAAATTTAACCATTCCAATTTAGTGTTTTGAAGGTGATGTTGATGGATTGGGGTGTTTGGATAAAAACACTAGAGAGAAATACAGTCTAGATGGAATGGAGTGGGAAACATTTAATAATCTATTCCTTGAAAACAATTTCACTAAGGTTTTTATTCATAGGATGGAGAAAAAATTAATTAAATTAATGAAAAACGTAATGATTCATTGGTCACATATGAATAAAACTTCACAATATTGTCCAGGTATGTGCCTCATTTTATTCAAGACATTGATTTTATAATTAATAGGTTTTAAATAGAATTTAATCCAAGTCTACAAAGTTCATTGGCCTCTAGATAATTTAAAAGTAATGAGAAAGTGGTTAATTTTTAAGATAAAGTTGATATATAGTTTTCTTACACTTATGTTCCATGGGATGAAAGGAGTAAGAATCAGTCAGAGTGGTAGGAAATGGAGAAGAAACCAACTATGGATTCTGGTTGTATGCCTAAAACATATTCTATGTGTGGTAAAATACATTTTTCAGAATATATGATAGGATCTAGAATGTGTTACCTATGTAGCATGTATGGTCACAAGGTTTTTGACAACAATGATAGGAGTTCTGAAAAATCCCCATGCGAGATAACAAATATCCAGTCTAATGTAATATGTTTTAACTTCAATGATTTGGGAAATTCTGAAAACACGTGTATGAAGTTAGTCACACAGGGTGGAGATCAACATGATCAGAAACCAAAAGGTGTGTGAAATTATTTTTCTTATATGTAAGTTTATTTTGATAAATCTAGTGATGTGATGAAATCTCTAATGACTTCATTATTTTTTGAATTCTAACCACATGTTCAAGGATTTAGACACTCCTTTTGTTATTTTAAGTGATGTGAACATAATGTAATTAAGTAATTTTACGTATATGTTCAGTAGGGTTTAATATTATGTAAGGATTTATTATAATTATAAGTATGCCTTTATTTTTTGAAATTAGTTTTTATGTATTAAAAACCTTTAGGGTTTTTATTATATTTGATGATTAAGGTTATTTTCAGGGATGTTCATCATATTTCTTGGAATTTTATGAGAATGAAGTTTTTATCATAGATACATATCATGTGATTATATTTCCTTACATTCTTATAAAATAATATAACTCATAAACATTTGTAATATGATCATTTGAACAATGGTATTTTCATATTTCAAACCATTTTTAGTGAGATAATGCTCAAATTTTGAGGATACAATTTTTTAATGGGGGTCGGATGCAACATACAGATATTTTGTGAATATATTTATTCAAATTAATTTAAATGAATTGAAATATTCAGTTAAACACAATGAATATTTTATATTTCTTTATACACAACACCAGTTATATCTTTCAATTCTAGTAACATCGAGTTTTTTGATAACTTGTGTTACACGAAGGGCTAAGTCTTACCAAACAATAATACACTATCATAATTATTATTTAATATTGATGTTATCACCTTCCTATTATGTTGGAAGGTTTAAATAAGGCTAACTATAATATTTTTACACAATATTATAATTTTTTTTAAATTCTAATAGATTTGATAGGAATAAGACAATAAAAAGTCCAGTTTAATGCTTAAAAACATTATTTTTCTAAAAATCTATTTTACCCCATATTAATGTAGTAATTTTCATAAAACAATAATTTGACACATTTAGAAATTATATTTAATAAATTTAACTTCTTTTTTGAATGACAAATATAAATAGTTACTTAGGGAAATTATTTTATTTTCTTAGATGTTTCATTTTTTGAGGAATAGTGATAAACACGTCATTTTAATTGAAAATTTCTATTTCTTAAAATTTATTTATATAGATAAATTGTATTGGCCTGAACATCTTTGGTCCATTACTTTGGGAAAACCATGTTTTTGAGGTGTTCTTCCTTTAAATTTTCAACCTCATGAGCCTCTGAGAAGTGGAGCTATTATCACTTGCGGACCTAGGGTTTCTTCAGTGGAGTCACCTCCAACCCTCCTTAGGTACGACTGATCAGTGTCGACTTCTCAGATCGATGTAGATCGGACTTGTCTCTGTTATGGATCCTAAATTCTTCTCCAGTAAGGTTTAGTGTTTTCTCTGGATTCTTCGAGATCTCAACCTGGCATAGGCGTGACCAGGCAACGGCTCCAGCATGTCTTCCGGCTGCACTTCCAGTGTGGCTTGGTGACAGCTCCAGTGTTCTTAGAGGGGGAGCTTCATTATTTCTAGTTTTGGATTTTTTTGGTTCTACAGAAACATACAGGTTTAGTTATGTGAGTTGTGTTTTCTTTTTTAATGGCTTGAATGTTTAGGATCTTGTGGTTTCTGATGATCTGTTGGTTTGCGGTGTTGACGTCGGCAGATCATATCTATCCCTCCTTACTAGTTGAAACTGTTGTGGTGGTGGGAGTCACACGAACTGTGTAATATCTGTTTGGGATGTCTTCGATAAAGGGGAAAATTACTCATTGGAATGATTTTGGTCAATATTTTGTGATGGTTATTGCTTTGTGGCCCTATGGTTTGTTATTTGAGGGTCTTACAACAAGTTCTTCTACAAGGCGATGCTCCAAATGAGGTCTGAAGTTGTGAGTTTTAACCTAGTCATCACTATCCATATTTAGATGTTTGAGTGGGTATGGATTTACCTTCAGTACCAGGCTTGTAAATTCATGCACGAGATAGCTATCCAAGAATTGGTGACAAGGTGGAAGCTGGTCTTACTGTTTTCGATGCTGGGTAGGGTCTCTTCTTTTATGTCTTGAATATGTTGTTTTGTCCTTGAAATTTGGAACATGTAGTCATTATTTTTCTTATCTATTAGATGTCATTTTGGGTTCCCCTCATCCCTTAAAAGAGGTTCTATGCAAATAAAAATTAAATTTTTAGTCAGGGGTGTACTAGAATGTCATGGTGTCTCATTTCAAGCATTTTCCAAATCTCCACTTTTATAATATTAGCTCATCAAATAATGAGTCCTGTCAGTGAGTCACATCGGTGAGTCACATCAGTGAGTTACGTCGGTGAGTCATGTCAGTGAGTCGTGTTGGTCAGTCATTTCGGTGAGTCATGTTGATGAGTCGCGTCGGTGTGTCCTGTGAGAGAATCATGACGATGAATTGTAACTATGAGTCGCTAACAGTTGGTCGCGAATATAGGTTGCCGGTGGTGGCTCATGAAAGTGGCTTCCAATGGTGAGTCACAATGGTGTCTTTCACTAGTGAGTCATCCAATGGTAGGTCATCCAACAATGACTATCTAAATGGTGACTCACCACAGGTAGCTCACACCGGTGACTCACCCAATGGTGGGTCATTTCCAGTTTTCCAGTTTCACACCACTTACATTTTATTTGATATTAATTGAGATTAAAACTCCCTTTAAGTATTTTTTAAACTATTTGAAATCATATAAAACATTTATTTAAATCCATAACTCCCCGTTGACTTTGAAACTATCAAACCATGTATGTTTGATCATGATCTGACTTTTAAGTCCATTGAAAGAGTTTCCCTTTCGTTGATATATAATATATTCTTTTCTAAAGCCATGATCCAATATTCCTTGAACCCTTCCATTTCCTCTTGGTGTACCCAAAATTTTTCTTCCCCGAGGATTTTCATCTATGCTTGAGCCATCAATCGAGTTTCCCTTGGAGTCTTTTTTACTACTTCTGAACCCCCTATTTTGGCACAAGAATTAATTATTGGTCACCTGTTCATCAAGGTAGAGATTTCTTTCATCTCTATTCTTCTATGTATCATGCGAGATGGGTGTAATGGTGTCACTTTTTTATTACAGTCGATCTCAACATTATTTAATGTTGTTAAGAAGATAATCTAACCTGATGATATAGTAAAATTTTAGGGGAAGATGATGATTAGGGAGATAATCATACCTGTTGCGATAACTTAGAATATAAGAGGAACTGTTACAGATACTATGAATATAATTGGACATATTATGATAAATAATAATATAATTATGTTTATATTTTTGTTATTATGTGTTATCTGATTAATATTTTGAACTGAATGGACTGTAATATTTTTTATAATTATTATCTTTGGTGGTCTTTTCCTGCACTGAAGTGAAGTTTTTGAATACTTCTTATTGGTCCTTGGTTACTTTGCTGTAAATATAGAAATCGGGTTATTCATGTATTCCAGGTTAAAGAAATGGATTACTCAGGATAGAACATGTTCTGTGATCACCCCTAAACTACCAAAGATTAATTAAAGAATCACATTTGGATAAATCTGAATACACATTTCTTAGTTTGTGTGGATGTGTGTTGTGTGTTTTTCTATTTGGAACTATGTCTTGTGCGGGTTGTGTGGTGTAATTATTGGTTGCGTGGATGTGTGTAATGTATAGTGCATGTGATGTACTGGAATCTTAGGTTGATAGATTGATTATGGATGGATGAAGTTGTTGTGAAGTGGGAATGCATCAAGGTTGGGTTATATTATTTGGATGTGGTGTGTTTGTGCAGTGGGACTGCAATCAGGTGGTGTGTTGTTAGATGTTTTGGGTGTGGTCGTACAGTGGCAGTTGTTTTGTTTCTGAATGATGGATTTGGAGGAATGACCTTGATTAATTGTGATGTCCATGGTTAGGGTGGTCATTGGGGTTCTGTTTCTTCTCTGTGGTTTATACAGTGTGGCTCATTACGTGTGGTTGGTAATAGCCTGAGTAGGTATGGAATTAATAAATGAATTTCCTAACAAATAATGATAATATGGATAAATTAGTTGGATGTGGTTGTGAATTAAGTTTGTGGTTGGTTTTGTGGTTTAGCATTAGAGGAAGTTGTAATGGAGGCTCAGTGCAGGCTGGTTGATTAATTTGAAAATCCATAGGTTGGGTTAAGTGTGTGGTACCTATATATATATATATATATTCATGTATTTACTTGTGTTTTCTATATACGCCCCACCCTTTTTGAGCACTACATGGTGAACACACCCCATCACTTTTGGGGAGGGTGTCTTCCTAACATCCTGGTGGGTAGGATGGATGGATGGTTGTTGGCTCTTCCCTGCTCCCTCTTCTTTTCATTGGTTACCCAAGATTCTTCGGGAAGTTTGTGATGTGGTTGTGAGGGCCAGCTATCTGCGGGTGAGTTATGATTTCCAATGTGACTCTGGGATGAGATGGGTTATGTTTTCACAGGTGTCTTTGGGACGAGGTTGAGGTTTTTTGCCTAGGTGTCTTCAGGTGGGAAGATATGTGGTTGTGGACTAGGAGTATACGGGTAGGATGTGGTGAGTTTTATATTCCCAAGTGACGGGACTAGATCTAGGGCCCATGTGTGTGTTGGTGGGTTGTGTTATGGGTATTTTAGAAGAGTGTGGCACCGTCCGGACATTCTATGTTAGGTATGAGAAGTTAACCAGTGGGAAGTGGTGCGGGGTACCCAAAACATCGATGTTATTATTATATTACATTAATTGACTTTTGTTATTTTGTGAGTGTTCCTTGGTGAGGTTGGGGTGGTTAGTATTCCTTGATAGGTGTTGGTGGTTTCTAATATTTCTCATAGGGGCATTAGTATTCTTCTCCCACTTGTGAACAAGAAACATCTATTTTTTTCTACACGTTACATATATATAAATTTTTTCAGGTTTTTAGGAGGACTACGGGGACCGTGTTGGGCCTTACTAGATCAGATGTTGGGTAGTTCTCCTATCGCTGCTTAGACTTGTTTTTTGCATCTACTTTGGAGTTATGTTGTACATTATTACAGTTTTTTCTTAAACATTCATGTCAGGTGGTTTTTTCTTTTTCTTTATATATGGTACATGGAGTAGTTTGGGATGGACCATCTTATCTACGGATCTTATTTTCTTCTAAAAAGGGTAATTCCCCCCCCCCCCATTTTGTGAGAAAATGCACCTACCCTTAATGCTTTTCACCACCCCGGGTCCCATTGGAGGTGGGACTCAGGGGGTATTATCTCTTTTTCATCCTGACAAAGGAAGGTGATGGGAATTTTTTGTCCCTTCCCTCATCTTAATGAATAAGGGTCATGAAATAATGGTATCGAAGGTGATGGTTGAAGGATAGGATGGATTTTGGAGTTAGGAACAGTGATTATTGCATGGGTTGGTGGGGAAATAGTGTTAGTTGATCTTTTTGTGTTACTTAGTCCTAGGAAGACCCTCTAAGACACAGGACTTTAGCACCCCCTATATCTGATGTAGAGACTCTGAGCCTGCTGAAACACCATGTGAGGCTATACCAATTTCAGGTTAGAGACCCTAAGAAAGGTACATGCATCATAATGACATTTTTTCTTCTTGGAGTTGTGAATTGAGAAATTTTTTAACAAATAATGGGTTAAAATAATCACAAATAAATCTTATGTCAAATTTCATACGGCTCGAGATTAGGAGTTCCTTGTTTATCTCTTTAGCTTTGACACTTGGTCAATGTCCGTGTGAAATGAAGGAAGTGGAGGCCCATCAAGCATACCCGGTTGAATAGAGGAGAATAGATCCAGTGGAGGAGGATAACTAGTGGCATAGGAATTTATGTTCTTTCTAGCGGCAGACTCTAGGGAAGTACGAGAGAAGCGTTTCAGATATAGAGACAGAGAGTTGGCTTCAGGATCTAGTGATTACCTTTACATTGATCTAAGATCTGATATACTACTATGTTCTTTTTGTAGTGAGTGATATTAAGGGAGTATTGCATTATTGGTGGACATTGTACCTAGGAGAGAGAAAGAAGGCTAATGTTTTGTTCGTCGATTTTGAGAATTAGTCATGGGAAAAATTCCTTTCTTCTACCATGAAGTCTGAAAAGAGGTAGTTTTTAATATCCCTCTAGTAGGGAAGTATGTTAGTATGGTAACTAGTGATCATGTTCAAGCATCTTTTTTAATTTTCTCCAGATATCATTCAGGACGAGGGGTTGTGAGAGAGATGCTTAGAGGAGGCACTTTGTCCTTCTCACCAATACATAGTTAGCACCTTCACGCTATAGACATACATAAAAGTCCAGAAGAAGGCAGAGGTCATCGACCATATGAATTTATAAGGATTTATAACATATGTGGTGAGCCAGATGAGTTCTTCCAAAGGTAAGGCTACATGAAATAGGTCTCAGTAACCAAGGCCTTTGATATTTCATCTAGTGGGGAGTCAACCCCAATAGTTTCAGTTTCGACCTTCTGGAACTCGTACTTTTCTAATGGTCTTGGGACCGAGGGGTTTCTCATATGGAGGCCATGGTAATAATCAGATATATTAACTAGTTACTATTCAATATCATTATAGTTGAGGTTGGTATGTTCAGCACCCAGCTCTACAACATTTGTTGACCTTTCCATTTCAGAAACAGGGACAGTAGGCTCCCGACCAATCAAGGGGGGTGGAGCATGTGGAGCCTAACATCAGGGTGTTCCTCATAGACATAGTTTAAGGTGTGATCAGGGAGGTGATCATTATTAGAGGGGTAGAAGAGATGGGTGTGATCAGTTTCACGCCATAGAGGTAGAAGTTCCAGGAGGGCCGGAGATCGTTCGAGGTATGATCAATTTTTTTAGTACTCTTTCTTGTGCTTCATTTGATTCAGGAGCTTCCACTCATTTTTTACAACTGGTTTATCCCATCCTCTAGGACTAGAAATAAAGAGGATTCATGATCCTCTGGTGTCGATTTTTCCAGTGAGAGGTCATACTAGCTTTTTTGATGTGTTTCGTAGTAGTAGACTGGTCATGGGGCCACATTAGGCTAGTGGGGATCACTTCTTTCTTCTAATTCTCCCATAAGATGTTATACTCAGCATCGAATGGTCCTATTTGTTCCATTATTCTATTAAATTATTACAGAGGAGAGTAGTTTTTTTAGATTTGGATGGCCAGCCTTCATCTTTCATCGGTGATCGGAGATGTAAGGTGGGAATTCGTCCTACAGAACCTCTTCTTTCCTTGTTGGTCGAGCTGTCAATGGGATTGGTGGATTATGATATGGTTGAGGTTCGAAGAGTTTTAGGGGAGTTTTTGGATGTTTTAATTATAATGGTTGTGATCCTACCCCCTCAACATGACATTGAGTTCGAGATAGACTTACATCCCAGTGCTCTTCTGGTTTTATTGGATCCATATCAAATGGCACCTTCTGAGTCACGGGAGCTACAGATTTAGATTCACGATTTGATGAATAAGGGATTTATCTAGACTATTGTGTCACTGTGGATCACTCCGGTCTTGTTTTCAAAGAAGGATGATGGTGGTATGAGGGTGTGAATAGACTACCAGAGGTTGAACTGGGTGACAATCAAGAACAATTACCCCTTCTAAGGATATATTATCATTTCGATCAACTGAGAGGAGAAATTTGGTTCTCTAAGATCGATATATGATTTGTATATCACCAGTTTAGAGTGAAGGTGGGTGAAATCCTGAAGATCAATTTCAGAAGTAGGTATGGTCACTTCGAGTTCATGGCCATTCTATTCGGTGTTATGAATGCACCACCAGTGTCCATGGGGCTCATAAATTTTATCTTCTGTGAGTTCCTCAACTGGTTCATCGTTGTGTTCATTGAGGAAATTGTAATCTACTTGAAGTCTAAGGGTGATCATGCCGAGCATCTCAAGAATGTCTTAGAGGTTCTCCAATGCCAATATCTCAATGGGATGTTATCCAAGTGTAAGCTCTATATAGGAGAGGATCACTTACATGGAAATGAGGTGTCTCAGTAGGGGATAGAAGTGAAATCGTCAAAATTAAAGGTAGATGTTCCTTGGGTAGCACCCAAGAATGTGGTGAAAGTTTGTTTCTTTCTTGGTATGACATTCTATTACCACATATTTGTACCTGATTTCTCTGGAGTTTCAATTCTATTGATGGATTTGACCAGGAAGGACCAGTATTATGTGTGGAGTGAGTAGTGTCAGGAAGATAGATTTTGTATATCTGAAGAGGGAGTTCATTAGTGATCTAGCGCTTCTTTTTCCAAAGGAAGGAGTGGTGTTTGATATGTCCTGTGATGCTTCCCTTCTGGGGTTAAGATTCATGTCAATGCAGCAATGGTGAGTGATCTATTATTGGTCTAGGTAGTTATATCCCCAAGAACATAACTATTCCACCCATGACCTGGATCATAGAGGGGTCATGTTTGTGCTGATGTTTTGGTGGAAGTACCTCATTGGGGAACACTTTATGGTCTTCAAAGATCACAATAGCTTGTGGTATATCATTTCACAGTGAGATATGAACTTGTGATAGTGGAGGTGGATGGAATTTCTCCAAAATTATGATTTTGATATTTCTTATACCTTATATAAGGGGAATGTTGTGGCTAATACCTTGATTAGGATGTCCCAAAGGAAGTACTTTGAGAATCTGCAGATTCCTCGAAGGCAATGCAAGAGTTGACTGCCTTTCACCTTGAAATACGAATGGATGGTGGAAGAGGTTGTCTGTTGAAGATGAAATTTTAGTATTATCATGCAGGAATGGTGGGGGAGTCTCAGTGGGAAGGCTCAGAGATAGAGGTGGTGTGTGATCTAGTTGACTTGGGTGATGCCCCGGAGGGATGGTTACATGATGGTAAAAATTAGATGTTATTCTATGGGAAGCTTTTTGTCCTAGTGGGATGTGTGAGGGAGTTCTCTATGAGTTTCATAGCACACCCTTAGTGGTACACCCAGGACTTTCCTAGATGTACCATGGATTAAGTGAATAGTTTTGGTGGCTCCAGATGAAGGGGGAAGTGGAAGAGTGTGTGGTAAAATTCCTAGTGTGATAGTAGCTGAAGGATGAACGTCATGATCGTTGTGGGTTATTGCAGTCCCCATATATCCCAGAGTGGAAGTGGTATGAAATATTGATGGATTTAATAACCAGACTACCCAGGGATTAGGGAGTCTACAATTCTATCTATGTGTTGGTGGATCGACTAACGAAATCATATCACTTATTAGAAATTAAGGAGTCGAGCATAGTGGATTCTCTGGAATGGAATTATGTGGATGAGGTGGTGTGGTTTCATGGGGTTCTAAGATCCAAAATCTCAAATCGGGAGGCATGTGTTGCCTCACGGTTCTATAGGGGATTGCAACATGCTTTTTGTACTCAGTTATGCCTTAGAACTACTTTCAACCCTCAACCAGATGGGAAGACAAGTGGACAATCTAGATGTTATAGGACATGTTGTGGGTGTGTGTTGTGGAACATGGAGTATTGTGGGAATGAAACATTCCCCTAGTAGATTTTCCTACAATAATACCTATCACACTTCCATTGGAATGTCTCTGTTTGAAGCCTTATATGGAACGATGTGTCCTTCACCATTGATCTGGATGGAGGTTGGGGAAATAATTTTCATTAGTCCAAATGAAGTGAAGATCATGGCATAGAAGGTTTTACTAGTTCATGAGAGGATAAAGGAAGAATAGGACCAGCAGAATTCATATTCCAATCGCAAGAGGAGGCCTTTATAGTTCAAGGTCGGAGACCACATTTTCTTGAAGGTTACCCCTTGATGTGAGAAGTAGAGGTTCGGTAAGTGGAGTAAGATTTCTCCCAGGTTCATCGGACCATTCGAGGTGTTGGGAAGTGTTTGTGAGGTTGCATACCAGATCTTGTTTCCACCACTGTTGGAGAGGTTCCACAAAGTCTTCCACATCTCCCAGATTCATCAGTATCTACACGATGACAACCAAATCATTGACTGATGATAGTTTGATATCTAGGATGACGCAATGCTTTTATATAGGCGATACGATGTATAGGATGTTTGGATTGAGGTTCTTCATGGGAAACCAATCCCCTAGATCATGTGTTGTGGAGGAATGGTATCCTGGAGGAGATAACATGGGAGACATAAGCGCAGTTTCATGGAAAATACCTGGATTTATTTTGAATTTTTTCCTTGTTATGTTATTGATTTGTGACACGATGATTGAAACTTGTTAATACGATGATCTATTTTCCTTTCCTGGTGATGTGTGTGGTGGAATCTATAACTAAGTCCTGAAATTTGAAATTGGTAGGACCCAATTCCTAATCAAGATGCATTATTTGAGATGTAATAAACCCGTGTGGGGAGTCAGTGCTGTCTGGATTGGATAGTATCTTGACATGGAGGAAGGAATTACCTAATTCATGTTTGCAGCCAGTGTGTTTTATGTGCTTGTGTGGCATGTCCCATGATCAGTTGGGGTTGTAGAGACATCAGAGGAGGTGTTCTTGGATGTCGAGGTTTCACTTCAACTTTTGAACAGGCATAAGGTGTTTTACCATCGGGCCATGGGGTGTCTAAATTGTAGTGGTGTATCAAAGGTAGAAATATCCATGAGATGTATTTTCCTGCGTGGTTTTTCAGACCACTATTTCTAAAGGTTTTTGTTTTTAATTCTCAAGGGATAGAATAGTTTGACAGGTATCTGATGTAATGGACTAGACCTCTCTGGTCCATTCCTTTGATAAGAACCTGTGTTTGATTTGTTCTAAGAGGTCATAGTGGCTCATTTTATGAGTTTTCAAAAAATCCAATTTTACAACGGTAGCTCATCTAATGGTGAGTCAAGTTAGGAGGAGCCATTTTAGTGAATCACGTTGCCGAGTTTCGTAGGTGAGTCGCATCAGCGAGTAAAGTCTGTGAGTCGCGTTGGTGACTAACGCCGATGACTCAGAATAGTGAGTTGTTGATGGTAGGTCCTGATGGTAGGCCTCCAGCAGTGGCTCATGATGGAGGATTCCTCGGTGGGTCGTAACAGTGCCTCACACCAATGATTTTTTCAATGGTGGGTCACCCAAAGGTGACTCTCCACTGATAGCTCACAATGGTGACTGACCCAATAATGAGTCATTTCCAATTTTCTCTAGATTTCCAGTTTCATCCCTCTTAAGTTTTATTTGACATAAATTGAGATAAAAACCCCCCCATTAATCATTTTTGTAGCCACTAAAAATCTTATAAAACAGGTCTTTAAATATTTAATTCCCTAGAGATTTTGAAATAGTCAAATCACATATATTTGATCATGATCTAACTTTTTTTGTCCTTTGAAATAGTTTCCCTTCCGTTGATAAAGGATATATAATTTTATAAATCTAACATCCTCTCTTCCATGAACCCTCCCTTTTACTCTTGGTATGTCCATAATATTTATTCCCCAAGGAGTCCAATCTGTGCTACAACTGTCAATCGATTTTTCCCTGGGAGTCTTTCTTGCTGCTTGTGTGGCCCTCTATTTTGGCGCAAGAAGGAATTGTTGGTCACCTTTTTTTCAAGGGATTTCCTTCATCTATCTTCTTATGTATATCATTTTGGGTGGGCATAATGGTGTCACCTTGTGATTACGGTCGAACTCAACTTCAATTAAGGTTGTTACAAAGATAACCTAACCTAATACTATAGTAATAAATGTGGTGGGGAGATGATGATATAGAAGGTAATCAGACCTGTTATGATAACAGGGAAAATAATCGGACCTGTTATGGTAACTAGGAATATAATTGGACATATTACGATAACTGGTAATATGATGATGTTAATTTTTTATTATTATTTGTTATTTTGTTGACATTGTGAATTGTATGGGCTCTAAGCCTTCTGAAAATGATGACCATTGGTTGTCTTTGTTTGTGCATGACTGATGCTTTATGAATACTTATTGTCGATCAACTATTAACTAGCTAAAAATATTAAAATATTTTTATTCATGTATACTCGATGAAATAAATGGATGCCCCAGGATTAAACATGTTCTATGATCACCCCTGAATTATCAATGTGGAATTAATGACTGATTGTTCGCTAAATCTAAATACACCTTGCTTGTTTGGTGTGGATGTGTGTTGTTTGTGTTTTTGTTTGGCCATGTGTCTTATACAGGTTTTCTGGTGTTATTTCTGGGAGTGTGGATGTGTGTATGGGATGGTACATTTAGTGTAATGGAATCTCATGTTAAGATATTGATTGTAGAATGGACGAACTTATTGTACAGTGGGAATGAATCTGGGTTGTGTTATGTTTTTTGGGCATGGTGTGTTTGGGAAGTGGGACTACAATCAGGTGGTGTGTTGTTAGATGTGTTTTGTGTGGTCGCGGGACAATGGTTTTCTTATTTATGAAGGATTTATTGGGAGGAATTACCGTGATGAATGGTGATAGCAGTGGTTAGGGTGGTTGTTTTGGTTATGCTTCTAATGTTTCATTTATGCTCTCTGTCTTGTTACCTATGGTTGGAAGTTTCCAAGGTAACTATAGAATGAATAAATGGATTTCATAATAAATAATGATAATGTGGTTAAATAAATTTTTTGGTGTTGAGAATTAAGTTTGTGGTTTTTTGTGTGGTTGTTCATTAACGACAGTAGCAATGGTTGTTCAGTGTGGGCTGGTTGACTGTTTTGAAAACCCATAGGTTGGGCTGAGTGTTTGGTACTTATATATATACATGTATTTCCTTGTGTTTTATATATGCACCCTACCCTTGTTAATCACAATGTGTTGAACACTCCCATTACTATGAGAGAGGGTGTCTTCCCAACATCCTAGTGGGAGGATGGATGGCTAGGTATTGGTTCTTCCCTACTCCCTCTTCTAGGCATTGGCAACCCAAGAATATATATGTAGGTTGTGGTGAGATTGTGAGGCCTAGGTGTCTACGGTTGAGGTGTGATTTCCCAGGTGTCTTTAGAATGATATGTTTTATGTTTTCCTAGGTGAATTTGGGATGAGGTTGTGGTCTGTAGCCTAGGTGTTTGTGGGAAGGATATGATATTGTTGTGGAAAAGTTGTTTGTGAGAAGGATGTGGTGAACTTCGTATGCACGGGTTGTGGGACTAGCTCTAAGACCCAAGTGTGTGCTGGTGGGATGTGATGTGGGGCTTGTGAACGAACATGGTAGCATCTGGATGATCTCCATTTAGGTATGAGTATTTAACCATGTGGTGTGGGGTACCCAAAAAATCGATGTTCTTATTATATTACATGACTTGACTTGTGTTACTTGGTGAGTGTGCCTTGGTGAGGCTAGGCTGGTTATTTTTCCTTGATAGGTGTTGTTTTTTCCACTATTTCTTATAAGGGAATTAGTATGCTTCTTCCACATGTGCCTAAGATGCTTTGGATTTTTCCTACTGAGTATACTTGTATGGTCACCCTACTTATGCAAAACTGTTTTCAGATTTCCAGGAGGACTACGGGAACCATGTTGAAACTTACTATCCCGAATTTCAGGATAGTTGTCGTGTCAATTCATAGACTTCATTTTGGTATTTAATTTGGACTTCTTTTGTAATTTATATCATTTTTTGAATAAACATGAAAGTGGGGTGGTTTTGGATTTTTCGTTATATATGGTACTTGGAGTTGTTTCGGATGGACCCTCTTATCTCTTGATATTATTTTATTCTAAAAATGGTAATGGCTCCCATTTTTTATAATATTTACCTAACCTTGGTGCTAGATACCACCTTGGGGCCTGTTGGAGGTGGGACTCAAGGGTAATTATCTCTTTTTTCATCTTGAAGTAGGAAGGTCATGTCAGTTTTCTCTCCCTTCCCACATCTTGATGAAGGAGGGTTGTGACATAAATTAAATTATAAAATGATTTTAATTTATAATTAGATAAATAGTAAATCAATATATCCAATTTATTTCAATGGATTCAATTTCAAATTGAAATTTGATTTTAAAACATTCTATACTTTTTTATCTTTTCTTCCTAAAACCATGTTATCTCATAGCATCTCCGATAATAATTTTTATTAATTTCCTCCACTTATTTTAATTGAATATATAAAAATGGTTATTGTTATTTAGAATTGGTATAATTATTTTTAGTAGGATCACCCCGATTTTTTGAATTAATTGATTAGTGAGAACATTTAATATTAATTATAATTATTAAGCTAAGAATATAATTAATTAATGATTATACATAGAATATAAGGTGTATAAACAACCCAAAATATGTCCAACGCCCATTGGTTGGTTGTTGTTTGGCACTAAATACCTTATACTCAATTTTTAATAATTTTTGGTATACTATTCCTTGAATGTGACCAATATAATAAGTCTTGTGAAAAAAAGACAAAAAAGTAAGTTTTCTTTCCTTCAACCCTTATAATGATTTTGAGTAGGGAGTAAGTTAGATAGGTTTGGTTATAAATAGTATACTGGAATATAATTTATTTATTTTTATCATATTAATTTATATTTAATTTTTATAAATTATATAATTACATTAAAGGCTTATGAAACTACCAGACATGGATTATTTAGTTAATATTTAAATATAAAAATTATATTTTATTAAATGATTTAAAATTACTAAAACTCTTCTCTTATACGATGTGATTCATAAGTGTTAATGAATATCAAATATGCTCCATTGATGGGAAAATTTTTCTTTTAGAAGGAACATATTTTAAAATTAATAGTAAAAAAATTGTTAAGGCATTTATAGTTAAATCATTTTTTTACACATTACATGTGTTTCTATTAAAATTAATATAAAAAACAAATGGGTTTTTATTTTATAAATTTTATTTTATATTTTAAAGTAAGTCGGTATAAAAGTTATAATAATTTTCTCTTCATTTTAGTATTAATGAGTGAATTATATAGGTTTTAAAACTAGCTACATAAATCAAAACCCAAAGTGAAAAAAAATCAGGAATCATAATGACTAAGGATAAAATTATAAAAATGATTTCATTTTTATGTTGTGAGAGGGTGTATAAACCATACATCCTCGTTACCCCATTATTTATCATTTTTTTAGAATGTGAGTTGAGGATAAATCCCAATAGTGTTTACCTTTTCCTATTTTCAAGAATTCCACTCCTCCTCCACTATAAAAAAAATTAACTCTTCTTCTCTCTTCATACCTATCAAGCATTTCGGAACATAAAAAACCTATCCCAATAAGCTCCAAATATCCATCCTCTCATTATAGAAGCCACAATTCTAGAATAATGAAATCCATGGAAGTCCTTTGGTGTAATCTAAATGGAGTTACCAGAAAAAAGGTAACATTATTTAATTTTCACATTCATTTTATTTATTTCTCAAAACAAATTAATTATTCAAATTAAATGATCATATAATAACCCCAGTATCCTAAAAATAATGTGATAATTTTATTTTATGGTTTCTACCTACAAAATTCACACACTTCTATCAAATGGTATACACAATCATTGTTTGTGTGTACAATGGACTTCTACCTGGTAAAATGATGTGAGTCATTCTTCCTTTTCCAGCCATCATAGTTGTCAATAATTATAGACATACTATTTTTATATGATATATATGATATTTATTATTTCATTATACTTATTTAATTATTATATATGACTTACCTTCATCCTTTCATTGTGAAATTTCTTGATTATATGCCCCTTTATTCTTTTCTAAGTTGTATATACATCCCTAGGAAAATATTAATCATCATCTTATATATTATTAGGATATTTAATGTTTTTTAATGTTAATATTTCATGGGGATTACTATTTATAATTTTAAAATGGTATGATACACTTTGATTCAAAAATATCTTTTTAAATGTTTAAATATTTAATTTCAAAAATTTTTTCCTCCATGAAAATATTCTTGATATTATTTTACATGTCCATTTTAATGGATATAAAAGGATTATAAAGTAAATTTTGTTTATATTATGAATTTAACTCAATGATTTCAATTGTAATATTTTAAAATGTTTTAAATTAAATTCTTTGAAAATTTATAAATGAAATAACCAATTTTTAATATACAGTAATGACAATTTCTTTACTCATCATGATTTTTATTTGATTTATATCTTACTCTATAATAATACATGTTTTATTAAATGAAAAAAATATGATTTTTTTGTATTCCTATGGGGAAAATATTTTTCCAAAATTAAATGGTGTTCTGGTATTAAAAATTTGTTCATAAAATAAAGGTTTATTTTTTTTCAAAAATTGTTTTTCAATGTGTTTAAAAATGTTTTTTTCCAAGGGGATTTATGATGAATGTGTTTTATTAATGATATAGTACTTTATTATTATATGAAATAGGTGATACCATTAGAGGTTATATGTTGGGTGGCCAAGAAGCCACTAGTTGATCCCCATTATATCTTATAATAATGGTGTCTCAAATAATGCCTGGTGAGCATGTTATAGCATAAAGGATGGGTGGGGCCTTGATACCCATCCCATGCATTGGGTATATAAGTTGATAAATGGTTTTTCCATTTGAAAGAGTAAAACAATTGGATATCAATAATATGATTATTTAAATTAAAATGGATATGAAATGGTTTAATAAATATGATTCTATATGTTACAAATATATGTTTAAATTGATTTCTATGGGGTTTAATGATTTTATTTTTGAAAAATGTATGTTTTGTTCATGTGATAAAATTTTATTTCATATTTTCCAAAACACTTAACCTAAAAATATCCTCAATTTGAATGAAAGAATATTAATTACTCAAACCCAAGAATATATATTGTGTAAGGTTGGGTCCTTATACATATTACCTCTCTACATATGATTTCTTTCAATAATGCATTAACCATAATATTATTATGTTTTAAATTATGAGTTCTATCATTATGAAAGTATTCATTAGTATCCTGGTAACTATTTATGATTCTATGTATTCTAAGGGTATAGTCACGATTTTATATATTAGTTATATGGAAGATTTGATTATTATTTATCTCTAACATATGAGTCATGATTGATAAATTTTATTAATGTTTTTGTTGTATAATCATCATTACTGGTCATTTATGATAAATATTTTCTATATTTTCCTTGACCCTGGATACAAATATGGGATATGTGAATGAATTCATGGGTTTACAAGACTATATAACAAATTTCTTAGATGGTTTTTGTAGTCTAATTTTATTTCATCAGATGAAATGTGAGGATCATGTATATATCTATTCTCCTAATATTAATAAACAATATGATCCTTTTAGGTGTAATCCCTTTAGTATGTGATAATGTAAAAATATTACCACCATCTCTAGGTCATTGATATTGGGTATTTATATACAGTGTTCATCATCTCTGATGGATTTTTTGATATTGTAATAATGCTTCATATTTTATATTTAAATGGATTCTCTATTAGTTTTTATATGTATATTGAATTTATATAATAGTGATTAAAAATATATTGAATTAATAAGGGATAATGGTGTGATATTATAGGATATAGGTTGAGATATTTATGGAAATATATGTCATGGTACTCTTAGAATTCAAATAATGTGATATTTTGGTTATGTTGAAACTGAATGCCAACAGTTATCATGGAATTACAATTATAACATAAGATGTTATGTGGATACTTAGGGATATGTTTATATAAAGGTACCCATAAATAGTATGAGAAAATATAAAAAATGATATAGTTTTGAATTTGAAGTTTATTTGACAATTTAAATATTAGGGTTTCAAAAATAGTAACTTGAACTTCATAAAGAATTTATTTTTGAGAGAAAATTTGTGTTGATTTTTTTTTTGAAAGTTTAGAGGAATAAAATCATAGAGACTATTCAGTGAATATAAAATTTGGGAAGGAAAAAAGGATCATTAAATAACACTACATATTATTGATCATATGGTTTTTAAAGTAGAATATTTAGAATAAGGAAAAAATAAGCTAAAAGAAAACACCATAACATCATTGGTGATATTTAATAGGTATTGCTATAAAAACCCTATATGTTCCTTATAATTATATGTAGTTATATTGAATAGTGAATATCTGAATAGAAAGATTCATTGGTCCATATATCAATAGTAAAAATTTGAATAATCCCTCTAACAACCAATTAAAAGTGTGTTACAACCATGGAACATTAACATAATAATGATTTGTCTTCCTTGGACTAGCCAAAGTTTTGGATATCCAATAAAAATATCTATATAAAACATTTAGTTTTATTGTATTAGTTTTTATGAGTCTGAATGGTGTTTTGAAACATTTTTTTTTCTTCTATTAAGGACGGATAAATATCAAAGAAGATATAATAATACCATACACTATTTTACCCCTCCCTCCATAGGGTGTGATGGTGTGTGGTTTGAAAATTATTTATTATTGGAATAGGTTAGGTAGAATAATATATCCTTATATATCAATTATCATGTATATTGTGATGAATTTTAGATGGATTCCCTTTTGATGATGGTAATTATCAAATATGGATGAATGAGATGTGATATGTTCTGAAATCTCATAGTATAGAAGTATTAATTATCATTAATGATTGAGTTTAAGTTAGTGATTATTTGGATTTATATATGCTTTTAGGAGATATAAATCTATTTATTTTAGATGAAAATTCCATGAATTCATTATCCATTTCTCTATCTGACCTATGATGTTGATGAGGTGTATAACTAAAAAATATATATGGGATTAATTTTTACGTATTTATGAATGAGATAAAAATGTGATGGAGAAGAAACAATAGGTTATATATAATAACATTTGATGATTTGAAGATGTATCCTGATGAGGATGTGGATGGTTTCTTTAATCACACCACTAAATCTGTGGGAGGCATTAGTGGTCTAGGTGAGGTTATACAAGATATAAAAATTGGGAGGGAGATAAAAAAATGTTTTAACCTCATTATAATCCAAAGGTGTCTTCATTAGATGAAATAAATATTTCAAAATATTTTATCGTTGACATGAAAATATTATTCAGAATTTTAATATGAGAATCAATCTCGAAGGAACCCAAAAAATAGCTTAAAATGAAATAGTGTTTAAATATTTTGAAAATTTTAACATCACTGATGAAGGAGAAAAATAATAATATATTGATGAGTAATTATTCTCTCTTGTTGATAGAAAATTCAAGAGAATGAAAATAATATTTTAAGATAAATTACCACTTTATTGTTTTAGATGTCGTAAGGTTGGACATATAGAAAACAAATTCCATAAATTATTTGTGGATATGAAGAAAAAATTAGAATTATAATAAATCTAAGATTGAGACTTCGTCTCTAAATAGATTTCTAGAATGTTTTTTCTTCCACAAAAACGTATCAAATATGAAATCTCATTATCAAAGAGGAAGAGGATAATATGGATCACATTGAACTGGATTAAGAAAATTTATATCAAATGAAGAAGATTTATTGATGAAAATAATTATAAAAATTGACCTTAATGGAGAGAAAGATGAAGAAAATAAGTGATTAATAGAGTTAATGGTGGATTTAGAAGGAGTTTATTATGAAAATAACATCCTAATAAAGAATAATATGAGATATGTTACTTTTTTAAATGACACTTGAATATATCTAAACCAAATTTATGTTTAAATCGATCAACATAAATAAATTTTAAAAAAATAAAAAAAGTACAAACAGGTAATTTATGAAGAATTGATTATTTAAAAAATGAATATTGAAAATAAATTCATTAATTTTGTGACAAAGAAGAAGTATTTTCTTGGTAGATTCATTGATGTAGAAAAATGAAAGGTGTATAATAATCGTTCAACTAGTATTCAAAAAAATATAGTTCATCGAAGATCTAGATTAAAATAAAAATGTGGGATCGACTATGAATTTTGGGACCATGATATACAAAGAAATAGTTATTTCAAGAAAAAGGAAGAGGAATATTGAGTGAAACTCAATATTCTCAAATTTTGGATATTGACCATGTTTTCATCGACTACATGAAAAATTAACTATTTATAAACCCTATTGAAAATAGTATAGTTTGTACGCATGGTATTGAAACTCAATGATGGATGTTTTAATGATTGGGAAAAAAAGAAAATAAAAAAATCATGAAAACAAGATAACATTAAGGTCTTCAATAAATAGTATATAGATAGAAAATAGAACAATTTTAAAAATAGTAAAGTTTGAAACATGATGAAGGAAGGTAACTCGGTGGACTTATTTAATAAATAATTCTTTCATTCATGCACAAAAGATTTACTAGAATAGTATTTTTTTAGAAGTAAACAAGACAAGTTGGAATGTCAACTGATGAATGAATTAATTCAAAAATATTTACACTATAGATTTAATTACTCATTAAAATGATTATTAGTTATCATAAATTTAATTTTAAAATTAATTTTGTTGTGATTCTCACTCAAAAATTCACATATCGAAAGATTAAAAATTATGAAGCTCTTCATTAATTGATTTAATTGAAATGATTTTTTAATTTATTATCAAAGAAGAAAATATATGAAATATTCAAGAATTATTTAGAGTTTTAACACCTAGGAAAAAAGATTAATGCATGAAATAATTAGTTTTTAACATTTCCATATTATTCCCCATTGTGATTTACCTAGAAAAATAATTATAATTTCAATTTTATAAGAATTGAATACAATAAAATCAAGAAGCAATAGAAAGTGGAAATGAAATCTTATATGTTGAGGATCTCTTCCACTACCTCCAACCATCACACCACCACCTTGTTCAAACCTTCCATCTATTACTCTCTCTATTTAAAATATATGTATGAGAATAATTGAGGTGTAATCAAATTTTTTCATTAAAACCCTCTTTTATTTTCCTTCTCAAAGAACTGAATTAATTTTCTTCGATCACCTGCCTTTCATAAATAGAACTATAATTTTCCTATGTTATATTCTCACCACCCTTTATCTTTAAAAAGTTATTTCAACAACTTTTACACATGATCGGAAAATTAAATGCATCATCTAAAAAAAATTGTCTTTTCATGAAATTACCATATCCCCATTATCCCTCGGCCAATTCCATATATGATCATGATTTATGAGGAAATTTTTTGATTATATCTAATGTTCATTTCATAAAATCATTAACAATAACATTGGAGAAAATCTAAAACCTTTTAATTTCACTAGAACAAACATAAAAAAATGAAAGTATCCAATTAGTAAATAAGAAACACATCACAATATAAAATCAATTCATAAAAACATTCGAAACAAAGAAAACATAAACTCAGTCTGTACTTAATGTAGTTTTTCTCCTTTATCACAAAATCAATCTATCTCCAATTCAAGATCAACATATATTTTTTCATAGAAATTTTAATACAGATTTAGCTTAAATAAAAATGGAAGTTATTTATGTTCATTGAATATCCTCAGACTATATTCCTCCTTTGATTATACTAATCCAATCCTGATAATCATTAAAATACCCATAGGGAACAACTGAATATCATTCGAAATTAGTTTTTTGTTTCTAGTCGGTGGTCAGGGTTCGGTGTTCTTCTTGGGATTTCATGATGATTTATCCTTCACCCTTGATGATGTGTGACATTTGACCTACTCCAGATACAAAAAATTGAAAATGAATCTTTCAGTTGTGTTCAGAATCTCTATCTGAGAATTGTTTTCTTAAGCAAACTCCTAAATTTATGACTGGATTGGCTCGGAATCACATTCCAGTACCTTTCTCAACTAGAAATGGATTCTACAGCATGACTCTTATCCTGATGTTGTATGGTTTATTTCAATTATTTATAGGTGACCTAGAAATATTGGATACCATTTTATTCTTTAGAGGTTCTAAATTGATTATTCTTCCTTTATATACCTGATGACATCAGCCTAGTTGGATTTTCAACAACATTCCCTGATTGGGATCATTTAGTTGTGGCTCTTGAAGGAGATTTTCCATGGTTAATTAATATTTAGATTAATATCTTGGTTAGTTGTTCTTTACTAGATACCATTTCTCATCCTCAAATAATCATCTAATCTTATAAAATATTCAAATTGAATACTTCAACAAAAACATGACTAATCCAGAACTTGACTATTCATCAGTTGAGATAGAGAAAGTAGAATGTACAATTTATGTAACATCCCAGGTAATTATAGAATAATACTTTTTCATATCTATTAATATTTTAGAATTAGATATTGGTTTTACCTTAATGGGGACTGTATCTTCAATAGCGTACTTGAAATGCAATAATGGTTTTCTTCGAAATCTTACATAGAAAGTGCCACTTAATTATCCAAAAAATAATTCAATAATAAATTTATTATTTAAAATGGTAGTTAACACCTAGACATTACATTGGAAATAATGAACAAAACCAATTATATTCTTATTACACATGTTTTTCAAATGTTTTTAGATTTATCCAATAAAAATTAATGGCTTAAAATAAGAATAAATCTAATTTTAAGCATAAAATACTCATATTTTTTAAAGGTAGTTTTAAAACATTTTGATGGAGAACCAAATTTAAATATAGTTTTTGAAAATTTTATATTTTATATTTGAAATAAAAATATTCTTCTTTATAATAGGGAAATTATAATTTACTTTGATTAAATTTTTGTTATTTTTCTTACAAAATTCATATTTTTATGAATAGTGAAAAATATTGCAATTTAATTTAAAACTATATTATTATATAATGTATTTATATATTAAATTGTCCTTTTAATTGGTTTTATTGTGTAATAGGATTATGTTTTTATCATTTAATACAATTTTGGTAATTGAAAATAATTTCACATTTAAATTGGACATAAACACATGTTAATCTTTTTATAATTTTTACTTCTTAAAAACCCACTTTTGGTTTTGACAATGAGAATTAATTTTAAATTAATTACTATATCTTTTGTTTTTTTAATTTGGTAAAATATATTCCATATTTGAAATCATAAGGTCTAATTTATTTAAATATGACTCTTTTATATTTTGACATTATTAATAGTAATGTTTGTAATTATTTTTATTTACCATGGTTAAATGATAAATCAAGTAGATAAGGGTACAAAATTATATTATAATAATATAAAACTATATTAACACTTTTTTTAATCATATTGTATGATTCATTACCGACCATGGGAATCCTTGGGTAGATTTTAGATCCCATAGAGCCACTTGGGTGTGATAATGACCTTTTATAATATTTAATTTTATAAAAAGAAATATTACATAAACCTAAATATTTTTACTAAAAAAATTTAAGGTGGGTTATTTAACTTATATATTTTATTATAAATATTAATTATAAATCTAAACATATTTTCTACATCGTGGTAGTTTTTTTTCTAATTTTTCGTCATTAACAAAATAAATTTATTTATGACACAATAATGATGTAGTGATTGCCTTATTAATGAAATATTAAAATAAATGATATTATAAATATTAAATTAAATTATTTTGAAACTTTTTAGGTCATACAAAAATTTTATGTATTATTATGACATATTTTATTTGATATAATGCATTTGTTTTGAAGTAATCAATAGGTTATGACTTTAACAAAAATAAATTACTGAATAGTGTCAAAATTGACATAAATGAGTATATAAAAAATACAATTTTTTTGAATGATAAAATATTCCTAAAAATAAAATATTCGAAAAAATGACATATATAATGTTAAAAATGTAATTAATGATCCACCTGTGGGTCTCTTGGAATTTTATAGTAAGTATAGTAACCATATATTATGAAAATACAAGAAGACATGGTAAGAGTTAATGTTTTTAATTCTGGGTTAAAGCTAAAATATAAGGTTATTTTTATGACTTAAACTTGTCTAAAACATAATGTTTGAGATGATTTCGACGCATTAACATCTTATACTCTAAATATATCTCTTTAAAAATATTATAATTCGAAAATCATTTTATAATAAAATAATAATTTAATACATTCCAAAAGTGCCCATCCTCCCTCATATAAAAAGTCACCAACTCTAGCCACTTAATCACACATCTAAAGACCCTTGAATAATACAAACTCTGCTCAAATAATATCCCAAAATCCATACCTTCCTTCTTGAGTCCTTACCTTAGGCAGAAGGGAATTAAAAGAAATCCTTTGGGCTCCAATCAAAAGAAGTTACCCGACTTTTAGGTAACGTCTTCTCTCAAGTTACCTTCTTTTATTTTTCTTTATTCACTCCCCATGTTCTTATTATTATTTGATTACATAACAAAACCATTATCCTAAATATAATAGGATTTTTTATGAGAAGTATTCTAACTACATTTACAAACACCTCCATATAATGGATTCGAACATACTCTTTCTTTGTACGGCGAACTACTACCTCCCGAAACAATGATTATTCAACCATCTCTTACCACCTCTCATGGTGGAAATTATGATGGAAATATAATTGAGTATGATATATATTTTAATTATATTGTCCCTATTCTTATGTAATTTTTATTTAAAATATACATTTATTCTTTCCATAATTTTTAAATACATGAATTTCATTTGAGAAAGTGTGGACTACCGCCCCCTCAGAGTGATATGACTCATTCATGTCATACATGTAACATATAAAGGATAGAGTTTACGAACATATGTAACATATATAACATATATATTATACTATAATTATAACATAAATATGTATAATTTAGTTCCAATTCCTTTAATATGACAAATAAATGAATGTAGTGTTCACGTGTACGTACGACCTATCGCCTCTATGAACAGTGCATTTCATTTATTATCTCGAAAGGTTTTGTAATATTATAAAATACATATATAATTCATATATATTATACTTAAATCAATAATATCATTATGAATATGATGGAATTATGACCACATGAATAATTCTCATCAAAACAAGTTCATTTTTTATTTAAATTCCGAACATCGACAAAATGTCTAATATGAACTCAAATAATTAACTAATTGTGATAACATAGAATTATAAACTTGAAAAAGGTTCTTAAATAAGTATAAATTATCTTTATTTTATTATTTAGTTATAACAAGGAACATATGTGACAATTTTGACTCAAGGTAAGGGAATTTCTAAACATAGTTTCCACTCATTGGGTTTTATGCATACTTCATTGATTATATTATGCCAAGATTATGTGTGGAATCACTGTTTATTTATTTATGTTGTAATTTAAACATCCCTTTTTTAATATACTTTTATTACACAAAATCACCACATTGATAAATTGTTACGTCAATTATAACAGACTTTTTAAGTAAAATTTTAACTCAATATCATTTCATTGAGTTAAATATCCATGTCATTTGTTTTGTTTCTCCATGAATATGTGTGAATGGCCTATGATATTTTTGGACTAAATATCCTCTTATATTTGGTTTCTTTATAATTTTCACACACAATTATTTTATTTACGTATCCTTAATCTAAAGATACAATCTTTCTAAGAGATTTCATCTCAGTTTACATTCTATTGATACGTATTTGTTGTTATGGACCAATTCACTTTTATGGGGTATATAATGACCTTTAAAATATTATATCATGAATCTCCAACTTATAATGATATTATAAGTTTTGTTTTATGTTATTATTTAATTATTTTTATTCTTGTGCTTTCTCAAGTGTCAAGGGAGTCTTTAACAAAAGAATTGTTTTAAATGTTCTAAAGATTAATTCTTCTAAATATTTCTCATTAATGTCCATGTTTTCAAAATAGTTTTAAGGATTTATTTATATGTGCATTAATGTTTTAAAATGATAATTTAATCAAAATTTTTATAATGGTATGGGACACTTTTATTCTGAAATATCTTTATTAAATGTTTTAAACTGTTTTGGAAATGGATTCATATTTAAATATATTTAATTTATTTCTTGTGATTTATGAGTGAAATGTTGATAATTTAAATCTTTTATATGTTATGATTATGTAAGGGTACATGTATATTGGACGGGTGGTTACATGATAAACCAAATATGGGTGGTTCCATGATAAATATAGGGAAGTTGATCTGGTGATAGCTCTCTAATGCATTGGGTAATGTGATATAGGTAAACCATAAGGTTTATCCTAAGAGATTTATGGAATATACTATGATGTGTATTCAAAATGAAACCATGAAGGTTACTCCCTGTGTATCTATGAATGCTACAATTTAAGTATGTTATGGATTCCACATGTTACCTTTTTTATTAATGATTTTCTTGGAGTTATTCATAAATCTTATGATTTTATGAGGTGTGTTATAGAGCTTATGTTTTATGAGTAAAAAGTGTGATTTAATTGATTTGTATGTATTCATGGACTAATGTTTTCTTTAGTATTTCATATCTATTATTGTGATTTATATTATCATCCCAGCTTTTTGAAATTTTTATCATGGGACATAAATAAGAATAGCATCGAGGATGGGATCATGGAAAAGTCATGTTGTTAAAAACATGAAATGAAACATGTTTCTTTTTAAAGAGATTTTTTAAAAAAAATGGATAGAGTATAAGTGTCTACATTGTAATATCTGAGATGTAATGTAATATTTATGGAATAATTCTCTAAGACTATAAACCTAAAAAGATCCCTGATGTGATTAAAAATCAAATTATTGAATTAACTCAACATTATGTAATGTTTAAGGTTGGGGCCTTATAGTTGGTTTCATAGGTCAGTTTAGATAACATTAGAGGTTAGGTTGTTATTTATGAATAATTGAAAAGCTGGATACAATCACAATGGTTATCATATTAGAGGGAGCCATAGTTATTTTTGAAAACTGGAATGAGTTTGAGATTACTTGGATAAGTATATCTTATTTTTTATCTTCCTCATAATAGAGTAAATGATGATTTTATTTATATACTCATAGTAACAGTTTTGGTTTTAGAAAATGGTTGGATGCAGCATGAACCAAAGTAATAATGAATGTTAAGGAAAATGTGGGGGTTCTATAAATAAGGAACCGAATGAAATGGGAGCTGCAATGAGAACTCTCTTTGTTATTATAAACCAACTATCATGATTCATGATTGACCTCTTGAACCTTAGGGGTTTTTCGAAGTCATCATATATGTGATAAACAAATCCAAGTGGTTGTTTTGGTAATAATCATAAAGGTAAGTATATTCAACCACCTATGTGTCAAGGATATGGGAAGAAACACCAAGGGAAATGTTTTAACGGGATATGAAGATGTTATAGATTTTGTAATGAAGGTCATAAATTCATAACCTTCGATGGAAAAAGGAATCAATTTGTTGACTCTAGGAAAGGGAAATAAGTTCTTTTTAAGTTATCAATATAATATTTTAAATATGGGGAGTATGGTCATTATGTAAATATATTTTCTACGAAGAAGGTACATGAATGGGATCAGAAATACCATACAAATATAAGTTTTCCAATACCTAATTGCATTCCAACTGAAGATGAGAAAACTGAAAATTACCAATGAAAGGTATGAATTATTTCTTAGATTATGTTTTGAAATTATGGAATCTTAGGACATAATTCATGTTTTTGTTTGTAGGAAATAATTATTATTGAATAAGTTGAAAAAACATGGTTAAGGGATCATGAAGAATGCTGGATGATTATGATGTCTACATTTTAAGAATTCAAGACTTGTGGTAGATATATGGGTGATGAAATGTTTAAAAGTATTAATTCTATTTTGTTGATGGGATTACTTTGGACGACTTTTATCTAGTATGTGTAACCTTGATGTTTGATATGTGAAAATTCTATTTGAGGAAGAACTGTATTTTATTTTGTGGAAATAATTATAAAGAATCTTTAGGGTTTATATGATCCTTGATTTTGAGGTAATTATGGGTTTTTACATTTTGAGATGAAAAATTAAAGGCATGATATAAACTTGAGGTTAAATTATGTTATGGTTATTTTGATGATTTTATATCATTTTTTTAATGATTTAATAATTATATAGTTTTGGAAAAAGGAAAACTCACAGTAAGGGTGACAACCTATCACGTCAGACAAGACCGTGGGGATTGAACCCACAACTGATGTTCGTCAAGGCTTTATCCCCTACCACTAATGTACATGAAGTCCTTGGTTAGTATGACTTTTGGTTATTTAGTTTTATGAGTTTATGGAATTAGAATAAGTTCATTTTGGGAATTTATGTTTTATCAAATGAATATACTTGCTATTGGAAAATGATTTGTTGATTAAGTGATAAATGTTATTTTGTAAAATGTTCTCTATTTTGAGAACTTTATATGATTATGGTAAATAGAATACTATAAGATTTTATTAATGAGTAGTCATTGAATTATATTTTGTGAATAATCAATTATTTTAAGTATGGACTTATGGGAATTAGGTTATATATGGAAATGATTAACCTAGCTTGGAGAATATGTGATTAAGTTAATTAACTTTGGGTATGATACATTAAGAGTGATTGTTGTTATTTAGAGATAACTATAAAAAAATTTTCTTGGAAGACCATGTGATTAAATCCATATGATTTATGGTTTCAATCCTAGTTTGGATTATTTTGAATAATTTTAAGGATGGATATATGTTGAATTACCTTTGTTGAACTTTTGGTATTACTGTTGAATTTTGGCGATTAAATAGTTAATATTTTTGTTAGCTTCTCAAGTACTGAACGATTTAGTTTTTTTTAATGTTTCCAGATCAGAGACATAAATAGTAACAATTTTTTGGGTTATGTGATTCTATATAAGTTTATTATAGTGCTTCCGGAGTGACGAAATCATCTTGAATATGCATCATTTGAAGAAAAATATGTGTTTATGGTGGAATGTGAATAAAGGATGAAACTCTACTTATCAAGTAAGTATAATTACTTATGTTATTAGTTAATGATGTAAACGAATTATATAACTATAAAGAGAAGATCTTGAAACCAAAATGATATCCCAATACCTTCTTTTCTGATGACTCATATTGTCCCTCAGATAATCATAGATTTATAGTTTTGTGAATGTAAACTTTTTCCTCATCATGTTTCCTATCACACTCTATCAAATATTGACACATTTTTTTCTTCCATATCGATGTTTTCCTACATTTAATCCTAGTATGTTTTATCTTGGGTGGCCTTTATAATTAAAATTCATAATTTTAAAGTGGATGTTTTATTTACACTTTTTAGATGTGGGATTTCAATGATATTACTGGGCCTAATTTTAAATTTCCAAGGACGCAATTTCAAAAAGGGGGGAAGGATGTAAAATCCCATGTAATTGTAGAATAATAGTTTTTCATATATATTAATATTTATGAATTAGAGAGATTATTTACCTTATTGGGGACTCTATATTTTATACCACACTCGACACACAATAATGGGTTTCTCCAAAATCTTACGTTGCACACATCACTGAATTGCACCAAAACAGTAATACAATAATATTATTATTATTTCTAAATGGTAGTTGACACCTATTCGTTGTATTGGTGGGAATGAACAGAACTAACAATATTATGATTACACATATTTGTTAAATGTTTTTCATTTATATAATAATATATATAGGCATAAAATGAGAATAAATCAAATTCTAAGCATAAAATAATATAATATTTTTAAAAGGTAGTTATACTTCCTTTTGATGGAGAACCCATTTTAAATATAGTTTTGGACAATTTTATATTTTCTATATGAAATAATAAACTTCTTCTTTAAAATCAGAAAATGAAAATTTACTTTGGTTGAATTTTTATTATTTTTTTGATAAAATTCATATTTTAATGAATAGTGAAAAATACTACATTTTAATTCAAAACTACCTTTTTATATAATTTATTTATATATTTATATTGTAATTTTAATTTTTTTTAATGTGTAATTGGATTATTTATTTATAATTTAATACAATATTTTTCATTTTAATTAATTTCACATTTCAATTGGACATAAACACATGTCAATTGTTTGATAGTTTTTATTTCTTAAAAACCCTCTTTTTGGTTTTGATGATGGAAATTAATTTTAAATTAATTAATTAAAGTTATGTGTTTTTAATTTGGTAAAATGGATTACATGTTTGGAATCATATGGAAGAAATTATTTAAATATTAATCTTTTATTTTTTGTACATTATGAGTAGTAACATTAGTAATTATTTTTATTTACCATGGTTAAAGGGTAAATCGAGTAAATAAGGGTAAAACATAATATTATGATAATATAAAATTACCCTAACATGTGCCCAAATACTATTGGATGATTAATTCCTGGCCATGTGAATCCTTGGGTAGATTTTATAACCCCATGGATCCACTTGGGTGTGATAATGAGCTTTTATAAGAATTAATTTAAAGAAAAGGAAATATAACATAAACCTAAATCTATTTAATAAAAATTTTGTAAAGTGGGGTTATATAATTGATCTATTTCAGTATAAATAGAAATTATAAATATAAAAATATTTCATACCTCATGGTATTTTATTTATAATATTTATACTTTATATAAATACATTTATTTACGACACAATGATGATGTCGTGATTGCCTTATTAATGAAATATTTAAATAAATGATATCATAAATATTAAAATAAATTTATTTTGAAACTTTTTATGTACTAAATTTTATTTATGGATTACTATGACATATTTTATTTGATTTAATGCATTTCTTTTGAAGAAATATATAGTGTATGACTTTAATAAAAATAAATTACTAAATAGTGTCAAAATTGACAAAAATTAGTATTTAAAACAAATAATATTTTAATAAATGAAATATAATTCCTAAAAATATAATAATTGGTAATATGAAATATATAATGTTAAAAATTGCATTAATGATCCACTTTAGTGTCTCTGGGAATTTTATAGTAACTATAGTAACCATATATTATGAGAATACAAGAAGATATGGTAAGAGTTAATGTTTTTAACTAATTGTTAAAGATAAAAATAAGGTTACATTTTTGACCTAAACATGTCCAAAACCTATTCTTTGAGATTATTTCAACCTATTAGCATCTTATCCTCGAAATATGTCACTTTGGAACTATTATAATTCGGAAATCAGTTTATAATAAAATAATATTTCAAGACATTCTTAAAGGGCCCATCCTTCCTCTTATAAAAATCCACCAACTCTACCCACTTAACCATACCTCTCAAGCCCCTTGGATCATCAAAAAAATACTAAAATAATACCCCTAAATCCCTCCCTTAATCCCAGAATCCTTACCTAGGGAATAAGGAAATTCAAGAAATCCTTTTTTCTCAAATCAAATGAAGTTACCTGATTCAGAGGTAATGTTTTCTTTCAAGTTCCTTTATTTTATTTTCTCTTTTCACTACTCATGCTATTATTATTCTTTGATTATATAACTACACCAGTATAATAAATAAAATAGAATTTAGTTATGATAAGTATTATAACTACACTTACACGCACCTCTATATAATGGATATGAATATATTGTTTCTGTGTACGATGAACTACTGCCTCTTGATTGTTCATTCTTCTCCTACCACCTCTCATGGTGGCCATTATGATGGAACTATAATTATATATGATATATATTATATTTAAATTTTCCCTATGATTTGTTAATTTTTATTTATAATATACCTTTATTCTTTCCATAATGTCTAAATAAGATAATTTTATTTGAGGATGTGCAGACTACCGCCCCCTCAAAGTGATATGACTCATTCATGTCGTACATGGAACATATAAAGGATAGAGTTTATGAACATATGTAACATATATAACATATATATTATATTTTAATTATAACAAATCCATTTAAACGTTATTTTTAATTCTTTTAATATGATAAAGAAATGAAAGTAACATTCATGCGTACGTACGACCTACCTTCTCAATGAACGATGCATTTCATTTCTTATCTTTAAATGTTATGGAATATTATAAATACATATATAGTGGATATATATGATATTTAAATCATTAATATTTGTATGGAGACTATTTAATTATGACCACATTAACAATTATTATCAAAACATGTTAATTTTTTTACATAAGTTTCGAACATCGACATAATGTCGGATATAAACTCAAATAATTAACTAATTGGTATAACATGATAATAAGTGATATACATGGAAAAATTAACTTTAAAAATGTTACAAAACAAGTATAAATTAACTTGAGTTTATTATTCAGAAATAAAAAGGAACATATGTGACGATTTTCACTCAAGGTAAGGGAATTTCTAAACTCAATTTCCACTTATTAGGTTTTACACATACTTTATTGATTATATTATTCCATGATTATGTGTGAAATCATTATTTATTTATTTATGTTGTAATTTAAACTTAAATTTGTGTGCATACACCATTACTACCCATAATCACCCCATTGATAAACTGTTACATCACTTATACAAACTTTGTAAGTAAAATCTTAACTCAATCTCATTTCATTGAGTGAAATATCCTTATCATTGGTTTGTTTTTTCAAGAATATGTGTGATTGAGATATTATTGTTTTTCACTAAATATCCACTTATATTGTGTGCCTTTATAATTTTCACTCATAATTATGTCATTGATTTATCCTTAATCTAAGGATATGATCTTTGTAATGGATTTTATCTCAATTTAAATTCCATTGAGACTTATTTTTTGTTATGCACCAATTAAATTTTATAGTCTATATAATTCCCTTTGACATATTATATCCTGAAACTTATTATTCTCACAATATTATAAGTTTTTTAATGTTATTCATTGATTATATTTATTCAAGTATATTCTCGAGTGGAAAGGGACTCTTTAAGGAAAACACTGTTTTAAATGATCTAAAGATTTATTCTTCTTAATCTTTCTCATTAATATTCATGTCTTCAAAATGGTATTAAGGATTTTTTTAAATGAAAATTAATTTTTTAAAATTATAATTTATTTCAAAAGTTTCAATGATGTATGCGACACTTTGATTCAAAAATCTCTTTATTAAATATTTTAAATTGTTTTATAAATGGAGTTATATTTCAATATCTTGAATAAATTTCTTGGTATTGATGAGTGAAATGATGATAATTTAAATATTTTATGTGTTTTGACTATGTAATGTAAATTGTATATTTGACAGGTGGTGACATGATAAACCAAATACGGGTGGTTCCACAAAAAACATAGGGTTGTTAAGCCCGTGATATCTCTCCAATGCATTGGGTAATGTGACGGTGGTAAATGTTATGGTTTATCCTAATAGACTTAGGTAATATACTGTTACGGGTATTCCAAACGTAACCTTGAAGGTTACTCCCTATGTATCTGTGAAATCTACATTGTGTGTATGTTATGGAAGCCACAAGTTGCCCTTATGATTTATGATTTTCTATGAGTTATTCATAAATCTTATGATTTCATGAGGTATGTTATAGAGATTTTATTTTATGAGTAAAAGTATGATTTCATTGATTTGTATGTATTCATGGACTAATGTTTTCTTTCCATATTATATATCCATTACTGTTCTATTTATTCTCATCCCATGTTTTTGAAATGTTTTTCATAGGGCTTAAAGAAGAAAGGATTCTAGTATGTGATCATGGAAAAGTCATGCTATTTAAAACAATAAATGAAACCTGTTTCTTTTTAAAGAATTTTTGTTTTATAAAATAATTGTATACAGTAGAAGCATCAACTATGTAATATTTGATATGTAATGTAATAGTTATAGCCTAATTCTCTAATACTCTAAACATGAAAAGATCCTCGATGTGATGGAAAGTAAAATTATTGACTTAAATTAATATTAATTAATGTTTAAGGTCAGGGGATTATAATTTATCTGTCTTATCCCATTTATTAACAATAGTTCATTTCCCTTTATTTAATTCTTGGTTCCAAATGGCTTCATCCAGCCTCAATCATTTGGGTTCTTTGTTTCACTCGGATCTTGTCAAGCTTCCCATTGAATCTTGTTTTTCTTTAGATTTTTTTACTCAGCCTATCCATACAAAATATATATTATCTTACCCAAGTAAAATGGTTTATCCTTAACTACTAATTCATTTATACCACATGGAATTGAGATTTCAACTTCGATGATAGATGAACAATTAAGATAATTTCATTATATAGAGTTTTTTATCTTATGTTGTACCAAAATTTCCTACATAGACTAGAAAAATTTATCTTTAGTGGAAAGTATCTCTAAATTATGTTTTGAAAATGAAAATTAGGATATTCATACACATATATACCACCATCATTGCAAGTAAATAAAAAAGTAAAACATTTTAATCTCACAAATTAAAATTCTATAACAAAACATATGATAAATTAAACTACACAAAAAAACATTAATAATTTAATTTTAATCAATAGAAACAAATAAAATTAATCTCACATATTAAATTATAAAAATTAAAATTAATATTTTTGAATCAAAATTTAATTATGAGATAATAAAATTAATTAAACAACTAATAAAACACTCATTAATTTAATCATTTATAAAAGATTAATAAAAAATTTACTATTTGGTAGTAAATAAATATTAATACTAAAATTAACTAAAAAATAAAAAATAATAATCACTGAAAGAATAAATTATTTAGCAAGGGATTTGTTAAAAAACATGTCAATTTAATACTAAATAATATTCCCACATACTTAAGATTTTATTTTCCTAACGCAAATACATAATCGTTTCTATAAGAGAAAAATAATTCTTAAGAATGAAAAAATATATTGCCACAAAAATTAGCTTTCAAAAAGATTTTACTCCATGAATTATTTCATGTGTAAAAAATAATTTCCCCTCTAAATAAAATAGTTTCAGACAATATTGGTATTATGTTTTACAAAGCTAAATAAAATTTAAAATTTTGAAAATAGTTAAAAAATGGTGATATGCATCCAACTGGAAGTAAACAACTTTTCTTTTCCTTCAGATGACTCACATAAATAAAAAGAATCGTAATTAGAAACCCTTCATGGATGGTCAGGTCTAATAATTAAATGAATAATAAATATCTCATCCATTAGAACAAATAATTAATGAATGAAAGACATTAGAATTTTTGGGATCAACCCGAATTAGGATTTTCATTTCATAATCCATTAAAATTCATATCTTATGTTTTTTATTCCACCAAAAATTTCTAAGCTAATGAAAATTGGAAATCATTCCACAAAAATCATACCTTAAACAAAAATTTTCAAGACGAAAATAAAATTAATGCGCTCAATTAAATCCATGATTTAATAAAAATTAACTACCTCAAGGTGGCATCATAATCGTCAAAATTATAGAAAAATGTGACCCACTAAAATAAGGAAAATAAAAGCAATATAATTTATCAATTTCTGTAAAATTGTAGGGAATATAATGGTATTTTCTTTACAACACAATTTAGCCTATTTAAGGACTCTCTCCCCTAAATTTAAAAACTAGATATTTTTTCCATGTTGAATTACATGGTGAAAGAAAAAAATTAAGAAATTTAATTCAAAATAGATTTTCAGTTTAGTAGTATTATTAAATATTTTAATGGTATGAATAAAATTTTAATAGAATTTTCCATAGCTTGAAACACTCATCTCAAAATAAAGACTACGTACATGTTTAAACCTCTTTCGACATAGCACACACATTTTCAACAACGCATAAGAAAGTAGAAAGTTTAAAAATTTTATTTAGAAAGTAATGTTGTTCCAAGAAAATTATAATTTCTAAGAAACAAATATATAAGTCAAGGTTCCAAGAAAGAAAGGAATTTAGAAACAATATATGAGTTTACTAGAAAACTAATTTTATACAATTTAATGAAACAAAAAATCAAAATCAAAATAACTGATAGGAATTTAATCCTCCATGGTAATAGAATATTTACTCATTTGAGATCATTCTAAATTTAATCCCCATATAATCCTTGAGTAAAGTCCCCTGGTAAGAAGGATTATGTACCTACATAGTTAAAAACATTAACATTAGTTACATGAAAGTATATTTCAAGCAAGAATTTAATTGGAGGGAAAGTTTATAGAAGTGAATCTAGTATGTTAGAGCTTATAGCTCCACTATTCATTGAAAAACATTTGAATCTTCAACCAATAAAACTCTATGATTTCTGAAAATTTAATGAACTACCCTGAGAATAATTAAAAACTAATGGAAAGAGAATAATTTTCATTGAATAAGAGAATATTAGAGAACTAGGAAAACATCAAGCAGTTTTTTGTTGAAAAATAAAAAATAAAAACAACCAGTCACATGGGTTGACTCCCATGATGCATTGAGTTTTACGTACCTAATAATACTGGTTTGATAATCATATTTCTAAAATAGAGATGATAACAAATCCCTTTGACTTCCCCTGGAATAAATGTTTACCTATTTTTCCATTAACAAATAATAGTCAATTCTCATCTCCAACTAATTCTAATGCTTCATTAACAAGAACTCTCAAGAGAAAAAAAAGGTCCATACCATTTAGTTCTTATTTTCCTTGAAAAAATATTCGATCTATAATTAAAAATTAAGACCATATGAAAAACATTTAAGTGTTATTTTTAATTATGGTTTCATCTAAAGATTTTTATCTCTCTTTACAGATTGTAGAATTCTCATAAGACTCCCTTAGACTTTCTTCTAACTCACTTATCTCCAACATTCCCCATTCTCCTGAATACTTGAATCCATAGTTAAGGGATTTAATTTCCCAATAAGTTTTATTGTGGATATCTAAATGCAAATAATAATTTCTAATTTTATTTTCTTTATTTATTTAATTAGTTATGATAGTGAAACCCCTGGAAACAATTGTATCATAATTACCAAGGGACTATCTATAACGACCCATACATTACATACATTGTTAATACATAAAAATTTTAGTACACTTATTACAACATATAACAAAACCATGAAAGGACCGTATAGGTATAGTGTCTTTAGAAACTAGGAAACATAAACAACTGGTTTATAAAGCATCTACATTACCTCCCATTTATTTCATCATATCAAGAGTCCCTTTTTGGAATATCATACTTAATAACCTTCTTCCTGACCTGTGGAAAGAAAACATACAAAAGGGTGATCTCAAATTCTCAGTAAGGGTAAAAAAATATCAATCACATCATATTCATAAGAACATAAAATTTTGGAAATCTTAACCTGCAGAAGAGATCATAATTTCATAACATGGGATAAATCATAGTAGTGAAATGTAATACCAATAATAATAACATAAAACATGAAGCTTTTGGGCATACACACATAATCATATAAAATCATTTCTTAGTAGTCAAGACTCATTTCCAAGACTATCTTAGTGGACAATGTCCATTTCTGAACGAAGTTCACTCCTCGTTTCAGTCATGTTTCATTGAACAGGTTTAACCTGCCGTTCCAGCCATTTCTATCTCATGAGATATAAATCTTTACCAAATTCATTGGAGGTAGATATAGGTACCACCCATCTCATAATGATACCATTCTTATGTGTGCCACAATATCATAAATCATACATCATAGCATAACCCATGTAAAAAATGGGATTCTTAAAAATCATGTCATCATAACATTATCCATATAAGATAAAAAGACATAATAAAAATAAAGTCCATCATAACATAATAAAATCAATGTAAAAATAGGTATATAAATAGAACCCTATATTATCTTATATGGAAAATAATTTTGATAAAACACTTGATCGTCATTCTTGAGGAAAATATCCTTTCTACTTCAAAAAAAACATTCTTCCTTTCATAGCATTTCATACAATTTTAAACTAAAAGAAGGTGATTAAAAATAAACTTGAAAACATGTAAAGGAATCTTCATGGAAATAATGTTCTAAAAATCCATTCATGTCATATAAGATTAAAAAAACATTCATCCCGTACTTTGGCAGGAAAAGTCAAAAAGTACCGCGTACGAAAAACGACAAAAGATTCCTTTCATATCTTTTAATAAAAACTCACCAACGGGTAAAATTGTATTTAAAAAATTTTAGGTGGATGGAAATAATATTACATATTGAGGAAACATTGATGTGGATGATAAATATTCCCCAGTAAATTCTGAAGTATAAACAATTTTGGCTAAAAAGGAGATTGTGAGATTTTCCCATACCTTAGGTCTGATTTGCTTCATAAGTGTCTGAACCTCCTGTATAATGATTTAAATAATGTAATTGACTTATTCCAGAATCATACTCATTGTTATGATATCATATATGGTCATATTCTTAGCTTCTTATTAGTAATATTTCATTGTTATTTGTTATTCGGGTGATTATTACTTTTTGTTCTTATGCGTGTTTTGACGAATAAATTCTTATTCCTCTTTTTAGGTTATAGAAACCTAATTTTCAGAATGGTATTAGTGTAATAAAAATCATATTTATTCACTCAATTCATTTAAGTAATCATTATTCAATGAAAATCATGTAGAACAAGTCACATCACATCGTGGAGACGGTATTCTGTACGTACGCACGAGCGATGATATCATTCCCATGATTGTGGAATTGTATTGGAGTGTTTATATACTATTTCAGAATCAATATCACTTTACAATAATCATATATAGTTATTATTTAAACCACTATAACCATCCAAGTAAGGTGGTGGTGGAAAATAGATTACACCACGATCTGGATACGGTATTCCGTACGTACGCACGCGCGGTGATTTAATTTTCCGTAGGATGGATAGATGGTGAAATAGGTTTGTTTCATACTTATAATAACATATAAGTATATTATTGACACTAATGCTATTACTTCATAATGAAACAACTAAATAAGAAGAAGTGAAAGAATAAATAAAGTTGAAAGAATCGGTAATGGACATTACCTCTTCTTTGAAGCGCCTCTTTGAGACCTCCTCATAGGGCAATAAAATAGGTCTTTGAAGAAAACCAAGACCTCTAGGATGTTTCTAGGGAAGTGGAGAAGATAATTTTTCAGGGTTTGGCCGAGCTTGGAGGCTCAATGTGGTGTGAGGAAGAGAGGGAGGAGGTGCCCTTTTATAAGGGATGAGAGGGGCACCTTTTGAAAAACTAAAAATATTATTTTATTATAAAGTCATATTCGGATTTTAACAGCTCCAAATTGATTTATTTCGAAGATAAGGTGGGTATGGGTGGAAATAATCTCATCCAATAGAATTTATACAAGTTTAGGTATCTATTGTAACTTTATCATTTAGATTTATCTTTAAGTTAGATAATTTATCTTTTACCGTGTCTTCATGTTTTCTTACACTATAAGGTTAATAAAATTACTATAACAAGCCAAACGAACCCCAAGTTGTCTATTATTAATATATATATAACCTTATCTAAGTAATTTTGCTGAACCAGAGATTTTTAGGAATAAAATAACAATTAATAATATAATATTGTTTTTAAAAACTATTTTATGTCAATTTTGACACTATTTGGTAATTGATTTTTGTGAAAATCATAACAGAAATATTAGTTCTAAAAAAGTTAATTAAATAAATATTAACATGACATATTAACTTATGAAATTATTGGAATTCATAAAAAGTTTCAAATTACATTTATTTGGGTATTTATAACATCAATTATGTAAATATTTCATTAATAAGATAATTTCTGCATCATCATTGTGTCATAAATAAATTAATTTATTCAATGTATAAAAATTACAAATAAAATATAATTATGTAGGAAATATTCTTATATTTCTAATGAATATTTATAGTCAAATTTATCTTTTGTATAACCCTATATTAAAAATGATTTAGTTATTAAACATTGATTTTAACAATTTTAACCCTTCTTTAAATATATTAATAATAAATGTCCTAATCTAATCCAAGTGGGCCTAAATGGTTATATTTTATTCCAAATGTTGTTTTTGGTCGAATTACACTTATCCAATATAATTAGGAAATGTGTTAGGGTAATAATAATATCATTTTTACCCTTAATTACCCTATTTACTTTTAACTGTGGTAAAAAAAGTAAAAAGATACTATTCACCAAAAATTATTTTCATCTCATTGAACCACATTTTACTTACTGAAATCAACCGTGTCTCTCGGATTTTTGAAATTCCACTCACAGAAGTGGTAAAATTAAGTTTTATGTGAATTTGGAAATTCTCCTAGGAGGTGGGTAAAAGACGGTGAAAGGTTCAATAAAATTTTTATATATCTAAAATTATTATAAAATGACTCCAAGGAATTGCATTGAACTTATATAGTTATTATGTATCAATTTTGACCTAAAAAAAATTAAATAAAATAAATAATTATTTAAATAAAAAGTCGGATTTTAAATAGTAACCCAGTGTTTTCACTATTCATCAAAAATTGAAAGTTTTCAAAAAAATACCAAAATTTCACCCTAGGCTAATTTCGATATTCCGAATCCAAAAATGAAGTCCATTTTGAAAAATAAAATTTACAAAATTTCCAAAAAGTGGGTATTACTATTCATAATGGCTAGTTTTAATAATATTTTTATAGCATATTGTTATTTAGTGAAACTCGGTATTGCGTACGACGCAAGCTATCGAGGAAGGTTGTGATTGCGTGTAAAGCAAGCCAAGATAGTGTTGTGTGTAGTGAAAGATTTCTTTGATGATTTATATAACATAAAAACAAAATATTTCTCATAAAAGTCTCAGGTGTTACATTCTACCCCCCTTAAAATGAATTTCTCCCTCGAAATTCGTCACTTTGTAACAAACAGATGAGGATACCTCTCCCTAATAATATCCTCAAGCTCCCATGTAGCTTCTTCTAATTGGTGGTTACTCCATAAAACTTTCACCAAGCGAGTGGTCTTGTTCCATAGGACTTTTTCGCTATGATCCAGAATCTCTATCGGTTGTTCTTCATAAGAAAGATATTGTTCTAGCGGTACAAATTTTGAGCTCAGTACATGTGAAGGATTAGGTATGTACTTTCTCAGGAAAGATACATGGAACACATCGTGAACTTGGGAGATATTCAGTGGAATCTCTAATCGGTAAGCTACCTTCCCAACACGATCCAGTATTTCAAAAGGACCGATATATTTAGGGCTCAGCTTTCCCTTCTTTCCAAATCTCATTACTCTCTTCCAAGGAGATATTTGTAAGAACAATTTATCACCCACTTCAAACTATAAGCCTTTTCTTCGGTTGTCGGCATAACTTTTTTGTCGACTCTGAGCAGCTCTAACGTGTTGTTGAATAGATCTCACCTTTTCTACTATCTCATCAACAAGATCAGGTCCTAATATCTTTCATTCCACAACTTCGTCCCAGAAAGTTGGAGTCCTGCATTTGTTTCCATAGAGAGCTTCATAATGAGCCATTTGAATACTGGAGTGAAAGCTATTATCATAATAAAATTCCACCAAAGGTAGGTGTTGATCCCAACCACCATTGAAATCCACAGAGCATGCTCTTAACATATCTTCTAGAGTTTGAATTGTTCTCTCAGACAGACCGTCGGTCTGAGGATGATAAGAAGTACTGAAACTCAACTCTTTATCCAGAGTATGCTGAAGACTTCTCCAGAACATTGATGTAAACCACGGATCCCGATCAGATATAATAGAAAGTGGTACTCCATGCAATCTTACCACTTCCTTTACATATATCCGGGCAAGATGATCCAGAGAGAAATCCTCTCTAATAGCAATGAAGTGAGCCGACTTTGTAAGACGATCAACTATGACCCAGATAGAATTATTACCCTTGGATGTTTTAGGAAGTCCAGTCACAAAGTCCATAGTGATGTTTTCCCATTTCTATTCTGGTATGGGTAATGGTTGTAACATCCCCTTAGACTTTTGTCTCTCATCTTTAACTTTCTGAAAATCCATGCATCGAGAGATATATTCAGCAACATCTATTTTCATGCCATCCCACCAGAATTACACTTTCAGGTCCCTATACATCTTTGTTCTTCCAGGATGAATAGAGAATGAAGAACTATGAGCATCATCCCGCAACTCCTTCTTTAATTCTGGGATAGGAAGAACACAAACCTGATTCCTGAACTTTATTATCCCATCACAATCAGGGTTGAATTCAGGAAAATTTCTCACCTTCTTTTGTAACTCTACATCTTATTTCTGTGCCTCTTTAATCTTCACATGTATAAATGATTGAACATTTATTTGAGAAAGATATGATTTTTCCCCTTCCATTATAATTCCAAGATCCATCCATTTTAAATCCATAAATATTGGATCTTTTTTATCCTCATCATGGATAAACTGGCATGGTCTTGTCGACTTAATGCATCTGCCACCTTGTTTGCATTCCCAGGGTGGTAATTAATTGAGCATTCGTAATCCTTAATCAGATCCAACCATCTTCTTTGGCGCATATTCAGCTCCTTTTGTGTGAAAATATACTTTAAACTTTTATGATCAGTATAAATGTCACACCTTTCACAATAAAGGTAATGCCTCCAAATCGTTAATGCAAAGATTACCGCAGCTAACTCCAAATCATGAGTTGCATAATTTTGCTCATGTATTTTCAAATGTCGTGAGGCATAATCTATCACCATATCATTTCGCATAAGAACACACCCCAGCCCCTTCTGGGATGCATCACTATAGATCACAAACCTTTCTCCACTACAAGGAAGTGTGAGTACAGGTGCACTAGATAACCTTCTTTTCAACTCCTTGAAATTCTCTTTACATTCCTCCGTCCAAACAAACTTAACTCCTTTATGAGTCAACTTGGTGAGTGGATTAGATAATCGTGAAAAATCTTTCACAAAACATCGATAATATCCAGCCAAACCAATAAAACATCAGATCTCAGTTACTGTTGTTGGTCTCGACCATCTTTTGATAACCTCTGTTTTTTATAGATCCATAGATATCCCCTCTTTTGAGATTATGTGACCCAAAAATGCAACTTTTTGAACCAAAAATTCACACATGGTAAATTTGGCATAAATCTTCTACTTTCTCAGGGTCTTCAATACAATTCTCAATTAATCTTCATGTTCTTCCTTTCTCTTTGAATAGATAAGAATATCGTCTATAAAGACTACAACAAAATGATCAAGATAATCTCTAAAGAATCTATTCATCAGATCCATGATGATATAAGGGGCATTAGTAAGACCAAATGGCATCACTATAAATTCATAGTGTCCATACCTTTTAAAGAAATACGTCTTTGGTATATTCTCCCTTTTGACCCTTAATTGATGATACCCTGAACGAAAATAAATCTTGGAAAAGTATTGAGCTCCGCGTAGTTGGTCAAATAAGTCATTAATGTGTAGGAGAGGATATTTGTTCTTGATAGTGATCATGTTAAGTTCTCGATAATCAATGCAGAGTCTCATTGATCCATCTTTTTTCTTAACAAACCGAATAGGTGCTCCCCAAGGTGACGCACTAGGGCATATGAATCCCTTATCATGATTCTCTTGGAGTTGCATCTTCAATTCCTAAAACTCAATTGGGTCCATTCTATAAGGTGTCTTTGAAATAGGCAAAGCACCCGGTACGAGTTCTATTTAAAACTCAACTTCACGATTTGGTGGAAGACCCGGCAATTCCTCTGGAAAGACATAATCAAACTCCCATAAAATATGTATATTCTTAATCATGAGTTTCTCTCCAACCATTTGAGATAAATAACCCTCATTTAGTAGAATCAAGACCCATAAGATGGATGAAATTTCCACTGGAAGGTTATGTTCATCCTTGCATCGATAGACGATCATAGATTGATCTGGAATATGAAATGTGACTTACCTTATTTGGAAATTGATATGAGCTCCACATAAAGAAAGAAAATACATTCCAAGAATCACATCAAATTCTACTATAGGATGGACCACAAGATTTTCAGGAAGCACTTTCCCACAAACTTCAATCGGAGAAGAATTATAAACTTTTGATGCGACTGTTGTGCCATTAGGGGTTGTCACAGCTAACTCAACATCTAATTGTTGAGGTAATATGGTGATACCCTTAGAAAATCCTTGAGAAATAAAAGAGTGGGTGGATCCAGAATCAAATAAAAAATTTTCTACTTTAGAGTGGATGGTATGTGTACCTTTCACCACTTCGTTATCGTACTCCACATCGCTGATAGAAATCGCATGTGACTTTCCTTTGTCTTTAGCCTTAAGAGTTTGTTGACATCGATCATCATCAAAAACCATAGGATTACGACATTGATTAGCATAATTCCCCATTTCCTTGCACTTGTAACATTGAATTGTAGGAGGTGCACTCTATGTAGCCTTTTCTTTGTTCGCATCACTAGACATCTTCTTCCCATGATTGCGGCATTCAAATGCCCGATGACCTTCCTTTCCACATTTGAAACAATTACTTGTCCCTTTAAGAAAACTCCCTCCATGTTTCATTCCACACTTTGAGCATAAGGGAAAAATCTTCTTCTTTTTAGTGTTCTCTTTAGATTTTCCTTTGAATTCCATTTTCCTCTTCTTATCAAACCCATATGACTGATGGGTTAATCCAATCTCCATCTCAACCTTGAGAGCACATCGAACGATTTCCTCGTAGCTATTGAAGTCCCTTTTGGCTAACGCCCTTAGAAGACTTGGTTTTAAGCCACTAAAGAATCGATCGATCTTACTCTCGGGTTGGATAATAATCCCATAAGTGTACCTTGATAGTCTTGTAAAATTTTCTTCATACATACCAACAGATTCATCATCCCTTTGCTTTAGTTCAAGAAACTCCTTCTCCATCTTTGTTTGAAGAATACAAGGGAAGTACTTATTGAAAAATAAGTTCTTGAACTCGTCCCATTCCATTGACTCAATTTCATCCCTTTGCCACGTATTTTTGATAAGATTCCACCATTGATTAGCATCACCTTGCAAACGATATACTGCTAAGATGACTTTATCATGTTCATAACATTGAAGAACTGAAAATATCTTTTCAGTGTTACTGATCCATTGTTCATCCACTAATGGATCAGAAGACCCACTGAATGAAGGTGGACACTGCCTCATGAAGGATTCAATAGAATGTTTCTCCCTCCTTTGCTCGTTTGGAAGTCTTGCATGATTCATAGCTTGAGAAAGTTCTGTTAGCATGGCTATAAGATTTTTTATTCCAGCTCCCATAACGTTTGGTTTCTCAGGGGGACTATCATTGCATTCCCCGTTGCATTCCGCATTAACATGGTTCCTTCGGGTTCCATCCATTCACTAAAACCTAGAAGAATAGTGTGAGAAACTCTAATTATAAAAGTAAAACCAAATAATCAAGAATAAAATTTCACACTTAAGGTCTTATCATAGGTTGTTCATGGCCATTTCTAAAACACTAAGATTGTGTTCTATGCTTAGACATATCCTTAGGTTTCTTACTAAGGCTTTCACATCCTAGTTTCTAAAGGTTTAATACACCTTTCCTCTGATACCAACTATAATGACACATATATTACATACATTGTTAATACTTCAAAATTGAAGTACATTTATTACAACATATAACAAAACCACAAAAGGACCATATAGGTATAGTGTATTTAGAAACTGGGAAACATAAACAACTGGTTCATAAAGCATCTACATTGCCTCCCATTTATTTCATATTATCTAGAGTCCCTTTTTGGAATATCTTACTTAATAACCTTCTTCCTGACCTGGGGAAAGAAATCATACAAAAGGGTGAGCTCAAATTCTTACTAAGGGTAAACAAAAGAAATATCAATCACATCATATTCATAAGAACATAACATTTTGTAAATCTTAACCTGCAAAAGAGATCATAATTTCATAACATGGGATAAATCAAAGTAGTGAAATATAATCCCAATAATAATAACATAAAACAAGAAGCTTTGTGGAATACACACATAATAATAGAAAATCATTTCTTAGTACTCAAGACACATTTCCAAGACTATCTTAGTGGACAGTGTCTATTTCTGAACCGAGTTCACTCCTCGTTCCAGACCTGTTTCACTGAACCAGTTTATCCTTCCGTTCCAGCCATGTCTATATCATGAGATATAAATCTTTACCCAATGCATTGGGGGTAGATATAGGTCCCACCCATCTCATAATGATACCATTCTTATGTGTGCCACAATATCATAAATCTTACATCATATCATAACCTATGTAATAAAAATGGGATTCATAAACATCATTCAATCATAACATAATCCATATAAGATAAAAGGACATCATAAGAATAAATTCCATCATAACATAATCAAATAAATGTAAAAATAGTGATAGAAACAGAACCCTATATTATCTTAGATGGAAAATAATTTTGATAAAACACTTGATCTTCATTCTTGAGGAAAATATCCTTTTTACTTCAAAAAAAACATTTTTCCTTTCATAACATGTCATACAATTTTAAACTAAAATAAGTTGATTAAAAATAAACTTGAAAACGTGTAAAGGAAGATTCATGGAAATAATGTTCTAAAAGTCCATTCATGCCGTATAAGTTTAAAAAAACAATTTTCCCATACTTTCGAAGGAAAAGTCAAAAAGTACCTCGTATGAAAAACGACAAAAGATTCCGTTCATGTCTTTTAATAAAAACTCACCAAAGGGTAAAATTGGATTTAAACAATTTTATGTGGATGTAAATAATATTACATATTGAGGAAACAGGGATCTGGATGATAAATATTCCCCAGTAAATTCTGAAGTATAAACAATCTCAGATAAAAATGAGATTGTGAGATTTTACCTTACCTTAGGTCCGATTTGCTTCGTAAGTGTCTGGACCTCCTATATAATGATTAAAATAATGTCATTTACTTATTAAATAATCATACTCATTTTTAGGATATTATATATGGTCATATTCTTACCATATTATTAGTAATATTTCATTGCTACTTATTATTCGGGTGTTCATAACTTTTTGTTCTTATGCGTGTTTTGTCGAATAAATTCTTATTACTATTTTTAAGTTATATACACCTCATTTCCAGAATGGTATTAGTGTAATAACTATCATATTTATTAACTCAATTCATTTATGTAATCATTATGCATTGAAAATCATGTAGAACGAGTCGCATCACATCGTGGAGACGGTATTCTATACGTACGCACGAGCGATGATATCATTCCCATGATCGTGGAATTGTATTGGAGTGTATTCATACTATTTTAGAATCAATATAAATTTACAATTATCATATATAGTTATTATTTACACCATTATACCCATCCAAGTAAGGTGGTGGTGGAAAATAGATTACACCATGGCGTGGAGGCGGTATTCCGTACGTACGCACGCGCGATGATTTTGTTTTCCGTAGGATGGATAGATGGTGAAATAGGGTTGTTTCATACATATAATAACATATTAGTATATGAGTTATACTGATGTTATTACTTCATAATGAAACAACTAAAGAATAATAAGTGGAAGAAGAAATAAAGTTGAATGAATCGGTAACGGATACTACTTCTTCTTTGAAGCGCCTCTTTGAGACCTCCTCTTAGGGCACTAAAATTGGACTTTGAAGAAGACCAGGACTTCTAGGATGTTTCTAGGGAAGTGTATAAAAGAATTTGGAAGTGTTTGGTTGATCGTGAAGGATAAAAGTGGTGTGAGGAAGAGAGGGAGGAGGTGCTCTTTTATAAGGGAGGAGAGGGGCACCTTTGGACAAACTAAAAATATTATTTTATTATAAATTCATTTTTCAGGTTTTAATAGCTCCAAATTGATTCATTTAGAATCTAAGGAGGGTATGGGTCGCAACCCTCTCATCAAATAGAATTTAGACAAGTTTAGGTTTCTATTTTAAACTTATCTTTTAGATTTATCATTAAGTTAGATAATATAACTTTTACCGTGTCTTCTTGTTTTCTTACACTATAAGGTTAATAAACTTACTATAACAAGCCAAAAGAACCCCAAGTTGTTTATTATTAATATATATATCCTTATCTAAGTAATGTTTCCTAATATTATATTTTTAAAAATAAAATAACAATTAATAATGTAATATTTGTTTTAAAAACTATTTTATGTCAATTTTTACACTATTTGGTAATTGATTTTTGTGAAAATCATAACAGAAAGATTAGTTCGACAAAAGTTAATTAAATCAATACTAACATGTCATATAAACATATAAAATTATTTTAATTCATAAAAAGTCTCAAATTACATTTTTTTTGGTATTTATAACATCAATTATGTCAATATTTCATTAATAAGATAATTACAACATAATCATTGTGTCATAAATAAATTAATTTATTTAATGTTTAAAAATTACAAATAAAAATCCATTATGTATGAAATCTCTTTATATTTTTAATGAATATTTATAGTATAATTTATCTTATGTATAACCCTATATTAAAAATGATTTAGTTATTAAACTTTGATTTTAACTATTTTAACCCTTCTTTAAATAAATTAATAATAAATGTACTAATCTAATACAAGTGGGCCTAAATGGTCATATTTTATCTATAAGGTTGTTTTTGGTCGAATTAAATTTATCCAAAAGAATTATTACATGTTTTAGGGTAATAATAATATCATTTTTACCCTTAATTAACATATTTACTTTTAACCGTGGTAAAAAAAGTAAAAAGTTATTATTCACAAAAAAATATTTTCATCTCATTGAACCAAATTTTACTTACTGAAATCAACCGTGTCTCTCGGATTTTTGAAATTCCACTCACAGAAGTGGTAAAATTATCTTTTATGTGAATTTGGAAATTCTCCTAGGAGGTGGGTAAAAGACGGTGAAAAGTTCAATAAAATTTTTATATATCTAAAATTATTATCAAATGACTCTAATGAATTGAATTGAACGTATATAGGTATTATGTATCAATTTTGACCTAAAATAAATTTAAATAAAATATATATTTATTTAAATAAAAAGTCGGTTTTTAAATAGTAACCCAGTGTTTTCACTATTCATCAAAAATTGAATGTTTTCATAAAAATACCAAAATTTCACCCTAGGATAATTTCGATATTTCGAATCCAAAAATGAAGTCTGTTTTGAAAAATAAAAATTTCAAAATATCAAAAAGTGTGTATTACTATTCATAACGGCTAGTTTTAATAATATTTTAATAGCATATCGTTGTTTAGTGAAACTTGGTATTGCGTACGACGCAAGCTATCGAGGAAGGTCATGATTGCGTGTAAAGCAAGCCAAGCTAGTGTTGTGTGTAGTGAAAGATTCCTTTGATGATTTATATAACATAAAAACAAAATATTTCTCATAAAAGTCTCAGGTGTTACACTATCAGAAATAAGAAAACATATTTATACATCAAGAAACATAATGACTTAATCTCTCAATACCACCTTCATGTTTGTATTTATTCATCTTTGAACCTCCACTTTATGATTTTGATCATGTTCCATAGGTTTTTTATGCATAAAAATATGGAGAAATCCCTTAATATCAGTTATGGACCATCCTATAAAAGACTTGATCTTCCTAAGAATAGACTGAAAAAACTCTTCCTGAGTCACAGATAACTCCACAAAGATAATTATTGGAGAGGTATAATTTTTACTCAAAAAAAATATTTGAGATGGGAAATAAGAAGTTTCAGCACTAAAGTTGGTGATTCATGGATATAAGGTAGGCAGTTGGGCCTAGGTGGTCTAAGGATATCTATTTTATTCCTAAAAAATGAATGTAAACTAAAGAAACCATCTCACTTACTGCTATACAGATTAGACATATACTTAGAATTAATTTCCAGATTTGGTTTTATACTGTTTTCTACATAAAATATATCTATATTTTCAGAAATTCACCTAAATAATAATATCTCTTCTCTATATATTTTCCTGAACAAAAACCCGTAAAGGTTTCATATTTATAGTGTTTTTATTTATCTCATAAATCATGTTAAAAAATTATCCTCATCATCATTAAAAGATTCTTAATATTTAAGAAGATAATCACTTAAACAATTTCCATATTGTAGTGAAACATTTAAATTTTGAAAAATATTAAACTCATCACTTTTTTCTCCAAGATTAAAAATTAATTTTCCATTAGAAACATTTATTATACCTCTTATAGTGGTGAAGAAGATAATATAATTAATTATTGGGAATTCCTTGTCACACACCTTGTGAGTTATAAGAAATGAAATAGGTAAAAACATTTCCCCAACCCCAAAAATCAAATCGTTAACTCTTCTAATGAGGTTGGGGCTAGAGACATTTTCCAACTATAAGACAACAGTGGTGGGGAAAATATCTCCTAATTTCAACTTCATAAATAGTGAATATAGAATTAGGATGATACTATCCCTAAGGTCACAAAGGAAATTGACTAGTCTACTATTTACAAATGTTTGGGGACTAACAAAACTACATAAAATTTGAGTTTATGAGGTATCATATTTGGAAATACAACACTACACTCCATAGTTAAACTATATGTTGAATTATACTCAAGTGTTTTCTTATTTGAATAAATTTTAAAAATATTTTCAGATATTATGGAAATTAGACTAAAGCATATAGAAATAATATATTAATGTGAAACTTTTCAAATAGTTGAAGAAATTTGAAAAGTTCAGGTTTATGTCGATTCTTCATAACTATATTAGGAAAAAGAATGTGTGGAACCAAATTATTCCATACTATAGTCATCCATTTAGTATCTTTTTATGTATTTTCTATCCTATTATATTTCATGATTTTTTTCCCTCTATCATCATCTATAGAAGAAGGAATATAAGGTTTTATAAAAATTTTAATGGGGTTGTCAAGATTTCTAGTTTAAATTATTTCATTATTTAGTTCGTCATTTTCTTTTAGAATTTCAGTTTCAGTGGGTTTAGGGTACTTAGGGGTTTTGATGATTAGTTTTAAGCCCCCTCATATTAGGGATTTAAATTAGATTATCCCTAGGATTGACATCAGTTGAACTAAATAATTTCCCTTTACCCCTCTAATTTAAACCTCTACTGTATCATCTCATTTGAGATTGCTAATTTTTTATTCTTTTTACCAAATTGGATTTTCTCAGAATCATCCAAATCTTTTTTTATATAACTTAGTTTTAAAATTTTCATCGTGAGAACCAATTCAATTCATAATTTTATCATGTTTAGAGAACATTTGTCCCTCAAAAATCCCTTCAAAATTAAAATATTTTTCCCTTGGTTGATTTTGGTATTGCGGTCTGGGTTATTGTTGGAAACCATGGGATATAGCTTATATTAAACCCCCATCCTCCTTCCATGAATGGTTGGGATGATTTCTATAACCTTTATTGTAATTATTATAAAATTTATCATCCCTTTGTAGTCACTTAGGGGTGTAACCATAAAAGTTTTCATTCTTGGGTGGTTGGGTAGACATTTTAATGTTAGGGAAGCATATGTTGTAATGATCATACATATTAAATTTTACCATTTCTCTCTAAGTGAGTTATTTTAAAATCTGGAAACATTAACTTCAACTTGAACATTTTTATTCTCTTTTCTTACTCTTGTTCTTCTCCTAGAAGACTTATGCTAGGAATTTTGTACAAGTGAATTGAATATTTGTTTCGATTCATTACTATTGTAAAATATCCTCAAGAAGCCTCGTGAACTAATTTTTGGTTATAAGGGTTAAGGATATTGTAAAAGGTGTCTATAAGGAACTATGGAGTGCACTGGTGATTCAGACACTATCTAAGAAGAAGCATAAATCACTCCCACACCTCGTGGAATACATCACCCTAATATTTCAAAAATTAAATGATCTTATGACTAATTTCAATGTTCATTATTAATGGATAAAATTTCATTAAAAAGTAATCAAATAGTTGATCCCATGTATGAAAAATTTCCTCATCAAGATATTGAAACCATGACCTAGTATTTCCTTTTAAACAAATAATGAATGCACCAAGAATTAACTCTTCTTCACTAAGAATACCTAAATGATGTTTCTACACCACAAAGTAGAAGTATCCAAAGAAATAAAAAGATTATTCATTAGAAAGTATATTATATTATGGAATCAGGGAAATCTAAGATTGTTTGATCTCATAATTTTTTCCCCTAGAGGTGTGCCTAGCACAGGATGGCTTAGTATAATGATATTCAACCTGGAATTCACTAAGGATCAATATCTACTCCAGATCATTAATAATAGGTTAAAGATTTATATTCTGATTTTGAGAATCATTAGGATTTAGGTTTTGAACAACATTATGATTCTAGTTTTGAACATTATTCAGATTTTCCATATTTTTTACGTTATTAGAAGTTATTCTTTTTAATTTATGAATGGTTAATGTTTATTTAAGAAATTAATGGCTCTAATTTTCAGGATTTGATCTAGTGTACATGTACACACAGATTCATGATTAGTAAATCCACATGTTTCAAGATTTTTTAAAAGATTCTTTTTTTTAAATAATTCTTTTATGTTTTTTTAAAAGAGTGTTGTTTAGATTTTTCTTGATGTTTTTACAACTTGGAAACATGTTACCTCCCTCAAAAAAGTTCCAAAATTATAATACACTATTATTTACTATGAGATAAATTAACATTTTATATACCCTGTTGAAACTATTATAGTTTGCTTTTTGGGTGTTGAACCTCAAAGAAGGCATATTTAACATTTCCGTAAAAAAATAATGAAAATAAAATGTTCAAGAAAAAAAGTTGTCATTCAGTTCTTCAAGAAATTGTAGATATATAGACAAGATGAAATTTAAAAATAATAAATTATACAACATGATGAATATACATAGCTAAATTGATTTATTTAATATATTTTTCTTTAATTCATGCATAAAAGTTTCATTGCAATTGTACTTTTGAGAATTAAACAAGCCAAGTCAGAATGTAAACTAATCCATGAATTAATTCCACAATATTTCGACTCTGGAATTAATTATTCATGTAAATGGTTATTAGTTTTTTAAAAGTTATTCTTTCAATTAATTTTTTTTTTCACTCAAAAAATATATTATTATAAGATTGAAAATGTTGAAGTAGTTCTTGATTGAATTTAATTGAATAATTTTTAATTAATCAGTGAAGATGATAATATATAAAATCTTCAAGAATGATTGGGATTGCATCATCCTAAGAAGAAATATTAATAAATGGAATAATATATTATAAACTTGTCAATATTTTTACACTAAAAGATTTATCTAGGAAACATAATCGTAAATTCAATTTTTCAAGAATTATTAACATCAAAATAAATAATAAAGAGAAGGGAGAAATGAAATATTCCCTATAAAGGCTCTCTTCCTCTAGCTCACGTTGTTACTCTATGGCTTTCTTCTCTCCTTCCATCTTTTTCTCTTTCACTTGAAAGTTCCATTCTGAGAATAATAGCGGAGTCCTCCTATTTTTTCATCAAACCCCATTTTTTCTCAAAGAAAAGACTTAATTGTCACCACTCACCTGCATGTCATAAATAGTAGTGTAATTTTACTTTTTTTATTTTTCATCACCCCATATCTCTAAAAAATCATTCAAAAACTCTAACACATGATAATAAATTTAAATGCATCATTTGAAAAAAAATTACATGCATCACATTACCATATCTCTCTTATCCCTCATCCAATTCCTTAGTTTATCAGTATTTCTGAGGAATTTTTTGGATTATTTCTAAAGTGCATTCCATCATACCAAAAAACACAATACTGGAGAGAATGTAAAACCCTCTATATTTCTCCAGAAAAAACCTGTAAATAGAGAAAAATGTAGCCAACCTTCTAACAATAAACCCATCACTATGCAAACTCAATTATGAAAAACAACACAAACTAAGAAGACATAAATGCAAACTAAGATTGAGAAAACTCTTCTCTTTCAGCACAGCATCAATCCATCATCAATCTGAACACAATTTATATTTTTTCATTGAGTATTTAAGCTTGATTAGGATTATATAAAAATGGTTGTTGATTATCTTCATTGAATAACTATAGCTTCGATTCCTCCTTCTATTATTCCAATGCAGTGTCAATAATCTTCAAACCACCAGTGGGAACATCCGAATCTCATTTTTTATCAGTGTTGTGGTTCGATCTAGTAGCGAGGGTTCAGTTTTCTTCTAAGGATGGTTTGATGATTTCTTCTTCACCCTCAATGATGTGTCATGTTTTATTGTATTTGGCTATATAAAATCAAAAATAAATCCTTCTTTTATGGTAAAAATATCCTTATGGTAATTATTGTCATAAAAAAACACTCAACGTGAAGACCAGATTGTCATGGGGTATCTTTCTATAATCTTTATAAAATAGAAATGGCCTCAGTGATGTGACTCTTCTCCAGTGTTTTTATGGGAGATCATGGTTATTTTCATGTAGTGTAGAAATAGTGGATATCGATTTCTTCTTCAATAGTTCTAGACTGATTCTTTTACCTTCAACAGCTCGACGGTGTTGGCTTGGTTGGATTTTTTACAATAGTACCTAATCATGCTCATTCATGTGTGGCTCACAACGAATATTTTACATAGTTTGTTCATATTTAGATGAAAATCTCAATAATTTTTTCTTCCCAAAATACTGACTATCATCCTTGTATAATAATTGATGATAAAAGAATCATTAAATAAAATCCTTTAACCATGACATGACTTAGTCATAACTAAACTATTCATTAAATGATACAAAGAAAGACTCATCTATCTATGTTCAGTCTTCTACAATTTATGAACCCTATATCATTATTTTTTTCATTCTTGGTTTTGAATGGAATTATATGACCTTAATCAGTAGGGATCTCAGTTTCACTAAGATCTCGTCAAGATTAACTTTGAATATTGTTTTCTTTGGATTTATTACATGGTATATCCCCTTGTAAGATATTTTATCTTACCCATGTATGATGATTTATCTTACACCGCTGATTCAATTCTCCCACATGGAAATGATTTATCTCCTCTGACGACAACTGAACAATTTTCACTTATGAGAGTAGGATAATCTCATTGCATCTGATATTTTTATCTAAAGTTGTACCAAAATTTAGTATATAGATTGGTAAAACTTATCTTTAGTGTATTATCTATACAAATTATGTTATTCCAATTAATCTTTGGATATTATTACGCAATTGGAATACTTTCACTACAAGTAAAGTAAAAAAATAAAAAAATTTATTATTGAAAATTAAAATTCCACAAAGAAACATATGATAAATTAAACTAAAAAAAATTAATAATATAATTGTTAACAATATAAATACATAAAATTGTTCAAAAATATTAAATTCTAAAAATTATGATTACTATTTTAGAAACAAAATTTAATAATGATATAAAACATTAAGCAAAAAATTAATAAAACACTAATTAATTAAAAAAATTTAATATATTAATAAAAAATTAAATTGTTGATATTAAATAAATATTAACACTATAATTAACCTAAAAATACACAATTAAAAACTAAAAGCATAAATTATTTATTGTGGTAGATGTGGTAAATTATTAGAATTTAATTCTACATCATTTATATACCTAAATATTATTCAAGGGTAGGTGATATGTGTAGATATGTTGGATTAAAAGTATTTAAACGTAGGGAATTTAAGTTTTATGTGATTATTGGTTATATAATGACATATTTTAAAAAATAAAAAATTTATATAGAAGGTAAATTATTGGATAATAGTAAAATGGGAATACCTTTTAATTCTCCATCATGGTGTGGAAATTATGTTTTTTTTATTTCATTAACTACTCTTAATATGACCACAAAGGTGGTGTTTTTAGTAAAGTAGTTATAAGAAATGTGAAATATTAATGGATAGGGATATTATATTTGGCATGATGTCACATGATACATCTAAACGACATGTACAATCTTTTGGATGAGGATAAAGGATATGATAATTCATTAAATTATGAATGTAGGAAGAATGTGAATTCATATACTCCAAATCATTTTGGACTATCATAGTAAGAGAAGAATATTATTGAAAAATAAAATCATATTAAGGTTCCTCTTAAATCCACTAGTAAATAAATAACATGGTTACTTGATAGTTTTTCTTCATACCATATGAACAGAAATAAAAACTCTCTAAAAATATATAAGTGAATTTAGATGTAACTATGAGGTTTACGTATGATGTTTTTTAAGATAAAAAGGAAAATTGAATAACATAGTAATCATTGATTTATCTTTAAGGCATATAAGATATTCAATTTAATGGTTTAAAAAAATACCATGAGAACTATTTTGTTATGTGACTCAAGATATGAATTTACAACTTTTTAGAAATGATATCATATCTCGGGAAAATATACTTTCTCGGTGAAGGATTATTAAAGGATAGGTTGAAATATTTATCTCATTGATAGTAGATATAATCCATGCTTCTTAATAATTAAATAAGAAAACTATATATGGAATTTATGACTAGTATATATATAAACAAAGCATAAAAATCCCTCCAAACTCAAGGTAGAAAAAATTATTCCTGTAATCATTCTTATAAAGTGTGGTTGTGTGGTGTAGTAATGATAGGTAAAATGGTTTATAATCTCTATAAGAAAAATAAAAAAGGTTCATCCAATCAATTGGACCTGGTATACACAGATATATGTGGACCCTTGAAAATATTTAAAACATATTGTGTGACACATGTAATTTTACTCTGAATTTCATTTTGTAAAATTTTATAAGTTCATGGGTTCTTTCTATGTTTCAATGGATTTCTAGACTAAAAATTGGAAATATTATAGCTTTTATTATTGTGAATGATTTGCATGCATGGTTTAGGGGAAACCATATGACAAGCCCTTCCTGAATAGTATTATAGTTAAATTATTCTATGAAAATGTTTTCCTCATGTGTGGAAACTATTAAGTATAAATAGTGATAATACAAAGAGAAACATTGTGGAACCATTGTTGAGTTTATTTTGTGGCACATGGCTTGCACATAGTAATATAAACTGGATGAAAATCATGTGGATTGTCTCACAAATTTTACAATTTCATTTTAATGTTTGGAGAAATATTTTTTCAAATGGGTGAGGTACCCATGTGAATCATTATAGTTTTTTTAAGTAGTGGATAGCTCACTATTTGGAAAACCATGCGGCCAAACCATCCAGCCTACCGATATTTAATGAAAAATGAATTTTTATTTTTTCCACTACACTATTTTAATGATTCCAAACATCACTTCCATATTCATATCCTCTGAGAAATTTGGATAAATACCATGGTTTGTTTTTCCTCCAAACCTCTAATGTTGGTGGTCTTTACCTTTAATTTAAGTGGTTATTTTCATGGTATGCCCTTATAAACCACCTCTGAGATTTTATTTCATCTTCCCCTTGATTTATAGTTTTTTAAATGAACCATTATCCCTTATTAATATTGTTTTACATGTGAAATTTGTTAAAATCACTAATATTTTATCAAATATAAGTTTTATAAGGCATGAATTTTCTTGGATATGTGTTCATAAATATAGATAAAAACATCTTTCATGATTTTAATTTAAGAGAGGTAGGTGTTTCATTATGGTTTCTTTATATTTCATGATTTTAATTTCTATATGTTTGTTAATTTTTTTATTCTAAATTGTGAATATATAAATATCCCATGAGGATAAAAATTGATTTAAAGGGTGATTTTAATACTTGTTATGGGATGGGATTTCATTCCATGTGTTTGTAGAAATTCCAAAATGGCTTGAAAGAATGATTTTTATTTTCAAAGTATTAGTGAATACCGACTTTTGGATTTTAATTCTATTTTGAATTAAAATGGCTTCAAACGAATTTTTTAGGTGTTTGGAAGTTGGATATAATTCTTTATATAGTGTCTTTGGTTTTTAAATAGGTATATTTACACATTGGTACTATCTTAACCCTTTTTAAAACCTTGGATGATTTCAAAGTCATATGTTTGAGATTTTTAAAAATTATGATATTTCCAAATGAATTAGTTGAATTTAAATTTTTTTTATCCCTTATGGAATTTAAATTTAAAAACCTCAGTATCATTGAATATTTTTATATAATTCTAAAAAGGTAAGAGGGAATTCCAATTTAACTTCAAATTGTGTTTTAAAAAAATTACAAAATAGTACAAGTAAATGGATTTTGTAAACGATAAAATGATGTGGAACTCTAAGAATATTTTTAAAGAGATTTCAAGTTTCTTATTTTACAATATATGAGTTCTAAAAAATATAGATAATCCCTTTTGATCACCTTGTAAACCTTGTTTACCCATGGGGGATTATGATCCCATTAGGGTATGTTTAAATTAAAGCATATGTATATTCTATTTTTGTTTATGGTATATGGGGATTCTTATTGTGGGTATTGGGGTAGTGGGTGAGTTATTTTAAAATCTTTTATCAGTGAGTTAAGGATTTTTTATTATGTTCTCCTCTATATTAACACTTCATTGACTTCCTAGGTAGATTATAGGTGACTTATGTGAGGGAAAATTCTTGTGGAGATCATAGGACTACTGTGGAGTATTTTATAACTACATTTTTATATTTTTATTAGAAAGAGTATCATTACAATATTCTAGTTATTTATTTTATAAGATCTTATGTGATAAAGTGTCCCTATGACATTAATTTAATTGAACTTGTATACAAATAAGTTTTAGGGAAAATTTAATCTATGATCCCATGGATGAAGGGGTTTCAGTGACATTATCTTTGGGTAGTTTGACAAGACTTTGGTATTTTTTCCTTCTTGTTATTTCGGGATCTTTATTACTAGAATCATTAGAAATTACCCATGGACCTAGAATCCCTTTTAGGTTGTTTTATTGTATTTATCATTGTATTTAATGGTATCCACTACTATTTAGATTAAGTTTTATAATATATCTTCTTAAAATTTGTTTTCCATAATTGAATGGCTGGATAGAGTGATACCTAATAGAATGATTTTATCCATCTATATTTGATTTATTTCTCATTTTTTTTGAAAATGGATCATGTAATGTTTGTATAGAAGGACAAAATTAATTAATTTTTTTATGTACTTTCAAACAATTTTTATTAAAGTATTTTAAATGTGTTTATAAATAGTTTTGTGTTCATTTATAATGTGTTATGGAGTGTTTTAAATAGATATTTGTATGTGGTTTGTTTATGGAATATCATGTTAGTGAGATTTTTAAAAATAGGGTTTTAGGCCGATGTTCCTAGTTCAATAAAATTGAAGTTTTTTAATTTTTGTTTTGGAAAACATTATAAAAAAATCGGAACCTCTTTGAGTTTTGAAATGAATATTTCTTATGGAACAGTTTATTAAATTGTTTTAAATATGGAAATTAAAATAGTTATTTTCAAAAGAGGTATTATTCGGGTTAAAAAATTCTAGGTGATTTTTTTCACTTTATGATAATCCTGGAAAATGAGTTTATGAATCTTTTTTCTATTATGTTTTTTTCTTTTTATTTTTTTATAATTTCTTATACTTTTTTATTTCCTTTATAACTTTCATTTTTTAAATGAGATATTAATGTGGTTGCATAGATTTAGGAGTTTTTGGTAGGCTAATAGTCTTTTAGCTCACACATATATTCCATATGTTTAGGTTCGTTCATGTTTGATCTTCCTTTTTGGATCTTCTAGGAGAAATGTATGGTTGTATGCAGATTTTGGATCATGTATTAACTTATTAGAGATGTATGGGGTTTTTTCATTAGTTGAGTTGGTTTGTGTCAACATGACCATTTTATTTTATTCTCTAACTTATGTATATCTATTTATGTTGCTCTTATATTTATTTATTACTTCTATATCCTATATGGATGTATAATTACACTTATCTATAGTTAGATATTTATCTATTTTATTTCTAGTATTTATTTATAACATTTGTAGGAGGATAAAATTGTTCCTAAGGATTGTTTTGTGATGTCAAAGAACTATTATCTAGCCTTTAAGGATAGGGAATACCCCTTGGGCCATGTAGAATAATGGGCCAGGTTCCAGGTGAAATCGAACATAGGGGCATATTGTTACAACTAGATCGATATATTTTATTCTTCTTATCTATTAATAAGTTGTATTTAATCCGTTATGTTTATGAAAAGAAACAAAGGGTTACATTTCATGATGATGTTTATATATATAGAAAAAATGTAATTTAATACCTTAATAATATTGAGATTAGATAACAAAATGGAGTTCAAATCTCATTTACAAGACAATTATCTGTTACACCTTGCTATCAAACATGAAGTATCATATGTTAGAACTCCACATCAAAATGGAGTTATTGAATGCATTAATATGATAATGGATAATATGGTAAAATATTTTCTTATTGAATTTTTTTTGCACATAACGATTAAAAGTAAGTAGAATAAGTTTCAATATAATATAAAAATCATCCTCTTCTTAGGCCCACAGAGAAATGATCTCCCAATAAAATTTTTCATGGTAGGAATCTGTCACTATAAATATATTATGTCATTGATAACACCCTATAATTGTTTCATCAAATGAATGGAAAAATAAGTAGAAATTATTGATGTTATATTTTTTGAATAACAAAAGGATAAAAATAATGAAATTCATTCTCTGGTGAGATCCAATAAAAAAATAAAAAATAAAACAAAAGTATTAATGTTTTCAAAGATTTTATAATAAATAGTGCTTTAAATTCATAATTTGAAAATGAACCCATGGTTGAAAAAAATTACCTACACCATATAGAATAAACAAAAGATTTCAATTTTATCTATAAAATATTTTTAGGGCAAGAGTGCACCTACACAAATATGTAGTAATAATTAAATAGAGAATATAACCTTACGTTTCAATATAGATTATATATTTTTTTGAATTATTTATAGAGAATGAGGCTTAAGTGAATTCTATGAATGTTTTGTTGGATAATATATAAAATAATAAGTTTTAGTATATATTGAATAGACCCAAGAATCACAATTTAATGTTAACTTAATCAGTCATTAGAAATAATCATGATGAAAATAGAATCGTTTTATTAAAAAAAATCAAGATTAGCATGCAATGTGAATGCCCTATTTGAAGGATTTTATATAGAGAAGATTGATTACATAGAATCATGACTTGAATATATACATTTATTTCAATTCATAGATTACAGGATTATAAAATATATAAAATTGACTTTAGAATAAAATTAGGTAATGGAGTTCATCAAGAGATGGTGTATATAGATCATCAGGTGGGTTTCTTCATTAGAGAGGATGAAAGTAAGTTATGAGGAAAAAAATAATTATATTTCCCAAAATGCCATCACATGATTTTTATCCAATACATGATTAATATTACAACTAGATCAATTTTAAATGAATTGAGTTTCTCATTATTTATATCTAATTTTTATGAGGAAGAAACTTTCTACTGTTATTGCAACTGAACTACGTCATATTTGGACGTAATAAATAAAATTTAATGCTATAAATTTATAATCTGTTGAAATTGGAAAATTATATTTCCATGATATTTGAACTCACCTATTTTCTTGGTTTATATGTTTTTGAAAGGGAAAATAATATATTTTTTTCATCTCATAAATATCCAGGTGAGCTATATAGGTTTTTTTGGAATATATGACTCAATGATAATTAACACCACTATAATATTAGGATCCAAGATTATCAAAAAGTGGATATATAATGGTAGTGTATACCTTCATTTATAGAAAAATTATTGGTCATTGGGATTTAATTAAATAAAATCATCCTATTGTAGATTTTTTCACTAGCATGGTATCATAGATTAAATAGACCACAATGATTAACATACTAAAGTATTTAAAAAATTCATGATATGTATTAGGGAAAGAACAAATTAAGGAATATTATTCAAATATAGTAAGGAATATGAAATTCCAGTCTTCTATGATGTTGATTATGGAAGTGATGTGGTAGACATAAAATACACTAGTCAAGGTGTTATATTTATTAGAAACAAGGTTGTTGGGTGGTTGATAAAGGAGAAATATATTAATTAATTAAACATAGTTGAAGAATAATATATAATAGTTAAAAAGGAATGTACTATTGAGTCAAAATTCCCTTTTTAATTTTCTATTCCTTTTTGTTTTGGAAATCAAAAACTCTCTTTTAATTCATATGTTATTATATTAAAGGCTTATTATTAACATAATACCATTAAGATTTTCTATATGGATATGATAATAGTCGTACCCAGTAGACTTCCAATAATGAATCTTTACTTGATTATCCTTTTGACCATGATTAAATTTTTCATCAGTCATGCCGATTACCATTCTCATCGGTCATGACTATTACCATTCTCATAGGTCACACTAATTATAGTTTTCATCATACACACCATAAAATGTCGTAAATATAGAATAAACTATATTAATTGTTTTTGTATAAATTTTTTACTGATTTACTGTTTAATTTTGTATTTTATTGGAAGAGCTATATTCTTTTCAAATACACATAAATCATAGTCAAAATTTTAGATTGGTCACACCACTTTAATGATCACTTTTTTATATTACCAGAAGAGACATATCATTTTAATACACACTTTATATTATCTAGAAAACAACTTTGTATTGAAAAGGAAACTTCTTAATCGAATCAATGTCATGTTTTATTTCATTATTTTCATAACAAAACAATGTCATTGTTTCAGTTATAAAATGAACATTGGAGTACCTTCTATCCATGTCCCTCTAAGATTTCAAAAATTAATCTGAATTTTGGATCCAAAATATGATCATTGGGATGAAGGATATAAATTCTAGGTCATTTTTTCAAGCTCAAAACATTTGGAGGAACTGATACATTGCAAGATCTTGTCAAAAATTTCTTCTTGTAAAGGCCTTAAAGTAATCAAGTTGTGAATAGATTGTTCAACATACTTGAAAACATCAATTGATTTGTTTTGATTTGTGTAAAAATGATTATTCCTAAATACCATTGAGGGATTTGGAGTCTTGGAAGACCAAAGGTGATGATAACCGTATTGATCGTGGTGTTACGGGTATAGCAAGATAGACCCTTTTCATCATATCGAGGGCTTACCATAGTGTGTGTAAGAAAGACATTATTGAACATATAAATCATGGGACCCTTATCCAAATTTTTCAGATAACCTTATATTTTGGTTAAAATAATTGTATTCTAATACATTTACTTAACTTTCCAATGTTTTGTAATAAAAAGTAAATTTTATCTACATAATCATTTTCTATTGTATACTATGTTCATTATATTTAATTTGATTATGATAAATTGTCATTACAGTTATATTGTGATTTCGATCTTTATAATTGTTCATTACGATTCTATATGCTATATGATAAAACCATTTCTTTTTTTATTTAATCTGATAATAATATTCATTGTGAATGTGATTCTTTCTAAGCATTTAGGAGCATGATAAATTTTGGCACGTTGAATATGATTATTACAATCTAATTATGATAAATATCGGATCCAAGGGCTTCTCAGATTAATTGTTTTAATACATTTGAGCCTGTAAATAAAATTAGTTTAATTATATTAAACTTAATTTCAAAAATGAACTTTTTTTTAAATATACAATTCACCCCCTGTATATTTTCATCTGCATATACATGTGATTCTATATATCGATCATATAATTGGTATTAGCGTCAAGTCTCTATAATTATGATTTTTTATTTTAGTATCAAAGTAAGAATTATACTTCTTATAGATACTTTCTTGTTTTAATTTTTCCAGTTTGTCTATTTCTTCTATAAATTTTTGGTTTATAAATACTTGTTACACAAAAGTGCATTGTGGAAAAAGAATTTTTGTATTATTTTGGGGATGGGAGGAATCAATGCTGGATCCATTGAAAATTTAAATCCCACAATACCACTTATCATTGATGGGAATGATTGTGAATACTATAGCGATAGAATAAAGACCTTTTCTATCAATACCGGAGTTGATAAATTTTTATTACTTACTGAAGACTACAAAATACCTGAAAAATAAGTCAGAACTTTTAACAATCATGAGATGAAATAATATCAACTAAACTATAAGGTTTACAATACTTTGTTATGTTCTATGACCAGGAATATATACAACCAGATATCATCCTGTGAAGCAGCTTATAGCATTCGGAAGAAATTGGAAATCACTCATTATAGAACATCTAAAGTCATTGAGACAAGAAGAGCTATGCTTAGAGTATATTATCATGTTTTTGTTTTTCCCTATGGAGAATCATTATCTAAAGTTTAACAAAGATTCATGATAATTTTAAATATCCTATAATCAATAGAATTTAAAGGATTGGGTGATGAAATCCTTTTATACAAGTTTTTTTGACATCATGTCAAATGAATGGGAATAGAAGATAACATTAATTGATGAATCAAGGATGGTTACAAATGTTACTCAAGATAAATTATTTAAAAAATTCTTTCAATATGAAAATATATTAAAAAGATATTTTGAGAATGAAAAGAAGAATAATTTAAGTGTTTATTTTACTACTACTTCTAATCTGATGAAAAGAAGAATATTTCTTATGGAAGAGTTTATTAAATTGTTTTAAATTTGGAAATTAAAATAGTTATTTTCAAAAGAGGTATAATTTGGGTTAAAAATTCTAGGTGATTTTTTTCACTTTATGATAATCCTGGAAAATGAGTTTATGAAACTTATTTCTATGTTGTTTTTTTCTTTTTCTTTTTTTATAATTTCTTATACTTTTTTATTTCCTTTATAAATTTCATTTTTTTAAATGAGATATTAATGTGGTTACATTGATTTAGGAGTTTTTGGTAGGATAATAGTATTTTATCTCACACATATATTTTATATGTTAGTTTCGTTCATGTTTGATCTTCCTTTTTGGATATTCTAGGAGAAATGTATGGTTGTATGGGGATTTTGGATCATGTATTAGCTTATTAGAGATGTATGGGGTTTTTTCATTAGTTGAGTTGGTTTGTGTCAATATGACCATTTTATTTTATTCTCTAACTTATGTATATCTATTTATGTTGCTCTTATGTTTATTTATTACTTCTATATCCTATATAGATGTATAATTACACTTATCTATAGTTAGATATTTATATATTTTATTTCTAGTATTTATTTATAACATTTGTAGGAGGATAAAATTGTTCCTAAGGATTGTTTTGTGATGTCAAAGGACTATTATCTTGCCTTTAAGGATAGGGAATACCCCTTGGGCCATGTAGAATAATGGGTCAGGTTCCAGGTGAAATTGAACATAGGGTCTTATTGTTACAACTAGATCGATATATTTTATTCTTCTTATCTATTAATAAGTTGTATTTAATCTGTTATGTTTATGAAAAGAAAAAAAGGGTTACATTTCATGATGATGTTTATATATATAGAAAAAATGTAATTTAATGCCTTAATAATATTGATATTAGATAAGAAAATGGAGTTCAATTCTCATTTACATGACAATTATCTGTAAAACCTTGCTATCAAACATGAAGTATCATATGTTAGAACTCCACAACAAAATGGAGTTATTGAATGCATTAATATGATAATGGATAATATGGTAAAATATTTTATTATTGAATTTTTTTTTGCACATAACGATTAAAAGTAAGTAGAATATGTTTCAATATATTATAAAAATAATCCTCTTCTTAGGCCCACAGAGAAAAGATCTCCCAATAAAATTTTTCTTGGTAGGAATGCGTCACTATAAATATATTATGTCATTGATAACACCCTATAATTGTTCCATCAAATTAATGGAAAAATAAGTAGAAATTATTGATGTTATATTTTTTGAATAACAAAAGGATAAAAATAATGAAATTCATTCTCTGGTGAGATCCAATAAGAAAATGAAAAATACAATAAAAGTATTAATGTTTTCAAAGATTTTATAATAAATATTGCTATAAATTCATAATTTGAAAATGAACCCATGGTTGAAAAAAATTACCTACACCATATAGAATAAACAAAAGATTTCAATTTTATCTATAAAATATTTTTAGGGCAAGAATGCACCTACACAAATATGTAGTAATAATTAAATAGAGAATACAACCTTACTTTTCAATATAGATTATATATATTTTTGAATTATTTATAGAGAATGAGGCTTAAGTGAATTCTATGAATGTTTTGTTGGATAATATATAAAATAATAAGTCTTAGTATATATTGAATAGACCCAATAATCACAATTTAATTTTAACTAAATCCGTCATTAGAAATAATCATGATGAAAATAGAATCGTTTTATTAATAAAATCAAGATTAGCATGCAATGTGAATGCCATATTTTAAGTATTTTATATAGAGAAGATTGATTACATAGAATCCTGACTTGAATATATACATTTATTTCAATTCATAGATTACAAGATTATAATATATTTAAAATTGACTTTAGAATAAAATTATGTAATGGAGTTCATCAAGAGATGGTGTATATAGATCATCAGGTGGGTTTCTCCATTAGAGAGGATGAAAGTAAGTTATGAGGAAAAAGATAATTATATTTCCTAAAATTCCATCACATGATTTTTATCCAATACATGATTAATATTACAACTAGATCAATTTTAAAAGAATTTAGTTTCTCATTATTTATTTCTAATTTTTATGAGGAAGAAACTTTCTACTGTTATTGCAACTGAACTGCGTCATATTTGGAGGTAATAAATAAAATTTAATGCTATAAATTTATAATCTGTTGAAATTGGAGAATTATATTTCCATGATATTTGAACTCACCTATTTTCTTGGTTTATATGTTTTTGAAAGGGAAAATAATATATTTTTTTCATCTCATAAATATTCAAGTGAGCTACATAGATTTTTTTGGAATATATGACTCAAGGATAATTAAAACCACTATCATATTAGGATCCAAGATTATCAAAAAGTGGATATATAATGGTAGTGTATACCTTCATTTATAGAATAATTATTGGTCATTGGGATTTAATTAAATAAAATCATCCTATTATAGATTTTTTCACTAGCATGGTATCATAGATTAAATAGACCAAAATGATTAACATACTACAGTATTTAAAAAATTCATGATATGTATTAGGGAAAGAATCAATTAAGGAATATTATTCAAATATAGTAAGGAATATGAAATTCCAGTCTTCTATGATGTTGATTATGTAAGTGATGTGGTAGACATAAAATAAACTAGTCAAGGTGTTATATTTATTAGTAACAAGGTTTTTGGGTGGTTGATAAAGGAGAAAGATATTAATTAATTAAACATAGTTGAAGAATAATATATAATAGTTAAAAAGGAATGTACTGTTGAGTCAAAATTTCCTTTTTAATTTTCTATTCCTTTTTGTTTTGGAAATCAAAAACTCTCTTTTAATTCATATGTTATTATATTAAAGGCGTATTATTAACATAATACCATTAAGATTTTCTATATGGATATGATAATAGTCATACCCAGTAAACTTCCAATAATGAATTTTTACTTGATTATCCTTTTGACCATGATTAAATTTTTCATCAGTCATGCCGATTACCATTCACATCGGTCATGACAATTACCATTCTCATAGGTCACACTAATTATAGTTTTCATCATACACACCATAAAATGTCGTAAATATAGAATAAACTATATTCATTGTTTTAGTATAAATTTTTTACTGATTTACTATTTAATTTTGTATTTTATCGGAAGAGCTATATTCTTTTCAAATACACATAAATCATAGTCAAAATTTTAGATTGGTCACACCACTTTAATGATCACTTTTTTATATTACCAGAAGAGACATATCATTATAATACACACTTTATATTATCTAGAAAACAACTTTGTATTGAAAAGGAAACTTCTTAATCGAATCAATGTCATGTTTTATTTCATTATTTTCATAACAAAACAATGTCATTGTTTCAGTTATAAAATGAACAATGGAGTACCTTCTATCCAAGTCCCTCTAAGATTTCAAAAATTAATCTGAATTTTGGATCCAAAATATGATCATTGGGATGAAGGATATAAATTCTAGGTCATTTTTTCAAGCTCAAAACATTTGGAGGAACTGATACATTGCAATATCTCTTCAAAAATTTCTTCTTGTAAAGGCCTTAAAGTAATCAAGTTGTGAATAGATTGTTCAACATACTTGGAAAATTCAATTGATTTGTTTTGATTTGTGTAAAAATGATTATTCCTAAATACCATTGAGGGATTTGGATTCTTGGAAGACCAATGGTGATGATAACCGTATTGATCGTGGTGTTACGGGTATAGAAAGATAGACCCTTTTCATCATATCGAGGGCTTACCATAGTGTGTGTTAGAAAGACATTATTGAACATATAAATCATGGGACCCTTATCCAAATTTTTCAGATAACCTTATATTTTGGTTAAAATAATTGTATTCTAATACATTTACTTAACTTTCCAATGTTTTGTAATAAAAAGTAAATTTTATCTACATAATCATTTTCTATTGTATACTATGTTCATTATATTTAATTTGATTATGATAAATTGTTATTACAGTTATATTGTGATTTCGATCTTTATAATTGTTCATTGCGATTCTATATGCTATATGATAAAATCATTTCTTTTTTTATTTACTCTGATAATCATATTCATTGTGAATGTGATTCTTTCTAAGAATTTAGGAGCATGATAAATTTTGGCACGTTGAATATGATTATTACAATCTAATTATGATAACTATCGGATCCAAGGGCTTCTCAGATTAATTGTTTTAATACATTTGAGCCTGTAAATAAAATTAGTTTAATTATATTAAACTTAATTTCAAAAATGAACATTTTTTTAAATATACAATTCACCCCCCAGTATATTTTCATCTGCATATACATGTGATTCTATATATCGATCATATAATTGGTATTAGCGTCAAGTCTCTATAATTATGATTTTTTATTTTAGTATCAAAGTAAGAATTATACTTCTTATAGATACTTTCTTGTTTTAATTTTTCCAGTTTGTCTATTTCTTCTATAAATTTTTGGTTTATACATACTTGTTACACAAAAGTGCATTGTGGAAAAAGAATTTTTGTATTATTTTGGGGATGGGAGGAATCAATGCTGGATCCATTGAAAATTTAAATCCCACAATACCACTTATCATTGATGGGAATGATTGTGAATACTATAAAGATAGAATAAAGACCTTTTCTATCAATACCGGAGTTGATAAATTTTTATTACTTACTGAAGACTACAAAATACCTGAAAAATAATTCAGAACTTTTAACAATAATGAGATGAAATAATATCAACTAAACAATAAGGTTTACAATACTTTGTTATGTTCTATGACCAGGAATATATACAACCAGATATCATCCTGTGAAGCAGCTAATAGCATTCGGAAGAAATTGGAAATCACTCATTATAGAACATCTAAATTCATTGAGACAAGAAGAGCTATGCTTAGAGTATATTATCATGGTTTTGTTTTTCCCTATGGAGAATCATTATCTAAAGTTTAACTAAGATTCATGATAATTCTAAATATCCTATAATCAATAGAATTTAAAGGATTGGGTGATGAAATCCTTTTATACAAGTTTTTTTGACATCATGTCAAATGAATGGGAATAGAAGATAACATCAATTGATGAATCAAGGATGGTTACAAATGTTACTCAAGATGAATTATTTAAAAAATTCTTTCAATATGAAAATATATTAAAAAGATATTTTGAGAATGAAAAAAAGAATAATTTAAGTGTTTATTTTACTACTACTTCTAATCAGATGAAAAGAAGAATATTTCTTATGGAAGAGTTTATTAAATTGTTTTAAATTTGGAAATTAAAATAGTTATTTTCAAAAGAGGTATTATTTGGGTTAAAAAATTCTAGGTGATTTTCTTCACTTTATGATGATCCTGGAAAATGAGTTTATGAAACTTTTTTCTATGTTGTTTTTTTCTTTTTCTTTTTTTATAATTTCTTATACTTTTTTATTTCCTTTATAAATTTCATTTTTTAAATGAGATATTAATGTGGTTACATTGATTTAAGAGTTTTTGGTAGGCTAATAGTATTTTATCTCACACATATATTTTATATGTTAGTTTCGTTCATGTTTGATCTTCCTTTTTGGATATTCTAGGAGAAATGTATGGTTGTATGGGGATTTTGGATCATGTATTAGCTTATTAGAGATGTATGGGGTTTTTCATTAGTTGAGTTGGTTTGTGTCAATATGACCATTTTATTTTATTCTCTAACTTAGGTATATCTATTTATGTTGCTCTTATGTTTATTTATTACTTCTATATCCTATATAGATGTATAATTACACTTATCTATAGTTAGATATTTATATATTTTATTTCTACTATTTATTTATAACATTTGTAGGAGGATAAAATTGTTCCTAAGGATTGTTTTGTGATGTCAAAGAACTATTATCTTCCCTTTAAGGATAGGGAATACCCCTTGGGCCATGTAGAATAATGGGTCAGGTTCCAGGTGAAATCGAACATAGGGTCTTATTGTTACAACTAGATCGATATATTTTATTCTTCTTATCTATTAATAAGTTGTATTTAATCTGTTATGTTTATGAAAAGAAAAAAAGGGTTACATTTCATGATGATGTTTATATATATAGAAAAAATGTAATTTAATACATTAATAATATTGATATTAGATAAGAAAATGGAGTTCAATTCTCATTTACAAGACAATTATCTGTAAAACCTTGCTATCATACATGAAGTATCATATGTTAGAACTCCACAACAAAATGGAGTTATTGAATGCATTAATATGATAATGGATAATATGATAAAATATTTTATTATTGAATTTTTTTTTGCACATAACGATTAAAAGTAAGTAGAATATGTTTCAATATATTATAAAAATAATCCTCTTCTTAGGCCCACAGAGAAAAGATCTCCCAATAAAATTTTTCATGGTAGGAATCCGTCACTATAAATATATTATGTCATTGATAACACCCTATAATTGTTCCATCAAATTAATGGAAAAATAAGTAGAAATTATTGATGTTATATTTTTTGAATAACAAAAGGATAAAAATAATGAAATTAATTCTCTGGTGAGATCCAATAAGAAAATGAAAAATACAATAAAAGTATTAATGTTTTCAAAGATTTTATAATAAATATTGCTTTAAATTCATAATTTGAAAATGAACCCATGGTTGAAAAAAATTACCTACACCATATAGAATAAACAAAAGATTTCAATTTTATCTATAAAATATTTTTAGGGAAAGAATGCACCTACACAAATATGTAGTAATAATTAAATAGAGAATACAACCTTACTTTTCAATATAGATTTTATATATTTTTGAATTATTTATAGAGAATGAGGCTTAAGTGAATTATATGAATGTTTTGTTGGATAATATATAAAATAATAAGTCTTAGTATATATTGAATAGACCCAATAATCACAATTTAATTTTAACTAAATCCGTCATTAGAAATAATCATGATGAAAATAGAATCGTTTTATTAATAAAATCAAGATTAGCATGCAATGTGAATGCCATATTTTAAGTATTTTATATAGAGAAGATTGATTACATAGAATCCTGAATTGAATATATACATTTATTTCAATTCATAGATTACAAGATTATAATATATTTAAAATTGACTTTAGAATAAAATTATGTAATGGAGTTCATCAAGAGATGGTGTATATAGATCATCAGGTGGGTTTCTCCATTAGAGAGGATGAAAGTAAGTTATGAGGAAAAAAATAATTATATTTCCTAAAATGCCATCACATGATTTTTATCCAATACATGATTAATATTACAACTATATCAATTTTAAAATAATTGAGTTTCTCATTATTTATTTCTAATTTTTATGAGGAAGAAACTTTCTACTGTTATTGCAACTGAACTGTGTCATATTTGGAGGTAATAAATAAAAATTAATGCTATAAATTTATAATCTGTTGAAATTGGAGAATTATATTTCCATGATATTTGAACTCACCTATTTTCTTGGTTTATATGTTTTTGAAAGGGAAAATAATATATTTTTTTCATCTCATAAATATTCAAGTGAGCTACATAGGTTTTTTTGGAATATATGACTCAAGGATAATTAAAACCACTATAATATTAGGATCCAAGATTATCAAAAAGTGGATATATAATGGTAGTGTATACCTTCAATTATAGAATAATTATTGGTCATTGGGATTTAATTAAATAAAATCATCCTATTATAGATTTTTTCACTAGCATGGTATCATGGATTAAATAGACCAAAATGATTAACATACTACAGTATTTAAAAAATTCATGATATGTATTAGGGAAAGAATCAATTAAGGAATATTATTCAAATATAGTAAGGAATATGAAATTCCAGTCTTCTATGATGTTGATTATGGAAGTGACGTGGTAGACATAAAATAAACTAGTCAAGGTGTTATATTTATTAGTAACAAGGTTTTTGGGTTGTTGATAAAGGAGAAAGATATTAATTAATTAAACATAGTTGAAGAATAATATATAATAGTTAAAAAGGAATGTACTGTTGAGTCAAAATTTCCTTTTTAATTTTCTATTCCTTTTTGTTTTGGAAATCAAAAACTCTCTTTTAATTCATATGTTATTATATTAAAGGCGTATTATTAACATAATACCATTAAGATTTTCTATATGGATATGATAATAGTCATACCCAGTAAACTTCCAATAATGAATTTTTACTTGATTATCCTTTTGACTATGATTAAATTTTTCATCAGTCATGCCGATTACCATTCATATCGGTCATGACAATTACCATTCTCATAGGTCACACTAATTATAGTTTTCATCATACACACCATAAAATGTCATAAATATATAATAAACTATATTCATTGTTTTAGTATAAATTTTTTACTGATTTACTATTTAATTTTGTATTTTATCGGAAGAGCTATATTCTTTTCAAATACACATAAATCATAGTCAAAATTTTAGATTGGTCACACCACTTTAATGATCACTTTTTTATATTACCAGAAGAGACATATCATTATAATACACACTTTATATTATCTAGAAAACAACTTTGTATTGAAAAGGAAACTTCATAATCGAGTTAATGTCATGTTTTATTTCATTATTTTCATAAAAAAAACAATGTAATTGTTTCAATTATAAAATGAACATTGGAGTACCTTCTTTCCAAGTCCCTCTACGATTTCAAAAATAAATCTGAATTTTGGATCCAAAATATGATCATTGGGATGAAGGATATAAATTCTAGGTCATTTTTTCGAGCTCAAAACATTTAGAGGAACTGATACATTGCAAGATCTCTTCAAATATTTCTTCTTGTAAAGGCCTTAAAGTAATCAAGTTGTGAATAGATTTTTCAACATACTTGAAAAATTCAATTGATTTGTTTTGATTTGTGTAAAAATGATTATTCCTAAATACCATTGAGGGATTTCGAGTCTTGGAATACCAAAGGTGATGATAACCATATTGATCGTGGTGTTACAGGTATAGCAAGATAGACCCTTTTCATCATATCGAGGGCTTACCATAGTGTGTGTAAGAAAGACATTATTGAACGTATAAATCATGGGACCCTTATCCAAAGTTTTTAGATAACCTTATATTTTGGTAAAAATAATTGTATTCTAATACATTTACTTAACTTTCCAATGTTTTGTAATAAAAGGTAAATTTTATCTATATAATCATTTTCTATTATATACTATGTTCATCATATTTACTTTGATTATGATAAATTGTAATTACAGTTATATTGTGATTTCGATCTTTATAATTGTTCATTACGACTCTATATGCTATATGATAAAATCATTTCTTTTTTTATTTACTCTGATAATCATATCCATTGTGAATGTGATTCTTTCTAAGCATTTATGAGCATGATAAATTGTGGCATGTTGAATATGATTATTACAATCTAACTATGATAACTATCAGATCCAAGGGCTTGTCAGATTAATTGTTTTAATACATTTGAGCCTGTAAATAAAATTAGTTTAATTATATTAAACTTAATTTCAAAAATGAACTTTTTTTTAAATATATAATTCACCCCCCTAGTATATTTTCATCTGCATATACATGTGATTCTATATATCGATCATATAATTGGTATTAGCGTCAAGTCTCTATAATACTGATTTTTTATTTTAGTATCAAAGTAAGAATTATACTTCTTATAGATACTTTCTTGTTTTAATTTTTCTAGTTTTTCTATTTATTCTATAAATTGTTCGTTTATAAATACTTTTTACACAAAAGTGCATTGTGGAAAAAGAATTTTTGTATTATTTTGGAGATGGGAGGAATCAATGCTGGATCCATTGAAAATTTAAATCCCACAATAACACATATCTTTGATGGGAATGATTTTGAATACTATAGAGATAGAATACAGACCTTTTCTATCAATACCGGAGTTGATAAATTTGTATTACTTACTGGAGACTACAAAATACCTGAAAAATAAGTCAGAACTTTTAACAATCATGAGATGAAATAATATCAACTAAACTATAAGGTTTACAATACTTTGTTATGTTCTATTACCAGGAATATATACAACTAGATATCATCCTGTGAAGCATCTAATAGCATTCGGATGAAATTGGAAATCACTCATTATAGAACGTCTAAAGTCATTGAGACAAGAAGAGCTATGCTTAGAGTATATTATCATGGTTTTGTTTTTCCCAATGGAGAATCCCTATCTAAAGTTCAACAAAGATTCATGATAATTTTAAATATACTATAATCAATATAATTTAAAGGATTGGGTGATGAAATCCTTTTATACAAGTTTGTTGACACCATGTCGAATGAATGGGAATCGAAGAGAACATCAATTGATGAATCAAGGATTGTTACAAATGTTACTCAAGATGAATTATTTAAAAAATTATTTCAATATGACAATATATTAAAAATATATTTTGAGAATGAAAAGAAGAATAATTTAAGTGTTTATTTTACTACTACTTCTAATCAGATGAAATCTAAGACCCCTGAAAATATTGTGGTTTTTAAGTCCATAATGAAAAATAATGGTGTTCAGTTAGACACAAGTGATACAAATCATTTATACAATTAGTTATCCAATATTCCTATAAGGATGAAAAATATTTTTAGAAATAAGGAATTTCAATACAGATACAAGAAAACTAACAATAAGGATAAGAAATATTCTACAGTCACATGCTATTAATGCAAGAAATTGGGACACATTAGACCTGATTTTCCAATGCTGAAAAAGAAATAAAGAGAGGAAATAAATTCTTGTAGGAATCAAAAAAGATATCATAATCCCATGGGAAATAAAATTATATAATAAAATGACTCATGGAGTGCTAGTGGTGGTAATAATTTAGATGAATCCTTATATAATAAAACCTCTATATAGAATAATATTTGTCAAATTTCCAGAATACCTATTAAAAATCAATGCATTATGGGAAAGGTTCACACTGATGAATCCATAACCAATATTTCTTTAAGTAATAACTACCCTAATTAGAAAACTTATAAGTCTTTGGATGGATAATCATCCTCAAAATAGGATAATTTACCCACTTTTAAAGAATTATTTATATTTTCAAGGATTCTTGAAAATGATAATTTTATAATCAAAATGATACATGGAAAAGAAAACTCTAGAATATGTTTTAACAAATGAAGTATCAAATAATTCCAAATATTTAGATCATAAAACCTTATATTTTGAAACTATTTCAGAAAACATTATGGATTTAAATTTTTAAATGGATAAACATTCTGAGGATCTTGAAAAACTTGTTTCTGAGAAAAATGTTTCAGAGAAAATACTCAATTCTAAATCTAATACTATTGATGATAAGAATTTTTTCATTAGAATAAATTATGAAATATTTTCTCTTAAGAATATCTTATCAAAATTCACTACATTATATGATAATTTTTATAATATGTATTCACTAATTATTCCAGTAGAGGATAGTTCTGGAGTTGGTTACCCTCATTCGAAACCTATTTTTATCAATAACTTTTTTATTTCCAAAAGTGATCAATTATGAACTTAATTTTAATGCGGTGGACACTAGTAGAAACATTTTTCTATAAATAAAATTAAATATTGAGGATTTTATAAATACTATTTTTTAAAACAAATGTGTATTCCTAAGATTTTACTTTCTAAAAATAACAAATCCAGGAATGTTTGGATTCTGAAAACCTAACTATTTTGTTTTTAGGAATATAAAGAATGTATCAAAAATAATACATGGTACATGGAAAGTTGATGTTCTTGACATATGAGCTGTAATAAAAAATTACTTGGAAATATTATCAAAATTAAAGGTGGAAAATTACATTTCAGAGATAATTCTCAATGAAGGATTTTTATAATATGTAATATTGTTCTTCTTGGAAGATTTTTTATTTTAAATATTTTATTTTTTAAAGGTCTTAATCACAACCATATAATCATAATCCAATTATGTGATGAAGGTTACCTTGTCAATTTTAAGGATGGTAAATGTTTAGTACAAAATTATGTGGATGAATTCATTCTTTCTTCCCATTGACATGAGAATGTATACACACTCACCTTAGAAGGCCTTAGGAACCAAGACATACCTTTCCTTTTAGAAATGGAAGATCAATCTTGCTTATAGAATATAAGGTTAGGACATTGTAACCTTAGAAACATAGGTAAATTGAATAATAAATTACTTTTTGAGGATCTACCAGATCTTATATTTTATTATTTAAATGTTTGTGACCCTTGTCAATATGGCAAGAAACATAATTCAAGCTTTAAATGAATTAGTGAAGTCTCAAAAACTGGTGCATTATAGTTAGTGAACATGGATATTTTTGGTCCCATTTAAAATATAAGCATTGGAATAAAATACTAAGTATTTTTTCTTGGTTGATGAATACATTAGATTTACATGGGTCTATTTTCTAGAAAAGAAATATGAATCCATCCCATAATTTAAATCTTTTATCACCAAAGTTAAAAATTAGAAAAACCTTCCATTGACAACTATTCATAGTCACCATGGTGGAGAATTTGAAAATTTATATTTTGAAACTTTTTGTAGTAATAAAGGAATTACTCATAACGTTTTAGCTCCTAAAACTCCCAAAAATGGTGTTGTTAACAGAAGAAATCATATTCTTCAAGAGATAAAAATAACCATGTTGAGTGAATACACAATTTCTAAACATGTTTGGTATAAAGATATTAGTACTTATTATTATAATGTAAATAGAGTTTTTATCAGAAAATTTCTTAATAAAACACCTTTTGAGTTATTGATAGGATGGAAACTAGAGGTTTTATACATCAGAGTATTTGGATGCAAAGTATACATTTTGAATAAAAAAGGCGACTTACACAAATTCACACCCAAATGTGATGAAGGAATCCTTTTAGGCTATTCCACTACTTCTAAGGTATATAGAATTTTCAATAAAAACACTTGTACTATTTGGGAAAAAGTACGTGCATGATTTGATGAAAGTAATATTTTTTTAAGCAACCCCAACCTATATCTTGTGATGTCTTTTCCAAAATAGATTATCAGCCTTTGATGAAACACTCTTATAATAAGGATAATAATAAAGAAATTGTTTCAAAAGTTTTCACTCCAGAATACTTTGGTCATTATGTTTTTGAACATGTTTTACAAAACCCAAGCCACTTTTTTATTAAGAATAAACCCCATGATAATATCATTGGCGATGTAAATCAATTAGTAAATAATAGACATTCCGTGAGAAATATAAGTAGAAAATTTTTCTTTCCTTTCTCAATTCAAACCTATAACTCCTGATGAGGCTTTGGGTGATGAAGATTTGATAAAGCAATACAAGATAAACTAAATGAATTCAAAAGGAACAAAATATGGATCGTTGTTGAAAGGCCTAAATAAACCTCTGTAATTGGAGTAAAATGGGTCTTCAAAAATAAATATGATGATAATGTAATCATTATTAGGAATAAATAATGACTTATTAAAAAAGGTAATTGTCAACAAGAGGGAATATATTTTAATGAACCTATGCTTTGATATAAAGACTTCAATCTATTCATATTATACTACCCTTTACAGCATTCATTAATTTAAAAAAAATCGAATGGATGTGAAGTGTGCTTTCCTTAATTGATATGTTAAAGAAGATGTTTTTTTTGAACAACCTACTAGTATTGAAGATAAAAACATTATGAATGTGTTTACAAACTTAACAAAGCTTTATATGGACTTAAAAAATCCCCTAGAGCCTGGTATGATAGACTAACAAGATTTTTGTTAAAAAAACAATATTGTTAAGGTAAATTATGATCCAAATCTTTTCAAAAATAAATAGAACAGAAAATTGATTGTTAAAATTTATCTTGATGGCATTATATTTGGATCAACCAAGAAATCTTTAACTGATTATTTTTCAAATCTTATGAAATCTGAGTTTCAAATGAGTATGATCGGTGAGTTAACATTCTTTCTTGGATTTAAAATATCTCCAAAAACCTATGTAACCTATATATATCAATATAAGTATACTAAAGATCTTCTTAATAAGTATGGATATTACTATAATAAAAGTATTATTACTTCAATTGGTACCTCAAAAACCATTGATCTTGATGAAGCTGGAAAACCAGTGGATCATACTTCTTTTGGAGGTATGATAGTAAGCATACTATAATTAATAACTAGACATCAATATTTTATGTTTTCAATATGCGTATGTGTAATATATCAAGAAAATAAAAAATAATCCCTTTTAAAAGCTGTGAAACGAATTTCTCTCTATTTAAAAGGAACTATGGATTTGAGAATTTTGTATTCTTCTAGAAATGATTTTAAACTAAAACGTTTTTAGATGCTGACTTTGGGGGCTGTATAATGGTTAGAAAATGTACATCTATAATTTGTTATTTCTTTTGTGTTTAATTATTTTCTTGGTCTTCAAAAAACAACACTCAGTAGAACTTTCCACTGCAGAAGCTGAATATGTGGTAGCTAGAACCTATTGTACTCAGGTGTGGTGGATGCAACACACACTCACAGAATATGTCATGAGTATCACTAAAACATAGATACAATGTGGTAACGGAAGTTCCATTTAACTAACAAAAAACCTTTCACATCACTAAATGAAAAACACATAGATATTAGGCATCACATTCTTAGGGATCACATACTTAAAGGAGATATCATTTTACAATTTATCAAAATGCAAGAACAAATTCCAGATATATTTAAAAAACCACTACATTCCGATATATTTGAATACAATAAATAGATTCTAGGAATGATCACTGTAATGTAATAATTTTTATCTACTTCTTGTTTAAATTATCTCCTTACATTAAGTAACTCCTTTATAAAGGGTGAGTACATATGTTTTCTCTATTATAATTTATTTCAGCACAAAATATTTTCTAGCACAAGATATTTTTGGCACCAATAATTTCTGACACCAGCAATTTTTGGCACTAAAACTTTTTGGAAACTGAAATTGGTGGAACAATAAAATTTTATCAGCACCATAATTCTATAGGTACCAAGTATTTTATTTGAATCAAATAAATTTTATCAGCACTGGTTCATTTATCTTTTGTTTTATTTTTTGTTTCAAAGAAAAATCTATCAAAACAAACAACTCTAACATAAGATTATGAAGGATACAACTCCTTATACCCTTCAATTTTTTTAATACATCTATAATTGTTGGTATTTGTTTTAAAACCCTATCTAATTAATTTAGAATAATAAATTTTTTAACACCTCAAGATGTCATATATACCATTAAATATCCTTGATCTAATCTGAACCGTAGAAGATAAACGGTCATCATTCCCTCACCTATAAATAGGGACCCCAACCATATCCCACATCGATTATTTCAACTGTTATGGTGAAGACTTTCCGCTCTTCAAATCTCTATAACTGATACATTCAATACATAGAGTTTTCTAGTGCATTCATGTCTGAATCCTTAGTAACCACTCTAAAACAAATGGATTTGAATGATTACTCCAAGATGATGTTATTTCATGAAAGTATACTTACCAAATAATTCTATGACAAATATGATTCTTCGTTGAAAGGAATCATTCAATTCCAAGGATGGGAATCATTATGTGTGGACATGCTGAAATATCAAGATCAGATCATTTGAGATAAGGTAATTTAACTATATAGAACTGTGGTCATTGATGAAGGCAACCTGAAGGTATCTTTTCAAATATATGATAGTAAATTCGACATGTCAGCAAATAAATATGCACACTTTCTCAAAGTTTTGTACAAAGGTGCTGTGTTTTGTCCACTGTAGAAAATGCAAAAGAATTTGGGATATTTTGTAAAATAAAGGGCTTCAGAATCCCTATTTGAAATATATGATGAAAATAGAAAATATTATCATCTCTCAACTGATAATAAATTAATTTAACTTTCTATGGAATAGTTTTTAATACACAGAAGTGGTGAAAGATAAACCTTAATGTTTTAGATATCATGACTCTCGACTATCTCATCAAAGTGAGGAAGATCAAATTGATGGTTTACATCTTCGTAACCATCTGTAATCTCATGTATAATGGAATTAAATCTAAATTGATCATGTTCCTTGAAATACTTAGTATTTTTATTCATGATATTCATATGTTTTTTAACATCCCTTGTAACACCCAGATGTTTTTATGAAATATTTCTTAAAATAATGTTTATTATTTAATGGCTTGCATTGCACGCAATAATAAGTTTAACCGAAGCATGAGATTCCATTAATATAAAATGATTAATATAACCTAGCTGTTATGTTAGTGAGGATTAATATAACTAAATTTTGAATATATATATATATATGGTGAATTCTTGGGCTAGATATTATTTAAGAAAAATGTATATCAATTATATGTTGTATTAATAAATTTAGTAAATTACTATTAGTGAAATAAATTAATGAATTATATATGTTATATACTTAATAAAATATTTTTTCTATTCATCAAAAAGATATTTTTGTCATATAGTATGAATAAACCCTTTTTTTGTATAAAAACCTATATATTTTAAAAGGATGATTTTTCACCTTTTAATGGTAAACACATTTCAATTTAATATTTGGACACATTAATAATTTTAACATAAAAACATAAATATTTCCTTTTAATGTGGAATAAAAAATGTTATTTGGATAATTTTTTGATATTTTTTTATGACCTGAATGTTTTGATGAATAGTAAAAATACGCTAAATTTTAATTAGAAACAACATTTTTCATTGAGTTAATTTATATGGTTAAATTATATTTTATAATTTTTTAAATGTATTTATAGAATATATTTTTACAAATTAATATAATTTATTTCATTGGCATTAGTTTTTCCTTGAATTCAGATGTTAAAACATTTTAATCTTTTACAATATTTTAACTCTTAAAACATTTATTCTACTTTAAACAAAGGGATTAATTTCAAATTAACTACATAAAATTCTATGTTCTTAATTATGAAAAATGGATTCTGTATTTAAAATAATTATGTACAAATATTTCAAATAACTTTATTTTTAAGGGCATTATGAATAGTAACATTGGTAATTTTTATTAATATGGTAAAAGGGTAAATCAGGTAATTAAGGGTAAGAATAATATTATAAAATTACACTAACACTTGTATTATTATTATTAGATGAGTAATAATTGACCTAAATTATCCTTGTGTCAAAATGGTATCCATTGGAATCCACTTGGATTATATTAGAACATTTTATTTGTTTCATTTAAAGGAAAGTGAAATATGTATCAATCAAACTTTAATAACTAAATCATTTTTTTATATTAGGTTATACAGTATAAAAATTTGATCATAAATACTCATTTGAAATATGAATGTTTTTTATTTATCATGGTAATTTAATTATAATTTTTAGTAAATAAATAATTACATTAAAACTTATACATTAATGATGCAGAAATTAAATAATTGTTGAAAAATAAATAATATAGTTTTTATTAAAATTATAATAACCATTAAAATACCCCTAAACTTGATCAAATCTTATTGGTCAGGTATATATCGACCATAAAAATCCAAGAGTCAAGTTAATGGATATTTTCATCTTTATAGAAGGGATCCTGACACTTATACTATTTTATTTAAAGGGATGATAAACTTGTCACACTCATGTTTTAATTAATATAACATTTTTAATATTGGATTTTACAAAATATATATTCAACTAAATGTATTCTTCTGAAATATATTATAATTATCCTCATCATATAATTAATTTTAATTTTAATTCAATAAACAATTGTATTAAATAATTACATGAAACTGATGTTGTAATTATTCTATTTATAGAGATAACAAATAAGTGTTATTAAAAATATTAAAATAAATATAATTTGGGGTAATTATTAGGTATAATTAATTTTATAGATTTATTTGACATCGTGGGAATATAATAAAATATTTGGTTTGAAGTTAACTTGATATATTAATATTTTTAAAAATCAATGAATTGAATAGTGACAAAATTTACACTAATGAGTGTTTATCAAAATAAAGTTATATTAAAATACATACAATTCATTTAATTTTTTTAAAAAAAATATAGAATAATTATTATATTATATTACATGTTCTAAGGTATTCAATTTTAGTCTATGAGACATTAAATAAGTAAATATTTTACCCTTTTAATATTAAAATATTGTTAATCTTAATTAAAATTAAATTTAATAACTAAGTGTTAAATAAAATTATAATGTTTAAATTGTCATAGAAACTTGTATAAAATTTGTTGGTTGATGCTATTACAACCATATCTCATATTATATTCTATATTGGGATAGTTTGGAGGTTTTTGGATGGGGTTTTATTTTATTATAATTTAATATTTGTGAGATTCCCAAAATGCCCCTTAACTCAATTATAAAAGGGAACCTCCTCCCTAACCTCTTCACTATACTTTGAGCCTTAGAACTCATCCATACCCTATCCATTTCCATTATGAACTTACCTATAAACATTATAGAGGTTCTGGTCTTCTTTATAGACTAACTCTAGTCCTCTAAGTGGAGAGTTAGAGGAAGCACGTCGAAGAAGAAGTAATCTCCTCTACCGCTTCTTTCAACGTTTTTTCTTTTTATACTTCCAATTTATTAATTGTTTCATTATTAAGAAATAACTCCAGTACCAATTGTATAATTATATTTTATTATGAATATGAAACAACCATATTCCATCTTCTATCTATCCTATGAAAAAGGAAATTACCACGTGTGCATACGTATGGCTTACCATCTCCAAGCTATGGTGTAATCTGTTTTTCACCACCATCATACATGGATGGATATAATGATGGAAATAATAATTATTTATGATTATTAAAATATTATATGGATTATTTAACAACATATATACCATCCACTTTAATTTCATTCAACAGTTATGGGAACAATATCGTCGCTCTTGCATACGTACGGTGTACCGTCTCCATGATGCGATGTGATTTGTTCTACATGGTCTTTATTAGATCATGATTATATAAATGAATTGAACGAATAAATATGATATATATTATAATAGTACCATTATTTAAATGATATAACTATAAACTAATATGGATAATAAGATCTTATTCTACAAAACATGTATAAGAATATAAAGCAATTAATACCCATATGACGAGTAACAATGAAATATTACTAACAAACAGATGATAATATGACCGTATATGACATCATAATATGACTATGATTCAGTAATAAGTAAATAACATTATTTAAATCATTATATAGGAGTTTAAGATACATACTAAGCATATGATACCTAAGGTAAGGGATAATTTTTCAATCTCATTATTATCCAAGATTGATTATTCAAAAGTATTTATTGGGGTATATTTATCTTCCACATCCATGTTTCTTAAATATGTATCTCAAAATATTATTCCTTCTAAATTTTTTAAAATTCAATTTAACCCATTAGTTAATTTTTATTAAATTATATGAATGGAATCTTTTACCTTTTTCGGTACAAGGTACTTTTGACATTTCTTGAAAAAGTACAAGGGGAATGTTGTTTTTTAACTTATATGGCATCAATGGATTTTGACGCATTCATAAAGCCTTATTTCCATGATGCTTACCTTCTAATATTTCAAGATTATTTTCAATTAAATTAATTAATTTTAAAGATCTGTGACATTTGGATAAAGAAAACATATTTGAATAAGAAATGATACTTTCCTCAAGAATTAATTTCAAGTGTTTTATCAAAATTATTTTACATCTAAGATGACAATATTTTCCGGGTTATGTTTCAAGTATTTTTTCCCTATTATTTACATTGTTTTATTTTGTTTATGATTAAATGTTATTTATGAAGTCCATTTCTTTTATATGGATTATATTATGATTGAATTATGTTTATGAAACCTATTTTATTCATTGGGTTATGATAAATGATTTATTTTTATTTTGTAGCACACATAAGAATGATTTCATTATGATCTGGGTGGGACCTATATCTCCCTCCAATGCATTGGTTAAATATTTATATCTCATAATATATACATGATTTTAATGACAAGTAAAACCGGTTTAGTAATATGGGGTTGGAAAGCCAAGTAATACCTAGTTCAGTCGTGGAATTTGTCCACTGTGATGGTCTTGAATATGATCCTTTACTAATGTGAAATGATTTTATATGCTTGTGTGTATGAAAAAAAATTTCATGACTTTTGAGAATATTTTCATTGATTCGTTATGAACTTTTACGATTTATCCCATGACATTATATCATGATCTTTCATATACAGCATAATATTTTCAAATGTTATTTTATTATGTATTTTTATTTGATTGGTATCTTTTTTATTTACCCTTACTAAGCATACAAGCTCACTCTTTCTTATGTTTATTTTCCCCAGGTCATGAAGAAGGGTATTAAGTAAGATATTTTACAAAGGGGTCTAGTTATGATGAAATAAGTGGGAGATAATGAAGATGTCTTATGAACCAGTTTATTATGTTTACCCATTTTTAAAGACACTATACATATACAGTACTTTTTGGTTTTTAATGGATATTCTTCAATTTTGATGTAATGTATATATACGTAAAGTATGGGAAATTATAGTTGGTATCAGAGGAAAGGTATAGTTAACCAATGGAAACTGGGATGATAAAACCATAATAAGAAGCATAAGGATATGTGTAAGTATAGGTTACAATTCTAGTGTTTTAGAAATGATCATGAATAACTGAGGATAAAACCTAATTTGATGCTTTATTCTTGATTGTGTGGTTTTATAATTATGATTACTATTTCTTACACTATTAATCTTGCTTTTATTTAATGGATGTAACTCGAAGGAACTACGTTAATACTGAATGTGATGGACAATGAAGTGATTTTCCTCCTTAGTAACCAAATGTTATGGGAGATGGAATGAAAATTCATATATCTATACTCACATAACATTATCAAGCTATGTATAATGAGGGACATCCAATCAAGAAAAGGAGGGAACAACATTCTTTTGAGTCCTTTATGAGGCATATTCTGCCTTCCTTTAAGAGGTCTTCTGATCTATTAGTGGATGAATAATGTATCAGTACCACTGAAAAGATATTTTCAGTTGTCCAATGTTCATAACATGATAATGTCATCTTGGCACTCTATCATATAGTATGTGAAGCCGATAAATGGTGGAACCTTATTAAGAATATGAATAAAAATTATGAAATTGAATCCATGTAATGGGATGAGTTCAAGAACATGTTTTTCGATAAGTACTTTCCTCATATTCTTCAATCAAAGACGGAGAATGAGTTCCTTGAACTTAAGAAAATAGGATAATTAATCCATTGTTTCATACAAAGAAAATTTTAAAATACTTGCAAGTTATTCTTCTATAATTATTATCCAATTTGAGAGTAAAATTTATTTATTCTTTGGTGTCTTAAAACCATGTATATGAATGGAATTATCCACAATGGACTTTAACATCCATGGGGAAATCGTTCAATGTGCTCTCAAGGTTGAGATGGATATTGGAGTAGTCAATCAGTCTTATGGGTCTGATAAGAATAAAAAAATGGAATTCAAGGGAAAATCTAAAGACCATACTAAAAATAATATGAGTTTTCCCTTATGTTCAAATTGTGGAAAGAAACATGTTGGAGATTTTCATAAAGGGACTGGAAAATGCTTTAATTATTGAAGAGAATTTCATTAGGTGGTTGAATGTCGATGTGATGGGAAAAATGTTTCTAATGATGTGAATAGAGAAAAGGCAACAAAGAACACACCTCCTACACTTCAATGTTACAAGTATAAGTAAATGGGGCAATATTCCAATCAATTCTCTAATCCATGGGTTTTTTATGATGATCAATGTTCGTAAAAACTTAAGTCCAAAGACAAAGGCGAGTCACATGTGATCACTATCGGTGATGTGGAGTGTGATAATGATGTGGTTAAAGGTAAACTTATTATCCACTCTAAATAAGATAATTTCTTATTTGATTCTAGATCCACCAACTCTTTTATTTTTGAAGAATTTTCTAAGGGTATCACCTTATTAACTCAATGATTTAAAGTTTTGTTATATGTGACAACTTCTAATTGCACAATAGTCACATAAATAGTTTATAATTCTTCTCCTATTGAAGTTTGTGGGAAAGTTATTCTGGAAAATCATGTGATCTTTCCAAATGTGGAATTTGATGTGATTCTTGAACTGGATTGGATTTCTCTATATGGAGGTCATATCAATTTCCAAGGAAGGGAAGTCATATTTCATATTCTGGATCAATATATGATCATCTATCGATGCAATGATGAATATATCCTTCCATTATAAATTAAATCCATCTTATGGGTCTTGATTCCTATAAATAAAGGTTATCTATCTCAAATGGCTGGGGAGAAAATCACCATTAATAATACACCTATTGTATGGTATTTTGATGATGTATTTCTGGAATAATAGTTAGGTCTTCAAATGAATCATGAGGTTGATTTTTCCATAGAACTCATACTAGGTGATATACCTATTTCAAAGAAACGTTATAGAATGTCCCCAATTGAGTTTCAGGAGTTGAGGAAGAAATACCAAGAGAATCTTGACAAGGGATTCATATGACCTAGTGTCTCACCTTGGGTAGAACATGTCCTATTTTTTTAATAATAAGGATGAATCAATGAGACTCTACATTGATTATCAAGAACATAACAATATCACTATCAAGAATAAATATCCTCTTCCCACATTGATGAATTATTTGACTAACTACCAGAAGCTCAATAATTTTCCAAGATAGAAATTCATTCAGGATACCATCAATTAAAGTTCAAGAAGGAGAATATAACAAGGACGACATTCTATACAAGTTATGGACACTATGATTTTATAGTGATTTATTTTAGTCTTAGTAATTCCCCAGATATATTCATAGATCTAATGAATATATTTTTAGATACTATCTAGATCATTTTGTGGTATTATTTATAGATGATATTCTTTTCTATTCGAAGGTAAAGAAAGAACATTAATATCACATGAGAATTGTACTGAAGCCCCTGAGAAAGGATAATCTTTATGGAGAATTTACCAAGTGGGAATTTTGGATTCATAAATTATCATTTTTGTATAAAATAATCTCAATAGTGGGAATATCTATGTATCCATAAAAAATAGAAGATATTGAATGTTGGTCGAGACCAACAACGATAATTGAGATCTGAATATTCCCTGGTATGGATGGATATTATAGACGTTTTGTGAAATATTTTTCAGGATTATCTAATCCACTCACCAAGTTGACTTGGAATGGAGTTATGTTCATGTGGATGAAGGAATGTGAAGAGAATTTCAAAGATATAAAAATAAGGTTATCTTGTGCACCTATGATCACACTTCCTTGTAGTGGAGAAAGGTTTGTAATCTATTGTGATGCATCCATGAAGGGGTTGGGATGTGTTCTCATGAAAAATGAAATGGTGATATCTTATGACTCATGATAATTGACAACCCATGAGAAAAATTATCCAACTCCTTATTTATATTTATATATGGTAATTTTTTCATTAATGATATGGAGGCACAATCTCTTTTGTGAAAAGTGTGATACTTACATAGATCATAAAATTTTAAAGTATATTTTCACACAAAATAAGTTGAATATACACCTAAAAAGATGGTTGGAGTTGATTAAAGATTACGACGGCTCAATACATTACCCTTAGTAAAGTGAACAAGGTGGTAGATGCTTTGAGCCGAAAAGACCATGCTAGCCTATCCATGATGAGGATAACAAAAGATCCAATATTTATGGATTTTCAAAGGATTGATCTTGAGATTTTATAGAAAGGGGATAAATCTTTTCTTTATCAGATGAATTTTCACCCATATATACAAGTGAAGATTAGGGAGGTTTAGATCGAATATGTTGAGCTACAAAAGAAGGTGTGGCATGTTCCTAAATTAAACCTTGATTGTGATGGGATAATAAAGTTCATGAAATGTGTTTTTATTCCTCCCATACCAGAATTAAAGAGTGAGCTTCTGGATGAGGCTCATATTTCTTCATTCTATATTCATCCTAGAATCACAAAGATGTATAGGGACTTGAAAGATTATTTCTGGTGGGATGGCATGAAAAGGGATATTACATATTATGTATCTTGATGCTTGGTTTGTCAGAAAGTTAATGTTGAGAGGAAAAAGTATAAGGGGATGTTACAACCATTACCCATAATGTAATTCACATGGGAAAACACTACTATGGACTTTGTCGTCAGAATTCACAAAACATCTAAAGACCATAATGCTATATGGGTTATAGTTGATCACCTTACGAAGTCATCACACTTAATTTCTATTAGAGGGAAATTATCTCTTGATCATATATCCATGATTTATATAAATGAAGTGGTAAGATTTCATGGAGTACCACTTTCCATTCTATATAATTGGGATCTGAGGTTTACCTCAAAGTTTTGGTGAAGTCTTCCACAGGCTCTGGATACAAAGTTATGTTTCAGAACTTCTTATCATCCTCAGATAGATAGTTAGTCTGACTGGACAATTCAAACTCTAGAATACATTTTGAGATCTTTCTCTATGGATTTCAATGGTGGTTGGGATCAACACCTACCTTTGGTGAAATTTTCCTACCGTAAGATCTTTTACTCTAGTAATAATATGGCTTCTTATCAATCCCTCTATGGGAAGAAGTGCATAAATCCATCTTGTTGGGATGAAGTTTGTGAAAGAAACCTATTAATACCTGATATTTTTTATGAAATGGATGAAAAGGTTAGACTTATTCAACAAAACATAATAGAAGCTCAGAGTTGACAAAAATTTATGCTGACCACCGAAGAAAAGACATACAGTTTGAAGTGGGTGATAATGTGTTTCTAAAAATACCTCCTTGGAAGATAGTAATGAGATTTTAAAAGAAAAGAAATTAGAACCCAAGGTATATTGGTCCTTTTGAAATTCTAGATCGTGTTGGGATTGTAGCTTACCAGTTGGTGATTCCACCGAATCTCTCTAAAGTTCATGATGTGTTCCATGTATCTCTTCTTAAAAAGTATATACATGATCCTTCACATGTATTAATCTCATATGTCATACCATTTGATCATGATAATTATTATAAAGAACAACTGATAGAGATTCTAGATCAGAGCGAAAAAGTTCTATGAAACAAGACCACTCGCTTGGTTAAAGTTTTATAGAGGAACTGTCAGTTTGAGGAAGCTACGTTGGAACTTTAGGATATAATGAGGGAGAGGTGCCCTAAAATTGTTTTTCAAATGATTAATTTCTAGGGCGAAATTAAGTTTAAGGGCGGTAGAGTGTAACACACGTATGTTTTTATGAAATATTTATTCAAATAATTTTTATTCTTCAATAGCTTGCATTGCATGAAATCATGAGTTTAACTGAAACTTGAGATTCCCTTGATATAAAATGACCAATATAACCTAGATATTAGGTTATCGGGAATAAATATAACAAACTTTTGAATATATATATATATATGGTGAATTCTTTGGCTACCAATTATTTAAGAAAAATGTATATCAATTATATGTCGTATTAATAAATTGATATAATTACTATTAGGGAATGAAATTAATTAAATATACATATTATATAAAAAATAAAATATTTTTTATATTCATCAAATAGATATTTTTGTCATAGGGTATGAATGAACATTATTTTTTGTATAAAAACATATATATTTTAGAAGGATGATTTTCCACCTTTTAATGGAGAACCCCATTTAATTTAAGATTTTGACACATTAATAATTTCAATATGAAAAAATAAACATTTCCTTTTGAAGTGGGATATAAAATTATACTTTGGATAAATTTTTGATATTCTTCTGATAACCTGCATGTATTGATGAATAGTAAAAATATTCTAAATTTTCATAAAAAACGAATTTTTTTCATTGAGATAATTTATATGGTTAAATTATATTATTGAATGGTTTTAAAGTATCAATGGAATATATTTTTACCAATTAATATAATGGAGGTCATTGGAATTAATTTGACCTCAAATTCAGATGTAAAAAAATCAATCTTTTGCAATATTTTAACTTTTAAAACCCGTATTTTCATTTCAATAGCATGATTAATTTAAAATTAATTACTAAAAAATATGTGTTTTGAATTTTTAAAAATTTATTCCATATTTTGGATCATTAGGTATAAACTATTATATAGCTTTATTTTATTTTTAGGCATTATGAATAGTAACTTTGGTAATTGTTATTAATATGATAGAAGGGTAAATCAGGCAATTAAGGGTAAAATAATATTATAAAATTATACTAACACTTGTCTTAATATTATTGTATGAGTAAGATGCATCATACATCATCCTTGGGTGAAAATGGTATCCATTAGAACCAACTTGAATTAGATTAGGACATTTAATTTGTTTTATTTAAAGGAAAGTGAAATATGTTTCACTCAAACATTAATAAATAAATCAATTTTTTATAAAAGGTTATATAGTAGAAAAATTCTATCATAAATACTCATTTAAAAGATAAAAGTTTTTCAAATTTCATGGTAATTTAATTGTAATTTTTAAGAAATTAATAATTACTTTAATAGCTTATACATTAATGATGCAAAAATTATTCAATTTATGAAAAAGCAATAATATAGATTTTATTAAAATCGTAATACCATTTTAAAGACCCCAAAACTTGACCAAATATTATTGGTCAAGTATATCGCAGCAATAAGAGTCCAAGGGTAGAGTTATTTACCATTTGGAGATCAATATAAGGGATTGTGAAACCTATACTATTTTATTTTAAGTGATGATAAACTTGTCACACTCATGTTTTAATTAATATAACATTTTTAATATTGGATTTTACAGAATATGTATTCAAACACATGTATTCTTCTGAAATATTGTATAATTATCTTCATCATATATTTTTAATTTTTATTTTTATTCCATAAATAAATGTTGTAATTATTTTACTTATAGAGATAATAAATTAATGTTGTTAAAAATATTAAAATAAATATAATTTTGGCTAATTAATATTTCAAATAAATGTTCTAGATGACTTTGAGTTCTTAATAATAGAATAAAATATTTGGTTTGAATTTAACTTGATATCTTAATATTTTTAAAAAATAATGAATTGAATAATGTCAAAATTGATACTAATGAGTGTTTATCAAAATAATGTTTTATTAAAATAATTAAAAATATTTAATTTTTAAAAATATATATATATAATAGTTATGATATGGTATAAAATGTTCTAATTTATTAATATATGGTCTATTTGACATCATATATGTAAATATTTTACCCTTTTAATATTGAAATATTTTTTATCTTAATAAAAAATGAATGGATTAAGTATGTGTTAATTAAAATGATAATGTTTAAATTGGAATAATCGCTTTTATAAAATTTATTGTTTGATGAAATTACATCCCTATATCATATCATCTCAAGAATTTGTAAATTTAGGAGGTTTTTGGATGGGTTTTGATTATATTATAAATTAATATTTGTGACGTTTCCAAAAGTTCCCTTCGCCTCAATTATAAAAGGTAAACTCCTCCCCCACCTCTTCACTTATCATTGAGCCTTCAAACTTCTTAATACACTATCAATTTCCCTTATCATATTCCATGGTAACTTTATAGAGGTTTTTTTCTTCTTAAAAGACCAACTATAGTGCTCTAAGAAGAGAGTTAGAGGAAGCACGTCGAAGAAGAGGTAATATCCTCTAACAATTAATTCAAACTTATTTCTTCTTCTATTTCCTATTTATGAATTATTTCATTATTATGTAATAACTCCACTATCAATTATATATTTATATGTTATTATGAATATGGGACAACAATATTCCATCTTTTATCCTTCCTATGAAAATGGAAATCACCACGCGTGCGTACATACGACTTACCATCTCCACATCATGGTGTAATATGTTTTTACCACCATCATACTCAGATGGATATAATGATGTAAATAATAATTATATATGATTATTAAAACATTATATGGATTTCAAAACAACATATATTCCTCCCACTTTAATTTTATTTAATAATAATGGGAATAATATCATTACTCATTCGTACGTACGGCTTACAGTCTCCACAATGTGATGTGATTCATTCTACACGATATTCATTAAATCATGATTAGAAAAATGAATTGAATGAATAAATATGATATGTATTATACTAATATCATTATTTAAATTATATAACTATAACCTATGAAGGATAATGGGAACTTATTCAACAAAACATGCATAAGAATATAATGTAGTTAATACTCGAAAAATGAGAAACAATGAAATATTACTAAAAAACGGATGAGAATATGACCATATATGACATCATAAAAATTTCTATGATTCTAGAATAAGTCAATAACATTATTTAAATAATTATAAAGTAGTTTTTGATACATACAAAGCATATCTTACCTAATGGAATGGGTAATTTTTCAATCTCATTATAATCTGAGTTTGATTAATTGTAAGTATTTACTGGGGTATATTTATCATCCACGTCCATGTTTCTTATATATGGATATCAAAATTTTATTTTCCTATAATTTTTTAAATTCAATTTTACACATTGGTTATTTTTTATTAAATTATATGAATGGAATATTTGATCATTTTTTGTACGAGTTACATTTTGACTTTTCTATAAAAAGTATGAGGGGAATGTACTTTTTTAACTTATACGACATGAATGTTTGTTAGGATTTCTTGATTACTTATTTCCCTAAAGATTCCCATACAATCATTCAACATTATTTTCTATTAAATTTATTTATTTTAAAGTTGTGTGACATTTAGAGAAAAGAAAACATTTTTTAAGAAGAATGAAAAATATCTTAGAGAATTAATTTCAATTGTTTTATTAAAATTATTTTCCATAAAAGATGAAATTCATTGATAGGGTTATGTTTCAAGTATATTTTCCCTATTAGTTATATGGTTTGATTTTTTTATGATGAAATTTTATTTATGAAATCCTTTTGTTTTATATGGATTATGTTATAATGGAATGATGTTTATGAAACACATTTTATTTATTGGGTTGTGAAGAATGATTTATGGTTATTTTGTGGAACACGGAAGAATGATTTCATTTTGAGATGGGAGGTACCTATATCTCCCTCCAATTAATTGGGTAAATATTTATATCTAATTATATTGACATGACTATAATGATAGTAAAACCATTTTGGTAATATCGGGTTGGAAAGGCATGCAGTACCCAGTTTAGTAATGGCCTATGTCCGCAATGATGGTCTTGGAAAGGATCCTTGACTAATATGAAATGATTTTCTATGCTTATGTGTATTCCATAAAATTTCCTGAATTTTGGGAATATGTTCATTGATTCTTTATGAACGTTTATGATTTATTCCATGACATGATATCATGATCTTTCATATGCAGAATTAGATTTTTAAATTGTATGTTATTATGTATTATGATTTGATTGTTGTCTCCTTTATTAACATATCTAAGTATCTGAGATCAAATGTTCTTATGTTTCTCTTCCCCAGGTCATGAAGTAGGGTATTGAGTAAGATATTTCAAAAATGGGGTCTAGTTATGATGAATTAAGTGGGAGATGGCTAAGATGTCCTATGAGCCAATTCTTTATGCTTACTAATTTTCTAAATACATTATACATATACGGTCCTTTTTTGGTTTTGTAATGAATATTCTTCCATTTTGAAGTAATGTTTATGTATGTAATGCATAGTCTATTATATCCTTTAAGCATCGGTTCCAAGAAATTTGATAATCCTTTGGATTAGTGAAAATATAGTGAGAATAATGAAAATACATTTTTATCTAGAATCCAAAATGTTATTTAAGTATATTGAGGCCAAAAATCTAAAAGAAGTAGATGGTGGGAGTCAATGGATACCACAACAGTCAGTATCGATAGTTCCAAAATAAGAGAAGAATTAAAATCTGATTCAGTTTTACAAAAAAAGAATAAAAGTGTTTATCCTAAAAGGATGGATGAAAAGTACAGAAAAAAACATGATAATGGGAAAGAAGGAGATCCACAATTCAGTCTCTATCTAGCTGAAGCCATTCTATAAAGAATGTGGACTGAGGAAACCCTAAAATATAAAGACATGGAAAAGAAGCTGAAGAAAATGAAATCTAGTTCCTTTGATAAATATATCCTGATGAAAGTAATTGAAAGAGACAGTTCTAGTATAACTATTAATGATCAAATCCCTATTAAGACTATAATATCCTCTATTCATGACAAATGGTATATGATACAAAATGTTGAAGAGAAACCGGTTTATGCAAATGTATCCATATTAAATATCTCAAGAGAGCAAGGGGATACAATATTGAGACATATAGATGGATACGTTGATCTTGATGATGAAATAAGTGAATAGAAAGAATCAGAAGAAAAATAATCACAAGAAAAGAGTGTTCAAGAAAATCATGATACTAGAAATCAAGATGATCAATAGAAAAGGTCTCGATCTGATCATATACCTATGAAATCATTTGATACGACCTCATCCAGGATTCCTTCTCCAGAAAGAGAAATATAAAAAATCCATCTAGTCAATGTTATTCATAATTCAGATAAATAAAAACCAATAATAATTGATGCTAATCGGACTTAGGATTCCAATGAAGAAGCTACAATCCATAGTTTTTAACTTTCATAATACAAAGATACAGATTCGAATCAGTCTATATATTTGTAATGATACCAATATGTTTTTCATTCCTTGATAAGAATAGAAAATGAAATTCCCTCTATACCAAGAATATAATGCAATATAGACTTCATAGATGTCAATCAAAACAAGAGATCAAACTCAATTAATATTCAAAGGAGAACTCTAATGAAACTCAAGGTAGAGATAAATATCTTTGAATAAATCACCAAAGAGCATAAGAAGCCATGTAATGAAGAGTTGAAGTGGCCTTATAAGTCTGAGGAGAGAATAAAAACAGATGAATAATAAATTGAATACATTATAATGATTTTGAATAAATTATCATCAATATTCAATCAGTTCCAATGTGATACTTTAAAATAATTGAAAGTGGTTGGAGGAACAGGTGGAAGTTAGTCCATTGAGTTGAAAGTATTTAAGAATAAGATAAATTTAATTAAATCTGAAGTCACAATATTTTCTTATTTCAAGAATGAAATTTTCAAGATGAAAATTTAGAATATCTTGATAATTGATAGAATTCAGTTAGAAGAAAATAAAAATAAAGTGAATGAATTTAGAATTCATTCTTTAGAATAGGTCGCACAGTCTCAAGAACATAAACTACGTTCCCAGGACCAGATTTTTCTAGATCAAGAATAAACTCTTTAGGCTCAGAAATAATATCTTAACAAACTCTTGTAAGACCGGAAATAATTCAAAAAGATGAGGATATCATTTTTTGATATGATGAAGAAAGACAAGGAGAAAGAAAATGAAAATAAATGAACTTGTGTTGTATTGTTTTCAAAACATTATAGAATAAATTTGATATCTATATATCTTTTGATTGAATTTTGTCCATCACTTTGGGGATGAATGTTCTTTAAATTACTCTAGATAATAAAATACTCTATTTTATTATAAATTATATTTTTCTAACCCTTTTCAGGTACCAAAAGATCTTCCATATTACTTCTTGTAAAAAAAGGGGTAGATTGTTTTATATAGGGGGAGAAAAATCTCATCAAAGAGAATACCTTTGCAAAGGAGGATCATTTATTTTAGAATACTTTCTTTTTGGATTTTAATATCCTTAGGGGGAAGTTAATCATATTCAAATAATATACATAATAGTATTCAAAACTCAAATGGAGATAAGTATAAGTATTCTCTTTTGAATTTGAAATTTACATAATTTTATTTGTTTTTAAATCATGGTTTGTGATTTCCAAAAAGTGGTATATTATTGAGTCAAAAGACCCCTTTTGACTTTTCTATTCCATTTTGTTTTGGAAATCACAAAGTCTCTCTGAGTTCCTATATTATTGTATTAATGACTTATTCTTTACATCATAACATTATGATTTTCCATATGGTTACGATAATAATCATACCTACTAGTCCTTATTTAATTAAACATTACTTGATTTTCTTTTTGGCCTTGATTACATTTTCCATCGGTTGCGTTGATTAACATTCTCATCATTCATACCAATTACCAGTCTCAAAGGTCACGTCAATGATGGTTTTCATCATACACACCATTAAATGTCATATTTACAAGATAAACTATATTCATTATTTTAATATAAATTATTCTATTGATTTACTATTCACATTTGTATTTCATCAGAAGAGTCTCATTTTTTCATGCAATGATAAATATTAGTAAATGTTTTAAATTGGTCACACCGATTTATTGTTCACTTTTATATTTTAACGGAGGATACATATTCATTTCATACTCACTTTATCATATCCAGAAAAAAGATTTCTATTGAAAAGATAACATCTTAATTGAAACGATGTCGTGTAATCTGTTTTGATTTTCATAAAAAATGATATCATTTTTTCAGTTATAAAATTATCATTGGTTTTCTAGATATCCATGTCCCTTAGAGATTTCCTGATGAAACCTAACTGTTGGATCCAAAATTTGACCTTTGTGAAAAGTCTATGAATATCAAGTCATTTGTATGAACTCAGAACATTTGTATGAACTGAAACACTGCAAGATCTCTACCAAAATAGATTTGTGAAAAATCCTTGAACTGATAATGTTGTGAATATCTTGTATTACATTCTCTAAATCTTCAATAACTTTTTATTTCATTATGTGATGCTGATTGTATCTAAATACAATCGAGGGATTTTACGACTAGGAAGATTGAAGGTGTCGATCACCGTATTGAGTGAGGCCTTATGAGAATATAAATACATACATCGATCATCGTATCGAGGTCTTACCCTAGTTTGGCTAATACAAGCATTCGTGAAATTATAAATCAAGGGAACCTTATCTAAGTTTGTTGGATACCCTTCACTTTAGGTTAAAATAACTAGTTTCTTTTAAATATAACTTAATTTCCAATGTTTTTTAATAGAATGTTAATTATATATACATATTCATTTTCTATTGTATACTTTTTTCATCATAATTACTTTTATTGTGATAAATCACAATTACAATTATATTGTGATTATGATATTTACAATTATTTAGTATGATTCTATACACTATATGATAGCTTTTTTTTTATTTATTCTGATAATCATATCTATTGTGAATATGCTTCTTTCTATGCATTCATGAACACAGTAAACAGTGATGTATGGAATACTATCATAACTATATTATTACGATAAATATCAGATCCAACGCCATATCTGATTAATTTTTTTAATATAATATAGGTTTTGAATATGATTAGTTTAATTCTATTAAACAATGTTTCAAAAGAGAAAGTTTTTTTTAAAATATATGATTCACCCCCCCCCCCCACTTTTATATTTTCTTCTGAATATACATGTGATTCTATATATCGATCCTATATGTACTCACCTAATATAGAAGAGGAAAAAATTTGAAAACCATGTACAATTATTCAAAAACTAATGTTTATTTTCTATGTTAAAAACATTCATTGAGATCACCATGAATATAGTTCATAAAAAAAATAATAATCATATGGAGATAAAATATGATTTCATTTATAATTGTTTGAATAAGGGGTAGTTCAGTTAAAATATGTTGTGATATCATGAGTTGGGTGGATTATTGGTAAATCCCTTAGAGTAGTATAAATTTGAGAGACATAGGTTGAATATTGGTACTCAATAACCTACTCCCTTCCAAAGAGGTTTAGTAGAAACACTTCTCTATCCTTATTATAATTTTTCAGTATGATTAATTTTACTTATTTGGAGGACAAAAAATCATTAGAAATATATGAATAGTTTAGATACCAATCATTGGGAGTGTTTGACTACGAAATATAGTCACTTCTGGAACATATTCTAAACTTTTTTCATGTCGATGTGTTCTCTTTTTCCCAACACATATCCACAACCCCAATTGTATTGGGGAATGTATTTATCATGCATTATTAATTTTATTTATTTGTAAAATTTTATTTTTTATTTTATTTTGGCCTCTTTATACAAATATCTAATTTTTTTATTAAAGTGATAGAGAAAAGAAATGGACTGAAAGGTTGAAACCAAGGTTATAGAAAATTTTTAAATCTTTTAAAGGGTTTATTTATTTAATCTAATTTTTGGATTTTTGGATTTTTAACAAAATCATAAGTTATAGAATTTATGAACTGTTTTTTTAATATGGATCCAATGAAATTTCATGTGTTTGATTAAATTGGGATCATAAGATCACTGAATGTTTTTTTTAGAGAAATATATTTTTAGGTAATTTTTGGGAAATTCAGAAAAGTTCATGACTATAGATTTTATTTTAAACCCAAATTTCATTCATTGAACTAATATTTTGTCAATAATATGAACATAGAGTTAAAGAGGCCACATAAATTTACTATCATTTTTGTAGAGTTTATGGGGCTATAATATTTTCATGAAGTATAATATATAGTTCATTATTACTCATAATTTTTGCAAAGAAAAAAATATATTTCACCAGTATGTGCTTTGATTTTATGAAGCCATATCTATTTAATTAACACTAAAATAGTTTTTATGGAAGACTTGTAGAGATATTTAATGTGTGTATAGGTCATGTGATGAAAATATATTTCCATACATAGAGTTATGTTTCCTTCTTAAAAATTGATGATTCAAAGATTTCACAAGAGGGTGCATATATATTCATCGGGTATATGGTATTTTTCAGTCTTAGTATAGTATACCCTAAATCATATTCAAATAAAATCAAAAAAAATTCTCCATGTAGAATGTCTTCATATATGTATGAATAAAAAAATTTATTTTAAAAAGGAATCATATTTTTATATTGGTGGATATCATTAGTAATATTTTTTGAAATAATTTTTTTGATATTCCTAAAATTCATATTAAATTATCAATAAGAAATTTAAATATTAAAGTTGAATGAGTGTAGATTCATTATCTTCACCCCATAATAAGTTATGTGAATTAATGAGGATATTTTTATGGTATGTTCAATTTCAATAAAAAACATGATATGATTTTTATGTTAAAGACGATTGGTTGGAAGAAGTATTAGAGTTTATATAGGAGAGACTCAAATTTCATAACGAGTAGATTTTAAGAATGAGAATGTTGATTGAATTTTTATATAAAAAACTAGAGGACTCTAAGCATAGAGGATATTCTAAATATCTAAAATATGGCAGTATATAAAAGGGGCATTAAATAATGCTTCACATCAACGATTGTCTAATTTTTGATCAATCATAAGGAATTAAACAAAAACAACATCACTGTATCATTTTTTTTCATCGATGTTTATGATTAAAATATGCATGTTTTGAAATATTTTTGTTTCAACATCTTTAAAAGTTTATAATATAACTAGAAGAGTAATTTTACATGATATCGGTAGTGATCCTTTCTTGAATCCCAATATTATCCCTACAACATCAGGTTACAAACAAAGAACATCAACAAAACATTGGTGTATTCTTATTGGATTTTCCAATTTTTCAGTGAATTATGGACAATATCTACATCTATAATTTATTTCATGAATTAGTTTTTATGTGTGTGACTTTTATAATAAAATATATTTTTTACTTCTATTAATATAGGATCAAGATCATGGAATAGAAAATAATACTTCACTACAATTCACCACTCCTCTCTTAGTGTGTGATAATGTTTGGTTGCAATACCATATTTTTTTAATAAATTATAAAAAATTATATCGGAAAGTTTAAATATAACTGGATTATGTTAAAGGAGTTCATTTATAAAAAAGGTGATTCTAGAAGCTGTATCGGGATGTCACACTTATGGAATATATACTTATAAAAGGAGTAATAAGGATATAGAATTATCAATATATATATACTAGAATAACTAATTTTTTTGATACATTAAAGATAAATAAAAAGTAATTCCATAATATTATTTTTTAGATATATATGACTAAGATGAAGTGAATTTGGAATATTATAGGTGAAGGAAGATTTATATTTAGATGGATGAACTATTGAGATAACATAATCTCCTCAAAATTAGATATAAATAAAAACTATCATGTATCGTGGATATTTAGTAATAATAAGACAAATAATTGAAAATACATGATGAGTGATTATTTTTTTTTTATTCAAAATGGAATAAAATAAATTCTATAAACATATTGTTAAAGAAAAATAATTACATAATTATTTCTTGTGAAGGCCTCTGATGAATTTATAGAGGCATGATAATTAACAAATCCCCATGTAGGATGGACCTATGATTTAAATTTTTAAATGATAATTAAAAAGTTGAACCTTATATGTTCATAATAATAGCTAAGTTCATACCTAACTATTAAATAATGTAAGTGGGGGATCCACCGAAGTTGATGTAATAAATGTGTAGAATGATATTAGATAGTAATGTAATGGATGTAAACACTATAATTTGAAAAATAAATTTATAGAGTTGATTCTGATAAATAAAAACATAAATAGGAGTATAGTTAAACATTTAGGATTGTATATAGATATAATTTCCAATTCAGAATAGTTATAATAGTCAAAAAGTTAGAGCATAAGTGAAATATAGAAGATTCACTAATAAAAGAGTATAACTCTGTAAAATCAAGTGTCATAAAATAATTACACTAAGTTATATATAGAAATTATTTCAAGATGATAATTTACTTTGTATAGAAGATTTAAATTTAAAGGGAGTTGGAATTATGTGAGTCCATATGTTTAGAATCAATTAATATCAATAGCTATAAATACGAAATGTGAAAAAAATAATCATGACATTTTTTATCCATATAATTTCCCAGCCTAGATATCCCTTTATTTTACATCATTTTTATATTGTAAACATTACATTTAAAAAATAAACACAAAACCCCTTGAATATATGGTTTAGTGTCTTTGATGATTAGCTATGTATGAAACTAATTTTTTACCCTTGTCATCATTTACACATAATTGATCCATACTATACTCCTTAAAATACTTATAATTTGTTATAGTAATCTACATAATCTAGGGAAATTGAAACATAATGGGTGTTCCAATATTCCATGTAAGGGAAAACATAAGAAATAAAAATAGAATATCATAAGGGAATATATGGTGAGAATATTGCTATAATATGTAAAATTAGTAAAATCCATATCCAACAATAAAAAAATTATAAATCATGGAATATGAATTGGCATAACATAATACAAGAATCAAATGATTTTTGGGTAGTCAGTCAATAAACATGATCCATGAGATCATACCTCATTCATTATAATATACATTAAACTATGAAACATTATTCAACATTGTTTTATAAAATAATATAGGGAACATAACGTTTATTAGCCACACCTTCAGTTCCCATGATTATGAGAATCTACAAAAATACTCATTGATACAATATATCAAGAGATAAATACATTAAACCAATTCATTTGATGTTTATATTGGACCCCACCCATCATAATCCATGCATTTGAGTTCCATGTAAAAATCATTAACTTATCACATAATAAATAACCCATTTAAAGGAAGTGGGTTTCATTAAAAAGTTAATAAATTAAAATTGGAATAAAATGGGTGTTATTCATTGCATAAAAAATAACACATGGAATAAAATGTATTTGATATCATCTTCAAATAGAAACACAAAATGAAACTATTAATAATCATAAAAAATTCTTTCATGGAAGATAAAACGGTATCCAATGACGTTAGGTATATTTTTACTTAAATACGTATTTAATCAATTTAATAATGTGCATTGTATTTACAGCATATAGATAAATTTTATATGGTTAGGTAAATAATTTCCATAACCAATCGATGTATGGTATTTAGGATAAATCCTTTAAATCAAATTAATTAAAAAAATTTATTTCACATAAGAAGGAATTAGAAGAAGAATTATGGTTATACACCCAAAATGATGTATAAATACAAAGGAATTGTTGAATCATTTATCCAAAAGAAAAGGTTATTACATAATATTACTAGAGAAAGAATATGGATGATTATATTTTATAAATATCCTTGATAGAAATTAATACATGTCAAAGGAAAATTATTTAGATGAAAAATACTTTTTAGGAGTTTTAAGAAAATTACTTTGGAAATAATAAATATCCTTGATCTTTTAAAATAAATTAAAAAAATTATAAATGTTGGATAAAAATCATTTTTCATTCACAAACCATGAGAATGTAGATATAATGTTTCAAATAACATTATAATGGCTATATAAATCTGTTCTCCCATATAAAATGATAAAAATATATTCCATTTACACTTTACTGAAAATGAACCATATGTAAAATATAAAAATTTATCTAATTTTTTTTAAAAACATTAGGTATTATAAAATGACTTCAATCATTTATAAGGTCATTTGAAAATTTTTATGATAAATTGGGACATGGAAAAAAAGTGATGATTCTGACCACAAAATAAGAGATAAAATCATTTTCACTTAAAAGAAACACTTTATATAAAATATGATTCAATGGTAAATGATTTATCAAGGGAATAAATAATCATGAATGAATATACAATTGAAATTATGAGAGGTTTTATAAATAATAAAGATTACCAAGATATATTTTCTTTCAAAAACAAACCTTATTTTAAAAAAATATTATCAATGAATCTCTTTCAAATTTATTAATTTTTTGATAAAGTGTAATTGGTTACAAAAAATTATATAGTTATATTAATATCATTCATTAAAACATGGTGTTTTCCAAAAACAAAATTGGTATTATATACACCATATAAATATGAAGTAGTTGAACAATATTAAAACATGTCACAATGAAGAAATGTTGTGATGAAAATACCTTACCTTGTTTTCACACATAGTAGAATTCACAAAAACATCTCCTATGACAAACATAAATATAATAATCTCCAATTTTCATTACCATTTTATATAATTAATATTTTATAAAATTCATTTATAATTATTCACACTATTTATATTACTATTTATTACCTTCTTTTGATGTTTGGTGTGGGTAATATTACTCATTTTGAACTAGTTTCAGAATCATGGTGTTGTAATTCATTATAATAACAAATATAATCAATGAATGATCATTAATGTTACTTTATTGGATAAATAATAATTATATATGATTTCTAACCTTCATTTCATGAGAACTTCACTCATCATCTTAGAAGATTAAATAGACAAAAACATTTATCCAGTGATTTTTAAAATATGAAGGGTTTTTTCATAATTAATGATTTAAATATTGATGTATATTTTCTAGCATAAAAAATATGTATTATATACATATTTCATCATATAATTCTAGTAATTAATATTTTAATATCATCAATGATATAATTTACAAGCATTGTTCATAGTGGTTTTCAAATCATCGCAAACATTAACATACCATGCTTTATGGATAGTTATGAGGTGATTTCACTAATATTTCATTACAAAGTTAATATAATTATATAATTTTGTGTTTATTTATATGATATATTAGAATTAATAATGAGTCAAAAGAATATTTAATGGATATTAAAATATGATATAATTAGAATTAAATAATTTCATCTTAATATGCTTATTTTAAACAATTGAATTAAGGATAATCATTTGTTGATCATGTCATTAATAAGATATAAATTTTTCCATTACTAAACATTAATTATAAAAATAAAAAATATCCATTAAACTCATTATCATGAACATCCATCTAAATTTCTGATGAAATAAGAAATTGAAATCCATCATCCCAAGGATGTGTTATTCTAAACGTGCTCATGGTCAACGATTTCAATTTCCATAGAACGAGAGAAATGAATAATATTTTTTATAATTTATGAATATAAAACATGTTATAAATATTTCACTTATTTATTAAATTCAACATTATATCCATATATATGTGGGGGTTAAGGTAAATGAAACATGACTTTTTTGGAGCTGGTAGTCCGCACAGACATGAATGTTGCTATTTCTTTTCTTGGGGAAATGGTGAAAGGATGATTAAAGATTATTCCAATAGCTTAATAAAATTAATTATGTAACAGTTTCAATATCATTAAATAGTAATTTAAAAATTATAATTGGAAATAAATTATTGAAAGGAAATTAGCTATGTCAAAATTATTACTCATGTTGTGTACTTTTATATTTTCATAGAAGATCCCTGGGAAATGGATGTAATGAGCTATTCAATTGTTAAAAGAAGTTTAGTAGAGTTATATTGGATTCTATAAAAAGTAAAAAAGGGAAGTTTTGTAGTGTGAAACCAATTTTTTAGCAACACCTTGACATGGTGGAGACATGCCCTTTTTTAAGTTGTAAGAATGGTATTTATTAAAATATTTCATCTTAATACAAAGGGAGAACACGTTAAACATGAATGTGGAACCAAAATTAATAAATAATTGAGTGGTTAAGATATATGGTACATCATCACATCACAAACTCAATTAGAAACATTTTTTTCATTTTTAAATCCCTTTAACACTTGAATTATTACATTTATTATTTTAGCTTTTATAATGTCAACTAGTTTTTACCTAATGTAAAATAATCATTATGCATAAATATAAGGTTTTCATTATTAGAATATTTTGACACAACTATTCTTAATTTTTAATTCATTTCATGTTTTTAATATTTAAATGTTTTCAAAAATAATTTTAAAATAAAATTATATAATATTTTAAAAAAAAATTTTAGAAAATATTACTTATGTTCTAAAATATAAAATATAGGTTTTTAAATTAAAATAAATATTTTTAAAATTATAAAGGAACTTTTAAAAAAAATTGTTTTATAGTAATGTTTCATGAAATTTAAATTCATATTTATATACTAAAAATTTCATAAAATCAAGGTTATTTGTAAAAATGGTAGTTTCACTATTCACAAAAAAAGTTTTTCTATTTACAATTTTTATAAAAATTAAAAATAAAAAAAATCAAACTATATATTAAATAACTAATTACATTTATCAAATTTAATTTATAAAATTTATATATTTATTTACATAAATAAAGAGAAAAATAAAAAATATCATTTTTTATTAAAAATGAATTCTTAAACATCAAGTTTCATTATTTGTATTTTGTATAAATTTATTAATAATTTGGTGTAGAACTAATTATTTAAAAAATAAAATATTACCAATAATATTTTAATTTAAATGTGATAAATTTAAAAATGTATGTAATATACACTACCCTATTTACCATTGTTCTTCAGAACGCATACATTTTTAAAATATTAATCAACGAGAATTATAATATATAACTATTTCAACTGATTATTATCCATTAATATAATAATGCTTTTATTACTCACGTACTTCTGGTTCGTTTTATTCAATTGTTGTGCTATTTTGGTGGTGATTTTAAAGAAGTATATTCATGATTGTATTAACAAAAACCATCCAAAATATCTGGTTTTTACATTCTCCACTCATAAATAAATTGAATCCTCGAATTTTTAATTTTTCCTAACTAATAAAATTATTAGAGGGTATTCATAACATAATCATAATTCAGGATATTACATCTAATAGGACATTGATGTGGCCTTTAAAACACATGTTTTTCGACATCTTCTTAATTAATTTTTAATGATTTACTTAATTATTTAATCACATTATGTTAAATATTTGTACTTTTGTATTTTTATAATTAAATTTGTCAAAAATTCACTTTTTATAACATTTTTGTAATTTTGGCCCTTAAAATAATTGATTTATTCTTTATGTGTTTCTAATATAACTAATTTTCAATTTATTTTAATTAAATCCTTATTTCTTTATTTTATTTAACTTATTATTATTATTAATCATTGAGTTTTCTAATTAATTTAATTTTAATTTTTAATGTTATATAAAACTTAGCTCAGCATGCTAGACTACCGGTAGCTTAGCTACCGATAGAAGGTTACCGATACACTCTATCGGTGACTCTTCCTCTATCAGTGACTCTGCCTCTATCGGTGACTCTGCCTCTATCGGTGACCCTTGCCACCGATACTCATTTCTACTGGTAAGCACTTTAATTTTTATAAGCAACGGTGAGTATTTAGTTAGGTTTATTTAATTCTACTTAACTTTATAATAGTCAATATCTATTAAAAAAATCATTTAATCAACAAAATCCTATTAAATTAATTTAGAATTTGTTTTTATTAATTAATCTTTCAATTAAGTTACATTAGAATAGGTCAATTTTATTATTTTATGTGTTTAATAACCTGCTAGTCATTTAAGTAAGATATGTCTGCTTTTTAATTAATTAAAATTGTTCTCTTTTAATTATATGTGTTCAAATAGTTATTTAATTAATCGATTTGGAGTTATTAAGCATTAATTATATTATTTTACATATGTAGATTGGGTATTAATTCAATTTTATTTTGTTTTTGTCTACTGTTGAGGTAGACGAGCGTTGGTCGTGACTTATATGGGTCACTGTTGTTTTTCATTACTGCTACTTTGTAATTTGCATGTTATTCTTAATTTTAATTTATTATTAATTTAGTTTAATAGGTATTTAGTTTTTAATTTAAGTTTTGTCAGTTAATAAAATTAATGTTTTAAAGGTTAATTAAATTTCTGTTTTAATTAATGGTTTTTAGCATTATTTTAATTAATTATTTTATTTTATTTTTTTTAGTTCATTTGAGTTTTAATTTTATGTTTAATTATTGTGTTTTTAAAAAAAAAATCACTGTTAGTTTTCTTTCAGAGACCATCTCACCGTTTGCATCTTACCTGTAACCTTCATTTTTTTTTTTTGCTAACGGTGAGCTAATTTATATTCCTAACAGTGGTCCGCAACTACTATTTTACCGGTAACCTCTTCTTTTTAATTTGTAACGGTGACCCTTTAAATTTTTCTATCGGTAAACTCCCACGCCATAGCTTCCCTTTGATTTTTCACGTAACGGTGACCCCCGCCTCACTTCTCCTCTAAACCCCACCATTATCTCCTTTTCAATCCTCACCATTAGCACATTTCTTTCCTCACCGTTATCTTGTTCCTCACGGTTTTCTACCTCACGGTTAGTCCCTTTTTCCCTTTTACTTACACAACTACTCTCATCCTCATTGATCCGTCAATCTTCCTTTTCCACAGCAACCACCACATCATTATCACAATTTCCAGTCCACCGCTTGAAGGTGGAGAGAACCCTTTAGGCTGCTGCTGTTCATCCGAAGGAAGCCGCGCCATTTGCTGGAGGTCGCGCCATTGTTGGACTGGGTGAAGATGTGCTGAAGGAGAGATGCCACACCGTTTTGTGAAGCAGGGTGTCTTAGGCGAGAAAGATCTGTTGCTGCGTTGCTGTAAGATGAGGCCGTCGATTTTCAGGAGAGAGCTTAAGGCGTTACTGGTGCGTCTCCTGGAGTCAAGGTTCATTCAAGGGACTTAAACATGTCCAGGTTCATCCAACTAACTCATCCGGAGTTAGTTACGAGGGAAAAACTCGTGCGACCTGATGGTCACGAATAAATGGACATTTTGAAGTACGTGGGTGAAGAATATTCCAAGTCGGTGGAAATGGAGAAGTGACATGCAATGTATGATAGCAGAGTACTTAAGCAGAGCAAGCATCTTTCTTTAGTGGGACTGGGGAGACTCTCATTCGACATTCCACAACCACAACCATTCTAGAGCAAAGATTCCGAGGAGCAGTACTGGTGACGAGCAAGAGATCGAGGAGTCCGAAGGCAGAGTGTTGTTTTGGGAGTTCTTCTTCCCTCTGTTCTTTATTTTTGTACTCTGTTTTTGGAATGTTTTTCACTTATTTAAATAGTATGATCAAAGATTTAACTTTCTTAGCTCGTGAATTTTAAAGCCTCCTGGTTATGTTATTCAAATCTTCATTTGCTTATCTTTTACCAAATTAGAATCAGTTGGTGAGACTGATTCTATTTCTAATATTTTAATCGTTCACACTTCAATGATTTCAATTTCAATTCAAATTCGACTGGCGAGGTTGTGTTTGAATGAAACTTCCAGAACAATAATGTCATTAACTTTGGAAATTTATGGCGAGTTTATTTCCAAATGTTATCTTTTTAAAACCTTATTGCAGTTCGATTAAGTTTTGGTGTGGCGAATTCCAAAGCCTAATCCCCTGTCTGTTGAGTTTCCTAGCAAGGGAAATTCTTCAGTCTTTCTAGAAGTTTTATTCAGTTGTAAGCTGTGGAGAGAACATCCATTCGAACTAGTAGTTTAGAATTCCTGAGTACTTTGTTGATCTCACATCCTTTTCTTGCTGCCTTATATTAGTATATTGTAATTCTATAGTGTATCATACTTAGTGTTAATTTTAGTTTCTATAAAAAACTTGTTTGGTCGCCCTATTTCAACTTCATTTCAATAAAAAAAGTAAAAAAGATGTTTTCCCCACTGCTGACAATAGTGGGGGTTTAAAGTTTTAAAACCTTAGAAATCAATCCTCTGCCTTCTCTGTGGATCGACCCTCCACTGCTGTACTAGTGTAGGAGTATAAATGTAATTTTGAGGGCCATGATGACCTCCAGCTGATTCAAAATTTGGCGCCGTTTCCGGGGAAGGCACGCACTGAGAGTTTAGGGTTTCAAAAAAAATTAAAAAAATTAAAAAAAATCATTTAAAAAAACTGTTGTAAAAACAAACTACTTTGAACTGTATCTGCTACTTTTTTTGTTTTGAAAATATAAATCTGCTTCACAGAGAACTGTTGTGTGTTTAAGCTCATCTAATTTTGAATTAAAAATGGATGTTAATCAGAATTGGAATCAACTGGTACCTCACTGTGTTTGTTGTGGTGATTATGGACATACTGCTTGGTAGTGTGTCTATAACCAGCCACAACAAGATGTATACACTGATGAAAATGAACAATGTGAGTTTAGTCCTATCACCCTATCTAAAATTGAATTAATTGATTCTAAACTAGATGCTAGGGTGGAACAAATTAATAATTGGTTAACTCAAACCCATGAAATTCAACTTAAAGATTCTCAAGAGCGAGATCAGAAAATGAAAAGATTACAAAATATGCTTTTGGAATTACAATAGAGGGTTAAAGAACAAGAAGAATTTGAAGAAAAAGAAAACGAAAATGTGTATAAAAGATTTGAAAATCATGTTGAAGAGGAGAGTGACTGTGAAATTGGGCAACAAAACTTCCATTTTGAAAAATCTGACACTGTTGAACCTAATCTGGAAATAACCAGCTCACTGAATCAAGAGAATAATATTGAAAACCACAAAAAGAGCTTTAATGGTGTTAAGTTGGACGATTTTGAAACTGAATTAAAACAGATTGAAAAAGATAGCCCAGTTCTTTTCATAATTCCTACATTAGAGAAAAATCACTGTTTTAGGAGTTTTGAGAATGAGGTCACTCGGGTTGAAGATATACTTGAAACTAAAAATTTGAATGGTAAAAACTCTTCACCCAAAATTTCTGAAATTCTGAACATTGTGCCTGAACTGGATATTGGGTACACTTTGAAAGAGAACCTTAAGCTGGAAATCACAGAATTTCAAATATTTGAACCTAAATTGAAAAATTCTCTTTCATGTTTTGAAACTCCAAACCCAATAATTCCTGAAAAGATTTTTTATGATGATGAGAATGAGGGAATGATGTTTGAAGAAAGTTTAAATGATGAGATTTAACCTCCATGTTCTTGGATTGATTGTTCTATTAAAACTAAGTGTATTGAATTAGAAAATAGTGTTGATATACATGGGAGTAAATGTTTAAATTTGAACAATCTAGAACATGACATTATTGAAGCTGAATTGAACATTTCTTCCCCTGAACTTAACTTTCTAGAACACACTACAGACATGGTTTTAGAAAGTGAGACTTTTGAACTTGAACATGAAAGAGAGGTTGAGCACACACTTGATCTAGGCAGAGTTGATTTGATAGGAGCAGTAGATGTTCAATGTGAGTTAACATATGGGGATCTTTTGGAAGAGATTTATAACATTGTTAGAGCTAAACCTGTTAGTGGAAACATAAATTATCTTCCTTGTCAGTCACTTACATCTTCATTTGTGAAGGGTGCAAAAGATCATCATGATACTGATAGTAGTCTAGAGGGAGACATAGAATTGAGTTCCAATGCTCATGATTCTATTCAGAACTTTATTGAATCCCCTTTTGAACCTACTATTCAGTATTCACCCACAAGCACCCTTGAATTTGAACCTGTGAGTGTTGAAGTTGAGAGATAAAGCCATGAAAATAATTTCATACCCTTTGAATCACCTAGTACTATGTTTTCCCTTCATCTGAACTCAAATCTTGATAACTCTGAAACAATTCTGGAAGTGTACAACACTATACCCATTACTGTTAAAGGGTGTTACTTAGGGATTATTTTAGGCTATGATAATTTATTTGTTGTTGTATTGAGTCTTGAAGCCCACAATTTTCACTGTTCTGTTAAAGATAATTGGGCCAAACATATGTGTTGGTTCCTACTGAGGAAACCAAATCCTCCTAGTGACTACGGTTAGTTGCTAGGTGAGTCTGGCTGGGGACTTTAAACCTAGCGCTGCATGGGAGGCAACCCATGGTTTTTGTTTGGTTTATAAATAAAAATTTTTGATTAAATAAAGTCTAACTGAAGACTTAAAAATCAGTGCTTCATGGGAGTCAACCCATGCATCTTCTTTGTTTTCATTTTTTTACTCTTTTTACTTAGAATAATGTGCAGCTTTGCATTCTTATATATGCTCTGTTTTTGCTGGATACATGTCCCTAGTTTATATACTTTGTGTTTCTAGGAATGCTGCTGCTATCATCTAAATAGTGGAATTTCCATGCTGGAGGTTTAATGAAGACACTTCATTTCAGGGAAGTTTTCACTTTCTGCATTTATTTTCTGCTTCTGTGTGATTTAATAAATTCTATTTGTTTTAAAAAATTCTGTTGCATGTCACTGTATTAGAGGGAGGAAATTTTTTTCTTGTACCTCATTTTTAGAATATGTAGCTCATTGATAAAATCATACCACTACTTGAACTTAAGTGTGGGGGGGTACATGTAGGCTGTCAATTTGTTCAATGAGCATGTTTTTTCTGCTAAGTGTTGTAGCACGCATCATTCTGCTTTATTGAAAACCCATTTGAACCCAATCTGTTAACATTCTACACCCTTTTCATTGTTCACCCACAAGAGTTACCTGAAATTGTTTGAACTACATTGAAAATTTTTATTACTAGACATAAATGTTTATGTAGATGCTTGGATTTGAACCTGGTGTTTATTTATTCATTGTGGCAAACAACACTATCTTTGAACTTCATTGGGAACCTTTATACATGTCATATATCTACTAAATTGAAAATCTGTTTTGAACCATAATTGATTAACTGTTCTTCCCTATATTTAGAAGTCAACTTTGGGGACAAAGTTGGGTTTTAAGTGTGGGGGAGGGGGTCAATTCATGACTGTGCTAAACTGTGTTTAATTGTAATGCTCATCAATTCCCACTGCTTTTAAACTTTTTTTCAAAAAATTGTAAAAAATTTTAAAAACTTATTTCACAATTGTAGGCTTTACACTGCACTCAATTGAGTCTTGCCTTAGAATGGTGCTTTATTGGAAGTTGAGTCTTGCTTTGAGTCTGAAATGAGTGTTGGTGGATGATTGCTGAGTGGAACTGTTTAGTGGTTTAATGAATTTTGGTTTGGAACTTCTTTTGAGAGTGATATGGGAAACCTTTTAGTGGATTTAATATCATAATTTCATCTACTGGAAGTTTTACTTTTATCCGAGGAGCCTTTTCATTCTTTTAATTTATAAAAATGATCACTTATATTGAGTCAATTTAAATGGTTTTTATATAAATCCATTGTAACTGGAGTAATACTGGGCATCTGGGATCCCATGGTGAATCTCTGAGACCTTAGATACTGGGTGCGTTTCTGTTTACAATAAGCCCTCTTTAAACCTTTAATAAGTGCATTGCACAGTGCTTGGCACAAATTACATGGCTTGGGAAAAATAAATTAAGTGTCTAAGGTCAAAAATGAATTCATTAAGGTGAGGGGAATGATGAACTCCAGATGAAGAAGGGGACAACTACTTTATATTGGAGTCATTTGGGTTGTATTAATAATGTGATTTCAAAAAAAACAAAAAAATCTATGTTTTATTTTGGAACCAAGGGGATTAGTCAAAGTACAAAGTTCCTTTTGTTAAGGTTTTGATTCCACTTTCATTTTACGTTTTATCACTCTTGAATTTAGAAACTGAGCTTGAATTGAAGTGAGTCACTAGGCAGAGTCATATATGAAGCAGGACACCTTCATTTATGGATGATTCATGGTTTACATGAGTTCCCTTTGAGTAGTGGTTCTAGGCGAGACTTCATTTGAGATATGTTTTCAATAGCCTAATCACACTTTTTGAGTCCTCGGTTGAAATTTTTCTGAACATAGTTGATTTGTATAGCTCACATATTTTCAAAGATAATAAAGCATGGGATTGTTTGAGGACAAACAATGCTTAAGTGTGGGGGAATTTGATGTGTCCTTTAAAACACATGTTTTTCCACATCTTCTTACTTAATTTTTAATGATTTACTTAATTGTTTAATCACTTTTTGTTAAATATTTTTACTTTTGTATTTTTATAATTAAATTTGTCAAACATTCACTTTTTATAACATTTTATGTAATTTTGGCCCTTAAAATAGTTGATTTATTCTTTAGGTGTTTCTAATATAACTAATTTTCAATTTTTTTTAATTAAATCCTTATTTGTTTATTTTATTTAACTTATTATTATTATTAATCATTGAGTTTTCTAATTAATTTAATTTTAATTTTTAATTTTATATAAAACTTAGCTCGGAATGCCAGACTGCCGGTAGCTTAGCTACCGATAGCAGGTTACCGATACACTCTATCAGTGACTCTACCTCTATCAGTGACTCTGCCTCTATCGGTGACTCTGCCTTTACCGGTGACTCTGCCTCTATCAGTGACCCTTTCCACCGATACTCATTTCTACTGGTAAGCACTTTAATTTTTATAAGCAACAGTGAGTATTTAGTTAGGTTAATTTAATTCTGATTAACTTTATAATAGTCAATATCTATTAAAACAATCATTTAATCAATAAAATCCTATTAAATTAATTTAGACATTGTTTTTATTAATTAATCTTTCAATTAAGTAACATTAGAATAGGTTAATTTTATTATTTTATGTGTTTAATCACCTGCTAGTCATTTAGGTAAGTTATGTGTGCTTTTTAATTAATTTAAATTGTTCGCATTTAATTATATGTGTTCAAATAGTTATTTAATTAATCAATTTGTAGTTATTAAGCATTAATTATATTATTTTACATATGCAGATTGGGTATTAATTCAATTTTATTTTGTTTTAGTCTACTGTTGAGGTAGACGAGCATTGGTCGTGACTTATATGGGTCACTATTGTTTTTCATTACTGCTACTTTGTAATTTGCATGTTATTCTAAATTTTAATTAATTATTACTTTAGTTTAATAGGTATTTAGTTTTTAATTTAAGTTTTGTCAGTTGATAAAATTAATGTTTTAAAGGTTAATTAAATTTCTGTTTTAATTAATGGTTTTTAGCATTATTTTAATTAATTATTTTATTTTATTTTTTTTAGTTCATTTAAGTTTTAATTTTATGTTTAATTATTGTTTTTTTTTTAAAAATCACTGTTAGTTTTCTTTCGGTTACCGTCTCACCGTTTGCATCTTACCGGTAACCTTCATATTTTTTTTGCTAACGGTGAGCTTTTATTTGAATGGTGTAACATTGAGTATTCTAATTTCATTATCGGTGACCTGCTGATTTTTCTTGCTAACGGTGAGCTCATTTATATGCCTAACAGTGGTCCGCAACTATTATTTTACCGGTAACCTCTTCTTTTTAATTTGTAACGGTGACCCTTTAAATTTTTCTATCGGTAACCTCCCACACCACAGCTTCCCTTTGATTTTTCACGTAACGGTGACCCCCGCCTCACTTCTCCTCTAAACCTCACCGTTATCTACTTTTCAAACCTCACCATTAGCGCATTTCTTTCCTCACCATTATCTTGTTCCTCACGGGTTTCTACCTCACTGTTAGTCCCTTTTTCCCTTTTACTTACACAACTACTCTCATCCTCACTGATCCATCAATCTTCCTTTTCCACAGCAACCACCACATCATCATCACAATTTCCAGTCCACCGCTTGAAGGTGGAGAGAACCCTTTAGGATGCTTCTGTTCTTCTGAAGGAAGCCACACCATTTTCTGGAGGTCGCGCCATTGCTGTACTGGGTGAAGATGTGCTGAAGGAGAGCTGCAGCACCGTTTTGTGAAGCAGGGTGTCTGAGTCGAGCAAGATCCATTGCTGCATTGCCGTAAGATGAGGCCATCATTTTTCAGGAGAGAGCTTAAGGCGTTGTTGGTGCGTCTCCTGGAGTCTAGGTTCATTCAAGGGACTTAAACATGTCCAGGTTCATCCAACTAACTCATCCAGAGTGAGTTACAAGGGAAAAACTCGCGCGACATGCCGGTCACGAAAAAATGGACATTTTGAAGTACGTGGGTGAAGAACATTCAAAGTCGGTGGAAATGGAGCAGTGACATGCAATGTATGATAGCAGAGTACTTAAACAGAGCAAGCAGCTTTCTTTAGTGGGACTGGGGAGACTCTCATTCGACATTCCACGACCACATCCATTCGAGAGCGAAGACTCTGAGGAGCAGTACTTGTGACGAGCAGGAGACTGAGGAGTCTGAAGGCAGAGTGTTGCTTTGGGAGTTCTTCTACCCTCTGTTCTTTATTTTTGTACTCTGTTTTTGTAATGTTTTTCACCTCTCTAATCAGTATGATCAAAGTTTTAACTTTCTTAGCTCGTGAATTTTAAAGCCTCCTGGTTATGTTATTCAAATCATCATTTGCTTATCTTTTACAAAATTAGAATCAGTTGGTGAGACTGATTCTGTTTATAATATTTTGATCGTTCACACTTCAATGATTTCAATTTCAATTCAAATTCGACTGGCGAGGTTGTGTTTGAATGAAACATCCAGAACATTAATGTCATTAACTTTGGAAATTTATGGCGAGTTCATTTCCAAATGTTATCTTTTTAAAACCTTATTGTAGTTCAATTATGTTTTGGTGTGGCGAATTCCAAAACCTAATCCCCTGCCTGTTGAGTTTCCTGGAGAGGGAAATTCTTTAGTCTTTCTGGAAGTGTGATACGGTTTTACGCTGTGGAGAGAACATCCATTCGAACTAGTAGTTTAGAATTCCTGATTACTTTATTGATCTCGCTTCATTGTCTTTCTGCTTTATATTAGAATATTGTAATTCTATAGTTTATCATACTTAGTGTTAATTTTAGTTTCTATAAAAAACTTGTTTGGTCGCCCTATTTCAACTTCATTTCAATAAAAAAAAGTAAAAAAGATGTTTTCCCCACTGCTGACAACAGTGGGGGTTTAATGTTTTAAAACCTTAGAAATCAATCCTCTGCCTTCTCTGTGGATCGACCCTGCACTACTGTACTATTGTAGGAGTATAAATGTAATTTTGAGGTCCATGGCGACCTCCGGCCGATTCAGACATCAACCTCACTCAATTAGGCTATATCATGTTACTTATCTTTCCTCAAACAACATTATCCATTCATACAATCATGTACCTCTATATTAATATAACTTAATCATATATTTTATGTAATATTCCTCTACAAAAACCATTTAAATCAATAAGGTATTAAACCACTACAGGATTATATATTCCTCAAAAAATGAACTCCAAATTTAACAGATAAATGTAATTATCAATAATTCATAAATTCACTAACTAATTGATATATATCAAAATCCCACAAAAAATAGATGAACATTACCAGAAATATCATAGATCACTTCTTATTTAAATAAATATTAAATTCTGAGGCTATCAATACTATTCTATACACATTTTACAATATTAATGAACCCATTATAACTTCAACATCACAAATCTATTAAACCTAATAGTTATCCATATATCAATAATGTGTTCATAAATATTTATCCACAAAAATATAACATTTTCATAATATATTTTTTCATAGTTATGGATAAAATTTAATATATGTTTCCACACCGTTAAATTAAAACTAATTAATAAATATCCTTAGATTCTTTAGATAATCCACATAAATCTCTTAATATAGAAAAATATCACTAAATAATGATAATATATAAAAATATTAATATTTGATTTCTATTAAGATATTTACCTCACAAACTTTAATATGTTTAGGAGACTAAATCATCAATTATATACTCACATTTATTCATTTTAGTATGATCCCATATTTAGATTAATTGGTTTCTGGGTAAATACATTATTCATCTTCACTTTTTTTATTCTGATTCAACTAAAAACTAGTGCAATAATTGTTATGATAATATCAATAATATTAACATTGAAACTTCAATTGAAAGATTTATTCTTCATGAACATCTTTTTAAATTATATAATACATTCTTTTGAACCAAGGATTCTTTATGTTGTGTTCTATCATACTTCTTAAAATACTAAATTATATTAACTAGAATATTTTTCCACTGTGGTGGTTTATAAATATTATATGATCTGCCAAATTATATCACACAGGTGTGTCTAGTGAGGTGCAAAGTTTGGACAATTATTCATAAACAATGCCTTGGTTGATTTAATACCCAACCCATCCTATTAAGGGTTATTTTCCCAAGGGAAAACTATTCTAGATATTTTATCCATATTCTAGTGTCTAGATATGGATTTTATTCAAATACACATACAAACTACTTTATCAAAATTTCCAGATACCATCAAATACATAGGCTGATTTATAGTGTTTTCACTAAGGTTATTTAATCATTCCTTTAATTTAGAACATTTAAAAAAGGTTAAGATTAAATTTCAAGAATAATCACACAATCCCATGAACATAATGTATGGTGACATTGAGTATTAGAAATCTAAGCAATTTATTTTAATACCCGTGTTATTATTTATTTAAAATTAATCCACTCTACAATCCCTCCTGTACTTATTATAAATTATTAAAATATTCATAACTTTAGGAAATAGGAACATAAGAAAGGGGTGATCCCAGATGATCTATATGGGTATACATAACCAATAATAATAAAATATCATAAGTTAACGAAATATGGGAATATGTATATAATCAAGATAAATAAGAAAATCCATACTAAAAAACATAGATCATAAATCATGGAATATGAATTGGTATAACATAATACCTGAATCAAAAGTGTTTGGAAATATAAGTCAATAATCATGATCTATGAGATCTAAATAAATCCATGTTAATAAGTATAAAACTATGAAACTTCATTCAACATTTAAAATAATATTAAAACAACGAATATAACTTTCATGATCTATAATTTCAGTTCACAAACTAATGAGAAACTAAAAAGTTACTCATGAATACTATAAGGCACCGGCCTTAAAAATTACTTAATCTTTAGTTTTGGAATAATAATTCACATTAAGGTATCATTTCAATTTAGAGTGTTAGAGAATTAGGCCATAAATTATACACAAAAAAATAATAAGAATACAATGTGGACACTTCAAAACAGTAACAATTTTTTACTAGATAAAATTCTCTAGAATAAAACCAGATTTCTTTTTCCGGATAAAATCTTCATAACATTTTTCTTGACTTATTCCTTCCTCTTACCGATCCTTATACCACATTAAAAACATTTCAAACCCTTGGATGAGAACAAAAATCTTAGTAAGGGATATAATAAAGAAAAAAACCATTAGTCTAGTTAAAACATGGTAACCCATTCAATGATCTTGAGATAAAGAAACAAAAAAATCCCATGAATAAAATTCTTGCTTTTTTCTCAAATAATAACATTAAAACTAATAGCAATCAATTAAAATTCATTTAGGTGACTTAGAGTACCATATAAATAAAAACAATCTAATTTGAATAACCATATGGTCAACTTCCAAATAGGAGATATATAATGGGGATCACCCTTCATATAAGTTATACAGGGATCACCTGTATGATTTAATGGGGCTCATCCCTTAATATAAGCTATAATGGGCTCACCCGTGAGTTATAATGGCTCTCAACCCTTCATACAAGCAATGTTTGGCTCACCCGTGAGCTATAATGGGGCTCAACCATTCATATAATATATATTAGGCTCACTAATGAGCTATAATGAGGATCAACCCTTCTTATAAGTTGTATTGGGCTCACCCGTTTCGTATAATCATAACATACCAATTCAAAAACATGTTCATCACAAAACCTGTTTGAAAAACACTTCTAATCCCATATGAAAAACATTTCCGTATAAAAATACCATTTTTTCATTTAAGAACTCATTTTCAAAAATAAGATACCCAAAAAAATGGAATACATGATTTCTTTTCCTTTTAAAAATAGTACGTCTTGGAGAGGAATCCATTTATAAAATAATTCTTATGGTAGCGAATAATATGTTGTCGCTGTATATGTTAAAAAGAACATTCATTTTTTCATTTGTCAAAACATTCCATAAAAAACATGTAAAAATATTCCATTATAAAACAATTTAATTTAAATTCAAAATATGTAAAATATGTGCTTTAAATTCCTTTTATATACATAAACTGAATATGTAAATTAATATCATGTAGAAGAGATTTGATATTTCAATCATTAAATGTCCATGGTGTCCCATACCACTTTAAAATTTTAAATCTTAATCCCCATGAATTAATATATTTACCAAAACATTAAATTACAGTATTTTAGTTAAAACATGGATATTAAATGTCTTATTGGTAGTATATACTCATTATAAAATAATTAAAGTGAATATTATCAATAAATGGCTCAACGAAAGGAGATTGAGATGAAGTATCTTACCTTGGTTCTATCTTGTCTCGTTCATTATTTAATTTCCTAAATAAAAAAATTAGGTTAATTTATAATTTCTTGAGATCTTTTTTCAATTTTATTAGTCATTTTATAACACTTATTTTTATTTTATAATAATTAGTTAATTATTTGAGTTCATATCGGTTGTTTTGTCGATGTTCGGTACTTGAGTCAAAAATGAACTTCTTTTGATGTAAATAGTCCATGTGGTCAAAAGTCCATCATCTCTAGAATTTTATTCATGATTTAAATATCATATATAACTAGAATATATGTATTTATAATAAAATATAATATTCGGAGATAAAATGAAATTTACCGTTCAGGGAGACGGTACGTCGTACGTACGCATGAACCCTACTTTCATTATTTTTCATATAAAAAATGAAAAATAAATGATACAAAGGTATATTATAAATAAAGTATAATATATATATTTTATATGTTACATTGATTCATTAGCTCTGTCTGTTATATGTTCTATGTACGTCATGAACGATTCATATCACTTGGAGGGGGTGGTAGTCCACACATCCTCAAATGAAATTATCGTATTTACCTATTTTGGAAAGCATAAAGGTATGGTGTAAATAAAAATTACAGAAGCATAGAGATAATATAAATATAATATATATCATATATAATTAGAGTTCCATCATAATGGGAACTGTGATATATGGTAGAAGAAAATTGAACAATCATCGTTTCGTGAGGCATTAGTTCCCCGTACAGAGAAACAATATGTTCTATATCCACGAGATGGAGGTGTGTTTAATTTTAGGTTAAAAAAATAGCATAAAAACATCCTAGTATTTTAGGATACTGTTTTTTTATAAAATAATGTAATAAATAACAATTAGGATGTTAGAGAAGGAAAATAAAGTAAAGGAGGTTGAGAGGAGACGTTACCTCAAAATCGGGTAACACTTTTTGATCTGAATCAAAAGGCTTTCTTGAATTAACTTATTCCCAAGGTAAGGAATCTAAGAGTAAGTAATGGATTTTGGGAGATTATTTAAGTATAATTTGGGTGATATAATGGTCTTTATAGGTGTGAGTAAGTGGGTAGAGATGGTGGACTTTTATAAGAGGTAGGAGAGGCACTTTAGGAATGTCTTGAAATATTAATATATTATAAATTTATTTTCGAATTATAATAGCTCAAAAGTGATATATTTCAATGATATGAAGATTATGGGTCTAAATTCTCTCAAAAAATAGTTTTTAGATAAGTATAGTTCACAAATGTAACCTTATCTTTTGGTTTTAACCCTTAGTTAAATAAATTAACTCTGACCATGTATTCTTATATTTTTCTACTATATGGTTAATATAGTAACTATAAAATGACAAAAGAACCTAAAGTGGATCATTAATGACATTTATAACACTATATATGTATTTTGTATGAATATTATATTTTAATGACTATTTTATAATTTAATAAAATGGTATTTGTTTTAAAAACTCAATTTTGACAATTTTGACACTATTTAGTAATTGATTTTTTATAGTCAGAAAAACCTGATTACTCAAAACAAAATGAATTAATTTAAATAAAACATGTCATATACATCCAAAAAATTCGTGTATGGAATTAAATGTTTCAAATTACATTAATTTTATTATTTATAATATTTATGATTTAAATATTTCATTAATAAGGAAATTATTGTATCATCATTGTGTTATAAATAAATTTTTATATATAATATATAAAAATTATAAATTAAATATAATGATATAGGAAATAATAATATATTTATAATTAATATTTATATTCATAGAGATAAATTATATATCCCCACATTAAAACTGATTTAGTAAAAAGATATATGTTTATGTTATATTTCTCTTTACATTAAATTTATTATTAGAACATGTCATTGTCACACCCAAGTGGATTACAAGGTCCACCATTAAACCAACAAGATTCTATTTCCCACCCATGACTCATCCAATAGTATTAGTAAAAGTTTTAGGATAGTTTTATGTTATTATAATATAATTTTTACCCTTATTTACCTAATTTTCCCTTTAACCATGGTAAAAACTAATAATTACTGAAGTTACAATTCATAATGTCCAAAAAGAAAAGGGTAATATTTAAATAATTTTGAAATTATAATTCCAAATATTTAATCCATTTTTCAAAATTCAAAATATAGAATTGGCAGAAATTAATTTAAAATTAATTCCCATTGTGAAAATGAGAATGCGGGTTTTAAAAAAGTAAAAAACATCAAAAGATTGTCTTGTATTTATATCAAATTATAAAATGATATTAATTCAAATGACCATAATTGGATTAAATAATAAAAAAATAATATAATTTTACTTTAAAATCAATTAAAATTACAACATAACTATAGAAAAATTGGACAAAAAGATAGTTTTGAAATAAAATGCTGTATTTTTCACTGCTCATTAAAAAATGAATTTTGTTAGAAAAATACCAAAAAATTAACCAATATAAATTTTGATGTTATGCTTCTAAGTAATAAGTTTATTTTTTCAAATATAACATATAAAAGTGAAAAAAACTATATTAAAAAATATTCTCCATCAAAAGGCGGTAAAACTACCCTTTTAAAATATTAGTGTATTTTATGCATAAAAGTGAATTTATTCTCATTATAAGCCTCTAAAATTTATTAGATTAATGTAAAAAACATTTAACAAACATGTGTAATCATAATGTAGTTTTTTTGTTCGTTCCTTTTGATACAACAGCTAAGTAATAACTACCATATTAAATAATAATATTTATTCGTTCATTTGAACTCGATGTAGAGTATCATGTACGCTATCGAACATTGTGTTTCATTTTAAAAACTTGGGATGTCACATTCTCCCCCCCCAAGATATTGCATCTATGAATTTTAACTTGGGGTTGCTAACTAAAATATGAATTTTCAAAATACCTTTATTGAAATCCCACAATGATAAAAGGATTGATAAAACTTCCACATAAAATAAAGAATGGATTGTATGAAGGTCACCTAAGATACTAGGGTTCAATTTAAGAAAACATGGATATGTAAGAAAATATAACCATATTATTCTGATGAAGAGTGATAGAAAACATTTTCAGGATAAATTTAACAGTTAAAATCTATAAATGTCTGATTGGCCAAAGATTCTTTGATTACATAATATGAAAAGTAAATGGGAAACATTTTTTTAAGATCCTTTTTAAGGAATTTTTTTAATTCTTAGACTAAGAACATAATGAAGCATACATAATTTATATATTTCTATTTTATAAGCACAATTTCATCCTCATAATAATCCCATAATTATGATGTACATACCTAGGAATGACCTTAAGAATCAAATGTAACACCAAGCATAAAGGATATCAATATCTTAAAACCGTAGTTCAAAAGTAAAGTCACACTCCACATTAATCAAAACCTTACATAAACGTAAGCCCACAAAACATAGTTCAGAAAGGACCTTAAAACTTATTATAAAATATATTAAAACCTCATGAGGAGTGTATAAATCCTTGAACTTATGGTTATCCTTTGAAAAACACTTGCCTGTAAAGAGCTTCCATCACTTCATCGTATATCTCAATGTCAACTGCACTTGTCGCAAAATATTTTCTTGAAATTGTTTTTTACGATCATATTGATTTCCTCCTTGTGTAACTAACTTTGGACACTTATTTTCATAATGTCCTAACTAATTTAAACTAAATCATTTTAATGTAGACTAGTTATCTCTTATCTCTTTGTTGGACTTTTCAGGACCCTTTTCCTTTCAGTCAGGAACCTTGTGACCAAACTTACCACATAGATAACACTTTCTAGATCCTGACATAAATTCCCAAAAATGTATTTTACCACACATAAAAAAAGTTATAGGATTACCTCCATAATTCATAGTTGGTTACTTCTCCATATCCTAGTACATTGATCAATTATTACTCTTATCATCTTGGGGAACATAAGTGTCAGCAATCTCCATTTCAACTTTCTCACCACAATGAACCACTTTTTCACAAATTTTAATTTCTCAGGAGGCTAAAGCTCTTTTTAGACGTGGTTTTAGTCCTAAGTAAAATATATTAATTTTATATCAATGTCTCAAATAAAATTCAGAACATACCTGGCCAATATTGTGATGTTTTCCTCATATAAGGCAACTGAATAATCATTTTTTTCTTTAATTCCAAGAATTGTTTCCCCATAATAAACTGAAAAACCCTAGGGAAATATATCCCAGTGAAAACATCCTTAAATTCTTCCCATTCCATGACATAAAGATCATTTTTCTTTCTCGTATTATGAACCAATGACCATCATCGATCAGCTTCACCTTCAAAATGACAGCTGGAAAGAGTTACCTTTTGACATTCTGAACATCCCATGACATCAAATATCTTATCCAAGGTGTTGATCTATCCTTCAGCTACCACTAGGTTATATGTTGCATTGAATTATGTGGGTTGTTTCCTCATAAAATTCTCCACTTTCTATATGTTCTTCTGTGGTTGATCTGAATGATCTTCAGCATGCATACCACCACCATTCACAGCCTCAATCAACTGCGCCATCACCAGAACAAAACATTCATTTATGATTCCTACCACTTTATGATGTAGTATTGAAATGTTGTTTTCTTATTGGTTCCTTCAAATTACATATTTCATATTTCCTCTATTGAAAACCATTATGAATAGAAAAAGTTTAGATAAAGAAAAAAGGTAATCTTAAAATGCTACATCATTTCAACTTAACAATAAATTAAAATCCAATATGGGAAAGAGATTAACACCATCCTAACATCTAAAGTTATCTAAACCATACTCTAATACAAACTATAATGCCACATACTTAAACATTACTTAATATTGAGTTTTAGAACTAAAATTAACATCATATTATCTTTTCAATTTTGAGTTTTATATAATTCTTCCATAACTTATACATAACCAAATCATAAGAATACAAAGTGGAAACTTCCAAACAATATTGATGTTTTCACAAGATAAAATTTTCTAAAATAAAACATGATCTATTTTTCATGATAATATATTCACAACATTTATCATGACTTCTTACATCCTCTTACCCATCCTTGTACTCTATGAAAAACGTTTCAAAACATGGGATGAGTACAAAAATCTCAGTAAGGGACATAAAAACAAAGAAAAAACCAGTCTAGTTAAAACATGGTAACCCATTCAATGTTCTTCAAAGAATAAAAAAACATTTTCACATGAATAAAATTCATTCTTTTTTCTCAAATAATAACATTCAAACCAATAACAATCTATTAAAACTCATTTGGGTGAATTAGAGTATCATATACATAAAACCCCTTTAATTGGAATAACCATATGGTCAACATCCAAATTGGAGATCAATAATAGGGATCATTCTTTGTATAAGTTAGATAGGGATCACTCGTGAGATTTAATGGGGCCAATCCATTTTTATAAGCTATAATGGGCTCACCCCTAAGTTATAATGGGTCTCAACCCTTCATATAAGTTATGTCAGGCTCATCCATTAGTTATAATGGGGATAAACCCTTCATATAAGTTGTATTGGGATCACCTGTGAGCTATAATGGGGCCCAAACCTTCATACAAGTTGTATCTAGAAACCCCATTTCATATAATTCTCAAGTACCATTTCCAAAACACATTCATCACAAAACCCTTTTGAAAACTATTTTAATCCCATATGAAAAACATTTCCATATAAAAATACCAATTTTCATTTAAGAGCTCATTTTTAAGACTAAGATACCCAAAAAATGATAATAAGGGATTTATTTTACTTTTAAAAATATTAAGTCTTATATAGGAATCCATGTATTAAATAACTCTTATGGCGGCGGAGAAGATGTTTTCGCCGTATACGTTAAAAAGAATATTCATTTTGTCATTTGTCAAAACATTCTATATAAAACACGTAAAAAGATTACTTTATAAAACCATTGATTTCAAATTAAAAATATATAAAAAATTAATTTAAAATACTTTTATATAAATAACCTAAATATGTAAATTAATATCATGATGAAAAGATTTGATAATTAAATCTATAAACATTCAAGGTGTCCCATACCACTTTGAAAATTTAAATCTCAATCTCCATGAATTAATATATTTACCAAAACATTAAATTACATTATTATAGATAAAATATGTATATGAAATGTCATAGTGTCTGTATATACACATTATAAAATAATAAAAGTGCATACTATCACGAAATGACTCAATGAAAGGAGATTGAGACAAAGTCTCTTTCCTTGAGTCTAATTTGTCTCATCCTTCTTTAATTTCCTGAATAATAAAATTATGTCAATTTATTCATTTTTGAGAACCTTTTTCATGATTATTATTCATTTTATAATTCTTATTACCATGTTATAATTATTATTTAATTATTTGAGATCATATTGGATGTTTCATCGATGTTCGGTACATAAGTCAAAAATTAACTTGTTTTGATGTACATTTTCCATGTGGTCATAATTATATCATCTCCATAATTTTATTCATTGTTTAAATATCATATATAACCAGTATATTTGTTTTTAGGGTAAACCATAATATTCAGAGATAATAAATTAAATGTACCTTTCATGGAGACGGTAGGTAGTATGTACGCATTAAAGCTACTTTCATTTCTTTTTCATATTAAAAGAATGAAAATTTTAGGATAGATAGGTATATTATAATTGCAGTATGATATATATTTTATATGTTTTACATAGATTAATTAACTTTGTCCTTTATATGTTCTAGTTATTGCATGAATGAGTCATATCACTTTGAGGGGGTCGTAGTCCAAACTTCCTTAAATGAAATTATCACATTTACACATTATAGGAATCATAAAGGTATGTTGAAAATAAAAATTAAATAAGAATAAAGATAATATAAATATAAAATATATCATTTTAAATTTTAGTTCTATTATAATGTCCACCATTAGTGTTGTTAGGAGAAAATTGAGCAATCATTGTTTCGTGAGGCATTACTTCGTCGTACAAAGAAACACTATGTTCTTTATCCATTAGATTGAGGTGTGTGTATTTTTAGGATGAAACCATAGAATAAAAACATACTAATATATTAAGGATACTGTTTTTGTTATTAAATAATGTAATAATGAAATATTATGAGGTTGTGAAAGGAAAATAAAGGAAAGGTGCTTGAGAGGAGACGTTGCCTCTAAATCGGGTAACTCCTTTTGATTTGTTCCAAAAGGATTTCTTGAGTTGTATTTTTCCCAAGGTAAGGATTATAGGATTAAGGTAGGGATGTTGGGGGCTTATTTTATAACAATTTGGGCTATAAAAGGGGCTTTATAGGTGTGAGTATGTGGGTATAGTTGATGGCCTTTTATAAGAGGTAGGAGGGTCACTTTAGGAAAGTCTTGAAGTATTATTTTATTAAAAATTAATTTTTAAATAATAAGTTCTCCATAGTGATATATTTAGATGATAAGATGATTATGGGTCTAAATCCTCTTAACTATTGTTATTTATACAAGTTTAGGTTGAAAATTTAACCTTATCTTTTGGCTTTAACCCTTAGTTAAATAAATTATTTCTTACCATGTATTCTTGTATTTTCATACAATATGGTTAATATAATTACTATAAAATGCCAGAAAAAAGAAAGGTAGATCATTAATGACCTTTATAACACTATCTAAGTAATTTTGACAAATATTATATTTTTATAACTATTTTATCATTTAATAAAATTGTACTTGTTTTAAAAATTAATTTCTTTCAATTTTGACACGATTTAGTAATTGATTTTTGTTAGTCATTAAAACTTCATTTACCTCAAAACAAATGCATTATTTAAATGATAACATTTAAAAATAATCTATAAATTTTTTTATGGAATTAAAAGTTACTAATTTCTTTTATTTTAATATTTATAATATCATTTATTTGAATATTTCATTAATAAGGTAATCATTGAATAATCATTGTGTTATAAATAAATTTATTTATTTAATCTGTAAAAATTACAAATAAAATATAATTATGTATGAAATATTTTTAACGTTTAATTAATTTTTATATATCAATTATATAACTCTACAATATAATTGTTTTAGTAAAAAGATACATGTTTATATTATATTTCTCTTTACTTTAAATTAAATATTATAATATGTCATTATCACACCCAAGTGACTTCCAGGGGCCACCATTATATCAGAAGGATATTATAGGTTTCCCATAACTCATCCAATTGGATTAGGACAAGTGTTATTGGAGTTTATATTATTATAAAATTATTTTTACCCTTATTTACCTGATTTACCATTTAACCCTAGTGAATAATTATTATTATTGAAGTAATTATTCATAATGTATAAAAATAAAAGGATCCTATTTACATAATTTGGACCTTATGATTCCAAATGTGGAATCCATTTTTAAAAATTCAAGTTACATAATTATAAAAAATTAACTTAAAATTAATTCCCATTTTTAAAATGAGAAAGTGGGGTTTTAAAAAGTAAAAAGCATCAAAAGATTATCTTGTGTTTATATAAAATATCAATTTGAAATTACTTTCAGTGACAATTTTTGGATTAAATGATAAAATAATAATTTAATTATACTTTAAAACAAATTAAAATAAAAACCTAACTATATAAATAAATTGGGTGAAAAGGTAGTTTTTAACTAAATGCACTATTTTTCACTATTCATTAAAAAAGAATTTTATCAGAAAAATATCAAGAATTTATCCAATGTAAATTTTGATGTCCCAATTCTAATGAATAAGATTATTTTGTCAAATTTAAATTATAAAAGTGAAAAAACTATATTTATAAATGGTTATCCAACAAAAGGCGGTAAAACTACCATTTTAAAACATTAGAGTATTTTATGCATAAAAGTGAATTTATTCTCATTATAAGCCTCTAAAGATTACTGGATTAATGTAAAAAAACATTTAAGAAACATGGGTAAACATAATATAGTTAGTTATGTTCATTCTCACTGATACAACGACTATGTGATAACTACTATTTTAAATAATAATATTTATTTGTTTGTTTATGCTCCTTGTGGAATATCATGTACGCTATCAAACAATGTGTTTCCTTTTAAAAAACTCAAGAAGTTATAATTACATTATCTTATGAGACATAACCATTAATTAAATGAATTTGAGAGTGATATAGGACCCCCCACCATAAATCATAAATACTTATGAGTGCCACTTGAAGAAACATTCACTTATCACATAAAAAATCTATATAAGGAAAATAGGTTCCATTAAACACATCATATATAACCCTAGATACAAAATGGGTTTAACTTATCACTTAAAAAATAACTCACAGATGAGAATCGGTTTCATGTCCTTTTAAATGGATACACATAAGGAAATTATCAATAATCATAACATGATAAACCCATGTAAAATAAATGGGTATCCAATGACATCAACTATCCTCTTAGGTTCAAAACATTAAATCAAGATAATATATCATATTTTATTGACACCAGATAGATATAGGGTACTAAACTAAGTCAATAATTTCTCTAATCAATCAATAAATATGATTGATATCAACACCTTTTCATCAATGAAATAAAATATAGTGTATTCGTAGAGAAAGTCATTAGATGAGAAATTATTTGTATAGACAGAAAATGGTTAGGAAGGGAGAAGTAATTTATTGATTGTTTATCTAAAAGGAAAATTCAATACATAGTACAACAAAATAAATATGTTGTATTGTTAAATTCTAAGAATATATTTGATTGGGAATAAGATTTTTTAGTTGAAAATGATTTATATAAATACACTTTTTAGGAGTTCTAGGAAAATCACATTTGAAATCTGAAATAAATATGATTATTTGAATTATTTTTAGAATATTTATTTTATAAATCACGGAGAAAAATAAATTTTATTTTAGAAACCAAGAAAACTTTATGGGTAAGATTCAAGTAAAATGACAATGGTGGTGTAAATATGTGATTCTATTGATAATGTGAAAAAAGTGATTCTTTCTACACTTCAGTGAAAATGACCTATACATATAATGATGATAACATTTATACATAATTTTTATGAATATAATTTAGTATTAAATTATCTAAATATTGTACAAGGACATTTAATATATCATTTAATGAATTTGGACATCAAAATATGGTGGATCCCAACCAAAAAAATAAATTTGTCTGGTTTCAATGATAAGAAACAGTTCAGGTAAAATATATGTCAAGTGGAGATGAAATATTAAGGTTAGATATTATGCAAAATTAATGAAAAAATTAAATTATGAGATGTTTTATAAAGTGTAAAAAAAAATAGGTGGATTATTATTCAGAAACAGTCTTTATATAAACATAATATTGGCAACAAAAGCATTATGGCTATAATAATATTTTTAATTGATTATCATTGAAATATTGAAAAACATAGAGTTATAGAAATACCATTTATTAATTAAAGAATTATATAAAAATAAATTCTAGGGATTAATTTACACCATATAAATAATAAATTTTCATATAACATTAAAACCCATCTCAATGAAGAGAAATTAATATGAAAACCCATTACCGTGTTTCCCAGCATTGACAAATTCCATATAAGATCCTATATAAATATCATAAATATATAAGTCACTAATTTTATAAAAAATTTCATATATTAATCCTTTCATATACATCAATTATTATTATTATTATTTTTATATTAGTTATTTATTATCTATTTTCGATGTCGGGTGTGGGTAATATAATTCATTTTGAAATAGTTTTGAAATAGTGGGGTTGATATTTGTTATTCACAAAATCTTCATCATTAAATGTGAAAGTAATTTAGTTTAATGGGTTAATTTTGATTTCTTATTAATTTTATGTTCCCTTTCTTGAGTACTTTGTTCATTATCCTAGAATTTCAAATTAATAAAAAAAGATTTTTCTGATTATTTTTAACCTATAATGCTTTTTTTTATTAAAAAGTTTAATAATTATGTATCTTTTATAGAAAAAAGTAATAATGACATAAATATTTATATTATATTATACCATTAATTATGTTTCCATAATCATCCATGACATAATTTTATATCATTGCTCATGTCATGACCTGTCTTCCTCGATAAGAGGGAAGGGACAATAGAGTGTCATTACCTTCCTTCATCAAGATGAAGGAGAGATAATGACCCCCTAGTCCATCTTTCAATAGGCCCTATGGCGGTGACTAGCACCAAGGGTATATAATTTCACACACGATGGAAGGAATTACCCTTTTGGATATAACAGGATTGGGAGATAAGGTGACTAATCTCAATAAACTGCAAACATCACAAGGTAAAAGTAAAGCCAAAATTTCATTTCCACATGAATGTTCGAAAGTAAAAAACAATACAAATTTCAAGGAAACTCCCAAGGGAAGTAATAAAAGAAATCAAACTAAGCAGTGACAGCAACTGTCCTGACACCCAAGATAGTAAAGTCTAGCACAGTACTCAAAGTCCTCTGAGAAACATAAAAGAAGTTTTATATACGTAGGGTGAGCATACATGTATATTTACTATGGAAAACTATATTTACTCGTGCACAATTGGGGGGAAACATACTAATGTCCCTGTGAAAAAGGCATAAACCAAAATCACATGTCAAGGAAATCTATCCCTCTAGCCTCACCAAGGTACACTCACCAAATAATTCAATTCAAGTAATGTAATAATATAATCACATCAATATTTGGGCACCCACACCACTTTCCCACTGGTTAGCTTCTCAATTCTAATGACTAATGTCATGATACTACTCCAATTACCACACGTAGTCCCACTACCACACCCCGCCCATAATCACCTAGGCCTAAACCATACATTCCCACTTCCACAACCCACTCGCAAAAACCTTGGCCTCTCAACAACCAAGTACCATGCCTATAAACATCTTGGCCTCATCCTTAAGACACTTGGGAAATGAACCTGCCTGCATACACCTAGGCCTCTCAACCACCACAATAATACCTTCCGAAAGAATTTTGGGATATATTATTCTTAATCCATTATAGCATGCTCGAACCTCAAGATTTTAGTACCAGGAAAAGGGAACCAGGAAGTAAGTTAGTAACCATTTATCCATCCTCCAACTGGGATGTTTGGAATGACACCCTCCCCCGTGAAATGGGTGTGTTCGGAACATAGTGCTCAACATGGGTATAGTGTGAATAAAAATCACAAGAACTACAATTTAAAAATTTAAGGGTAAACAAAAACTCAGCCCAACCTATGGGTTTACAAAAAATACCCAATCCACACAAAACCACATTTGATACTACCTCTATATGAAAAACAGCACGAACAACGACATGGTAAAACACAACCCAACCCCTTTTTCATTAACTGCTTACCATATATTATATTAAGGTGTTCACTTTAATTATTCCAGTACTACCAGACAACTTCCATCCACAAAAAAAACTCACACAGCAAGAAAACCAAGTATGCAGTCTCACTACACAATAACAACAAAACCACCTTGCAGTTCTGATGCACATCATCTTCACACATCCACAACACAACCACAAGTAGTCACACTTCCTACATGTTCATCCATTTCACAATCGATACCACAACCATAAACAACCTGTATCCCCACTTTTTAAACATTCCACACAAGCAACACAACCCAACATCAAATAGCACACAACCCTATCCATCAAACAGAGCATGTTAAGATTTCCTCCAACAACTTATTAATTCCACTTTGTTAACTGGGGTGATCACATAAGGCTTATTCATTATCAAAAATCCATGTTATTAGCCAAATATATATATTATTAGTCCAATTTCAAGTTATATACATTCAATCTTAAGAAAAACAAGAAAACCCAAGCATCACCATTACACAAGAAAAGACCAAAAAGGCCATGATTTCCAGAAGGAAATCTACCACAACAATTCACAGTATGAGAAAATAATAAAAGGTAAAACAGAAATCACAACAAACCCTCTTCAATTCCCTAGTTGTTATTGTAAAAGCATTATAATCATTTTATCATATTCTCTTCATTTATTACTCCTCTAATTTAGTAGAATTCAAAAAACCATCACTATGCCCACCCCACATGAGACACTGAAGAAGGTAAATGAAGGAAAACCCTTACTGGATGATCAAATATCGAAGTTCTTTCTTTTCACTAAGAACAATTGTTACACGGGAAGGAAACTCTAAGAAATCAGAACAGGGGAAAGCTCTAGTACCGGTGCACGACTCCTCAAGGAAGAAAGAATCCATGTGGAATGAAAGGGTGAGAGAATAATGGATCTTGGCATAAGAAAATTCTAGATCCTAATAACTAGGGAGACTATTTCAATGTTCTTGAAAATCATATCCGGTGTTTGACCACGCGGATGGGTGGTTTCACATGTTGTGATTAGTTGAGATTTAATAATTCCTTATCTTTGAAATGGTGGAGATAGAAACTATGCTAGAAACATCGTTAAATAGTGCCAAGATTGAAAGAATTTTCATTTACGGGATATAAAGACGTAATAGGGGTGAAACTGAAAAAACTGGAAAAGAGGAAATGACCGATGCCCTGGCACCGACAGTCGTGAATCACTGACACCATGACTCACCGACACCCTGATTCACCAATGCCCTGGCTCAATGATGCCCTGTCTCACTAATGCGCATGACTCACTGATGCCCTATCTCACTGACACCCTGACTTGCCAACACCCTGACTCACCAATGCCATATCTCACCGATTCCTTGATTCACCGACACTTGGTCTCACGGACGCACTAACTCACCGATGGCTTGTCACGCCAATTCCATGACTCACCAACACACTGAAATTCCAAAACCCTGATATGCCGACACCCTGTCATGCCGGCACGCTGCCATGCCAACACGGTGACATGTTCACACACTGACACGCTGACATGCCAATAGCCTGACATGCTAACACGATGACATGACGACACCTTGACATGATGAAACGCTGACATGTGAACACATTGACATGCCCACACACTTACATGCCCACACACAAACATGCCAAAATGTTTACATGCTGACCCACTAACATGCCCACACACAGACATGCCAACACACTAACATGCTGACAGACTGACATGACGATAGTTCAACACTGAATTTTTTGAAAACTCTTAGAATGAGTCACTAACCCCACCCCCCCACCCCCCAAGAGAAACCCAAACACTGAATTTTAACAAAGGAATGGACCGGAGAGGTCCGGGCCATTACAGTTCACATATTGGTCAAAACAACCCAAACTAGAACATATTATGCTCAATGGAATATTATGAGGTGATTTAGTTACAATATCAATACACCAGTTCTAAAATGATATTATTTATTCTTTATTAGTGTGATATACCCTAATTATAATGGAATTTGATGAATAGTTAATAGATGTGAAAATATTACATAATTTAAATTAATGATTTTCCTCTTCGTATGCTTTAATTAAATCATAGAATTAAAGATAATCATTTGATCATCATATGTTTATTAATATATATGATATGTTATAATATAAACTAAATGATATCATATAAATCATATTTAACCATTAAACACATTCTCATGACTATCCATGTATGTTGATGTGGCCTTAATTTCATAAAATTTGCCACATGTTTTTATTTGATTTTTATTGATTTAATTAACAAATTTTACACTTCTAAATAGTCACACATTTGCATTTTTATAATTTAATTTATTAAATAATCAATTTTTATTATTGATTATGTATTTTTATCATTTAAAATAATAAATTTAGTCTTACTAATATTTCTAGTATAATAATTTTCTAATTAGTTGTGTGGTTTGAATATGGATTACATTTTAATAATAAAACATTTTTAATTAATTAACTAATTAATCATTTTATATATAATTAAATAACTTTTTCTTTAGTATAATATTATATCTTTTAATTTAGATCGATTAAAATAAATTAAATTTATTAATTATTCTATTTAATTAATTATTTAGTCTTTAGTAAAAGTTATGTGTTTGAGTTTTAATCTGATAAAATAATATGTTTTTATGTTTAAGTCTTCATCTAGTTAATTAATTAATTAATTAATTTTTTTAATCTTTAATATCCATAATGTTTTAATTTCATTATTTTTGTTTCATGTTTGTAGTTAAAATTTTAATAAACTAATACTGCTTCTTGCAACTATCGGTGACATAATTAGTCACCGACGCTATTTGACCTCACTCACTATTGCCACTATCGGTGACATAATCAGTCACTACTGAATCGTCACTGTTGCTAGTCTGAAGAAGACTCATCACTGGAGTAGATCTGAATAAGTGCCACTGCACTGCCTCCTGTCACTAGAGGAGGAACCTGCCACCTTTCCTTACGTCCTCCACTAGGTTGAACAACCAACATTGTGGGTTGGAGAAAAACGGAACCCCCCCCCCCCCCCCGCCCCACCTATTACACTTGAGAAGAAAAGGGGGGAGGAGAAAGAATTTTAAAAAAATAAATAATTAATGAAATTAAAACTTTATAAAAAACAGAAGACAAAACAAATAATATAACTAATTTAATAAAAAAATAATAATATTAATAAAATTAATAATTAAAACTAAAATATTAATAATAATAATTTATAAATACAATTTATTATTTAACCAAATAAACATAAAATAAACAATCATTAAGTTGTTTCATTGATTTAATAATAATAATTAAGATAAAATTGTTAAATTTTACAATTAAAATAAACATTAATAATAATATTAAGTTAAATAAATAAATTAACTGGGTAAAATTAAAATTCTTAATCCTAAAATAACAATTCTAATAAATATCTTTTATAAGATACTTAAATATTAACTTTAATAATATTAATAATTTAATATTTAATAATTAATTTATCTCTTAAATAAAATTAAAATAAATAAATTAAAATAAATAATTTAATAAATATAGTATTTATAATATATTTTTTTTAATATTATAATTATAATTATAATTATAAAATTAATAAATTAAATAAATTATTTAATTTAACTGAAAATATAATTCTTTAATGTGAATCATACTAATAAAAAATATTTACTAACTATTAATAATATTAGTTATTTAACCTAAATAATATAATCAATTAAAAAATATTAAACAATAATATTTATAAATTAACTATTATAATGATTTAAATAAATCAACAAACCTTAATATTAAATTACTTTTAATCAAGTATCTATTAATTAATAATATAAGTTAATATTTTGGTTTATAAATATTTTTTTAAAAAATATATTCATTTCTATTTGTTTATCTTTTCAGATTCAAGTAGGACCTCTTATTTCATCAGGGTTCATTTCAACTACCTAGAGTAGAGTTAGTAACATTGTTTTTGATGAAACAACATGAGTTTCAGTGAAAAATTGAACCTATGTAGATGCACAATGGAGGATAACCCAATATCTGTGCAGAAAAGTGGTGACTTGCAACAGAAGATAGCAGAATTAAAAATGAGAAAATATACTAGTAAGTGTGGGGGATATACAATTATCATTCAACACTTTATCGTGATGAGAGCAGGAGAGTAGAGCAACTGGAGTCTTGGAAGTTCATCCCTTCATCACATCTCAATGACAGAGTCATGGAGAGACTAAGCATTGGAGGAGTTATTTATCCTTATTTTGTTCTAAAGTCTTATACTCTGTAATCGAATGTTTATTACTATTGTAATCGATACGATTGTAGGCTACAAACATTAGCTCAAATATTTTAATTTTATTGGTTAATTTTTATTTTCGATTCCTTCACACACTTTCTTTCTATGAAATCATAATCATTTGATGAGATTGATTATGATTTTTTAAATTGTTCGCATCTCAAATTTTTTCAAATAAAAACTTCATGATCAATTGGTGAGATTGATCATGAAGGTACATATCAAAGCTTTAATGTCAGAAATTTGGGAATTTATGGGGAGTTAAATTCCAATTTTTTTCTTTTTTTCAAATTTCTATACAACTCAATTGATTTTTATAATGAAAAACTCTAGGATTAAATTTTATATCTATTGAATCTACTAGAGAAAAAAATTATTCATCATTCATCAAGGTGTGTTACAAAGAAATTGTATGAACATGTCCTTCTTTTAACCCGTAGTTTAGAATTCCTTAGTGCTAATCTTGATTTGTTGCATCATAATCCCTGTTTCACTATCTTAGCTACTATTATGTTGTTATTCATAATATTTTATATTAATTCTTGTCCTATTTATTAAAATAAGATATATTGGTTCTCATACTGTCTAAAAAATAAAAAAAGTTAAAAGTTTAGAAAATATATATAGAAAATTTCACCCACTTTTGACACTAGTGGGTTGATTGAAAATAAATATGGTTGAACTACCTTGCTTGTGGGATCGACCCTGCATTCTACTATACAGTAGTAATATGAACATAAAAATTTTAAACATTGAATTGTTTTCAATGTCAAATGAGTAGTGTTTCTGGCTTCGTTTATTGGAGAGGCTCCGTGAACAATAATTTTCTTAAAAAACATTCAAAAATTCAAATTTAAAAATATCTGAACAAAAAAATTGGAAAATTGAAAACTATGTTTAAAAAAACTATGTTCTGTGAGTTACTGTCTATTTTTTCCTAATGACTTTTACTGCTTTGATTCACTGCTATTTTTTCCTACTCTTTATACTTTTACAACTTGTTTGTTACTACTGTTGAACTTGTTTGTATTTAATTTCTCCTATTTTGACCCATTTTATGAACACTAGATCTTCTACAGTTAGACTATATCCCCTAAACCTAGAGTTATACAAGCATATTTGTGATCTAAAAATTAAAACAAAACTAAAATATAGAATATAGATGATGGTGTTCTTATACCTAAAATCATCCAAAACCATCCTGAACTCTTAGAGGAAGTAGGAAGGTATAGGATGAGGGAGTTCCAACTCCCTGAAGTTTCATGCAATCCTTCATCCATTAGACATACACCTAGAGCCACAAACTTTGAGTTTAAAAAATCCCACATGTCACTATTTCCTAGATTCAATAGAACTTTTATTGAGGGCTTTCTAGCCTTCATTAGATATTTTTACAATACTATTCAACAATTACCTCTTCTAGGAATCACAAAAAATGATCTAAGAATGAGAGAATTTCCCTTTTCCCTTAAAGGGAATTATAGGATCTAGTTTTTGAGCATATATGAAAACATTACTGAAAATTTGGACCACATTCATAACTCATTCATAATGAAATTTTTCACTCAGTGAATTAAAGGAGATCTTTGAACTAAGATAATGAGATTTTACCAAGAGGATGGAGAAGCCTTTCATGAGGATTCAGATAGATTTAGTGACCTTCTTATATAGTGTCCCTGTTATCAACTCCCATACCACCTTCTCATGGATACCTTCTATAAAGGGTGTAAATCCTCTGTAAAGAACCTTTTTTTACCAAGCTAATGGGGGAAACTATAAAGATAAGAGTGATAAAGAATTAAGACAAATTTCTAACAACATTTCTCTAAATCATCATAGAAATCCTAAAGTTAATACTAGTTTAGTGAATGGTACCCAAGCTCAACTTGTTAAAATCACCAACCAACCTTAATCATCAATGAACCAGAATTTTAAAAAAACTGTTAATCAATTTGGATTTCAATACACTAATGAATCACATAAGGAATAGTGTGTCCAGTGTGAAATGTTTGGGCACACTGACAACATCAATCAAAATTTTGATATGCCATCCCAAAATTAAAATTCGTACCATTTCAACTGTGTTCCTAGGATTCCTATTAAAGAAGACCCTTTTTCAAAAAACTACAACCAATTCTATAGGAACCATCCAAATCTATCCTGGAAATACCATGTCCTAATTAAACAATCCACTATCCCTAATTATAAAACTCAACCTAGACATTATTAACAAAACCAACAAAGGCATGAATCATCTAATGCACAAAATAATCATGATGGCCAAATCTATTCTATGTTGGATATAATAATAAACAAAATGATCTCTTGAGATGAACGATTGATGAATAAACTGAATAAACATCAAAATCATTATGAGTTTGAAAAAATTAAAAAAATTATTTTAGAATGAAAAATATGGAAAAATATTGTCCAACTTTCTATAAATTTCACTTCTAGAGTTAAAGGTAGATTTCCTAGAACAATTGAGCTCATACCTAGGGAGAATATCATAGTTGTTGTCACTAGAAGTGGGCTGAATACTCAAAATGAACCTAAATGACCTTGAAAATTACAAAACAAGAAATTCCAAAGAATCTGGAAATAAAAATTTTATTTGTTCCCAATATGGAAGTCATGAAAAAGCTCTTGAAAATGATCAAAATAAGAATTTTTCACTAGGAAATCAAGTTGAAAATTTTTATAATGTTAAAAAAATAAATAAAATGAGAAATTAGTTGAAGAAGTTTGGGATATACCAACCATCCTTAGGAATGTTTCTCCACCAATCACTTTCCCTAATAAAATAAAACCTAAAAGAAACATAAAAGTTGAACTTATTCAGTTCCTTAGGCTCTTGAACAATCTCAAAGTGAACATACATTTCATTCAAGATTTAATTCAAATTCCTTCATGTCACGACCCGACCCTACCGGTCTTGAGCCGAAACTACCCCAGGCTCGTCTCCATGGGCTAGGGGCTGGCAAAAAGCACCGAAGGCATAACGATCTTGGGGAGGCCTTCAACTAAGTACATGTACACACACACATAGCCCACTTTATGCAGAAGTGTAGATTAAAAAGAAACCGAAGGACAAATAACTATAACCCAACCACATTAATGCATCAATTTCTAAATAAAACAAGTAAAGTGTTGAAAAGTACTGACAAGATAATCTGAATAGGAAAAGGGAAAAACATGTGCCTAACCTGAAAGTTGCCACAACTCAGCAACTGTTAAACAAAAGTAAACAGTTGGTGAGTCTCACACCTGAAAGTCCCACTACAACCACTGAACATAGCCCAAGCTCCGGTGTCCTCTATGCTCCTCTGTAGTCTCAATCGACATGTCTGTCGTCTATAAGGGCACACTAATTGCGGGCAAAGCCCAAGAAGGGGTGAGTTTAAAGATATTCATTAGGATGCCATGAAAGCTCGAGGGAGCAACAAAAGAGGTACTAAAAACGGTGAGTAGTAGACAGAACAAAGAACAGTGTAAGAGTACAACAGAGAGAGTGCATCTCAACCCAATAGAAGGAAGGAAGTAAACTCTTCCAACCAAGAGGAGCTATACCTGGAAAGAACATGGCATACCCCACGCATCTTCACCCATCCTAGGAGGAAAGTAACTGAACCCAAGGAGTGGGAACAAAAGTATGGTGTGTATATGTGTGTATATATATATGCTCAACAAGAAACCCGGACGAGAGCGTAAGGGGATCTCCATCTCCAAGACCAGCCTAGGAAATGTCACCAACAGTTCTAAGGGTAACCATCACTGATGCCCAACTGTCCCGTATGTCAAAGTTGTCTCATCGCTAAACAGTATAACCAAGGTTCCCTCTCCGGTAATCATGGAGAAAAGTCACTGACTAGCCTCATATAAAGGGCTAAGTCTAAAATAAGTCATCAGGTAACCCACTGCCCAACCCAGTTGGAGGGTAAACCCTAAGAGTTCATTGGGTAACCCACTGCCCAGCCCAGCTGGAGGGTAAACCCTAAGATGAATGGGTAACCCACTGCCTAGCTCCACTAAAGGGTAAACCCTATGGTCAACGGGTAACCCACTGCCTAGCCTCGCTGGAGGGTAAACCAATATATGCCTTTGGGTAACCCATTGCCCAGCCCTACTGGACGGTAAACCCAGAACTTGTCCAATAACCCTGCACTGCCCATGCCATCACTGGGTGTTACTAACATCGCTATCGTGCTTTGGTTCGGAGTGCATAAACAGGACCTCCGACTAATTCCCTTTCATGTTTCCACTTTTAATGATATCTCTAAAGAGTCTCCACACTCCCAAATAGATTACACCATTGCAATACTTGCAGAAAAACACGCGAGATGGACTATTTACTCGCTGGAAATGGAATCCCGATGAAAATGTTATTCTACATCACTTTATGCCCATACGACATCTCGTGGGGCCCACACCTCAGTTTCAAAAAAGGTTGGGAGAACTATGCAATCACAATGCTCTCGGAAAAAACATGCCAAATCGACTATTCATTCTCCCTGAACAGACGTCTAAGAAAAAATTCACAGTATGTGGTACACATCTTAAAAGACGGCTCGTGGGCCCCACGCCTCAACTCCGGCTTCAATTCCTGAAACCACCATGGACTACATCATATTGAAGCCAGGGTAACAATTCCACTGACGGTGCCTAAAATGGACTCCGGATGTGTTCGTGCCAACCGAAAGAAGAATCCCAGCGAGGCGCTTAACAATACTTACCTGGCATGTCGTGCTACTAAGCCCCCATCTCGGGAATTAAAAAACCCCGAGGCCATCTCAAAATCTCTGTCACAATTTGAGGATCGCATCACCATAGACTTGGTGTGAATCTGACATTCCATTTGAAAACTAGGGACATTTTAACATCATCAGAAGGAGATGGGGTGGGCTGGACCGGTTCGGCCGGTCCACCCCTTCTAGACCGGCGGTCCGCAGCTCGGCCGCCCGGACCGCCCAGTCCACCGCGGCCTGCGGTTCTTTGCGAGGACCACGCAGCTTTACCTGGACCTGCACGAGACGGTCCAGCTCTTTTTCCATGAGACCTGCAAAGCGCGGGTCTCGGCCAGCTCTCGGTGTCACGACGACCCTGGTCTCGCACGCCGCACGCCACCCTGCGGAGCCAGCCCGTGAGCCCTCCCGCAGCCCGGACCGTCGGGCCGCCGTCTCTCTCACCTGCCTCCTCCTGGGAGGCCCACCGCGCCGCTGCCTAGGAGCCCATAGTGATGCCTTTGTCACCTTCCAAATAGCCGTGCGGAGCCGCCGGACCGCCCTGGTACTACCGGAAATGAGGGTTTTTGGATGGAAAACTTCCCAGGGTCACCCCGGACACCCTGGGAATTACAAATTCGATCCAAAAGACCTTATGGAAAGATCCAATTGATCCCTACTCAAATTTGGACTTCTCTCAAAATTTAAATAGAAATTAAACACTAATATTTGAGTTCAAAATAGATATGGTATTTAAAAATGAAACACATGAACCTACATCGCAGGTCGTAGCCCGTCACTTCACAAATGGTCCGCCAAAGCTGCAACCTCCTTGGAGAGGTGGGGAGAGAAGCGTGGAGAGGGTGGATCCATTTTTTTGAGATATCTTCCGCTAGGGAGAAATGAAAATGGAAGAAGGGGGAAGGGTGGATGTGTTTAAGTAGGGAAACACACTTAAACACCCACCCGTAGGCCCATACCCGAACTTTCGACGGGGTGGGGGTTAAACCACCCTTAGGGTAAAATACACTTTCTAAGCGCAACGATTGTCTTGGAATTTTAATCCGAGCCTCTGTTCAGAGGTTATAAAGTTCACGCCCGAGGCCGCTAAATTACAAAAACACCCCTGGTGGCGTTTTCCACATAAGGGCCACGCCCGCGAAATTTACACCCCTTCTAGGGTAAACGGAACATTCCGGAGTCAACATTGCCATTGATTTTCCCATTAGAGAAATAGTTTAGGATTTATTCTATATATTTGGTGTGCCTAGTGTGAACGCACATAAAATTTAATTTCGGCCACACCTGGGCTCAGAATCACACGCCGTCTGAACGCCCTGCTCTGGAAAAACATCAAGAAAATTTAAAAGTCTTACAGGCTCAAAACCCAGGTTCTTACATCATTCGCTCCTTTAAGTTTTTTGTCCCCAAAAAACAAAATTACAAAAACAAAATGGGATACTAAGCCTGCATCTGGAACTCTTGTTCCCAGCTGCTCTCCTGCACCCTCCCGTGCTACCACAACACATAAACCAAAGGAATGGTCCATCCACGCAGTGTCCGCTCCTGCCGGTCCTCAGTCGCCACAGGGTTCTCCACAAAGGTGGCATCATCCTCAATGTATAGCTCTCCCATGTTGATAATGTGTGTGGGTTTGTGCACATATTTCCTCACCTGCGACACGTGGAAGACGTCATGCACCCTCTCCAGCTGTGGGGGTAGAGCAAGACGGCAGGAAACCTCACCAACCGTAAGCACGATCTCAAAGGGCCCAATGAACCTCAGGGACAGCTTGCCTCCCCCGATGAACCTCTATGTTCCATGCCGTGGGGATACCCTAAAAAAAATGTTGTCCCCCTACCCGAACACCAAAGGCCTACGACGACAGTCTGCGTATGACTTCTCTCTACTCTAAGATGTCCTCATCCGTTGGCGAATTACCTACACCTTCTTCGTCATCACCTGTACCAACTCTCGGCCCATGAGGGAGGTTTCACCAACCTCCGTCCATCACAACAGTGACCTGTAGGGTCTCCCATAGAGGGCATCAAAAGTTTCCATGCCTGCAGTAGAGTGGTAACTGTTGTTATACGCGAACTCCACTAAGGGCAGGTGATCCTCCCAGCTTAGGCCAAAGTCTAACATGCACGCCCTAAGTGTATCTTCCAACACATGGATAGTGCACTCTGTCTGCCCGTTGGTTTGGGGGTGAAAAGCTATACTCATCCGCAGCTGAGTCCCAAATTCCTTCTATTGTCCTCGCCACAATCGCGACGTAAACCACGCTTCATGATCAGAGATGATCGTCGAGGGTACTCTATGAAGGCAGACGATCTCTTGAATGTATAGCCACCCTAGACTCTCTATCGAGCTCTGCTCCCTGATTGCAATGAAGTGCGCCAACTTTGTGAGTCAGTCCACTATCACCCAAATGGAATCGTGGACCTTCATTATGTGCAGAAGACCTGTGATAGAATTCCACAGATACGCCCTTCCACTTCCACTCCAGGATATCAAGGGGTTGCAACAACCCTGCCGGAACCTGATGCTCTGCCTTCACCTACTAACAGGTAAGACACCGAGAAATGAACTCAGCTACACTCCGCTTCATTCCATACCACCAAAACATCCACTGAATGTCTCTATACATCTTCCCCACACCAGGATGTACAGCCAAGGGAGAAGTGTGGAATTCCCACATCACCTCCTCCGGCATCTCCACCGGTACTACAACTCTCCCTTGGATCAAGATCTCATGATTCTCTCATTCAAAATACCCATCAGGTGCATCTCCCATGGATATATGATCAAGCAGCACCTCACTGTCGACATCCACCAGCTGGGACTCTCTCACACGCTCATGGAGCGAAGAATTTAGCATCATTGACAGCATAAAAGTCGTACCCTCATGTTCCACTAAGGTCATATGTAGGGAAGCCAACTATTATGAAGATTTCCGCACTAGAAGAGCCTAGGACATTCTGCTAAGAGCATCTACTACTATGTTGCCCTTCCCTGGAGTGTAGACTATCTCGAAATCATAGTCCTGTAGAAACTCTAGCTAGTGCCTCTGCCTCAGATTCAAAACCCTCTATGTGAGGATGTACTTTAGGATATGGTGGTCTGATTAGACCACAAAATGCTCTCCCAGAAGGTAGTGTCTCCATAACCTCAAGGAAAATACCATTACTGGTAGCTCAAAATCGTGAGTCACATAATTATGCTCATGGGGCCTCAGCTACCTCGACCCATATGAAATCACTGCCCACTGCTGCATCAGCACGCACCCGAGCCCATCTCCTGAAGTGTCACAGTATATCACGAACTCAGTGCCCTCTTCTGGAACCCTCAAAACTAGATCACTAGTTAGCCTCTGCCTCAACTCCTCAAAGGCCTTCTGGCACTGATCAGTCCAGGTGAACAGTCTTCCCTTCCACTTCAATGTGTTCAAAGGGGAAGCAATCCTAGATAAATCTTCCATGAACCTCCTGTAGTACCCTACCTAACCAAGGAATCTCCGCACCTCTGATGCATTCTTGGGTGGATCCCAAGCAAGCACTGCCTATATCTTTACAGGGTCTATGGCCAATACCTACTCCGTAATGACATGCCCTAGAAAGTGAACCTTATGAATTCATAACTGACACTTCGAGAGCTTTCCATACAGCTAGTGCTCCTGGAGTAATTCTAGGACCATCCTCAAATGCTCTACATGCTCCTCCTCTGTCACAGAGTTGATGAGTACATCGTCAATAAAGACAACCACAAACCAGACCAAGTATGGCTAGAAGATCTGGTTCTTCAAATCCATAAAAACTGTAGGGGCATTCATCATGCCAAAGGGCATCACCAGAAACTTTTAATGCCCATAACGACAATGGAAAGACAAATTTGGGATGTCAGCCTCAGGTACCTGCAACTGGTGGTAGTCGGATCGATGATCAATCTTATAGAACCACTTCGTACCTATAAACTGGTCTAAGAGGTTGTCGATCCTCAGAAAAGGGTACTTGTTCTCTATCGTGGCATGATTCAGGCAATGATAATCCACACAAATCCACAGACTCCGATATTCCTTTTTCACCAACAAAACCAGATCTTCCTAGGGGGACACACTGGGCCTGATGAATCCCTTCTCATGAAGGTCTTCCAACTAAAGTTGTAACTCCCGAAGCTATGTGGTTTCCATCCGATAATCCACACATGATATCGGGGTAGTCCCTGGCTACAAGTCTATGCATAACTCCATCTCTCTGCTTGGAGGTAGTCCCGGGAAATCCTCGGGAAAGACGTCCATGTAGTCCTCTACAACTATAGGGATCTAGGTGCATGTAGCATCAACTTCTATGAGAGCCATGCTCTCCAACTAGTGAGAAAAAAGTCCCGGTCTCCTGCTCAGAGTACCCGTCTTCTCTTCCACGAGGTCTCCTTCTCAGAGGATGGCGAACCTCGTCCCATCCGAATGGACACATCTGACTAGTTTTTTGCCGATAGTCAATCTGGGCGTGAACCATGGAAAGCCAATCCATGCCCAAGATGATGTCATATGGTTCCATAATGATGACGAGTAGGTCCCATGTGAAACTCTCTCCTCTGAATGACAGTTCACACTATCTACAGATGAAGGTCACTAACGATGCACTTCCCGTAGGAACCTCGAGACTAAGCGCAGGTGTCGGCACCTCTACTGGGAGCTCCAACTCCTGTACCAAAAGCAGCGATATAAAAGAGTGGATGGTTCATGTTTCTACTAGTACTGATGAAATCATAGAGTAAACACAAAGCGTACCTCAGATCATCTCATATGCTGGGGGGGTCACGAACACCCATAGCCTGAAGATGCCTGCGGCCCCTACTACCAACTCCATGAGCCTGGCATGGGCCACCCAGTGGTGGTGGTGGAAAGACCTCAAAACGCCATCCCCCACCTCCAATTCATGCCGCTCTGCCTTCACTTCCTCCCGGAGGACCACCCTATCCTCGCCTGGGAGATCCCAGGTCACGGTGCTACCTCTGCCACTGCGGTGCACCCACTGCCTGCCACTACTTCTCAGTATGCCTGGTCGAGCAGTCCTGTGCTAGGTGACCCCGTCCATCACAAGCATAGCACCGACTCTCTCCTGACTACCCTGGTGCTCTACGGCGCCACTGCGGTGTATGACCCTACCCTTGAGTATACTCACAGAAGGGTCTCCTCTTCTAAGGCTCTTCTCTCTACTGCCTACCTGCTACCAAAGTCTCTACTCTGAAGTTACCACTGCTAGGACCTGTCAGCCAGCATCCCTCATCCAAGAATCTCCCTATCACGAGCACCCTCTCTAGCACCCCGGCATTAGTAGGGATGCACATGGGCACTACACTAGCACAGATCTCCCTAAAAAGACCCTGCTCAAACTTCCACGCCAGAAAGTAACTATCACGGACCATATCCTCCGAGTAGCGTGTCATATCGGTAAATCGAGCTGAGTACTGCACCATTTTCATCCCCCCAGCTTCGGATCCAGAAGCTCCTGAATCCGAATGGAGCGCAAACGGGAGGAGGAGTACTCATCCCGGAAGAGCTACTGGAAGCTATCCCACGTGATGGACGACTCATCGTGGGCCTACGTAACCAACCCCCACCAACGCTCGGTCATCCCATGGAAAAGGCTGGCATCTAGGGATACCATATGGTCAGATGGTGTCCATACGAGCCGGAAATGTCAGTCCACAGACTCTATCCAGTCTTCTGCTTCCTAGGGATCCGAGTACCCACGGAACTTCTACGGCCGCTGACGCTGAAAGTCTCAGAGCGCACTCAGTCTGCGCTCATCCTCGGCCAGTGTTGTTGGTACTAACTATTTCTCAATAGGTGTAGGGGCTACTACTGAAGCACTGGGTGGAAGGGGATCACGTGAGGGTCCTTGACCTGACACCTCTTCTCTCTCCAGGTCGTCGTCGCGAACTGCAGAGTGTAACCTGGCTGGCAGCTATCGTGGGAGAATCCTAAAAATTATCCATGATTACCGCGATCATATGAGCATATATATATATATATATCAGTAATAAGAAATTGGAGATGACTCAAAAAGGACAATCAAAGACTTAATCCTACTGCATGCATGTTCCAAATTCCCTACAACTAGTGTCTCAGTGTGCCGAGTCGACAAGCGGGTTATGAGGGTACTGATGAATGGACACATCGGCTGCCCATACCATCATTGGACTCCCTGTCCTAAGAGCCGTTCTCTTTATACGTCGACACTATTAACCTAAATCCTAAACAATTCCTTTTTATGGACGTCTGAACAATGCCCCAAGGAATGAACAACCTCTGATACCACATTGCCATGACTCGACCCTACAGGTCTCGATCCGCAACTACCCCAGGCCCACCTCTATAGGCCCGAGGATGGCTACAAGCGCTGAAGGCGTAATGATCTTGGGGAGGCCTTCACCTAAGTACCTGTACACACACACAACCCACTTTATGTAGAAGTGTAGATTTAAAAGAAACCAAAGGAAAAACAATGATAACCCAACCACAGTCATGCATCAACTTCTAAATAAAATAAGTAAAGTGATGAAAAGTACTAACAATATAATCTGAACAGAAAATGTGAAAAACACGTGCCCAGCCTGAAAGGTGCCAAAACCTGGAAACGGGTAAAAAAAGTAAATAGCTGGTGAGTCTCACACCTGAAAGTCCCACTACGACCACTGAACGCTGCCCAAGCTTCTATGCCCTCTATGCTCCTTCATAGTCTCAATCGACCGGTCTTTCATCTGGAAGGGAACACCAAGTGCGGGCAAAGCCTAAGAAGGGGTGAGTATAAAGATACTTAGTAGGATGCCCTGAAAGATCAAGGGAGAAAAATAGAAGGTAATAAAAACGGTGAGAAGTAGAAATAACAAAGAACAGTGTAATAGTACAATAGAGAGAGTGCAGCTCAACCCAATAGAAGGAAGGAAGTTGACTCATCCAACCAAGAGGATCTAGACACAGAAATCACATGGAATACCCCGCACATCTTCGCCCCTCCTAGGAGGAAATTAACTGAACCCAAGGATTGGGAACAGAAGAAGGGTGTATAAATATATATATACTCAACAAGAAACTCGAACGAGTGCATAGGGGGATCTCCGTCTCCAAGCCCAGCCCAGGAAAAGTCGCCAACAGTTCTAAGGGTAGCCATCACTGATGCCCAAAAGTCTCGCACCTCAAATCTGTCTCATCTCTAAACAGGACAACCAAGGGTCCCGCTCTGGTAATAATGGAGAAAAGTCACTGACTAGCCTCATAGAAAGGGCTATGTCTAAAAGAAGTTGCCAGGTAACCCACTGCCCAGCCCAGCTGGAGGGTAAACCCAAAGGTCAATGGGTAACCCACTGCCCAGCCTCGCTGGTGGGTAAACCCTGATATGCCAGTGGGTAACCCACTTGCCAGCCCCATTGTAGGGTAAACCCGGAACTGGTCCCATAACCCCGCATTGCTCGTGCCATCACTGGGTCTTACTAACATCGCTACTGAGCGTTGGTTTGGTGTGTGTAAAAGGGACCTCTGACTAATTCCCTTTCATGTTTCCACATTTAATGAGATCTATAATGAGGGTCCTCTCTCCCAAATATATTACACCATTTCAATCCCCGTGTAAGAACGCGCGAGATAGACTATTTACTCACTGGAAATGGACTCCCGACGAAACAGTTATTCAACACCGCTTTATACGCATACGACATCTCGTGGGGCCCACATATCGGTCTTGAAAAAGTTCGGGCGAACTGTTATATCACGATTCTCTCAAAAAACACACCAAATAGACTATTCATTCGCCCCGAATGGACGTTTGAGGAAAAAGTCACAGTATGTTGTACACAACTAAAAAGACGGGCTGTGGGGCCCATGCATCAACTCGAGATTAAACGCCTGAAACCACCCTGGACTACATTGTCTCAATTCTAGGGTAAAAACACCGCTGAAGGTGCCAAAAACAGACTCCGGATGTGTTTTCCCCATTCGAAAGAAGAATCTCGGCGAGGCGTTAAACAATATTTAACCGGCATATCGCACTATCGAGCCCCTGTATCAGGAATTAAAAATCCCCAAGAACATCTCAAAATTTATTTCTCAATCCGAGGATAACGTCATCATAGACGGCGCATGAATCTGACATCTGGTTTTCAAACTAGGGACGTTTTAACGTCATCAGACGGATACGGGGTGGCCCGGACCGGTTTGGCCGGTTTAGCCCTTCCAGACCGGCGGTCCGCAGCTCGGCCACCCGGACTACCCAGTCCATCGCGCCCCATAGTTCACCGCATGGTATGTACGGATTTAGCCAGACCGGCATGAGCCGGTTCAGCTCCTTTTCCACGAGACCCACAAAGCGCGGGTCTCGGCCGCCTCTTATGGTCGCGACGACCCCGGTTTCACGTGCCGCATGCCGACCGGCGGAGCCGGCCGCGTGCCCTCCCATGGCCCGAACCACCGGGCCATCGTCTCGATCGCCCACCGCCACTCGGTAGGCCTACCGCGCCGCCGCATGGGAGCCTAACGCGCCGCCTTCGTCACCCGTTGGACCGCGGCGCAGAGCTGTCAGACCGCCTTGGTACTGCCGGAAATGGGGGTTTTTGGCTGGAAAACTTCCCAGGGTCACCCCGAACACCCCGAGACGCGAAAATTTGATCCGAAAGACCCATTGTAAATCTAAGATCGATCCCTACTCAAATTTTTCCTCCGCTCAAAATTTAAATAGCAATTAAACACTAATATTTGAGTTCGAAGTAGATGTGGTATTTAAAAACGAATCACACGAACCTACCTCGCATGGCGTACCCCGTCACTTCACAAATGGTCCGTCAGAGCCGCAACCACCATAGAGAGGTGGGGAGATAATCATGGAGAATTTGGATCCCTTTTGAGAAATATTTCTCCAAGTGGAAATTAAAGGGGAAGAAGGAAGAGGGGGTGGATGTGTTTATTTAGGGAAACACACTTAAACACCCAGCCATAGACCCATACCCAAACTTTCATTGGAGTCAGGGTTAAAACACCCCTAGAGTAAAATCAACATTCTGAGCGCAATGGAGGTCTCAGAATTTTAATCTGAGCCTCAGTTTAGAATTTATAAAGTTCACGCCCGAGGCCGCTAAATTCCAAAAATTGCCCTGGTGGTGTTTTCCACAGAAGGGACGCGCCCGCAAAAGTTACACCCCTCCTAGGGTAAACGGAACATTCCGGACTCAACGGTGCCCCCAGTTTTCAAATCTGAGCAACCATTTATTATTTATTCTGTCTATTTGGCATGTCTAGTGTGAACGCACTTAAAATTTAATTTCAGCCACACTGGGGCTCGGAATCACACGTCGTCTAAATGCCCTTCTTTGGAAAAACCTCAAGAAATTTTAAAAGTCTTACTGGCTCAAAACCCAGGTTCTTACACATTATATCTAAAATCCATTAATAATTATTTCAAACAAAAAGACTCTTGAAGAATCCACTACCTACATCCTCTCTGAATAGTATAGTGTTTTACTCCAAAAGAAATCCCACCTAAACTCAAAGATCGGTGTAGATTTATAATAGAATGTAACAGAGGAAATTTTAGTCAACTCAACTTCATGTGGGACTTAGGTGTTAGCATCAACCTTCTCCCACAAACATTGTTTCAACAGTTGAGATCGGGTGATCTTCAACCCACCATATTCATACTATATTTGTTTGATCATTTTTTCACTCATCATATGGGGAGGGTAGATGACTTCCTTGTTGGATTTGGGAAATTGATTCGGCCTATAGACTTCTTGGTTTTAGATATGGTGTGTGACCAAGAGGTGAACATCATTCTGGGTAGTCCCTTCATGGCCACTGTAGGAGTTGTTATTGATGTATCTAAGGTTCATCTAATCATTAAAATTAGAGAGCAGTGATAATATTTCAATGTGTTCAAAAATATCAAAGGACTAAACTTTTTTGAAAACTACTCTAAGATAAAGTTCCTTGAAGTTGAAAGTTCTTATAAAAATCCGGATGAATCTGAAAACAATCCTCAGTTCAAAAAATAATTTTGGAAACTAAAAATTTTAAGGTTTCTATTTCACAAAGTTTTTAATATTCTTAAACAATTAAACTATAAAATTTTCTAGAAATGGACAGCTGTCCAGTTTCTACTTCTACAGAAAAAAATTCATGTGCTTCTGAACTCACAAACATTTTGAGTAAACATGATGGTTATTCTTCTATCAACAATAATACTGAACATTTTTATTTGGAAAAGAGATATAATTTAATAAAATTTGATGATTTTTCCTTGATAAATATTCTGATTTCTGAACTGGAAAATTTGGATAGTGTGTTGTCAACTTTGGATAGTAGTGTTGAAATTTCTAAAAATGACCTTGAAATTCAAAATATATTAACATTTGATAAACATTTAGAGAAATATGTTGAAGAAATTGGTCCTCCTAGGACCAAGAGTCATCCATAAAGTGAAAATGCACCCATCCTTGAACTGAAACCTCTTTCTACACATCTTAAGTATTCATTCTTGGGTGAAAATTCCACACTGCTTGTAATAATTTCTACTGATATTAAAGATAATTAATAATAACGACTATTCAATGTTCATAATAAATTCACATATACCATAAAATAGACCATATATGACATAAAATGAATTATCCCTTCATTCTGTATGCATAGGATCCCTATGGAGCAAGACCATAAGCCTAGGGTAAAGTTTCAAAGAATATTGAACCCCAAAATGAAAGAATTTATTAGAGAAGACGTCATTAAACTACTTGAAACTGGAATAATCTATCATATTTCTGATAGCACATAGATTATCCCTGTCCAGGTTGTCCCTAAGAAAAGTTTTTACTATTGTAACAAATGAAAAAATGAAGAAATTTAAGTTAGAAAAGACACCAAATGGGGAGTCTGTATAGACTATTGGATGCTTAATTCTGCCACTAGGAATGACCATTTTCAAATGTCCTTCCTTGATCAAATGATTAAGAGGCATTCTGGGAACGAATTTTTCTATTTCCTGTATGGGTATTCTGGTTATAACAAGATTCTATTTTCTCAAAAGCATGAAAAGAAGACTACTTTCACATGCCCCTTTGGGACATTTTCCAACTAGAGGATGCCTTTTGGGTTGTTTGGATCCCCTTATACCTTTCAAAGTTGCATGGTGGTAATTTTTTATGAAATGGTTGTGATGATTATTGAGGTTTTCATGGAAAATTTCCCTATTGTCTGTAGTACATTTCATACATGTTTAGGAATTATAGAGTTAGTTTTGGATAAATGTATAGAAACTAACATTGTGCTTAATTGATAGAAGTGTCAATTCATGGTCACTGAAGGGGTAGTATTAGGACAAAAAGTTTCAAAGAGATATTGGGAGGTTGACACTAATAAAATAGAATTAATTTTAAAATTACCTCCTCCTAAAAATTTAAAAGGTGTTATAAGTTTCATAGGGAATTTTGTTTCGACCATAGGTTTATAAAAGATTTTTCCAAAATCACAAAGCCCTTGTTTTCTATTCTTGTAAAGGATGCACCCTTCAATTTTGATGAAAAATGTTTAAAATCAATTAATTTTCTTAAAGAAAAACTCACTACATCACCTATAATCACTACACCTGATTGGAAAGGACCTTTTAAACTAATGTGTGATGGTAGTGATATGGTTGTTGATGTTTTTCTAGGAAATATGAGAGATAAGAAAATTTATATGGTTTATTATGATAGTATATTTCTAGATGATGATCAAATAAATTATACCACTATTGAAATGGAATTTTCAGCTATTTTGTTTTCTCTTGATAAGTTTAGGCAATATCCCCTTGGCTCAAAATTCATCATTTTCACAAACCACTCTGCCTTGAAATACATGGTGTCTATGAAAGAAACCAACCCCAGGTTGATTAAATGGATTCTTGTAACAACCAGATATTTTATGATAAATATTCTCTTTAATTTATTTGATGTCATGTGTTTTATGCTACAACAAGATTATCTTATGCTATATGCCACACTGTATTAGCTTGAAGTATACACAACACTATTCTCAGATTGTGTTACACACAATTTCAAGTTTGTTTTATAATAGTTATTCTACGCAACATTGAGTGTATATATATATATATATATTCAATGTATAAATAAAATATGGTTGGATTTTGTTATACGAAACAACGAAGGATTCTTTCACAACACGCAACTCTGACTTGGCTTGCATTACCCGCAATCGCGACCTTCCTCGATAGCGTCTGTTGTACGCAATACCGAGTTTTACTAAACAAGTATAAATTATAATAATATTATTATGAACTAGACGTTATGAATATTATTAACTAAATTTTGAATTTTATAACATTATTATTCATCTTACACATTTTCTAGAACATGGTATAAGAATAAAAAAAAAATTCAGGTAAAATAAGTATTTTTTAAAAAATGCAGTTTTGCCACCTTTTGATGGCACACCCACTTTAAATCTAGTTTTTGACTTGTTTATAAGTTCAATTTTACAAAATAAAATTATTCTTTGGAATCAAGAAATAAAAATTTACTTTGGATAAATTTTTCATATTATTCTGGTAAATTTCATATTTTTATGAATAGTAAAAACACGCTATATTTTAATTAAAAACAACTTTTTTCATCGCAATAATTTATATGGTTAAATTATAATATTTAATGGTTTTAAAGTATAAATAGAATATATTTTTACCATTTAATATAATTTATGTCATTAGCATTGATTTTACATTAAATTCCTAGGCTAAATTTATTCAATCTTTTGAAATGTTTTAAAGAAAAACCCGTTTTCTTTCGACAACGGGATTAATTTTAATTTAATTTCAACAACTTTTGTGTATTTAATTTGGAAAAATGGATTCCATATTTGGAATCAGTGGGTCCAAATTATGTTAATAAGCTAATTTTTATTTTTGGGAATTATGAATAGTAACTACGGTAAATTTTATTTACCATAGTTAAAGGTAAATCGGGTAATTAAGGGTAAATATAATATTATAAAATTACCCTAACACATGAAAAAATACTATTTGATGGATAATAGTAGACCCATATAACCTAAGGTTCAGATTATAATCATTTTATGGACTTTTGACCATGAAAATAATTTAATTATTATTAAAACCAAAGAAAGTGACAACATGTCACTCTCTTAAATCTTATAAGTATATTAATTTTAATTTAGTGATAAACATAATGAAACTTAGAACATGAATAGTCTCCAGAAATATAATAAAATTATAAACATCATGATAATTTATTTAGAATTTTTAGGGATTAAATAATTATCATTATTGGTGATACATTAATGATGCAGAAATTATTTATTAAGTAAAAAAACAGTAATATAGTTTTTATTGAAATACAAATACCTATTAAAAGTTCCAAAAACCTTACCAAAACTTATTGTTAGTATATATATACACCATGAGAATCCAATGACCTAATATATAACCGTTTGGAGTCTTATAATAGTGATTATGACAATTATATTATTTTATTTTAAATGATTCCAAAGTTGTCACCTTCAAAATTTAATAAATATAACAATTTAAATATTGTGATTTTAAGATGATAAATTCGAGTAAAAGTATTATTTTTAATGTTAATAGATTTATCTTCATCATAGTATTTTATTTTTAATTGTTATGCAACAAATAAATATATTAAATAATTATACAAAAATGTTGTAGTAATTATTTTATTAAGAGATAAACCAAATAAATGGTTTTTTAAAAATAATAAAATTACTATTATATGAACTATTTAATGTGATCCACTAATTTTCTAGATACATATGACCTTTTATTAATTTATTAAAGATTTTAGTTCGAACATATCTTCTGTATATATTTTATTTAAATTCAAATAAATGAATACTGTCAAAATTGACACTATTGTTATTTTATAAAAATAACATATTATAAAATTGTTTAAAGATCTCAAAAATATTTAAAAATTATAAATTTAAATTTATATGGTAATTTTTTTTTAAATTATCCATTTATGTAAAATTCACAAAAAATAAGTAATTTTTTGTTATAAGTTAAAATTTAGAATTTTATTAGCATAAATAAAATTAAATTGATTAAGGATAAATCAAGTTGATAATGTTTAAAATAATTTCCTAACATGTCTAAATTTTATTGGTTGATGAGATTACAACCCTATATCATCTTATATTCGAATATGATTCATTTTTGGAGGTTTTTTAATGGGGTTAGATTTATTATAAATTAATATTTTTAAGAATTCCAAAGGTGCCCCTCTCATCCCTTGTAAAAGGGCACCTCCTCCCTCTCCTCCTCACACTAGTTTGAGCCTTCAAGCTTGGCCAACCCATGAAAAATTATCTTCTCCACTTCCCTAGAAACATCCTAGTGGTTATGGACTACTTAAAAGACCAATCTTAGTACCCTAGGAGGAGGTTTCAAAGAGGCATATCGAAGAAGAGGTAATTTCTTCTCCCGATTCTTTCAAGCTTCTTTCTTCTTCAACTTCGTCTTCTTTAGTTGTTTAATTATAAAGTAATAACATAAGTATCACTAATATACTGATTTGTTATTATAAATATGAAAAAACCCCATTTCACCTTTTATCCATCCGACGGAAAACAAAATCACCGCACGTGCGTACGTACGGAATACCGTCTCCACGCCGTGGTGTAGTCTATTTTTCCACCAACACCTTAAATGGATGGGTATAATGGTGTAAAGAATAACTATACATAGATATTATAACATCATAATGATTCTGATATATTGTATCATCCACTCCAATTCAATTCAATAATTCTGGAAATAATATCATCTCTTGTGCGTACGTACGGACTACCGTCTCCACAACACGATGAGATTCATTCTCCATGTTAACCATTTAAAAATCATTATAAAATATATATAAGAAATAATAATGAAATATATGACATTATAAAGCTACTAGATTAATGTATATATGTATGTCATCTACTTAATTCCATTCAATTCAATAAGGAAACGAAAACAATGTTCATGCGTACGTACGACCTACCGTCTCCATGAACGGTGTATTTCTTTCCATTTATCGATATATTATATATATGTATATTATGAATATATATTATATATAAATCATGTTTTACATTTTGGATATAATTAATCATGATCTAAGTAATCATATGAATAATTACAAGTTAAAACAGAAACGACAAATGAGACGATTTTACCCAAAACGCTACTTTAACATGAATTTACAAAAGAACGGGTAATATAAAGTCATAAGTGAACCATATATGATATAATAACAATGAATATGATTTTTTAATAAGTAAATTAAATTATTTAAATCATTATACATGGGTTTCAGATACGTACGAAGCATATCGGACCTATGGTAAGGGATAATTTTGCAAATCTCATTTTTATCTGAGATTGCTTATTCGTAATTATTTTCTGGGGTTATTGTTATCATCCATGTCCATGTTTCCTAAAAATGGTTTCATGTATGTTTGAAGTCCTTTTTACCTACTTTTTACTTCTACTACTTGGTATCTAAGGAATCTTTTTTTGTTTACGTTACGAGGTACTTTTTGACTTTTCCGACAAAAGTACGATAAGTATGTTTTTTTTAACATATATGGCATGAAAGGATTTTTATGGTTTTATAAAGACTTATTTTCATGAAGCTTCCTTAGAAATATTTCATGACTATTTTCAAAAAAAAACCTTTTCTTCTAAAATTGAATGACATTTTGTGAAAAGAAAATTATTTTGAAGAAAAAAGGATATTTTCCTCAAGAATCCATTTAAAGTGTTTTATCAAAACCATTTTCATCTAAGATGACATTATTTCACATATGTAAGTTTCAAGTGTAAAGTCTCTATGATTTATATGGTTTCACTTTTCTTTTTATGAAATGATATCCATTTCTTTTATATGGATTATTTGATGATGGGATGATGTTTATGAAACGCATTTTATTTATTGGGTTATTATGAATGATGTATGTTTATTTTGTGGCACAAGTAAGAATGATTTCATTATGAGATGGGTGGGACCTATATCTCCCTCCAATGCATTGGGTAAATATTTAAATCTCATGATATAGACATGGCTGGAATGGCAAGTTAAACCGTTTCATTAATACAGGACTGGAACGAGGAGTGAACTCGATTCAGAAAGGGACTTTGTCTACTAAGATGGTCTTGGCAGCAATGCCTTGGCTACTATAGAAATCATATCATGTGCTTAATGGTTCCCACAATTACATTTTTTATTCCCATTATATTTTATCATTCTTAATGTTTCTTTATGATCTATTCCTTATGTACTTCCATGTTTTATGTCATTGCTCAAGCTTTTCATGTTTAAACATTTTGTTCATGTTTTTAAGTTCAAATGTATATGGTATGTTTTATTTTATCCATGCTTACCCTTACTGAGCATTTGAGCTCACCCTTTTTATGTTTCCTTTTCCCCAGGATATAAATAAAGGTTTTAGGTAAGAAAAAAATGGAAGATCTTTATGGGAGATGTTGAAGATCTTTCACCACGATTAGAAGATTACGTTCCAAGTTTCCAAAGACACTAAAATATTACGGTCCTTGTGTGTCTGTTTTTGTTATATATTAATATTTCCCCAAAATTAATGTAATGTTCATGTACATCAAGCTTCGGGTCTCTACAGTTGGTATCGGAGGAAAGGTTTTGTCAACCTTTGGAAACTAGGATGCGAAAATATTAGTGAGATCCCCAGAGATATTTCTAAGGTATTTCTAGGGATGTCCCTAAGGATAAGTATACGTATAGAATATAGTCCTAGAACTACGGTAATGATAATAGAATTTAACCTAAGATGGTAGATATTGAGGGTACTCCCCCTTTACTATGTTTTTTCCCTAGCATGATGTTTTCCTCTCACACTATTCTTTTTGGGTTTTAGAAAATGGCTGGAAACAAGAAGATTCACGATAATGGAGGATATAACAGACAATGGAATGTTATTCTTCATGATCAACCAAATGAAACTGGATTTGGAAGTCCAAACATCATTATTATTCCAAATCAAAAATCTCATAATATAATCAATAAACTCAAATTTTGTATGTTTCCTGACTCGGCTAACAAGAGAAAGATGGAGTTTCATGATGATCATAGAGGAAAGAAAGTTCAATTTCCCCTATGTAAATCATGTGGGAAGCGGCATCAAGGAGAATGTTTCAAAGGAACTGGGAGATTCTTTGGGTGTGGAAAAGAAGGACATAAATCCAGTAAGTGCAAAAGAAAAGGTTCACTTAACACCATGGGTGAGGATAATGGTATTGCTACGACATTAACAATGGTTAAATGTTTTAAATGTGGAATGTATGGGAATTATGAAAATCAATTTCCTAAGGGAAAGTCTCGTGAAGAGAATCAGTACAGTCATATGGGTAGTATTTATGTTAATGATGATGAAGAGACTACAAATGATATGTAAGATGAAAGAATTGTTGAAGTTTAGTCAATTGTTTAAGAAGGTAGTGGAATGATTACATGTTTATCAAAGGTAATGTTGTATAAGTAATCTCATGGTACTATGGAATAAAGAGACATCTAAGGATTGTTACACTGTTGTCTTTCATATGTTTTGAAAGTGTATGATTAATGGTACTACTAACCATGAAAGGTTATTCAGATGTTTTTGGAATGTAGATGATATGCGCATAATGAAGGGATTAGGAGAAAATTAAATGTTTTATAGTATTCATGAGATCATGACTGATATAAGGAGAAGGTTATATCATGGTTTGAGTATATAGAATTTTTGGATTTTGGTATGTGGAAAGAGTTAACTTTTGACAGCATTTATGTTTTCACTAAGGTTTAATGGGTTTTCATTTTTCAAGAGAATACACGATTAAGGTATTCGCATGATTGGAATGTGACCAACAAGATATATGGGGGATAAATTATGGTATTCAAATTCTTGTTTGATGATATTTTAAGAAATTTTTTTCTTTATACTATGAGCTTGGACCAAAGTATTGTAGATAAGCCTAAAGATTGGAATGTATTATGTTGGACATAAGTTAGTATTTTTTAAGCATAGAAATTTTTTCGATATTATTGATCGGATGTTATAGTAATGTAGTTTTAGAAAAAGGACAACCTGCAGGACGAGCGACATCCTATCACGTCGGACAAGGCTGTGGGAATCAAACCCACAACCGAAGTGCGACTGACCTTTATCGCCTACCAATGGCCTACAGGAAGTCCCTGTTTAGTAGAAACTAGTTTTATTATATTAAGCAGTATGATATATGAAGTATAAGTCCATTTTAGGAACCATATATGATTAATCTCACCATAGATGGACTTTTTTATATTTGATAACTTTTTCTAACCTTTTGTTTGAAACAGATGGAATGACCCATAATTCTATCACATGATCTGTTAACACTTCACGAATAACAAATTCAACTTCATTTCTTTAAGAGATGAAGTGGAAATTGTTCAAAGCACGAACAATAGTGAGATTGTACCAAATTCAAGCAATTATTTCGTCTAATTCATAATTTTCAACTTTAGGGAAATGATTTTGAAAACCAAAAATGTTGTCCTAGTGCTCTTATATCTGATGAATCCGGTGGTACCTTAGATCATCACAAATTTATGTCTTTGTGATTGATGGCTTTTTCATAGCCATTTTCTCTACCACTCTCCATCACAACTTGATGGTTATATTTTTCTTCCATATCCATATTTTCACCTATGTTCTCCTATATGGAAACCCAGTGATGAGTTACATTGGGTAATCGTTACGTTTCATACTTTATTTTTCAAAATTTAGTTTCAGTATTCCTTTCTACGATGTGGGTTTCTATGAATAGTAAACCATTTATAACCCCAACGAATATCGAGGGCAAAATTCATTTTAAGGGGGGTAGAATGTAACAACCCGATATTTTATGATAAATATTCTCTTTAATTTATTTGATGTCATGTGTTTTATGCTACAACAAGATTATATTATTCTATACGCCACACTGTATTAGCTTGAAGTATACACAACACTATTCTTAGATTGTGTTACACACAATTTCAAGTTCGTTTTATAATAGTCATTCTACGCAACATTGAGTGTATATATATATATATTCAATGTATAAATAAAATATGGTTGGATTCTGTTATACTAAATAACTAAGGATTCTTTCACAACACGCAACCCTAACTTGGCTTGCATTACATGCAATCACGACCTTCCTCGATAGCGTGTGTTGTACGCAATACCGGGTTTTACTAAACAAGGATATATTATTATAATATTATTATGAACTATCTGTTATGAATATTATTAACTAAATTTTGAATTTTATAACATTATTATTCATCTTACACATTTTCTAGAACATGGTATAAGAACAAAATAAAATTTTCAGGTAAAATAAATATTTTCCAAAAAATGCAGTTTTGCCGCCTTTTGATGGCGCACCCACTTTAAGTCTAGTTTTTGACATGTTTATAAGTTAAATTTGACAAAATAAAATTCTTCTTTGAAATAATGAAATAAAAATTTACTTTGGATAAATTTTTCATATTATTCTGGTAACTTTCATATTTTGATGAATAGTAAAAACACGCTATATTTTAATTAAAAACAAATTTTTCATCGCAATAATTTATATGGATAAATTATAATATTGAATTGTTTTAAAGTATAAATAGAATATATTTTTACCATTTAATATAATTTATTTCATTATCATTGATTTTACATTAAAATTGTAGGCAAAATCAATTCAATCTTTTGCAATGTTTTAAAGAAAAACCCGTTTTCTTTCGACAATGGGATTAACTTTAATTTAATTTCTACTACTTTTTTGTATTTAATTTTGAAAAATGGATTCCATATTTGGAATCAGTGGGTCCAAATTATGTTAATAAGCTACTTTTTATTTTTGGGAATTGTGAATAGTAACTACGGTAAATTTTATTTACCATAGTTAAAGGTAAATCGGGTAATTAAGGGTAAATATAATATTATAAAACTACCCTAACACATGAAAAAATTATATTGTATGGCTAAAATTAGACCCATATAACCTAAGGGTCGGATTAGATTCATTTTATGGACTTTTGACCATGAAAATAATTTAATTATTTTTAAAACCAAAGAAAGTGACAACATGTCACTCTCTTAAATCTTATAAGTATATTAATTTTAATTTAGTGCTAAAATTCATGAAACATCGAACATGAATAGTCTCCAAAAATATAATAAAATTATCTACATCATGATAATTTATTTAGAATTTTTAGGGATTAAATAATTATCATTAATTGTGATATATTAATGATGCTGAAATTATTTATTAAGTGAAAAATCAGTAATATATTTTTTATTGAAATAATAATACCTATTAAAAGTTCCAAAAACCTGGCCAAAACTTATTGCTAGTATATATATACACCATAAGAATCCAATTACCTAATATATAACCATTTGGAGTCTTATAATAGTGATTATGACACTTATATTATTTTATTTTAAATGATGCCAAAGTTGTCAGCTTCATAATTTAATAAATATAACAATTTAAATATTGTGATTTTAAGATGATAAGTTCGAGTAAAAGTATTATTGTGAATGGAAATAGATTTATCTTCATAATAGTATTTTATTTGTAATTTTTATGCAACAAATAAGTATATTAAATAATTATACAAAAATGTTGTAGTAATTATTTTATTAAGAGATAAACCAAATAAATGGGTTTTTAAAAATAATAAAATAACTATTATATGAACTATTTAATGTGCTACACTAATTTTCTAGATACATATGACCTTTTATGAATTTATTAATGATTTTATTTCGAACATATCTTCTGTATATATTTGATTTAAATTCAAATAAATGAATAGTGTCAAAATTGACACTATTGTTATTTTATAAAAATAACATATTATAAAATTGTTTAAAAATCAAAAAAATATTTAAAAATTATAAATTTAAATTTATATTGTAGAAAATGTTTTAAAGTATCCAATTATGGACAATTCACAACAAATAAGTAATTTTTTGTTATAAGTTAAAATTTAGAATTTTATTAGCACAAATAAAATTAAATTGATTAAGTAAGGATAAGTCAAGTTGATAATGTTTAAAATAATTTCCTAACATTTCTTAATTTTATTGGTTGATGAGATTACAACACTATATCATCTTATATTCTAATATGAGTCATTTTTTGAGGTTTTTAAGTGGGTTTAGATTTATTATAAATTAATATTTTTAAGAATTCAAAAGGTGCCCCTCTCCTCCCTTATAAAAGGGAACCTCCTCCCTCTCCTCCTCACACCAATTTGAGCCTTCAAGATTGGCCAACACCTGCCAAATTATCTTCTCCAATTCCCTATAAACATCCTAGAGGTTATGGTCTACTTTAAAGACCAATCGTAGTGCCCTAGGAGGAGGTTTCAAAGAGGCGTATTGAAGAAGAGGTAATTTCTTCTCCCGATTCTTTCAAGCTTCTTTCTTATTCAACTTCTTCTTATTTAGTTGTTTCTTTATAAATTAATAACATAAGTATCACTAATATAATTATTTGTTATTATAAATTTGATAAAGCCCCATTTCACCTTCTATCCATCCTACGGAAAACAAAATCACCGCGCGTGCGTACGTACGGAATACTGTCTCCACGACGTGGTGTAATTTGTTTTTCCACCAACACCTTACATGGATGGGTATAATGGTGTAAAGAATAACTATACATAGTTATTATGACATCATACTGATTCTGATATATTGTATCATCCACTCCAATTAAATTCAATAATTATGGAAACGATATCATCGCTCGTGCGTACGTATGGACTACCGTCTCCACGACGCGATGAGATTCATTCTCCATGTTAACCATTTAAGAATAATTATAAAGTATATATAAGAAATAATAATGAAATATATGACATTATAAAGCTACTGGATTTATGTATATATGTTTTTCATCTACTTAATTCCATTCAATTCAATAAGGAAATGAAAACAGCGTTCATGCGTACGTACGGCCTACCGTCTCCATGAACGGTGTATTTCATTCCATTTATCGATATATTATATATATTGATATTATGAATATATATTATATATAAATAATGTTTTACATTTTGGATATAAGTAATCATGATCTAAGTAATCATATGAATAATTACAAGTTAAAACACAAACGACAAATGAGATGATTTTACCCAAAACGCTACTTTAACATGAATTTACAAAAGAACGGGTAATATAAAGTCATAAGTGAACCATATATGATATAATAACAATGAATATGATTCTGTAATAAGTAAATAACATTATTTAAATCATTATACAGGGGTTTCAGATATATACGATGCATATCAGACCTAAGGTAAGGGATAATTTTGCAAATCTAATTTTTATCCGAGATTGCTTATTCGTAATTATTTTCCAGGGTTATTGTTATCATCCATGTCCATGTTTCCTAAAAATGTTTTCATGTATGTTTAAAGTCCTTTTTACCAAATTTTGACTTTTACTACATGGTATGTAAGGAATCTTTCTTTTGTTTACGTGACGAGGTACATTTTTGACTTTTCTGACAAAAGTACGATAAGAATGTTTTTTTAACGTATACGGCATGAAAGGATTTTTATGGTTTTATAAAGCCTTATTTTCTTGAAGCTTCCTTAAAAATATTTCATGAATATTTTCAACAAAAACCATTTCTTCTAAAATTTAATGACATTTTGTGAAAAGAAAATGATTTTGAAGAAAAAAGGATATTTTCCTCAAGAATTCATTTAAAGTGTTTTATCAAAACCATTTTCATCTAAGATGACATTATTTCACATATGTATGTTTCAAGTGTAATGTCTCTATGATTTGCATGGTTTCACTTTTCTTATTATGAAATGATATCCATTTATTTTATATGGATTATTTGATGATGGGATGATGTTTATGAAACCCATTTTATTTATTGGGTTATTCAGAATGATGTATGTTTATTTTGTGGCACAAGTAAGAATGATTTAATTATGAGATGGGTGGGACCTATATCTCCCTCCAATGCATTGGGTAAAGATTTATATCTCATGAGATAGACATGGCTGGAACGGCAAGTTAAACTGGTTCAGTAATACAGGACTAGAACGAGGAGTGAACTTGATTCAGAAAGGGACTTTGTCCACTAAGATGGTCTTGGAAGCAATGCCTTTGCTACTATGGAAATCATATCATGTGCTTAATGGTTGCCACAATTAAATGTTTTATTCCCATGCTATTTTATCATTCTTAATTTTTCTTTATGATCTATGCCTTACGTACCTCCATATTTTATGTCATTGCTCAAGCTTTTATGTTTAAACATTCTGTTCATGTTTTTAAGTTCAAATGTATATGGTATGTTTTATTTTATCCATGCTTACCCTTACTGAGCATTTGAGCTCACCCTTTTTATGTTTTCTTTTCCCCAGGATATAAATAAAGGTTTTAGGTAAGCAAAAAAAAGGGAAGATCTTTATGGGAGATGTTGAAGATCTTTCACCACGATTAGAAGATTACATTCCAAGTTTCCAAAGACACTAAACTATTACGGTCCTTGTGTGTCTTTTTTTGTTATGTATTATGTTTTCCGCAAAATTAATTTAATGTTCATGTACGTCAAGCTTCGGGTCTCTACAATTCTGCTTTTTCAATAATTTTACTTATAAATAATAGATAAGAAAGGAGTTGAAAACTTAGTTGATGATCATCTGTTTAGGATTCCTCACACTCAATCTGAAGATCCAAGGGAGATTAAATCTTCCTTCACAGATGAAAAACTTCTTAAAATCTCCTTAAAGTAGTATACTTGGTTTTCAAAAAATTCTAATTGATTATCATCTAGTGTCTTTCCCAAAGATATGTCCAATAATAAAAGGAATAAATTTATTTCTAAACTTAAGTACTACCTTTGGGATGACCCTTTACTGTCTATGATGTGTGCTAATTGAATACTTAGAAGGTGTGTTCCAGAGTATGATATACTACATATTTTAGAGATTTTTCACTCCACCCCTTGTGGAGGGAATCATGGTGGTAAATGACTAATTAGAAGGACCGTCAATCTAGATTTTATGGGACAACTTTATTTATGAATGCTAGGAGTTTTGTGGTAGGTTTTGATAGGTGTTAATGGTTAGGTAATGTTGGTAGGAAGCAAGAGTTACCCCAAAACGGTATTCTAGAAATTTATATTTTGATGTCTATGGTCACGATTTCATGGGTCCATTTCCATCATCTCATAGGAATTAGTATATTTTAGTTGTTGTAGATTATGGTTCCATGTGGGTTGAGGTAGTAGCACTTCCCAACAATCAAGCCAACAATGTTATTAAATGTTTCAAAAAGAATATATTTTCAATATTTGGAGTACCCAAGGACTTAGTTACTAACAATAAAATACACATTAGAAATTACATTTTTATGGATTTGATGAAAAATTATGGTTGCTCTTATAAAACTAGAACTACATACCATGTACAATATAGTGGATATGAAGAAATATCTAATACATAATTGAAAAAAATTCTTCATAAAACAATTTCAAATTCTATAATAGACATGTACCTCAAGTTAGATTAATATTTATGGGCATATAAAACATCTTCTAAGACCCCAATTGGTATGTATCCATATAGGATTTTATTTGGGACGTGTTTTCCTTTTCCTATGGAGTTTCAACATAAATCATATTGAGATGTTAAGGCACTGAATTTTGATTTTAAGAGTGATGGTGAGAGAATAATGCTTGATCTGAGTGAATTAAATCAAATTAGGAGGGAGTCTTATGATAATACAAGGATATAAAAATATAGTACTAAATTCATTCATGATTTTGAAATAAAAAACAATGAATTTAAACATGGATTGAATTTCCTCCACTTATTTCAAGACTTAAACTCATTCCGATAAAATTGAAGTCTATGTAGTCTAGACCATTTACTGTAGTCAGAATGTCACGAAATGGTGTTGTTGAGATTGTACGAGAGGATAAAAAACCCATGTTGGTAAATGGGAAGGGACTTAAGCTCTTATTTGAAGGACATAAAAAGGTATTGGATTCCTTCACTGTTCTAGAAAAGTGATTCTGAAAAAGTCTAACTGAGGACATTTAATTCATTGCTTCATGGGAGCCACCCCACGGTTCATGCTTTTTCTTTACTTGTGTTCTTATTATTGTTTTACTTTGAATGAAGTGTTGTTGCTTCGGTCTTTATTTTGCCTCTATTTGATAGATTTTTCTTCTTAGTTTTTCTATATTTTGTTTTCAGAGTTAGTAATATGTTATTGGTTTCATATAAGGAGCGGAATTCCCATGATGGTACATAAATGAAAAACTTTAATTTATAGAAGTACTTTACACTTAATTCTGCATTTATTATTTTTCTCCATTCAATTCAAAAAAAAGTCTATGATAATTAACTGACAGTACACTTGAGTAATTGATACACTATTTTCAGTAATTCACTCAACTTTGACTCACTTATGGCAGTGTCAGTGAGTCATTTTTTTTCTTCTACTGCTTAAAATGTTTTACAACATGTCTTTGTTGTAAAAAAAATTTGTTGCATGTTTTTATCATTGCTGGAATATATTCTTTTCATGTGTTTTCTTTTTGGATGTCAGTACTTCTTGACATTTTATTCTTTAAAAAATCTTCATGTTCCTCTTTGTTAGAAATTGAACTTCATTGATACTAAAACTACTCACTATATGAAAATAAGTGTGGGGGTACATGCAGGAAGGAAATTTGTTCTATTGATTTTTTTTCACTCTATTCACTATTCACCCACATGTTTCACTTGCAACATTTTGAACTATAATTAAAAATTATTTTCACTGACTTAATTAATAATGCATGTCTTTGGGTAATGAACCTGCTGTAAAATTATTTTTGTGGAAAACACTTATATCTGAACTTCACTGAGAGCATTAATATATTCCATTAATCTATTGAATTGAAAATATATTTTGAACTTTAATAGTCACAATTTTTTACACCATCCTGGAATTCAACATTGAAGGAATATTTTGGTTTTAAGTGTGTGGGAGGGGGTCAACCTAATTTGAGATAAACTTTTCCTTAATGTAATCCCATCAATTACTGCAACTCTTAAAACTTTTTTTCCAAAAAAATGGTCAAAATGTTTCAAAAACCTATCACTGTTTAATTCTTTAGTCTTTAAATTATATTTCAAATGAGTTTTTTCTAAGGGATAAAAATTTATTGATGGTTAATAGTTACTTTTAATCTAAAATTTATGAGGTTGAATGATTGATGAGTGATTCTATTTAGTGATTTTATGAATATTCTATTTAGGATCTACTTTTTAGAGTGCTATGGGAAACATTTTTTTTGAATTAAGATCATAGATTTCAGAACATGAAGTTTGAACATAATCTTAGGGGACTCAATTTCTTTTAATTATTAAATTAATCACCATAGTGAACCAATGTAAATGATTTTCATTTAGATCTTTTGAAACTAGAGTAATTTGGGTATTTAGGAACCCATGTCGAATCTAGGAGAACCTGGAATTGGGTGTGATTTTGTTAATGAAAATCCCTCTATACACTTTGAATAAGTGCATATGCACAGTTCCTAGCAAAAGATACATGTCTTGGGAAATATTAAAATAAAGTTTCTTGGGTCAAAAACCAGTTCATCAAGGTGAGGGGACTAATGAACGCCAGATGAAAAATGGGAAATTATATTTATATTCTACCATTTATGTTATATTCATATAGATATTCATAGAAAAATATTATTTTTTGGATCTAAGGTGAATTTTAGAATACAAGGTTCCTTTGGTTAATTTTTTAATTCAACCAATTTTTAATCTTTTATCACTCTTGAATTTCGGGCTTATATTTTTTTTTATGTAACTCATTAGGTAGATTCATATATGAGGCAAGAAATCCTCATAAGTATATGATTATATTATTTCTTATCTACCAATAATATTATTTTACGCAAGAAATATTTTTAAATTTTCTTATCAAAATCCTACTACTCAATTTTGAGGTCCTCTACATTGAATGTATTTAACATGTTTCACTCTGATCTATGTAATAAAAACAAATTTCTATTTTTTCAAAGTTAATAAAACATGGGATTGTTTGAGGAAAAATGTTTATTTGTGGGGGAAATTAATGTGGCATTAATTTTACACAATTTTCCACATATTTTTTACTTAATTTTTATTAATTAATTAATTAATCGTACAATTTTTGCTAAATATTCACACTTTTTTTATTTTTATAATTTAATTTATTAAATAATAAATCTTTATAATAAATTATATATTTTTATCATTTAAAATAATTATCTTAAACTAATTAATATTTCTAGTATATAAATTTATTAATTAGTTGGATGGTTTTAATCTATTTTACTTTTTATTAATATGACATTTTTAATTAATTAACTAATTAATCATTTTATATAAATATTAATAAACTTTTTATTTAATTTGAAATTATATCTTTTAATTTAGATCAATTAAAATTAATTAAAATGATTAATTATTCTATTTAATAACTTAGTATTTAGTACATGTTAAGTATTTATGTTTTAATTTGATGAAATAATGTGTTTTTAATTTTAAGTCTTCATCTAGTTTATTAATTTATTTTTTTAAATCTTTAATATCCATAATGTTTTAATTTCGTTATTTTTGTTTCATGTTTGTACCTAAAAATTTAAGACATTGATACTGCTTCTTGCCACTTTCGGTGACTTAATCAGTCACCAACACAATTCAACCTCACACATTGTTGCTTCTCCCATAAATAAATTTATTTTTTACTTAATTAATTAACTCAATAATTTATTATTTAATTATTAACATTTTTATTATAAATATATTATCTTTAATTAATCTCATTAATGTATGTGATTACAATTAATAAATTAATTGTGTAATTTTACTATTTAATTTCAACTAAAATAAAAATCCAGTTTTATTTTATTTATTTAACTCTATTTAATTATTAATCTTAGTTTAAGTATTTTGTGTTTTATGTTATTAATTAGATAATCAATTAATAATTTTAATTAATTCAAGTTTTAGTATAAGTTTCATTTATTAACTATTTTATGTTTATTTTGAAGATAGATTATGAGTCACTAACGTAGTGTCGATAGCTCCCCTTCCTTCTGTCAGCATCTCATGAGTCACTAACACACCAACTGTCAGTAGTACAAGCTACCGACGCACTCCCTCCCCTCTGTCGATCTCACTAATAGCAGTCTCCTACTACTGATGCATCACTTCTTATCATCAGTGACTCCACTATCTTGTCGATTCATCCACCCCCTCCCCCTCCATCACCTTGCTACAGACACTCCCACGACAACTCACCAACAGCCAGCCTCATCAGTGACTCCACTATCTCACCAACCCATCCCTTTCCTCGCTACTGATCCACCCCTACCTTGTCTCATCACAAAGTCCAATTCCTAAATAAAATTGTCACACCATTATTCAAAACATTACAATCCACTTCAATACTGAAACAGAACTAACATACAAGTTCCTTATTCAACTCATTCAATTTCATCATAAAAAATTACAGATTTAATTACCCCTGTTCTTTCCAAATCTTAACAATTTGAATCCATTATGAGAAAAATGAGAAGCACCCGCTCGAGCCTGATTTTGTTTGACGTTATACCACATGATACTGACACATCACAACCTACCGATGTTGGTTGGTTGACACCACAAAGTGTGTCCCACCGCCAAAGAACTAGGAACTGCTGAATCATCGTCATTGATTCTCTAAAGAAGACTCACTGTTGGAGAAGATCAGAGAAATTGATGTGGCACTGCCACCTGTCACTAGAGGAGGAACATACCGCCCTGCCTTATATGTGTTGATAGGTTGAACAACCCACTGTGTGGGTTGGATGGAAAAAAACCCTGCTACGCTAGAGAAGAAAAGGGGGGAGAATTTAATAAAAAAACCTTAATTGATTAATTAAAATAATAATTTATAAAAAACACACAAAGAATATTACTAATTTAATAAAAATAAAAAAAGAATATAATTAATAAAATTAAAACATAAAAATTAAATTTTAATAATAATAATTTATAAATAAGAATTATTAATTAACCAAATAAACTTAACATAAAAAATCCTTAAGTTGTTTCATGAATTTAATAATAATAATTAATATCATTTTATTAAATTTATCAATTAAAATAAAACTTAATATTAACATTAAGTAAAATATATAAATTAACTTAGTAAAATAAAAATGCATAATATTAAAATAATAATTCTAATAAATATCTTTTATAAGATACTTAAATATTAAATTTAATAATCCTAATAATGTAATATTTCGTATTTAATTTATGTTTTAAATAGAATTTAAATAAATAAATTAAAAAAATATTTTAATAAATTTAGTATTTATAATTTATTTTTTCAATTTTATATTTATAATTATAATTATAATTATAAATAAATAAATTAAATAATGTATTTAATTCAATTGAATAAATAGCAATCTACTGTGAAACATAATAATAATAATTATTTACTAACTATTAATAATATTATTTATTTAAACTAAATAATATAACCAATTAATTAAATATTAAATAATAATATTTATAAATTAACAATAATAATGAATTAAATAAATTAACAAAACTTAATATTAAAATACATTTAATCAAGTATTTATTAATTAATATAATAAGTAAATATTTTTTTATAAAGTTTTTATTCTAACGATATTCATTTCTATTTATTTATCTTTTCATATTCAATAAGGACCTCATTTTCCATCTTGGTTCATTTCAACCACTTGGAGAAGAGTTAGTTATATGTGTTTTGATGAAATAATTTGAGTTTCAAGGAAAAAGTGCACATGTGTAGATGTGCGGTGGAGGAAAACCCAATGTTGTTGTAGACAAGCGATGACTTGTGGCAGATGGTGGCAGAATTAGAAAAGAGAAAATAGAGTATCAAGGGTGGGGGACATACACTTACCATTCGACACTTTCTCACAATGAGAGAAGGAGAGAAGAGCAGTAGGAGTCTTGGAAGTTCATCCCTTCATCACATCTCGGAGATAGAGTCATGGAGATCTAGAGCACTAGGGGATTTATTTACCCTTCTTTTGTTCAAAATTCTTATACTCTATAATAGAGTTTTTTTACTCTTGTAATCAATATGATTTTAGGAAAAAAAACTTATCTTCATAATTTTAATTCTACTAGTTTATTTTCTTTTTCGATTCTTTCACATACTTTCTTTCTATGAAATCATAATCATTTGGAGAGATTGATTATGATTTTTTTAATTGTTAAAATCTCAACTATTTTCAATTTAAAAACTTCAAGATCGATTGGTGAGATTGATCTTGAATGAACTTATCAAAGCTTTAATGTCATAAACATTGGAATTTTACATCGAGTTAAATTCCAATTGTTTTCTTTTTCTAAAAAATTTCTGTGCAATTCAATTGATTTCTAGAATGGAGAAATCTTGGATTCAAATTTCTTTTATATTGAATCTTCTAGAAAGGAAGATTCTTCATTTTTCATTTTGTTGTGTTATATTAAAAAACATGTGGGGAAGTCATTCTTTTAAATAGTAGTTTATAATTCCTGAGTGTTAATCTTGATTTGTTGCAACTCAATCCCTATTTCACTATCTCATCCACTGTTATAATATTAGTTATCATAGTTTATCTTAATTATAGATCTCTTTAGTAAATAAAAATATGTTTTTTCTCATACTATCTAAAAAATACAAAAAGTTATATGTTTTAAAAATATAGATAGAAAATTTCACCCATTATTGACACCAATGGGTTGTTTGAAAATGAATTTGTTTTCACTACCTTCCTTATGGGTTAGACCCTACTTACCACTATACAGTAGTAGTAGGAACATATAAATTTTAATCTTTGACTCATTTTCAATGTTGATCAGGTCATATGTCATTGATGAAATGAAAAGTGGAAAAAAATCATCCCTTGGAGACGATACTCCATACGTACCCATGAATGGAAATTTTATTTTTCATAGAATGTGAGAAATAGATAATATTTCTTATAAATTCATAATATAAAATATTAAATAAATATCATTCAAATGTATTAAATTCAATATTAGAACTATCCATATAAGGTGGTTAAGGAATATGAAAGTTGACAATTTTTTGGCGTGGTAGTTCGTCCACACACAAATATCATTTTTGATTTTCTGGAGTAAAAATAGAAAAGGTGATGGAAGATTATTCCCATCCAAAAATGAAATTCATTCTACAACCAATATTTATAACATTACATATTTATCTGAAAATAATAATTGGGAATGAAAAATATAATGGAAATAGTTATGTAAAAATGATTACTCACATTGGGAACTTTGAGATTTCCTTGAAAGACCTCTTGGAAATGGTTGGAAGAGGAAAAAAATTAAATAGAATTTAAAGATTATGAAATTTGATTCTATAATAAGGAAAATGGAAAATTTTACTAGAGTAAACCTAATTTTTAGGTATTCTGTGAAGGGCTGGTGGGAGGCCCATTTATTAAGTGGTGATAATGGTTTTTTTTAAATATTTCAACATTTATAAAGAAATAACATGATAAACTTTTAATATTGCACCCAAATTGAGAAATAATTGAGTGGGAGGAGACATATGATCAATAAACACCTCATAAAAAATCTATAGACATTTTTTTATCATGTTTCAATCCCTTTACCCGTTGAATTATTACATTTACTAGGGAAATTAGTTTTTCCCTAATGTAACAAAGATATTATGCCTAAAAATAAAGTTGCTGTTGTTAGATAATTTTGACCCAATGATTCTAAATTTTATATGAATTTCAATTTGTTCAATTTATATAAGTGATAATTAATAATTTTAAAATAAAAGTGTGTAATTTATTAAAAATAATTTTTTTTTAAAAATATTACTTATATCCAAACATATTAGATATAGATATTTAAATTCAAGCAAACATTTATTAAATTATAAATTTACATATAAAATATTTTTTTTTCTTTGAAACAATTTCTTGGATAAATACTAAAAATATAATAAAATCCATGTAATTTTCAAAAAAAATTATTTAAGCTATTCAACTACAAGTAATTAATTGTATAAAACACAAAAAAGATAAAAAAGTAATATTTTGAAATTATAAATTAAAAAAAGATGTTATTTTAAAAAAAATTAAGATATAATATATATGTGTGTGTGTGTGTCTATTTATTTAAATAAAAATAAAATATATAATGTAAAATTAATCTTATTGAAAATTCTTTCTAAAACATCACCTGTCTTTAATTTTATTTCCTTTGAATTTTGAAATAATTAAATGTTTAAATAATTGAATAAAAATATAAATATTACCTATAATAATGATCTTTTAAGTGTGATTAATTAAATTTATTAAGGTATAACTCAATAAAATCTTTTGAATGGTTTTTTGAAATGAATCCTTTTTAAAAATATTCATCAAAGAGTCTAATAATATATAATTAATTTAATTTAATATTATCCTTTTATCTACTAATGATCATAATATTCAAGTATCTCTAGTATTTCATTGTTCATTTTAGTCAGGTGATGCATTAGTTCAATGTTCCATATAACACAAGGTATTTGAGATAGTATTAAATTAAAAGGTCTAAAATCCCAGGTCCTCCCAATCCAATGTTTGGATTATGTGTTGGAGATATAGAACAATAAAACTTGAAAAATAATAAATTCAAAAAATTAAGTTCAATGATACAAAGGGCATGTAATAGTTATATGAATGATTCGAAATTTCAAACTTATGTTAATGAAGAAAAACTTATTAATTTGATTAAATAATGGTGATGATACTGAGATATACGTCATTATATAAATATTGAAAAGTTTATGGTGTTATTCATCTATAAAATTTGGCGATGTTAATGGTTATTAACACATAGAATTTTGCAATCAACAAATAAATCAACTTTATTATTTTAAAATTTTCATTGGGAATTAATTCTAAAGCTTCTAGAATACAAAAATGTTTAATATTATTACTTAATAGAAATTAAAATCCCACATTCCAAAACTTTTTAGATATTTCAATGTGAAACACATCCTATATATAGATGAGGGACCATTGATAAAATGTTGAGTAATTATTAATTGGAGAACATAGAAAGATAGAGTGAGCATCTCACATAAAAATTTAAATGATCTATTGAGTCAAGGAAGTTAATTTTCTTGATTTTTTTATATTGATGTTTAGAGTTGATGAGAATCTAGAATTCAATAATATTAAAGTTCATGAAAAATATCAATATTATATGATATCCTATCAATATTCTAGATTTTGATGATCATGAAGGTGTTGATAGTATCACCCAAACTCGATTTTCACTAAAATAGTGCATTGGAAAGAATGGACACTAGGCCTTAGGAATGCCTCCCAATATTACAAGGCTGCTCACTAGCAGTGAGGATCCGATTTGGTGGTAGTGCGGATACTATACCCATAGGTGGTGATAATAACAATGATCTATATGTTTATAACATAGAATAAGTGGACCATAACACTATGGAAGAAATAAAGAAATACAAGTGAAGCATAATGAAACAATAGTAGACTATAAATACCATTTATTAAAAAAACATGTAATAGTAAGTCATACAAGACATATAATCAAGATCTCCAGTATCCGACTATATTAGTACATAAATATATAAATCATGAAATTCACTAAATTAAACTAATGTTGATGAAAAGGAACCAATATGGTTCACTTCCATCTATACCATGCTATGTAGTACAACATGATCACTAAGGTCCACCCCCCTGAGTATGAATACTTATCGCATGTCAATAGAATAAAGTCTACACGTGTCCTGAGGGGCCGTGTAGGGTATGAGAATGAACTCCTAAGGTCTCAAATAATGTGTTCTGGTCTTACATGAAAAATTATTTACATGTATTCTATATATAAATAGAAATGAATGGAAAACACATTTAAATTACTAAACCTACTCCACCTATGATAACCAGCCACAAGTGAGTGTTCTACCTACTTTAGCCATTGATGATATAAGTCTGAATACAAGCACCAATATTTATATATGGAATAAAAAACATGTTTCAATATGTTTATTTTTAGTGGATAGGACCCATGTCTTAATAACTAAGTCATCCCATTGAGAAAGTTTCTACCAGGGTGGCCCTTGAGTTCTAATTATAATAACATTACTCAAAATGTTGTTCCAACCGAGACAACTTTTATCACTAAATAAGTACCTATAATAAAATTATATATATGATCCTCTAGATCCAAGTCCATCAGACCTCCACAAGAAATTATCCATCATCCCTCAACATGAAATCCCATGGTGCGATGATATCTCTCCTTTAATAAATCATCACCATCATCTCAAGAGCTAACGTTGTGAGGTACGATGATATCCATCTTCCCGAATTCTCAGCTCATGGACTCATATGTAATGGTGATCCTCGTCCCTGAACTAATTTTCTCAATACCATCAACTAATGGTCTGTCACTATCTACATTTCCTTTTATGAAGTGAACCCAAAACATATCTGAAGGTCATACCATCCCATAATTCACATAATCTATAGGGGAATCTATCTATAACATGTGATCAACACTACTTCAATAGAGTCATATCTTTGTGAAAATGACTCCAGTGGCACATCTTCCAACTACGATGAGTGGAAATCACCAAATAACATATTCAACATCATCTGAAACCACATTACCCTTCAACTAGGTCAATACATCTCGATGGTAAGAACCTTCTAAAATTACGTTGGACTTTCCCTCATCACGAAGACATCATCACCTCAATCTGATTACCATGCAACCTCAAACTATATATTATCATCACCCCATATATCATGGGTTACACCCTCATCATGAATATAATGTCTCCTCGTCATAGTAGATCAACATCACCTGAATCCTCAGGACTACCCCATAACTTTACCAAGGAACTCATGAAATAAATATAAATAATTTAATTAATTAAAACACCCAACTGGCCTAATATTTCCATGTTTTTCTATTCCCCTTACCCAGATCAACCTTTTATAGTGTAGAAAGTGCATTCCCATGGGCATCTAATATAATAATTTCAATAATTTATAAGAAATGTAAATCATTTAGGGTATCAATTATCCATCCCACATGGGTGTATTTAGAGGAACACCCAAAACAAAAAAAATCAAGGATAAAGTTAAGAACCACCTACCATATGTTAGTATCAACTCTATCATATATTACGAGCCCCTAAATCAAACTAATATGAGAGAAATTAATAGTTTAGAAAAATTCACAAGAAATAAGGATAATGATCTCACATGGATTTAGTACTCCATATGAAAAGATACACAATAAGGATAAGTCAACGGACCGAAGGCCTTACCAAGGATAATCTGTAGACACTAATGGAGCATGAATCAGACCTTAGATGAAGAGTATTGGGAAAATACTATAGGATGAAGAATAGTCTATCTCCCCACGGACTTGAGGTATTTTACATGTGAATGGTATGGAAAAAAGAGGAGAAAAGATAAATAGAGGGTGGTATAATGTTAATTTTTTCCTTGTAATGACCTGTATAGTTTGGACACAGAGTTTGGCTAACCACACACCGGCTGTGTGGTGATCACCATCCAAGAACCACACTGCAAATTTCTAGGAACCTAGTTTTCCAAAATGTGATAAAAATGTGTGTATCACCTCTATAAAATAATATATAGGTCTAGTATAGTCATTCAACCACATCCACGTGGTTTAAAAACCCATTTATAATGTAGTAGGTGGGATTCATGGTGTGTCCTGCGAAGCTGCGCTATTAAATCTAATTTTTCACCCCTAAATAAACTTTCCCAAAATTTATTTTCTGGGGATTGACATGAAAAAAACTCATCTGAAACCTTTGCGTAGTTTTTGAGACTTATAACTTTCTAAATATAAGTCCATGGTTCTAACAAGATTCTGGAATTAGGTTCTCAAGATCAAGAGAAAGGTTGGTATGACCACCAAGAAAAAAATTCAAGATGGAAGAGGGTTTTCTATCTTCCCAATACACCTAAAAATTATAGTATCCCAACAATAACATATTTCATACTCAAGCTATCTAGATTTCCCTAGATATGGTACCAGATTATCACATCTCATTTACATCAACCCAATCTACCTAAAAAATTCTAACACAGGTAAAATATATTTAATGCTCTCCCTAACTTAGGAGATACCTGTGCAGTTTCATTATAACCCAAAAAAAAATTCTGAGGGTCCTCTAAAATTCTATGGATGAAAAAGAAATCCCATGATGCATCGTCATCCTTGTACATGTTACAGTTGGTCTCCGGAGAACCAACTATTTGTACTTTGATTACATGAATGTACACTTATTATATATTGTTCATTGTTCTGGATGACTATAATATAAAAATTTCCTGAAATATATTTTTCATTAATAAGGTCATGGAAGATCAACACTTTGATGAGAACCTTGAAATTCTATAACAATATTCTTAAATAAAGTTCTATGGTTGGATGACGTACTATGATAGGACACATAGTATACAAACCGTATTGTGTGAGTACTCGTAAAATGACGAGACTCTCTCTCAGGGAGTTTGAACATGGTAATCTCCAAGCGAGGAGATTATGAGAACAGACCCACCAGTATTAATTTTTCATGTCTTGGTGTCATAGGACATTACTATCTATGAGTGTGAGTAATGGTCCTTAAACTGAAAGATTATCATTAACTCATGTCATGACTCTCACGCTTATATTTTCTGACAAAAACAGTCATGAAGATAGTTGGAGGGGAAGTAGGGTACGTTGGGTGTGTCATGAATGAAATGTTATTAATGGATAAGTTGGGGAAGGATTTGTATCTTCCATATTTATGTAGCTAGATATCTCGGTCCCTTTGATTAAAATAGAACTGTTGCCCAAATTTCATGTCCATGGTGTAAACAAAGAGTTTATTTCTAGAAGTCAATGAATGACAGATCAAGCATATAGGTTTATGACACCGCCATGAAACCTACTTGATGAGATACTGAGACAAAGGGATTAAATTAAATTGTAAGCATTTTTATGAGGTGACACATCAATGTGGCGTCAACTTCTTTCTCTTGGGTGCCTTGACCCATTGCTAGATTGTAATCTTGGTCTTTAGGCAAGCCCGCCTAATTCCAATGAGAAAGCGGCCTAGAGGGTCAAACACTAAGTGTATCCAAGTATCTCGAGTAGAATAAAGATTATTCACATATGTGGTTTAATAATTATTCAAGGAATCCAATATTTTTTTTAATATTGGTGGAAAAGTAAAATGAAAACAAGTACACATCGTGTATTAATGATTACACGCCGTGTAGTTTTCATGTTGGTAAGGAAATGAAAAACAAATACATGTCATGTATTAATGATTACACACCGTGTAGTTTTATGAAAAACAAGTACATGTCATATATTAATAATTACATGTCGTTTAGTTTTTCCTGTCAGGATTTTGAGGGTATAATATTGTTTTATTTAATTATATTTATTATAATCAGTATGGGCGCATGTCAAAGAATTAATTATTCATCATGGGGGTTTTCAATAATAGTTAATGAAATTAATAAAATGCGTAACACATTTATTTATTTTCATAACTCTATAACCTCAAACCTGATTATAAATAACCTCACAACCCCATCACTTTTCATAAGAATCATTGTTCACAACAATTTTGGAGAATTCTCTCAAGGCCTAAAGAACTCCTCCCTACAAGAATGCTCTCAAGACCAAGAGAGATCCCCCTCCGTCAGATCAAGACGACCTAAGGCGAACAACGCATGAAAAGGTTTCTCCACGCTAGCACCCGGATACTCCTTTGGCGACATCTAGAGATATGTGGTGCACGTGTGGATCAATACTAGAGGAATTCTACCCTTAGATTCTGCGACGCAATGATGAATCACATCAAAACGTGATCAGAAATATCAACGAATAAAGAATGACATAAAAGGTACTTCTTGTAAATTAATTAAATTAATTATAATCAACCTGTGATGATCCTCCCTTATGGTTCTGGGACATTTCTTCTTATTTGTCTAATTTTGTGATTCGATCCATGGAGTCTAGAGTTTATTTTCTGATTAATCCCGAATTGATCATTACTATTGACAAAAAGCCAAGTGGGCACATCCACCCATGAGTTTCCACTGCACCTGGAACCTTAAATTGGTATCATATGGAGGTTACAAAGTTGATTATAGTTATTTAATTTTCTTTGATAATTTACCCATTTATATTTGATTCAAATCAAGATAAATTTTTCTATAAATCTGAATGAATGAGATTTGTTCTTAATCCTGTGTTTCATGATTCAAATCAAAGAAATTTCCTTTTAATTTTAATTTTGTTAAAAATAAAAACGAGGAACTCATCCAGAGGAGCCACTCTTTATGTTTGTACAACACAAGAATAAACTGTGTGTAGTGAAAACTACACGCCATGTACTTAGGTTCAACGAACTGGTACTGGTCCGCCAAACCACACCGTGTGAATTGAGTACACCTAAATATTTATTACACCGTGTTGACTAGAAATTAATGGCTCATTGAAACTGTAATACACGGAATTTATGTTGAATCAACATGCCGTGTAGTCTGATCCATCCTAGGTGAATCCGTGTACAAGGGGAATCTATGTACCACGTACACGGGGTTTCAAGGCCGGTAACCACGTAACAAGGAAGTACACGCCGTGTCAGATTAATCTACACACCATGTACTCTAAAATTTCTAAAGTACAGAAAACACGCCAAAGCCCCCGGTGTGTACTTTTGATAAAGGGTGAAAACAAATACACACCTTGTAATATATCCTATACGCCGTGTACTTTACAGAAATGGAATTTCACCAGGTTTCCTCCAAAAGTAAAAACACACCGTACAAGGAATATGGATGAGAAGAATGTCAATGAAATTCAGAAAGGAGTTTAATATAAAGAATTTATTAATTATTAGATCACAATTACTTTAATTCAAGTGATACTTATCTTGAATAATAGAACGATTAAAATAATTTGAATTCTAAATTTGCGTAAATGTCGTTTCATGCTATTGATGATCATGAGCTAGACCAAAGACCCTTTATGTGTGTATGGTTTCATTTAAATTTATTTACATTCGTTGTCCTGTGAGCCTTCTTCTAATAAAATGTAGGGCATGTGTGCCCATGTTTTCTTTAATGTAAACCCCATGAAATGGAGGATCTCCCAAGTTATAGAAGATGGTTCAAAACTTGAAGCTGAGGCGAAGCCAACCCAAGAAGATACAAAGGCGGATAGGTGGGAGTGGAAAAACACGAACCATCAGTTCTGGGTGTTTTTTCCTAGGTCAGGGTTAGCTTATCAAAACCACTGGATAAGCTGACCAATAGAAGCTCATGACCATGCCATATTATTTTATTTATTTCTAATTCCATGGTTTATTTATTATGTATATGTTCTCGTGATCACATAATTAATGAAATAAACAAGCATGCAATGATGGAATAAAATAAAAAACAGACTATGCGTAAACATTATCAGAACATGGTTAATCACTTAAGTAATAATCACTTAATATTAAGAAGCATGTGATAATGAAAAACTACGCATAAATAATAAAATCCCTCAAATATGATATTAAGTCAGACCAAGCCTTATGTTACTTGATTAAGGGAAAGACTCAATAAAACTATGTGTTTGACCAACCCTTGTTGGGACACTTACTTTTTTAAAGGAAGCTCTTATGAATGTTTTGGGTTGACATAAACATTTTACATCAAGAAGAGTAGCCCTTGCTAGAATTGTTGTAAAATGGAGGCATGTTTAGAGGAAATTCAAGTCAGATTTTTAGGATTAGGGAGTCCACTCCATAGATCAAGAAACTGTAAGCTCACAATTGGAAAAGACCTGCCTACCTAAATACCTTCTAATAGCTTGACCAACCCTTTTGGGGTTATGTGAAGGGGAATATAGATCCTTTCCACTATGATGTCAAAGAAGATGGACATTCTGAGTTCAATGGTGAGGGTCATTAGGACTTGATAAAATTGTGGGGGACTTAATAAAATTTATTATTTCTCAAAAAATGTAATCAAGAAACTATGGAGAAATCTACTCTTTTAATTTGTAGAATCAATATGAAAAAATCTTCAACCACATTTTCTCTATGGTCAATTATGGATAAATTCAATATCCTCACCGGTAGTAACTTTTGAGAATGGTTTAGGTGCCTTCGGGTTATCCTATATCTTAAACAAAAGTTTTACGTGCTGGAGTCTTTACTTCCTAATTTGCCTACCCAAGGGCCATGTGATGAAGATTTCCTGGTCTATGATCAACATTTGAGCAATGCACTTGACGTTCAATGTTTGATGTTATCATCAATGTCAAGTGAGCTCATAAAGTCTCATGAAGACTTGGATGGCTACATCATTCTCGAGAACCTCTGTGGTCTATACTCGGAGAGATCATGACAAGAAAGGATTGAGATCTCCAAGTCTCTATTTTAGAGCAATCTTGGAGAGGATTCCCCAGCTAGCCCTCATGTACTCAAGATCATTGGCTAAATTGAGCGCTTGGAGGTTCTAGGGTTTAAACTCACTGAAGAACATGGTACTAATCTCATTCTTGCATCACTATCCCAAAGCTTCCCTAACTTTTTTGTAAATTTCAACATGAACAACATTGAGAAGTATTTACCAGATCTTTTTACCCTTATTCTCCAAGTGGGCAATGATATGAAGTGTGAAAAGACTTCTATACTTATGGTGAATAAAAGGAAAGGGAAGTTGAAGAGATTTAAACCCAAATCTTCTTCAAGGCCTTCCTAGAAAAGGAAGATCAAAGGGGAGGCAAGAGAACAAGAGTTTATTTGTTTCGCATGTGGAAAGAAGGGCCACTAGATGAAAAAATGAACCCATCCAAGGAATCAAGCGGAAGATTCAGGTGCATTTTTTATTGAATGAAATCTATCTATTTCTACTAATTTGGTATTAGATACTGCTTTTGGTTCTCACATCTGTATCCAAATAAAGGAACCAAGTAGATTAAGAAAGATTGACCGAGGTGAGGTGGATATGCGAGTAGCCAATGGAGCCAGACTCGATGCTATAGTTTTCGGAGACTACCACCTCATATTGCCTACTGGGATGGTCTTGTTATTGAAAGGATGTTATTATGTACCATCTGTAACCAAAAACATTATTTCAGTATTCAAATTAGATACTAATGGATTCATCTTCAAGTTTGGAAATTAATGTTGCTACTTTTATAAAGATAGAATTTGTTTTGGTAGGGCACATTTATATAACGGCCTTTATGTGTTAGACTACACAAACCAAGTGATGGAAATCAATGAAAAAGTTAATTCACATGACTCATACCACACCCAACTTTGGCATCACCATCTAGGTCATGTCAATGAGAAATGTTTGACAAAATTACATCAAGATGCGTATTTAGATTCTTTTTAACTAAAACCACTTAGTGTATGTCATGCGTGTCTACAAGGAAAAATGACCAAATCCCCATTTAGTGGGAAAGGTGAAAGGTCTAAAGAGCTTCTATAATTACTTCACCCGGATGTGTGTGGACCGTTTCTAGTTTAAGAAAGGGGTGGGTTCTTATACTTCATAGCTTTTACTGATGATTTTAGTATATATGGATATATTTACTTAATGAGGTATAAGTCATATTCTTTTGATCATTTCAAAGAATACAAGAATTAAGTTGGGAACCATCTTGGTAAGAAGATTAGGAAACTCTACTCAAATAGAGGATGATAATATCTTAATCAGTACTTCATTGATTTCTTGCAGGAGTTTGGGATTCTACCTCAACTCACTCCTCCTAACACGCCTTAGTGGAATGGTGTAAGTAAAAGGAGGAACCACACCCTGTTGTACATGGTGAGATCAATGATGAGTCATGTGAGTCTTCTATTATTCTTTTGGGGATATGCATTACAAATAGCAGTACACATACTAAACCAAGTACCAACTAAATTGATAAATGGTATTACATATGAGTTATGCAGTGGACGCAAAGCCATGTTATCAAATATACATGTGTGGGGTAGTGAAGCATTTTTTAGGGCCTCTTCAAGTAACAAACTTGCACCCCGAGGCACAAAGTGTATCATTACAGGATATCCCAAGGAAATAAGGAGATATAACCTATAAAACAACTCATATAAAAGGGTTAAACTAGAAAGACACGCCATATTACATGAGGGAGAAGATATCCAAAAGATATATTGGGAGAGAGATAGACTTTGATGAAGTCAAGGATCAAGATACATAGGAGTTGGTACAAGAATAGATTCCACAAAGCCCCTTGGAAGAACAGTCCGTTCCAGAGAGACTAGAACTGCATAGGATCCCAAGAGAGTTTAGAGACCCAGAACGATATGTTTTTCTTCTCATCAAGGATGGTGACTCGTTATTGGTTGAAAACGATGATCCTCTTACCTACAAGGAATCATTTGAAGGCACAGATGTTGCCAAGTGGCAGGAAGCCATGAATTCTGAAATGGATTCCACTGACCAAAACCAAGTCTGTATTTTGGTAGATCCTCCAGTTGATGTAAGTCCTATTGGTAATAAATGGGTATTAAAGAAGAAATTGGAAAAGTAGGGACAAGGCAGCACCTATAAGGAATGACTGGTTGCAAAAGTTTTTAGACAGCGTCAGGGAATTGATTGTGATGAAACCTTTTGATCGGTTGTGATGCTGAAATCAATAAGAATTCTATTGGTAATTTCCGCCTACCATGAAAATGAAATTTGTAAAATGAATGTCAATATAGAATTCATTAATGGGAACCTCCAGGATGATGTCTACATGACACAAACTGAAGGGTTTATGACTTCAAAGGATGCCAATAAGATATGCAAGTTGCCGAAATTCATTTATAGATTAAAGCAAGCATCAAGGCCATAAAACATTCATTTTGATGAATCCGTAAAATAATTTGTCTTTGTTAAGAATGAATGTGAGTCTTGTGTCTAAAAAAGTTTTAGTGTAAGTTCAGTCATTTTACTAATAGTATATGTTGATGACATATTACTAATTGGAAATGAAGTACTTGTCTTACAGTCAGTTAAGGAATGGTTGGATAAATTCTTCTCTATGAAAGACTTGGGTGAGGCAGAATATATTCTTGGGATCAATATCCATCATGATAGATCCAAGAGAATGTTGGGCCTGAGTCAAAGTACATACATTGACAAGATACTAAAGAGATTCAGTATGGAACAGTCCAACAGGGGATTGTTGCCAGTGTAACATGAAATTCATATTTCCAATAAAATGTGTCCTCAGAGACATGAATAAGTAAATAAAATGTAAAGGATCTCTTACGCATCTTTGATTGGGTCATCCATGTATGTTACTCTATGTACACGGCTAGATGTTGGTTACACATTAAGTGCGGTAGGTAGATATCAAGCTGATCCAAAAGACCGCCATTGAATGGATGTCAAGAATATCCTTAAGTATTTGAGGCATACTAAGGATATGTTCCTGTTTTATAGAGGAGATGAGTAACTAGTCATCAGAGGACATGTAGATGCTAGTTTCCATACTGATCAAGATGACATGAAGTCATAGACTAGAAACATCTTCAGTCTCAATGGAGGTGCAGCGAGCTGGAAGATCTCAAAGCAAGGTGTGGTGGCAGATTCTATAGCAGATTCTGAGTATATTGCACCTTCTGAGGCAGCTAAAGAAGAAGAATGGATATGAAGATTCGTCTAAGAGATGTATGTAGTACTTAGTAGTAATGATCCTATCACACTCTATTGTGATAATACTGCAGTGGTGGTACTTTCAAAAGAGCCAAGGTCACATCAGCGGACAAAGTACATACTTCGGAAGTATCATCTCTTGAGGGATTTTTTTTATAGAGGTGAAGTTACAGTGATCAGTATTTCCACAGAAGACAACATGGTGGACCCCTTGACTAAAGCCTTGAATTAGCAGAAACATGATCATCATTGAGGTCTGGCGGACTAAAAGTCATATGCAGTTGGCACAAGTCCAAGTGATAGTTTGTTAGAGTTGGGGTCCTGAGAACCAACTATTTGTACTTTGATTACATGAATGTACACATATTATATATTCCTCATTGTTCTGCATGAATACAGTATAATAATGTCCTGGAATATTTGTTTCATTAATAAGGTCATGGAAGATCCCTGCTATGATGAGAATATTGAAATGCTATAACAATATTGTTAAATAATATTCTATGGTTGGATGACATACTATGATAGGGCACATAGTATACAAACTGTCATGTGCGAGTACTTGTAATAAGACGAGACTCTCTCTCATGGATTTCCTACTTGGTAATCTCCAAGATGAGAGATTATGAAAACATACCCGCCAGTAGTAATTCTGCATGTCTTGGTGTCATCAGACATTACTATCTATGAGCGTGTGTAATGGTCCTTAGATTGGAATATTATCATTATCTCATGTCATGACTTTCACACATAGATTTGCTGATGAAAATAGTCACGAAGACAGTTGGTGGGAATTTGGGTATGTTGGGTGCATCACGAATGACATGTTGTTAACGGATAAGATGAGGAGGGATTTGTCCCTTCCATATTTATGGAAGTAGATATCTTGGGCCCTTTGATTGAAATAGAACTATCGCCCAAATTCCATGGCCCTAGTGTAAACGATGAGTTTATTTCTGGAAGTCAAAGAATGACAGATCAAGCATATAGGTTTATGACACTGCCATGAAACCTTCTTGATGAGATATTGAGACAAAGGGATTAAATTACACGGTAAGCATTTGTAAGAGGTGGCACATCAATGCGGCGTCAAATTCTTTCTCTTGGGTGCCTTAACCCATTTCTAGATAGTAATCTTGGACTTTAGGAAAGCCCGCCTAATGCCAACGAGAAAGAGTCCTAGAGGGTCACACACTAAGTGTATCCATGTGTCTCAAGTATAATAAAGATTATTCATGTATGTGGAATAATAATTATTCAAGGAAGACCAAATCATTTTAATGTTGGAGCAAGAATAAATTAAAAAAAAGTACATGTCATTTATTAATGATTACACGTCGTGTAGTTTTAATGTTAGAAAGGAAATGAAAAACAAATACACGCTGTGTATTAATGATTACACATTATGTAGTTTTAGGAAAAACAAGTACACTTCATGTATTAATAATTACACGCCGTGTAGTTTTTCCAGTCAGGATTTTGAGGATATAATATTGTTTTATTAAATGATATTTATTATAATCAGTGTGGGCACATGTCAAGGAATTAATTATTTGACCTAGGGGTTTTCAATAAGAGTTAATGAAATAAATAAAATGTGTAACACGTTTATTTATTGTCATAACTCTATAACCTCAAACCTGATTATAAATATCCGCAAAACCCCAACACTTTTCCTAAGAATCATTGTGCACAACAATTCTGGAGAATTTTCTCAAGGACGAAAAAAAATCATTCCTCCAAGAATGCTCTCAAGATCGAGAGAGATCCTCCTCCTTTGGATCAAGCCGATCTAAGTCATACAACGTAAGAAAAGGTTTCTCCATGCTAGCACCCGTAGACTCTTTTGACGACATCCAGAGATACGTGGTGCGCATGTGGATCACCGCTAGAGGAATTATACCCTTGGCTTCTGCAATGCAATGACGAATCACATCGGAACGTGATCAGAAATATCAACGAAGAAAGAACACCATAAAAGGTGCTTCTTGCCAATTAATTAAATTAATAATAATCAACCTGTGATGATCCTCCATTATGGTTTTGGGACTTTTCTTCTTTTTTGTCTATTTATGTGATTTGATCCATGGAGTCTGGCATTTATCGTCGTATTGATCCCGGATTGATCATTGCTAATGACAAAAATCCATGTGGGCACATCCACCCACGTGCTTCCGCTACGCCTGGAACCTTCAATACCTAATCATGTGCATAAATGATGCATGTTACATAGCTAACACCCATCAAATCATGTATCTCACCAGATGCCTATATATACCTATTTCAAACATGACACTAATCAAATCCCACACCTTGTTAGATTCCCATAATAAAACTAAATAATATATACATATTCATGCCCAACATAATCTCAATGCATATACATCTCATATTGAACCTGTATCACATCAATCCCACAATAACTTGTGGTTCCTACACAATTCATCTATATATATCACACATTATAATAAATGTTATCCTACTAACAAGTGCATGGTTATCCACACAAAAAATATGTGTACACCTCATTCAAATAAAATTACAAAATCCCCCAAAAAAGGAAACTTGTTCATTTTGATAACATACATAAAATTATAGGTAGCTCCCTTACCTACTCTATAGTTAGAATCTAAAAATCATGAAACTACCCTAGAGCCCAAATACTAGAGTCCAAACCTACCTAGTGATCTACAACATCTACTAGAAACTGACCCCAATGATTGGTCTCTCTATCTCTTCCATGACATATGCCTGTAGCTAAATTCTGGCTATAGGATCCTAGTATTGTTCCTGGTCCTACATCAGATCCCTAAGTCTAACCTGGTCCATGGATCCTTGTTGTCTATGAAGGATTCATTCAAGACCTATATAGATGTACCATCTGACCACATGGAAAGAACTCTGTTGGATCATGCTTGAATTAAGTCTATAATTTACCTTGCAACCCACATAAAAAGTATATAGGTGAAGATCCTCTCTTTAATGTCCTGGAAATTCTGTATTATTTTTTTTAAAATTATATGGAATTATTTCGAGACCGGGAAATCAAACGGTGCATGATTCTGAGGCCCGAAGTTCCCGGAATGATCCATTGAAGTTTGGTTTAGTTTTAATTAGCATGTATAAGCAGTTTTCCTGAAAAAGTGGAATAACGCTTAAATGGTAACATTGATCAGAAATATGAGGGCACTGTTGTGTTCAGAATGGTAGGTTTACCATAGGTGCGACTTAATTTTAGTCGGCATGAGCCTCCTGTGAGAAAAACCAAAATGGCATAACCATAAATAAAATAATTAAATAAATTATTTTATTTTTCAAATAATTATAACTCACAAACAGTAACTCGGATTAAAAATCTGAGACCACCACTGAACACGTGAGGGTATGCTTTCTTTAGGTAGATACTAACATTTGTCCGTGCGAGACACCAGTGAAATTTAGTTTTTGATCATATATAAAATAATTAAGTGACTATTATGTTATAGTAAAATCCATAAATTTTAATGGTAACTCGGATTTTAAATCTAAGAGTATCGTTGGGTTCGTTGGGGCGTGTTTCACTTAGCCAGAGCTTAACCTCGATCGGTGCGGGTCAAGGGTGAATGTTATAATTTTTCCAAACTTTTTTTGGGGTACATTCAGTAAATGCATGAGCGACATTATATAAATATTGAACTGGTGCTCGAAATTGAAATCCAAGGGCACCATTGAACTCGTAGCGCCGATATTCAATTAAGGAGACTTTCACATTGACCGAAGTAGGTTGAGGGTGAAAGTTAGTTTTTTTGAATTTCGTGGGAGAGTTAAAAGAATAAAAATAAAATAAAGAAAAACTTTTATTTTATTTTTAAAACCTCACATTTGATGTTTAGTGGTGGGGACCACCCGAACTAAAACCCCCAATTTAAATTCAATGGTGGGGACCACTCGACCCTTGAACTCCCCCTTTAATGGGAGATAACTCTTGGTTTTTCTCCCATTGATGTGCCTACTCAATTAGTTTATTTAATAAACTTATTTGGCACTTCACCATTTTTTGGAGAATTGTTGGAAAAGGGGATAGCTCTGGAGAACTTGGAATGATATTCTTCAACGAAGAGCATCCACTACAATGAAGAGAATCCACCAGAATCGAAGAACGAGGATGACGCTTGAGACTGGATCAAGAACATCTTGTGGGAGCAACGAACGCCGATGTCACCATATCATCGACTTCGTCTTCTTCCTCACACCACCTCCAATAGACAATCGAGGTAGGGTTTTTTATATATGTTTGAATTTGTTTTAATGATTGTACATATCCTAAATTCACGACGACGATGGAAAAAAGAACATGGCCATCATCCCAAAATAAACCATGCTTCTCTTTCTTTTTATTCTTCGCATGTTCTTTGCGTGTTCTTCAATGCCTAATATTTATTGGTGCTAGAAACACAGAGTTTTGCAGAGCACGATATATGGACATGAATCCCTCGATGCAAGGCAAGAAAATATGCGATCATTTTATTTTTTGGGCACAGAACGAAGACACAATGGCTTGATGAAGGAGGCGGCCAATATTTATTGGCGCTGGAAATTAAATATTCTATTTATCACGACAAATGGATGCGGATCCCTTAACCCGGGGATCGTGAATCTACGATTGTCACATTTTTTAGGCTTATAATGAAGATGCAGTGGACCGTGGAAGGGGTAATGTGGAGGTTCAATTACCAAGTGTCTTTGGGGTGCAGCTCTGGGTGAGATAGGCGATGTGACGGCGGTCCGATGCGACTGGTGTAGGCGGCGCAGCGGCTAGGCGGACAATGGGGTGCAGTTTTTATGGTGCAGTTACATGGAGGTGCGAGCCAGCTGTTTTCATCCCAGCGGAAGCATGATGGTCGGCTCGAGGTTGATATTTTACATTGTTGATGGAGTGGAGAATTATGGAATGAGTTAATTGGAGAGAGAAATAAATATAAAGGGAATAAAATTTAAGGAGAAATAAATGAAAAAGGAGATGTGTTTTGGAGTTGTGTGCAATGCATGAGTGATTGAAGGTTTTGAACGTAGGTTTTAATATTGAAGAAAAAATAGTTAAATAAAAAATAAATAATATAATAATGTTATTATTATTTTCATTCAGAAAACCATTTTTCGTTCGTAACTTGTGCGTGCAACCACGGTTTCATGAACCATCAACGTTAGTGCGACCCTGACTCTGAGACGGACATTCTGAGTCCAATATTTGATGTCTTATTCGGGTTTTTGGATCGGGTACCCGAAACTCTCAAATAATAATAATATATTATTATTATTATTAAATATTTGAACCTCCATAACTACTGTGTGTGACGTCCGATTGACTTACCATATGTGGTGACATGATCCTATCATTAAGACAGTCTATTTAAGTCTAATGTTGAATATTAAATTCGGGTTCATGTCTTGGGTTCACGACACACTCAATATTATTATTATTATTATTATCATTGCGGGATATTGTATTCAACATATCTCCATCATACAGTTTCAAAATGACAAACCGTCTACGGCACCAGAAACCTTGGATCGAGACAGTCCTTCTGGTATACCCCACTTGGGTTTTTGATAAAGTTGAGGTATGGTCGGGTTGGATCGAACACGAATCTAACCAGGACCTTGGGACTAAAAGGCTAATAACTTACAGATCAGGCATCCGATTGATGCATTGTCTGTTGCGGTGAGACCCCTATGATGTGGCATCCCTTTGGGTAACTTATTCGTGAGACTTCATGGTAGTTGGAGTGTTGACCAGTGGCTTGAGGAGAGGACCCTCCTGGAGATGATCAAGATTAGTACGGGAACCCAGTAGCTGGCTGTGACATGAAAAATGAATAGTGATCCTGTGTTGGTCAGCACCGAGCGATCCTGTGTGGGTCAGCACCTAGAGATCCTTTGTGGGTCAGTTCTGAGTGATCCTGTGTGGGTCATCACCTAGGGATGATTTGTGGGTCAGCACCGAGTGATCCTGTGTGGGTCAGCACCGAGCGAACCTATGTGGGTTAGCACCGAGCGATCTTGTGTGGGTCAGAACCGAGCGATCATGTGTGGGTCAGCACCTAGATATCTTGTGTGGGTCAGCACGGAGCAGTCTTATGTGGGTTAGAACTGAGTGATCCTATGTGGATCAGCACCGAGCGATCCTTTGTGGGTCAGTATCAGAGCCTCTTAACAGAGTAAGATGATTCGGTAGTTACATCTAATCATCTATACTATTGTACCTAAGTTATACATGGTGTGAGCTGAGTCCGTACCTGAGTGGTACATTCCTTTGTGGTAATACCATGGAGGTATTCTTTTTTGTGGTGTACCTGAGTGGTACTTACCATCATGGTACTCCTTCCATTGTGTAACAGTTGAGCTTTGGCCTTTTCACTTGGACTCTTTGTTTCCTCATGATTGAGTTGGGTATACTTGATAACATAGGTATATGTATGGGAATATACCTATGTAGGGTTTTAAGTTGATTTCATGATTTTTGGTTTATCCTTTGTGGCTTTTGTGACACCTTGAGGGTCTCGGGGTCCCTACTGAGTATCGTTATTCTCACCCCTGCACAAGTTATGCCCGTACTTCGTTGTGTTTGGTGCAGATGATGGACAACACTGACAGTGGATGAGAGCACCAGGACTGGAGGTAGCTCGGAGGTGGACCTTAGACAAGGCATACAACATATATGAACGATCGATATTTTCACCAACCCTTCAAGTAATATCCTTGGTGGGTGTTCACAAGAGATGTTCTAGTTTACTTGTACTTTCAGTTTCTTGTACTTTCCATTTGGGTTGTATTATGGCCCCTTTTACTTACTGCACTCACTCTATTTACTATTCAGTTTACTTATGATAGTATCTTGCTATGTGCTTGGTTGCATGTGCTTACATGTTATTAAGGAAAGGCCTTCCAAATTTTAGGGAATACGCCTTCGGTGCTAGTCGTCATCCCCTAGCCTATGGAAGGCAGGCTTGGGGTAGTCACGGAACGGGCCCCGGGGGATGTGTCATGACAAATTGGTATCAAAGGAGTCGGTTCTACCATAGAACATAGGACTCTGATATTTTTAATGGAAATATTGTTAATTGTAGTGAGTTTGGTTATCAGTTTAGGGAATCTAGTGTTGGTGCAGAAACTGACGTATCCATACACAAGGACCCTGACTTCTGATTTCCGACTCAATGCATGAAAACACTAATTGTGTGTGTGTTTTGAAAAGTTTTCTTGTGTTTTATTTGATTAATCTCACCATCTATAACTTAATGACTACGGCCCACATGTTCCTTATTTGGATTCCGCTGCATAGATAGCCTACTATGATTCCCGAGAGAGTACACGATGACGGCCCATTGAGCGACGAGGCTCCAGTGTAGGGCCCTCTTTCTATGTTGGCACCTTCGGGTGGTGTACCAGCACCACCACCACCCATTGGTCAGTAGATACCACCATCCGCATTGGTGGAAGGTGTACGCCGACTGAGTGTTTTTAACGAGTTCCAGTAGTAGAGCACTCTGAGGATTCAAGGCAAGACAGATTCCCATGTAGCTGAGGGCTGGATGAAGGCGATATCTAGAGTTTTCCACCTAATAGAGACGACCGATTGAGATTTGCACCTACCCTTCAGGTAGGATCCTTGGAAGGTGTTCACAGGAAATGTTCCAGTTTACTTGTACTTTTAGTTTCTTATACTCTCATGTTGGGCTTGTATTATAGCCCCTTTTACTTACTGTACTCACTCTATTTACTATTCTGTTTACTTGAGTTCGTATCTTGTTGTGTTCTTGGTTGTGTGTTCTTACAGGTTATAAAGTCAATGCCTTACCACTTTTAGGGAATACGCCTTCAGTGCTAGTCGCCAGCCCCTAGCCTATGGAAGGCGGGATTGGGGTAGTCACGGCACGGCCCCCAGGGGATGGGTCATGACACTCTCCTCAATGGTCTACCAGAATCTTTGTCCTGACTTCCTATCTGATATTCCTTATGACTCATCTTCCTACTACCTAAATAATCACCAATCATCCTACCTAACACCATAAAATTGCTAAAATATGATTGTGACATCAAATTTTCATTTTCTATCAACACTTGATTGACTGCCGTAAAGAACAAGATAGTCTGATGTTGATGACATGAACTTTGCTGGCATGTTGTAAGAAATCCTCAAAACACTTAACCTTTCATATGTCATCTCCCACAATAAAAAGTGATAAATGGGATAGGTATGTGAAAGTATCTACACATTCCATGACATGTGCATCCCCCTTCTGTAGATTCATGAACTCATAGGCTCAATAATCGCTTAGCATCTCTAGAATTAATTAATTGGTGAAATTAGCCTCAAAATACTTCATATAAACTCCCTCATTACTATCCTCATTAACCATTACATTCCACTATCTTTTCACTCATCCTCTACCCATGTAAGTCACTAGCTTCACTCTCTGACATGGGGGTGTATCGAGATAATCAATGATAGTTTTCATTTATTTGATCTAGTTTTTTATTGCTTTATGTCCACACTCACACTGGTATAATGGTGGATGCTGAGAATAGAACTCACAAGTGAGATACCTCATAGATAGACTAGCTCCATATTCTCTCCAGTCAATACCCAGTACAACCCAAACAAATATCACACTATGTTTCTTATCTAACAATTTACCAAATTCTCCCATTTTTTGTAGTTGTTCAGCCTATACCAAATCTTGAACCCATGGTTTATGATCATCCCAACCCACTGGTCCCCATCCCAGCCCTTAGGTTTCTCATCCCATAAACGCTTATCATCACCATATCTATTCCCTCATAATGCTGAACTGTGGCCCATATAGGTGGCATCACACTAAATACTAATCATGATGGTCTAATAGAAATAATGGTATATATATTACAGATGGGGAATGATATAATAGGAAATTCATCTTATCACACTTACACTCCCCTATCGCACCCATGTCACTAGATATTTAACCACACAACCCCTTACCAAAACATTCTAAGGGAAGTTATCATAAATCATTTAGCCTCGTGGACACTTTCCTATATAAATATGAGTCATGAATAAAAAAATCAGGTTTCATGTCCCTTTTACTACCAATAATAGGATTGGGCATCACATATCACATATCATCAACCTAGGGTGGCTTTGTAGAATGTCACTAATGAAGATATAGATGAAAACATTTTTTAGTTCCTTTGTTTTCACATTAAACAAATATCCCACTTAGACCATAACATCTTACTCATAATGTAGTAAGTCTCATATATCACATGCATATAGAATCACATAGCATCACATATGATCTCATCATGGACCACATGCCTAGGCTGGCTGAGTAGAATCCAACCAAAGAGGATAAGTAGGGAAAAAATGTTTAGAATATTTGTTGAAACTTTAAAATTCCAAACCCTCTTAGGCAATTCTATATTCCCAATGAGGATTCCAAGAAAACATACATCATATTATCATAAGATCCTATCATGAGGAATGAACAGTCCTCTCACACCGAATCGGGCCAAGTGTCAAAATACACATAATATATAACCATCACACCCAAGTGTGAAACCTGAGGTGTAGATAAAATAAATTGAAAAATAATAAAAGATAAAATCAATTTCCTACCCCTGGAAGCTTGGTCTATCCACTATGCATGGTACTTCAGGAACCCAAACATAAGTTCTTTACCTGGTTCTAACTACAACAATGTCTCTTATCTACCACAACCCAAATAGTATGTCCTTGTGGAAAATAATACATTTGATAATATTTGTAACTCAGTGAACATAGTTACTATTTAAATACCTTTTAATTTTGATGTTGTAAGGAAACACTAAAAAGAACATAATCTAATTCCATTTATACCATCTACCTGATTTCAACACAAAAATATTTCCATTATAGTTTTCCACTAGGCCTTCGGAAAATATCCCAATATTATAAAGGCTGCAGACTAGTAATGAAACCCTAATTAGGTTATATTGGGGAGACTATACCCTCATGTGGTGACAACAGTAATGGTCCATATGTTTATAACACAGTGGAAGAGGACCATAACACAGTGGAAATAATAACAAAATCTAGTGAAAGAAAAATGTAATATAAGTAGAATATGAATACCATGTATAGAAGAAACATGTCATATAAAGTCATACAATAAAGATCATCAGGGTCTCCTATAGCCTAACATATCAATACATACATATATAAAGGATGAAAATCCCTAATGTAAACTCTAGTTAATGTTTATGAACCATCACGACCCGCTTCCATGCATCGCATGATAAGCAGTTCAACTCGATCACTATGGTCCAACCCCCGAATAAGAATCCTATTATGATATCAAAATCATAAATTATACACATTTCCAAAGGTTCCCATGTATTGTGTTATAATGAACTCATTAGGCCACTTACATCCATATTTATGAAGGTGTATATTGAATATAAACAAAAGAGCATTGCAAAAACATTTAAATCAATAACATGCACCAGTTGTTTTCAAAATTCATAAGTGATCATTATAACTTCATTGAAAATTGTCGGTATTAGTCAAAATGTGTACCCAAAAATATATATATGTTATATATCACATTTCCTCATATATATACTTGTATTGTTGGGGACCCAAGGCTTAGTTCTCAAGGAATACCCTAATGGAATATCACACCAGGCGAACCCCTAGGTTCCACCTATAATAACATCCCCAAGAAAATTGTGCCAATCAACATGTCATGTGTTACCAAACAAGTTCCCTACATCCAAACAATATTCCTAATCAACTTGATCATGGTCTCTTAGACCTCCACTAAAAAGTACCCATTGGCCCTCAACACAATGTTCCAAGTAATGACTATCTGCATCCTCTAATAAATAATCACAATCATCGCAATAGCCATAATCTAGAGGTATAATGATATCCACCCTCCCATAATCTCAAACCACATCTTCAAGTGTATGGGTGAGCCTCAGCACTCAACTGTTGTTCTCAACATCATCAATCGATGGTCCATCAACGTCCATGTGGCTTTATATTGTTAGATCCCCCCATAATATCTTATATTCAACACCAACCAATAATACACATGAATTATAGGGTCCTCCACCCATAAAGAGTGGTAACCACCAGCTTAACTAAGTCTTATATGTATTCACATGACTCCCGTGGCTCATAAACAAAAAATAATGAGAGGAATTCCCCCAATAACCAAATCCACATATTCTTGAACCTCATTATGCTATGACCATGTCTCTATATCATGATGGTTAACACCATTTCCAATCATACAATCCTTTCCTCATCTCGACAACCTCATTTCCTCAATATGGAGACCATGTCACATAGAATTGGTGATTATAACCAAAAGATATATACAGGGCCACACCCTCAGCTGGATGACCACATCACCTCAACCTAGGTGATCAAAATCACCTCAATCCTCAATCCTAGACCATAAACCTCCCAAGGAACTCAACAAATTAAAATAAAAATTTAATCAATTAAAAAAAATCAAACCTTACAGGGTTTGTCAAATCCCCTTACCTGACACAACCATTTATAGTATAGCAAGATCATTCCCATAGTCATGTAATTTCATCAATTGAAAAATTTAAATGAAGCATTAATAAATTATTGTATCACATAGAAACCCCTATTGGGTGTATTTATAATCACCCCCAAAACTCCAAAAATATCAAGGATAAGTCAAGGAACCACCAACCTTATTCTAGTAGGAAGTCGCTCGTATGATATTGGCCTCTAACACAAGATTATATTAGTGATATTGATGTTTTAGATGAACACACTAAAAATAGGGAAAAAGAGATCATATGGATTTAGCACACTATATGTTAAAATAAAAGACAATAACAAGAAAACTTATTTAATACCATACTAATACGAATCCGTTGACACCAACAGAGCATAAATTGGAGCACAAATGAGGAGTATAGATGAAATCCTAAATGAGGAGGAAAGAAAGAGCTCCAAACAGACTAGAGGGGTTGAACTCAATAATTGTAGGAAAAAATAGAGGCTAAAGATAAATAGAGGAAGGTTAAAATGGTAATTTATCCCTTTTTGAAGACCCGGATGGTTTGGATACGTGGTTTGGATAACCATACATGGGTTTTTCGGTTCTCATTGTCCAAACACCACACAGTGCACTTTGAGCACACAATTTTCCAAACCATGTGAATACCATGGATATAAACTCTATTAAAAATAACATCGGTAAATCACATTCATGTTCCCCAAACCACATGGTTTAAAAACCCATTTCCCATGTTTTAGGTGTGTCGCATGAGTTTTTTAGCATACAACATGGTTAAATCTAACAATGTTCCTTTGTCTGTGATTTTCTAAGCAATGTTTCTGGGGATTGAATCATTTGAAACTCAAAAAAAACCCAAATCACTTTCCAAGACTTAAAAAACATTTAAATAAATATACATGGGTCAATAAAACCCCTAGAATTAGTTTCTGAAATCAATGGAAATGTTTTTCCAACCAAAAAACACAAAAATTCAAACAAATAGAGTATTTTCATCTAACTCAAAAATAAAAAAAAATACATTGGCACTACAAATGTAGTGACATTCTAGAATAAGTGAGTATTTTCAAAAATCCATATCCTTCATGAGTTATAAAATATTGGAAACCTAAAATGAGTGAGAATGGGAAATTATATATATTATATGTTCTGAAAGATATAGATATCAATGAAATTAGAAAGTGACCATTATGAAAAATACTAAAGTCTCATAGGAAGAAATTTTTTTTAAATCATCCTATAGACAAAAGTTGTCTCACTTATTAATGTTTGTGAGTAAATTTTTGAACTCTCATAATCTTGTACAAAAAGCTTATTTAGAGACAATTATCTATAATGTGGAAGGGGTAGTATTTTTAGGATAAAGACTCTTAGGTGGAGTACAATACCTTACTATGTCACATATATTCATTATTTATAATACTATAATATTATATTTTTGGATGGTACTATATAATATCATTGATTACATACCCACTTTCATATCAAACCCTTCAAAAATTCCATGTGTTTTGTTATCTTTACTTTATATCATACATGTAGTGTGATTTTGTAACTAAATTTATGAGATCTGACTGGTAGGGTTTCAATTGTAAACTGTTTAATGTTTTCAGAATAAAAAAACTCATAAAAAAATGTCTCAAATCATTCATCAGCTCTCCTAACGTGACTATAAAATCCACTAGATGTTTCCATTTGTATAAGATCACAAGATTACGCCTATAATTGGAATTATATATATATTTCAGAGTTTTTTAACTAATTTATAATAAGTTAATATTTGAGTAAGTTATCGAGATTCCCCAGAAAAAAAAATTGAATTAAATATATGTTAATACTAAAATAGATAACATTTTTTAAAACTATTAAGCGTAAGAATAAAATGAATCCAATTATTTAAGGAACATAACTTATTTGAAGCAAAAAAAATTGGATACATCTTTGTTAAGGGTAGAAAAGTGTTAGGTTGTCTTCCATATCTTTTAATAGTAATACTATGGAATAATTAGGGTCATAAAGTGAATAATATAAGATCATTAAATCATTTAAATACCCATTTTATAATATTAAATAATAGATATAAAAACATATCATTGATGTTTTCACTTATATATTTTAGTTTATTAGGGATATATTTAATAGTAAAACCTAGATGAAGTTATAATCAATTGATATGGAGAAAAAAATCGCTAAAAGTTTTTAAATGTAAAACACTCCCCTCAAACATGTTAAACTCAAGGAATGGAATTTTTTATTGAAATAATGATTCTCCCTGGATGGAGAAGCATTAAAAATGCAGTGTGATGAGAAAATTTATATTAATAAAATCATAAAATAAAATTTTCTATCATCAAATGAAATCATTAGTTTCGATGATGTTCTATTGTAAATCAAGAATTATATAATAAATATGATTGATAAACCTTAAAATAGTTAATATTTCAAGATGAATAAGTTGACAATATGAAAAATTAAGTTGAACACTTATTGAAAAATATTGATGATCAAAAAATTCTCTAAAATCTAAACTGTCTTGAGTTATAAGTAAACTTGTGAAATATTGATTTTTTTCAAGATGTATCTTCACATAAATCCAAAAGATGAGATTATTAATGCATTTTTTATAAAAAAAGTATTACTTATAAAAAGATTCATTTTAATGAAAATATTATATTGAAATAATATATGGATAAATAAATTAGTATATAATGGAAAATATTTCCCTTTCTCTTGATATTTTTTAGAACTAATAACATTTCAATGAAAATGTCATGTTATAACATAAATTTTGGATGTATGTAGGTTAGAAAAAAATTATTATTCTAAAAATTCATCATATAGATATGTAAAATATAGTAATATTTATTTTTCAATAATATTAGTTTAAAAGGGGAGTTTTTTAGTCAATAAAAGTCAAGGTGATGTTCTTAGATAGAAATATTTCACAAATAAAAAAAATAAGATTTCTTGGATATTGTTGGTGCTATGAAAAGTTCATACACAGGGCCATTGGTGGTTGTTATAAATATTAGTCATTGAAACATAATAAAGACCCATATTAATGGTTAGTAAAGTATAAGACTTGATAATTTTTTCTAGAGTGAGAAAAATTATTAATACAAGGTAAATTTGTTTACTTCGATTAGATTTTAATATCTTGAGAATTATAATAATAATTTAATTGAAAGTGGTCATTATGTTGGTCGGTATTAGTGTACATCTAGCAATCATGGTGCAAATACTATTAGGGTAGGGGTGATAAAAAATATTTAGATATATCACATGATGAAAGGTAATAATATAATCATTGGGTTTATGTAAAAGAAAGATACAAAACAACAAAAAATGAACAAAAATAAAATTTAAAGGAAGATGCTACACCAAAGAAGATATTATTCTATAATGGAAGAAAATACCACAAAATTGATAGTTACAACAAATCCATGGATAGTATTGGTAATATATGAATGATTCAATAATAATTAAAATTAATCCATGAATGATACAAACTGATTATTTTTGTGGGTGGTATCTTTTAAAAGGAATTGGAAATTCAGAATTTTTATCCTAATGTGGGTAACATAAGTATATATAAAAACTATTTGGGGAATCCAATGGATATCTAAATGTATCTAAATGTTTTTTTATTAAATGGATTGAAATGTTAAAAGTGAAAATAAACATTAAACATTCATGAGAATGTGAAATTTTCCCATTTTTTGCTATGAAGAATAATAATGCACAAGAGAAAAGTAATATACCAAGTGGTAAAAACCATCCTACACAAGGATATAATTTTTTATATAATCAAGGTTTAATGAATTATTGTAATACCTTATGAATTTAAAATGTATCTATACTTAAATAAATTTTATATGATTAATACCATGTCATACACATAACACTGAAATAAAATGAATGATGACTTTTTCATTATGGTAGAATATCAAAATGAAAAAATGGCATAGAATACAAAATAAAAACTTTAAACACAATTAGTAAAATTAAAAAATTAATAAAATCATATGTATATAAAATTTTTATAGTATGGAAATTTATATCATTATGATGTTCCATGAAGATCATACCATTAATTTTTAATAGAATTTTTACGACACCATAATTGACATATAATAAATAAATCTAGAATTTAATAAAAAAAGAAAATAAATGAATAATTTTTTTTATTGAAAATATATATTTTTTATTCATTACATATTAATAATAATATTATTATTAATTTATTTGATGCATTTATAAATTAAAATAGTTACTATAATACCAAAGGGATGATAAAATTGAATGTTATGAAGATAGATAATTACTTTTAAAAATATTTCATTAAATTAATTTAATTTTAAAAATGAAATCTTTTCAATGAGTTTCTTTTTCTGTATTTTGTGTATTTATATCTTAATAAATTGAATATATCAATTTAACACCATGATTCTAAAAAATTTCATGATTATATGAATAAATAATTTCATAACACTCATTTAATTAGTAATTTACATAAAATAATATTAATAACACTTGATGTTTTAAAAACATCATTTTTCAATAAAAATAGTTTTTCTATATATATTTAGCTCTCAATTAAAAGTTAAATTTATAATATTTATAAATTTTGTTGCATAAAATAGTTTCCAGGTGGAGTATTATAACATTAATGTTTTTTCTGAGAGTAAAATTTATTTTTCACAAAAACAATTGTTTTTGAGGTAAAACATGAGTTTCCATGACATAGGTAAAATGAGTTAAAATGACTACATTGAGGTGTAAAAGGATAAAATATCAATAATATTTTCTATAAATTATGTGCATAAGGTGATTCAATACCCATATATATTATTTTTCAGTTTCTATAAAATATTTATGTAAAATGAAAACCTTACATTTATAGAATGAGTATTTTTTGGAAATAAAACTAAAAAATAACATATAAATACACCCCCCGTGTACCCCTCACAAAAAACATATTTACTAATTTTATCTCCCGACTACCAACCCTAATTCATTATCCTAATTACTTATTTGACATTTTTTAGCATATGGTTTCTATAAAGATTCCTAAATAAATACATTAATATCATAATACTTTAAAAAATGATAGGTTCCACTATATAACTCTATACTCTAACTCATTCAATCATATATCATTTTTTATTACATCCCTTTAACCACTTACATAAACAGTGTTATGCAATAACCATATTTTTTACCATGTATGATAATATAGACATTAATAATTGTAATATATGATATTAATGAGTAAAAAATATTATGAATATTTTTCTATAAGTGTGACAAAAAATGAATGGTCAATATAACGTAACACGTTAATATCTATAAATCACATGAAACATAATGATCATAAATTCTATTCTCACAAACAATACCCTTACAGACCATCAAATGAGAATGGTAATTAATAAATAATATAAATAATATGATTCCTCTATATTGAATTATATGGTACTAAGGAACTTGTTATCAATGAATGAGGATTGACATATCTATTAACAAACATTTACAAAGAAATCAAAACTACTATCATCCGATGATGAAAATAATCCATAACCCACTTTTATATGTATATTAAATTGTTATTATTAAATCATATAAAAATTAATATATAGATATATAAGGATATAAAATATATTATTAGATTTTTATTTTTATTATATGGGATTTTAATGTATTTTCATAGAATTCGGAAGGTATGGTAAAGTATTTTTTCAATATCACTTTGAAATATAGATTATCTACACCTAAATTTCTATTTGGGGATATAATATATAAATTATATCTAAAAACCAATTCAATTTCTTCTACTTGTTTTATTTATTGGTTTTACATGTATATTTATCATTTCACATACCTTGGTTTCACAATTCAATTGAATGGAGTCTTGTAAATGAAGAAGGCCTTATCTATTATTTGTAGTTTGGATTCCTTCTCCTCTATGTCCTAGGTTAGAGTGTTATTTTATGGATTTCCTTATCCTTAATTGAATGATTTGTTAAGATAATTTTCTAATTATTTTGACTTTATTTAACAAATATGTGAAATAAATCCTTTTGTAGTTTTCCCATGGTCTCTTTCTCATACCATTTTCATCTATTTTCTTTGTAAAGAAATATTTTCAATTGTTCTATAAAGTAATTTTTATTTTCATTCTCATTAATTTTCAACATATATGGTTTTTATTATTTATATCATTTTAAAATAAAAGTTATCAAATTTTATTTTATATTTCCTTATATTTTTCCAATAAGATCTCTTTTCCCATATAAATTATATTTTATCTATGTCAATATAAATTAATATCTCTAACTTTTCGCTGGGGATAAGTTCAAATGATACCATACATATTAATTTTATGGACAAATTATGATCACATATTTTTTAAATTTTCATGATTATAGTTTCCTTATGATGGGTTTTATAACATATCATTGATTTCTGATTTTGACCATGTTCATAAGGAACACATTTGTATAGTTTATCATATTGTATTTGGTAGGACTGAAATGGCCTTAAAATTAATTAGGTGATTCTTTATAATACATAAGGTTAAATATAATGGACTAGGGAGTGAGTCTAGTCTACTATTTGACTCATACCACTAAGAATATTAAACAAAGAAATGAATTAATCCACTCTGAGACTCTATCCACTATATTTACGGAAATAAAGTGTGAACCCAATAAACTATGGGGTCTTTATCCTCTATATGATCACGTTATTGGTAGTGATATTTGATTTAATAAATTATTTTATATTCTTTTTTAAGATTCATATTCTTTTCAACATTTCTATGTTACAAAACTTTCCCATGTCGAGGATTATGATAACCACCTCATGATTTAGTATTCCTATGCCTAAATTCACATGTTTACTAAAAAAAATTATGTCATTTTTTCTGATTTATAATCCATGATTTATAACACATGTTTCATTAGGTAAGGTTTCCTTATGTTATGTTAATTTTTATTGATTTTGTTTTCATACTCATATGTTTGTCTTAACCATAATTATGATCTTTGATTGATATATCTTATGGTCGCCACTCATTGAGAATTTAAGCTCAAATTTTCTTATATTTCAAATCCTTAGGCAATGAAGAAGATTATTACGTGTGGTATTTTTATAAGTATATCTTGAGTGTAGATTATTTTTTTGATGTGTTGAGGAATGTTTCAAAATAAATATTCTATGTATCAAATCTAAAAATACATTGAAAATATTTGTTTGTGTGTGTGATTTATTGTGCTATGAAATTTATAATCTTGTATAATGATATAATATGTATTTATGTTATGGTTGGGTCAACTCAGTTGGTATCATTTTAGGGTTTAGTTGTTTTTCATTATATGGGGATCAAACATAAATTGACCACTTTTGGAACAAAATTGTTTAGGGTGAAATAAGAGTTCCACAATTCATGCATAATATGTTATTGGAAGAAATTATTTTGTAATAATGAGAGATATATTATCATTTATTTTCAATATCATAGGATTTTTTATAATTAATGTTATTTTTTAATAAACATGAAATATATTTTGTATTTGGTATGGGACATATAGTTGAATAAATAATTTTTGGTTCTCATAGGTACAATAATTATTCAATACATTTTATTTTAGACTAGTTTAAAGAATTACTTCATATATTGGAAAGTATATAAGTATATTAATTCATATCATCAATTAATAGATGCTGAATTATTAGTGAAAAAAAGAAGTAGAATTATGATTGTATACCATGTCTATAACTCCCCCATTATAGAACATTATAGGATTGTGCATTTAACAAATGGTCAATGAAGAGATCATTATTGATGATATGTCTATTTCTCATGGATATGTTTATTTATTTAATGAAAATTTTCAAGGTAATCATTCAAATCATGAGGATTATTTTTCAATAGAACATTAACCTATTTTTTCCAATATCAAATAATCTTATTATAATGTACATGATTGAATTAAATCGATTGAAAAAATAACTCTAAGTGAATTTATATAAGTTTTTTATATTCCAAAGTGCTTCCTATTATCATTTACAATTTCTATTTTTATGAATGATGATGGACCAATGTCTCTTTTCATATATTATAATGAACATAACAATATCACAACCAAGAACAAGCATCCTATGTCCCATAACAATGACTTGATTGATCAACCAAGATGAGCTCAATGCTTCTCTATTATTGTACATCAAAATTTATGTCCTAAATTATGGGTTAAATGTTTGTATATACCAATGAATATTATTCATGAAATATTTAGGCACTATATATTTATATTGATGACATTCATACATACAAATACCCATTATCTTATTTAATATTTTTAATAGTCTTTTGATATTACATTGATCAATTTGTGGTAGTTTTTATAGATTATATTAAATTATATTAAAAGATAAAGGAATAGTGTGGTGATCATTCAAGGATTTCACTAAAGACATTAATAAAGGAAAAAATGTATAAAAATTTAGGAGTAAAATTTGGAAAGAAAATGTACCATTCTTAGGTCATGCAGTCACATGGTATGGTTTTTCTATGGATCCTTTAATTGTTGAGTTAATTTAATAATGTCCCAACTAACCACTCTAATAGAGATCTATATTTTTCTTGGATTATCTACATATAATTAAAGTGTTTATAGAAGTTTCTCATTATTATAAAATTCATTATCTAGTCTAACATATAAGAAAGTTAAATTCCTCGAGATAGATGGGTGTGAAGACAATTTCAAGGTTATTAAGAGAAGGTTGGTTATTGTGCCTATACTCACATTAGCTTGCATTATAGAATGTTAATTGATATAAATTGATATAAATTGATTATTAAATGAATGTATTATTATATTTCCTATATAAATATGAAAACTTTTAGGTAAGGAATTGAATCAATCCATCGTTTATGAAAAAACATCCAATGAATAATTTGGAACAAAAAATTGTAACATTTTCATTAAATATATAGAGGAATTTTATCTTTTTTGGAAAATATAAATATATTATTATCACACAATATTTATTTATATATTCATATAGAAGGATATGAGTATGATATAAAGGAGATATTTTGAGTAGATAAATTACTATGATTGTAGAATATATTATAACCATGAAAATACAGACAATGTGGTTAATTCATTGAGAAAGAAAAAACATGCTATCATATCCAAGATGATTATTAGAAGTGACCCAATAATCCTTTATTTTAATAGTATGGACTTATAAATCAGATTGGAAGGGTAAATATCCTAAAATTAAAAATATTCTACTCATGAATCATTACACAATATCATGGAGACATATAAATAGATTATATAACTATAGAATATTGTAAGTAATACTCCAGAGATTAATCTTGAAATTGAAAGAATAAAATGATTTTATAAATTAATATGTTTAACTTCAATATAAGGATTGGATAATGTGCTTTTGGATGATTCATATGGATCATCATTCTCAATACATCAAGGAATGTCCAATATGAATAGATATAGAAAAGGTTTATTTTATGTGGGATTACATGAATTTATATATTTTAGAGTATATATCTTGATCAATGGTTTTCAAAAAAATTAATTATATTTTTTGAATGTATAATTATATAATGAAATAATTACCTATTATTGTTTGGAAATAGGGAAAAATCACAATGGACCATATTATTGGAATTACCATGACTTATATGGTCCATATCTATTTGGGTTATTCTTTATATCCTTATGATGTTATAACTTTTTTTACCATACAAAAAGTATTCTTTCCCCATAATCTTTATAATATACATATAAAGTAAGTGGTAAGGCTATATAAGGAACAAATTTATGTTATATCATATCATGATCTAAAGTTTACCTCAGTGTTCTAGATATGTGTTTTCATAGAATTAGATACAAACCTTAACATTAACATTTCATGTAATCTATATATTGACAGTCAATATGAAAGGACCATTCAATCTCTATAGGATATGTTGAGATCATTTTCCCTGGATTCCTAAGTAGGTTAGGATCTACACCATTCCCTCAAATAGTTCTCATATAAAAATAGATTACTCTATAATTCAAATGGTACCTTATGATTCTATGCATAGAAATAGGTGTAGAACATTAAAAAAATTGAAATATTTAGAGTATAATATTATATCAATTGATATTTCTCAATAAATAGTATTAAAGATTAAAAATAATCAATGTAACATTATAAATATTAAAATTCAACAAAACATATATGATTATATGCATCAGTGAGTTTTAGATTTTTTTCATTTGGTGATAATGAATTCCTTTAAATATCAACATAGAGGAGTCTTGTGAGAAATGGTAATAAGGGAATGTTGGCCCCTAGATACATTTCCCCTTTTATATCCTTGATCATGTGGGGATGTTATCTTATCATCTTAAACATCCCCCAAAAATATAACATGTTCATTATATATTCCATTAATCATTTATTTGGTTGTACATACCCAATCCATCACATGTACCAAACTCATAGGTAGTAAAACATGAACACAAAATTTATTATATTTTAAAAATGGTAGACATATTTTATCAAAGTGGTAATGTAATACATAACAAGACAACTCTATGTGTTAAAACATTCAAGATGAATCTTATAATTGAGTAAGAAATGTAGGAACCTGATAATTTAATAAGACAAAATAAACCTCTTTGTTTTCATCAAATTAATAAATATTATATGGAGAAATTATTTTAAGAGGGGTGGAATATACAACACCATAATTTTATTTCGTATTTCCTTTAAAAATATTATGAGTTAGATAGCTTATGATATATGAAACACTTAAATAAATTGGACAATGAATTAATTCAAAATTTTATATTATTATAATAAAAATTGGAATACATTAAAATATTACTAAATGAAACATAATTAGTAAAATTACTAATGGAATAAAATTGTATGTAAATAAAGATTCTATAAGGTTTAAATTATCATCATTATGATCAATCATGATGATCATAAATCCTATGATAAGTATAGATAGAATAAAAAGTATTAAAAATATGATAAACATATTAGAAAATAATTTATATAATGGTGTGAATTTGTTTATATATTTATGATAGGTTATGTATATAAGGATATAATATAATAGTTATATATATGTTATTTCATCATATCATTATTGAACCTATGGGCATTTCATATATGATCATTGGATATACATAAATTGAAAAAAATTGTATAAATAAGGTGTATTATGGTGTTTTAATTGTTAATATAAATTTGAAAATTATATATTTTACATAAATTAAATAATTCATCAATTAAATAAAAAGATAATAATTAATCAAAACTCTCTATTAAAAAATATATATTTTTCTATATTTATTATTATTATTAATTAATGGTTTAATGGGATTGTAAAATTAAATGAATGATTCTAATATAAAAGTATAGATAAAATTGAATGATTATATGATTAATAATAATTCATAATGGGATTTGATTGAAATCATTTAATGTTAGAATGGGATATTTTTCAATGAAAGTTTTTTCTGATTAATGTATATTTTTAGTATAAAATTTTTAATATATCCCTTTAAAAGTATTATAATAAAAAATTCAAGGTTTATATATATATACACATAAAATATATTATCACTCATTTAATTAAAAATATCAATAACATACGATTATGAAAACTTGACATTTAAAAAATACATTTTTATTAATGAATATTTTCTATATATTTTAAATATTAATTTTATTATATTTAAAAATAGAATTTTGTTAAAAAGGTGCTAAATTTTTTAATTAGCACATTGATATTGGAAAAGATAATCAATTTTGTTTTTTGGTAAACAAATAAGTTGCCTTTGTAAATATTGATTTTCTATGGTAAGGGTTAAAAGAGATAAAAGAGATAAATTAATGGGTAAAGACATAAAATATCTCTAACATTTACTCTAGATTTTTTGTATAAGGATTTTAATGACCCATATATATTATTTTTCAATTTCTGATCCACATTACATATCAAATGAAAACCTTACACCTTGGTGACTGATTATTTCTAAAAATACCGATTAAAATTCACATATTAAGGGACCTATACTATACACCTCACAAGACACTCTTTTCTATTGAATATATCTTAAAACCATACCAAAATTACCTCTATTAAACCCTTAGTAAATCTTCAGTATCTTCTATGTAACAACCCAAAACCTATCCTTTAATAATTACATGGATATAAATAAATAGTGTAACATTTTACACACCTCATGTCATTTTAGTTTATACCATCAGATAATTTTAAATACTTTTACTCATTTGAGAAAATATTTTATTTCAAATGTTAATTTTTTTCATTAATAAAAACTACTCGTATTCTACACAAACATCCCTTAGAGATAAAACATACACCTCACACAATCATTCACATGCATCCATTATCTTTATGAAAGAAATTTCAAAACATAGGGTCAGAGAAAATATCTCAGTAATGGGTTTTAAAGTCTAATAAAACATTATATGTTTTTAAAATACATGGAATCTATTTGTAATAGAGTTTAATAAAAAATTAATTGAGATTATTCAAACAATAATTTAAGCCTAAAAATCCTTGGATGTCTAAAATATCTTCATTCAAAACATTAATAGTCCAACAAAATTGAAAATAAGTCCTTCAAAAAATTATAGAGGAAGAATGAAAATCATGAAAACCACTTCATAGAAATCAAAAACCCATAAAAAATTATGAAATAACAAATTATTCTTCAAATTCATAAATTTTATTTAAAAAAATATCATAATAATTCCTTACATAATCCATTTCACCATATCATGAAATAGAAATATTTTTCAAAAACTCATTACAAATAATAGAAAATTATTGAAGGGACCTTGGTATATAATATAACATTGTGTCAATAATTATCATCAATACCAGAATCCCAATGTGGAATGAGTTGAATATATATTGAGGTTACTCCTGGTTATCTTTAAATATTATCTCATGGGGCATAAAACATTACACAATGAATTTGAGGGCTGTATAAGTCCAAGACAACCCATCACATAGAGGGAAAATAATTTTATAATCTTATTTAGCCTCTATATTTGTCATCATATTTGTTTCCCAAAAACTATATTTTATAAAAACACTTTGTAGCTTGTGATTCTCATAATAAATTTTATTAAGTCATTCTTTTCAAATCCATATCAAAATTTTTAAAATTTAATTCCAAGAGAGGAAATATAAAAAAAATATTGTTTAATTGAGGAAACAAAAAAAAGAATATTTTGAAAGAGTAAAATACTCTAAAACATATAAAAAGGATATTTATTGGAATAAATAGAATATTTATTGAAGAAACCTTTAAATAAATCAATAAATCGAACTAAGAAGAGAAAAATATTTACAAAATAAATGTTGTTCATTTATGATGATAAAATTAAAGGATGTAATTTTTAATGTTTTTTTTAACCATATATAAATTTTTTGAAATAAATTAACTTTGGGGAGAGGTAATAATTTTTATGGAAAATTGGTTTTCTCATAAAAACAAAAAGGTTGAGGAATATTCAAAATGGAATACTTTAAATATAAAATGATAGGTTTGGAAATGAAACAATCTCCCATACATTTTAACTGTATATATATGTTGATCCCCTATTTCAATTATTTTATAGCTGATAAACTATAATTTATTATGTTTTTATTGAGGTATAGATATTTACTTTTTAGTTAAATGTTGTTTACTTTCCTTTTTTTCTTAGACCCTAAGTCGGTCCATGGTCTGATTGGGTGGTTCTTGGGAATGAAAGGGAGAAAAGGGATGAAGGCTGACTATAGGCCAGGTTCATGATGTGTACATGGACTACACATAATGTACTTGATTTACACATCATGTACTTGCCCAAAGTATTTTTTATAAAAGTGGAGGTTTCATGATTTTCTGTAAAAAATAGACAGAAGCTCACCCACCGGGATTTTTGAGCAGCAGCGTTGGAGGGTCATTTTAGCTCCCGTTTCTCCATCCAAACTCTGATTTAAACACTGTCAAATGATTTGGAATCCCCTCAGTGAGTTCTTGATTCCCCTTGATCCTTTATTTTTGATTCAATATCTCGACCTAGTTATTTATTCTTGAGATTTTATACTCATTTAGTAGATCTACTCCATTCTCGGTCTAATTAGAGGTTGACGCTAGATGAGGAGAGTTGTACGACTACGAGGTAGGTGGAGTTGCACCACTTGTTAATTTTTAAGATAAATATAAGTGTCAGAGTTCCATCCACCCATTTTTGGGTGTCACTTTGAATTATTTTTGAACCATGTTACTGCCTAATGAATTTTAAGTAATTGATTAAATTAATTGAATCATGTATGAGCTTATTTTATTTGATTAAGGGCCACCCTGTGGGTGAATTTTACCTTGGATGACCAATTTTAGCCTTTTATCCTAGTATTCCTATGTGCATGCCTTTGATTCCTATTTATGGGTTATTTAAGGTGAAATTGGTTAATTGAATGATTTTCCCACGTGACATAATTAATTTTTATGCCTTTTGATAGTTTAATTCAGATGTTAGGATTATTATATAAATTGACCATGTGAGTATAATTGTTTAAGCCTTGTAATTGATTAGATTACTTGATCATCTTGTGATGTGATTAATGACCATGTTATTTGATTAATGTGTAAGACATGTAATGGTATAATTTACATGTTTTATTATTATTGGAATCATGCCCACGTGAGTTATAAACAATAAACCATGTGACAGTTTAATTCACATGTTTTTTTGATATATGATATGTTCTCATGTGAGTTTTTATTGATTAAACCTTGTGATATTTTAATTCACATGAGTTGTTTGATTTGTGAATCTTTCCCACATTAGTGTTGAAATGCCAAGCCTCTTGAGGTTGGACCTTTCTTGTTTATGTTGGATGTTTTTGGTTTTTACCACTACATGCCTAATGAATAATAAAAGGGTAAATATAAATGGAAAAAATATGGATTTGGGTTAAGAGTATCATGGATAGGTTTATGTGACTATTGTAACATATGACTTGAGTGATTCAAGGATCTATTGAGGGATTCCACTAACAGAGTCAAAGATGGTGTTATTATTATGTAAAGATGTGAGCGAGCCACAGATGTAGTGGTTGGGCTCATGTATGCTATGTTTAAAGAGGTCGAATGAATCATAGAATAAGGGATATCATGGATGGGTTCTATTGGAAATTTTTTTTATGTCATTTGAGATACTTGGGTATTATTTACAGGAACCTTGGAAGGATCAGTTGACATATACTCACACCACACCTAGAGTGAGACCCAGTTCCTGAGAGGATCATACAGATGGGATCGTAGGATGGGAGAGATTTTTATACAAAGAGGGATGATTTAATTCCAAATTACGAATTTCAAGGGTCAAATCAATTTATAAATTTAATATTGAAATGAAATGACTTGTGACGTGTCTACTAAGCCAAAGAACAAGCTTGGATTCAGTCTTCACTTTACTTGTTTAGATATCCTTTTGAGGTATCTATTGTGCTTACTTTACATGGGGGATTGACTAGATTAGGCCAGATCTAGATACTTTTATAATTAGATGTAATTTAATTGATAATTAATGTGAACTGAAAATAAATAGAAACCAGTGCTTGTAGGATTGTTTACTTTTGAGTGCTTCCTAGTTTACTACTTTCACTATTTCTCACTGCCTATTATGTAAAATCACTCATAGATTAGCATAGACCTTGGGTGGTTTCCTACTAGGATTTATTTCTCAAACCCTCATTGGGTCATGTTTTTGGTTTAAAATAGATTATATTGTAGTAGGTGTCGATAAGGAAAATTGTCCTTATACAAGTACATGATATGCTATTTAGGAGCATGAGAACACGGGACCAAACTGAGGCTTGCGATGCCTCTGATTTTTGTTTCATATTTCTATACCTTGATACTTTTACCATTTATTACAACAATGTATCATTTGTTGGCTATTTTTGTAGAACATATGACATGAAACATCATCCATTGTATGTTAAGAATTGTGTTTATTGATATTATCAGTCTTCCATTGTTTACTTCTGTTGTATGGTATTACTGCTTCTGTAATTGTTTTATTGTTAATTATGTTCTGTTGTACTCTGACAATGTGGTCATAGGTTCCCCACTATCACACCTAGGTCCTCTCTTCTAGTTGGAAGTCTCTGGTATTTGGGGAAATGTGCTTGAGTCCATGTGGCCAACCGGGTACGAGGAACCTTTGAGTGGCATCTAGATCCGGGACATTACAAGGGGTAGAGATGTAAATACAAGGGATTTGGTAATAAGATATGCTTGGGAGTAGCTACCCCGCGTATTGGTAAAATCTTAATTACCTCAAATTGAATTAAGATTTTCTGTTTTTGGAAACTATAATTGATTAAATTTCACCTTTGGGTGACACACTTCTATTGTGCTATTATTGTTGAAATTATTGTGGTTCTATTTTTCTGCAACACGATGAGATGAGTTTATGCCATATCATGCATCATGTATGCACTTGTTAGAAATCATAGTCCATTCATTCATTTCATTCCATTTAGGATCATTACTAATTGCATGTTGTTTTGATATATGTCATGCTTGATATGCGTGCTATTGTGGTGAGTATCATGATAGATATGCCTACTATTGTGATTGGTGTGTTGGTTCATGTTATGGTTTTAATTGGATAGATGCAAAACATTGATCTCTAAGGTGTATGGGCCCTCTTGTATTTTAATTTGATGAATAATGTTTCAAACTTGTATTTAATCATATTATGATATGCTAAGGATGGATTCCAAACATTGATCTGTGAGGTTTATAGGCCCTATTGGATCTGGATTTTGTGGATCATGTTTCTATCTTATATTGAATTGTATTATGATGTGATACATATATATGTTATGATTAGATTCGTGGGGAGTATGGGCCCCCATTGATCATAATTTTGAATACCATTGGTTTACTTTTCTTAAAATGGGGGTTCTGAGGAAGATTCAGGGACATTATATTCAGAAAAGCAACTAATACATTGTGTTTATGGGGTCTTTACATGCCCAGACCAGTGAGAGTACACGATCGTGTGACATATTGAGTGGACATGCCATGTATGGTATCTATATGTCGTGTACTCCTCTTTTGTTAACTTTTTAGGGTTTTCTTCTCCTATTTAGTTCTTGAATTCTTGAATAGTTAACCTTGATAACATGATTGAACTAAGTTGTGTGATTAAACTTGTAGAGTCATACCTCCACTATGACCTTCTATTGTACACAAGGAAAGTGGTGATGATCATACCCTGAAGGTGGTAGGTAATGTCCTACTAGTGGATCCTCCGTTCATACTTGTTGCAGAACCAGCTATTATTCTGGACAAAGGTGTTGATACATTGATCCGTGAAGGATTTATGATGTTAAAAAAAACCTTTCAATGGGAACCACACCCTATCACATCTAGGGAAGAGTTCACGTGAGTGTTCCAACAACAGAATCCGCCCACGTTCTTAGGGGATGGTGGACCACATGCCCCAGAGTCATGGTTGGAGGCCATGGTTTCGATCTCCATTCATTTAGAGATGCCTACTGAGAGGAGGATAAAGATCACAGTGTATATACTGTGTGATTCCTCTAAGATATGTTGAGATGTTACCACTCAAACGAAGTTTCAATGAGATATGTAATAGGAATATTTTTATATATTCTTATATGATTAATATTTCTCGAGATTCTAAGGTTTGATCAAGCCTTGGACTTCATGCATCTGGAGCAGGGAACACTGTCAGTTATAGACTACTCTACCCATTTTACTAAGCTTCAGTGATTCACACTTATTCAAATGGGTGATGATGTATCGAAGGCTATGAGATTCAAGGATGGTCTCAGGTATGACATTCGATCACAGGTGAATGTCTTCGGGTTGAATTATGTATCTATTGTAGTTAATCAGTAGTTGATTCCTCATCATAATATAATGGAATCTGGAGGTGCGATCTAGGGAGGATCGATACCAATAGCTGGTACTGTCTCGATCGATTTTAGGAAGCATCATATATAGATTTCTCATGGTGATACAAGGAGTCAGAGTGTTTCTTTCAGTATCCAAAAGAGGTGTTACTAGTGTGGTAGGATAAGGAATATGAGGATTCAGTGTCTGAAGGACCTAGTCAAGTGTCAAACTTTCAGAAATATTGGTCATCATCAGTGATTCTGTAGGACATTTGCACTAGTAGCTAGTGAGAGAGAGTATGCACCGACTCCACATTCAGAAGCAGGTTCAACAGCACCTCATCAGAATGGTATTTAGGGTATGTTATGGCGTTCAGTCTAAGGTGCTGGTTGTGGCCATGGTAGCCAGACCCCATGTTTTTAGTGATAGTAGGGTAGCCAGGCGATGTTACAGGGCAGCGGTGCATGAAAGACTTATATTGTGCAACAGACCCAACCATATTAGGATCACGGTCTGTCTATAGTGTGAGTCATGATCTTAGTATTTTCTTACGATGTCGTCTTCACTTTTCTATATAGGTTAATCGCATAGTTTTATATCTGTGCAGGTGGTTAAAAGCCTTGGGATTTTGGTTTTTCTTTCTGTGGGTGTTATAATGCGAAACACACCTTTTTTAATCAGTATGGGTGATGTGAGCTAGTGTATGGAGTGTCCCATTGAGTTTGGTGGTTTCCACTTATTCTTTAGTTTGTATGTCCCCAAGATGATAGTGTTTTACAACATCCTTATGATGGATTGGCTAGTAGCTTATTAAGCATATGTTGAGTGTTATTGATAGAGGGTGACTCTCAAATCACCAGAGGGTGTAGTGTTTATTCCCTAGGTTGAATGGGATGTCCATGCCATCCAATCTAGACCTGAGAATAATGGGCTAGGTGGGATGATATCTCATATTATGAGTTTATATCGAGAAGACTAGTGAGTAAGTCAGGCAGACTTCCCTCCAATAGTTGAGTGCTTCAAGGACTTCATTCCTGATGAATTTTCTTGGTTATTTTTTTAGATAGATTTGGATTAATCCATCAAGATAGTCCCAGAAGTGGCACCAATATTCATTCCTCCTTACATAATGGATATGATGGAGGTGTAGGAGATAAAGAGTTATCTAGAAGATTTGGAGGAAAAGGGGTTTATCAGACACAATACCTCTCTATGGGGATCTCTAGTCCTTTTTGAAAAAAAAGGTTGATGGTACCCTCAAGCTATATATGGACTATTAAAAACTGAACCAAATAATGGTTAAAAATTGATATCCCTTTCTATAGATGGAGGACCTATTCAATCATATTTTAGGAGCCTGGGTGTTCTTGAAAACCGACGTGAGGTCAGGATATCACTAGGTTCATGTTCAACCTACATGTGTACCTCATATAGAATTTAGTGGAAGGCATGGTCTATACAAGTATCTGGTTATGTTGTTTGGTCTCATGAACACACCTTAAAATTTTATGGTGTTGATGAATCGATTTTTCCATCCATATTTGGTTTATTTTGTGGTGTTTTTCATGGAGGATATCTGGTGTATTATCACAATCGACGCAACCAAACCAACCATCTTGATATCATTTTTAATACACTGAGAGAGCATTATTTATATGCTAATATCACAAAGTGACACTTTTTGATGGACCATATTCACTTCCTAGGTCACATTATCTCAGATATAGGATTGTTCATGGATTTAATGAAGGTGTGAGTTATAGTTTCTTGGGAGCAGTCCAAGAGAATTTTTGATATACAGAGTTTCTTGGGGCTAACTGGTTATTTTGGACATTTTGAACAAGACTTCTCATGCTTAGCATCTCCATTGATGTACATGACTAATAATAGTTTGAAGTTTGTGTGGTTAGAACCTTGTGATACAGCCCTTCTTGACTTGAAATGGAGGTTCACATCAGCACCAATCCTGATACTTCTAGAGTAGGTAAAGAGTTACATAGTTTATTATGATGCTTCGGGTATTGGGCTGGGGGAAGTGATGACGTTGGGAGATCGAGTCGTGGAATATGGCTCTCAGCAACTAAGGAATCACAAGAGGAATTACCCTAAGAACGATTTGGATTTAGCTGTTGTTGTGTATGTGTTGCGTTGTTAGAGACACTATTTTGTGGGAGAGCGTTATTTATTGTACACAGACCACAAAATCATCGATTATATCTTTACACAGTGAGATCATAATCTAAGAAATAAAATTTTCCCAGAGTACCATTATTCCTTAGATTTTGAGGTTTGCATATATTCCTAGTAAGGGAAATATAGTGACCAATGCACTGAGTAGGAGGACTAAGATACAGGTAGTGTAGCAAGCCAATAGTGAGTGGTAGATTATGGCGTTGTTCTCTGAGATTCATCTGGAGGTTCATGATGGACAGGGGTAGACTTATCTTTCATCCTTAGCTATGACCTCTACCATGCTGTATAAAGTTTTGATGAGGAGGCTATCAGATTCAAAGGGACTTGTTCTACAAGAGAGTGTGGTGGGTGACGACCCTCCTCCTAGTTGGACGGTAGGTGATGATGAGATCCTACACATCCATGGATACTTGTGGGTTCCAGGGGATTTACGTGAGGAGCTAATATGGGAGTTTCAAGCTTCGGCATGGGTAGTTCACCTCGAATTCACTAGGATGTACCATGACTTGCGACATTAGTAACAGTGGTCAGGTATGAAGAGAGAGGTAGCTGGTTTTTTTAGGAGGTGTTCCACCTGTCAGCAGGTGAAGGAAAAACATCAGTGGCCAGCCAATCTTTTACAGCAGCTACCTATTCCGTAATGAAAATGGGATGATGTTGTGATAGATTTTGGGACTGGTTTACCGAGGTTTTCTTGAGGTAATGATGTTGTGTGGGTTGTTGTTGACACTCTTACAAATTTCTCTCACTTCTTACTAATCTTGGAGACAATCAATGTTGATGAGTTGGGGAGGTTTTACATCTGGGAGGTGGTATGACTACACAGGGTCCCACGCACTATCATTTTGAATAGGGATGCCCGCTTTACATATCATTTATGGCAGAATTTTCAGAGGTCATTGGGTACACCGGTGCGTCTATGCACAGAATACCACCCCCAGACTGATGGCTAGTTGGAATGTAAGATATAGGTGATAGAGTACATGTTTTGTACATGAATCCTAGAATTTGGAGGCTCTTGTGGGAAGCATATCCCCTGTTTAATTCATATATAATAATATTTTCTAGGTGACTATGGAGATGGAACCTTATAAGGCTTTATATGTTAGGCTATGTCATTCTCCCATATATTGGATGGATCCAGGTGAAGATCCTTTACTAGGACTGCATCTCATGCAAGATACTTCTTAGTAGGTCTAGTTGATTCAGAAATTGATGACTACAATCTAGTATCGTCAGAAATCTTACCCTAATCAATGTAGATTACTTCTATAGTTTGAGGTTTTGGTTTAAGTTTTCTTACATGATTCACTGAGGTTGGTACACTGAATGATCATAAGACGTAATAATATTTCACCATAATATGTTGTTCTATTCGATATTTTAGAGAGATTCGGGTTAGTTTCCTATCGGTTGCAGTTACCTCATAGTTACCGAGCCTTGCACGATATCTTCCACGTGTCTCAGTTATGCCACTATCACTCAAACTCATCTTATGTTTTTCAGCCAGAGGAGGTTGAGCTTTAGGTTGATGCGTCCTTTGAGGATTATTCGATTCATATCGTTGACAGGAGAAAAAAGGTTTTTTGAGGTTGGTCAGTTCCTCTAGTATAGGTGCTATCGAAACATGGTCGTTTATCAGATGAGACTTCGTAGTGGTAGTCTGATTTACATTCTCAATGGCCACAGTTTTTTCAGATAAATCTTGACCACACATTAGAGAGAAATTCAGGGATAAATTTCCATAATGGAGGAATATTGTAAGATCTAGAGTTTTTATTGAGATATGGATCTTTCCTTTCAGGTTAAATATTGTTTAATTTCCTTTTTGTCTTAGACCATAAATTGAGCTAGGGTCTGGTTGGGTTGTTCATGGGAAAGAATTGGAGAAAAGGGATGAAGTATGGTTGTATGATAGGTACACGACGTGTACTTGGACTACACACCGTGTACCTACATGTCGTGTACTTGAGGTAAACATCATGTAATTTCCCAGAATTTTTTTTATAAAAGAGGCAGTAGCCCCATTTTCTATAAAAATAGGCAGAATCTCACCCACCAAGATTTTCTAGTAACAACACTATATGGCTGTTTTGGCTCCTATTTGTCTGTCTAAACTCTGATTCGAACACCATTAGATGTGTTGGAATACCCTTAGTGAGTTTTTGATTCCTATTGAGCCGTTATTTGGGATATCTTCTCTTGACCTGGATATCAGGGCCTAACATTTTATGCTCATTTTGTAGATATACTCAATTTTAGTTCGAATTAGAGGCTGACGCTGGATGAGGAGAGTCGTATGACTATAAGGTAGCTTTTCTTATACCTCTAATTAATTTTCAAGATGAATATATGTGTGGAAGTGTCACGCACCAATTTTTGAATGTCACATTGAATTATTTTTGAACCGTGTTATTTCCTAATGATGATTAGGTAATTGATTAAATCAATTGACTCGTGTATGAGATTGTTTGATATAATTAAGGTACACCCTATGTGTGTGATTTCCCTTTGATGAACAATTTTAGCCGCTTCACCTAGGATGCCTATGAGAATGCCTTTGATTATATTTTATGTATTGTTAAAAATTAAATTTGTTAATTGAATGATTTTCCCACATGAGAAAATTAATGGTTTTTCCTTATGATAGTTTAATTCACATGTTAGGATTGTTATATAAATTTCCCATGTGAGTGTAATTGTTTAAGCCTTGTAATTTTTTATATTACTTGATCGTCTTGTGATGTGATTATTTCCCACTTGAGTTGATTAAAGTGTAATCCATTTAATAGTTTAATTTACATGTTTTCCTGTAATTTGAATCATTCTCATGTGAGTTATAAATGTTAAACCATGTGATATTTTAATTCATATGTGTTTTTTGATATATGATATGTTACTACGTGAGTTATCATTGATTAAACCCTATGATAGTAGAATTCACATGAGTGGTTTTTTTTAATTTTTCCCACATGAGTGTTAAAAGGCCAAGACTCTTGAGGTTGGTCATTTCTTGTTTAAATAGGGTGTTTTTGGTTTTCACCATAACATTCCTAATGAATGATAAAAGGGTAAATAAAAATGGGAAAACATGGATTCAATTTAGTAATTCCACAGATGGGATCATGTGACTAATATACCATATTCCTTGAGTAAATTAGTGATCCATTGAGGGATGCCACTGATAGACTCAGAGAGGTTATTATTAATTAAAGACGTGAGTGATCCACGGATGTAGTGGTTGGGCTCATGTAGACAATTTTTAACAGGGCCAAACGAATCATGGAATGATGGATTCCACGGATGGGTTCTATTGTAAAATGTTTATATGTCTTAAGAGATACTTGGGTCTTATTTGTAACATCCAAGGAAGGAACAGTTGACATATACTCTCACCACACCTAGAGTGAGACCAGTTTCTTGAGAGGATCAAACGGGTGGGCTCATAGGATGGATGTGGTTTTTATTTCATGAGTGATACTTGAATTCCAACCTAAGAATGTCAAGGGTCGACTTGTTTTATAAATTGAATATTAAAATAAAATGACTTATGAAATGACTTCCAATACAAAACACAAGCCTGGATTTGGTCTTCACTTTACTTATTTAGATATCCTTCTGAGGTATCTGTTGTACTTACATTACATGGAGGATTGACTGGATTACTCTAGATCTTGTGACTTATATAATTCAATGTAATTTAATTTCTAATGAACATGAACTGAATATAAATGGAAACCAGAGATTTAGTATTTTTTTTACTTTTGAGTACATACAAGTATACTGCTTTCACTATTGTACACTTCCTGTTATATATATTCACTCATAGATTGGCACATACCTTGGCTGGTAGCCTACTGGGATGTATTTCTCATACAATGTTTGGGTCATGTTTTTAGACCCAAACTGATTATATTGTTGGAGGTTATTATAAGATAAAGTTCCCTTCTACAAGTACTTAATATGTTTTTTAGGAGTAGGAGATCATTGGACTAAGCCAAGGATTGCGATACCTTTGAGTTTTTATTCATATTTCTGTACCTTGATACTTTTATCGAGTATTTCTAAAGTGTATTATGTTTTGGATGTATTCTAAGAAAAAGTGACATGCACCATCATCCTTTGTATTCTATGACATATGGTTATTGATATTATCAGTCTTTAACTATTTACTTCTATTGTATGGTATTACTGCTTACTTTATTGTATTATAATTAATTATGTTGTGTTATACTCTTCCAATGAGGTCATAGTTCCCCCACTATCACACCTATGCCATCTCTATTAGTCGGAAGCCTCAGGCGTTTCAGGAATTGCGCTTGAGGCCATGTAGCCAACCTGGTACATGGAACTTTTGAGTGGCATCCTGATCCAGGACATTACATAAACACTAAGACGTCACTCTCCATATCCCATTTTCTTCTTTGTAAACCAAAACTAATGACAATAATTAATATCACTAGTGAAATAGGATTGGACAAGCATCATTCCATTGTGAACAAAAATAGAGGATCTCTGTTAATATATATCATTAATTACATACCGATGTAACATATAACTAATTAATCAATTTATAATAATTTGGTTATTAATCTAGAAATGGACATGTAGTGAACCTTATTAAAAGATGAATTCCTACTCTACCATAAATATTTTATTTTTATGTTTTCAAAAATTAAACTATTAATTTGGAATGGCTAAACCACATAGATATGATCTTGATATTTTCTTAAGGTGATCATAGTATTCTTATTATTTACTGATTTATAGGATATATTCATGTGGATTTCATGGTGAAATAGATCCATTGCATAATTTTATATTCCCACCATATCATGTGAACCCTTCAAATGGAACAATGTAACATATTAAATCATAGGTCCCTAATCTAGTTGTACTATACCATCCTCCAACTATATAGGTGTTAACATATGAATTTTCATAGGGTGGGTATCATGATGACAAAAATATTTCTCTATGTGCGTATATATTTTCATATATAAATATAATATATATGTCTGTATATATATCCCAGCCTAATTGAGTCATGTCCTATGAAATTCAAATCATTAGATCCCCATAAATATCCCTTTAAATATAATATAATACATGTTGATCATCTTCATACTGATGACAATTAAGAAAATATATTGGAATATTGGTTAAGGAGTTTATGGATTATGTTATAAGGAATTAGTAAGAATATTGCACTGTAGGATGAGAAATAGAATATAAGAGTGTTTTAGAAAATTCATGTGAACTATTAAAAATATTGTTAAATGTACCCAAACCAACCAGTTCTATGATGGAATGTAAGTCAAAATCATGTACCCTTATACCATATTATGTGGTAGAGTACTCCTAAAAACTCCCTTTTCCATAATTGATTAATGGTAACTTGATTTTCCTCACATAGAAACAACTCTATGACATTTATATGCTCACCGGATATCAACCCTTGCTTCTAGAATTATTATGTTGTTGGCTATGATTATCTAATTTAGTGGCTAGATTAATCTACCATAGTGCTTATTTCTACTAGATATATATTTATACAAAGAAAACATAAATTCCTCCACTCAAAAAAAATATAGAAAATTTAAAATTTCAATATAAATTTGATAATACAATATAATATATTAATTTTTTAAATATAATCTTATATACTGTAATCCTAATTCTATAAAATAAATTATTCAAAGAGTGTCATTATATTTTTTTTATTTGAAAAAATATCATAACCCTTATCATCCATTACTTTATTTTTTACTGTTGATAATTTATTATTTACTACTACCATATATTCTACATTAACAAGTTTTAAATATTCATATATATGTTAATATATTCAATTTTAAAGATAAACTATGTATAATTTCTATTTTATTGTCATTATATTAATTAATATTAATATACCGTAACAATTTTTATGTTACTATAAGAACCTATAATTAAAATTAATATATTCATGTCTAATTAATATATTTCTCTTATAACAATCATTATATTATATATATTCATTTCAAACTTATATTTCCAAAAAAAATATATCACTTCAGTCACAAAATTGCTCCTATATGTCCTTTTTTATGTATTCCCTCTATAATTATCTTCATAGTAGTAATATTCTTGGCCAACCATAATGATTCATTCTTCAAATTTTCTATTTTTATTTTTATCATCTATTATTGGCCTATTGTTCTTGTAGATAATATTTTAATCTTTGTATCTTCATAAAATTTTTAATTAGAGATTGAGATGTTTCATGCTTAAATATGGGTTTATATGTACACTTAAAAAATATATTGATTTTTTTAATTCAATAATATATTAAACCATTGCGTTTATTTAAAGAACAGATAAAATATCTAGATGTTACATTATATCCCTCTTAAATAAGTAACACAATTGAAATTTTAATTATCAATTAAATAGAAAATTCGACATTTAATAAATCAAACATTCAGTGTTTAATTATATAATGTTTATACTCTACATGAAAAATAATATTTTGTTAATATTATTTAAATATATAATTCAATACAATAATTTTTTATTAAATAATAATATTTATACAGGGGTGTCCTAAAAGTCCCTATTATTTCATCATTCTTGAAGTGTGAGGTTTTCTGTGGTGCAATAATTTTTTACGAATTTTCATATTCTTTCACATCATTTAACCAAATATAACTTGTACCATTTTGGTTATTTAAATGAAAAAAAATGATTTTTCATTAAAGAAGACTCTCAAATACCCCCACCCCCACTAAAATGCCTCCTAGGCCATCAGAGAATATAAGAGTGACATATAAATCCTACCTCTAATATTCCTAGGGTCAAAAACTAGTGTAAAGGGTACCAAAAACATATGTGAGTCCTTTACATAAAACAATTCCCATTTAAAAATCCAAAAACTATTGTTCAACATATATGATAAATATATCGATCTAAAATTAATTTCCTATAACAAAAATTTTATATATATATATATATATTATAAAGTAGACATGAAATACATGAAATAAATGTAAAAATATTTAATATTCCCTATATTAACCAAATAACATAAAAAATCACTCTAATCCTCGTAGGTTTATCCAATAAAAAATAGAAATTTTTAGTGGGTTGAACGCATGGATGCACTTGGTACGATCAACCCTCTAAAAAGATAAACATCCATGTGATATAAATATGGGAAAATATGAATGAGATAAATTGATCAAGAAATCATATTAACAATCACATAAACAAAAGGAATAATTTATAATAGGGTGAAAAAATCACCATAACAAAACTCCACCCCCATTGATACAGCTAATCCCATTTCCAACGCTAAAACTCCCACCATAATATTAAATACCAAAGATTCCAACTATTAATTCTCATAAATAATATAAAACCTTTCATTGGAACAGTTATTTTCAACACTACTCTTACTCATAAGAAGAGTCATGTTTCCTCTAAGAATTTGATGACTAACATGACGACCTCTCTCAATTTAAATAGAAACATTAGAATAGAACACCACCAAAACATATAATCGACCTCACAATATAGAAATATATATTCTATATATATGAATCCTCAATTACTATGGTTGGATTCATAACCTTACCTACCCTATCATTCCATAAAGAAAAACATTAAATTTCTCCATAAATCTAACATCACCACCAAGAAACAACATCCATCACATATGTATATTCTAAACCATAAGTTTGTAAGGTAGTGTAAAAAAAGAGGATATCAACCTCATGCCTTCTTAACTCTACATACACCCTGTATAATGTATCCTGATAATCCTTAAGTCAATCTCTCATGAACGTGTTGGACATTAACCTTGTTCCCTCCCCCTAAAATGAACAATAACCATCATATTTCACTATCATAATTTCACAACCATATAATCTATTATTTTAAAAACTTGTAAATTCAAGACAATACATCCCATATGTATATTCCTACGTAGAACCATTATATCCCATTGAATTTTCCCCACACCATTTCCTTTATCGTTATGTCACCTCTCCAAAACTACTTCAATATTTTATCAATAAAACATGTTCACATCGAGAAAAAAATATTCCAAAATACCACAACATCATCAAGAAAAATAATCAATCCTTATTAAATTTATTACATTGAGGAAATAATAATATATCTTTTTATTAATTAATATTAAATTTTAAGCCATGTAAAATTATTTTATCAAATTAATTTTACAAGAATCAAAAATTCTATTATAAACTACTTATTAATATCCCACCATTATTCTATTATATTCCATCCTAATTTATAACCATCCAAAAATCATCTTAATTATCTACTATATTACTCATTTAAATTTCATTTCAATGTATAATCTTACAATTGCTTAACAAAATATATTCTTTTCAATTTCCACCCATTAACATTATATTTTAAACCCTAATTTCATTATCATATCCATCGTAAAATGATTTATCAAACATGTAATAAAAACACAAAAAACAAGTACAACAGTAAGGAAAATGTCAACGTAGCAGCCTTCAACATATTAATTCAAAATTTATACTTCCACATAATGTTATGAATTACCATCATTATTTTATATACTAATTTCATTTCATTTAATTAACTCATATAGAGAATTAACATTTCATAACCAATTTCTAAAATTTTTAAACATAGTGTAAGTCACTTCATTAAAATAAACACATTCAATAATGCAGATTCAAAATTTAGTTTTCTAGAATCTACAGATCTGTGTTCTATATTGTAGTGATTAGCCTATATATAAAAGGGACATGGTTTTTAGTGAGAGATATAACTAGAAACCATATAAAAAATAAATCAATACTAATTTATACCTCACAACAATAAGGAAATAATTAAGAACACCCAAATGACCAGATTCAGCTCATCATCTCTATTAAATTCCAATATAATTACAATTTATGATTTCAATATGTACTTCCCTTAATTATAAATAAAATAAGAAATTAAAATCATTTAAAATGATAAATTATAAGAAACCTAGTTTCATAAATAAAAGAATAAACAAAAATAATATCAATCATGTTAATCCTCAAAAGATGAAATTTAATTGTTGAGATCCCCTTCCTCAACTGGGACATTAACAATTACACTATAACTGATGATAATAGGATGACCACAAGACGAATTCCACATGATTAAAATTATAAAAACATGTCTTGAAGAAAGATCATATAAATTCCATTGCCCGAAATCTCCGAAATTAAATTTTAATAGTTATAACAAACATCTTGGAAATCGAATACAATAGAAATAAAAATAATTGGAAGAATAATCAACACAGATCACAAGGTATATAAATTTTATGGATGAAGGATCAAATTCTAGAAAAGGTGGGAACAATGAGATTCAAATAGGTACCCCATGAATCTTAGGTTTTAAGGAAAAATAATGAGAAATAAGGGAATTATGTTTGAATATGTATTATATTTAGGTTATAGAAAACAATTGCTCATGGAATGACAAGGGACTTCATGTTGTGAACCCTCTGAAGAAAACCCCCACTGAAATTTAAATATTATTTCTCACTAAATATTGAACCATTTCATGTCATGAACATGTTCTTCACATTATGAATTGTGCTTGTGATAAAACCCCAAGAACACACCTTGGAAATTTCATGCAATGAATCTCCTTTTAATGTTGTGAGATATATAAAACCAAAATCACTCAATATTCTATGAATATATTTAGGCTATGAATAAATATTCACTTCGTTAATTTATCCTTTTACTATAATTTCTACTCTACCTTGACCTATTCCGCCACAGAAATACCTTGGAATCATCTAGCACCTTAATCTCAAAAAGTTACTGAATGAAAAGGCTAGATTCATTAATCCAGATAACTCTCAAATTATTATCTTCCTTGATAATAAATATAAACCCCATGAGTATGAATTCCATCATCAAAACACTCTCCCATAATATATCTCTCACATCGAAACATGACATTACTAAAAAACTCAACAAGATCTAAAGTAGGATCTTCCCAAAAAACATATTCACGTATGAACCCCCAAGAATTATTGTATATACATCTAAAATATATCATGGTATTCATATCAATCCAAAGTGTCCCCATCCTCCTCTTTCATAACTAATTCTCAACAAATACTCCTTTCACCTCAACTATGTTTCAATATTTCCACACATTAAAAATAGTTTACCCATGTTTCTAAAAAATATTTCATCTCATTTAAAAATAAAACATTTTTGTAAATTTGAATATGATAAAAGTACTTAAATTCTCAAATATTGTAATATTATTGATAAATAAATTCCAAAATAACCAACAAGGTTTAAATTAATATAGTATTATATCCCTTAATATTTGAATCTTTTAAGTATAAATTGTGGACTCTTCAATATTAAATCATATAACATTCATATTTTTAGTGCCATAAAATATTACATCTAATAGAAATCATCTCACCATATACATGAAGTATTAATACACTATTCCCCAGGGCTCAAAGTTGTTCCCTAACTATAAAATACCATGTCACTTACATATTTTGTGAACCCTAAGTACTGCTGCTCAAATCATTCAACTCAAAATTCACAACCCCCATGGAAGGACCTACACTAAGAGACTTTTTATTAAATAAAATACTATCCACAATATCAATAATATCTATCATCACTATATATTCCTACTACTAGATATAAATGATAGGCCGTAGAATCTACTACCTCAGAGTGGATTTAAAATATAGCACTTGTTCTGTCTTATCGTGCATAAAACACAACACCAACTAATATTTTTCACAATGGGGACTCCAAAATTATTAACTCTCTTATATCTACTAAATCTCTTGATTCCCCTTAAAATGATCACACATCTATTCTCTGGCAATGAACTCAATAATGAATAACTCGATAAATTTCCCACAAGGAATATATTTTGGACTATAATACTTCATCTTCCACCATATTTAAGCAACATTCAAAAAATAATACATCACAAAATTCATTTGGATTCTTCAATAATCAAAAATAAAATTCAACCTCCACAAAAAAATCCAATTCATCGGTGTTGTAGGTCCCAAAAAATAAATTCTGTAGTTCTTGCCTCTAGAATCTCAGTAATTCTCTATCCCAAGTTATCTCTTTCCCCATATCATGATCAATATCTTTTTGGTGTGTCGATGACATAGATTTAAATCAAGAAACTCCATGATCATACTAAACCATAGAAACACATCCTCAATATACTAGGGACAATAAAATACTTCAAAGAAACACATAATACACAAACTATCTTCACTAACCAACATATGCCTACACCATAATCTGTGTAGACACATCATCACCCACTATCATGAAAAACACTATACTTCCACTATCACATCATCCAATAGTTATCAAAACCTAAAAAAAACTTCACAAAAACCACACAACCATCTTAATTATTTAAAATTGGAAATATCGCCCCAACATAAAATATCCATTATCCCTCTCAACACTATTTCATAAAATGATACTTCAAACATGGAATATACCACTCACTACAATAATACCCACAAACTCAATTGATCATACCCATCAAGTAAAATAGTAACATCCTTTATTTTCATCATATCCAATAGTAAAAACTATCTATTATAATTCTCAATCAATCTCCCATAAAGAAAAACATTTAAATATAGATAAATAATAACATAGAAGTAAAAAAAGAAATTAATATATCAATGTTATCATTTCATTAATAAAAATTCTGGTATGGATGACAAGATCATCTCCACCCATTTCCAGTTTCTTCCAAAAATCCTTTTTATTAGAATATATATTTAATTATCTTCTTTATAAAACTGATTTCTTCAGCATAGAATAAAATCATATAAATAATTCATTCTTACACAAATATAAAGTACTATCACATATAATCAATTCACATATAATTCAACTTAAAAGATGAAGATATTCTGTGAAAATATTTCATTATGGGATAACTACATCATGATCATAAATTAAAATTTCAAATAATATTTTGTTAAATATCTATTTTGAAAATAAATTCAAGTATTTAATGAAATGAATCAATAAACATTGCAATCATAAATAATACTCAACATTTCTATGTCATTTATTTTAGCAATGTCATTATACATAATGTAGAAATAACATTACTTAGTACTAGAAAAACATTAAATCAACAAATTTTGTGTACTCATTCAAAATTTTATTAATGGTTAAATTAAAGTTTTAATAAAAAAATTTATCATATAGGAAACATGATTAAAATTTTAAAAATAAAACTAAAAATTATTTAATATTCATGAAACATGTTGATTATGCTCAAATTAGACATTCATTAATACTAAAAAATATGAATACATGCTAAATTGAATTAATTTATCCTCTTAAAAATCATATGTATGAAATTATCATTATAAAATATTATTTTTTTTAAATTAAAATTTATATAAGAAAATATTGAATTCTAAAATATCACAACAAATACAAATTAGCTCATCAAAATAGTCAATATTTCATCCGTATGAATTCTTATAGATATCCCAAAAATTAAACATTTAATATCACTAAGTTTTAATAATAAAACTTATAAATATATTAATAATATAAAAATATTGTCATTTAAAAAATAATTGATGATTTATCTAATGTTAAATCCTTAAAATTTAAATAATTTTTCATCAAGAATTCTTCTCATTATATAAGATCTTTATAATTTTATGAAAATTAAATTTTAAAATAATATCCTAGATCATTATTACAATACTTTATGTGTGAACATATAAATTAGCATATACATGTGAAATACATTTGTTAAAAATTTATTCACAAAAACATATAATAATTTAAACAATTAAATGTTATAAGAAATCATTATTCATGCATTAAAATAAATTTTAAACAATTTGAAAACATGCTTACATACTATGCATATTAAAAATGGTAAAAAAAATCAATTCATGGGATATTATATCATAACAGGAATAGTAATAATAAATTTATTTCTCAAAAAGGTTTTTGGAAAACCATTCATTTCAGCCTAATATATCCAATAGAAAAGGTTTCTGTAACATTCAAAATCATGGGAATGCTTACATTTATCAAAAACTATTGTACAATTTAGGAATACCTAACTCAAATGAAAGACTATAAATTTTTTAATGAGAAGAACATGTCCTAGTTTGAAGGAAGGCGATCCCCCTTTTCATATGAATGAGGTTATAATATTTCAAATATATTTATCTAGGATCATTAAATTCCCTATAAGGGTAACCAACCCTGACACTTGTCAGTCCCAATGAATTAAACCCTTCGTATGTTTTACTTAAACCTAAACATATTTGGTTGGTTGTCATAGTCCATGCATTGAATCAAATGTGTCCCCAAACATTTATTTCCAGGTTATTCACTTTGGTCCACAGAATATGCTATGATTGAGATTAACCATTTCCTTATAAATCCTATTAAATCCTTTAATGTTTCTTACTATTTTATTCACCATAACTATAGACCATAACAAAAATTCAATACCAATCACCTAGATACCACTCTATCATGACTCTCACTTATTTAAACACCTCCATGGCTATAAAAAAGGTAATAATAAACCCAAATCTCACCTATAATAGGGATCGGTTGAGAGAATATCACTGAGGGTACAAAAAATATATATAGGATTCCTTACCATATAATAATACAAAGGAAAAATATGAATCCACAAATTGACACCAATGATAAACATAAAAATCCAAAATTTCATCCCTATAAACCAAATTGAAAGAACATGATATCAAAAACATAAAATATTTGAAGAAAACCAAGGAAAACTACACTCATCCTCCAAATCCATCCTAGATACCTAAACAACAACTTCAATCCTCATGGTATATCTTTAAAATACTAGAAATCAAGGGTGGGGATACCACATGGGATTAATCATTAGGACAATACTTCTAAAAATATCATCATGCATATTTAATAATTTTGTATGAATACGTAATAGTGAAATTATCCAAGATAACATTACAACAATCATACAAACATTAAGAAACACAAAAAAAGGAAACAGGCAACACCATCACTAAATTCCACCACAATAGATCAATATAATCACATTTCCAACACATCAACTCCCATCACAATATCGACTACCAAAGAAACCTTCCATTCATTCTCCTCATTGTAATACCACAACCTATAGTCCATGTTATTTCTAACACCACTCATTCAAATCAGTTTAGACATTTTTCCTCTATATGTTAGCTAAATAGAAGGATTAAATATATATATATATATTTGATCAAGAAAGTATGAATGGAATGACACCATTACATGTCACAACCCTCCCTTGAATCAACCACATATTCCACATATATGTATCCGGGCATAAATTTTATCAAACTACATCCCTACTTACCCTACACTCCTATAGGTCCTGACATCCTATATTTGTATTAGTTCATTATAAATTCGATGACTATCACTCACATACATAAAATATTTATATTCATAAATATAATTTGGTAAGGTAAGTATAATGGAAATTGATCTTATGCCCTAATCCTTCCATGTATATCCTTCACCAATGAATCCTCATAATCCTTAATATTAGGTATCATGAAAAGATTAAATATAAAACTTGTTCCTTCCCCCGAAAATGAATTAACACTATCATTTTCCACCATTATAACCACACAATCAAACCCTCTAGTATTTTTCACACTTTTAAATACATTCCATTTTATCATGTGATCATGAGAAAACCTATATCAATTACATCTAAATGAAATTTTCACACACAATTTATATTTTATCAAATTCAACACCACATAATTTCATCCATATAATATTAATAAAACAGATTCATATTGAAAAATAATATAATCCACAAAAATATAACATCATCAAATAGTAAAATCAAGCTTCATTAATTCATTATGTGAATCTATAATTCATTCCATCCATTCATTGATTAACATTACATTTCACTCCATTCAAACATAATTTATAACATTAGTTTATCCATATTCAAACATTCAACATTAAAAAATTATGAATATCCCACCATTATTCAATTTTAGCCATTTAAAATATGTAACCAACCAAATATCATATTTATCATCCACCCCATTTATCATTTCATGCACACTCCCACAAGAAATAACATAAGTAGTTATAATAATATTTTATTTCCATCTTCCTACCTATTAAATATATTTTCTAAAATCCAATTCCATTAAATTCTCAACCCATAAACTGGTTCATCAAACACTTGAGAAAAAATAGAAAATAAGCACAACATTCTACAAAACATTGTCATTGCAGCCTTAAAATTATTAATTTTAGTTTTCTAATTTCACTAGATTTTTATAGTTATAATCATTATTTCACAAATAATTTAGTTTAATTTCATGAATTCATATCAAATATTATCATCATATTTCTCACTTACATGAGAAATATACACATTGTATATCACATCATTAACATAATCATATTTAGGAATACATATTCTAAATTTGGGTATAAAAAATGCTATTTTTATTTACCATAAGTGAGATATTAATCTATTTATATATTTGTACTGGTTTATAATTACTATAAGAACGCGATCTAAGAAAATGAATCATAATAAAAAAGAATCAGTTCATCATAATAGCATGAAATCCTAATATACACCCAACTCCTCATAACCAATTTATTATCTCAATTAAATTTCAGTCTTCATAGAGGTTATGTTTTCTATATGTTCTCCTATTTTTCATAAACCAAATTACCCTTATAAATAATCTCATATGAGAAATTAAATTAAAAATAATATCATACTTGGGATAAAACAAAAAAATCATATCAATCACATTCATTTGAGAATAAAGAAGAAAATCCTTATGATCCAGTACATATGCTAAGACTAAAAAATAACTATGAAATTGATGAGAAGAAAATGACCCTAAGACTAAAGGCACATGATAAACAGTTTAAAAACATGGATCCTTAGATGCTCTCAATTCCATGTCTTAAAATACTTTAAACCAAGTCATCACCACTATCTCATTATGTCAGGTGGAAGAATAAAAGAAAAAGTATAAGAGGATGAGTTCTCAAATTATATAATAAGAAACATTTTTATTATATATAATGGGTCAATGGATGATAAATGAAGGCACAACGTGATCAAAATAGGCACCCTATATCACCTAGGGTTTAAGGAAAAAATAATTAAAAGAATGGTAAATCAATATGGTTCCTGAATTTACTAAAGTACTGAAAAAATAACCATTAATGGTATGTACTAAGACTTTATTCCCAGAGCCATTTAAATCAACCTATGCTAAAACTAAAGATGACTAATCAATAAAATATATAATTAATTTGTGTCAAGATCATTTTCTTCATGAAATAAATGGTTCTTGATGTGGAACTATCAAGAACTCAACCTAAAATTTTCACATTGTGAATCTCACCTTAACCCTATGAAATGCTAAACACTATAACCCCTCATTATTCCAAGAATCTATTTATTCTTAATATAAATTTTCCTATTTTAAAATCATCCTAAAAATAAAACTGTAGTTATATATCTATGTAATATTAAAGAAAGTAACTTATAAAATCACCAAAACCTCTTAATCACAATGTAAATGTTATGAGACATCCCAAACATTACAAGAATTCTATTTTGAATTTTAATTTCAAAACATATTTAGGGTGCATGAAAGTAACCCAATTTTTTTTCTACTGTAAAATCACTTTTTGGCTTCATTCTCTCATGACAAGGTGAAATATTTAAAAATTACCTGATGATGCCTCCATTGTAGTGAAATATGAGAGAGTTTAGCTTTTAAAATTTGATAAAATATGATCTATGGTTTTAGTCAAAGAACACAAACACTAAGACTCAAGAGGGGTGTGATTTGAGTAGTTGAAATTTATTTCATTTAAAGAACCCACTTTTAAGGTATGATATAATATGATCTTTTCTTTTCCCAATCATGTAGCATAAATAAAATAAATATAAACAAGATAAAAAATGTGGTATATATAGTGGTTCAGGGAACATAAATCACTAATTAAACACTAAAAATCACTATCTCCTAGAGCTTTGTAATTTTTCTAGAACTAATAATTTCCCAAGGGACATCCCTCCTAAGTGAAAGAAACTATCACTTCATACAAATCCGTAATATTTTACAGGGATCCTACGTGGATAAAAAATAAATGTCCTTCAACACTATGTACATGGAGTCCTCACTTCCAATGATAAGAGGAAATAATGAGAGTTCACATAATTAAGCACATATTCTTCAACAATGATTGGGAAAAATTCATTTGGAATTCCATTGGTCAGTTTATAGGCTGGTCCGATCAGAATTTCACTACTGAATTCTTCCGAAAACAATGGTTCCAGGTGATGGACAGGACTATTACAGAATGGAAGGAAAGATATTCCATTTTAAAGCTGGTTGTTGGCTCCTTTGGTCCTCAAGGAATAATGTACGACACATCAGTTCGGCACCAACTCATACAGGTATCCAATTCAAATGTTGTAACCTCATTCTGGACTTCTATATGTTGTATAATGACTTTGAGGATACTCCATCCATTTCCAAGATTCTACCTCTTCATTCTATAACCAGTTTGGGCCCCCCAGGCTATGGCACATGGGTTAGATGGAAGGCACCCTCTTTAGGGATAAATAAGAATATTGATGCCTCATGCTACATGGGAACTATGCATGGGTTTGGAGTCATCAGATATTGTAATGGATCAGAGTTGGTGGTCATTTCTATCTTCTTGGATCTTGGTGATTCTCTCCAAGTGGAGACCCTTCCTATGATCTCTAGGATATTGTTATGAAATTAGTGGAACACTCTTTTTAGGGAGATCGATACTGACTCACTTTCTCCCTTTAATGCACTCTCAAGAAATCCTCTAGCACCTTGGTCCATAGTTTACTCTATCAGATGTTGCAAGAGGCTTATTCATGATCATATGTCTATTCATAATACCTATAGGGAGGGTAATTTTGTGGAGGGTTTCCTTTCTTTTATAGAATCTCAACATGATCATTCTCTTATTTTTACTTACCTAGGATCCTTTCTTTTATAGGAGAGACACTTTGTTCGAGCCGATGCTCTCAACCTTCACTATATCAGGCCCCCCTAAATGTATTCTTGTAAGATTTATGTTTTCATCACTATTTTATCTATAAATAAAAATACAAAAACTTTGGTTGTAAGCAAATAGTTGAAATAAGCAACTAACATAAGTTAATGGAACATCTATATAAAATGAGTGTCTTCATAGAGCATATCTATTGTTTATTCGATTGAAAAATATAAACATATAAACACAGAAACTATATATAAATCATTGAGTTTTTATATCTTGTAATGGGTAAATCATGTATTGTATATATTCTATGTATACATATATCTTGAATTCAGGGAATTTTATTCTATTTAGGTCTATTATTTTTGAATTTCAACATGATTATTCTTAATAATCACAATGCTAGAGAAAATAATCCTCTTGTAAAATAGATTTGACATTATCATAGCTATTGGGTGTCCTTATTTTCTAAATATTGATTAAAATAAGATAAAAGGTATAACAAAAATTGTTCATATCAGATTTTTCCATTTTTGTAAAAAAAATCACATTATCAAAATCAAATTTTCCACATTTATACAACTCATTTTATAATTCATATAAAATCATAAGTTGAATTATCAAAAAGTCATTCCAATGATAAAGAGTATGATCATAACAATATTACATTAGGAAACATGATATTTTTAAGATATATCTATTTCCAAAAGTTAAATTTTCAACATTACTATTCTCATAAGATAATTCCACCTCCCAAATTTTTGGGTAAAACAGTTCTCACTTCTTCGGATTCATTAGTGCATCAAATAAATAATTTTGATTTACTATTATTGTAAGTCTATTATTTCTTATCCAACATCAAAATAAAAACATGAACTATTGTAAGATAATTAAATTCTATGGTTCTCTTTGAAGTTTATAATATAATTTATTTACAATGTTCTCTATAGTAAGATAAAACACTTTACTGATATTTCATTTTAATAGTTTACTTCTAAAAAATAAAATTTATCTACCCTATAATACAATTTATATAACTAATAAGAAAATTATTTTTTCTGTGCTTTGTTATGATAAAGGAATTTCGTAAAGACTTGTGATTTCAACTCAAGTATAGAATCTTCATTATTTGATAATTTTTTTACATTTATGATAATCATTACACATAAAATAAATTCCATTGATAGAAAAATTAACTCCCAAGTCTAAATAATTTAATTATTTATAACTATAGGTTAAATAGAATTAACACATTATCTATGTATGATAAATTCATTTAATGTTTATTTAACAAACATATCATAAACATTAAAAATATTAAAAAATAAAATTCTATAACACTTAAGATAAAATCCTCAGTAAATAAATATGTATTTTTATATAATCAAAACATATAATTCAACATGATATGTTGGAAAAACATAACTTCTTCAAATAATATCCCCCTTTTTGATAATCCAAAACCAATAATTATAAAATGAAAAGGTACCATTTTATCTTACAATTATTTAGACAAAAAATATTGAATGTTTTTCTCTTTTATTCTATTAAATAAATTAGGGTTTATTCTACACCTTTTTTTAAAATAAAAAACTATGTGGATAAGAAGATGAGAAAATACAATGTTGCACATGAACAAGTGTGAATTGTCAAAATAATAAATACTAAATATGAATATAATTTTGAATTTACTAGAAATGAAATGAAAACATATCCAAATAAAACATAAGAGAATGTAAGAGAAACCAATAATTATAAAATAGAATGTACAAAAATATATTGAAATGTAGTGAAATAAAAATATGTGAACATCCAATAAAGAATTATGATATTCAAGTAAATTAAACAACCCTTCGAATTTTTATGGGGAAACCACAAATTATTATATGATCAAAAAATGAGATAGAAATAAAATCAATTATTCATCATTGGGTCTATAGGTTTATTCTTATGTTGTGGTTTCTTGAAGGGTTGAGGATGACCTAGGATTAGAATGTGGTAGACATATGGATGTTAACAAATTCTCCATATATAGCTCCGAACTGGGCATCCAAGCCAAAATACCCTCCAAGTATTGCTCTATCATGAGGTTTTTTCATTATAATAATAAATTTAATATCAATATATTCTTGTTGCGAATGTACTATATCAAAATGATATGTGGGAGTGAAAGAATCATGGTTTCTATGGTTGGATCTGTAACGACCCAAATTTTTTCAATGGAAATTCCCTTCATGTAAATATGTCATAAAATCACATGAAAAGCACAACATAATAAACTACTAAGTTCTAAGTAACCTTTAAACATAATTTTGTCACTTCTGTGTTTTGAATTTTGAAAATCCGACACACGTTTTTTTGTTCAAGATGATTTTTGGAGTCTAATAAAACAAAAATAATTTTTTTGAATAGTAACATACCCATGTGAATAGTAACGTACCCTTTTGAATAGTAATATGACCCTTATGAATAGTAAATCATCCAAAATAATAGTAACCTTACCCATGAATAAGTAAATAAAATTTAGACATCTTAGAAATTGACAATTTGACCATAGTAAATGTTTTGGTTTTTTTGTAAGTCATAAATAAATAATTATTATTAATTAATTAATTTAAAATAAAATGTATTTCCTTAAAAAAATTTCTTAAATTAACAAATCTATGTCTTCTAGATTTAGGATAATTTTATAAGACCTCAAGTAATATTTGAAAGCTTTATAAAAGAAGTTTTAATTTTAAAAACTGTTTCTTTCAAGTAAATTATGATTTTAATTAAATATTCAATTAATCATATTTAGAAATTTATTTTTGAAAAATGGACTTCATTTTTTGGATTATACCTGTCAAAAAATGGCCCGGGAGAATTTTTGGGATTTTTCTGAAATACTAGAATTTTTTTGTGAATAGTAAAATACATTAATTTACGTATAAATACATTATAATTTGAACCCACTATTCCTGATATCACAAGTGATGTAAGAACCCAGATCCTGAAATCACATTCCTTATTTACTATTCTTGGTCATAGAATACTAACTATTCCTTGTCTTCTGAGGAAATAATAAACTAATGAATTTTATATTAAGAAAGCCCCTCTCCCCACCACTATAAAAACCACCCTTCATGCCCTCATTTCCTCACACCTCTCAAGCTCCAAGCCTTCTTTAAACTCTGTACAAAAAATCTTCCCTATCCCCTCTCCCACATCCTAGAGCTTTTGGTCTCATCAGAAGACCAAGCCTATCTTCCCTAAAGAGGATCTCAAGATGAGGATTTAAGAGGTAATTCCTCTCTCTCTCTCTTTCCTTTTAAATTGTTTTTAATTTCAAGTTCATTTCTTAATCTCTCCCCACCTATCTTCATAAAAATTGTATTGTAACTCTAGTATTGTGAATATACTGTAATTTTATTATTCTAATTATATATTATACCATCCAAAACCAATTCCCCCTTCCTTTATGTTATAAAAGAAAATGTCGTTCGTGAGGTGTTAATCTATCACCTTCAAGAACGACATCTTTTATTCTTCCATTTAAACCATAAAAAATGGTCATGAAACCATTTTTATGGTTGAACCAGAATATTATATATTTATTATGTCCTATTTAATGTTCTGGAACTAACTTATGTGCATATTACTACGTGATAAAATAAAACACGTTCATTGTGAATGAAAAACCGCCCAAATTAACCCAAACAATCATCACTTAAATCTTATCTAATGATTCATCCACATGGTATCTAATATAATAATATCATTTTAACTTCTGTAATATCATCAATAACATGGATGAAATTTTCTGGATGTTTACCCATTTTCTACCCGAACATCAATTTAAGAATACAAGTGAACCACTAAAGGAAACCATAAAAACAAACATTCCTGAAAAATGTTCTTAAACTATATAACTCATCCAAAGGCACATAAAATCTCTTAATGAAAAAATATTGAACCATATTATTGTACAAAAGGTTCTGGATTTCAAATTATGAATATAATTAAATTATATAGGACATTAAATAGAATAAAGCTTTCAGATACAAGGAAAGGGGAAATTCTTGAACCCCATTTCATCCTTCGGGCTCTCCCTCTTTCACTCCATTTTTGATATAGTTACTCCTTAAAAGTAATTTGTTCATAATTGTATTTTCTTTTCTATGATATAAAATTTTTTCACTGGTGTTCTTTTCAAACAAATTTTTTTCCAAAATAACTCTTCTTTTAAGAACTCACCTTTTTCTCAATCAAAGTTGATGGTTCTTATATCATGTGTGTTATTCCCTCTTTCTTTTTGCAACCCAATGTTTATGAATGTGGTCTTATGATATGAGACCCATTCCTTTTCATGTGTTAATTATGTTCATTTTGATATATGTTCATTGTGAGCTGCATGTTAAATGATAATTTTATGACATGACGGGTGCGCCCGGAATTATATAGCACAATATGAAAGTTACAATGTGACGGGTGCGCCCAGAATTATACAGCGCTCCAATGCATTGGGTAAAGTGATGAATCTCATGAGTAAATGTGAAATGATGTGTGAACAAGATTCTATCTTGGTTCACAAGTATGTGTGGTAGTTAACCAGGAAGACATGATGTTTCATTTTTATGCATTTCCACATTTCAAGTCTTTTATTTATGCTTCCTCTTATGTTCATGATCTTTTGCCTTTGTCATGATTATGCTCACCCCATGCAATATTGTTCTTATCTATACTCTTAATGGGATTTTATCTCACCCCTTTTGATGTATATCCTCAGGTTGCTACATGTACTAAGGAGAGGACAAGTGCCATTAAGAAGCTAGAGAAGAAGAAATTAAATAATTGTTTATACTTGATGTTGTAATTGTAATGTATGGTCCTAGTTTTCCCAAGAAACTAAACCTTTGGATACTCTATGTGTATTACTATTATGTTGTTTATCTTTAAAAATTATGTAATAGTAATTTAATAAAAGGATGGGTCTCTATAGTTTGTATCAGAGGTAAGGTTTAGTTAATTTGGGAATTAGGATTAGTGAATCCTAGAGAAGACCTCTAGCATGAGACTAAGTACATATATGCACACAAGAATCTTTACAGAGGGATCCCATATGTTATGATTTTTGTACAAGTGAATATGTTATTCATGACTTTTTGACTTATGTTTTGTTCTAACATTTTCTATTTTAGGAAATGGTGGGAACCAGGAGAAACCAGGCCAACAACTCGTGTGAGGGCCAATGCAACGATTTCCCGAACGACATCACCAATGATTTGGGATGTGGATTTCAGAACTACATCGCGATGCTTACTCAACTATCTAATGTTATGAACAATAACCATAATAATGGGGAACTTCCTCCTTCACCAAAGAGGGAGAAATTGGTTATCGAATGTTTTATGTGGCAACAACCACCGGCGTTTAGTGGATCTTCTGATCCACTAGTTGCGGAACAGTGGTTCAACTCCATAGAGAAGATATTTTCTATTCTTCACTGTTATGAGATGGAGAAGGTGACCCTAGCCATTTATCATCTAGAAGGAGAAGTCGATCAATGGTGGGCTTTGATTAAGAACACCAAGAAAAGGGATGAAATTGAAGAGATGGAATGGGAAGACTTTAAGATAATGTTTCTTAAAAAATTATTTCCCAAGAACTCTTCGCATGAAGATGGAGAGAGAATTCACAGAGCTCCAAAAAAATGAAGGATAATCTATCACAACCTATGAAGCAAATTTCAAAAGTCTTGCAAGGTATGTTTCGGGTTTTGTTATTAAAAATGATAGAAAAATTGATAGATTATTTAGTGGATTAAAACCACACCTTCGAAAGGATCTTGAAATTCGAGACTTTGGGAGTTATTAAGAAGTTGTTCGATGTTCTCTCAAAGTGGAGATAGAGTTTGGAGAATGGTCCCAAGGCTATGGTGATAAGAAACAAAAGATGGAGTTTAAAGCTGGTGGATCTAATGATAAGGGTGGGAAGAAAACTCAATGACCCACATTCCAAAAATGTGGGAAGTTGCACCATGGGAATTGCCTCAAAGGGACGTGGAAGTGCTTCAAGTGTTGTAAATAAGGACACCATGCTCAAGTGTGTCGAAAAGACACGAAAAGGAAGGAGAATGTGGATGAATAAAGGAGAGAACCACCCATGGTTAAATGCTAAAACTGTAGGGAGAAAGGGCACTATGCAAGCTAGTGCACCAAACCTCGAGTTCTTGAGGGTTATCAGTGTCAACAGCCACCAAATCTAAAGGAAAAAAGGGAAGTCTTATGCCATCACTACTGTGTAAGTGAATCATGATAATGAAGTCGTACAAGGTACACTTCCTATTAACTCAAGAATGGAAAAAGTCTTATTTGATTCTGGTTCTACGCATTCCTTTATATCTTACAAGTTTGGTAGAACTATAGAATCGAAGTCCTGAAAACTTGAAGTAGAGATATCTGTAAAAACACCAAGTGGTGGAATCATTGCAACCCAAGTGTTTAACTCTTCTCCTATTGGCGTATTGGGGAATATTCTTCCAGCGAATCTCGTAATACTTCCCTTGGTGGAATTCGACGCTATAATGGGAATGGATTGGCTCTCGTTATATAGAGCACATATCAACTGTTGGGAAAAGGAAATATCTTATCATATTCTGAACCATCCCATGCTCCTCTACAAATGAAAGGAAGATCATGAAACTCCTTTAAAAAATCCTTCAATGGTGTGTGTGTTGATTCCCTATGAAGAAGCATACCTCACCCAAATGGTTGAGTCGAAGGAAAGTTCCAACCTTGAGGAAATTCCCATTGTGAGGGAATACAGTGATGTTTTTCCCGAAGAGTTACCCGAAATTCCCCCGGATCGTGAGGTAGAGTTCTCAATTGAACTCATACCTGGAGCTACTCCTATCTCAAAGTGTCCCTATAGGATGGATCCTATTGAACAGGAGGAGTTAAAGAAGCAGCTGCAAGAGCATCTGGACAAAGAGTTCATACACCCTAGTGCATCACCTTGGGGTGCGCCAGTGCTCTTTGTGAAGAAGAAGGATGGAACAATGCGGTTGTGTATCGATTATCGGTAACTCAACAAGATCACCATAAAGAATATTTATCCTCTTCTAAGGATTGATGACTTGTTCAATCAGTTAAGGGGTTCTCAATACTTCTAAAAGGTGGATCTTTATTCTAGATATCATCAGGTAAAGGTGAAGAAGGAAGATATTTAAAAGACTTCCTTCAAAACAAGGTATGGGCACTATGATGTTTTGGTGATGCCCTTCGGACTTACTAATTCCCCTGCAATCTTCATGGATTTTATGAATAGAGTCTTTAAAAATTACCTCGACAAATTTTTGGTAGTTTTTATTGATGATATTATCATCTACTATAAGAGAAAGGAGGAACATTAATAACATTTAAGACTTTTGTTGACGACATTAAGAAAGTCAAATTTGTATGCCAAGTTTAGAAAGTGTGACTTTTGGATGAATAAAGTCACGGTCTTGGGACATGTGATCACAAGTGATGGAATTTCTATGGATCCTTCACAAAAAAAGGCGATTGAGGAATGGCCCAGGACCTCTAGTGTTAGAGAAGTCCGTAGTTTTCTTGGATTAGCTGGGTACTTCTGATGTTTTGTGAGAAACTTCCCTCGATTGTCAATCCCACTAATTATGTTAACAAGGAAATGGGTAATGTACGTATGGACGGAAGAATGTGAGGGAAGCTTCAAGGAGCTAAAGAGAAGGATGATCACTGCACCTATACTCACACTACCGAAAGGTGGAGAAAGTTTTGTGATATACAGTGATTCTTAAAAGAAATTCTTGGTTTTTGTAATCATGCAAAATGACAATTTGATAGCCTACGCCTCATGGCAGTTGAAGATCCATGAGAAAACCTACCTGATGCATGATCTAGTGGTGGATGCCATGATTTTTTCCTTGAAAATATGGTGCCATTACCTTTATGGAGATAAGTGTGACATATACACTGACCACAAGAGCCTAAATTATATATTCACACAAAATGAGCTCAACATGCGTCAAATGAGATGGTTAGAGATAATCAAAAATTATTATTTCTCCATTCACTATCATCCTAGAAAGGCGAACAAGGTAACTGATTCTCTAAGCAGAAAATAACCCGCTACTCTATCCATGATGCAGATTGAGAAATACCCTATCTTCTTGGATATTAAAATGATGGATTTGGAAATCCTAAGGGAAGGGTGTACATCCTATGTTTCCCAAATGATTGTGCAACCATCCATACAAAAGAAGATTAAGGAATCACAAAGGGATGATGTGGAGATGCAAAAGAGGGTGAAAACAATAAAGGGAGGGAAGCTGCAAGAGTTCCATATCAATGATGAGGGTTTGATTCGGTTTGGAATGCCGCTTTCTGTGCCTTCATCACCCATGATAAAGAAGGATCTATTGGACAATGCACATATATCAACATTCTCTATACATTCTGGGAGTACCAAGATGTATCATGATCTCCGAGAACACTTCTGGTGGGATAACATGAAGAAGAAGATGGTAGAATATATATCAAGGTGCTTGGTATGTCAGCAAGTTAAAGCATAGCGACAAAAGTCCAAAGGGATGATGCAACCATTTCCTATACCCATGTGGAAATGGGAGAATGTTACTATGGACATTTTCATGGTTCTCCTGAAGACGTCAAAGGTAAATAAGGTGATATGGGTTGTGGTTGACCGACTCACAAAGAATTCCCATTTTATCACTATTCGGGAAGACCTATCACATAGAAAACTTGAAAAGATATATGTGAAGGAAGTGGTGAGACTTTACGGAGTTCCACTCTCGATTGTATTTGATCATGATCCAAGGTTCACATCTAAATTCTGGAGTAGCCTTCAACATGCTTTGAGTAATGAATTAAATTTCAGCATGTTCTATCACCCCCAAACTCATGGCCAATATGAAAGGACTATTCAGATGCTTAAATATATTCTAAGAGCATGATCTCTAAAATTCAAATGTGGATGGGATCAGCATCTCCCATTGGTTGAGTTTTCATACAAAAATAGCTTCCACTCAAGTATTTAGATGGCTCCATACGAAGCTCTATATGGAAACCGATGTAGAACTCCAACCTATTGGGATGAAGTTGAAGAAAGAAATCTACTTGGACGTGATCTAGTGCAAGAGATGATAGAGAAGGTTGAAGTCATCAAAAAACACATCAAAGATGCTCAAAGTCGGCAAAAGAGTTATCCTGACAACCGTCGAATGGACATGGAGTTCGATGTTGGGGATAAAGTCTTCCTTCGAATATCACCATGGAAGAGAGTCATGCGATTTGGAAAGAAAGGGAAGCTACACCCAAGGTATATTGGCACCTTTGAAATCCTTGACCACATAGGAGTCGTGGCCTATCGGCTTGAACTTCCACCAATCATGGCTCATCTTCTTGATGTGTTTCATGTATCACCCCTGAGGAAGTACATACCGGAGCCCTCACATGTACTAAACTCAGAGGTGGTGTAGCTAGAAGATGATTTTTCCTATGAGGAGCTGCTAGTAAAGATTCTGTACCAAAGAGATAAGGTTCTACACAACAAGACAACCCATATTGTCAAAGTGTTGTTGAGGAACCCTAAGATTGAGGAAGAAACTTGGGAACTAGAAGTGGCAATGAAGGAGAAGTACCCTCACCTGTTTGTGTAAATTGAAAATTTCGTGGGCGAAATTCCATAAGGGGGGAAGAATGTAACGACCCAATGTATTTCAATGGAAATTTCATTCTTATAAATGTGTCATAAAATCACACGAAAAGAACAACATAAAGAACTAATAAGTTCTAAGTAACCTTTAAACATAAGTTTGACACTTCTGTGTTTTGAATTTTGAATATCTGACATACACGATTATGTTCAAGATGATTTTTTGAGTCTAATAAAACAAATACAATTTTTGGTGAATAGTAACATACCGATGTGAATAGTAACGTACCCTTTTGAATAGTAATATGACCCTTATGAATAGTAAAACATCCAAAATCATAGTAACCTTACCCATGAATAATTAAATAATATTTAGACACCTTAGAAAGTAACAATTTGACCATAGTAAATGTTTTGGTATTTTTATAAGTCGTAAATAATTAATTATAATTGATTAATTAATTTAAAAGAAATTAAATTTCCTTCAAAAGTGTTCATAAATTAACAAATATATATCTTCTAGATTTATGATAATTTTATAAGACATCATGTAATTTTTTAATGCTTTATAAAAGCAGTTTTAATTTTAAAAAATTTTTTTTTCAAGTAAATTATTATTTTAATTAAATATTAAATTAATCATTTTTAGAAATTTATTTTTAAAAAATGGACTTCTTTTTTGGATTCTAAATGTCGAAAAATGGTCCGAGTGAATTTTTGGGATTTTTCTGAAATACTTGAATTTTTGGTGAATAGTAAAATACATTAATTTACGTATAAATACATTATAATTTAAACCCACTATTCCTGACATCACAAGTGATTTAAGCACCCAAATGCCAAACTCACATGCCTTATTTTATAATCTTGATCATGTAATACTCACTATTCCTTGTCTTGTGAGGAAATAATAAACTAATGAATTTTATATTAAGAAAACCCCTCTCCCCACAACTATAAAAACCACCCTTCACACCCTCATTTCCTCACACCTCTCAAGCTCCAAGACTTCTCTAAAATCTGCCCAAAAATATTCCGTAGCCCCTCTCCCATGTCCTAGAGGTTCTGGTCTCATCAAAAAACCAAGCCTAGCTACCTTAAGGAGGATCTCAAGAGGAGGATTTAAGAGGTAATTCCTCTCTCTCTCTCTCTCTTTCCTTTTAAATTCTTTTTAATTACAAGTTCATTTCTTAATCTCTCTCCACCTATCTTCATACAAATTGTATTGTAACTATGTTATTGTAAATATACTTGAATTTATTATTCTAATGACATATTATACCATCCAAACCCAATCCCCCCTTCCTTTATGTTATAAAAGAAAATTTTTTTCGTGAGGTGTTAATCTATCACCTTCAAAAATGACATATTTTCTTCTTCCATTTCTACCATAAAATATGGTCATGAAACCATTTTTATGGTGGAATTAGAATATTATATATGCATTATTTCCTACTTAATTTTCAGGAACTAACTTATGTACATATTACTAAGTGATAAAATAAAACATGTTCATTGTGAACAAAAAACCGCCCAAATTAACCCAAAAAATCATCACTTAAATCTTATCTAATGATTCATCCACATGGTATCTAATATAATAAGATAATTTTAACTTCTGTAATATCATAAATAACTTGGATGACATGTTCTGTATGTTTACTAATTTTCTACCCAAACATCAATTTAAGATTACAAGTGAACCACTCGAGGAACCCATAAAAACAAACATTCCCAAACAATGTTGTTAAACTCTATAACTCATCCAAAGGATCATAAAATCACTTAATGAATCCATAATAAACAATATTATTGTACAAAAGGTTGTAGATTTATAATTAATGAATATAATGTCATTATACATGACATTAAAGAGAAGCAAGCATTCAGATACAAGGTAAGGGGAAATTCTTGAGCCCAATTTCAGCCTTCGGGATGTCCCTCTTTGACTCCATTTTTTATATGGTTACTCCTTAAAAATCATTTTTTCATCATTGTATTTTATTTTCTAGGATATACATGTTTTTCACTATTGTTCTTGTCAAACAAAATGTTTTCCAAAAGAACTCTTCTTTTAAGAACTCACCTTTTTTTCATTCAAGGTTGATGGTTCTTATATCAAGTGTGTTATTCCCTCTTTCTTTTGGGAACCCAAAGTTTATGAATGTGTTCTTATGAGATGAGACCCATTACTTTTCATGGGTTAATTATGTTCATTTTGATATATGTGCATTGTGTCATGCATGTTAAATGATAATGTTATGATATGATGGGTGCGCCCAAAATTATATAGCGCAATATAAATGTTACAATGTGATGGGTGCTCCCGGAATTATACAACGCTCCAATGCATTGGGTGAAGTGATGAATCTCATGAGTAAATGTGAAATGATGTTTGAACAATATTCTAGATTCTTTCACAAGTATGTGTGGTAGTTAACCACTAAGGAGTGATGTTTCATTTTTATGCATTGCCGCATTTCAAGTCTTTTATTTATGCTTCCTCTTATGTTCATGATCCTTTTCCTATGTCATGATTAAGCTCACCCTATGCTATGTTGTTCTTATCTATCCTTTTACTGGGATTTTAGCTCACCCCTTTTGATGTATATCCTCAGGTGGCTACATGTACTAAGGAGAGGACAAGTGCCAATAAGAATCTAGAAAAGAATAAATTAAATAAATTTTTATGCTTGATGTTGTAATTGTTATGTATTGTCCTAGTTTTCCCAAGACACTAATCCTTTGGATCCTCTATATGTATTAATATTAGGTTTTTTATCTTTAAAAATGATGTAATAGTAATGAAAGAAAAGGTTGGGTCGCTATAGGATCAGTTGGTGACATTTCAACATTAAGATTCAAATTCTCTTTGGAATAGATATCTATAGAATCATAAATTTATTACAACATCTAACATTTCATAAGATGCAGATGTTGAATAGTATGTCCAAGATAGCACCCTCCTTGAAAATGATTCAATTCATATTTACACAGGTCAAAAAAATTTATAACATTATTCATGAAATAGTTTAGCAAGGTTTTGAAACTATTCCATGATATCTAAGTAATGTTGGAGAATTAGTTCTATAGTTCACCCTTTTTCATAGAACTAAGGATTAGAATCTTTAAAACATCAACCTGGTTATTAAAAAAACTTAGTGAAGTTTTTTTCAGATCCAAAAAAACCAGAGAGCTTGATATGTATAATATTAAATAAATTCATTTACATTTATGGTAACATGATGCTTCTTTTGTAATGAAAAGACATCTTATTACATTGAAGAATTATTTAATATCATTTTAATATACAACTAAGGGTGGGTATAAAATTTTTCATCCAAAAAAGAAAATTTATTGGATAAATATTCATCCATCATCCTAATTACTACGATAATTAACCTCACATCCTTTTGATATTGTATAAGGACCCGGCCTTAAAACATTACATAATCTTGAATTAAATGATTAATTCACATTGACGATCATTTTAGGTTTAGAGTTTTAGAGAATTAGGCCATAACTATTACATTACATCTCAAAAATTACAAAGTAGACACTTCTACTCAGAAACAATTTTTTTCATAAAATAAAAACTCGTAAAGAAAGAGAGTCATGTCTAGGTCCATGTTTTAGATAGCCTAAATTTTCCTTGATCCCATGTTGACCCTATTCACCTTTAAGTCTTGCGGAAGACATTTCAAAAACATAGTTTGAGCATAAAAAGCTCAGTAAAGGATACATAAAGAAGGAAAAATATTAGTTTTCCAAAACAACAAGTAAACCATTAATACTTAATCATAAGTAATACTTTTCACCTTTATGAAGTAGTAAATACTCTTCACATAATAAAAGATCAGTTCTTACCCTTTTGTAACAAAAAGATCACCATAAAACCCATATAAAGAACACATAACATTTAAAGGTAACTTGGGACATAAACATCCTTAAATGGAATAACCATACGGTCAAATTCCACACATATCACTAAATGGAATAGTCATACAGACGACATCCATACCCAATGCATTGGAGGTTATAACTTAACCACTCATCCTGGTTTATCATAGCACCACCCATCATTTGGTTAATCACATAACCACCCGTCCAATGTCCAAGTACCATTATAAAATCATAGCACATAAAATATTGAAAATATAAACATTTCACTATTTACATTTCATTTGAAATCACAATATATCATTTAACGATATCGAAAAAATCAATGCTTTATCAAACCATCTTGAAAACCATTTAATAAAGAGATTTTTTAATCAAAGTTTCCCATACCAGTTTGAAGATTTTAAAGTAATTAACATTTTAAAACAATAATTTCCATATAAATAAATCCTTAAAACCATTTTTAAAACATGTACATTAGTGATAAAGATTTAAAAGAATAAATCTTTAAAACAGTTAAAACGATATTTTAGTTAAAGAGTTTTTAACAAAATGAGAAACACTTGAATACAAATAATTGAGGAATAAAATTTAATCAGAACATTATAATATCATGATAATAGAGGGATTCGGGATATAACATGCCAAAGGACAGTATATACACTGTATAAGAGTGAATTGGTTCATAACAACAATTAAGTCTCAATGGAATGTAAATTGAGATGAAATCCCTTATAAAGATGGTATCCTTAGATTAAGGATAAATAAATTACCTAATTATGTGTGACAAAACTAAATTTACTAAGTATTATTGTATATTTACTTTAAATAATTCATAGGTCATTCACACATATTCATAGGATGACATATTCAAGAAGTACAAGTTTAACTCAAAGAATCAAAATTGGGTTAATAAGTTCCCATACAAAAATTCGACAGCCTAACGACTTCACATTAAAATTTAGAAACTAATTTGATGAGAGAGAAAAGGCATAACATCACTTGGACATAAAATTTACATAAATAAGTATATAGAAGAACATATCCCTAAAAAAGAAGATGTGAATTAAAATACATAACCAAAAGAAGCATTTTAAAAATAGGAGGGTGAAAGGTTCCCTTACTGATTTGGTAACTTACGAAACATACACCCCATGAAATACAGATCATAAAATGAAGATGTAAATACCCTTAAATTAAAGTATATTATACAAATAATACAATCATGAGAAGTAAATACACCACACAAAAGTAATTAGTGGAAAATATATCATTAATCTCACGGGGATAAAAGGTGAGATGAAAACCCCTTACCACGTTGTAATCAATCGATCCGTATGAACCAAATTTAATAACCACAAAATGAATCATAGAATACCATGATTATAATGAGAATAATGATAATATATATATATATATATATCAAAATGCAGTACACAATACACCACATGCAATAAATAAGTAGCGAATAATGGAAATCTCGTAGAATTAAAAGTGAGATAAGAAATCCCTTACCTCGTGTCCGACTTGACCCGTTTGTTCTTTAACTTCACGAATAATAAACTAAAGTTAATTTCTAATTTCTTAAGAACCTTTTTCGAGTTTATTTTTCCTTTTATATTACTTATTACCATGTTATAAACATTATGTAATCATTTAAGTTAATAACGGTCGTTTTGTCGATATTTGGTACTTGAGTCAAAAAAGGACTTCTTATAATTACATGTTCTTAATGTGGTAAAAGTTAATTATATCCATAATTATATTCATGATTTAGATATAATATATTTCATATATATCCAGTATATACATGTATTTATAATAGTACATCACATTTAGAGGTAAGAAATGAAATGCACCGTTCATGGAGACGGTAAGCCGTAAGTACGCATGAACGCTACTTCCATTTCTATTTCTTATTTTAATGGAATTAAACTATAATGATAAATAGTTATATTATAATTCCAGTATAATATCATATATAATTTCATTAACTCCATCCTTTATACATACCACGTATGGTATGAACGATTCATATCACTTTGAGGGGGTGGTAGTCCACACTTCCTCAAATGAAATTATCGCGTTTACCCATAATGGAAACCAAAAAGGTATTCTATAAATGAAAAATACAGAAGCATAAAGAAAACATAAAAATAATATATATCATATATAAATACAGTTTCATCATAATGGCCACCATGAGAGGTGGTAGGAGATAATTGAACAATCATCGTTTCGTGAGGCGTTAGTTTTCCATCCAAAAAAACATTATGTTCTTCACCCATTAGATGGAAGTGTTTGTAAGTGTAGTTAAAATACTTGTCATAAAAACATCCTAGTATATTGAGGATACTATTTTTGTTATAAAAGAAAGGAATAAAAAGGGTTTAGGGGGTTGGAGAAATAAAATTAAAGAAAACAATTTAAGAGAAATTGTTACCTTGAATTTGGGTAACTCCCTTTGGTTTGAACCAAATGGACTTCTTGAAGTGCCTTCTGCATAAGGTAAGGATTATAATTGGAGGATAGTGATTTAGGGAGATTAATTGGGTAGATTATGGTTGATCCAAAATGCTTGAGAGGTGTGTGGAATTGGTTAGAATTGGTCTCCTTTTATAAGGGAGAGGAGGGGCTCTTTAGGAAAGTGTAACAACATTATTTTATTATAAACATATCTTCGGTTTCAAAAGGTCAAAAAATCATTAAAGACTAAGATAAGATGACTCATATTCGAAATAAAATCATCCAATTATAATTGTACATGTTTTGGATAATATTTAAATCATTTATTAATGAGGTAAACACTGTATCATTATTGTGCCATAACTAATTTAATTAATTGATATCTAAAAATTATAAAAAAATACCATGATTTAGTAAATATTTTTAGAATTCCAATTAATATTTATAGTCTAAAATATAACTTATATAACCCCATGTAAAAATTAATTTACTAAGGATATTTTTTTGTGTAATTTTTTTCTTTACATTAAATTAATTAATCTAAAGAGTCATTATCACTCTCAAGTGGCTCCGTGGGGTCCCAAAATCGACCCAAGGATTCCCATGGTCGACCATGACTCATCCAATAAGGTTAGGATAAATGTTAAGGTAATTTTTTATTATTATAATATACTTTTTACCTTGAATTACCCTATTTACCTTTAACCGTGGTAAATAAAAGTCAAAAGTTACTATTACCAAAAATTATTTTAATCTTATTGAACCACATTTTACATACTAATAATAACCATGTATGTCGGATTTTTGAAACTCAATTCACAGAAGTGGTAAATTTTCATTTAAATGAAAAAGTCGGATTTTTAACTACTACTTAGTGGTTTCACTATTCATCAAAAATTGATGTTTTTTAGAAAAATACCAAAAATTCAGACTAAGCTATATTTGATATTAAAAATTCAAAAATGATGTCTATTTTACCAAATTCAAAACACAGAAGTGGTAGAAATTAATTTAAAATTAATTCTCGTTGTCAAAACAAAAGGCGTGTTTTTAAGAAATATTAACTATCAAAAGATTGACAGTTGATTATGTCCAATTTCAGAGTGAAATTGATTATAATGACCAAAATTAGATTAAATGGTAAAAATATAATCTATTTACACTTTAAAATAAATTAAAAGGGTAATCTAACCATATAGATAAATTATATTAAAAGGCAATTTTGAATTAAAATACAGTATTTTTCAATATTTATTAAAAAATGAACTTTATCAGAAATATACCAAAAATTTACCCAAGGAAAATTTTGATGTCCCGATTCTAAAGAAGAATTTTATTTTGTCAAATATAACATATAAAAGTGACCAAATCTATATTTAAATAGGTTTCTCCATCAAAAGGCGGTAAATCGGCCTTTTAGTGAATATTAGAGTATTTATGCTTAAAATTAGATTCATTTACATTTTAAGCCTCTAACAATTATTTGATGAATGTAAAAACATTTAACAAACATATATTATCATATTTTACTTATTTCTATTCATTCCTTCCAATATAATAGCTAGGTGTTAACTACCATTTAAAATAATATTATTATATTGTTAGTGTGCAATGTAAGATTTCAAAGAAACATGTTGTTGTGTATCGGGTAAGCAATCGAACATAGAATACCTTTTAAGGTAAAATTAATATTTATGTCACAAAAATTAATAAATATGAAAATATCATATTTCTCTATTTATTTGGGATGTTACATCCTTCCCCCTTCTTGGAATTGCATCCTCGCAATTTTAAAATTGGGATTGGAAACTTCATTAAAAGTCCCACATCGAAAAAGAGTCAGTAACACTATAACTTTAAAGAAAAAGAGAAGTAAAAAGGTCACCCAAGATAACCCATACTAGGATTCCATGAAAACATGGATATAGAGGAGAAAACAAAAGGTCATGTTCTGATATAAAGTGATAGAAAACATGATTAGGAGAAAGTTAACCACCAAAAAATCACAAATTTATGATGTGTTAAATGGTATTTGATTACCCAATATGAAACATAAATCAACAACATTTTTTTACGTTATTTTTCATAATTTTGAGGAATTCATTTACTACATAGAATAAGAACATAATGGAATATACTTACCTTCAAGTAGAGTTTCATCCTTTAATAAGTTCCTACCAAAAACTAATCTTTTCTCCAAATAATGACCATTCAAAAAGACTTGGTCACATCAAAAGCACAAGAATAATCTTCTAGAGAATCACATAATCCACAAAACAATAACTATATATTTCCCTTTCTTTATACATCAACTAAAACCAAAATGGTTAGTGCGAGATCAGATAATACCCAAAAAGGAAAATCTTTTATAAAAATAAAAACTACTCTTAATCTCCAAAAATGTTCAAGAAAAACCCAAAGTTCAATAAAGACCATTCAATAGACAACTATCTATAAAATTATTCAAAAGTAATCCAAACTAAGATTGAAACCCAAATCTCATAAGGATTTAATTACATAGTCTCCCAAGATAAATCTTAACATTAATATCCAAATAACTTCAGTTACTCATAAAGTCTCATATTGCAAAGTAATTAACCTAATAACATATTCTCCATTATAGGATAATCATTTTGATAAATAAACCAAATCGTCATATGTCCATAATAAAAACTTAGATTCTTCTAAACTAAAATTTCAACCATTATTACACAATTGAAATCCCATAGTATTCTATCTTCCTTAGGAATATAGTGTTCCCTCAAAGGAGAGAACATCTTCCACAACAACCTTTATCACTTAATCACAAAATCATTTTCCTATACTAAGTATATCCATTTGATAAAACAGAAGTTCCAAAAATAAACTTATTCTTGTTCCATATAACCATTATACTAAAATAATAAGTCATACTAACGAGGTACTTCATGTAGGCCAGTGGTAGGAAATGCGCCCTTGTCGCTCTTCGGTTGTGGGTTCGATTCCTACGGCCTTGCAGGATGCGACGAGTTTTCTCCTGTCCTACGGGTTTTCCTCTTTTTAAAACTCAAAAATAACCCTAACATGTTTCAACCTCAATGGTTTCCTTATACCTCTCATTTTTATCCCAATTCATTATGATCACAACATATTAATTCTTGAAGTCTTATATATATTCTCATTTTTTTATTTCACCACCATATGACAAAATAAAAAAATCCCCAAAATGAAGAACATCATACCTTGATCATAGTGTCCATTTGGTTTCATCGTCATCTTTTTCATGTAGGTAGAAGGTCCATGCACTGAAAAAATGATTTAGATGTCCTTCAAAATCAATTGCTTCCTTCATCCAAATACACCTTGTACAACATGGGTCATATGGGTGTTCACATAACAACAGTTTTGGAAAATAATCATGTACGACATATAATTTCAAAACATTTGATAAAATATGATTTCTATAAAATAGTCGGACCGAATTTGAGTTGAAAATTTCAATTAATGGTCCTTCTAAAATACCAAAGGTATGTTCTGAGAGACTATATTGTAAAAGAAAATATAAATAGGTTGCGCAAGGGTCTCCTTCTTCATCACCTTTTTCAAAATCATAACATGCTTTAAAATTGTGTGATAAAGTAAAATATTTGAAAATTCCTTGATAATATTTACATTTCTTGAAAATATGATAATATTATGAAAATATGATTTGTTTAAATACAACTCATGATCCATGTTGATAATGAGGTATAGTGGAGGTGTTTGATATCTTAATAATCTTCTTGCAAGTGAGTTGTATGCAAGAAACTTTTTCACAATCATTCGAACATGACTTTGCAATAATTATTGCAAGTAAGTCATCAGGAAGAGATAGGAATGTCATTAGAGATCATCCTCCTTCCATTTATAACTAAATTTCCTTGATCTGAAAAAGTTATAAAATAATTATTTAACTGAAATAATAGACATAGGGACTAACCATGTGACTAACAAAAACTCATAATCCCTAAAGTTGTCTAAACCGACCTCTGATACCAACTATAAGGACCCGACCTTAAAACATTACATAATCTTGAATTAAATGAATAATTCACATTTAGGATATTTTCAGGTTTAGAGTTCTAGATAATTAGGCCATAATTATTACATTGCATCTCAAAAATTACAAAGTAAACACTTCTACTTAGAAACAATTTTTTTCATAAAATAAAAACTCTTAAAAAAAGAGATTCATGTCTATTTCCATGTTTTAGACAGCATGAATTTTTTTATCACATCTTGACCCTATTAAACTTTAATTCATGTGGAAAACATTTCAAAAACTTGGGATGACCATAAAAAGCTCAGTAAGGGATACACAAAGAAGGAAAAATGTTAGTTTTTCATAACAATAATTAAACCACGAATACTAAATCATAAGTAATACTTTTCACCTTTACAAAGTAGTAAATACTCTTCACTGAATAAAAAATCATTTCTTACCCTTTTTAAACCAAAATATCACCATAAAACCCATATAAAGAACACATAGCATATAAAGGTAACTTGGGACATAAACATACTTAAATGGAATAACCATATGGTCGACTTCCACTCATATCACTTAATGGAATAGCCATACGACCGACTTCCATACCCAATGCATTCGAGGTTATAATGTAACCACCCACCCTGGTTTATCACAGCACCACCTATCATTTGGTTAATCACATAACCACCCATCAAATGTCCAAGTACCATTATAAAATCTTAGCACATAAAATATTGCAAATATAAACATTTCACTATTAACATTTCATTTTCAATCCCAATATATAATTTCAAGATATCGACAAAATCAATGCTTTATAAAACCATTTTCAAAACCATTTAATAAAGAAATTTTTGAATCCAAGTGTCCCATATCACTTTGAAGATTTTAAAGGAAATGATATTTTAAAACAATAATGTATTTATAAATAAATCCTTAGAACCATTTTTAGAACATGGAAATTAATTAGAAATATTTATAATAATAAATATTTAAAATAGTTTAAATGATATTTTAGTTAAAGGGTTTTTAACAAAATGAGAAATGATTGAATACAAATAATTGAGGAATAAAATTTAATCAGAACTTTAAAATATCATGAGAATAAAGGGATTCATGATATAACATGCCAAAGGACAGTATATACACTGTATAAGAGTGAATTGGTTCATAACAAAAATTAAGTCTCAATGGAATGTAAATTGAGATGAAATTCCTTATAAAGATGGTATCCTAATATTAAGGATAAATCAATTACATAATTATGTGGGAAAAATATAAATACACTAAATATAATTGGACATTCATTGTAAAAAAATCATATGTAATTTACACATATTCATAGGATGAAATATTCAAGAAGTACAAGTTCAACACAATGAATCGAAATTGGGTTAAGAAGTTCCCTTGTAAAAATTTGATAGCATAAAGACGTCACTTTAAAATTAAGAGACTGATTTGATGATAGAGAAAAGGTATCTTGTCACACCCCGGTCGGGTTTGACGTGTGACTGGCGCGCGACTTATAAAACTATGTGACAACATGTAATTTGACTCTATTGGAGGTTATTGCCGGGTGGAACAGTTCGAGTGCAGCTCGCTCAACAGCTCACTTGATGGAATGCGAGCCGTGTGGTTTCTCGACCTCTGAAATAAATAAATAAATTAATTAATGGTCATGTCAAATGAAAGTAACTAAAATAAAAATTTAATAAAATATTGTTTGATAAAATAACGTTTAAGCATAAAATAATAATAGTATTATAGTTTTAATAATAATAATATCATTATTTTGGTTGTTTTTATTATTATTATTAGAATTACTATTATTTTTATTACTATTATTAAGAATATTATTATTGTTCTGATTTTTAATTTTGGTTTATTATTATTATTGTGTTAATACTATTATTATTAAAAAATAAAAAAATAAACAAACAAACCCTACCCCTTTGCCAACCCATCTCATCGCCCCCCCCCCCCCTCGCTTCCCCTTTCCGCTGCGGCGCTGCACCCGAACCCCAACCCCCTTCGCGTTTTACATTGCCTCAGGCGCTTTTGTCCACCACCCTCACTTTCCCTCTCCAACATTCTGTCCTCCGCATTTGCCCAGCCACTTCGCCGCCAGCTCTGCCAGCCTCCCCTCCGCCTGTGGATCCAAGCCAACCTCCCATCTTGACTTTCTCCCTCTCCCATGTGGTGCGCTCGGACCCCCAGCGCAGTCTCCTCCCTCCAGCGGCCTGTGCGCGAAGAACCCCTTTGCTCCTCCCTTGCTCCGGCGGGCCGATATCACCACTCCGAACCCCCGCTGCCTCCTCTCTTCCCGCACCGCATCCCTGTTCCAGTGGCTCAAGCACCCATGCGCACACCTGCCCGGCCGACACCCTCCCATCTCACCCTCTCGCTGACCCAGAGGCAGCCCGAAACACCTTTGGCCATCGCATCCCCTTCTTCCTCCGGTGGCCGTTGTGGTTCCCCACATTAAGATTCATCTCCCTTATCTATCAATTTCTAAAATTCTATTCTTCTTATGCCTTATTCCCTTTGATTATATGTATAAATATATTTTAAATCCTTGAGTTTATTTGAACCCATCTTAGTTCTTGGCCTGGACATAAATGGTTGGTTTCTTGTGTTCTTGTTTTATGATTTAAATTGGAACATTTAATTGTGTTGGTCTTTCCATATAATGCACTTGTGTCTTTCTAATGGTTTTAAAGTGGGGGAAAATGGGCCTTGGATGGTTGCGTTTTCATTTAGGTGAAAGTGTTTTTTTAAGTGAATTGATTTTTAATTGAGGTGTGGCCTCAAATGATTTATTTATTAATTAATTGAAATCCTAGGTTAGGGTTTGAATCAGGTTTTGTTATTTCTTGCGGTTTTGGGTTGTGCGAATGGTCCCCTAAGACCTATTCTTGTGGATTCTTTCAACCGCCGCCGAAGGCATGGCGGTTTAGAATATTTTGGTTCACCTCTACCTTCCGAGGTATGCATTTTATTCTATTGTTTGTTTTCGCACCATCTTAATTAGGGTCTTTATTTGTTTTATGGTTGGTAGTATTTGTGGTGAAGTGCATTGAACTCTGCTTTGTGGTCTCGAGCAGTGGGTGTCAGGAATTCCTACATGTATATGCATAGGGTAAGACAAATATATATATTCCCTCTTTGTACATATTATCTCATGGTGTGGGGAATATGTGAAATGCAGCTGGGGGAATTTATATATATATATGTATAAATGAATATGCGTATAAGTACGGAGGGTCGGTTCGAGTGTTCGTCTTCAAAAAGCGGCATGTTGAGGTAGGATCTCTATGCATTAACCTTTAAATTTAAGAATCAATTATTTCATTCATTTCGCACCTAGTTTTAATATTAATTATTGATATAGAACTATTAGTAAAATTTTCTATCTTGAATTGGAGTGGTTTGATTGTGTTTCCACATCAATTGTCTGATGAAATGCCCCTTTGGCCCTTGTGAATGTGTTTTAGATTTAAATTGTTGGTTTTAGTTTCTTAAATGGGTTTCGAAATGTATTTCTAGTTTTCAATGTGGCGTGTGTGTGATTCCTTAAGAAATGGTTTGGAATGTGAAAATTTATGTGCGGCCCGGTTGTCACTTTTGTAAAACTATTTATCTTAAGAAAACTCTCCTTGGATCTGGTTTCCTTGCTTTGGTTGAGTTATATGTTATGGAAGGTCTGCCAGGTAGGACTTTCCTATGATCAAATGGTTGAAAGGCGAGGGACATACTCCTTGGGGTGACTTTGGGTGACTTTGTTGTGTGTGTTGACTATGTGTGAGGAATAAACTTATGATTGGATACTTGTTAGACATTGTTGGCTCACCACCATTTTAGTCTGAGCATGGGAACCTAGCATAGCGAGTGAATTTTTAGTGACTGATTGATGCACTAGTTTAGATTACGCACTGGCTAGTGGCCCCTAGTACAGATGACACTCTACTATGGGATTGAGCCCCTCGGTTAGGCCATGTAGGGAAACACTGGGCATTAGGTCGTTATGACGTCATCGAGAATAGGCATGCCTTTGGGATGAGTCACATGTATAGTACGTTCTAGACTATTCACGAGCTCCTAGGTTTTCCCATTTATATTGGCACTTAGTAATCTATGACGGATGATTGAGGTGCTTTTTTTGGTTGATTTCTCTTGCTTGTTATTTTCCATTTCCCTTTTGTGGTTATTGCTTTTGCTTTCGCGTATGATGAATCTCTTTGTTAAAATGGATAAAAGTGATCTTCAAAAGTGTGTGGAAAAAGGTTTTTAAAATGTTGTACACTTCACTATTCCTATTTCTCTAAAAAGGTTAAAGCTTCATCCTTGGAAAAGAACTTAGTTAAAAATATGAAGGGAAATGGATCGTGATTTTCTTTTAAAGAAGAAAATGTGTAAAAACCTAGTTCTTTACAATGTATTTCAAACTTGAAATTGATGGATCTTTTATTCAAATGAAATGCATATGAGAATAGATTTTTTATGCATTCCTACTGAGCATTTTAATGCTCACACCTATCATACCTTTTCAGATGCAGGTTCAGCTATTTGGTTTAGGTTCTAGTTTCGGATGCCCGTGCGAAGAAGACTGTTAGTTGTTGGAGGTGACCAAGAGTTCACATGGAGGTATGTGCAGTCTTGTTTTCTTGCTGCTACCAGTTTTCTTCCCCTTTGTTTAGTCTTCATTAATTGATTTTTCTTCCTTTTATAGTCCAAATCGTTCCCACATGTTTAGTTTTGATGCCCGACACTAGTTGCCAGCCCGCGGGGATCAGGAACACCCCTCAGGCCATGTCGCGGTCCGGCTCAGGTGACCGGTTCAGGGTTGACCCAGGTTGGATTGTGATAAAATGGTATCAAAGGCAGGTTGTCCCTTGTTATTTGGGCTGTCCGGTAAATGAATATTATGATTTTCGGGGCATAGGAAGTAGGTTGTGGGTCGGTTCTTGATCACCACAGCTCATGATAAGACCCGAGCTATGAGGGGTAGTCCAGATTTTGAGTCTTTTGTCATTTTTTTGGACTGAGGGATGACAATAGAGGTGACTCAATGTCAGACTGTGACCCCACATGGGGTAGTGACCCATGTGGAGCCCTGGTGCCCGATTCAAGGCCCTCTGGTGTCATGTCTTACTTGGGGCATGGCACACTACCATGTCACCGGGTTGGGCATAAGCATTAGTTCCTCATTTCGGTTGTCCATTGACGGTTGTGCTTTGTCTTTATTTTGGTTATTTTTAGAGGGTTTTTGGAAGTAAAGGTGGTTTTTAATTGAAATAGGTCTTTATCTAATGGTTATAAAACTGGTAAAAGGGGATTTCTTTCAAGTTGTTTTGAAATTAGTGAAGTGAATTTTTTTTATAGAGTGAGTGTTTTGATCTAGAAAATATTGGCTTATGTTTGGATTTGGTAATGGAATCGAAAGTTCAACCCTTGGTATTCCTTAGGATCTCCCGCATATGTGTGGGTAGATACATGAAGTCAAAATCGACACATATTTATGGGTTATTTGAGTGGAAAGGGATTAAGGCTTTTGTTATGGTTAATAGGATGCCATGGATGGTGTTTTGGAATTTATGGTTGACTTGATTTTTCTGAATTGGACTTGAATGAAAAAGATGATTTTGGGACATGGTTTTTCGTGAAAAGTGAGTTTTGGTATTTTGAAAAGATGATTTCACATGTGTCTGTGTATGTTTGATTTAGGAGTTTGTTACCCTTGGCTTGTGTTGTTTCTTTTGGTTGTGTTTAAGCTTGTTTAGGATTATGGGCTGGTTGTCTTGGCTCGGGGTGTTTCTTTTGATTGATTTTTATCTTGATTCCAGTTGCGATTTTGTTTTTCATGTTGTTCTAAATATGACACCCAGAAATGTCCTCAAAATTTATTAAGGAGTCGTGCCCAATTCTGGTTTCAATAGAGTTTTTCTTGTCTTTTGAGGCATTCTGGGATCGTTAAGGGCAGTGAAGTTGCTTTATGGGAGTAGATCATGTCTTTGGGTGGTTGGGAACCCCCTATTTTGTTAGAGTTTGTGTTGTCTTGGGTTTAGTGAATGGTCCAGCTTTGGACCAATAGAGGTGGATGTCTCATCATACTTGGGGTTGGGATGATGTGGGAGGTGTTAAATTCTGTCTTCATCAATGGATCATACCTGAGGAGGCAAAAGCGAAAAGAGGTGAGAGATCGTCTGAAGTTAACAAGGCTAGTGGTTGGTGAAGGCTTGTGTTGGTCTCTTTAAGGTGTCAACATCTGGAGCTGATGTTCCTGGAAAATCCTACGCCTTTCGTTATTCGTAAGGGTTACCCATTTTGCAGGTGGGGTGTAGGAGATGAACCTGATTCTGAAGAAATACCTTTTTTCGGTGTCCACTTCTAGTTCGTCAAACTACTTTCTAATGTGCCATCAGTATTGCCGGTTCGAGCAAACTTTCCATCTGGTCTCATCCGTCTGAAGTTCTACGATTTGTTTGATCGTTCGGGTAACTGGGAAATGTTATGAAATATGTGTCATTCGAAAGAGTCTTGATTGGGGGGATACTCATGTCTGACTATGAGACATAAGATGATTCAGCCATCAGAGCCCCAACCTTAGGTCTCGGGGTGAAGCTTGTGCACAGTCAGGGCATCAGAGGCATGTGAGACCTTTTCTTGGTTCTTTATCTTTCGCCTTAGAATATAGACATTCAGATTTCCTTGTTCTTGTTTTCCTACTGTTGTATGTTCATCCTTTGTGGTGATATTGTGATGAACTTACTCTTTCATTAACATAGTATATGCGTTCTTCTGAATGTGGCCTCTAAAATAGTTTGTTTTTCTTAAAAGTGTACTTATCCCTTGTGTGCGTTGGTCTTGATTTCATTAGTGATCATTTGGAGATGTGATTTTTGGGGGTTTTTGTCTTGTGATGAGAGTTCTGGGTTTTAGTGGAAGCGTTGTCTCGCTCGTACTAAGGGAGTTGGATGGGTTGGGTGTTTTAAATCGGTTTGGGGAATTCTTAGTTTCATTAGTGTTGTTATATGGAGTTCATTGTTTTGGTGCCCTGATATGCCAGGTGGCCTTGTAGTGGTGTTCTATTTAAGTCTCAGTGGTCCTTCTCAACTCAAATGGAGAAGTAGGTAAGTTCGGGTTCGGATTTCTAGCATTAACCTCTCATCAGGTTAGTGTGTGGGGGTTTTAAAGTTTTCACATTAGTCGATTTTATGTGGTGGGGAGAACCCTCTCGTGTTCTCCCCTCATTTTTTGTCATGGTTTCTTTGGGACCAGTTGGGTGTGACTTGTGGAGTGAATGATCAACCCTAGGTTCTTGCTTTTTCTTTTGTCTCAGTTCGGGCGTGGACTCAAGCATTGGCTATCTTTTGACTTGGTGACTTTCTGGGGGCAGAAAATGTCTATGGTGGGGAGAGTTGTCACACCCCAACCGGATTTAACGCATGACTGGCGTGCGACTTATAAAACCGTGTGACAACACATAGTTTGACTCAATAGGAGGTTAGTGCCGTGTGGCATAGTTTTTCTTCCACCCTCGCTTCCCCATTCTAACATCCCGCCCTCCGCGTTTTCCCAGCTACTTCGCTTCCAGCTCCACCAGTCTCACCTCTGCCAGTGGATCCAAGCCAACCTCCCGTCCTGACTTTCTCCCTCTCCCATCTAGCGCGCTCGGACCCCAAGTTCAATCTCCTCCCTTCGGCGGCCTGTGCGCAGAGAACCCCTCCGCTCCTCCCTTGCTCCGACAAGTCGACCTCACCGCACCAAACCCCTGATGCCTCCTCTCTTCCTGCACTGCATCCCTCTTCCAGCGGCTCATACCCCCATGCGCACACCTTCCCAGCCGATACCCTCCCTTCTCACCCTCTTGCCGACCCAGCGGCAGCCCGAAACACCTTTGTCCAGTGCATCCCCTTCTTCCTCCGGTGGCCATTGTGGTTCCCCCCAGTAAGATTCATCTCCGTTCTCTATCAATTTCCAAAATTCTATTATGTTTATTCCTTTTTCCCTTTTATTCTAAGTATAAATATATTTTAAATCCTTGAGTTTATTTAAACCCATCTTAGTTCTTGGCCTGGACATAAATGGTTGGTTTCTTATGTTCTTGTTTTATGATTTGAATTGGAACATTTAATTGTGTTCGGCTTTCCATATAATGCATTTGTGTCTTTCTAATGGTTTTATAGTGGAGAAAAATGGGTCTTGGAAGGTTGAGTTTTCATTTGGGTGAAACTGTTCTTTTGAAGTGAATTGATTTTTAATTGAGGTGTGGCCTCAAAAGATTTATTTATTAATTCATTGAAACCCTAGGTTAGGGTTTGATTTGGGTTTTGTGATTTCTTGTGGTTTATGGTTGTGTGAATGGTCCCCTGAGACCTATTCTTATAGATTCTGTCAACCGCCCCCAAAGGCGAGGCGGTTTAGATTATTTTGGTTCGCTGCTACCATCCGAGGTGTGGATTTTATGCTATTGTTAGGTTTTTCACCGTCTTAATTAGGGTCTTTATTTGTTTTAAGGTTTATAGTATTTTTGGTGTAGTGCATTGAACTCTTCTTTGTGGTCTCGAGCTGTGTGTGTCAAGAATGCCTAAATGTATATGCATAGGGTAAGACATATATATATATATGCCCTCTTTGTACATATTCCCTCATGGCGTGGGAAATATGTGCAATGCAGCTAGGGAATTTATATATATATTTATAAATGCATGTGCGTATTAGCGACGAGGGTCGGTTAGAGTGGTCGTCATCAAAAAGTGGCATGTTGAGGTAGGATCTCTATGCATTAACCTTTAAATTTAAGAATCATTTATTTCTTGCATTTTACACCTAGTTTTAATATTAATTATTGATATAGAACTGTTAGTAAAATTTTCTATCTTGAATTGGAGTGGCTTGATTGTGTTTCCACATGAATTGCCTGATGAAATTCCCCTTTGGACCTTGTGAATGTGTTATAGATTTAAAATTCTGGTTTATGTTTCTTAAATGGGTTTCGATGTGTATTTCTGGTTTTCAAAGTGGTGTGCGTGTGATTCCTTAAGAAATTGTTTTACATGTAAAAATTTATGTGAGGCCCGTTTGGCTCTTTTGTAAAACTAGTTATCTTAAGAAAACTCTCCTTGGATGTGGTCCCCTTGATTTGGTTGAGTTATATGTTATGGAAGGTCTACCGGGTAGGACTTTCCTATGATCGAATGGTTGAAAGGTGGGGGATGTACTCCTTGGGGTGACTTGGGGGTGACTTTGTTGTCTGTGTTGACTATGTGTGGGGAATATACTTATGACTGGATACTTTTTTGACATTGTTGGCTCACCCCCATTTTATTCTGAACATGGGAACCTAACATAGTAAGTAAATTTTTAGTGAACTATTATTGTACTAGTTTAGACAACACACTGGCTAGTGGCCCCTAGTATGGATGACACTATACTAGGGAATTGGGCCCCTCGGTTAGGCCATGTAGGGATACACCGGTTGTTAGGGTTTTATGACTTCATCGAGAGTAGGAATTCCTTCGGAATGAGTCATATGTATAGTACGTTCTAGACTATTCACAAGCTCCTAGGTTTTCCCATGTATATTGGCACTTAGTTATCTGCGGTGAATGATTGAGGTGCTTTGTTTGGTTGATTTCTCTTGCTTGTTATTTTCCATTTCCCTTGTGTGTTTATTGCTTTTGCTTTTGCGTATGATGAATCTATTTGTTAAAATGGATAAAAGTGATCTTCAAAAGTGTGTGGAAAAATGTTTTTTAAATGTTTTACACTTCACTATTCCTCTTACTCTAAAAAGGTTAATGATTAATCCTTGGAAAAGAACATAGTTTAAAATATGAAGGGCAATGGATCGTGATTTTATTTTAAAGAAGAAAATGTGTAAAAACCTAGTTCTTTACATTGTATTTAAAACTTGAAATTGATGGATCTTTTATTTAAAGGAAATGCATATGAGAATAGATTGTTTGGGCATTCCTACTGAGCATTTTAATGTTCACGCCTATCTTACCTTTTCAGATGCAGGTTCAGTTGTTTGGTTCAGGTTCTTGTTTTGTCTGCCCGTGTGAATTAGACTGTTAGTTGTTGGAGGTGACCAAGAGGACACATGGAGGTATGTGCAGTCTTGTTTTCATGCCGCTACTAGTTTTCTTCATCTTTTTTTAGTCTTTATTAATTTATTTGTCTTCCTTTTTGGGCCAAATCATTCCCACCTTTTTAGTTTTGATGCCCGACAGTAGTTTACAGTCCGCGGGGATTGGGAACGCCCCTCAAGTCATGTCGTGGGCCGGCTCGAGTGACCGGTTTCACGGTTGACCTGGGTTGGTTCATGACAAAATGGTATCAAAGTTAGATTGTCCCTTGTTATTTGGGTTGTCCGGTAGATGGAGATTAGGATTTTCAGGGATTAGGAAGTAGGTTACGGGTCGGTTCCTGATCACCACCGCTCGTGATGAGACCTGAGCTACCAGGGGTAGTCCAGATTTTGAGTCTTTTTTATTTGTTTTGGATTGAGGGATGACAATAGAGGAGACTCGGTGTCACACTGTAACCCCACATGGAGTAGTGACCCATGTGGATCCTAGGTTCCCAATTTAAGGCCCTCTAGTGTTATGTCTTACTTGGGGCATGGCTCACTACCATATCATCGGGTTGGGCATATGCACTAGTTCATCATTCTGTTTGTCCATTGTTGGTTGTTCTTTTTCTTGATTTTGGTTGGTTTTCGATGGTTTTTGGAAGTGAATGTGGTTTTTAATTGAAAGAGGTATTTCTCTAATGGTTATAACACTGGTAAAAGGGGATTTCTTTCAAGTTGTTTTGAAATTGGTGAAGTAGATTTTTTTAAAGAGTGAGTGTTTTGGTCTAGAAAATTTTGGCTTATGTTTAGATTTTTTATGTGAACGGAAAGTTCAACCCTTGGTATTCCTTAGAATCACCCGCATATGTGTGTAGATATATGAAGTGCACATCGGCACATGTGTATGGTTTATTTGAGTGGAAAGGGATGAAGGCTTATACGTCGGTTCATAGGATGTCATGGGTGGGGTTTTTGAATTTAAGGTTGGCTTGATTTTTCTGAAATGGAATTGAATGAAAAAGTTGATTTTGGGACATGGTTTTTCTTGAAAAGTGGGTTTTGGTATTTTGAAAAGTTGATTTCACCTGTGTTTGTGTATGATTGATTTCTGAGTCTGTTACCCTTAGCTTGTGGTGTTGTTTTTGTTTGTTTTTAAGCTTTTTTGGGATTCTGGGCTGGTTGTCTTGGCTCGGGGTGTTTCTTTTGATTGATTTTTGTCTTGATGCCAGTTGTGATTTTGTTTTTCATGTTGTTCCAAATATGTCACCCAAAAATGTCCTCAAAAGTTGTTACTGAGTCGTGCCCAATTTTGGTTTCTATAGATTTTTTCATGTCTTTCGAGGCATTTGGGGATCGTTAGGGGTTGTGAAGTGGTTTTATGGGAGTAGAGCATGTCTTCGAGTGGTTGGGAACTCCCGGGTTTGTTAGATTTCGTGTTGTCTTGGTTTTAGTGAATGGTCCAGCTTTGTAACAATGGAGCTGGAAGCTTAATCATACTTGGATTTGGTGTGATGTGGGAGGTGTTAAAGTCTGTCTTCATCCAATGGATCATACTTGAGGAGGTGATAGTGAAAAGTGGTGAGAGCTTGTCCAAAGTAAACCAGGCCTGTGGTTGGTGAAGGCTTGTGTTGGCCACTTTAAGGAGTCGACATATGGAGCTCAAGTTCCTAGAAAATATAATGCATTTCGTTATTCATAAGGGTTCCCCATTTTTTGAGCGGGGTGTAGGATATGAACCTACTTCAGAAGAAATCCATTTTTGTCGGTGTTGACTTCTGGTTCGTCAGACTAATTTCTAATGTTCCATCAGTATTTCCGGTTCGAGCATCCTAAGCCATCTGGTCTCATCCCTATGAAGTTCTACTATTGTGTGATCTTTTGGGTCATTGGGAAAGGTTTAGAAATAAGTGTCATTCAAAAGAGTCATGGTCAGGGGGGATGCTCATGTCTGACTATGAGGCACAAGATGCTTCAGCCATCAGAACCCCAGCCTAATGTCTCAGAGTGCAGCTCGCGTACAGTCAGGGCGTCAGAGGCATGTGAGACCTTTCCCTAGTTATTTTTCTTTCGTCTTGGAATATAGACATTCAGGATTCCTTGTTCTTGTTTTCCTGCTGTTGTATGTTTATCCTTTGTGGTGATATTATGATGAACTTACTCTTTCATGATCATAGTATATTCATTCTTCTTAATGTGGCCTCTAAAATTGTTTTTTTTCTTAAAAGTGTACTTGGCCCTTGTGTGTGTTAGTCTTGATTTTATTAGTGATCATTTGGAGATGTGAGTGTTGGGGGTTTTTGTCTTGTGCCAAGAGTTATGTGTTTTAGTGGAAGCATTGTCTCGCTCGTACTAAGGGAGTTGGATGTGTGGGGAGTTTTAAATCAGTTTGGGGAATTCTTAGTTCTAGCAGTGTTGTTATAGGGAGTTCATTGTTTTGGTGCCCCGATATGTCAGGTGGGCTTGTAGTGGTGTTCCGTTTAAGTCTCAGTGGTCCTGCTCAACTCAAGTGGAGAAGTTGGTAAGTTCGGGTTGTGAGTTCCCACGTTAACCTCTCATCAGGTTAGTGTGTGTGGGTTTTAAAGTTTTCACGTTATTCGAGTTCTTAGGGTGGGGAGAACCCTCTCGTGTTCTCCCATCGTTTTATGTCATGGTTTCTCTGGGACTGGTCAGGTGTGACTTGTGGAGTGAATCGTCAACCTGAGGTTCTTGATTTTTCTTTTGTCTCAGTTCGGGCACAGGCTCAAGCATTGGCTATCTTTTGACTAGATGAATTTCTGGGGGTAGAAACTGTCTGTGATGGGGAGATTTGTCACACCCCGACTGGGTTTGACGTGTGACTGGCACGTGACTTATAAAACCGTGCAAAAACATGTAGTTTGACTTTGTAGGCGGTTAGTGCCGGGTGGCACGGTTTGAGTGCAGCTCTCTCAACGGTGCACTTGACGGCACGTGAGCCGTGTGGTTGCTCGACTTCCGAAATAAGTAAATTAATTAATTAAAGGTCATGTGAAATGAAATGATGTAAAATAAAAATTTAATAAAATAGAGTTTGATAAAATAATATTTAGGCATAAAATAATAATAGTATTATAATTTTAATAATAATAATAATATCATTATTTTGGTTGTTTTTATTATTATTATTACTATTATTATTATTGTTATTACTATTATTAAGATTATTTTTTTTTATTTTTAATTTTGGTTTTATTATTATTATTGTGGTAATACTATTATGATTAAAAAAATAAAAAAATTGAATCAAAAAAACCCTACCCCTTTGTCGACCCATCCCGTCGCCCCCTCCCCCCCCCCCCCCCTCGTTCCTTCTGCACAGCGGAAATGTGCCCGAACCCCAACCCCCTTCACGTTTTACCTTGCCTCCGGCGCTTTTGTCTGCCACCCTCGCTTCCCTGCTCCAACATTCCGCCCTCCGTGATCGACCAGCCACTTCGCCGCCAGCTCTGCCAACCTCGCCTCCGCCCGTGGATCCAAGCTAACCTCCCGTCCCGACTTTCTCACTCTCCCATGTGGCACACTTGGACCCCCAGAACAATCTCCTCCCTTCGGCAGCCTGTGTGCGGATAACCCCTCTGCTCCTCCCTTACTCCAGTGAGCCGACCTCACTGCTCCGAACCCCAGCTGCCTCCTCTCTTCCTACACCACATCCCTGTTCCAGTGGCTCAAACCCCCATGCGCACACCAGCCCGGCCGACACCCTCCCTTCTCACCCTCTCGCTGACCCAGCGGAAACTCAAAACACCTTTGGCCGACGCATCCCCTTCTTCCTCCGGTGGCCATTGTGTTTCCCTCTGGTAAGATTCATCTCCCTTCTCTATCAATTTCTAAAATTCTATTATGCTTATGCCTTTTTCCCTTTGATTCTAAGTATAAATATATTTGAAATCCTTTAATTGATTTGAACCATCTTAGTTCTTGGCCTGGACATAAATGGTTGGTTTCTTATGTTCTTGTTTTATGATTTAAATTGGAACATTTAATTGTGGTGGGATTTCCATATAATGCATTTTTGTCTTTCTAATGGTTTTAAAGTTTGGAAAAATAGGTCTTAGACGGTTGGGTTTTCATTTGGGTGAAAGTTTTCTTTTGAAGTGAATTGATTTTTAATTGAGGTGTGGCCTCAAATAATTTATTTATTAATTAATTGAAACCCTAGATTAGGGTTTGATTCGGGTTTTGTGATTTCTTGCAGTTTAGGGTTGTTTGAATGGTCCCCTAAGACCTATTCTTGGGGATTCCATCAACCGCCACCGAAGGCGAGGTGGTTCAGAATATTTTGGTTCACCGCTACTATTCGAGGTATGAATTTTATGCTATTGTTTTGTTTCGCACAATCTTAATTAGAGTCTTTATTTGTTTTAAGGTTTGTAGTATTTTTGGTGTAGTGCATTGAACTCTGCTTTGTGGTCTCGAGCTGTGGGTTTCAATAAATCCTAAATGTATATGCATAGGGTAAGAAATATATATATATATATATATAGATGCCATCGTGGTACATATTCCCTCATGGCGCAGGGAATATGTGTAATGCAGCTAGGGGGATTTATATATATATGTATAAATGCATGTGCGTATAAGCACGGAGGGTCAGTTTGAGTGGTGGTCTTCAAAAAGCGGCATGTTGAGGTAGGATCTCTATGTATTAACCATTAAATTTAAAATTCATTTATTTCTTGCATTTTTCACCTGTTTTTAATATTAATTATTGATATATATCTGTTAGTAAATTTTTTTGTCTTGAATTGGAGTGTTTTGATTGTGTTTCCACATCAATTGCCTGATGAAATTCCCCTTTGGCCCTTGTGAATTTGTTTTAGATTTAAAATTCTTGTTTAAGTTTCTTAAATGGGTTTCAAAGTGTATTTCTGGTTTTCAAAGTGGTGTGCATGTGATTCCTTAAGAAATGGTTTGGCATGCGAAAATTTATGAGAGGCCTAGTTGGCACTTTTTTAAAACTATTTATCTTAAGAAAACTCTCCTTGGATATGGTCCCCTTTCTTTGGTTGAGTTATATGTTATGGAAGGTCTGCCAGGTAGGACTTTCCTGTGATCGAATGGTTGAAAGGCGAGGGACGTACTCCTTGGGGTGACTCGGGGGTGACATTGTTGTGTGTGTGGACTATGTGTGGGGAATATACTTATGACTGGATACTTGTTTGACATTGTTGGATCGCCCCTATTTTAGTCTGAACATGGGAACCTATAATAGAGAGCGAATTTTCAGTGAACGATTGTTTCACTTCTTTAGACTACGCACTGGCTAGTGGCCCCTAGTACGGATGACACTCTGCAAGGGGATTGGGCCCTCGGTTACGCCATGTAGGGCAACATCGAGCGTTAGGGCGTTATGAAGTCATCGAGAGTAGGCATGCCTTCGAGATGAGTCACATGTATAATACATTCTAGACTATACACGAGCTCTTTAGTTTTCCCATGTATATTGGCACTTAGTTATCTGCGGCGGATGATTGAGGTGCTTTCTTTGGTTGATTTCTCTTTCTTGTTATTTTCCATTTCCCTTGTGTGGTTATTACTTTTTCTTTTTCGTATGATGAATCTCTTTGTCGAAATGGATAAAAGTGAACTTCAAAAGTGTGTGTAAAAGGGTTTTTAAAATGTTTTTCACTTCACTATTCCTCTTTCTCTAAAAAGGTTAAAGCTTCATCCTTGGAAAAGAACTTAGTTTAAAATATGAAGGGAAATGGATCTTGATTTTCTTTTAAAGAATAAAATATGTAAAAACCTAGTTCTTTACATTGTATTTCAAACTTGAAATTGATGTATCTTTTATTTAAATGAAATTAATATGAGAATATATTGTTTGGGGATTCCTACAGAGCATTTTAATGCTCATGCCTATCTTACCTTTTCATATGCAAGTTCAGCTGTTTGGTTCAGGTTCTTGTTTCGTCTGCCTGTGTGAAGAAGACTGTTAGTTGTTGGAGGTGACCAAGAGGTCACATGGAGGTATGTGCAGTCTTGTTTTCTTGTCGCTACTAGTTTTATTCCTCATTTTTAGTCTTAATTAATTCATTTGTCTTCCTTTTATGGTCTAAATCGTTCCCACCTGTTTAGTTTTGATGTCCGACACTAGTTACCAGCCCGCGGGGATTGGGAACGCCCCTCGGGCCATGTCGCGGGCCGGCTAGGGTGACCAGTTCAGGGTTGACCCGGGTTGGTTCTTGACATATCTCATCAATTGGACATAAAATTTATGGCAATAAGGATATATAAGAACATACCCAAACATAAGAATATGTGAATTAAAAGACATAACAAAAATAAGCCTTTTAAAAAGAGGAGGGTGAAAGGTTCCCTTACCGATTTGGTAACTTACGAAACATACACCCCATGAAAGAATGATCATAAAATGAAGATGTAAATACCTATAAATTAAAGTAAGTTACATAAATAATGCAATCATGGTCATTACATACACCTGACAAAAGTAAGTAGTGTAAAATATATCATTAATCTCATAGGGGTAAAAGGTGAGATGAAAACCCCTTACCACGTTGTAATCAATCGAGTCGTATGAACCGAAGCTAATAACCACCAAATGAATCACAAAATACCATTCTTATAATGAGAATCATGATAATATATATCAAAAGGAAGTATACAAAACACCACATGCAATAAATAAGTGGTGAATAATGGAAATCTCACGGAATTAAAAGTGAGATAAGAAATCCCTTACCTCGTGTTTGACTTGACCCGTTCGTTATTTAACTTTCTAAATAATAAACTAAATTTAATTTATACTTTATTAAGAACCTTTTTCAAGTTTATTATTCTTTTATATTACTTATTACCATGTTTTAAATATTATGTAATCATTTAAGTTAATAACGGTCGTTTTTTCGATAGTTGGTACTTGAGTAAAAAATAGACTTATTATAATTACATGTTGTTAATGTGGTAAATGTTCATTATATCCATAATTATATTCATGATTTAGATATCATATATTTCATATATATATATAGTATATACATGTATTTATAATAGTACATAACATTCAGAGGTAAGATATGAATTACATCATTCATGGAGACGGAAAGTCGTATGTACGCAAGAACGCTACTTCCATTTCTATTTCTTATTTTAATGGAATTAAAACATAATGATAAATAGTTATATTATAATTCCAGTATAATATCATATATAATTTTATTAACTCCATCCTTTATACATACCACATATGTTATGAATGAGTTATATCACTTTGAGGGGGCGGTAGTCTGCACTTCCTCAAATGAAATTATCGCTTTTACCCATAATGGAAACCATAAAGGTATGCTATAAATGAAAAATACAGAAGAATAAAGAAAACATAGACATAATATATATCATATATAAATACTATTCCATCATAATTTCCACCATTAGAGGCGGTAGGAGATAATTGAACAATCATCGTTTCATGAGGCGTTAGTTTTCCATCAACAGAAACATTATGTTATTCACCCAGTAGATGGAGGTGTGTGTAAGTTTATTTAGAATAATTATAATTACAAAATACTATTATATTGAGGATACTGGTGTTTCTATAAAATAAAGGAATAAAAAGGGTTTAGGGAGTTGGAGAAGTAAAATAAAAGAAAACAATTTAAGAGAAATTGTTACTTTTAATTTGGGTAACTCCATTTGGTTTGAACCAAAAGGACTTCTTGAAGTGCCTTATTCCTAAATTAAGGAATCTAGGTGGAGTATAGGGATGTATTGAACTTAATTTGGCAGAGGTTTGATGAGCCAAAAATCTTGAGAGGTGTGTGGAAATGGTTATAAGTGGTCTCCTTTTATAAGGGAGAGGAGGGGCTTTTTAGGAAAGTGTGAAAACATTATTTTATTATAAACATATATTTAGTTTAAAAAGGTCAAAAAATAATTAAATTCAAATATAAGATGACTCATATTCGAAATAAAATTATCCAATCTGAATTGGACATGTTTTGGATAATATTTTAATGATTATAATCTTATTTATTTAAATCATTTATAAATGAGGTAAACACTACATCATTATTTTGTCATAAATAATTTAATTTATTTGATTTTTAAAAATTATCAAAAAAATACCATGATGTAGGAAATAGATTTATCTTTATAATAAATATTTATAGTCAAAAAGATAACTTATATAACCCCGTGTAAAAATTAATTTACTAAACGATATTTGTTTGTTTCAATTTTGTCTTTACTTAAAATTAATTAATCTAAGGAGTCGTTATCACTCTCAAGTGGATCCATGGGGTCCCCAAATAGACCTGAAGATGTCCATAGTCATCCATTACTCATCCAATAAGGTTAGTACAAGTGTTAAGGTAATTTTGTGTTATTGTAATATACGTTTTACCTTGAATTACCTTATGTACCTTTAACCGCGGGAAAAAAAGTCAAAAGTTACTATTCACCAAATATTATTTTCATCTTATTGAACAAAATTTTACTTAATAATAACAAACATGTATGTCAGATTTTCGAAACTCAATTCACAAAAGTGGTAAAAGTTCATTTAAATGAAAAATTCGGATTTTTAACTACTACTTAGCGGTTTCAATATTCCTCAAAAATTGAAGTTTTTCAGAAAAATACCAAAAATTCAGCCTAAGATATATTTGATATTCCGAATTAAAAAATGATGACTATTTTAACAAATTCAAAACACATAAGTGGTAGAAATTAATTTAAAATTAATTCCCGCTGTCAAAACAAAAGGCGTGTTTTTAAAAAATATTAACTATCAAAAGATTGACAGTTGATTATGTCAAATTTCAAAGTGAAATTGATGTAAATGACCAACATTAGATTAAATGGTAAAAATATAATATATTTACACTTTAAAATCAATTAAAAGGGTAATCTAACCATATAAATAAATCATATTAAAAGGAATTTTTGAATTAAAATACAGTATTTTTCACTATTCGTTAAAAAATGAACTTTATCAGAAAAATATCAAAAATTTACCCAAAGTAAACTTTGATGTCCCGATTCTAAATAAGGATTTTATTTTTTCAAATAGAACATATAAAAGTGACCAAACTAGATTTAAAGAGGGTTCTCCATCAAAAAGCTGTAAATCGACATTTTAGTGAATATTAGAGTATTTATGCTTAAAATTAGATTCATTTACATTTTAAGCCTCTAAAAATTATTTAATGAATGTAAAAATATTTAAAAAACATATATTATCATATTTTAGTTATTTATATTCATTCCCATCAATATAACGGTTAGGTGTTAACTACCATTTAAAACAATATTATTATATTGTTAGTGTGCAACGAAATATTTCAAAATAACCCATTGTTGCGTATCGGGTACACCATCGAACATAGCATCCCATTTAAGGTAAAATTAATATTTAACTCACAAATATTAATAAATATGAAAATATCATATTTCCCTATTTATTTTGGATATTACATATTGTATCGATATTCTCTTAATAACTAGAAAATTTTCCCTATGAAGATTGTGGGAAATTAATGAGATTAGTTCATAGTAGTGATGGTGATACAAGTACTGATTGAGATTATTGGAATCTTAGAAACCAATTTTCACTTAACATATTATAATATATCTTGTGAAATAAATTCACACTCCAATGAGGAAATTTTAGTAGTCTAGGAATCATGTAATTGAGACATGATGTCCATCTTGGTTTTCATTACAATTTCATCCCTAGATCCTAATTTGAGGATTACCTAGAATACTTCGATGAATACTTATCCAAAATAGATTTGATAATGTTTTTTAGTCCTCAATAATGATTTTTTATGATAAAATCAGGTGGTGAATTGGGTATCCTTTGAATGTACTCAAACTGACTAAGTACCATTTTTCTGAGGGTATACAAATCTTATTTGAAGTTGTGTTTTCCAATAGCATCCAAACTTCAGTGTAACACCCCAAGACTTTACAATATTTTCCTTTTATAATAAATTTATATTCCTATTTAGGATTATTTATAAGTAAACCCAAGTTGATCTTACACAACTCACAATACTGAGATATATTACATTTGACACAAGAACAACTTTTTTCATATCATGTGTTACACTCAAAAATGAGTTTACTAAATGAAACAATATTTTAAAAATGTTATTATTTTCAACAATAAGATATAACTTAAACGTTAAGTTGGTGGTTATGAATATTATTGACTATCTTATATCAATATATGGTTGAATTATATGGTTACCAATTAATTAAATATGAATATAAAAACCAATTAAATATAAATGAAATGTTTCTATAAATACTATTTTTATGGAGACCAAGGCGTTATACAATAAAAAATTATACTAATTACTAATATTGAATGATATAAACAAAATATATATATTATATATTAAATAAAATATTTTTTATATTCATCAAGTATATTTTATAATCATAAGATAATAATAAATCATGTTTTTGCTTGAAAATTGTATTTATTCTAAAATGGAAAATTTTCTACCTTTTAATGAAAAACCTATATTAAAACTAAATATTGGAAATTTTATAAATTTTATATATAAAAATAATTGTTTTGAAATATAAACATCAAAAATATCTTAGGGTGGGTTTTTGGTATTTTTCATTGAATTTTCATTTTTTGATGAATATTAAAACATATTGAATTTTAATTGAAAACTATTTTTTCCATCAAAATAATTTATATTGATAAATAATATTTTTAATATGTTTTAAATTATAATTATATCAAATTACACATAAATTTATAAGATATAGGTATTTTTATTCAATTTCACGATGATATTGGATATAAAAACATTTCATACTTTTGAACATTTTCACCTTAAAACTCTGCTTTATCATCCCACCTGCGAGATTATTTTTAAACTAGTTTTTTCCACTTATGTGAGTGGAATTTTGAAAAATGGATTACGTGTTAGGAAATAGAATAATTTATAACCTCTAAAAAGTTCAACAATTTTTATCCTAAATATTAGTGAAAGTGTTTAAAATTAATTACAACTACTAATGTGAAAATGAGTGTATATAGTGGTTAAAATTTAATCATAAGGGGAAAAATGGCCTAGTAAAATGTCCAAAACCAATTTTCTAGACATATCTCAAACATATCCTCCATTTTATCTATTTTTTTCATTATTAGAAGAAAATTATTTATGCAATGAATCCTAATAGTGTTTTCCTTTTTATGTTTACATGAATTCCACTCCTCCGCAATAAAAAGGCACTCACCTCCCTCCTACTTATCAACATATATAAAGAATTTTGGGTAGTAAAAAACCTTCCAATATAACATCCCAATAGTTATACACACATTCTAGAAGATTTTAGTTTTGGAAGAAATGAAACCAATGATGAATTTTGGTATAAAAGAAAAAGAATTCCCTCAGGAAGAGGTAATGTTCTTCAATGATCACTTTAGTTTTAGTTCTTTAGACACCCCTTATATTATTCATAAATATATTTTATATAATAAACTTAGTAAATTATATATAATGAGATTTTTCCTTCTATGTTTACATCCTACACCTTTAATCACTTCAATCAAAAGGGACACACAATCATTTTTTGAGTGTACAGTAGACTACCGCCTCATGAACTGATATCGTTCGTTCTTTAATTACCACCTTTAATGGATGCAATTAATTATGTAATTTTAGTTTATATATGATATATATTATATTTATAATATATTTATGATTCTTTAATTATTTATAACACATACCATCAATCTTTCCATTTTATGGGAATATGATAACATCGTTTTTGGTCATGCGAACCACCGGCTCCTCAAAACAATGTGAATCATTCACACTATACATGTAATGTATAAAGGATGATATTAATAAAAATAATATATATATATATATATATATGATATATATATTATAATTTAATTATAATATAAATACATTCTGTTTATTTTTCATTCTTTTGATATGGTAATAAAATGAAAACAACGTTCATGCGTACATACAGACAACTGTCTCTATGAACGGTACATTTCATTTATATCTCCGATTTTTTTATTATAAATATATATACACTATATATATATATGATAATTTAATCATGTTTTAAATTGTGTAGATGATTATATCATCATCTAAGTAATAGGAGAATCAAATAACATGTCAAAAGGAACTTAAGTAGACTACTAAAAAAATTAGTCCTTTTGGATTTGATTCATTTTAATCATGCCAATGTAATAATCTAAGTCACTGACTTTGAGATTCTGAGGCTAGGGTGTTATAGTTGGAATCAAAGGAAGTTAAGTAGAATCCTTGGAAATAAGATTTAGGGAACCATAGATTTGGGAACATCACCCTAAGGTAAATATTTAGGATAAGTATAGAAGAACATCCTAAATTTTTTATAAGGTAGAGATTATTTGACACTTCCTTAGAATACATACTTTTCTAGACACTAAAAATTTATGTGGTTCTAGAAAATATGTACATAGGGGTAATAAAACTAAAAAGGAGTCTCGGTATTGACTCTAGCATAACCTATTACATGAAAACATGCCTTACTATATATCTAGTTTGACACTCCTAGGGGATACACCTATGATAAAACTCATTTTATTTATAAATCATTATAGAGGATTTGAAAGTAATGATATACCTAATGAAACTATTTTAATGACTATGAGATTAGATATGTATAAATTTTCACATTTCTATTATTCCATATTTATAATTATAAAAAGTTCATAATTTTATGAGATAATCTAGTATGAATCATTGTTTAGAAATGTATCCGTTAAGATAAAGTGTATCAATACTCGTGTACATTGTAGTGTCTACCATGTTGAGGAAATCGATATATCTAGTATTGAAACATAGAATTTTTTGGATATTTTAGCAAATATTAATCATGCTATAAAAAATAACTTTTCCAAATAAAGAAACTTATTCTATGGGGATACTCTCTAATGTAGGATCACTAAAAATTGGAAGATTTCCCCATAATTTAATGGTATACTTATCCAAAGAAAACCAGGAAAATGGATTTTCTCATTTGAAAATATATATATGGAATGGGGACGTAGTGAAAAGGAAATGTTTACACTTATAGTGTATTTTCTCAATGTCAATTCATGATCAATGGTGATATTGGATCCAAAATACTAGGTAGGATGAGGAAATTTAACTCATGGAATGGAAATATTTTAAGGATAGATTCCTTGAAACATATTTCCCTCATGAAAAAAACAAAGATGAATTAAAAATTCTTTATCATAATTAAAATGAAGGAAGATTGTGTTTTCGAGTGTGAATATACCTTGACAATGTCAGTAAGGTATGAAACATATTTCATATGCAATAAGGAATTATCAATTTACCATTTCATTGATGGTATTAATCCATGTGTTCGAAGGGCACTGGTATAAAAAACATTTTATTTATATGATGAAATATTCTTATGTGCTATCAATAAAGATAGTGAATTCACCAAGTCATATAACTTCAAAGGGAAGAAAGAGATGAAAATGTATTTGAGACAAAATGTAAAATGAAATGTTCCTGGGAAGATAAAGGGAATGAATAAATTCACACCTTTTGAGAATAGATTAAAAATCACCTTTTGAAATTATTGAAGGGATTATGATTTTCTCAAAATTGTGGAGAAAAGGGTCACCAGGTTATATACTGAAAGGGGGAGAATGAAAATACTATTATTTAATGTTTAACTTTAATGTATATGGGGAACTTCACAAAAATGAATTCCCCATGTGTCAATGGAAAATTCCTTCGATGAAAATAAAGGATCAAATTCAAGCTTATGTTATTGATACAACGAAAGTGGAATTATTAAAATTAATATGTTTAGATTCATGAAGTGTGCCATTTTTGTATTTTATCGATGATGCACTGGTTATAAGAATTATGAAGTATTAAAGACTACATTGTAATACTTTTTCATTAAATATTTGCGAACATATGTTGAATGATTCCAGGAAAAGTGATTCAATATAATGTTTAACATTTTGGAAAACACATTTTTTATGGAATGATAATCCTTAACATGTTCCTGTAGTTAGGATAATGAAAAAGATATGATTGATATGGTTAAATAAATTTTAACAATACTAACTTACAAGGAAAATATTCTAAAGTGTGTAATCATAATATTTTGGAAATGATAACCATTTATGAAATAGTTTAAGTTGAACTTTGGATTTAGTCATGGAGATTGATGTATTACTTCACCCTATGGTGAAACTTGTGCGAAGAGATTAAGTAGAAATAGTTCATGGTACAACTAATGTAAAATAATGTTCTTATAAAATAGAAACATATGAAGTATTTATTTATCATTACATTCTTATTGATTGAATGGATTCACCAATATTATGAAACATTTCTTTAAACAAAAAATTTGTCTTATTATCATCATTTTTTATGATATCAATGGCCTTATTTACACCTCTATTTTATTTATTTTTTATCACCAACATTATCATGAGCATGTTCTCTATCACTCTCCATTAGAACATGATAGTTCGAGTTTTCTTCCATGCCCATGTTTTCACTAATGTTCTCCTATTAGAAAGGCTATTTTTGTGATGACCATCGAATTTCCTATCCCTATTATTAAGAACATGTGTAATTAACCTTATTTATGATGTGGGGGTTTTTTAATAATATTGTTATTAAATATCAAATTCTCGATTACCAAGATCAAGTTTGAATTGAGAGGATGAAATTTATTTTATGGTGTGGAGAATGTAACTCCCAAAAATTTTACAATATTTTTCTTTTAGAATAAATTTAATTTCATTGATAGCTCTTTCTATACACAACACCACACTAATATTATTCTACACACAAAACTATGTTATCTTGCATCACATGCAAAAAATACATTGTTTGATATGTTTCATGATACAAAAGACTCAGTTTTACTATGTAAATATATGTTATGAAAATATTATTAATTAATATAATAAGTTAAAATGTTGCAGTTACATTTCCAGTTATGAATAGTATTAACTAACTTATAAAAATATATAGTTCAATTAAATGGTTCCCAATTAATTTTAAATGAATATAAAAATCAATTGAAGATAAATTAAGTGATTCTATAAAAAACTATTTATATGACACCAAGGTGTTTTATCATAATAAATTAAAATAATTACCATAATAAAATTATAGAAATGAAATCTATATATTATATATTCAATAAAATATTTTTGATATTCTTCCGATATATTTTATTGGAATAATATAAAAATAAATCTGGTTTTATGCTTGAAATTTTTATTTTTATAAAAAATGGGACTTTTCTGAATTTTAATGGCGCACCTATTTTAAAACTAAATTTTTGAAATATTATAAATTTTATAATTCAGAATAAAGATATGTTTTCATAGAGTAACATCAAAAATATATTATGGTTGACTTGTGGTATTTTTCTATAAATATTCATTTTTTTGATGAATAGTGAAAAACACTGAATTTTAATTAAAAACTACTTTTTCATTTTAATAATTTATATTTTTTAATTTTAGATTAAATTAGTTTTAAAATATAAATATATCATATATACATAAATTAATCCAATTTAGGTCATTAGAAACAATTTTTTCATTGATATTGGATATAAAAACCTTACAATTTTTTAAACATTTTCACATTAAAAATTAACATTGTTATCTTATATACGTGATTAATATTAAATTAATTTATTCCAAATATATGATTGTAATTATGAAAAAATTATTCCACATATGGAAATAGAAAAAAAATTATAGTTTTTCAAACTTTTTTTTATAAAAAAAATATTAATGAAAGTGATTAAAACTGATTACAATTGTTAAGGTGAAAATGAGTTTACTTAGTTGTTAAACATTAATTATAAGATGCCAATTGATCTAGAAACTTTTAAAAAACCAATTTTATGGAATTAGATAGACCATATATCAAATTATTACTAATTGGGTCCATTATATAAATAACATGATGTATGGGAGAGCTCCCAATAGAGTTTATCTTTTTATATTTAAATGAATGTCACTCCTCCACTATAAAAATGCACTCAACCCTCCTTATTATTAACACATACCAAACCTTTTTTTCATGTATGGAACCTACTCAAATAATCTCCCAAAATCAGTTACCTTATACTAGATGAATAATTTTGGACATAATGTAAACTAGGGATGACATTTGGAATAAATAAAAAGGATTTACCTGAGGAAGATGTGATGTTCTTCAACGAGAACTTTAGTTTTATTACATTCTCCAAACCTTAATTTTTTATTGTATAATGTTTAGGTAATAACCACAATATCTTAAATATACTAATAATTTTTTATGTTAGGGGTCTTAACTACACATTCACATGCTTCCATCAAATGAGATACACAATCATTGTTCATGTGTACGTCAAACTACTGCATCATGAACTGACGTTGTTTATTCTACCATTACAACCATTAATTTTTGGAAATAATTATGGATTAATAGTATATATATGATATATATGAAATTTATAATGTATTTATGCTTCTTTAATTATTATATAAAACATACATTCCTGAATCTGTAATGTCTCGGACCCGGATTCCACTCAACAGTACACGTAGTCTGTTTGGACACATGGCCACAAGTGCATCTCCCCAAACGACAGAGGCTGCAGACTATTAGTGAGGGCCTAGGGTGAATCCATGTGAAGAATATTCCCTCATAAATATAGTGTAATATAATAAAATATAAATAAAATTAAATAGCATATGAAAATGTAATAGACAGATAATAGATAAATAGCAGGAATAGATAAGAATTCCAAAAAGGGATATCATATACAATAGATGATGGTACATGTCATGTTTCTAAAAAGATTTCCCAAATAGATACATAGTATTACTATAAAATACCTTTATCAAAATAACAAAATATAAAAAATCACTATCTCTTGATAACCTCATGAACCTCATCTCATCTATGTGCTCCCTTGCTCCTAAGCATGTCACAAGATGAACCACCGAAGTTTGGGAACTAGCCTCAGCCCCTACTTACATACAAATAGACTGTTTATGTTCCCAATGATAGCCGAAAAGGGTGTAAGTTACAATCCATGTAGGTAATAACCCAGAGATCTATCACCAGTCATGGTTGTGCAATATACGAAGCAAAAGTAGTATATAATGTAAAATAGGTATGAAAAAGTAAACAGTAAAGTGTGCATGGAATATATGTAACAAAGAAACTAATACTATATATCCCAATAAGGATTTCTACAAAACATGTTTTATGATCCTGTCACAATCCTGTAATAAATAAATATAACTACCAAAAAATTTTCGTACACCCAAACATATCATGTCAAAAATTACCTTGTTGTATAACTAGTGAATCAAAAATCATATACTTTCTGTATATCCAGAACTATCAGAACAACCATAGCTAAGACATATATTCATTCATGTCACATTTACCACATCCATTCCATATAATGTATAATGTTAGAACCCTATGGGAAAGATCCAAGGTATTGTGGACCAAGGTATCCTTGTCGATTCACTTGATCATCTCAATAAAAGCTTAGTTATAGTTCAGTTGGGGTCTAAGGAGCATATCTACCAACCATTTCCACTATGAGCCCAAGAAAAATTGGATCAAAGGGATAGAAAGGCCAAAGGAATCCCATGGAATCATAATCCAAGGAGCACATAGGTTAAAGTCATTCTCTACCATTTCCAAGACCCATGGCCTAGCACAAACATGGAGTCCTATATAACCATTCAACAATTCAGATTCTTATTCTATGAGTACACCCAATCATAACTCAATTCACAGTCAATAATATCCACATATTATACCCACTCATATAACAAATATCAATTAAAAAATTAAAAAATCTAATATCATGTATCACATGGAATTAGAAGCAAAACAACTCCAATTAAAGTAATTCAATTCTAATAAATTATATCCGGGCCTCCTATAACTAGGAATTCACAAAAAAACACCCCATATGTGGTTATAACAAATACAATATCAAAAGGCTCACCCCAAGGGTGGAATTAGTTTTTGGAATAAAAAAAATCATCTCAAATAAACCAAGGGGGTCCATAATAGGTTCCATTTCATTTAATTCAATCCACCAATTCAATTTTGGGGTCGGGTCAGGAGGTTCGATAGGCAACACAATGACAACTATCTTAATAAGGAACCAAACCAAATGATAAATTTATAAACCCCTACAGTAGGTTGGTAGTAGAGTTCTTATCTAGTATCGGCTTCTAATTTGACTCAAATCAAAAGAAAAATAGAGATCCTAAAAAGGTAATATTATCTTGAACCTAAATAACTCCATCGATCCGTTGTTAAAAACAGAACAACTCTAGAAGAATTCAGTATGCATTAGAGTGAATCCAATGACTCTGATGGTGCTCGATTTCAAGTTCAGATGTAGATGATTGATCAAAAACTCTAATTACACCTTCAAATGTGATCTCAAGATACAAGGGGCTGCAAAATTATATATAATAGAAAATGTATGTCTTGAAATAACCATTAAGTGATGGAAATTTCATAAAATCACCTAAGTTATTGGTGTGAACAGTTTGGCCACACAGTTGTCCAAAATATGTGCCAACCATGCACCCTTCACTATAGAAAGGGGCCTCATACATGTTTTTCATGCATGATTTGACTAATCATGAAAAACCCATGTCACATCCCACTATAAATAACTCCATACATCCCCATATGGCCATGTGCCTCACATAGTATAGTTTCTCTAAATGTGTGGCCTCTAGGATCCCAATGTCCAGCCACACATGGTTAGCTGCAACCATAAGACATGACCTGCATGGTTTCTTCTAACTGTGAAACATAGTTTTTTATCCCAAAAGGATGGATTTGTTTATCCAAACAAGATCCAGAATCCCATGAAATACCCATGATCTAAATGGGTACTCACTTAGGTTATAATTAATCATTTCAACTGAAGATGAAAAGATCAGTAATCAGTATGAAAACCAAGGTTCTTATAACCCCCCCCCCATAAATCAATTATTCCCCTAATTTATTTCTGAAAAGTGGTCATGATAATTTATATAAAAGATTCATCCACCAATCTCATACGTCAGTCTACTGACCTCATGTCTTATCCTATAAACTAACGTGCTTCCGTAACAACTGTTCTAGAGGAACTGACCGACCATGGAGAACATTCATTATTCTATCAATGATACAAATTAGATTCTCCTCAAAGGATGCATCTCCCTAAAACTCAACCTCCTAAGGTTGAAAAGCATGAGACCGGTATGAATGATGATGGCGCAACTGAGATACGTGGTAGACATCATGCATGGCTTGGTACCTCATAGTTAACTACAATCGATAGGCTATTGGCTCAAATCTCTCTAGAATCTGAAATGACTTGACATATCATAGTGACATATTACTCCATATCCTAATTATTATATTCCTGAACCTTAGTGAAACACATAAAAAGACACGACCCCTGAACTTGAACTCTAGAGGTTATTTGTGGTGATCAAGGTATGATATCTGTCATGACTATACAATAACCATCCACTTCCTAATAAACTGGACCTATTAGGAAGAATACTTCATGAGACATGATCCTATTAAATATGACTCATCTAACTAGCACATGGGTGGTCAACATAGCCAACCATATAAATCCTCAAAAGGTACTGTCTGTATAGTTGTCTGATGATTTTTATTGTAGGAGAATTCATCTAGGGGTAAATGACTCTCCCAAGAGCCCCCAACATCTTGGATGTATGCTTACATCCTGTCCTCATGGACCTATATCAAATTCTCTGACTAGAAATCAATTTTAGGGTGGTATGTTATTCTCAAAGGCACCTATACACCCAACATCCTATGAAAAAACTATCGGAAACGAGATTTAAAGTGGGGGTCCCTATCTGAAATGATAGTCTATGAGACCCTGTGAAGGAAATATTATATCATGGATATATAATCTCCAAAACTCATCTACAATGATGGTCTCCTCAATCAGAAAGAAATGATAAACCTTCATGAGCCTGTCAATAATAACCCACATAACATCACTAACTCAAGGAGAACTTGGAAAACCGGTCATGATTTCCATCACAAAATCATCCCACTTCCACCTCATAATTGGTTACTAATATAAAAGACCTACTGGTCACTGATGTTATACCTTCACCTGCTGATTGGTGGAACATCTTGTGAAAAACAAGCCACCTCTCTTTACATACCCGACCACTAGTACTAACCACGTAAGTCACGATACATCTTTGTGATGATGGGGTGCACTACCCAAATAGAGGCATGAAACTCCAGCATCAATCCTCACATATGTCAACTAGAATCCAAATATGAAAACAGATACATAGAACACCAACCTCGCATATGGTCTAACTAGTAGGTGGGTCCTCACCTACCATGCTCTCATATAGGACTAGGTTGTTAGAATCTCATAGATGTCTCATCAACACTTTATCAATTAGGGTAAATTTCACAACTAATGATGATAGAAATGTATGCACCTAACTATCCTAAACCTCCAAGTCCATCTTAGAGAACAAATACTTATGTTGCCACTCGTTACTATCCAATTGAACTCCATGTATCTAAGTCCTCATGCTTAGTTCATCGGCCAACACATTTCTTTTCCCATCTATGTATGCAAGCTCAAATTCAACAGAGTATACGTACTCAACCCACCTTCACTGCACCATATTCATATCACACTAAATAAATATTTAATTGTGTATTTTTTGATCCACGTACACCACAAAATGCTTTCACAGTAAATAGTACCTCTAATAGCACAAATCACAAACTGTTGATGCTAACTCGAAATTGTGCATAGGGTAGTTCCTCTCGTGTGACCTCAGTAGTCAAGAACCATTCACCATGACTATATCCCCAAACATTAGCACTACTCTAAAATTGATACCTAATGTGTCATAATACAAGTTTTATCTCTTACCCTAATCTGGTAGTATCAGGACTGGTGTTGAATTTGATCTCACTTTCGGCTCCTAAAAGGATATCTCACAAATATATAACCATATATACTTAACACCCTTCTTAGTCAATCCATTAAATGCCACTAAAATGTGTGAGAAGTCCTGTATGAAATGCCTGTAATATCCAACTATCCACAAGAAGCAACATAAATCAAAGACATTTTTGGGTTGCTCCCAGGAAACTACAGCTCTTAACTTATCAAGTTCACCTGATACTCCTATCTCTAAGATGATATAACCCATGAAGTTAATTTTATCTATCCAGATGTGGCACATTGTGAGAATATAATGTGAATGATACCATATCATTGTATCCTAAAAAATATCATGGTATTTGGCATGGTTGTTCTGATTGTGAAAATACACCAAAGTATATTCTACAAAAACCACCACAAATGAATCCAGATAAGGGTAGAGAACTCATACCATCAGTGATATGAAAACCATTTTCATGTTCGTGTGACTGAATGAAATATCCAGATACTCATAAATACCATAACTACTAAAAAATTTTGTGTGAGGTATGTCTATAGGTCTAACACACATCTAATGTTATCCAAATGTCAAAAAAAAATTTGAGAACACTCGAGCTCCTAGAAGCTGATAGAACAAGTCATCTATCCATAGAAAGCGATATCTATTAATAATTTCTATCTATTTCAACTTCCAATAATCCATGCATAGACTAAGGGTACCATCAAACTTTTAAAAAAATGAAAGATGAACCCCAAATAAAAGTAATGGTTTGAATGAACCCATTTTCTTCTAAAACCTCTAGCTACCTCTTGAGCTCTGGAAGCTCCATCATAGCTATCATATAAGGAAAGAATTGATACTAATAAAACTCCTATAACTATCACAATTGAGAACTCAACCTATCCATCCAGATGAAAATGAGAAAATTCTTCCAATAGAACATCCATGAAATGATCTACCACTAGAGGAAAGTTCCCTAGATGTGCTCCTTGATCATGCGGATAAAAATAGAAATCTAGGAAACTTTCCCTCCCAAACCACGATGCTCTCATCTGGCATGAATCGCCAAAACATACCATTCACCGTTTTAGTATAAACTACACCCTCTGGTGATGTGAAATACACCCTCCTTAGATAGTAGTAAATGTAGGCTTGATAATATACTAGCCATTCCATCCTGAGTATGACATCGAACCCAGTCATATTGAAGAGAAATAGATTATAAATTATGTTAAACATACCAAACTCAAGGGGGGACTCCATACACTGACGTATATATTTTATACGGATTCCTAATGGAGTATTAAATGTCATAACACCCTCAGAAGACTAATCCTCAGTCCTAAGGCTATCTAAAATATGTTCAAATATAAAACAAATGTGATTAACCTATTCAAAAAAAGATAAGATACAATATTTGAGGATACTAAGATGGTAACTCTCACCGTAGATGGTCTGAAGCCCTTCCATTTTGGTGTTGAGTCAATAAGTTTTTCCTTATGAATTTTTCATTCCTTCTTGTTTTGAAAATCACAAACACCTTATACTGAAGAAAATATATATTTTACTTCTATAAGGAAAATTTCCATCTTTAAGGATATTTACCCTAACCTAGATTTCCTTACACATTTCAATATTTTTCATAAATGTTAAAATCAGATTCCTATCAAAACCTTGGAATCATATAATGATTATATAGGAAGCATTCTGTTTTAGGATCCAAATTTAGTATATGAACTCTAATAAAGTTCCACTCCGAATTCTAGATACAAAATCTGATAAAGTTTCATTCCGAATTCGGGATATGAACTCTAACAAAGTTCAACTCCGAATTTTGGACTCCAAACTTTTATTAGTTCGACTCCGAACTTTTATTAGTTCGACTCCGAACTTTTATTAGTTCCACTCTGAACTTTTAACTAGTTCGACTCCGAACTTTTATGAGTTCAACTACGAACTTTTACAAGTTCGACTCCGAACTCTATAAGTTTAGATTCTGAACTCTGGTGAAACCAGACTCTGAATTTCCTTAGAAATTCAGACTCCGGACTTCTACAGAATTCAGATTCTGAATTCCTATAAAACAGAATCTGAATATCATTTTATTATAAACCCCAAATTCCATTTTGGTTAGACTCTGAACTTTATTTTCTTACATTCTGAACTTTAGTGTTGCTTATGCTTACACAAGTTTTATTATAAAACGATGTCGTCCATTCTGTTTATAAATAACTGGTGGTTGAGTGACACGTGTATAGGTCCCTCCGAATTTTAAGGAGAAATATGACCGTTGGAGGAGGGAGACGACCGTTGGACCTTTGCCTATAAATAAGAGCTCATTTGAAAAGAAGCAACAACTTTGACACACAACTTTGACATCGGTGCTTACATGCTGTTGAAGTGATTTCTAGAGAGAGAGGCTCTTATCAACTCTCAAGATTCATGCATAATGTTTGAACAGCTTCTTAAAACATTGCATTGTGCATATTGCTTCATGCGACTCCGATTGTTGGTGATTACAATCGAGGGCTTCCGGGGATATGAAGACAGACGTTCCAACTACCTTGAAGTTGAGGGCTTATGGGGATAGCAAGACAGAGATTCTGATCATCGTATAGAGGGATTACCCTAGTGTGGGTAAGATAGAATTGCTTGAAATTATAAATCAAGGGACCTTTATCCAAGGTTGTTGGATACCCTTATCTTTGGGTTAAAAGAATCATTTTTTGTTACATATAGTTTTACTATATTTTTCGCTGCTTTGTGTATTCTGAGGAAAGTATAACCTTTTTATATTTCCTTACACTTGTACTCTGATTTATTTAGATTCTATACTCATTAAGGTAAAATATCATTTTTTAATCTTTGGTTAAGTTTCAATTCCCGAAACCATATTTTTGGAACCAGTTTAATTTGGTTTTAGAGGTGTTGTGAATTTTCTTAGTTTAACTTTTTTAAACTTAGATATTTCCTTCTTTAAGGAAATTTTTAAAGTGTACAATTCACCCCCCCCCCCTCTTGTATATTGAGCATCTACATCATTATTTCGATCCTACAATTGGTATCACAGGAGGTAACTCAAACCCCAAGGGTTACTTCAATCTGATTTAATCTCACGATTAAATTCAGAAGAGAATTTTTCGCATTCCTTCTTGGATTAAATTTTTCAGATTCAGTTTCTCAGACTCATAAAGTTCAGATTTATATTTTTCTTACATCTACTAAAGTCCTGTATTTTTGTTGAATATAATTTTCAGAGTCAATTTTCTAGAGTCATATAAATTTTCGGATTCATATATTTTCTTTCATTACGAACTCTTGTTGCTAACAAGTTTGTGTTCCAAAGGATATTTTAATAATGAAAGGAATCAACATTGGTTCCATTGAAAACATAAACCCTACAAGACCACCTATTTTTTATGGTAATGACTACAAATATTGGAGAGATCGAATGAAGACTTTCATTATCAACACTAGTGTTGATGATTTCGTTATGCTTACCAGTGGATATCAAATTCCTGACAAGGAAGTGAGTACCTTTACAAATCAAGAGAAGCATGATTATCAATTGAATTATAAGGTATGAAATACTCTACTCTGTTCAATGACAAGAAACATATATAGCCAAATTTCATCTTCTGAAGCAGCTAATTCTATTTGGAAGAAACTAGAAGTTACTCACTTTGGAACCTCCAAAGTCATAGAGACAAGAAGAGCTATGATGATATCTGAATATCATGGGTTCAATATTCGTTATGGAGAACCCATATGCAAGGTGAAACAAATATTTATGACTATCGTAAATAGTTTACAATCCATGGGAGAAAAAGGCTTAGATGATGAGGCTCTTGTAGACAAGATCATCAACATTATGCCAAATGAGTGGGAGTCCAAGAGGACAGCCATTGATGAAAATAGGAAAGTCACTCAAATCTCCTTAGAAGAGCTGTTTAGAATTCTTCTTCAGCATGAAACGAGAATGAAGAGAGATGCTGACAATATCAAGAAGAATAATGGAAATGGAGGAGTTGCTTTTACAACCACTTCTAAACACATGAAATCCAAGACCCCATAAAGAATAACTATATCGAAGTCTAAGAAAGTTGTTATTCAGAAAGATTCTAGTGACACAGAAAAGTCAAAAAATGAGTTATCTAATCTTGTTCGAAGAATGAACATGATTGTTGCTCAAAAGAATTATCAGAATAAGTATAAGAAGAAAGACTACAGAGACAAGAAAGATGCAGAAGTTACATGTTATGAACATAAAAGAACAGGCCACATCAGACCTGATTTCCCCTTGTTGAAAAGAAAGGAAAATAAAGAAAGAATTTCTGAAAGGAATAGGAAGAAGTTCTACAATGCCAATGCTAAGAAAAGTCTGAAAGAAAATATAACATGGAGTTCTAGCTGTAGAGACTCTTCAGAAAGTGAATCCTCAAAATATGATTCATCATCTCAGAAGAATATGGGAGTCATTTCTAATACCTCTTTTCTACATACATGTTCTATGGCCAAGGTACGCTCTGCCGAGGCTTTAACAAATTTATTTCTTGATAAGAATTACTATTCCGAAAATAGTACTTCTAATGAAGATACTTCATTATTAGAAAATGAAGAACCTTCATATGAAGAATTATCTATATTTTCCAAGCTACTTGAAGCAAAAAATTGTAAAATTTCTAAGAAGTTAGACAAGGAAAATACTAGGGAGGAAATTCATACTAAAGAGATTTCAGATCTTTCTAAAGATCGTAGGAATAAAGAAGAGTTTTTAGAAAAACTTTCTAAAGACCTTGAGAAAGTAAATTCTGATAAGGAAAAACTCTCTAAAGATCTTAAGAATGCTATTTCAAAAATGAAAATTTTTGAGGAAAAACCTAACTCTAAGGAAATATTTACTGAGGATAGGAATTTAATCATTAGACTAAAATCTGAAATTTTTTCTCTAAAGAAACTCCTGGAAAATTTTACCTCTGGGAAGAAATTTTTTGACAAGATGTATTCTCAAATTATACCTCAAGGTAATACTACCGGAGTAGGTTATACTCACCAAAAACCATTTTTTAAAAATAACTATGTTGTTCCTTCTAAAGCCCCTTTTTTCACTAAGTGTCAAAGTGGTGGGCATTGGAAGAAAAATTGTTCTTTTAATAGAGTTAAATCTCTTGGGTTTCATAAAGCTTATTTTTCTAAACAAATTTGGATACCCAAAATTTTGTTATCTGAAAATTTCGTATCCAAACAAGTTTGGGTTCTGAAAATATAATCCTTTTCTTATTTTCAGGAAGATAATAGAAGTACCAACAACTATACATGGTTCATGGATAGTGGATGTTCCTGGCACATGACTAGTAACAAAAACTATTTTGAAAAGATTAGAAAGACGAAAGTAGGAAAGGAAACTTTCGTAGATAATGCTCAGGGAGAAATTATTGGTATAGGTAATATTGTTCTTCTTGGTAAAACTTTGCTTTCAAATGTTTTATTTGTTAAGGGTCTTAATCACAACCTCATTATCATAAGTCAGTTATGTGATGAAGGATACCTTGTGAATTTTAGTAATGATAAATGCTTAGTACACAATTCCAAGGAAGAGTTTATTCTCTCAGCCAATATGCAAGAGAATTTTTATACATTAAACTTAGAAGACCATAGGAGACAATATTTACCTTGCCTAAGTGCAATGGAAGATCATTCTTGGTTATAGAATAGAAGACTAGGTCACTGTAACCTTAGGAACTTATGCAAGATTTCTAGGAAAGTTTTAGTTAAGGATCTACCGGAGCTTAGATTTCATTCTTCTAAAGTTTGAGATCCTTTTCAATATAGAAAGAAAACAGAAATCTAGTTTTAAATAAATCGGTGAAGTCTCAAAAACTGATGCATTACAGTTGGAGCACATGGATCTTTTTGTTCCAACACAAACTGGAATCATTGGAGTCAAATACTATGTGTTTGTTCTAGTTGATGATTACAATAGATTTACATGTGTCCATTTTCTAGAAAAGAATTATGAAGATTTTTCTTATTTAAAATGTTTTAGAGCCCATGTTAAAAATGAGAAAAACCTTCCACTAAAAACTATTCATAGTGATCATGGAGGAGAATTTCAATATTCTGATTTTGAAACTTTTTGTAGTAGAAATGGTATTACTCACAACTTTTTAGTACCTTGAACTCCTCAACAAAATGGTGTAGTTGAAAAAAGAAATAGAATTCTTCAAGAGATAACTAGAACCATGTTGAGTGAATATTCTATAGCTAGACATTTTTTGACTGAGGTTATAAGTACTGCTTGTTATACTATAAATCGAGTTTTGATTAGACCTTTTCTTAATAAAACTCTTTATAAGTTATGGAAAGGTAGAAAACTTAGAATTTCCTACATCAAGTTTTTTGGTTGCAAGGTATTCATTCTGAATACTAAAGATAATTTACACAAATTCGCACCAAAATATGATGAAGGAATTTTCTTAGGATACTCCACAACTTCTAAGGCTTATAGAGTTTTCAATAAAAACACTTGTACTGTTGAAGAAACAGTGCATGTAAAATTTGACGAATTTGATCCTTTTGTTTTTAAACAATCCCAACTTATATCCTTAGATGTGTTTTCAAAAATTGATTATCAACCTTTGAAAGAAAATCCTCCAGATAAAAAAATGTTCATGAAGATACTTCTGAAACATTTACCCCAGAAGATTTCATACCCTATGTTGATGAACAGGTTTTACAAAACCCAAGTCAGGGGTTTCTAAAGAATCATCCTAGTGATAGTATCATTGGTGATGTGAATCAACATGTAAGGACTAGAAGTTCCTTGAGGAATGAATTAGAACATCTAGCATTTCTTTCCCAATTAGAACAAAAAATCACTGATGAAGCTTTAGGTGATGATGTTTGGATTAAATCCATGTAAGATGAACTAAATTAATTCGAAAGGAATAAAGTCTGGACCATAGTTGAAAGACCTAAGGAAACTTCTGTGATTGGAGTAAAGTGGGTCTTCAGAAATAAGTGTGATGAAAATGGAGTCATAGTTAGAAATAAAGCTAGACTATTTGCAAAAGACTATAATCAGCAAGAGGGAATAGACTATGAAGAAACCTATACTCCAGTAGCTATACTTGAATCTATTTGTATCTTATTTTCCTTTGCAGCATTATTTAACTTTAAACTTTATCAAATGGATGTGAAATGTGCTTTTCTTAATGGTTATGTTCAAGAGGAAGTTTTTTTGAACAATCTCCTAGCATTGAAGATACAAATCATATTGATCATGTTTTTAGACTTACCAAAGCTTTGTATGGCCTTAAACAAGCCCCACGAGCCCGGTACGATAGACTTACAGGATATTTCCTTCAAAATAACTATGTTAAGGGAAATGCAGATCCAACCCTCTTTATATAGAAAGATAATAAAAATGTTTTGATTGTTCAATTTTACATTGATGACATTATATTTGGTTCAACTCAGCAATCATTAACTGATTCCTTTGCAAGTCTAATGAAATCTGAGTTGGAAATGAGTATGATGGGTGAGTTAACATTTTTCCTTGGTTTTCAAATTTCTCAAAAACCAGAAGGAACTTATATATACCTAAATAAGTATATTAAATATCTTCTTAAAAAGTATGGTTATGACAATACTAAGAGTATAAGTACTCCTATAGGTACCTCAAACACACTTGATCTTGATGAAGATGGGAAACCAGTAAATCAGACATCTTTTAGAGGTATGATAGGAAGTCTACTTTACTTGATAGCTAGTCGACCGGACTTAATGTTTTTAGTATTCTTATGTGCAAGATATCAATCCAATACTAAGGAATCTCACTTAAATGCAGTGAAAAGAATTTTTATCTACTTAAAAGGAAACATGGATCTAGGATTATTTTATACTTCTGGAAATGATTTTATCTTAAATAGTTTTTCAGATGATGACATTGGTGGGTGTAGAATGGATAGAAAAATTACATCCTGAACTTGTCATTTACTAAGAGATTCATTAGTTTCTTGGTCCTGCAAGAAGCACCATTTTGTAGCACCCTCCACTGCTGAAGCTGAATATGTAGCATCTGGAAGTTATTGTGCTCAAGTGTTGTGGAAGCAACACACACTCACAAAATATGGCTTGAGTTTTACTAAAACTCAAATTCTGTGTGATAACACAAGTGCCATTGCTCTTAGAAAAAACCCTGCACATCACTCTCTTAGGGATCACACACTTAAAGGAGATATCATTCTACAGTTTATCGGAACACAAGATCAACTTGCTGATATTTTCACAAAATCTTTACCCTCTAATAGATTTGAATACATAAAATAGAAGTTAGGAATGATAACTGTGAGGTAATAATTCTTCATTAACTTCTTATTGAACAATTATCCTAACATTAATAAACTTCTTTTCATAGGGGGGTACATTTTCTTGTTAGCATAATCAAAATTTTCGTAGTCTTATTTTCAAACTTTTCTAACTAAAATTTTTCATAATGAGTTTTTCAAAATTTTCGTACTCATGTTTTTTTTCCGTACTCATAAATTTTCGTACTGAGAATTTTCATAATGAAAATTTTGAACTCGACATTTTCATAATGAATTTTTCAGAACTGAAATTTTTGTAATGGAAATTTTCGGAACTATAGCTTTCGTAATGAGAATTTTTGTACTTAGAATTTTCTTAATGGAAATTTCTCATACTCATATTTTTCATACTGACATTTTCATACTCATATTTTTCGTACTGAGATATCCGTACTCATACTTTTTCGTACTGAATCTTTGGTACTCAAATTCTTTTCAAAGTTAAGTTTTTCATAGTTAGTTTTCCATAGTCAAAATTTTCTTCAAGAAGAATATTACCTATTTTGAATAAACATCATGGCGAATCCGAAAGGTATGATTTTCTTACTTAAGTTTTCATAGTCATATTTACTTGCAGGTATTTCCCTATGAGTTTTTAAAATTTCTCAGATTATTTTTTTTCTCAAATCCGATTGTTTTTGTTAAAAGAACCTCAAAATATCAGATTCAAGATTTCCTTGCTGGTATGTTTTTAACCGTCAGATCATATCAAAGAGATTTTCAACCGTTAGATGGTTCTTAGAAGTTGAAATTTCGACTCCATAGCCTATATAAAGGGGACCACGAGGGTTTCCCCACATTGGTTTTTCAAAGCTTTCACATCTCGAAGCCCTGACCCTCTTCTTTAAGGTCGGTTCCGATCTTTGTGAAGTCGTACCGAATCTTCCAGAACTCTCCGTTCCGAATGTCTGTTGAAGCTACATCCCAAGATATGTCTACCTCAAAACCAATCTCAAAATGGTTAGTTTTCAGGGATAGGTTAGTGCATCCGGATTTCTACAAGTTTGATTCCCTTATATATAAGAATATTAGATTGAATGGATGGGGAGATGTTTTCTTGCCAAAGCCAGATAAATAGGATCTGGTTTTTACAGATTTTCTTATTGAGTTCTATGATTCTGTTTCCTTCCAAGAGGAAGATGGTAGAGAATGGTTTCTATTCAAGTCTTATGGAAAGACTTACAAATTATCATACACCAAGGATGCAAGCTTGGTGGGTTTATCTTATGAAGGGGAAGCTGATTTTGGCTCACACAAGCTTCCGGATGAGCAAGGAAGCTTCAACAAGGTGAAGGCATTGAAATTCCTTGGACTTAAGGATGCAAAGACTGCTAAGATTGCTCATATCTCTCCAAATAATCAGATTCTAAAATTGTGGGTAAAAGGTTTTCTCGTACCAAGAAGGGGTGATAAGGATAATCTCAAGAAAACTGATATTTATGTCCTAGATTTCGTGGTAAATCTAATGAAGATAAATTTGATGAGGCATGTTTTGATTACAGTCAAGAATATCAAAGAAGGGAATTTGAAAACTCATATCTTCATGTATCCGGCCCTGATTTCTAAGCTTATCACCAGGTGTCTTGATACTTTCAAAATTGCTTGTGCTTCCATGCCAAGGAATTTCAAGGTAATGCCGATTAGTGATGATACATTGAAGAGGATGAAGATGGGTTTTTCTAGTGAATCTAGAGAATTCTACCATCTATCTGTGGAAGAGGCTAAGGCAGCTCGGAAAGATACACAAAATTGGAAACCATCTAAAAATCCAAGGATGAAAAGAAACCTTAAGGAAGTGGTTGCTGAAGACAAAACTCTCAAAGCTAAGGAAACTCAGTCGGCTCCCCCCAAACTGAAGAAGCAGAAAACTTATCTGGATGAAGTATCTGCGAAATGGAGGGAACATAAAGTGAAGAGGAAAAAAGTGGAACCAGAGTTCAAATTGGACCCTGCTGAGGCTAAGGCCTTAAAAGAAAGAGTTGCGAATGAGATAGAGAAGCAGGAAAAAGAAAAGAATATGAAAAAGAAGTTGCCTGAAGCTGAAGTGGTGCAATATCTGTTGAGAGATACTAAAATAGCTTCTGAGCAGATTCCAATTCCAAAAACCTTCCTTATAGAACCTTCTTTACCAGAGACTCCAGGTAAGAACTATATCACTCCGGAAATGTCTAAGGGTAAATTGGTAGTTGAAGAAGTAGAAAAAGAAGCTGGTGAAAGAGTAGAATAAGAGGTTATTGAAGAAGAGGTTCTTTAAGAAGAAGAAGAAGGAAGTGATGATCTGGATGCCTTAATTAAACAAGTAGAAGATTATCAGGAAAATGTTGAGTCCGCAAAATTAGTCACTCCGGGAAAGGGAGTTGAGAAAAAGAGAAGAAAGGATGATGATAAGCATGAGGAAGATAAGGAAAATATCTTATCTGATGAAGAAGAATCTTATGAGAAAAATTTTCTTGAGGAAGGATCAGAAAAGGAGAAACCAGATGAAGACTAGATTATTCAAGTATCTGAATCTGAGGAAGAATCTCCAAATGAGGAACCCATTCTGAAAGCTAACAAGGGGAAGCGAGTTTTGATGGAAACACTAATAAAAGATATCATCCGGAAGAAATAATTTGGTGGTACTTCTAGAAGGAAGTTGGTGCAGAATGAAGAAGATCAATCTCCAAGCAGAGTATCTGATTCGGATTCATCAGCACAGAGTCATGACTTTATTGTCGAGTCTTTGAAAAAGATGGTGGATGTCATTCCAATGTTTTCCACCATCGACTTCAGGTGACAAATGCTTCAGCTAAGACAAAACCAAAAACTAGAGTCACTATCCATACTGATGGATAAGTGTGTGAAAATTGAATCTGATTAGAAAAATTTCCTTATTGATTATGATGTTCATAGAAAATCATGTAGCAAGATAACAAAGTGGTCTAAGAGCGTTTATAAAGACTTAGTGCAGTATGAAATTTTTTAGACTGAACATCAAAATTCTTTTGACACCGAGGATAGAAAGATTAAGGATCTTCATGAAAAGCTGACCCAAGAAGAAAGTTCCTGGAATCAACAGGTCATAGATCTGAATGGGAAGCTTAACTCGGTTGCTCAAAACTAGAAAGTTGAAAGAGATTTCTGGATTGAGTTTAAAGAGAAGGTGGAAAAGAAAGATGAGTTATTGAAGTTGCATTAAGAGTCCATGAAGGCTCAGGAAAAATCCTTGAAAGCTCAAGATGAAAGGATAAAATCTTTGGAGAAACAAGCCGAGGAGGATCAAAAAGATTTGAAGAAGCTGAAAACCTTGCTGAAAAAACTTACCCCATAGGAAAAGGAAGACAAATAGAACCAATCCGATCATTTGTTGCATATTGTTTTTCCTTGTAAAAAATTATTTCAACTCTAATTAAATTTTTGGTTGGTTTTATTTTGTATACTAATCATTCAGGTACCATATTTTCTTTTCCATTCCCATAAATTCTTTTTGAAAATCAAAAAGGGGGAGAAGGAAAAAGAACAACTCAGAAGGGGAGAAAAAAAAATTTAAATGGAGAAGGAAAATTTTCTAAGTGATGATATCCTTAAAGTAAGGGGGAGTTTCTCATTACGAAGTTTTTCATTCCCATGATAATTAAAACTCCACTCCAAAAATTCAGAATACAAACCTTAGAGTTTCAATGCCTAAGGGGGAGTTAGTTGTATTCATCATCATTCATGAACAAAGGGAGATATGTTTTAATTTCAAAGTCTAATGAAATTTCTCAAACCCTTATATTCTTTTTCGAAAGGTTTGTGATTTCCAAAAAGGGGGAGATTTTTGAGTCAATAAGGTTCTCCTTATGACTTTTTCATTCCTTCTTGTTTTGAAAATCAAAAACACCTTATACTTAAGAAAATCTATATTTTACTTATATAAGGAAAATTTCCTTCTTTAAAGAGATTTACCCTAACCTAGATTTCCTTACACATTTCAATATTTTTCTTAAATGTAAAAATCAGATTCCTATCGAAACCTTAGAATCATATAATGATTAGATATGAATCATTCTATTTTAGGATCCAAATTCAGGATACGAACTCTAATAAAGTTCCACTCTAAATTCTGGATACGAACTCTGATAAAGTTCCATTCTGAATTCTGAATGCGAACTCTAACAAAGTTCAAATCTGAATTTTGGACTCCGAACTTTTATTAGTTCAACTCCCAACTTTTATTTGTTCGACTCCGAACTTTTATTAGTTTGACTCCAAACATTTATTAGTTCGACTCCGAACTTTTAACTATTTCGACTCCGAACTTTTATGAGTTCGACTCCAAACTTTTACAAGTTCTACTCTGAACTATATAAGTTCAGATTCTGAACTCTGGTTAAACCAAACTCCAAATTTCCTTAGAAATTCAGACTCCAGACTTCTATAGAATTCAGATTCTGAATTTCTATAAAATAGAATCCAAATATCCTTTTATTATAGACTCTGAATTCCATTTTGGTTAGAATCCTAACTTTAGTTGCTTACATTTTGAACTTCAGTATTGCTTATGCTTACACATGTTTTATTATAAAACGATTTCATCCATTCTGTTTATAACTAACTGTTGGTTGAGTGACATGTGTACAGGTCCCTCCGAATTTTAAGGAGAAATATGACTATTGGAGGAGGGAGCTGACCTTTGGAGCATCTCTTATAAATAGGAGATCATTTGAAAAGAAGCAACAACTTTGACACAAAACATTGACATCAGTGCTTACATGTTGTTGAAGTGATTTCTAAAGAGAGAGGATCTTATCAACTCTCAAGCTTTGTGCAGAAAGTTTGAACAGCTTGTTCAAACTTTTCCTTGTGCAGATTGCTTCGTATGACTATGATTGTTGGTGATTACAATCGAGGGCTTCTGGGGATAGGAAGATAGAGGTTCCAACTACCTTGAAGTTGAGGGCTTACGGGGATAGCAAGACAGGGATTCTGATCTTCGTATCGAGGGCTTACCCTAGTGTGGGTAAGACAGACTTGCTTGAAAGTATAAATCAAGGGACCTTTATTCAAGGTTGTTGGATACCCTTCTCTTTGGGTAAAAAGAATCATTGTTTTTTACTTGTAGTTTTACTATTTCGTTTTCTGCTTCTTTGTGTATTGTGAGGAAAGTATAACCTTCTTATATTTATTTACACTTGTACTCTGAATCATTTAGATTATATACGCTTTAAGGTAGAATCTCATTTTTTAAACATTGGTTAGGTTTCAATTTCTGAAACCATATTTTCAGAACCAGTTTCATTTGGTTTTAGAGGTGTTGTTAATTTTCTTAGTTTAACTTTGTTAAACTTAGATCTTTCCTTGTTTAAGGAAATTTTTAAAGTGTACAATTAACCCCCCTCTTGTATATTGAGAATCTATATCATTATTTTAACCCTAGATTTGGAGTTTTAGAGGAGTCTCCTCATCATCCTAGAGGTTCTAGAGGCCCCTATCCTCATAGAAAAATCAATAATGAAGAAGGAGTTCCACCCGAGCTTCCTCCTTCTCTCGATGTTGGGCTAAACGGTGGGCAATCATTGTGAGGGATCTACACATATTGTAAAGGGATTTATTAAACTTTTAATACTACTGGATTGATGTATTTTTCAATTGAAAACATTACATTTATAATTATATTACTGTGATTCATGGTTTAATGCTATGTTTGATTGAATTGAAAGGAATGATGTTTACTTTTAACTGATCAGTGTGAAGTCTTGATTGTGTGACTTGTGTTGTTCAGATTAGACAGCATATGTATCCTTTTCTTCCCCAATTATTTGATATTTTAATTTTATTTGGAATTTATTAAACCATACATGAGATCTGGACCTTGGCTATATGATTTTTATGTCAAGATTTGGATCAACGTGCTTTGATATAAAAGTTGGAAAGTAATCAGGATTCTGATTAATTTCAACCAAAGACTTACATCAAACCATAATTTAAAACCTAGAACAATGAACATTAAATGTGTGTGGTGAACTCACAAAAAACCATTTTTATCATATTTTTCGAAATCGAATTGGTTTTTCAACTACTAAACTCTATAAATTAAGTCATTTTATTTTAAAAATGTTTTCAAAACCACCCTCAATTTTAGTCCTTTTTATTAAATGTATGAACTCTAAAACTATCAAAACTCCTTGAGAGATGACCTGTGGTTTTACTTGTATTATAAATAAAACTTAAAATCCTAATCAATTTGACATTTAATGAAAATGTGGTCAAATTTGGGGACATTTTCGATGAGTGATTTGGTTTTTAGTGCATGTTTTTTATAATAATTGTGTAAATGTTGTGAATATTTATTTATTGAATCTTATACCTTTACCTATATTTTTGTGTTATAATCTATATGTTTTTTATATTTCGTGCATTATTCATTCTTCTCCTGGAGATTTTCATCCTTTTGAACCCAAACTGGAAAGGATCCTATGTCAACGACACCAGGACACAAAAGATAGACCTTTAAAAGAGGACACACCATTCAAGAATTTTATAAAACCCTCTTCTTATGAAACCAAATTAGAAACTAAACTTAAAATGCATAATATGGAAGAAAATAATAGGAAATTAAAATAACAAACTTCTCTATATCCATCCAATTTACATTCGATTATAAGGAGAGGCACTAAATTTTGAACTAAAATCTGGTCTAATTCACTTATTACCAATATTTCATAGACTTGCTAGAGAAGAACCACATAAGTATTTAAAATAATATCATATTGTGTGTTCTAAAATAAAATATAATAATGTAGATTAAGAAATAGTTAGGATTAGGTCTTTCTGTTTTTCATTAAAAGATACAACAAAAGATTATCTTCATTATGTTAATTCACCAATTAGAGGATGGGCGGACATGATGCACTTTTTTCTTGAAAAATATTTCCCATCCTCTCACACTGCAACAATAAGGATTGAAATTTGTGGGATAATATAATCACAATTGGAAACACTTCATAAATACTGGGAAATATTTAAAAAAAATTCACGTTTCACACACCACCATATAAGTTATCAACATTTAATTCAGTATTTTGATGAAGGTCTAATTCCTATTGATCAAAATATGATTGATGCTACTGCAGGTGGTGCATTAGTAGATAAGACCTCAATTACTATAAGAATACTGATTAAGAACATGTCATAAAACACTCAAAAAAAATTTTGAGTTCTATTTGACCCATTCTAGGTGTCAATGTGGTGTAATGTACTGAGTTTGAGAATAAGGTGGAGACAAATTTTGAAGATGTAAGTACCCTTCTTCGAAAACATGCTCTTTCCAAAGGGAAATCCCAATATCCTCCTCCTATCCAATGTAGTATATGGTCTTCTAACACCCACTATTCTGACTAATTCTCCCAAATGAGAGAAACTTATGAGAGTTTGGAAGAAATATTTCGGGGATGCCCCTATAAACAACCCTTTAGGCATGAACCTTACTATACATCCAACCCAGGGTGGAAAGAAAACCAAGCCTATAGGCAAGTGGGTATTCAAACCAAACTAAAAAACCATGGAACCAGTCATGGAAGAGTATTCATACACCACCACCCAGAAATCCCCAACCACAACAAAGGCCTTTCCAACAATCCCCTCCAAAAGCTGAGACTAGCCAAGAAAACATGATGAAACAAATGGCTTCCAACAATCTTCAATTCCAGCAAACCACTCAAGCATACATACATGACCTAAAAACCAAATTAGACCAACTATCCAACTTAGTGGGGGAAATCCAAATCCATGGGTTGGGTAAACTACCTTCGCAACCAATATTAAATCCTAGGGATAAGGGAAATGTCATTGTCATTGTAACACCCCAAGCTTCCACGATATGCTTCTCTTTCAATAATGCAATAGCTTGCATTGTACGCAAGTTCGAGATTCTAACACACCGCGACTAATCAAAATAGCCATCATGAATAGTAATACCCACTTTTTCAAATTATATATATTTTATATTTCAAAATGAACTTCATTTTTGGATTCAGAATGTCGAAATTAGCCTATGTTTAATTTTTTGTAATTTTCTGAGAACATCCAAATTTTTATGAATAGTGAGAAATACTTAAAACAACTTTTTTAATCAAAATAATTTATAGTGATAAGTTATACTATTTATTGGTTTTTAAGTATAATTATAATTTATTTTTATGATTTTATCCAATGGTGTTCATTAGAATGAATTTCACTTTGAAATTGGACATAAACAATTCTCAATCTTTTGATGTATATTGTTTCTTAAAAACACGTTATTTGTTGTGACAGTGGGAATTAATTATAAAATTAATTAATTCAACTTATATTTTTGGAATTTCATAAAATAGACATCATTTTTGAATTCGGAATATCAATTATAGCTTAGGGTGAAATTTTGGCATTGTTCTGAAAAACTTCAATTTTTGATGAATAGTGAAACCACTAAGTGGTAGTTAAATAACTGATTTTTCGTTTAAATGGAATATTACCACTTATCTGATTTGATTTTAAAAAATCCGACATACATGGTTGTCATTAAGAAGTAAAATGTGGTTCAATGGGATTAAAATAATTTTTTTGTGAATAGTTACTTTTAAGTTTAATTAATCGCGATTAAAGGTAATTAGTGAAATGTAAGGTAAAAATGGTATTATAAAATTAAGAAATGACCTTTACACTTGTCCTAACTCTATTTGATGAGTCATCTCCGACAAATAAAATCCATAGGTCAACTTGGGGACCCCATGGAGCCACTTTGGTAGGAAAATGACATTAAAAACTTTTTATTTAATGTTAAAATAAAAATGTCACAAACAAGAGTTGTTTTACTAAAACAATTATTAAATGGGGTTATACAAGTCATATTTTTGACTATAAATATTAATTAGAAATATAAAGAGATTTACTACACCATGATTGTTTTTTTATAATTTTTATACATTAAATAAATTAAATTAATTACGACACCATGATGATGCAGTGATTACCTCATTAATTAACGATTTAAATAAAATGAAAAGATAATGTAAAATTCAAGACATAAACTTGTCAAAAACCTATTTTATGAGTATATTTCGAACCCTTATCACCTTATCCTCGAATTATATAAGTGTGGACCTTTAGAATCCGAAAAGCATTGTATAATAAAGTAACAATTTATTACATTCCAAGAGTGCCCCTTCTCTCCTCTTATAAAAGGCCCCCACCACTACCACCTTAATCAAACCTTCAAAGCCTTTTGGATCGGCCAAAATCTACCCAAATACTCTCCCAACTTCCCTATATTACTCCTAGAAGCCTCACTTTGGGAAGAATTCTTCCCGAGGAATTCTTTGGCTCAAATCAAAAGAGTTACCCGATTTTAAAGTAATGTCTTCTCTAATGTTGTTTTGTTTTATTTTGCTTGTCCAACCCCTTAAACTCTTTTTATTCCTTTCTTTTGTAACAACACCAGTATCTAAAATATACTAGGATGTTGTTATGATAAGGATTTGTTTTACACTTACACACACCTTCATCTAATGGTTAAAGAATATACTGTTTTTGTGGGTGGCGAAATACTGCCTCACGAAACGATGATTGCTCAATATTCTTTTAACACCTCTAATGGTGGCCATTTTGATGACACTATTTTCATATATGATATATATATTATGTTTATGTTTTCCTTATGCTTCTGTATTTCTCATTTTTGGCATACTTTATGATTTCCATTATGGGTAAATGCGATAATTGCATTTTAGGAAATGCGGACTACCGCCCCCTCAAAGTGATTTGAATCGTTAATGCCATATGTGGGATGTATAAAGATGGATTAAATGGTATTATACATTATATTATACTGTAATTATATTATACCTTTATATAATTATAACTTCATTCCATTAAATACTAAATAGAAATGAAAGTAGCGTTCATGCGTACGTACGACTTACCGTCTCCATGAACGGTGCATTTCATTTCTTACCACTAAATGTTATGTAATATTATAAATGCATGTATACACTAGATATATAAGTTATATATGATATCTACATCATGAATATAATTCTGGATATAATGGATATTTCACCACATGAACAACTTTTAATTATAAGAAGTATATTTTTGACTCAAGTACCAAAGATCGACAAAACGACTGTTATTAACATAAATAATTACATAATGTTCATAACATGGTAATAAGTGATATAAAAGAAATAATGAACATGAAAAATGTTATTATGAAAATAGAAATTAACTCTAGTTTATTATTCAAGAGATTAAAGAATTATCGAGTCAATTCGGACACGAGGTAAGGGAACTTCTTAACCCAATTTCCATTCTTTGGGTTAATCTCCTACATTCATATTATTTCATGATATTATTATGTCCTATATTGTATTTGTACTGTATTTATGTATACTTATAGTTAATACAAACAATAGACCTATTTTATTTAAAAAAATGATCTTTGTAAAGGACTTTGTCTCAATCTCCTTTCATTGAGGCATATTTGGTTTTATACACAACTTTCCTTTATACGGTGTATAAACCCTTTGACTTTTACATTTATTCAAAGGGAATCTTTTTATACGAAGTGTTTTACTAAACGACAAAAAGGAATGTTTTTCTTATCGCACGTATGTGGCAACAATGATTTCTCTGCCACCATGGCCATTATTTGGGTTTCGGCTTCCTCTACAAGCCATAACTTTTTTTTAAATGAAAAATAAATATCAAGTTTTAATTTTCTTTTATTTTTGTATTGAAAATTGTTTTGAAAGTCTTTTTATTATATCAATGTGTTGTATTTATATCTTGTGATTGAAATATGGAAATATTATGTTTCCTTTATGCATATTTTGTGTGATACGATTATGTTATGTTTTATGATATGTTTAAACCTATTCATATGAGGAATGCATTGGACTTAGTAAGTGATGGGTGGAGACCGCTATAGCTCCTTGATGCATCATCAGGTCTCATGAGACAAACTAGTGTCTTGGAATGAGGCCTTGACAAAATCTTATTTGTGGTCTTGGGATGAGGCCTTAGCTACGTGGTTATGATAGTCTGGAATTATGCATTGCATCATTATGAAAGTGGTCATTGATATTGCATGTGATTATTCGACCAGTAGAATATCCATGTGAAGAAGTAAATGGCATTATCTCATTTTACTTTTTCTATATTATGTTGAAATTCAAGTTTAAAAGGCTTTTGTTTTAGTTATACATTGCCTTAAATGTTTAGGTTTATTGATAAAAGCTTCCGCTATATTGTTATCCTTACTGAGCATCTGAGCTCACCACTTTCAATGTTTTAATTTTTCCAGGATGTGAAAAAGTATTTTATGAATGACCTGTAGGGATAATATGAAGGTATATGAAGAAAATATGTTGTTGTAGTTTTGTTTTACTTTATGATGTAATGTAAAACTTATGAATGCATCTAGTGTTTCAAGGCTACTAAACTAATCGGTCTTTCGAGACTTGATCTTTCTGATCATGCCAATGTTATGAAGTAATGCACCGACTCTGGGTAGCTGGGGTCGGGGCGTTACAGTTGGTATCAGAGGTAGTTTAGTACTAACCTTGGAAGCTAGATTTAGATAAAATCTGATTTGAGCGCATAGCCCGAAGATAGACTTTCAGGATTATTATAGAAGAACTTCCTATAATTTTGGTATTATAGAGATTTTGTGAGTTTTCCGAGAAATACATCCCTGTCTGGATACGAGCAGGTAGAGGCGGCTCTGGCACATATGTATCTAGGGGTAAAACCTGAAAACACCGCTTTGAGCTAGACTCGAACGGGAACTGGTGCACGACAACGGGCCTTGCTGCACTCTTGGTTACGATACTCTCGGGGGATATGCTTAGGATAATTCTCGTTTTCTTTACAAACCACTATGAAGGGTTACGAGTATATACTTCCTCAAAGAAAATTGTTTTATGGATTATATCCATAAACCGTTCAATTTACATTAAGTATTTTACAAATTTGGAATTATTCATTTCAATTCATAAACTAACCTAGTTTATGCCATTGTATAGAAATGGTGCCCAGTGGAAGGAATGTGAACTCCAGCAATACGTATGATCCAAAGCGTAAGAAGGATCATATCTTTCATGGTATTAAGCCAATATTTAGAAGGGAAATAATCTCCCATGTGTTCTCAACATATGAAGAAATAGTATCATGTGTTAATAAGATAATTAAATAATTCTCTGAGTCTTATGGCTTTGAAGGGAAGAAAGAGAAGAAAAGGATAGAAGAGAGAATGATGGAAAAAGGGACGTGGGAAAAGAAGAATTTACCAATATGTGATAACTGTGGGAAGAAACACCTTGGAACTTTCCTGAAGGGAATGAGAGTTTGTTATAAGTGTGGTGAAAAAGGACACCAAGTGCGTGACTGCAAGGGTAAGAAAAAGGTTTCAAATGTACAATGCTTCATCTGCATGGAGTGGGGACACTACGCAAACCAATGTACAAATCATCAGAGTGTGCCCTAAATGATGTTATTGGATAATAATCAAGTTATGATACTACCACAGATGAGGAGGAATTATTAGAGTTCTTATGTTGTTATTAACGAATTTTGCAATTTGAGTGATGTATCAATGATGTACTGGTTATAATAATTATGGAGTATATAAGGATTGTATTTCAGTACTATTTCATCAAGGACTTGAGATTGTGTGGAACCAAGAAAAGTGACTCCACAGTAGGTTAATTTTTTGGAAAATATATGGTTGAGAGAAAGATAAACCATAATATGGTTCTGATACAGAGATAGTGATTTTGGAATAAGACATGATTGATTTGGATAAATTATATTGGATATTCTTAACTTCATTGAAACTGATTGATGATTTGTATACATTTTTTGATAGAAGGAGTATATCTAGTATTCTATAAGGAATAAGGGATCATGGTAATTCAGGATGTTGCAGTGTTTTAAAAGAATACATGATGAAGGTGTTCACATGTTGTTACACGGAAAAAAAGGGGATCTTCATTATGTTTACCTTCCTCATAAAATTTGGACTGTGAGTTGGACCGAAGTATTTTGGATAACTATAAAGGATGGAATGGATTAAGTTGAACCTTAAATAGTAATGTTTAAGGTTAAAACATTTCTGAATATTATTTTTGGAATATTATAATAGTTTTAGAAAAAGGACAACCTTTAGGTTGGGTGATAACCCGTCGCTTCGGACAAAGCTGCAGGAATCGAACCAACAACCATGTTGCGACATGCCTTTATGACCTACCACTAGCCTACATGAAGTCCCTGGTTATTAAAAAATAGTTTTCGTAATCTAAATGGTATGTGTTAATATTTTGAACCTTGAACGATTAGGATGAATATAATATTTTTGAGTGAAAGATAAGTTTGTGGTAGAAATTAGTTGAAGGTTGAAACTCTACTTGTCAAGGATAAATGTATATATAAACCTATATCTTATTCTATGAATAAATTAATTCTTAAACTTTAGTAAAGGGATATTAAAACAAAAAAATGTGTCATCCTAATACCTTATGTCTTGTTGAACTGATGATATTTTAAATCAACATAGATTGAAGGCTTTGAGGCCCTCAATTTGACACTTGTTTGTGATTAATGACCTCAATCACTCCCTGCAAATATTTACATTTTTCCTCCAATTATTTGTCTCTAATTTCCACCAATGTTCTCCTAATCGAGATCATAATTTGGTGGTGACTTTTTCATTTCCCTTTCCCTCTTATTAAGGCTAAATTTTATTAACCTTATTTCCGATGTGGGTTTTCCACAAAGGTATTTTCTATTTTTAACCTTTTATTTTCAAAGAAAATTTTCAAATTGCAAGGATGCAATTTATTGAAGGAGAAGAGAATGTAACACCCCGAGCTTCCACGATACGCTTCTCTTTCAATAATGCAATAGCTTTCATTGTACGCAAGTTTGAGATTCTAACACACCGCGACTAATCAAAATAGCCATTATGAATAGTAATACCCACTTTTTGAAAATATATATATTTTATATTTCAAAATGGACTTCATTTTTGGATTCGAAATGTCGAAATTAGCCTATGTTGACTTTTTTGTAATTTCCTGAGAACTTCCAAATTTTTATGAATAGTGAAAAATACTTAAAACAACTTTTTTAATCAAAATAATTTATAGTCATAAGTTATACTATTGAGTGGTTTTAAAGTATAATTAGAATATATTTTTACCATTTTATCCAATGGTGTTCATTAGAATTAATTTCACTTTGAAATTGTACATAAACAATTGTCAATCTTTTGATATATATTATTTCTTAAAAACACGCTATTTGTTGTGACAGCGGGAATTAAATATAAAATTAATTAATGAAACTTATATGTTTGGAATTTTATAAAATAGAAATAATTTTTGAATTCGGAATTTCAATTATAGCTTAGGGTGAAATTTTGGCATTGTTCTGAAAAACTTCAATTTTTAATGAATAGTGAAACCACTAAGTGGTAGTTAAATAACTGATTTTTCGTTTAAATGAAATATTATCACTTCTGTGATTTTATTTTCAAAAATCCAACATAAATGGTTGTCATTAGGAAGTAAAATGTGGTTCAATGGGATTAAAATAATTTTTTTGGTGAATAGTAACTTTTATGTTTAATTAATCACGATTAAAGGTAATTAGTGAAATTTAAGGTAAAAATGATATTATAAAAATATTAAATGACCTTTACACTTGTCCTACCTCTATTTTATGAGTCATGGCCGACCAAGACAATCCATGTGTCAACTTGGGGACCCCATGGAGCCACTTTGGTAGGAAAACGACATTAAAAACTTTTTATTTAATGTTAAAATAAAAATGTCAAAAACAAGAGTTGTTTTACTAATCCAATTATTAAATGGGGTTATACAAGTAATATTTTTTACTATAAATATTCATTAGAAAGATAAAGAGAGTTACTACATCACGATATTTTTTTTTTAATTTTTAGACATTAAATAAATTAAATTATTTATGACACCATGATGATGGAGTGATTACCTCAATAATTAATGATTTAAATAAAATGAAAAGATAATGTAAAATCCAAGACATACACTTGTCCAAAACCTATTGGATGAGTATATTTCGAACCCTTATCACCTTATACTCTAATTATATAAGTGTGGGACCTTTAGAATCCGAAAATCATTGTATAATAAAGTAACATTTTATTACTTTCCAAGAGTGCCCCTTCTCTCCTCTTATAAAAGGCCCCCACCACTACCACCTTAATCACACCTTCAAAGCCTTTTGGCTCGGCCAAACTCTGCCCAAATACTCTCCCAACTTCCCTATCTTACTTTTAGAAGCCTCACTTTGGGCAGAATTCTTCCCAAGGAAGCCTTTGGCTCAAATCAAAAGAGTTACCTGATTTTAAGGTAATGTCTTCTCTAATGTTGTTTTGTTTTATTTTGCTTCTCCAACCCCTTAACTCTTTTTATTACTTTATTTTGTAACAACACCAGTATCTAAAATATACTAGGATGTTTTTATGATAATTATTTGGTTTACACTTACACACACCTTCGTCTAATTGTTAAAGAACATACTGTTTCTGTGGGTGGCGAAATACTGCCTCACGAAATGATGATTGTTCAATATTCTTTTAACACCTCTAATGGTGGCCATTTTGATGACACTATTTTCATATATGATATATATATTATGTTTATGTTTTCCTTATGCTTCTGTATTTCTCATTTTTGGAATACTTTATTATTTCCATTATGGGTAAACGCGATAATTTCATTTTAGGAAGTGTGGACTACCGCCCCCTCAAAGTTATTTGAATCGTTAATGCCATATGTGGGATGTATAAAGGATGGAGTAAATGGTATTATACATTATATTATACTGGAATTATATTATACCTTTATATAATTATAACTTCATTCCATTAAATATAAAATAGAAATGAAAGTAGCGTTCATGCGTACGTACGGCTTACCGTCTCCATGAACGGTGCATTTCATTTCTTACCACTAAATGTTATATAATATTATAAATGAATGTATACACAAGATATATACTTTATATATGATATCTACATCATGAATATAATTCTGGATATAATGGATATTTCACCACATTAACAACTTGTAATTATAAGAAGTATATTTTTGACTAAAGTACCAAAGATCGACAAAACGACTGTTATTAACATAAATAATTACATAATGTTCATAACATGGTAATAAGTAATATAAAAGAAATAATGAACATGAAAAAGGTTCTTAAGAAAATATAAATTAACTGTAGTTTATTATTCAGGAGATTAAAGAATGATCGAGTCAAGTCGGACACGAGGTAAGGGAACTTCTTAACCCAATTTCCATTCTTTGGGTTAATATCCTACTTTCAAATTATTTCATGATATTATTATGTCATATCTTGTATTTGTACTGTATTTATGTATACTTATAGTGAATACACACAATAGATCTATTTTATTTTAAAAAAATGATATCTTTAAAGGACTTTGTCTTAATCTCCTTTCATTGAGCCATATTTGGTTTTATACACAACTTTACTTTATACGGTGTATAAATCCCTTTGAATTTTACGTTTATTCAAAAGGAATCTTTTTATATGAAGTGTTTTACTAAACTACAAAAAGGAATGTTTTTCTTGTCGTACGTATGTGGCGACAACGACTTCTCCACTGCCATGGCCATTATTTGGGTTTTGGCTTCCTCTACAAGACATAACTTTTTTTTAAATGAAAAATAAATATCACGTTTTAATTTTCTTTTATTTTGGTATTGAAAATGGTTTTGAAAGTCTTTTTATTATATCAATGTGTTGTATTTATATCTTGTGATTAAAATATGGAAATGTTATGTTTCCTTTATGCATATTTTATGTGATACGATTATGTTATGGTTTATGATATGTTTAAACCTATTCATATGAGGAATGCATTGGACTTTATAAGTGATGGGTGGAGCCCGATATAGCTCCTCGATGCATTGGCAGGTCTCATGAGAAAAACTAGTGTCTTAGCCCGAGGCCTTGACAAAATATTATTTGTGGTCATGGCACGAGGCCTTGGAGACGTGGTTATGAGAGTCTGACGTTATGCATTCCATCATTATGAAAGTGGTTATTGATATTGCATGTGATTATTCGACCAGTAGAATATCCATGTGAAGAAGTAAATGGAATTATCTCATTTTACTTTTTCCATATTATGTTGAAATTCCAGTTTAAAAGGCTTTTGTTTTAGTTATACATTGCCTTAAATATTTATGTTTATTGATTAAAGATTCCGCTATATTGTTATCCTTACTAAGCATCTGAGCTCACCCCTTTCAATGTTTTAATTTTTCCAGGATGTGAAGAAGTATTTTATGAATGACCTTCAGGGATAGTATTAAGGGATATGAAAACAATATGTTTTTGTAGTTTTGTTTTAATTTATGATGTAATGTAAAACTTATGAATGTATCTAGTGTTTCAAGGCTACTAAACTAATCGGTCTTTCGAGACTTGGTCTTTGTGATCATGCCAATGTTACGAAGTAATGCACTGACTCTGGGTAGCTGGGGTCGGGGCGTTACAGTCGTCAACCATAGGAGTGAAACTCAACTTAAAATACAAATGACCCCTCTAGTCATCCATTAATAAGGAAAACACAATCCTAATAATTGAAAATGTTCCGAATGTTGAAAATAAATTATCACGAGATAAACCCTTCAAAAGGAAAGAATGTGTCTATTGATAAGTCACCTAGACCATCTATTCCAAATCCATTTCCCTAAAGGGACGCCCAACCAAGAAAACATAAATAAATAGAATTTGATAAATAAATCATGGAAATGTTGAAAAAAGTTCAGGTTAACATCCCCTTTATTGATAAAGTGAAGAAAATTCCATGATATACCATGTTTCTGAAAGATATTTGTACACACTGAATGTTAATTTATGGAGAAGAAAAGGTGATCTTGGGGAGTAACATATCAACATTGATAGAGACATCACTTCACACCAAATGAAACGATCCTGGAAAATTCTCAATTCCATAAACCATAGAGGGGTATTCTTTTTTAAATGCTATGCATGATTTAGGATCCTCTATAAATGTGATGCCTCAATCCATTTACACTACATTGAAGGTAGGATAATTTAATCCCATGGGAATTTTTTTCAACTAAAAAAGTGAAGTACCACACACCCCTCTATTGTGTTATAGGATGTTCTTTTGAGGGTGAAATTTTTAATTTTCCATGCTCATTTTTATGTGCTAAAAATGGTGGATGATAGAATGAATAGAAATTCACTAATTATATTGGGGAGACCTTTATTGAAAACCACAAAACCATAATTAATGTCCATAATGGTACATTATCTATGTATTTTGGTGGTGACATTTCCCACTTCAAAATCCATGATGCCATGAAGCACCCCTCCAAAGAACCTTACACTCTCCCTCTCAATTAAATTGACATACTCCCTTCCCCTGTAAAAACATCTTTTCCTTCCCTGGATTCCCTTTCTGAGTTTTCATAATTAAATGAAGTTCTAGGTAATGAGTCATGCATTGATTAGTATATTGGTTTAGAAAAATTTAATGCATGTTTCTTAATTTATGATTTCCTGAACACTGAGGATCACATTACCATCGATGATACTGCTAAGATTGTAAAATCTTGTTCCACATCTGAGGATGTCACCATTGAGTAGTTATATGAGATCATTGACCTCTCACTCACACACACACTCCAATAAATCAAAAATACACTTGAAATGGAACTAAAATAATGCCTCAAGATAGTATTCATATATTGAGAATAGAAACAAGATTCCTTTCATCGTTATGTCTTCACTACCTCATGGGCATGAATTGTGACTTCTTGAACTTTTTAGGGAGTATAAACATGATTTTGTATGGGCACTTAATTAAATTACTTGGATTAGACCATCAATTTTCACACATCATATATTGTTAAATGATGATACTAAACTAGTGAGGCAGTCACAATGTTGACTAAACCCAAACCACCTAGATGTTGTTAAAAAAGATGTAACAAAATTATTGGCTAGTAGAATAATTTACCCTATCTCTAATAGCCAATGTGTCAGTCCAGTCCAAGTGGTTCATAAATAATTGGCCTTGTAGTAATTAAAAATTAAAACAATAAATTGGTTCCAACTCGTGTGCAGAATAGTTGGTGTGTCTGTATAAACTATCACCGACTAAACCATCACACTAGTAATGACCATTTACCAATGCCATTCATTGGCAATATACAAGAGAGGATAGCTATAAAGTCCCATTATTATTTTCTTGATGGGTATTTTGGATACTTTTAGATCCATATTGCCCATAAGAATCAAGAAAAGACAATCTTTACTTGCCTCTTCAGTACATTTTCATATTGGAGGATGCCATTTGGTCTGTGCAATGCTCTAGGTACTTTCCAGCGATGCATGGTTAGTATTTTGTAAGGTTACATGGAGAATTTAATTGAAGTATTCAAGGATGATTTCACTATTTATGCCTCCTCTTTTGATGAATTTTTGAGTTATCATGGTTTATTCCTACATCGCTGTATTGAAAATAATCTCATATTAAATTTATGAAATATGCCATTTCAGGGTGCGAAAAGGTATAGTTATGGGAAATGTAATTTTTTGGGATTGTATCCAAGTAAATAAATAAAAATTGGATGTCATTTCTTCACTACCATTCCCCAAAAATGATCAGGATATACAACCTTTCATAGTTCATGTTATATTTTACCACCATTTGATTTGTGAAATTTGTAAGATTGAACTCCCCCTCTCCCAATTTATCCAAAATGAAAAAGAATTTGTTTTTTATGATGAATGTGAGGAAGCTTTTAGTAAATTGAAATGGATTCTCACGTCACCCCCAATAATCCAACCACCTCTGTGGGATTTACCATTTTAGTTCATGTGTGATGCCTCTAACTATTCAGTTGGGGAAGTCTTATCACAATGGGTGGATCAAGATATACATGTCATTTCCAATTCCTTACATACATTAGACCTTGACTAGAAAACTACACCACCACTAAAAACGAATTTCTTGTAATTGTATTTTCCTTGGATAAATTTAGGTCATACCTTATAGGGTCCAAAGTTATTGTGTTCTCAGACCATGTAGCCCTCTAGTATCTACTTAAGAAACCGGAATTCAAACCACATCTCATTCACTGGATGATACTCCTTCATGATTTCAATATATAAATTAGAGATAAAAAAGGAGCATAAAATTTTGTGGCTGACCATATCAGTAGGATCCACCAATCCTTGGACATTGACTCACCCCCTATATTCCCATAAATGATATGTTTCCTCATGACCAACTGTACTGAGTGCAATATGTTATTCCTTAGTTTGCTAAAATTGTAAATTATTTGGTAGTGTCTTTCTTTCCTACTGATTTCATGAAAAACTAGGTTGAACATCTAAAAAATGGGTCTCATTGGTACATTTGGGGTGACCCCTACCTTGGTCGCACAAGTAGTGATCGCGTCCTTAGACTTTGTGTTCCCGATAGTGAGTTTCATTCTGTCTATAGGTTCTTACACACTCTTTCTTGTAGGGGCCACTTTGGTCCCCAATGGACTGCTCATAAGATCCTCGATTCTAGACTCCTTTGGCCAACATTGTTCTAGGATGCCCACAACTTCTGTAAATATTGTCCCTGTTGTCAAAGAATGTTCAATGTCTCTAAAAGAAATTAAATTCCACAACAAACCTTACTCTTCCAAGAAATTTTTGATATTTGGGGCATTGACTTTATGGGACCATTCATTAATTCATTTGGGAACCTTTACATTCCTTTGGAATTGGATTATGTTTCAAAATGGCTAAAGGCATGCACCATAAGGACTGATGATTCCAAGACTGTTATGGAATTTTTGAGAACCCAAATATTTTGTAGGTTAATATTACCAAGGTTCTTCATCAGTGATCAGGGTTCTAATTTGTACAACCGAACAATGAAATCTGCTTTGTCTTTGTATGGGTTCGGACATTGAGTTTCTACTTCTTATCACCCACAAACAAATGGTCAAGACAAGGTGTCAAATAGAGAGGTAAAACAAATTATTTAAATAATGGTTCAACCTAACATAAAATATTGGAGTCTTAAACTCAATGAATCATTATGGGCTTATCATACTACCTTTAAAACTCCCATCAGAATTTCACTATATCGGCTTGTTTTTAGAAAAAGTCGTAACCTCCCTGTTGAGATTGAGCACCATGCCTACTGGGCTATTAAACAATTCTATTATAATATTTCTGGTGTAGGTGTTAAAATAAAGTTTCATATTCAAGATATTGAGGAAATTCATAGATATTCATATGATAACTCCAAGATTTATAAGGAGAGAACCTAGGATTCCCATGACTACATCATCCTTAATTATCTGTTTCACATTGGGAATAAGGTCCTCCTCTACAATTCAAGGTTTAAGTTGAATGCCGGTAAGCTTTGTTCCCACTAGTTTGGACCATACACTAATAATAATTTCTCTTCATTTGGTGTTATTCATGTTCAAAATGAAGAAACCAAGAAAACCTTCACTGTCAATGGGAAACAACTAAATCACTTCCACAAATCCATTCTGGAGTCCCTCATGAATGAACTCCAGGTTCATGAATCAATCTATGAATGACACTCACTAGGTTTTATCCTCACTTCCCACATTCTGTTTTATTCTAGTGAGGAAAATGAATCCTCTAATTTTGGGGAATGGGTACATTCCAAGGTTAGTTAGGAATTTTCATCATATTGTTTATTTTTCTATTTTTCTTGTTGAATAGTATTGTCACTCCCCCTATATTTTTTCCCCTCACATTTTTTTCAGAATGTTAATTTTTGATTCTCAATTTCTCAAGGAGAATGATTCCTATTTAATCATGGATGTTATTGAAAATACATGAGGAATTTCCCTATTTCATGTTGTTTAAACATTTTAAAAAAAATTATTTCAATGAGGAAATGTGTGTTTTAGAATGATTTTAACATTATTGTGTGACTTTATCTTGAAAATTGGTCCTTTTTTATGATATAAATATATTTATCATTTTTAATCCATTGGGAAGAATGGTACCCTTTGTTTGAGTAATTTTTGGGAAAATTGTGACACTTAATTTCTCCAAAATAAATCACCCAACCATGAAGTGTGAATACTTCATACTTAATATAAGGTAAATATAAGTTGGATTAATGTTTCTCTACCCAAAATTATTTTTCCATATGTTTATTCCTTATCTGCTCTTTTTCATTATTGTTCCAGATTGACCAATTCATTTGTACCTATTATCCGACTGGTATACGCCCTAAAAAATATGTTGTGTCTTGGGAAGGTCAAAACCACTCTTCCTTGACCTTTGATCTTGTTAGAAATATTACAATTAGTGTCATGAGGAGGTGAAAAATGGGTTAAGATAAGATTGAGATATTTATTCCAAGTTCAACGTAAAAAAACAAAAAAAAATTAAATAATGGGAGGGATTAAATGTGAAAGATATGGGGATATCTAGGGTAGGATAATTTGGTTTGACTTCTGTGAATGATTAATTGAGTGTGTCTTGAAATTTGATTGCAAAGGATGTAGGACAGGTCTGTTGGACATAATCTTTTAAGCATAAAATTATTAAAGTAACCTATATTTACTATATAGAAAGTGGGAAGGATAACATGAAATGGTTTTCACACACACACTTGGGGAAATAGTGTCATGGTTATCTATTGAATTATTTTCTCATATTGGTATGATGCATCTCTTCTAATTTCGATCTGACATAATTTATGAGATATCATTCTCCATGATCACTAAGAATAAATCCTCAGTGTGATTTTTTCTTTGATCACACTTATATAATTGATTAAATTTTCATTAAATGTTAAATATTTATTATGTTGTGAATATCTCCATGCATACTTTCTGGAAGTTTTACTTCTCTTGGGACTGAAAATTTTTAGGTGTGGGGGTGTGATCATGTAGCGATTCAATGTTTCATTTTTACACTTACACCACTGTGCTAAACTAGATTTGTATTAAAATTTATAAATTAAATAACAAATTTTACTTCATGTTTGATTCAATTATTTTATTTTTATCACTATTAAAAAGGGAAATTCTACTTGTTTTGATAATTTCATTTTACGTGGAGGTGATTTGGAGGGTCCATGATGAAGTCCAAGGAAAATGGGAAAACTGCACAGGATCCAAGCATACCAGTGGATAAAATCGCACACATATATTGAATGGTACATCCAAGTAGGATGCAATTTTGTGGGAGCATCCAAAAAATAATTTTATATATTTAATATGAAGGAACCAAGTCCAATTAATTCATTAATAGTCCCATACAAGCTTATCTTTCTAGGGAATTTAATCTTCATGAAGTCAAAAAGTTGGTTATGTATTTAGTCCATACCTCTAGCTGTGATTATCTAAATGGATCCAAAAATTCAGGAAATATATTCATGAGTTGGGGCTATGACTTTGAAGTTTTCTAAAAAGTGATATAATACTTTCTTGTGGACGAATACAATGTTCCAATTTGTTTTACAAAATCTGTGCGCCCAAAACCACCTTCCACAATTCCTATAAATTTCCACCTTGGACTCCTCATTTGTGAGTTCGAAACAGAAGAAAAACACTCTCGTTGTGGAGTCTTAGTGGAGTATATTTATAATCATTGAATTTTTCTAGGCCCCTAACCTCGTAGGGGGATAAAGTATGAAGAAGGAGTTTCATCTGAGCTTCCTCCTCACGATGTTGGGCTAAATGGTAGGTATTCATAGTGAGATAGCTACATATATTGTAATGGGAGTTTTGACACTTGTACTACTACTAGAATGATGTATTTTTGGTTTGAAAACATTTCATTTAGAATTATCCTACTTTAATTCATGTTTGAATGGTTTTTTATTGAATTTAATGGATTTCTCTTTACTTTTAACTGATTGGTGTGAAGTCCTCAGTGTCTGACCTGTGTTGTTCTGATTGGACAAAATAAGAATCCTTTTCTTCCCCACTTATTTGAGATTTAAATTTTATTTGGATGTTATTATACCATGTAGAAGATCTATGCATCGGCTATATGATTTTTATGTCAAGGTTTGGCTGATATAAAATCTTGTAAAGTAATCGGAGTTCTGATTAATTTCAACCAAAGACTTACATCAAGACCTAATTAATATCCAAATACAATGAACTTGAAATGTGTGTAGAGAACTCACAATGAACCCTTTTTATCAAATTTTTCAAAATCCACTTGGTTTTGTAACTATTGAACTCTTTAAATTAAGTCATTTTTAAAAAATTTAAAACAACCCCAAATTTTAGTCTTTTTTATTAAAAATGCACACTCTAAACCTATCAACACTCCTTCAGATATAACCTAGGGTCACCCTGGCCCTATAAAACAACCTTAAAATCATAATCAATTTGACATTCCATGAAAATGTGGTCACCAATGGACTACCATCGCATAGAAAAATAGGAGGATATTGGTACTATAACACACCCATCAGCTCATCCACAGAAAAGAAAAGTTGTTCTCCTCCATGGAATGACTTCATGAAGAGATAAAACCCCTCATAGCACTTTTACATAACACTTGTGTCTGGAAAAACAGCTGGTTCAATAGCTAGCACTAATGTAGGATTAGTCTGTAGCCTATGGACCACCATCTCTGGATCATAGCCATTTCCACCCTCTTAGAATAAAATTAGCGGTCATTGTAGTTTCATACCACTCATCCTTATTCTAAATCCAAGATAAGTAAAATAAGAGTCAAAAAATTCACTAGAGACATGTCCTATTTCCCACTCAAAATTAGGGACATGGTCGAGTTCTCTATTTATCATTTCAATTTCCCTATTGAATTCTACATTCATTTCACATTTCATTATAAATGGTTGAATAAAATGGTCTATAACGTTCCAACCCATAAGGGACCATACTCCTTATGAGATAAATTATGGAATCCACCTAATCCACACTATAACACATAATCGTCCATGTGAATCATTTTCCAGGACTCAACGTGCCACAATTAGCTAATTAGGGTAGTTGTTGTAACAAAATCAAGAAATAACTACATAGGTTATGGTAGAAACTCGGAGTACCAACCATCTTTTCCCATTCCATTCACCAAATTATATCACGACAGCAGGTATATCTATCATAAAACCTATCACAACATCATGGAAATAGGAAATACATCCTATATGGTATGTCATAATGCATGTAATGTGATTTCTCAAAAGTGACTAAAATGATGTATGAGGTGGAATACCCTCATCTCATTGGGTTGAAACAAAAATAGAACTCTCAATCATATAATTAATAACCTCAAAATTCAATAGCATCCCAAAATGGTAGAATAAAATCAACTATAATACTCAAAATATAGAAATTGGCAATTTCATTCAAGGCAATTTGGATTTTTTCCTATATGTGGGTTAGCTACACCTAGGCATAGCTCATTACCAAATTCCAATACCTTCTTATCCATGTTTATTATCTCCAAATAATCTTCCATAAAAAGAAAAAGGCTCTAATACCACTTTGTAACATCCCAAACCTGAATTCCACTCAACAGTTCCTCGATCCTAGTTGGCCACATGGCCACAAGCACATCTCCCCGAACACTAGAGGATACATATTATCTAGGGCCTAGGGTGTGTTCATAGGAAGACAATGCACTCATCACCATAGTGTTAAATAGAATAATAACAATAAAATTCAATCGAGGAAGCATATATAATTGTCAAATAATATATAAATAAAAAGAATAGATAAAAATTACAAAAAGGGATCTCATACACAAAAGAAGATGGCACATGTCATGTTTCTATAAAAGTAGTGAAACCAGGTACAGAAAAATAATATAAAATATATTTATAAAAATACAAAAAAAAAACCCAAATATATTGAGATCATCATGAGCCTCATCTCATTCTCATACTCCCCTTATCCTAAGAAAGAAACAAAATAAACCATCAAACTGTAGATGCTTCCATTGGTCCTTACCTAAATCCATATTGTTTGTTTGGGTACCCAATGACACCCTGAAAATAGTGCGGGATTCAATCCAAGTAGGTAGGAACCAAAAGATCTATAATAATTCCTTGCTATGTAATATAAAAATGAAATTAATTATGCAATGTAAAATAGGTAATCATCAATAAAGAGTAATCTTCCCATGGAATACATTCAAAAAAAGTTATAATTTATAACACAAAAACGCTCCCTACAAAACAAGTGTCAGTCTCCTATTCTAAGGAAGCTGTAAATAAAATTATCTACCACATCCTCGTTGTATACTCAGACATATCATGTTAATAATGACCTTACCATATAACCTGTGAATCTATAATCACAGCCTTTCGGTATATCGAAATGTTTCTAAAACAATGAATAATACATATAGTCTTGTAAGTTACATTTACCATGTCCATTTCATATAATCTATAATTTCATACAACTCGGGGATGGATTAAGGTAAAATGTACCAAGGCATCTTCATTGAGTCATAGTATCTTCTCGATGGAAACTTCATTATGCTTGAGTCGGGGTCCAAGGAGCTTGTATACCAACCATATCCACTACAAGCCTATGAGAAATTGGATCCATGGGGTATCATAGCCTAAGGAATTCCACGAAATCATACTAAAAGGAGCATAATGGTCTAATTAATTCTCTACCATTTCCATCACCCAAGGAGTAGAACACACTTTGTTTCCTACATAACTAATCAAAAATTCACATTCATGTTCTATTATTATACCCACACATAATTCACATTCAATCATATCTGAAGAGTTTACCCACTCATATAAAAAATCACAACTAAAAAATTAAGCATTAGGATATCATGTATCACATGGAAACAGGGGGAAAACATCTAAAAATCAATAAATTAAATTAAAATAAATTCTATCCAGGCTTCTTCTAACTAGGGATGAAGAAAAACTCACCCCATGGGTGGTTGTAACAAAGGAAATATCAAGGGTCACACCCCAAGTGGGGCCTTGGTTTGTAAACAACCACCAACTCATCTCAAAGGAGAATGGAATAGTGTGGCGATCATTGAAGGATTGCAATAAAGACATTAATAAAGGAAAAAATGTATAAAAATTTAGAAGGTGTGAAATTTGGAAACAAAAAGTACCATTCTTAGGTCATGCAATCACATGGTATGGTTTTTCTATGGATCCTTTAATTATTGAGTTAATTTAATAATGTCCCAACTAACCACTCTAATAGAGACATATATTTTTCATGGATTATCTACATATAATTAAAGTTTTAATAGAAATTTATCATTATTATAAAATACATTATCCAGTCTAACATATAAGAAAGTTAAATTCCCCAGGATAGATGGGTGTGAAGACAATTACAAGGTTATTAAGAGAAGGTTGGTCATTATGCATATACTCACTTTAGCTTGTATTATAGAATGTTAATTGATATAAATTGATTATTAAATGAATTTATTATTATATGTCCTATGAAAATATGAATTTTTTTAGGTAATAAATTGAATCAATCCATTGTTTATGAGAAAAAATCTAATGAAAATTTTGGAACATAAAATTGTAACATTTTTATTAAAGATGTAGAGGAATTTTATCTTTTTTGAAAAATATAAATATATTATTATCACACAATATTTATTTATATATTCATATAGAAGGATATGAGTATGATCTAAAGGATGTTTTTTTAGTAGATAAATTTCTATGACTGTAAAATATATTATAACCCTGAAAATACAGACAATGTGGTTAATTCATTGAGAAAGAAGAAACATTCTATCATATCCAAGATGATGATTAGAAGAGACCCAATAATCATTGATTTTAATAGTATGGACTTATAAATCATATTAGAAAGGTAAATATCCTAAAATTAAAAATATATTACTCATGAATCATTACATAATATCAAGGAGACATATAAAAAGATTATAGAACTACAGAATATTGTAATACTCCAGAGATTAATCTTGACATTGATAGAATAAAATGATTTTATAAATTAATATGTTTAACTTCAATAAAGGATTGAAGAATATAATTTTGGATGATGCATATGGATCATCATTCTCAATCCATCCAATATGAATAGAGATAGAGAATGTTTATTTTAGGTGGGATTACATGAATTTATATATTTTAGAGTATATATCTTTATCAATGGTTTTCAAAAGAAATTAATTATAGATTTTAAATGTATAATTATACAATGAAACATTTACCAATTATTGTATGGAAATATGGAAAAATCACCATGAACCACATTATTTGAATTACCAAGACTTCTATGGTCCATATCTATTTGGGTTATTCTTTATCTCCTTATGATGTTATAACTTTTTTTATCATACAAGAAGTATTCTTTCCCCATAATCTTTATAATATATGTATAAAGTAAGTGGTAAGGATACATAGAGAACCAATTTATGTTATATCATATCATGATCTAAGGTTTACCTCATTGTTCTAGATATGTTTTTTTATAGAACTGGATACAAATCTTAACTTTAACATTTCATGTAATCTATATATTGACTGTCAATATAAAAGGACCATTTAAACTCTATAGGATATGTTGAGATAATTTTCAATGGATTCCTAAGGAGGTTGGGATCAACACCATTCCCTCAAATAGTTATCATATAAAAATAGTTTACTCTATAATTCAAATGGTACCTTATGATTCTATGCATAGAAATAGGTGTAGAACATTAAAATTTTATGAAAAATTTAGAGTGTATATTATTATATGAATAGATATTTCTCAATAAATAGTATTAAAGATTCAAAATAATAAATGTTACATTATAAATATTAAAATTCAGCAAAACATATATGATTATAATCATCGGTGAGTTTTAGATTTTTTTTCATTTGGTGATAATTAATTCCATTAAATATCTACATAAAGGAGTCTCATGAGATATGGTAATAAGGGAATTTTGGCCCCTAGATACATTTCCCCTTTGAAATCCTTGATCATGTGGGGATTTTATCTTATCATCTTAAACATCCCCCAAAAATATGACATGTTCATTATATATTCCATGAATCATTTGTTTGGTTGTACATACCTAATCCATCACATATACCAAACTCATAGGTAGTAAAACATGAACAAAAAATTTATTATATTTTAAACATGGTAGATATATTTTATCAAAGTGGTAATGTAATACAAAACAAGACCACTCTATGTGTTAAAACCTTCAAGATGAATCTTAATATTGAATAAGAAATGTAGGAACCTGATATTTTAATAAGACAAAATAAAACTCTTTATTTTCATCAAATTAATAAATTTTATTTGGAAAGAATTTTTTAATAGGGTGGAATATACAACACCATGATTTTATTTCGTATTTCCTTTAAAAATCCTATGAGTTAGATAGCTTATGATACATGAAACACTTAAATAAATTGGGCAATGAATTAATTCAAAATTTTATATTATTATAATAAAAAATGGAATACATTAAAATATTACTAAATGAAACATAATTATTAAAATTACTAATGGAATCAAACTTTAGGTTAATAAATATTCTCTAAGGTTTAAATTATCATCATTATGATTAATCATGATGATCATAAATCCTATGATAAGTATAGTAGAATAAAACTATTAAAAATATGATAAACATATTAGAAAAGAATTTATATAATGGTTTGAGTGTTTTTATATATTTATGATAGGTTATGTATATAAGGATATAATATAACAGTTATATATATGTTATTTCATCATATCTCTATTGAACATATGGGCATTACATATATGATCATTGGATATACAGAAATTGAACAAACTTGTATAAAGAAGGTATATTATGGTGTTGTAATTATTAGTATCAATTTGAAAATTATATATTTTAAAAATATATATAATTCATCAATTAAATAAATAGATAATAATTAATCAAAAATCTCTATTAAAAAAATATATTTTTCATTATTTATTATTATTATTATTAGTGAATGGTTTAATGGGATTATAAAATTAAATGAATGATTCTAATATAAAAGTACTGATAAAATTGAATGATTATATTATTAATAATAATAATTCTTAATGGGATTTGATTGAGATCATTTAATATTAGAATGGTATATTTTTCAATGATTTTTTTTTCTAATTAATGTGTATTTTTAGTATAAATTTATTAATATTTCCCTTTAAAAGTAGTATAATAAACAATTTAAGGTTTATATATATACACATAAAATATATTATCACTCATTTAATTAGAAATATCAATAAAATACTATTATGAACACTTGAGATTTAAAAAATACATTTTTATTAATGAATATTTTTTGTATATTTTATATATTAATTTTATTGTATTTAGAAATAAGATTTTGTTAAAAAGGTGCAAAAATTTTTAATTATCACATTGATATTGGTAAAGATAATCAATTCTATTTTTTGGTAAACAAATAAGTTTCCTTTGTAAATATTGATTTTCTATGGTAAGGGTTAAATGAGATAAAAGAGATAAATTAATGGGTAAAGACATAAAATATCTCTAACATTTTCTATAGATTTTTTATATAAGGGTATTAATGACCCATATATATTATTTTTCAATTTCTGATCCACATTACATGTCAAATGAAAACCTTACACCTTAGTGAATGAGTATTTGTCAAAATACCAATTAAAATTCACATATAAAGGGACCTATACTATACCCCTCACAAGACACTCTTTTCCATGGAATATATCTTAAAACCATACTGAAATTACCTCTATTAATCCCTTAGTAAATCTTCAGTATCTCCGATGTAACAACCCAAAACCTATCCTTTAATAATTACATGGATATAAACAAACAATGTAACATTTTACATACCCCATATCATTTTAGTTTAGACCATCATATAATTTTAAATACTTTTACTCATTTGAGAAAATATTTTATTTCAAATGTTAATTTTTTTCATTAATAAAAACTATTCATATTCTACAAATACATCCCTTAGAGATAAAACATACACCTCACACAATCATTCACAGGTATCCATTATCTTTATGAATGAAATTTCAAAACATAGGGTCAGAGAAAATATCTCAATAATGGGTTTTAAAGACTAAGAAAACATTATATGTTTTTAAAATAAATGGAATATATTTGTAAGAGTGTTTAATAAAAAATTAATTGATATTATTAAAACAATAATTTAAGCATAAAAAATCCTTGTAAGTCTAAAATATCTTCATTCAAAACATTAATAGTCCAACAAAATTGAAAGGAAGTCCTAAAAATTATAGAGGAAGCCTGAAAATCATGAAAACTGATTCTTAGAAATCAAAAACCCATAAATAAATATGAAACAAAAAATTATTCTTCAAATTCATACATTTTATTTAAAAAAATATCATAATAATTCCTTACATGGTCCATTTCACTATATCATGAAATCAAAATATTTTTCAAAAACTTATTAAAAATAATAGAAAATTATTGAAGTCACCTTGGTATATAATATAACATTATGTCAATAATTATCATCAAGACCAGAATCCCAATGAGGAATGAGTTGAATATAGATTCAGGTTACTCCTAATTATCTTTAAATATTATCTCATGAGGCATAAAACATTACACAATGCATTTGAGGGCTATATAATTCAAAGACAACCCATCACATATAGGGAAAATACTTTTATAATATTATTTAGCCACTATATTTGTAATAATATTTGCTTCTAAAATACCATATTTTATAAAAACACTTTATAGCTTATGATTCTCATAATAAATTTTGTTAAATCATTCTTTTCAAATCCATTTCAAAAATTTTAAAATTTAATTCCAAGAGGGGAAATAAAAAAAATATTGTTTAATTGAGGAAACTAAAAAAAGAATATTTTGAAAGACTAAAATACTCTAAAATATATAAAAAGGATATTTATTGGAATAAATAGAATATTTATTAAACCAACCTTTAAATAAATCAATAAATTGAACTAAGAAGAGAAAATTATTTACAAAATAAATGTTGTCCATTTATGATGATAAAATTAAAGGATGTAATTTGTAATGATTTTTTTTAACCATAGATAAATTTTTTGAATTAAATTAACTTTCGGGAGAGAGAATATTTTTTATGGAAAATTGGTTTGTTCATAAAAACAAAAAGGTTGAGTAATATTCAAAATGGAATACATTAAATATAAAATGATAGGTTTGGAAATGAAACAGTCTCCCATTCATTTTATATATAGATATATGTTTATCTCCTATTTCAATTATTTTCTAGCTGATAAACTGTAAGTTCCTAAGTTTTTATTGAGGTATAGATATTTAATTTTGAGTTAAATTTTGTTTAATTTCCTTTTTGTCTTAGACCCTAAGTCGGACCATGGTCTGATTGGGTTGTTCCTGGGAATGAAGGGGAGAAATGGGATGAAGGCTGACTATAGGCCAGGTTCATGATGTGTACATGGCCTAAACATCATGTACTTGAGTTACACATCATGTAATTTCCCATAGGATTTTTTATAAAAGGGGTAGTTTCATGATTTTTTATAAAAAATAGACAAAATCTCACCCACCAGGATTTTTGAGCAGCAGCGCTGGAGGGTCATTTTAGCTCCTGTTTCTCCATCCAAAAACTGATTCAAACACCATCAAATTATTTGGAATCCCCTCAGTGAGTTCTTGATTCCCCTTGATCCTTTATTTTTTATTCTATCTTTCGACCTAGTTATTTATCCTTGAGCGTTTATGCTCATTTTGTAGATCTACTCCATTCTTGTTCGAATTAGAGGTTGACGCTAGATGAGGAGAGTTGTACGACTACGAGGTAGGTGGATTTTCACCTATTGTTAATTTTTTAGATGAATATAACTGTTGCAGTTCCATGCAACCATTTTTAGGTGTCATTTTGAATTATTTTTGAACAATTATACTGCCTAATGAATTTTAAGTAATTGATTAAATTAATTGAAGAATGTATGAGCTTCTTTGATTTGATTAAGAGCCACCATGTGGGTGCATTTTACCTTGGATGGCCAATTTTGGCCTTTTAGCCTAGTATGCCTATGTGTATGCGTTTGATTCCCATTTATGAGTTGTTTAAGGTAAAATTGGTTAATTTAATGATTTTCCCATGTGAGATAATTAATGGTTATGCCTTTTGATAGTTTAATTTAGATGTCAGGCTTGTTATATAAATTGAACATGTGAGTATAATTGTTTAAGCCTTGTAATTGATTATATTACTTGATCATCTTGTGATGTGATTAATGCCTATGTGAATTGATTAATGTGTAAGACATGCAATGGTATAATTTACATGTTTTATTATTATTGTAATCATTCCCACGTGAGTTATAAATGATAAACCATGTGACGGTTTAATTCACATGTTTTGTTTGATATATGATATGTTCTCATGTGAGTTATTATTGATTAAACCTTATGATATTTTAATTCGCAAGAGTTGTTTGATTTTTGAATCTTTCCCACATTAGTGTTTAATGGTCAAGCCTCTTGAGCTTGGAACTTTCTTGTTTATGTTGGATGTTTTTGGTTTTGACCATTACATGACTAATTAATAATAAAAGGGTAAATATAAATGGGAAAAATATGGATTTGGGTTAAGAATTTCATGGATAGGTTCATGTGACTATTGTAACATATGACTTGGGTGATTCAAGGATCCATTGAGGGATTCCACTGATAGAGTCAAATATGTTGTTATTATTATTTAAAGATGTGTGCGAGCCACGGATGTAGTGTTCGAGCTCATGTATGCTATGTTTAAAGAGGATGAATGAATCATGGAATGAGGGATACCATGGATGGGTTCTATTGGAAAATGTTTTTATATCTTTGGAGATACTTGGGTATTATTTATAGGACCCTTAGAAGGCTCAGTTAACATATACTTACACCGCACCTAGAGTGAGACCGAGTTCCTGAGAGGATCATACAGATGGGATCGTAGGATGGGGAAGATTTTTATAAAAATAGGGATGATTTAATTCCAAATTATGAATTTCAAGGGTAGAATCAATTTATAAATTTAATATTGAAATGAAATGACTTATGACGTGTCTACTAAGACAAAGCAGAAGCTTGGATTCAGTCTTAACTTTAATTTTTTAGATAGCCTTTTGAGGTATCTATTGTGCTTACTTTACATGGGGGATTGAATAGATTAGGACAGATCTTGATACTTATATAATTCATTGTAATTGAATTTTATAATGAATGTGAACTGAAAATAAATAGAAACAAGTGCTTGTAGGATTGTTTACTTTTGAGTTCATCCTAGTTTACTACTTTCACAATTGCTCACTGCCTATTATGTAAATTCACTCACAGATTGGCATAGACCGTGGGTGGTTTCCTACTAGGATTTATTTCTCAAACCCTCTTTGGGTCATGTTTTTGGTCCAAAATAGATTATATTGTAGTAGGCATTGATAAGGGAAAGTTCCCTTACACATGTACATGATATTCTATTTAGGAGAATGAGAGCACGGTACCAAACTGAGGCACACGATGCCTCTGAGTTTTGTTTCATATTTCTATAACTTGATACTTGTAACATTTATTACAAAAAATGTATCATTTTTTGGCTATTTTCATAGAACATATGACATGAAACATCATCCATTGTATGTTATGACATTTTATTATTGATATTATCAGTCTTTCGTTGTTTACTTCTGTTGTATGGTATTACTACTTCCACTATTGTTTTATTATTAATTATGTTATGTTTTACTCCACCAATGAGGTCATAGGTTCCCCACTATCACACCTAGTCCATTTTTTCTAGTTTGAAGCCTCTGGTATTTTGGGAAATGTGCATGAGGCCATGTGGCCAACCGGGTATGAGGAACCTTTGATTGGAATCCAGATCCAGGACATTGCAAGGGATAGAGATGGAAATACAAGGGATCTGTTAGTAAGATAATCTTGGGAGTAGCTACCCCGCGTATAAAGAAAATCCAAATTGCCTCAAATTGATTTAAGATTTTTTTGACTGCTACAATTGATTAAATTTCACCTTTGGGTGACACCCTTGTATTGTGCTATTATTATTGATATCATTGTGGTTTTATTTTTCTACAACACGATGAGATGAGTTTGTGACATATCATGCATCATATATGCACTTGTTAGAAATCATAAGCCATGCAATCATTTTGTTCCATTTAGGAGGATTACTAATTTCATGTTGTTTTGATAGATGCCATGCTTGATATGAATGCTATTGTGGTGGGTATCATGATAGATATGCCTACTATTGTGATTGGTGTATTGGTTCATGTTATGGTTGTAATTGGATGGATTCTAAACATTGATCTCTAAGGTGTATGGGCCCTCTTGTATTGTAATTTTATGAATAATTTTCCATACTTGTATTGAATCATATTATGATACGCTATGGATGGTTGCGAAACTTTGATCTGTGAGGTTTATAGGCCCTATTGGATTGGAATTTTGTGGATCATGATTCTATCTTATATTGAATTGAATTATGATGTGTTACAATTGTATGTTATGATTAGATTCGTGGGGAGTATGGACCCCCACTGATTGGAATTTGGAATACCATTGGTTTACTTTTCTTAAAATGGGGGTTCTGAGGAAGATTCATGGACATTATATTCAGAAAAACAACTAATACATTGTGTTCTTGGGGTGCTTACATGCCCAGGCCAGTGAGAGTACACGATCATGTGACATATTGAGGGGGAATGCCATGTATGGTATCTATATGTCATGTAATCCTCTTTTGTTAACTTTTTACGGTTTTATTCTCTTATTTTGTTCTTGAATTCTTGAACAGTGAACCTTGATAACATGATTGAACTATGTTTTGTGCTTGACCTTGTAGAGTCATGCCTCCACGATGACCTCCTGTTGTACACAAGGAAAGTGGTGATGATCAAACCCTGAAGGTGGTAGGTCACGGGCTACTAGTGGATCCTCCATTCATACTTATTGCATAACTAGTTGTTATACCATACATAGGTGTTGATGCATAGATCCGTGAAGGATTTATGATGTTCACAAAAACCTTTCAGTGGGAACCACACCCTATCACATCTAGGGAAGAGTTGACGCGAGTGTTCCAGCAGCAGAATCCACCCATGTTCCTGGGGGATGGTTGACCACAGGCTACGGAGTCATGGTTGGAGGCCATGGTTTCGATCTCCATGTATTTAGAGATGCCTACTGAGAGGAGGATAAAGATCACAGTGTATATACTGTGTGATTACTCTAAGATATGTTGGGATGTTACCACTCAAACGAAGTTTCAATGAGATATGGAATAGAAATATTTTCAGATGGTCTTCTATGATTAATATTTCCCAAGACTCTAAGGTCTAATCAAGACTTTGAGTTCATGCATCTAGAGTCGGGCACACTATCAGTTATGGACTATTATGCCCATTTTACCAAGCTTCAGTGATTCACACTTATTTAGATGGGTGATGATGTATCGAAGGCTAGGAGATTCAAGGATGGTCTCAGGTATGAAATTCGATCACAGGTGAATGTCTTCGGGTTGAATTATGTATTTTATAGTTAATCAGGAGTTGATTACTGAGCATAATATAATGGAATCTAGAGGTGTGAGCTAGGGAGGTTCGATACCAAGATATGGTACTGTCTCGACAGGTTTTAGGAAGCATCATATAGAGATTTCTCATAGTGATACAAGCAACCAGAGTGTTTCTTTGGGTAGCCAAATGAGGTGCTACCAGTGTAGTAGGATAGTTAATACGAGGACACAGTGTCCGAAGTACCCAATCAAGTGTAAAACTTTCTGAAATATTGGTCATATTCAGTGCTTCTATAGGACATTTGCACTAGTAGCTAGTGAGAGAGGGTATGCACCGACTCCGCATTCAGAAGCAGGTTCAGCAGCACCTCATCAGACTAGTAGTTGGGGTATGTTATGGCATTCAGTATAAGGTGCTCATTGTGGCCATGGTAGCTAGACCCCATGTTTTTAGTGACAGTAGGACAACCAGGCGATATTACAGGGCAATGGTGCATGTAAGACTTATGTTGTGCAACAAACCCAACTGGATTAGGATCACAGGCATTCTATAGTGTGAGGTGTGATCTTAGTATTTTTCTTACTATTGCATCTTCACTTTTAGATATTGGTGGATCACATAGTTTTATATCTGCGCAGGTGGTTAAAATCCTTGGGATTGTGGTTTTTCATTCTGTGGGTGTTATAATGCTAGACACACCTTTTTGAATCAGTATGGGTGATGTGATCTAGTTTATGGAGTGTCCCCTTGAGGTTGGTGGGTGACACTTCTTCTGGAGTTTGTATTTCCTCAAGATGATAGTGTTTGACAATATCCTTATGATGGATTGGCTAGTAGCTTATTAAGCATATGTTGAGTGTTATTGCTGGAGGGTTACTCTCAAATCCCCAGAGGGTGTAGTCTTTATTCACAAGGGAGAATGGGATGTCCATGCCATCCAATCTATACCTGAGCATCATGGGCTGGGTGGGATGATAGCTCATATTGTGAGTTTATATCTAGATGACCAGCGAGTATGTCATGCAGACTTCCCTCTAGTAGTTGAGTTCTTCACGGACTTCATTCCTGATGAATTTTCCTGGTTATATTTTGAGAGAGATATGGATTTCTCCATCGAGATAGTCCTAGCAGTGGAACCAATATCCATTCCTCCTTAAATAATGGCTACGATGGAGGTGTAGGAGATAAAGAGTTGTCTATAAGATTTGGAGGAAAAGGGGTTTATCAGACACAATACTTCTCTATGGGGTTCGCTAGTCCTTTTTGAAAAGAAGGTTGATGGTACCATCAAGCTATGTGTGGACTATTAAAAACTGAACCAAATAACGCTTAAAAATTGATATCTCTTTCCATAGATAGAGGACCTATTCAATCATATTTGAGGAGCCTAGGTGTTCTTGAAAATCGACTTGAGGTCAGGATATCACTAGGTTCATGTTCAACCTGCATGCGTACCTCGTATAGCATTTAGTGGAAGGTATGGTCTATACAAGAATCTGGTTATGTCGTTTGGTCCCATGAACACAACTTAAAATTTTATGGTGTTGATGAATCTCTTTTTCCATCCATATTTGGATTATTTTGTGGTGTTTTTCATGGAAGATATCTCGTGTATTCTCACAATCGACACGACCAAACCAACCATCTTGAGATTGTTTTGAATACACTGATAGAGCATCATTTATATGTTAATCTCACAAAGTGACAATTTTTGATGGACCATATTCACTTCCTAGGTCACATTATATCAGATATAGGATTTTTCATGGATCTAAATTAGGTGAGAGATTTAGTTTATTGGGAGAAGTCCAAGAGAATTTTTGATATATAGAGTTTCTTGGGGCTAGCTGGTTATTATAGACATTTTGAACAAGAATTCTCATGCTTATCATCTCCATTGATGGACATGAATAATAATAGTTTGATGTTTGTGTGGTTAGAACCGTGTGATACATCCCTTCTTGAGTTGAAATGGAGGTTCACATCAACACCAATCTTGATACTTCTAGAGTAGGTAAAGAGTTATATAGTTTATTTTGATGCTTCAGGTATGGGGCTGGGGGAAGTGATGATGCAGGGAGATCGAGTTATGGCATATGGGTCTCAGCAACTGAGGCCTCACAAGATGAATTACCCTAAGAACGATATGGATTTAGTTGTTTTTGTGTATGTGTTGAATTGTTGTAGACACTATTTAGTGGGAGAGCGTTTTTTAGTGTACACAGACCACAAAATACTCGATTATATCTTTACAGAGCGAGATCATAATCTAAGAAAGAAAATTTTCCTAGAGTACCATTAGTCCTTAGATTTTGAGGTTTCCATATATTCCTAGTAAGGGAAATATAGTGACCAATGCACTAAGTATGAGGTCTCATATATAGGTAGTGCAGCAGGCCAATAGTGAGTGGTATCTTATGGCGTTGTTCTCTGAGATGCATCTGGAGGTTCATGACGGACAGGGGTAGACTTATCTTTAATCCTTAACTATGACCTCTACCATGCTGGATAGAGTTGTGATGAGGAAGCTATTAGATTCAAAGGGCCTATTTCTACAAGAGAGTGTGGTGGGTGATGACCCTCCTCCTAGTTGGACGGTAGGTGATGATGAGATCCTACACATCCATGGATAATTGTGGGTTCCAGGGGATTTACGTGAGGAGCTGATGTGGGAGTTTCATGCTTCGGAATGGGTAGTTCACCTCAGAGTCACCAGGATGTACCATGACTTGCGATGTTAGTAACAGTGGTTCGGTTTGAAGAGAGAGGTAGCTGGTTTTTTTACGAGGTGTTCCACCTATCAGTGGGTGAAGGAGAAACATCAGGGGTCATCCAAGCTTTTACAGTAGCTACCTATTCCGTAGTGGAAATGTGATGATGCAGTGATAGATTTTGGGACTGTTTTACCAAGGTTTCCTTGAGGCAATGATGTTGTGTGGGTTGTTGTTGACACTCTTACAAATTTTTCTCACTTCTTACTAATCAAGGAGACAATAAATGTTGATGATTTGGGGAGGTTATACATCTGGGAGGTGCTATGACTTCACAGGGTCCCACTCACTATCATTTTGAATAGGGATGCCCGCATTATGTCTCATTTATGTTAGAGTTTTCAGAGTTAATTGGGTACATAGGTGCTTCAGAGCACATAATACCACCCCCAGACTGATGGCTAGTCCGAACGTAAGATATAGGTGATAGAGTACGTGTTTCGTACATGCATCCTAGAATTTAGCGGCTCTTGGGGGAAGCATATCCCTTTGTATAATTCATATATAATAATATTTCTTAGGTGACTATAGAGATGGAACCTTTTGAGGATTTATATGTTAGGCTACGTCATTCTCCCATATGCTGGATGGAGGCAAGTGAAGAACCTTTACTGGGACCGCATCTCATGCAGAAGACTTCTTAGTAGGTCTAGTTGACTCAGAAATGGATAACTACAACCTAGTCTCATCATAAATCTTACCCTAATCACTGTATATTACCTCTAGAGTTCGAGGTTGTGGTTCAAGTTTTCTTACATGTTTCACTAAGCTTAGGACACTGGCAGATCAGAAGACATGGTAAGCTTTCACCATAATATGTTGGTCCGTTCGATATTCTAGAGAGATTCAGGTTAGTTTCCTATCGGTTGCAGTTCCCTCATAGTTACCTAGCCATGCATGACATCTTCTGTGTGTCTCAGTTATGCCACTATCACTCAGAATCATCTCATGTTTTTCATCCAGAGGAGGTTGAGCTTCCGGTCGATGTGTCATTTGAGGATCATTCAATTCGTATTGTTGACAGGAGAACAAATGTTTTTCGAGGTTGGTCAGTTTCTCCAGTATATGTACTATGGCAACATGGTCATTTATCAAATGAGACTTCATAGTGGTAGTCTGATTTACATTCTCAATGGCCACAGTTTTTTCAGATAAATCATGACCACCCTTCAGAGAGAAATTTGTGGATGAATTACCATAATGGAGGAATATTGTAAGATATAGTGTTTTTTTTGAGATATGGATCTTTCCTTTCAGGTTAAATATTATTTAATTTCCTTTTTTGTCTTAGAACCTATGTCGGGCCATGGTCTGGATGGGTTGTTCATGGGAAATAATGGGAGAAAAGGGATGAAGGATGGCTGTAGGATAGGTACACGACGTGTACTTGTCCTATACGTCGTGTACCTACATGTCGTGTACTTGAGGTAAACATCATGTACTTTCCCATCAATTTTTTTATAAAATAGGAAGTAGTCCCATTTTCTATAAAAATAGACAGAATCTCACCCGCCAAGATTTTCATATAGCAGCACCATAGGGTTGTTTTGGCTCCTATTTCTCCGTCCAAACTCTGATTCAAACACCATTAGATGTGTTGGAATCCCCTTGGCGAGTTCTTGATTCATATTGAGTTGTTATTTGGGATATCTTCTCTTGACCTAGTTATCAGGGCTTGAAATTTTATGCTCATTTTGTAGATATACTCAATTCTAGTTTGAATTAGAGGCCGATGTTGGATGAGGAGATTTGTATGACTATAAGGTAGGTGTTCTTGTACCTCTCGTTAATTTTCAAGATAAATATATGTATGGAAGTGTCATGCAGCAATTTTTGAATGTCACATTGAATTATTTTTGAACCATGTTATTTCCTAATGATTTTTAGGTAATTGATTAAATCAATTGAATCAGGTATGAGCTTGTTTGATATGATTAAGGTACACCCTATGGGTGTGATTTCCCTTGGATGAACAATTTTAGCCGCTTCTCCTATGATTCCTATGGGCATGCCTTTGATTCTATTTTATGTGTTGTTAAAAATTAAATTGGTTGATTGAATGATTTTCATACATGAGAAAATTAATGGTTTTTCCTTATGATAGTTTAATTCACATGTTATGATTGTTATATAAATTTACCATGTGAGTGTAATTGTTTAATCCTGGTAATTTTTTATATTACTTGATCGTCTTGTTATGTGATTAGTTCCCACATGAGTTAATTAATGTGTAATCCATTTAATAGATTAATTTACATGTTTTCCTGTAATTGGAATCATTATCATGTGAGTTATAAATGTCAAACCATGTGATATTTTAATTCACATGTGTTGTTTGATATATGATGTTTTACCATGTGAGTTATTGTTGATTAAACCCTATGATAGTTTAATTCACATAAGTGGTTTTTTTTAATTTTTCCCACATGAGTGTTAAAAGGCCAAGCCTCTTGAGGTTGGTCCTTTCTTGTTTAAATAGGGTGTTTTTGGTTTTGACCAGAACATTCCTAATGAATGATAAAAGGGTAAATATAAATGGGAAAAACATGGATTCAGTTTAGTAATGCCACAGATGGGTTCATGTGACTACTATACCATATTCCTTGGGTAAATTAGAGATCCATTGAGGGATTACACCGATAGACCCAAAGAGGTTATTATTATGTAAAGATGTGAGTGATCCATGGATGTAGTGGTTGGGCTCATGTAGACAATTTTTAAAGGGGCCAAACGAATCATGGAATGATGAATACCATGGATGGGTTCTATTGGAAAATTTTTATATGTCTTGGGAGATACTTGGGTCTTATTTGTAACATCCAAGGAAGGCTCAGTTGACATATACTCTAACCACACCTGGAGTGACACCAGTTTCTTGAGAGGATCATACGGATGGGCTCATAGGATTGATGTGGTTTTTATTTCATGAGTGATACTTGAATTCCAACTTAAGAATTACAAGGGTCGACTTTTTTTATAAATTGAATATTTAAATGAAATTACTTATGACACGTCTTCCAATCCAAAGAACAATCTTGGATTTGGTCTTCACTTTACTTATTTAGATATTCTTATGAGGTATCTGTTGTACTTACTTTACATGGAGGATTGACTGGATTAGTCTAGATCTTGATACTTATATAATTCAACGTAATTTAATTTCTAATGAACGTGAACTGAATATAAATGGAACCAGGTCTTTAGGATTTTTTTACTTTTGAGTACATCCAAATTTACTGGTTTCACTATTCTACACTGCCTGTTATATATATTCACGCATATATTGGCACAGACCTTGGATGGTAGCCTACTGGGATGTATTTCTCACACAATGTTTGGGTCATGTTTTTAGACCCAAACAGGATATATTGTTGGAGGTTCTGATAAGAGAAAGTTCCCTTCTACAGGTACTTAATAAGTTGTTTAGGAGTAGGAGATCATTGTAACAATCCAAGGATTGCGATACCTTTGAGTTTTCATTCATATTTTGGTACCTTGATACTTGTTTCGGGTATTTCTACAATGTATTATGTTTTGGATGTTTTCTAAGAACATGTGACATGCATCATCGTCCTTTGTATTCTATGACATCTTGTTTTTGATATTATCAGTCTTCAACTATTTACTTCTATTTTATGGTATTACTACTTCCACTGTTGTATTACAATTAATTCTGTTGTGTTATACTCTTCCAATGAGGTCATAGTTCCCCCACTATCACACCTAGGTCATCGCTTCTAGTCGGAAGCCGCTGGCGTTTCAAGGAATGCACTTGAGGCCATGTATCCAACCTTGTACGTGGCGCTTTTGTGTGGCATTCTGATCCAGGACATTACATAAACACTAAGACGTCACTCTCCATATCCCATTTTCTTCTTTAGATACCAAAACTAATGAAAAGAATTAATATCACTAGTGAAATGGGATTGGACAAGAATCATTCCATTGTAAACAAAAATGGAGGATCTCCATTAATATATATCATTAATTACATACCGATGTAACATATAACTAACTAATCAATTTATAATAATTTGGTTATTAATCTAGAAATGGACATGTAGTGAACCTTATTAAAAGATGAATTCTTACTCTACCATAACTATTTTATTTTTATGTTTTCAAAAATTAAACTATTAATTTGGAAAGGCTATACCACATAGATATGATCTTGATATTTTCTTAAGGTGATCTTAGTATTCTTATTATTTAATAATTTATAGGACATATTCATGTGGATTCCATGGTGAAATAGATCCATTGCATAATTTTATATTCCCACCATATCATGTGAACCCTTCAAATGGAACAATGTAACTTATTAAATCACAGGTCCCTACTCGAGTTGTACTATACCATCCTCCAACTATATAGGTGTTAACACATGAATTTTCATAGGGTGGGTATCATGATGAAAAATTTATTTCTCTATGTGTGTATATATTTTCATATATAAATATAATATATATGTGTACATATATATCCAAACCTAATTGAGTCATTTACTATGAAATTAAAATCATTAGATCCCCATAAAGATCCCTTAAAATATAATATAATACATGTTGATCATCTTCCTACTAATAACAATTAAGAAAATATATTGGAATATTGGTTAAAGAGTTTATGGATTATGTTCTAAGGAATTAGTAAGAATATTGCATTGTAAGATGAGAAATATGAATATGAGAGTTTTTTAGAAAATTCATGTGTACTATTAAAAATCTTGTTAAATGTACCCACACCAACCAGTTATATGATGGAATGTAAGTCGAAATCATGTACCCTTATACCATATTATGTGTTAGAGTACTCCTGAAAAGCTCCTTTTCTATAATTGATTAATGGTATCTTGATTTTCCTCACATAGAAACAACTCTATGAAATTTCTATGCTCACAAAATATCAACCCTTGCTTCTAAAATTATGATGTTATTGGATATGATTATCTAATTTAGTGGCTAGATTAATCTACCATAGTGCTTATGATACTAGATATATATTTATAAAAAGACAATATAAATTCCTCCACTAAAAAAACATATTGAAATTTTAAAATTTCAATATAAATTTGATAATCCAATATAATATATGAATTTTTTAAATATAATCTTATATACTATAATCCTAATTCTATAAAATAGATTATTCCAATACTATCATTATATTTTTTTATTTGAAAAATATCATAACCCTTATAATCTATTACTTTATTTTTTCTGATGATAATTTATTATTTACTACTACCATATATTCTACATTAACAAATTTGAAATATTCATATATATGTTAATATATTCCATTTTAAAGATAAACTATGTATAATTTCTAATTTATTATCATTATATTAATTAATATTTATATACCATAACAATTGTATGTTACTATAAAAACCTATAATTAAAATTAATATATTCATGTCTAATTAATATATTTCTCTTATAAAAATCATTATATTATATATATTCATTTCAAATTTATATTTCCAAAAAAAAAATATTACTATTAAAATTTTTAATTATTGTTTACTATCACTTCCAATTGACGGATTTGAATTAATTAGTAATTAATTTCAATAAAATCATAATTGTAAGAACATTCATCTATATTGTATAATTTTGACTACAAAATAAAAAATATATAGTTATTGTATTACTTTTATAATACAAGAATTTTAAACTATTTTATCTTATATCAGATCAGATATCCAAAAAAATTATATTAATTTCCTTAAGATTATATCTAACTGATAACACCACACATACATGAAACAATAACATTTTATTTCATTAAATACCTATTCATCCCATCCCCTCACTTCAGTCACAAAATTGCTCTTATAAGTCCTTTTTTATGTATTCCTTCTATAATTATCTTCATAGTAGTAATATTCTTGGCCAACCATAATGATGCATTCTTCAATTTTTTTATTTTTATTTTTATCATCAATTATTGGCCTATTGTTCTTGTAGATAATATTTTAATTTTTTTATCTTCATAAACGTTTTAATTATAAATTGAGATGTTTCATGCTTAAATATGGGTTTATATGTACACTTAAAAAATATATTGATTTGTTTTAATTCCCTAATATATTAAACCATAGTATTTATTTAAAGGACAAATAAAATATCTAAATGTTACATTATATCCCGATTAAATAAGTAACACAATTGAAATTTTAATTATCAATTAAATTGAAAACGAACAATATTTCTACATTTAAGAAATCAAACCTTCAGTGTTTGATTATATAATGTTTATAATCTACATGAAAAATAATATTATGTTAACATTATTTAAATATATGATTCAATACAATAATTTTTTATGAAATAATAATATTTATACAAGGGTGTCCCGAAAGTCCCTATTATTTCATCATTATTGAAGAGCGAGTTTTTCTGTGGTGTAATAATTTTTTTAGGAATTTTCATATTCTTTCACATAATTTAACCAAATATAACTTTTACCATTTTTTTTATTTAAATGAAAAAATGATTTTTCTTTAAATAAGTCTCTCAAATACCCACCCACCACTAAAACGCCTCCTAGGTCAGCAGAGAATATAATGTGACATCTAAAGCCTACAACTAATAGGCCTTAGGTCAGAAACTAGTGGAAAGGGTACCAAACACATATGCGAGTCTTTACCATAAAACAAATCCCATGTAAAAATCAAAAAAACTATTGTTCAACATAGATGATAAATTTATGGATCTAAAATTAATTTCATATAACACAAATGTCATCTATATATTATAAAGTAGACATAAAATACATTAAATAAATGGAAAAACATTTAATATCCTCTAATATTAACCAAATAACATGAAAAATCACTCTAATCCTCATAGGTTTATCCAATAAAAGTAGAAATTTTTAGTGGGTTGAACACATAGATGCACTTGGTAGGATAAACCCTCTAAAAAGATCAACATCCACATGATATAAATATGGGAAAATATGAATGAGATAAATCGATCAAGAAATCATAGTAACAATCACATAAACAAAAGGAATAATTCAAAATAGGGTGAAAGAAGAACCATCACAAAACTCCACCACCATCAATGGAGTTAATCCCATTTCCAACGCTAAAACTCCCACCATAATTTTAACTGCCAAAGAGACCCACTATTCATTCTCATAAATAATATAAAACCTTTCATTGGCATAGTTATTTTCAACACTACTCTTACTCAGAAGAAGAGGCATGTTTCCTCTAAGAATTTGATGACCAACATGACGACCTCTCTCAATTTGAATAGGAACATTATAATAGAACACCACCAAAACATATAATCGACCTAAAAAGACAGAAATATATATTCTATATATCTGAATCCTCAAATAATATTATTCTATTCGTAACCTTACCTACCCTAGCATTCTATAAGGAAAAACATTAAATTTCTCCATAAATCTAACATCACCACCAAGAAAAAACATCCATCACATACCATAAGTTTGTAAGGTAGTGTAAAAAAAGAGGATATCAACCTCATGACTTATTAATTCTATATACACCCCATATAATGTATTCTGATAATCCTTAAGGAAATCTATCATGAACGTGTTGGACATTAACCTTGTTCCCTCCCCCTAAAATGAACAATACCCATCATATTTCACTATCATAATTTCACAACCATATAATCTATTATTTTAAAAACTTGTAAATTCAAGACAATACATCCAATGTTTATATTCCTACGTAGAACCATTATATCCCATTGAATTTTCCCCACACCATTTCCTTTATCGCTATGTCACCTCTCCAAAACTACTTCAATATTTTATCAATACAACAGGTTCACATCGAGAAACAAAAAAAATACCTAATACCACAATATCATTAAGAAACATAATCAATCCTTATTAAATTCATTACATTGATGAAATAATCATATATCTTTTCATTAATTAATATTCAATTTTAGTCCATGTAAAATTATTTTATCAAATTAATTTTACAAGAATTACAATCTCTATTATAACTACTTATTAATATCCCACCATTATTCAATTATAGTCCTTCCTAATTTATAACTATCCAAACATCATATTAATTATCCACTATATTACACATTTAAATTTCATTTCAATTTATAATCTTACAATTAGTTAACAACATATATTCTTTCCAATTTCCACCCATTAACATTATATTTTAAACCCTAATTTCATTATCATATCCATCGTAAAATTATTTATCAAACACATAATAAAAACACAAAAAACAAGTACAAAAGTAAGGACAACGTCAACATAACAGTCTTCAACTTATTAATTAAAAAATTATAATTCCACATAATGTTATGAATTACCATCATTATTTTATAACTAATTCAATTTAATTTAATTAACTAATATAAAGAATTAACATTTCATAACCCCTTTATAAAATTTTTAAACATAGTGGAAGTCACTTCATTAACATAAACACATTCAATAATGAAAATTATAAATTTTTTTTCCTAGAATCTACATATCTCTTTTCCATATTATAGTGATTAGTCTATATATAAAGGAGACATGGTTCTTAGTGATAAATATAACTAGAAACAATATAAAAAATAAATCTATACTAATTTTTACCTCACAACAACAAGGAAATAATTAAGAACACCCAAATGACCATATTCAGCTCATCATCTCTATTAAATTTCAATATTATTACAATTTATGTTTTCAATATGTTCTCCCCTTAATTATAAATCAAATAAGTAATTAAAATCATTGAAAATGATAAATTTTATGAAACCTAGTTTCATAAATAGGAGAATAAACAAAAATAATATCAATCACGTTAATCCTCGAAAGATGAAAGTTAATTGTTGATATCCCCTTCCTCAACTGGGACATTAACAATTACATTGTAACTGATGATAATTGGATAACCACAAGACTAAGTCCACATGATTTACATTATAAAAACATGTCTTATAGAAAGAGCATATAAATTCCATGGCCCAAAATCTCTCAAACTGAATTTTCATAGTCATACCAAACATCTTGGAAATGGAATATAATAGAATTAAGAAGAATTGGAAGAATAATCAACACAAATCACAAGGTATATAAATTTTATGGATAAAGGATCAAAGGACAGAAAATGTGGGAACAATGAGATTCAAATAGGTGCCACATGAATCTTAGTTTTTAAGGAAAAAGAATGAGAAATAAGGGAATTATGTTTGACTCTATATTATATTTAGGTTATAGAAAAAAATTGTTCATGGAATGACAAGGGACTTCATGTTGTGAACCCTATGAAGAAAACACCCCCACAAAAATTTAAAGAATATTTGTCACTAAATCTAGAACAATTTCATGTCATGAACTTGTTCTTCACATTATGAATGGTGCTTGTGATAAAACCCCAAGAACAGACCTTGGAAATTTTATGCAATGAATCTCCTTTTAATGTTGTGATCTATATAAAACCAAAATCACTCAATATTCCATGAATATATTTATGCTATAAATAAATATTTACTTCATGAATTTATCCTTTTACTATAATTTCTAATCTACCTTGACCTATTCTGCCACAGAAATACCTTGGAATCATCTAGCACCTTAATCTCAAAAAGTTTCTGAATGAAAACGTTAGATTAATTAATCCAGATACCTCTTAAATGATTATCTTCCTTGATAATAAATATAAACCCCATGAGTATTAATACCATCATCCAAACACTCTCCCATAATATACCTCTCAAACAGAAACATGACATTACCAAAAAAACTCAGCAAGATCTAAAGTAGGATCTTCCCATTAAAAAAATTCACATATGAACCCCATAAAATTATTGTATATGCATCTAAAATATACCATTGTATATATATCAATCCAAAGTGTCCCTATCCTCCTCTATCATAAATAATTATCAACAAATACTCCTTTCACCTTAACTATGTTTCAATATTTCCACACTTTAAAAATATTTTCCCCATGTTTCTCAAAAATATTTCATCTCATCTAAAAATAAAACATTTTTGGAAATTTGAATATGATAAAAGTACTTAAATTCTCAAATATTATAATATGATTGATAAAGAAATTCCAAAATAACTAACAAGGTTTAAATTAAAATAGTATTATATCCGTTAATATTTGAATCTTTTAAGTATAAATTGTGGACTCTTCAATATTAAATCAAATGACATTCATATTTTTTGTTCCAAATATTATATCTAATACAAATCATCTCACCATATACATTAAGTATTAAGCTCCTATGCCCCAGAGCTCAAATTTTTTCCCTAACTCTAAAATACCATGTCACTCACATCTTTTGTGAACCCTAAGTACTGCTACTCAAATCATTCAACTCAAACTTCACAACCCCCATGGAAAGACCTACATTAAGAGACTTTTTATTAAATAAAATATTATCCACAATATCAATAGTATCTATCATCACTACATATTCCTACTACTAAAAAAATGATAGGCCGCTGAATCTACTACCTCAGAGTGGATTTAAAATATAGCACTTGGTCCATCTTATCATTCATAAAACACAACACCAACTGATATTTTTCACAATGGGGACTCCAAAATTATTAACTCTCTTATATCTACTAAATCTCTTGATGCCTCTTAAAATGATCACACATCTATTCTCAAGCAATGAACTCAATAATGAATAACTCAATAAATTTCCAACATGGAATATATTTTGGACTACAATACTTCATCTTCCACTATCTTTAAGAAACATTCAAAAATAATACAACACAAAATTCATTTGTATTCTTCTCTAATCCCAAATAAAATTCAACCACCACAAAAAAATCCAATTCATCGGTGTGGCTGGTCCCAAAAAAAGAACTTCTGTATTTCTTGTCTCTAGAATCTCATTAATTCGCTATCCCAAGTTATCTCTTTCCCTATATCATGATCATTATCTTTTTTTTGTGTCGATGACATATATTTAAATCAAGAAACACCATGATCGTACAAAACCATATAAAAACATCCTCAATATACTAGGGACAATAAAATACTTCAAATAAACACATAAATCACAAACTATCTTCAGTATCCAACATGCATACACCATAATATACGTAGACACATCATTACCCACTATCATGAACAACACCATACTGCCACTATCACATCATCCACTAGTTATCACAACCCAAAACACTTCACAAAAACCAAAAAACCATCTTAATTATTTAAAATTGGCAATATCGTCCCAACATAAAATATCCATTATCCCTCCCAATACTATTTTAGAAAATGATACTTCAGACATGGAATATACCACTCACTACAATAACATCCCCAAACTCAATTGATCATACCCATCAAGTAAAATAGTTGCATCCTTTCTTTTGATCATATCCAATAGTAAAAATAATCTATTATAATTCTCAATCAATCTCTTATAAATAAAAACATTTAAATATATATAAATAATAACATAGAAGTAATAAAACAAAGTAATATATCAATGTTATCATTTCATTAATAAATATTATGGTATGGCTAACAAGATCATATCCACCCATTTCTAGTTTCTTCCAAAAATCCTTTTTATTAGAATATTTATTTAATTATCTTCTTTATAAAACTGTTTTTTTCAGCATAGAATACAATCATATAAAGAATTCATTCTTAAAATAATAGAAAGTACTATCACAGATAATCAATTCACATATAATTAAACTTAAAAGATATAGATATTCTATGAATATATTTCATTATGGGATAATTACATCATGATCATAAATTAAAATTTCAAATAATATTTTGTAAAATATGTATTTAGAAAATAAATTCAAGGATTTAATGAAATGAATCAATAAATATTGTAATCATAAAGAATATTCAACATTTCTAAGTCATTTATTTTAGCAATGTCATTATACATAATGTAGAAATAACATTACTTAGTACTAGAAAAACATTCAATCAACAAATTTTGTGTACTCATTCAACATGTTATTAATGCTTAAATTAAAGTTTTAATAAAAAAAATTCATATAGGAAACATGATTAAAATTTCAAAAATAAAACTACACATTATTTAGTTTTCATGATTCAGGTTGATTATGCTCAAATTAAGCATTCATTAATAATAAAAAAACATGCATACATGCAAAATTGAATTAATTTATCCTCTTCCAAAGCATATGTATGAAATTATCATTATAAAATATTATTTTTGTCAAAATAAAATTTATATAAGAAAATATTGAATTCTAAAATATCACAACAAATCCAAATTAGCTCATAAAAATAGTCAAGATTTCATCCCTATGAATGCTTTTATATCCCAAAAATTAAACATTTAATATCACTAAGTTTTAATCATACAACTTATAAATACATTAATTATATAAAAATATTTTCATTTAAAAAATAATAGATGATTTATCTCATGTTAAAGCCTTAAAATATAAATAAGTTGTCTTCAATCATTCTTCTCATTCTATATGATCTTTATAATTTTAAGAAAATTAAATTTTACTATAATATCCTAGATCATTATTATAATACTTTATGTGTGAACATAAAAAGTAGCATATGCATGTGAAATAAAATTGTTAAAAATTTATTCACAAAAAACATCTAATAATTTAAACAAGTAAATGTTATAAGAAATCATTATTCATGCATTGAAATCAATTTCAAACAATTTTAAAACATGTTTACATACTATGCATATTAAAAATGGTAAAAAAAATCAATTCATGGGATATTATGTCATAACAGTAATAGGAATAATAAACTTATTTCTCAAAAAGGTTTCTGGAAAACCATTCATGTCAACCTAATATATCCCTTAAAAAAGGTTTCTATAACATTGAAAATCATGGGAACTCTTACATTTGTCAAAAAATATTGTACAATTTAGGAATCCCTAACTCAAATGAAAGACTATAAATTGTTTCATGAGAAGAACATGTCCTAGTTTTAAGGAACGTGATACCCCATTTTCATATGAATGAGGTTATAAGATTTCAAATATATTTATCTAGGATCATTAAATTCCCTATAAGGGTAACCAACACTGACACTTGTCAGTCCCTATCAATTAAACCCTTTGTATGATGTACTTACACCTAAACATATTTGGTTGGTTGTTAGAGTCCATGAATTGAATCAAATGTGTCCCCAAACATTTATTTCCAGGTTAGTCACTTTGGTCCACATAATATGTTATGATTGAGATTAACCATTTCCTTATAAATCCTATGAAATCCTTTAATGTTTCTCACTCTTTTATTCACCATAAATATAGACCATAACAAAAATTTAGTACCAATCACATAGATACCACTCTATCATGACTCTCACTTATTTAAACCCCTCTAGGCCTATAAAAAGGTATTAATAAACCCAAATCTCACCTATAATATGGATCAGTTTGGAGACTATCACTGAGGGTAAAAAACATACATATGGGATGCCTTACCATATAATAATACGAGGAAAAAATATGAATCCAAAAATTCACACCATTGATAAACATAAAAATCCAAAATTTCATCCCTATAAACCAAATGGAAAGTACATGTTATAAAAAACATAAAATATTTGAAAGAAAACCAAGGAAAACTACACTCATCCTCCAAATCCATCCGAGATAATTATACAAAAACTTCAATCCTCATTGGTATATCTTTAAAATACTAGAAATAAATGGTGGGGATACAACATGGGATTAATCATTAGGACCATCCTTCTAAAAATATTATAATGCATATTTAATAAATTTTTTTGAATACGTAATAGTGAAATTAGTAAAGATAACATTACAACAATCATACAAACATAAAGAAACACACAAAAAAGGAAACAGGAAACACCATCACCAAATTCCACCACAATAGATCCATCTAATAACATTTCCAAAAAATTAAATCCCATCACAATATCAACTACCAAAGAAACCTTCCATTCATTCTTTTCATCGTAATACCACAACCCATAGTCCATGTTATTTCTAACACCACTCTTTCAAATCAGTATAGACATTTTTCCTCTATACGGTAGCTAATTAGAAGGATGATATATATATATATATTTGATCATGAAAGTATGAATGGAATGACACCATAACATATCACAAACCTCGCTTGAATCAACCACATATTCCACATATATGTATCCTGACATAAATTTTATCAAACTACATCCCTACTTACCCCAGCCTCCTATAGGTCCTGACATCCTATATTAGTATTAGTCCATTATACATTCGATGACTATCACTCACATACATAAAATATTTATATTCTTAAATATAATTTGGTAAGGTAATTAGGTATAAGGGAAATTGATCTTATGCCCTGATCCTTCCATGCACATCCTTCACTAATGAATCCCCATCATCGTTACTACAAGGTATCATGAAAATATTAAATATAAAACATTTTCCTTCCCCCCAAAATAAATTAACACTATCATTTTACACCATCATAACAACACAATCAAACACTCTAGTATTTTTCACACTTTTAAATCCATTCCATTTTATCATGTTATCATGAGAAAACCTATATCAATTACATCCAAATGATTTTTTCCCACACAATTTCTATTTTATAAAATTCACCACCACATAATTTCATCAATATAATATTAATAAAACAAAGACATGTTGACCAAGAATATAATCCAAAAAAATATAACATCATCAAATAGTACAATCAAGCTTCATTAATTCATTATGTAAATCTATAACTCATTCCATCCATTCATTAATTAACATTACATTTCACTCCATTGGAACATAATTTATAACATTAATTTATCCATATTCAAATATTCAACATTAAAAAATTGTGAATATCCTACCATTATTCAATTTTAGTGATTTAAAATATGTAACCAACCAAATATCATATTTATCACCCACCCTATTTATCATTTCATGCACATTCCCACAAGACATAACGTAAGTAGTTATGATAATATTTTATTTCCAGCTTCCTACCTCTTAAATATATTTTCTAAAATCCAATTCCATTAAATTCTCAACCCATAAACTGGTTCTTCAAACACTTGAGAAAAATAGAAAATATGCACAACATTCTAAAAAACATTGTCATTGCAGCCTTAAACTTATTAATTTTATTTTTCTACCTTCACTAGATGTTTCTAATTATAATCATTATTTCACAACTAATTTAGATTAATTTAATGAATTCATATCAAATATTAGCATCATATTTCTCACTTACATGATAAATATACACATTGTATATACCATAATTAACATAATCATATTTAGGAATAAATATTCTAAATTTGGGTTTCAAAAATTTCCATTTTTCTTTACCATAAGTGAGTTGTTAATCTATTTATATGGGTGTATTGGTTTCTAATAACCATAAGAACTTGTTTCTAAGAAACTGAATAATAATAAAAAGGAATCAGTTCATCATAATAGCATGAAATCCTAATATACTCCCAACTCCTCATATCCAGTTTATTATCTCCATTAAATTTCAGTCTTCTTAGTGGTTATGTTTTCTATATGTTCTCCTTTTTTCATAAACCAAATTACCTTTATAAATAATCTCATATGAGAAATTAAATTAAAAATAATATCATACTTGGGAGAAAACAAAAAAATAATATCAATCATATTCATTCGAGAATAAAGAAGAAAATCCTTATGATCCACTACATATGCTAACACTAAAAAATAACTATGAAATTGAAGAGAATAAGATGACCCTTAGACTAAAGGCACGTGATAAACAATTTAAAAACATGTACCCTTAGAATCTCTCAATTACATGTCTTAAAATACTTTAAACTAAGTCATCACCACAATCTCATAATGTCAGATGGAAGAATAAAAGAAAAAGGATAAGAGGATGAGTTCTCAAATTAGATAATAAGGAACATTGTTATTATATATAATTGGTCAATTTATGATAAATGAAGGGAAAATGAGTTCAAAATAGTCACCCTATATCACCTAGGGTTTAAGGGAAAAAGAATTAAAAGAATGGGAAATCAATATGGATCCTGAATTTACTCATGTTCTGAAAAAAAAATGATTAATGGTGTGTACTAGGACTTCATTCCTAGAACCATTAAAATCAACCTATGCTGAAATTAAAGATATCTAATCTATAAAATATATAATTCATTTGTGTCAAGATCATTTTCTTCATGCAATAAATGGTTCTTAATGTGGAACTATCAAGAACTCAACCTAAAATTTTCACATTGTGAATCTCACCTTAACCCTATGAAATGATTAACACTATAATCCCTCATTATTCGTAGAATATATTTATTCTTAATATAAATTTTCTTGTTTTAAAATCATCCTATAAATAAAACTGTAGTTCCATATCTATGTAATCTTCAAGAAACTAACTTATAAAATCACCAAAACCTCATAATGACAATGTAAATGTTAGGATACATCCCAAACATTACAAGAATTCTATTTTGAATTTTAATTTCAAAACGTATTTAGGGTGCATGAAAGTATCCCAGTTTTTTAGCTACTGTAAAATCACTTTTTTGCTTCATTCTCTCATGACAAGGTGAAATATTTAAAAATTACCTGATGATGCCTCCATTGTAGTGAAAGGTGAGAGAGTTTAGTTTTTAAAATTTGATAAAATATGATCTATGGTTTCAGTCAAAGAACACAAACACTAAGACTCAAGAGGGGTGTGATTTGAGTTGTTGAAATTTATTTCATTTAAAGAACCCTCTTTTAAGAAATGATAGAATATAATATTTTCTTATCCCAATCATGTAGCATAAATAAAATAAATATAAAAAATATAGAAAATATAGGATATATAGTGGTTCAGGTAACATAAATCACCTTTAAACACTAACAATTCCTATCTCCTAAAGCTTTTTGATTTTTCTAGAACTAATAATTTTCTTAGGGACTTCACTACTAAGTGAAAGAAACTATCACTTGACACAAATCCATAATATTTTTCTGGGATCCTATATGGATAAAAAATAAATGCTCCTCAACACTAATTACATGGAGTCCTCACTTCCAATGATAAGAGGAAATAATGAGAGTTCACATAATTAAGCACATATTCTTCAACAATGATTGGGAAAAATGCATTTGGAATTCCTTTGGTTAGTTTATTGGCTGGTCTGATCAGAATTTCACTACTGAATTCTTCTTATAGTAATGGTTCCAGGCAATGGATAGGCCTAGTATAGAACGGAAGGAAAGATATTCCTTTTTAACACTTGTTTTTGGCTCCTTTTCTCCTCATGGAATAATGTACGACACATCACTTCGGCGCCAACTGATACAGGTATCCTATTCATATGTTGTAACCTCATTCTGGACTTCTATAAGTTGTATAATGACTTTGAGGATACTCCATCCATTTCCTTGATTATATTTCTTCATTCTATACCCAGTTTGGGCCCTCCATCCTAGGTCACATGGGTTAGATGGAAGGCACCCTCTTCAGGGCTAAAGATGAATATCGATGCCTCGTACTACATGGGAAGTATGCACAGGTTTGGAGTCATCAGAGATAGTAAGGGATTAGTGTTGGTGGCCATTTCTATCTTCTTGAATCTTGGTGATTCTCTCCAAGTGGAGAACCTCGATATGATCTCTAGGATCTTATTATGAAATCAGTGGAACACACGTTTTAGGGAGATAGAGACTGACTCACTTGATCCCTTTAATGCACTCTCAAGCAAGCCTCCAACACCTTGGTCCATCGTTTACTCTATCAAATTTTGCATGAGTCTTATTCATGATCATATGTCTATTCATAATACCTAGAGGTAGGGTAATGTTGTGGCAGATTTCCATTCTTTTATATCATCTCAACATGATCATTCTCTTAATTTTACATACCCAGGATCCTTTCATCCAGAGGGGAGACACTTTGTTCGAGCTGATGCTCTTAGCCGTTACTACTTCAGACCCCCCCCCCTAAATGTATTCTTGTAAGATTTATGTTTTCATTACTATTTTTTCTATAAATGAAAATAAAAAAACATTTGTGGTAAGCAAATAGTTTAAATAATAAACTAACATAAGATAATGGAACATCTATATAAAATGAGTATCTTCATAGAGTATATCTAGTGGTTATTCGATTGAAAAATATAAACATGTAAACACAAAAACTATATAAAAACCATTGAGTTTTTATATAATGTAATGGGTAAATCATGTATTGTATATCTTCTATGTATACATATATCTTGAATTCAAATAATTTTATTCTATTTATGTCTATTATTTTTGAATTTCAACATGATTATTCTTAATAATCACAATGCTAGATAAAATAATCCTCTTGTAAAATATATTTGACATTATTATAGCTATTGGGTGTCTTTATTTTCTAAATATGGATTTAAATAAGATAAAAGGTATAAAAAAATTATTCATATCATATATTTCAATTTTTAGAAAAAATCACATTATCAAAATCAAATTTTCCACATTTATACAACTCATTTTCTAATTCATATAAAATCATAAGTTGAATTATCAAAAAGTTATACCAATTATGAAGAGTATGATCATAACAATATTTCATTAGGAAACATGATATTTTAAAGATAGATCTATTTCCAAAAGTTAAATTTTCAACATTACTATTCTCATAAGATAATTCCATCACCCAAATTTTTTGGGTAAAAAAATTCTCACTTATTCAGATTCATTAGTGCATCAAATAAATAATTTTGATTTACTATTATTGTAAGTCTATTATTTCTTATCCAACATCAAAATAAAAACTAGAAATATTGTAAGATAATTAAATAATATAGTTCTCTTTGACGTTTATAATATAATTTATTTACAAAGTTCTATATAGTAAGATAAAATACTTTACTGATATTTCATTTGAATAGTTTACTTATAAAAAATAAAATTTATCTAACCCATAATACAATTTATATACATCGTAAGAAAATTATTTTTGATATGATTTGTTATGATAAAATATTTTAGTAAAGACTTGTGATTTCAACTCAAGTATATAATCTTCATTATGTGATAATAATTTTACATTTATTGTAATTATTACACATAAAATAAATTCCATTGATAGAAAAATTAATTCCCAAGTCTATATAATTGACTTATTTATAACTATAGGACAAATATAATTAACACATTATATATGTATGATAAATTCATTTAAAGTGTATTTAACAAACGTATCATAAATTTTAAAATTCATAACAAATAAAATACTAAAACACTTAAGATAAAATCCTCATTAAATAAATATGTATTTTTATATAATCAAAACATATAATTTAACATGATATGTTGGAAAAACATAACTTCTCCAAATAATCTCCCCCTTTATGATAATCCAAAACCAATAATTTGAAAATTAAAAGGTAATATTTTATCTTACAATTATTTTGACAAAAAAAATTTGAATGCTTTTCTCTTTTATTACATTAAATAAATTAGGGTTTATTCTCCACCTTTTTTTGAAATAAAAAACAATGTGAATAATAAGATGAATAAATACAATGTTGCACATGAACAACTGTGAATTGTCAAAATAATATATACTAAATATGAATATAATCTTGAATTTACTAGAAAGGAAATGAAAACATATCCAAATAAAACATAAGAGAATATAAGAGAAACCAATAATTATAAAATAGAATGTACAAAAATATATTGAAATTTAGTGAAATAAAAATATGTGAACATCCAAGAAAGAATTATGATATTCAAGGAAATTAAAAATCACTTCAAATTTTTATGAGGAAACCACAAATTATTATATGATCATAAAATGGGATAGAAATAAAATCAATTATTCATCATTGGGTCTATAGGATTATTCTTATGAGGTGGTTGCTTGAAGGGTTGAGGATGACCTAGGCTTAGAATGTGGTAGACATAGGGACGTTAACAAATTCTCCATATATAGCTCCCAACTGGGCATCCAAGCCAAAATAACCTCCAAGTATTTCTCTATCATGAGGTTTTTTCATTATAATACTAAATTGAATATCAAAATATTCTTGTTGCGATTGTACTATATCAAAATGATCTGTAGGAGTGAAAGGAATCATGGTTTTTGTGGTAGGATCTGTAACAACCCAATGTTTTTCAATGGAAATTCTCTTCTTATAAATATGTAATAAATTCACATGAAAAGCACATCATAATGGACTACTAAGTGTTAAGTAACCTTTAAACATAATTTTGTCACTTCTGTGTTTTGAATTTTGAAAATCCGACATACACGGTTGTGTTCAAGATGATTTTTGGAGTCTAATAAAACAAAAATAATTTTTGGTGAATAGTAGCATACCCATGTGAATAGTAATGTACCCTTTTGAATAGTAATATGAACCTTATGAATAGTAAATCATCCAAAATAATAGTAACCTTACCCATGATTAATTAAATAAAATTTAGACATCTTAGAAAGTGAAAATTTGATCATAGTAAACGTTTTGGTATTTTTGTAAGTCGTAAATAATTAATTATAATTAATTAATTAATTTAAAAGAAATTTTATTTCCTTAAGAAGTTTTAATAAATTAACAAATCTATGTCTTCTAGATTTAGGTAAATTTTATAAGACCTCAAGTAATTTTGGAAAGCTTTATAAAAGCTGTTTTAATTTTAAAATCTATTTTTTTTTCAAGTAAATTGTGATTTTAATTAAATATTAAATTAATCATATTTAGAAATTTATTTTTAAAAAATGGACTTCATTTTGATATTCCACACTTCTAAAAATGGTCTGGGTGAATTTTTGGGATTTTTCGGAAATACTTGAATTTTTGGTGAGTAATAAAATACATTAATTTACGTATAAATACATTATAATTTAAACCCACTATTCCTGACACCAGAAGTGATGTAAGCACCCAAATAGTGATCTCACATGCTTTATTTACTATTCTTGGTCATGGAATACTAAATATTACTTGTCTGGTGAGGAAATAATAAACTAATGAATTTTATTTTAAGAAAACTCATCAGCCCACCACTATAAAAACAACCCTTCACACCCCCATTTCCTCACACCTCTCAAGCTCCAAGACTTCTCTAAAATATTCCCAAAAAATCATTCCTATCCCCTCTTCCAAGTCCTATATCTTATGGTCTCATCAAAAGACCAAGCCTAGCTTCCTTAAGGAGGATCTCAAGAGGAGGATTTAAGAGGTAATTCATCTCCCTCTCTCTTTCCTTTTAAATTCTTTTTAATTTCAAGTTCATTTCTTAATCTCTCCCCACCTATCTTCAAAAAAAAATTACTTTGACTCTATTACTGTAAATATAATGTAATTTTATGATCCTAGTGACATATTATACCATCCAAACCCAATTCCACCTCCTTTATGTTATAAAAGAAAATGTCGTTAGTGAGGTGTTAATCTATCACCTTTAAGAACAACATGTTTTCTTCTTCCATTTCTACCTTCAAATATGGTCATGAAACCATTTTTATGGTTGAACCAGAATATTATATATGTATTATGTCCTATTTAAAGTTCTGGAACTAACTTATGTACATATTACTATGTGATAAAATAAAACAAGTTCATTGTGAACGAAAAACCGCCCAAATTAACCCAAACAGTCATCACTTGAATCTTATCTAATGATTCATCCACATGGTATCTAATATAATAAGACCATTTTAACTTATATAATATCATAAATAACATGGATGACATGTTCTGGATGTTTACCCATTTTCTACCCAAACATCAATTTAAGAATACAAGTGAACCACTCAAGGAAACCATAAAAACAAACATTCCAGGACAATGTTTTTAAACTCTATAACTCATCCAAAAGCACATAAAATAACTTAATGAAACCATAATGAACCATATTATTGTAAAAAAGGTTCTGTATTTCTAATTAATTAATATAATTTCATTATACAGAACATTAAAGAGAAGAAAGCGTTCAGATACAAGGTAAGGGGAAATTCTTGAACCCAATTTCATCCTTCGGGCTCTCCCTCTTTCACTCCATTTCTGATATGGTTACTCCTTAAAAATCATTAATTCATTATTTAATTTTATTTTCTGGGATTTAAATGTTTTTCACTAGTGTTCTTATCAAACAAAATGTTTTCCAAAAGAACTCTTCTTTTAAGAACTCACCTTATTCTCATTCAAGGTTGATGGTTCTTATATAAAGTGTGTTATTCCCTCTTTATTTTGGGAACCCAATGTTTATGAATGTGTTCTTATGAGATGAGACTCATTTATTTTCATGGGTTAGTTATGTTCATTTTTATATACGTTTATTAGGGCATGTATGTTAAATGATAATGTTATGATATGACGGGTGCGCCCGGAATTATATAGCGCAATATGAATGTTACAATGTGACGGGTGCGCCTAGAATTATACAGCACTCCAATGCATTGGGTAAAGTGATGAATCTCATGAGTAAATTTGAAATAATGTGTGAACAAGATTCTATCTTGGTTCACATGTATGTGTGGTAGTTAACTGCTAAGACATGATGTTTCATTTTTATGCATTGTCACATTTCAAGTCTTTTATTTATGCTTCCTATTATGTTCATGATCTTTTTCCTATGTCATGATTATGCTCACCCCATGCTATATTTTTCTTATCAATCCTATTACTGGGCTTTTATCTCACCCCTTTTGATGTATATCCTCAGGTGTCTACATGTGCTAAGGAGAGGACAAGTGCCAATAAGAATCTAGAGCAGAAGAAATTAAATAAATATTTGTGCTTGATGTTGTAATTGTTATGCATGTTCCTAGTTTTCCCAAGACACTAAACCTTTGGATACTCTATGTATATTACTATAATGTTGTTTATATTTAAAAATTATGTAATATTAATGTAAGAAAATGATGGATCACTATAGTTTGTATCATAAGTAAGGTTTAGATAATTTGGGAATTAGGATTAGTGAACCCTAGAGAAAACCTCTAGCATGAGACTAAGTACATATATGCACACAAGAATCTTTATATAGGGATAAAATATGTTATGATTTTAGTACAAATGAATAAGTTATTCATGACTTGTTGACTTATGTTTTGTTCTAATATTTTCTATTTTAGAAAATGGTAAGAACTAGAACAAACCTGGCCAACAACTCATGCGAGGGCCAATGCAACGATTGCCCGAATGACATCCCCAATGATTTAGTAGGTGGAGTTCAGAACTTCATTTTCAGGACCCAACCCTACCCGGGCTCGAGCCGCAACTACCCCAAGCCCGCCTCCATAGGCCAGGGGCTGGCGACCATCGCTGAAGGCACAACAACTCGGGGAGGCCTTTGCCTAAGTACCTGTACACTCACATGCAGCACACTCAATGAAAAAGTGTAGAGTAAAAGGGAAAAGACATGTAAAGTAAAGGGAAAATGATATAAATAATCCACAAAGTGCATCGACCTCTAAACATTACAAAGAAAGTGATGAAGGTAAACTGAAAAAGAAAAGGGGAAAACACGCGCCCAACCAGAAAAGGTGCCACAACCCAGCAACAGGTAAACAAAAGAAAAACAGCTAGAAGGGTCCCCCACCTGTAACCCGACTACGACCACAGCACGCGGTCCAAGATCCCGAACTCCTGAGCTCCACTGAAGTCATGACCAACCTGTATGTAATCTGCAAGGTCACACCAAGTGCGGGCAAAACCCAAGAAGGGGTGAGTATAAAAATACTCAGTAGGATACCCTGAAGGCTCGAGGGAGTAGCAAAGGTGGTACCGAAGGGTGAGCAGTAGAGCGAACAGAAAAAAGTAAAGGAGTACAACTGAAAGTGAAGTAAGAGTACAACAAGGAGTGTAGTAAAAAGTACAGTAGAGAGTCCAGCTCAACCCATCGAAAGAAAGGAGGTAGACTTGTCCAGACACAAGGAGCTGGAAACGGTGAGAAGATGAACTTCTCGTCGAGTCTTCGCTACCTATAGTAGGAGAGTAGACTCGTCCAACCATGAGAAGCTAGACACAGAAAGCACGTGGCATACCCCACCAGTCTTCGCCTCTCTTGGAAAGAGAGTAACCAAACCCAAGAAGTGGGTACTGGAACAAGGTATATACATATCCATATGCTCAAACAAGAATCCCAAACAGGATCGTAAGCCGATCTCCATCCCGTAGATCATCCCAAGAAAGTGAGTTGCCAACAGTCCCAAAAGTAAACACCATAGATGCCCAGCATCCTGCACATCTACCCCGAACTGCAAGTCCAGGGGGCTCAAATCACCACACCTTGACACTATCCGCTTTGGGAGGCACTGACTTGCCCACACAGTTTTAGGTCACGTCACAAGGATGCATCTTGGTGGGTAATGTTCCCCTCATACTTGAGAGTTTTAGGGTACATAAAACCACACCTCGTCACTACCCCATAGTCGAGAGGTCTCCTCAAAGTCGACAGGCAACCCCCTGCCCAGCCCCGCTGGAGGGGAATCCCTAGAAGTTGATGGGTTCCCACTGGAGGGAGACCTGACAAGAGTCGACGGGTTCCACATTGAGCAGTCCCATAAAAGGGTAATCCACTGGAGGGAGACCTGGAAAAATTCGGCGACGGGACCACTGCCCAGCCCAGCTGGAGGTAACGCGGCATTGGGGACCACTGCCCAGCCCAGCTGGAGGTAAGCCCGGCATCGGGGACCACTGCCCAGCCCAGCAGAAGGTAAACCTGGAACCACTCTGGCCATCCCGGCTAGATGTTACTGCTCGGTGAACACCTCTGTAATGGCCATCCTGGCTAGATGGTAACCCACTGGCCATCCCTGCTGGATGGTACAACCTCCTGGGTAGAGAATCAGTGCCTACGTAATGGGTTGGTCACACCGAATCCCCAAGACTCTACCAAGGAACAAAAAGCAACAGTAGAAACTCCCCGAGCCTCTCAGGGTGATCACACTCCAATCCATTGAGTCATTGTCGAAGAGGACCGAGACAACTCATCCTAGAAAGTGGAAAAACACCCACGCTGTACGATCACACATAGTTACAAATGGTGCCGCAGTCCAATGAAAGGGGAACGATACTGAAACCCCTTAGAGCTGAAGAAAAAAAGGAACCAAACCATCTCTGTAAGCCAAAAGAGAACAGAACCAGGGGAAAAACTCAACCCTGCTGGTCAACAAATGAGAACCAAACCAGGGGAAAACTCAACCCAACTGGTCAACAGACAAGAACAGGACCAGGGGAAAACTCAACCCTACTGGTCAATAGACGAGAACAAAGGGACCCTCTACATTGCGAGAGGTCAAAGGTATGCAAAGCAGAACACGACACGCACATGGGGCCCATAGGACATGTGGCCCCAAGTCAACCGCAACCAAGCGGACAAACATTCACATGTACCAACATCCACATGTACCTCCCAGTGTTCTCGTATACTCCCAGAGTATACCATGTTCCAGCCCAAAGGCTATCGTGCACACGACACCCAACATCAACGTGAAGGTATAACGTAACAACTCCAACTTTCCACCTCATCATCCCAGGCACGGCCAACTACATCTCTTTAAACACCAACTTCACTCTCCCATGAGTGAACACAATCACACACCAAGGGTTCCCTACAAACACCGCAAGATGAGCCACCACCGGTACACCTTTCATATTTCCACATTTAATAAGATCGCATAAGAGGCTCCGCTTGCCTGAACAGATTACACTGTTGTAATCCTCACGGAAAAACATGTGAGAAAGACTACTTACTCGCTCCAAACGGATATCGGACATAAAAGTTGTCTGATACCACTTTACGCCCGAACGGCATCCCATAGTCCCAAGCCTCGACCACGAAAACAGTTGGCCACATCACACCATTGTGATCCCCTTGGGAAAACACATCAAAAGGACTTCTCACTTGAGTGCAACAGATATCTGGAGAAAAGGATGCATTTCATCAAACCACGCATGAGCGGTTTTACGTGGGACCCGCACCCTGCTTCCGAAGCACAACGAACGGATCGTACTGTTGCGATCCTCTCGAAAAAGTACACAAGTTCAACTAATCACTTGTCTGGAACAGACACCCGGTGAAGGAGATAAAAATTCACCGTTAACGCCCAAACCGTCCCTCGTGGGGCCCGCAACAGTGTGCTGAATTAATGTTGGCGGATTGCGCCATTGCAATGCCCCCAAAAAAACACCTAGAGTTGACTGCTCACATGCCCTGAATGGACGTCTGATGAAAAAGTTACAAAACGATGCACGCAACTCAAAAGACGGGTCGTGGGGCCCATGCCTCAACTCTAGTTTCAACGCCCGAAACCATACTAGAAAACTCCACCTCAACGCCAGGGTCGCAATGCCACTAACGGCGCTCAATTTGGACATCGGATGTGTCTGTACCGTCCACAACAAGAACCCCTGAAAAAACATCAATCTGCTTAACGCACATGACGCGCCTCCGAGGCCCCCGTTTCGGGAGTTAAAACCCCCCGAAACCATCTCAAAAAGTTCATCTCAATTTAAGGGATGGGTCGCTGCAGACGATGCCCAAATCGGATGAAATTTATGATATGAAAATCATTTTAATAATAATAATAATAATAATAATAATAATAATATTATTATTATTATTATTATTATTATTATTATTATTATTATTATTATTATTATTATTATTATAAACCATATTTTTATTTTTTTTAAAACAAAACCAGACCGGCCAGGAGGGCCTATCTTCTTCCACACGCCTCCAGCATGACCCGCTTTTTGCAGGTCCTCGTCTCCCAACAGACCGGCCAAGCGGACGGTCTTCCTCCGCACGCCCGAGGCCATCCCTCGGGCTCCTCCCTCGACCATGGCGGCGTGCCGGACGCCGGCCCCAGCACCCCTCCCCCAGACGCCCTCAGTAGCCCCTTTGACCGCGATCCGCCGTCGCCCCTAGCTCGCCCGCACTATCCGCACGCTGCTCCGAGCCTCGCCGACGATCTCACCGACACCGGTCTCGCCTCGGCCTGCCGCGCCGCACCGCACGCCAGCACATGCCTCCGTTGGAAACCCAAACCCCGGCTGCTTGCCTATCGCGCTACCTGCTCGCCCAGAGGACCCCCGTGACCGGCACCAACCAGACCCCCCGGGAAACACTGGTTTTTGGCCGAAAAACACTCCAAAACCCGCTCACCTTCGGCGGACAATTGTGATCTACTCAAAACCCGGAATTTAGATCTGAACAAGGCGTCAAAAAGCTTATAAAAACTACTATGCATTTATGGGCTTTTCGCATCCTCCCGCCAGAGGATTGAGCAAGGGGAGATGAGGGGGGTGGTTTAAATAAAGAAAATTGATTACAATTTAATTAATTTTAAACCCCCAAATTAACCCGCATCCGAAATGCCCAATGGGGTCGAGGTTAAGCCTCCCCCAGGGTAAACACGACCTCCCGAGCACAATGGCGATCTCAGAATTTTAATCTGAGACCCCATTAAATAGTTATTAAACTTAGCGCCCGAGGCCGCCAAATTACAAAAACACCCCTGGGGCCATTTTTCACTGACAGCCCTCGCCCGTAAAACTTATACACCTCCTAGCGTAAACAGCATGCTCTAAACTCAACAGTGCCCTCAGTTTTTCCATTTGAGCCACCATTTAAGAGATACTAGAGTTTAACCATTAAACGAATTAATTATTTAATTAATTAATCCGTTTAACATTCTGAAAGCGGGAAAGGGGTCCAAACGTCCCGCACCGACATGTTTTATGTTGTTCCTATGGTAAACACCCCATTCTGGAGCCATCCGTGCACTCAGTTCTCTGATCCAAAACTCCGTTTAGGAGTTATCCCTTTAATTTGGTGTTCCCAGTGTGAACACACTAAAAACATAATTCCAGCCACACCGGGGCTCGGAATCGCATGCCTTTTAAAGGATCTTCTCTGGAATAATATCAAGAGATATTCCAAAGTCTTTCGCAGCAAAAACTGGGTTCTTAAATCATTCCCTCCAAAATTTTTGTCCCAGAAAAGTGAAACTAGGGAACAACTCAGGGTACTATGCTCGCACCTGGCTCTCCCGTACCCAGAAGAACTCTTGCACAGTCTCGTGTCACCGTGCACAGACCAAAGGATTTGATCTTTTCATGCGAGGTCTTCCCTTGCCGATAACATGCATAGGAGAACGCACACATCTCCTCGGGTGAGTCATGCAGGAGATTCTATGCACCCAAACCAGCATTTGGGGTTAGGGCAAGGCGGTAGGGAACCTCGCCATCCCTTTTCATGGTCTCAAACGGCCCGAAGGCTCTCGGAGTTATCTCACCTCCCTGAATGAACCCTTACGTCACACGTTGTGACTGGAATCACCGCCCGCACCTGGAACAAGGCCCGATGATTCCCTCCTTCAGAATATTCATATGGTGGAACACCCAAGGATATCTGGTCTCACAAGGTTTCACAATCGATGTCCCACAATCAAGACTCTCTTACACTCTCGAAGGGTAAAGGAGTCACTACCATCGACTAAAGAGGAAGGTTCCATGCCCTTTTACCTCACAAACACAGGGTTACACCGATGCCCCGTGCCACTCTGGTAACAACTCAAACGAGGAGTAGGGAGAAAAAAACATTTCACACACAGAGTCTAACAATTCTACTGCAAAAAGTAGAAGAGCTATACAGTGTACCTCTTACCACCTCATACTCTGCAGGATCATAGACATCCAAAGCTCGAGGCTGTCTATGGTCCCAAATTTCAGCTCCTGGATCCTGATGTGGACCGCCTAGTGGTGATGGGAAGACCACATGATGTTGTCCCCCACATCCAGCTCGTCCTGCTCCTCTATAAGCACCACCTCTCTGGGAAATACTCCGATCACTGCGCTACCTCTGCCGTGGTGGCGCACCTGCTGCCTTCCCGAAGCTCTCCGCATGCCTAGTTGGGCAGTCTCATGCCAGGTGACCTCACCCATCGCAAGCATAGAACCGAATATCTTCAGGCTACACTGGTGCCCTCCGGCACCACTGTAGTGTGTGACCACGCCCCGGAGTCCGGTTGTCATAAATCCACCTACGTCGAGGTTTTGTTTTCCGACGCCCGCTAGTTGCGGCAGACGTTTGGGATCCAACGTGCCTGCTTCCACCACCAACTCTAGAACGTGACAGGAAGCTCTCTGTCACCAGCACATTCTCTAGCACCCCGGTATATGTGGAAATTCCCAAGAGTACTATGATAGCATGAATCTCTCGGCGGAGAACCTACTCAAACTTTGGCGCTTGGATGTTGTCGTCATGGACCAAGTCCGAGTAAAAGCATGCACGGTCTGCAAAACTAGTTGCGTACTCGGCCACCGTCATCCCTCCCTGTTGAAACTGCAGGAGCTCCTGAATCCAAATGGAGTGCAAGCAGGAGCGGAAAACTCTTCACGAAACAACAACTGGAAGTCGCCCCACAAAAGTGACGACTTGTCAATAAATTGAGTCACCATACTCCACCAATGCCAAGATACTCCGTAGAAAAGTTTGGCTGCCAAAGACACCAAAAGATCTGTCGGCATCTACACAATCCTGAAAAGGAGAACCACTGTCTCTAGCCTAACCTCTGCTGCTTGTGGGTCTGGCTCACCACTAAAATTCAGCGGTCTCTGATGCTGGAAATCACGGAGCGCGCTCAACCTGCGCTCAAGCTCAGTCTGCTCTGCTGAAGCTGTCTGCTACTCAACAGGTGGGGGTGCTACTACCGGCCCACCCGGAGAAAGGGCTCGCATGATGGGTCCTAGACTGAGGCCTCGTAGCTCATAGGGTTGTCGTCACGAACCAAAGTTGGTATCCTGGTTGACTGTCTTCATGGAGACATCCTGAATATTATCAAGGAGTTTCACGATCAGATGAGCATATATATATATAACAGTAAGAACAATGGGGAGATAAATCAACAAGGACAGTCAAAGACTCAATCCTATGTGACACACAAACCAATTTTCCCTGCAACGAGTGTCTCAGCATGCCAAGTCGACAAGGGGGTTATCAAGGTCTTGGGGAATGGATACGTCGACCGCCACACCATCACTAGACTCCCTGGCCTGAGAGCCGCTCACAAGACACGTTAACATTTTTGCCCTAAATCCCAACCAATTACTTTTTAGGGACATCCTCACAACGTCCCAAGGAACGAACCACCTCTGATACCACTTTTTCAGGACCTGACCTTACCCGGGCTCGATCCGCAACTACCCCAAGCCCGCCTCCATAGGCCAGGGGCTGGCGACCAGCACCGAAGGCACAATAACTCGGGGAGGCCTTTTCCTAAGTACATGTACACTCACACACAGGACACTCAATGCAAAAGTGCATAGTAAAAGAGAAAATACAAGTAAAGTAAAGGGAAACTGCTATAAATAAACCACAAAGTGAATCGGCCTCTAAACAGTACAAAGAAAGTGCTGAAGGTAAACTAAAAAAGAAAATGGGAAAACATGCGCCCAACTAGAAAAGGTGCCACAGCCCAACAACAGGTAAACAAAAGAAAAATAGCTGGAATGGTCCCCCACCTGGAACCCACCTACGACCACCGCATGCAGTCCAAGCTCCCAAACTCTTGAGCTCCACTGAAGTCACAACCAACCTGTCTGTCATCTGCAAGGGCACACCAAGTGCGGGAAAAGCCCAAGCCGGGGTGAGTATAAAAATACTCAGTAGGATACCCCGAAGCCTCGAGGGAGCAATAAAGGAGGTACCGAAGGGTGAGCAGTAGAGCGAACATGGAAAAGTAAAGGAGTACAATCGAGAGTGCAGTAAGAGTACAACAAGGAGTGCAGTAAAAAGTACATTAGAGAGTCTAGATCAACCCAACAAAAGAATGGAGGTATACTCGTACAAACACAAGGAGATGGAAACGGTTAGAAGATGAAATTCTGGTCGAGTCTTCGCTACCTATAGTAGGAGAGTAGACTCGTCCAACCACAAGAAGCTAGACACGGAAAGCACGTGGAATACCCTGCGCATCTTCGCCTCTCCTGGAAGGAGAGTAACCAAACCCAATAAGTGGTACTAGAACAAGGTACATAGATATCCATATGCTCAAACAAGAAGCCCAAACAAGATCGTAAGGGGATATCCATCCCGTAGCTCATCCCATGAAAGTGAGTAGCCAACAGTCCCAAAAGTAAACACCATTGATGCCTAGCATCCCGCATGTCTACCCCGAACTGCAAGTCCAAGGGGATCAAATCACCACACCTTGACACTATCCACTTTGGGTGGCACTGACTTTCACGCATGGTTTTAGGTCGCGTCGCAAGGACGCATCTCAGTGGGGAAAGCACCCGTCATACTTGAGAGTTCTAGGGGTACGTCAAACCACACCTCTTCATTTCCCCACAGTCGAGAGGTCTCCTCAAAGTCGACTGGCGACCCCTTGCCCAGCCCCGCTGGAGGGTAATCCCTAGAAGTCGACGGGTTCCCACTGGAGGGAGACCAAGCAAGAGTCAACGGGTGCCACACTACCCACTCCCATAAAAGGTTAATCCACTGGAGGGTGACCCAGAAAAAGTCAGCGACGGGACCACTGCCCAGCCCAGCTGGAGGTAACCCGGCATCGGGGACCACTACCCAGCCCAACTGGAGATAAACCTGGAACCACTCTATCCATCCTGGCTGGATGGTACTGCTCGGTGAACACCGCTGTACTGGCCATCCCTACTGGATGGTAACCCACTGGCCATCCCTGCTGGATGGTACAACCTCCTGGGTAGAGGATCGGTGCCCGCGTAATGTGTTGGTCACACCGAATCCACAAGACTCTACCAGGGAACACAAAGCAATAGGAGAAACTTCATGGGCCTCTTAGGGAGATCACGCTCCAATCCGCTGAGTCACTATCGAAGCAGACCGAGACAACTCATCCTAGATAGTGAGAAAAACACCCATGTTGTACGAGCACAGGTAGTTTCAAACGGTGTCGTAGTCCGATGGAAGGGGCACGGTACTGAAACCCCTCACAGTTGAAAAAACAGAGGAACCAAACCATCTATGTCGGCCAAACGAGAACAGAGCCAGGGGAAAAACTCAACCCTGCTAGTCAATAAATGAGAACTGAACTAGGGGAAAACTCAACCCTACTGGTCAACAGACGAGAACAGGACCAGGGGAAAACTCAACCCTGTTGGTCAACAAACGAGAACAAAGGGACCCTCTATGTCGCGAGAGGTCAAAGGTATGCAAAGGAGAACACGACATGAACATGGGTCCCACACAACATGTAGTCCCAAGTCAACCCCAACCAAGCACATAAACATTCTCAGGTACCAAAATCCACATGTACCTCCCAGTGTTCCCGTATACTCCCAGAGTATACCGCGTTCCAGCCCAAAGGCTATCGTGCACACGACACCCAACGTCAATGCGAAGGGGTAACATAACAACTCCAAATTTCCACCTTATCAGCCTAGGCATGGACAACTACATCTCTTTAAACACCAACTTCACTCTCCCAGGAGTGAACGCGATCACATTCCAAGGGTTCCCTACAAACATCGTAGGAAGAACCACCACCAGTACACCTTTCATATTTCCAGATTTAATAAGATCGCGTAAGACGCTCTGCTCTCCTGAACATATTACACCGTTGTTATCCTCGCGAAGACACTTGCAAGAAAGACTAGTTACTCGCCCCAAACGGATATCCAACGTAAAAGTCATCTGATACTTCTTTACGCCCGAACGACGTCCCGTGATCCTGAGCCTCACCCCGAAAATAGTTGGGTGCATCACACCATTGCGATTCCATCGGGAAAACACATCAAAAGTACTGCTCACTTGAGCGCGACAGATATCTGGAGAAAAAGATACATTTAATCAAACTGTGCATGAGAGATTTTACGTGGGACCCGCACCCTGGTCCCGAAGCACAATGAAAGGATCACACCATTGCGATCCTCTTGAAAATGTACACAAGTTCGACTAATCACTTGTCCAGAATGGACACCTGGTGAAGGAGACAGAAATTCACCGTCAACGCACAAACCGGACCTTGTGGGGCCTGCACTAGTGTGCTAAATTAAAGCGGGCGGATTGCACCATTGCAATGCCCTCGGCAAAACACCCAGGGTTGACTGCTCGCACGCCCTGAACGGATGTCCGATGAAAAAGTTACAAAACGCTGCACGCATCTCAAAAGACGGGTCGTGGGGCCCACGCCTCAACTCCAGTTTCAATGCCCGAAACCATACTGGAAAACTCCGCCTTAATGCCAGGGTCGCAACGACACTGACGGTGCTCAATTTGGACATCGGATGTGTCTACGCCATCCAAAACAAGAACCCCCGAAAAAACGTCAATCTGCTTAATGCACGTGATGTGCCTCCGAGGCCCCCGTTTCGGGAGTTAAAAACCCCCAAAATCATCTCAAAAAGTTCGTATCAATTTAGGGGATGAGTCGCTGCAGACGGTGCCAAAATCAGACACCATTTATGATATGAAAATCTTTTTCAAAATAATAATATTATTATTATTATTATTATAAACCACTTTTTCTTCTCTTTTTTTAGAACAAAACCAGACCGGCCAGGAAGGCCGGTCTTCTTCCACACACCGCCAGCAGGACCCGCTTTTTGCAGTTTCTCTTCTCCCAACAGACCTGCCAATCTGCTGGTCTTCCTCCACACGCCCGAGGCCATGCCTCGGGCTCCTCCCTCGACCACGGCGGCGCGTCGGATGCCGGCCGCAACACCCCTCTGCCGAACGCCCTCAATAGCCCCTTCGACCGTGATCCGTTGTCGCCCCCATCTCACCCGTGTTGTCCGCACACTGTTCCGAGCCTTACCGACGACCTCACCGACACCGGCCTCACCTCGGCCTGCCACGCCGCACCTCACGCCAGCACCTGCCTCCGCTGAAAACCCAAACCCCGGCCGCTCGCATGCCACGCTCCCTACTCGCCTGGATGACCCCCATGACCGGCACTGACCAGACCCCCCTCCCCCCCGGAAACACTGGTTTTTGACCGGAAAACACTCCAAAACCCACTCACCTTCGACGAACAATTGCGATCTACTTAGAACCCGAAATTTAGATCCAAACAAGGCGTTGGAAAGCTTATAAAAACTACTACACGTTTATGGGATTTTCATGTAAATCAGACAGCAATTCAATAATGCAAATTTAGGACGAACATGGTGCGGGAAATTAAAATAGAAACAAGATCCTACCTGTAGGTTGAAGCCTGATGCTTCACGTGGAATCTGTCGGCCGCAACGCCTTGAAGAGGAGAGGAAGGTGGAGCTTGATGGAGGAGATGTCTTCTCCCTGGTTGAGTCTCCTCCCACCAGAGGATTGAGCAAGGGGAGATGAGGGGGGTGTATAAATAAAGAAAATTGATTACAATTTAATTAATTTAAGTCCCCTAAATTAACCCGCATCTTAAATGCACGATGGGGTCGAGGTTAAGCCTCCCCTAGAGTAAAAACCACCTCCGGAGCAAAACTGCGGTCTCATAATTTTAATCCAAGACACCATTCAAAAGTTATTAAACATAGCGCCCGAGGCTGCCAAGTTATGAAAATTCCCCTGGGGCCATTTTTCACTGACGGACCTCACCCACAAAACTTATACTCTTCTTAGGGTAAAAGGCACGCTCCGAACTCAACGGTGCGCTCAGTTTTCCCATCCGAGCCACCGTTTAAGAGATATCGGATTTTAACCATTAAACGAATAAATTAATTAATTAATTTATCCATTTAATGTTCCAAAAGCGGGCGAGGGGTCCAAACGTCCCGCACCGACATGTTTTATGTCGTTCCTAGGGTAAACACCCCATTCCGTAGCCGTCCGTGCACTCAGATCTCTGATCCGAAACTCCATTTAGGATTTATCCCATTTATTTGGCTTTCCCAATGTGAATGCACTGAAAACTTAATTCCGGCCACACTGGGGCTCGGAATCACACGCCGTCTGAAGGCGCTGCTATGGAATAATATCAAGAAATATTCCAAAGTCTTTCGCAGAAAAAATTGGGTTCTTAAATTCATGGAGAAGATTACCCAACTATCTCAGGTTATGAACAATAAAAATAATAATGGGGAAAGTCCTCCATCACCAAAGAGGGAGAAACTGGATATCGAATTTGTTATGCGGAAACATCCACTGATGTGTAGTGGATCTTCTGATCCACTATTTGTGGAACAGTGGGTCAAATCCATGGAGATGATCTTTTCTGTTCTTCACTATTCTGAGACAGATAAGGTGACTCCAGTCATTTATCGTCTAGATGGAGATGTCGATCAATGGTGGGCTTTGATTAAGAACACCAATCCAAGGGATAAAATTGAATAGATGGAATGGGAAGACTTTAAGATAATGTTTTTTAACAATTATTTCCCTAGAACTTTTCACACGAAGACGGAGAGAGAATTCATAGAGCTCAAGCAAAAAGAATTAGAATCTGTCACAACCTATGAAATGAATTTCACAAGGCATGCAAGGTACGATTCGGGTTTTATTATCAACAGCGATACCGAAATTGATAGATTCTTTAGTGGATTAACACCACACCTTTGAAAGGCTCTTGAAATTCAAGACTTTGGGAGTTATGAAGATGTTTTTAGATGTGATCTCAAAGTGGAGATGGAGTTTTTAGAATGGTCCCATGGCTATGGTGATAAGAAATGGAAGATGGAGTTTCAAGATGGTGGATCTAATGATAAGGGTGGGAATAAAACTCAACGACCCACATGCCAAAAATGTGGGAAGTTGCACCATGGGAATTGCCTCAAAGGGATGGGGAAGTGCTTCAAGTGTGGGAAAGAAGGACACCATTCTAAAGAGTGTTGAAAAGAATCAAAAATAAGGAGAATGTGGCAGAAGAAAGAAGAGAACCACCCATGGTTCAATGCTACAACTATAGGGAGAAAGGGCACTATGCAAGATAGTGCACCAAACCTTGAGTTCTTGAGGTTAATCAGCGTCAACAGCCACCAAATCCAAAGGAACAAGGGAAGGATTATTCCATCACTACTGCAAAAGTGGAGCATGATAATGAAGTACTATAAGGTACACTTCCTATTCACTCAAGAATGGAAAAAGTATTATTTGATTTTGGTTCTATGCATTCCTTTATATCTTGCAAGTTCTCTAGAAATATAGTATCGAATCCCCGAATCCTTCAAGTAGAGATATCTGTAAAAACACCAAGTGGTGAAATAATTACAACCCAAGTTTTTGAATCTTCTCTTATTGGCGTATGTGGGAAGATTCTTCCAGTGAATCTCGTAATACTTCCCTTGGTGGAATTTGACGCTATAATGGGAATGGATTGGCTCTCGTTATATAGATCACATATTAATTGTCGAGAAAAGGAAATATCATTCCATATTCCAAACCATCCCATTCTCCTCTACAAATGCAAGGAATATCATGAACCTCCTTTGAAAAATCCTTCAATGGCACGGGTGTCGATTCCCTATAAAGAAGCATACCTCACCCAAATGGTTGAGTTGAAGGAAAGTGCCATCCTTGAGGAAATTCCCAACGTGAGTGAATATAGTGATGTATTTCTCAAGGAGTTACCCGAAATTCCCCCGGATCATGAGGTAGAGTTCTCAATTGAACTCATACCTGGAGCTACTCCTATCTCAAAGTGTCCCTACAGGATGACTTCTATCAAACTGTAGGAGTTAAAGAAGCAGTTGCAAGAGCATCTAGACAAAGGGTTCATACGCCTTAGTTCATCACCTTGGGGTGCGCCAGTGCTCTTTGTAAAGAAGAAGGATGGAACAATGTGGCTGTGTATCGATTACCGGGAACTCAACAAGATCACCATAAAGAATAAGTATCATCTTCCAAGGATTGAAGACTTGTTCAGTCCGTTAAGGGGTGATCAATACTTCTCAAAGTTTGATCTTTGTTATGGATATCATCTGGTAAAGGTAAAGAAGGAATATATTCATAACACTACCTTTATAACAAGGTATGGTAACTATGAGTTTTTGGTGATGCCCTTCGGACTTACTAATTCCCCTGCAATCTTCATGGATTTGATGAATAGAGTCTTTAGACATTACCTCAACAAATTTGTGGTAGTGTTTATTGATGATATTCTCATCTACTCTAAGAGAAAGGAGGAACATAAAGAACATTTACGACTTCTGTTGGTGAAATTAAGAAAGGAGAAGTTGTACGCCAAGTTTATAAAGTGTGACTTTTGGATGAAGCAAGTCACGTTCTTGGGACATGTGATCACAAGTGATGGAATTTCTGTGGATCCTTCAAAAACAAAAGAGATTGAGGAATGGCCCAGTCCCTCTAGTGTCACAGAAATCTGTAGTTTTCTTGGATTAGTTGTGTAATACCAACGTTTTGTGAGAAAATTCTCATGATTGTCACGCCCGCTAACTGAGTTAACAAGGAAAGGGGTAAAGTATGTCTGGACGGAAGAATGTGAGGGAAGCTTCAAGGATCTAAAGGGAAGTCTGATCACTGCACCTATACTCACACTACCGAAAAGTGTAGAAAATTTTGTTATATACAGTGATGCTTCAAAGAAATGCTTGGTTGTGTACTCATGAAAAATGAAAATGTGATAGCCTATACCTCACGGTAGTTTATGATCCATGAGCAGAACTACCCGACCCATGATCTAGAGCTGGAAGCTATGATTTTTGCATTGAAAATCTGGCAGCACTACCTTTATGGTGAGAAGTGTGACATATACATAGACCATAAGAGCCTAAAGTATATATTCACACAAAAGGATCTCAACATTCGTCAAAGGATATGGTTAGAGCTATTCAATGATTATGATTGCTCTATTCACTATCATCCTGGAAAGGTGAAAAAGGTAGCTGATGCTCTAAGAAGAAAAAAACCTGCTACTCTATCCATGATGTGGATTGAGAAAGACCCTATCTTCCTGGATATGAAAAGGATGGATTTGGAAATCCTAATGGCAAGGGATACATCCTACCATTCCCAAATGATTGCGCAACCATCCATCCAAGAGAATATTAAGGAATCACAGAGGGATGATGTGGAGATACAAAAGAGGGTGAAAGAAGTAAAGCAAGGGAATCTACAAGAGTTCCATATTGATGATGAGGGTTTGATTCAGTTTGGAACGCAGCTTTGCGTGCCATCATCACCCGAGGTAAAGAAGGGTCTATTGGACAATGCACATAGCTCAACATTCTCTATCCATCCTGGGAGTACCAAGATATACCGTGATCTCCAAAAACACTTCTGGTGGGATAACATGAAGAAGGAGATTGTAGAATATATATCAAGGTGCTTGGTATGTTAGCAAGTTAAAGTTGAGAGACAAAAGTCCAAAGGGATGATGCAACCATTTCCTATACCCATGTGGAAATGGGGGAATGTTACTATGGACTTTGTCATGGGTATCCCGAAGACGTCGAAGGGAAATAATGCGATATGAGTTGTGGTTGACTGACTCACCAAGACTTCCCATTTATTCGCTATTCGGGAAGACCTCTTGCTTGAACAATTTGCAAAGATATATGTGAAGGAAGTGGTGAGACTTCACAGCGTTCAACTCTAGATTGTATCTGATCATGATCCAAGGTTCACATCTAAATTCTGGAGGAGCCTTCAATATTCTTTGAGTACTGAATTAAATTTCAGCATGGCCTATCACCCCCAAACTGATGGCCAATCTGAAAGGACTATTCAGACACTTGAAGATATGCTAAGATCCTACTCTCTAGAATTCAAACGTGGATGTGATCAAAATCTCCCAATAGTTGAGTTATCATAAAAAAATAGCTTCCACTCGAATATTCATATGGCTCAATATGAAGCTCTATATGGAAAGCGATGTAGAACTACAACCTGTTGGGATGAAGTTGTAGAAAAAAAGCTACTTGGACCTGATCTTGTATAGGAGATGAGAGAGAAGATGGAAGTCATCCAGAAACACATCAAAGCTTCTCAAAGTCGGCAAAAGAGTTATGCTGACAACCATCGAAGGGACTTTGAGTTCGACGTTGGGGATAAAGTCTTCCTTTGAATATCACCATGGAAGAGAGTCATGTGATTTGGAAAGAAAGGGAAGCTAAGCCCAAGTTACAATGGCCCCTTTGAAATCCTTGACCACATAGGAGCCATGGCCTATCGGCTTGTACTTCCACCAAACATGACTCAAGTTCATGATGTGTTTCATGTATCACTCCTGAGGAAGTACATACTAGATCTTTCACATGTACTAAACTCAGAGGTGGTGCTGCTGGAAGATGATCTTTCCTATGAGGAGTAGCCAGTAAAGATTATGGACCGAAGAGATAAGGTTCTACGCAATAAGAAAACCCATCTTGTCAAAGTTTTCATGGAGGAACCATAAGTTTGAGGAAGCAACTTGGGAACCAGAAGAGGCAATGAAGGAGAAGTACCCTCACCTGTTTGTGTAAATTGAAAATTTCGAGTGTGAAATTTCATAATGGCGAAAGAATGTAATGACCCAATGTTTTTCAATGGAAATTCCCTTCTTATAAATATGTCATAAAATCACATGAAAAACACAACATAATTAACTACTAAATGTTATGTAACCTTTAAACATAAGTTTTTCACTTCTGTGTTTTGAATTTGGAAAATCTGACATACACGGTTGTGTACAAGATGATTTTTGGAGTCTAATAAAACAAAAATAATTTTTGGTGGATAGTAACATACCCATGTGAATAGTAATGTACCCTTTTGAATAGTAATATGACCCTTATGAATAGTAAAACATCCAAAATAATAGTAATCTTACCCATGAATAATTAAATAAAATTTAGACATCTTAGAAAGTGACAATTTGACCATAGTAAACGTTTTGGTAATTCTGTAAGTCGTAAATAATTAATTATAATTAATTAATTAATTTAAAAGAAAATGTATTTCCTTCAAAAGTGTTCATAAATTAACAAATCTATGTCTTCTAAATTTATGATAATTTTATAAGACCTCAAGTAATTTTTGAAAGAATTATAAAAGTAGTTTTAATTTTAAAAACTATTTTTTTTCAAGTAAATTATGATTTTCATTAAATATTAAATTAATAATATTTAGAAATTTATTTTTGAAAAATGGAATTCAATTTTGGATTCTACACGTCAAAAAATGGTCTGGGTGAATTTTTGTGATTTTTCTGAAATACTTTAATTTTGTGAATAGTAAAATACATTAATTTACGTATAAATACATTATAATTTAAACCCACTATTCCTGATATCACAAGTGATGTAAGAACCCAAATCCCAAACTCACATGCCTTATTTACTATTCTTGGTCATGTAATACTCACTATTCCTTATCTTGTGAAGAAATAATAAACTAATGAATTTTATATTAAGAAACCCCCTCTCTCCACCACCATTAAAACCACCCTTCACACCCTCATTTCCTGACACCTCTCAAGCTCCAAGACTTCTCTAAACTCTTCCCAAAAAATCTTCCCTATCCCCTCTCTGACGTCCTAGAGCTGCTGGTATCGTCAAAATACCAATCCTAGCTTCCTTAAAGAGGATCTCAAGAGGAGGATTTAAGAGGTAATTCCTCTCTCTCTTTCCTTTTAAATTTTTTTTAATTTCAAGTTCATTTATTAATCTCTCCCCACCTATATTCATCTAAATTGTATTGTAACTCTAGTATTGTAAATATACTAGAATTTTATGATGCTAATGACATATTATACCATCCAAACCAAATTCCCTCTTCCTTTATGATATAAAATAAAATGTCATTCGTGAGGTGTTAATCTATCACCTTCAACAATGACATGTTTTCTTCTTCCATTTCTACCTTCAAATATGGTCATGAATGTGACACCACAATATTTCATGGTATATTATCTCTTCAAATTAATTCAATAACTTATACTATACGCAACACTGAGTTCGAGCGCACCACGACTTACCAAACTAGCTATTAAAAAAATAGTTATGAATAGTATTAAACTTCTCCATTGTAATTGGGACATAAAAATTTAGTTTCGATAAAGGTTTTTTGTTTTTATAATAACTTTCATATTTGGGTGAATAGTGAAAAATACTAAATTTTAACTGAAAACAACAATTTTAATCAAAATAATATATAGTGTTCGATTATATATTTGAATGTTTTGGAAGTATAATTATATTATATTTTTAACATTTAATCTAAAGTTGGTCATTGGAATTAATTTCACTTTGAAATTATACATAAACAAGTGTCAATCTTTTGACAGTTATTGTTTCTTAATAACCAGCTATTTGTTTTGACAACGATAATTAATTTTAAATTAATTAATATAACTTCTATGTTTTTAATTTTTTAAAATAGACATCATTTTTGAATTCGGGATATCAAATATAGATTAGGCTGAATTTTTGGTATTTTTCTGGAAAACATCAATTTTTGATGAATAGTGAAACCACTAAGTGGTAGTTAAAAATATGACTTTTTCATTTAAATGAAATTTTACCACTTCTGTGAATTGAATTTTGAAAATATGACACACATGGTTGTTATTAGTAAGTAAAATGTGGTTCAATGAGATGAAAATAATTTTTGGTGAATAGTAACTTTTGACTTTTATTTACCGTGATTAAAGGTAAATAAGGTAAAAGGAATATTATAACAATACAAATATGCCCTAACACTTTTCCTAACCTTATTGGATGAGTCATGGCCGACCATGGGCATCCTTGGGTCTATTTTGGGACCCCATAGAGCCAGTTAAGAGTGATAATGACACTTTATTTAACTTAAATTAAAATAAAGACAAAAAATGTCATTAACAAATATCCTTTAGTATATCAATTTTTACATGGGGTTATATAAGTCATATTTTTTAATATAAATATTCATTGAAAAGATAAAACTATTTCCTACATTATGGTATTTTTTTATAATTTCTAGACATCAAATAAATTAAATTATGTATGAAACAATAATGATACAGTATTTACCTCATTAATAAATGATTTAAATAAATAAGATTATTAATATTAAAACAAAATCCAAAACCTGTCCAATTCATATTGGATGATTTTATTTCGAACATGAGTCATCTTATCTTCACCTTTAATGAGTTTTGGACTATTTGAAACCGAATATAAGTTTATAATAAAATAACATTTTCAAACATTCCTAAAGAGCCCCTCCTCTCCCTTATAAAAGGACACCACTTCTAACCCATTCCTCACACCTCTCAAGCCCCTTGGCTCGTCCAAAACCTACCCAAATAAGCTCTCAAGATCCCTCTCTTCAACCTAGAAGCCTGAACTTAGGTAGAAGTCACTTCAATAAGTCCTTTTGGTTCAAACCAAATGGATTTACCCAAATTAAAGGTAATGGTTTCTCTTAACTTCTTTTCTTTTATTTTACTTATCCAACCACTAAAATATTTTATTTCCTTTATTTTATAACAACACCAGTATCCTAAATATACTAGGATTTTTTTATGAAAATTATTCAAACAACACTTACACACACCTCCATCTAATGGTTGAAGAACATAATGTTTCTGTGGATGGAAAACTAACACCTCACGAAATGGTGATTGTTCGATTATCTTCTACCGCCTCTCATGGTGGCCATTAAGATGACAATTTATTTATATATGATATATATTATGTTTATGTTTTATTTATGCTTCTGTATTTTCCATTTATATCATACCTTTATGGTTTCCCTTATGGGTAAACGTGATAATCTCATTTGAGGAAGTGCGGACTACCGCCCCCTCAAAGTGATATGACTCTCTCATACCATATGTGGTACATATAAAGGATGTAATTAATAATATTATATATGATACTATTTGGGTTTTATAATATACCTATTTATCATTATGTTTTCATTCCATTAAATACGAAATAGAAATTAAAGTAGCGTTCATGCGTACATACGGCTTACCGTCTCCATGAACGGTGCATTCACAACTACAATAAAGCCCAATAGAAACCACCAAAAGCGGCAGCTAAAGGTCTTTAGCGTCCGCCTTGCAACCCCTTTTGGCGGTCACATTTTCTCTATCGGTAAAAAACAACAACGACTGCCAATGGAGGTCGCTAAAGGTCCTTTTAAAAATACTAGGTTTCTTGTGTGCGGGATACTAGGTGGGTGCAACGCCAGACACGCAGGAACACCAGTGGGCGTGAGGACGGACCGGAAGCTCTAGCTGTCGACCATGGCGGATCTACAAAGCCAGAGGGAGGGGAGGGTGAAATTTTGAGTATTTATTCGGTCCATTTAATATTCTACGACGGATATGGGTTCAATGGAATGTGAGGGAGGGGTGACGGGAGGTGACGAGAGCAGGCGATGGGGGTGATCGTGCATGGCAGGGCGGAGGCGGGGGGCGACAGCGGGAATCATCATCATTACAATAATGATTTTGAGGAAGACAGTGACAATTGGGTGAAAAAATCCCACCCATTTATTTCTGTATTAGCGACCCCTTTTGGCGGTCTCTAATACTATCAATAGCGACCGCCGATGGTGGTCGCCCGTACCCAGAGGCGCAAAAACCAATTTTTCTAGTAGTGATTTCATTTCTTATCTCAAAATGTTATGTACTATTATAAATACATTTATATACTGGATATATATGATATATATGACATCTAAATTATGAATATCACTCTGGTTATAATGAAATTTTTACCACATGAACAACTTGTAATTATAAGAAGTTTATTTTTGACTCAAGTACCAAATATCGACAAAACGACCATTATTAACTTAAATGATTAAATAGTTTTTGTAGAAAAGTAATAAGTGATATAAAAGGAATAATAAAATTGACAAATTTTCTTAATCAACTATAAATTAACTTATGTTTTTTATTCAGGAAAACAAGGTACATACAAGACAAGTCAGACTTAAGGTAAGGGGTTTCTTATCTCACATTTAATTTTGTGAGATTTCCATTGTTCGCCACTTATTTATTGAATATGGTGTATGTAATTCACCATGATTGTATTCTTTATGTAATATAATTTAATTAATGGGTATTTAAATCATCATTGTATGATCCTTCTTTCAAGGGGTGTATGTTTAATAAGTTACCTAATCAGTAAGGGAATTTCAAATTTCATTTTCCACTCATTGGGCTTTACCCATACTTCGTTGATTATTTTACTCCAAGATTATGTGTCGAATCACTAATTATTATTTATTTAGTAATTTCCACTACCCTTTATGTGGATATACTTTTGATACACATAATACCTCCATTGATAATTTCTCAAGTCATTGATATGAACTTGATAAGAGTAATTTTAACTCAATTTCCATTCATTGAGTTAAACATCCAAGTCATTGGTGTTGAATTTACAAGAATATGTGTGAATGTCCTATGATTGATTTACCCTGAATATCCAATCATATTGAGTGAATTTATATTTTTCACACAAAATTATGTCATTGATTTATCCTTAACCTAAGGATATGGTCTTTATAAGGGATTTCATCTCAATTTACATTCCATTAAGAATTATTTATTGTTATACACCAATACACTTTTATATGGTGTATATAATGTACTTTGACGTAGTATATCATGAATCCCTTTATTCTCATGATATTATAAGGTTTTTATTACCTCAATTATTTGTATTCAAGTGTCTCTCTTTTGGTTAGGAACTCTAACTAAAATATCATTTAAATGTTTTAAAGATTTATTATTCTAAATATTTCTCATTAATGTCCATGTTTTAAAAATGATTTTATGGTTTTATTTATATGGACATTAAAATTTTCAAATTAAAATTATTTTTAAAAGTTTCAAAGTGGTATGGGACACTTTGATTCAAAAATCTCTTTTGAATAGCTTCTTGATAAATAGTGCGACTTTTAAATGTTTTCAAGAAAAAGGGGATATTTATCTAAAATAGTTTTGATGATTATTTTCATCTATGTCAATATCCTTCATTATTCTCGATTGAGGTTAATCTATTACAATACAATATTCCATTTTTTATTGAATGAGTTATGTTTGACTGTGGATGTGCTATCTTATACCATTCATGGTTTGTGGAAAATGTATTGACATTTCGTATGCTAGTTTTAATATGAAAGTTTATGTGATGTTTCAACCTTTTCATATGCGGAAAGAATTGGAATTATTAAGTGACGGGTGGAACCCGCTATAGCTCCTCGATGCATCGGTAGGTCTCATGAGAGAAACTAGTGTATTGGCACAAGGCCTTGACAAAATTATTATTTGTAGACTTGGCACGAGGCCTTGACTATGTGGTTATGATGTCCGGTATTATGCATTCCATCATTATGAGATTAGCTATTGAAAAATCATTTGGTTATTTGACTAGTACAATACCCATGACTATGTTTTATTATGGAATTATTTACTCAGCTCATATTCCTTCCATAAAGTGTTCATGTGTATTATTTGTCAAGGAATGTGTTTTCAATTATTCACCATGCCTAATGTTTATGTTATCTTCCGCTATATTTATTACTCTTACTGAGCGTTTGAGATCACCCCTTTCTTATGTTTTATTTTTCCAGGATATGAAGAAGTTAGTTATGAGTGACTTGCAGGAATAATTTTTGAAGCTTAGATGTTTCTAGTGGAATAAAATAGTGTTGTTTTTCTTTGCAAGTTGTAATGTCGAACTTATGCATGTATCTTGTTTCCAGGACTACTAAACTGATCGGTCTTTCGGGACTTGATTCCTTGTAATCATGCTAATTTATTAAAATAATGAACCAGATTCTGGATTCTGGGGTCGGGGCATTATAGTTGTATCAGTGGAAGTTTAGTACAAACATTGGAAGCTAGATTTAGAAAAACTATGATTAGATAACATTACCCTAAGATATAATTTGAGGATTAGTATAGAAGAACATCCTAGAATATTGGTATTCTAGAGATTTTGTGAGTTTTCCAAGCAATACATCCATGTCTGGATACGAGCAAGTAGAGGCGGCTCTGGCACAGATGTACCTAGGGGTAAAACCCAAATACACCTCTTTGAGCTAGACTCTAACAGGAACTGGTGCACAATAACGGGCCTTGTTGCACTCTTGGTTATGACACTCTGGGGGGATATGCTTAGGATAATTCGCATTTTCTTTACAAACCAATTATAAGGATTTTAATATAAGATGAGAATAGATAACCTTGGTTAATCCTAAGGTGTTTTAAATTGAAAATAAGGTGTCGTGATATTCTCTAAATAATTTTTTTGACTATTGTTACTCACACAATGCTTTCTGGTTTTAGTCAATGGATGGATTCCAAAGAATTCACAGTAACATTGAACATGATGTGAAAGGTGGGCACGATGGTGGAAATGAGAAATGAAATGGAATGTTGATAGGAGTAAAATATATCATTTTCATGCCAAATTAGTTTTCCAAAAATATGATCAACAACATCTATAGTAACTAACTCCCAGACTCAATAAAGAAGAGAAAGGCAATGAATTATAAGAGATCCAGCAGTGGAGACCATGTAGAGAAGAAATCACAATTTCCATCATGCCAGAAATGTGGAAGGAGACACCCAGGAAAGTGTCTCAATGGAACTAATAAATGCTCTATGTGTTGGAAAGAAGGGAGTACATTAAAGAATTGCCGAGGAAAAATGAAGAGTACTGTGGAAGAAAATAAAAACGATCCTAATAATCCAATTATGATCACTTGTCGTAAATATAAGGGACCTAGGAATCACCAAAGTCAATGCCCTATTCTGTAGGATAACCTCTTGGTCAAGGAAGAACCTATGTGTAAATAAATGGATGGAAAAATGTTTAAAGGTATTAGTTCTTTTTGTTAATGAGATTACTTTGGTAGAATTTTCTCTTGTATTTGTAACCCTACTGTTTGTCATGTGAAAATTATATTTGAGGAATAATTATATTTTCTCTTGTAGATATAGTTATAAATAACCATTTGGTTTTATATGATATTGAGTTTGAGGAAATTAAAAGTTATTAAATTTTGGGATGAAAATGTGACGTACGAGAAAACATTTATGATGAAATTATGTTATAGTTACTTTGAGGAATATATCTCATTTTTGGGAATATTATAAAATTATATTGTTTTTAAAAAATGACTACATGTAGACTGTGTGACAACCCTTCACGTCAGACAAAGCTACGGGAATCAAACCCACAACCATAGTGTGATTGGGATTTATCGCCTACCACTGTACTACGTGAATTCCCTGGTTAGTGTGACTAATTCATTTTAGGTAAATGATTTTATTGATAAATAATAATTTTATTTGGGATCTTATGTCTTATCAAATGGGTATACTTAGTATAGGAAAATTATTTGGTGATTAAGTGATAAATTTTATTTTTAAAGATGTTCCCTCTATTGGGAATACTATATGCCTAAGGAAAATAGAATACTATGGGTTTTCATTTGAAGTGTAATGGTGTTTTTTTACCTATGTTTTTATTGTGGATTTATAGAAATTTGGGTTATTTATGGAAATGATTAACCTATCATAGAGAATATGTGATTAGGTTAATTACTTTTATGTATGTGACTTTAAGAGTAGTCGATATCATTTGGAGATACAATTTAACGTGGAAGACTGTGTAAGAAAATTCTTCTAAGTTTTGTGTTTAAATATTAGTTTGGATTATATTGAATGATTTTTTGGACAATTTTTTATTGAATTGTATTTATTGAACTTTTGTTATTGTTGGTTTAATTTTAGAAATTAAAATTAGTATTTCTTTCTCTAAAGTATTATCCTTTTTGGATCATCTAATCTTTTACTAACATTTTGGTTTTGGTTAATCTCTAAAGAAAATGGAAATATATAGTTCATCCATTGTGGATTATGTGATTCTCTATAAGTTGATTCTAGCACTTCAGGTGTGACTAAGTCATCTTGAATACTCATCGTTTGGATTGAAAGATGAGTTTGTTGTAATAATTAGATGATGGATGATGCTATACTTGCCAAGTATATATATTTTTTCTTCTTATATGAATAAATTAATTATTAAACTTTAGGGAATGGATCTTAAAACCAAAAATGTTTTATCCTAAAGCTTTATGTTTTTTTGAACCGATGATATTTTAAATCATCATAGACTGATGGCTTTGAGGCCCTCTATTTTACACTTGATTGTGATTGTTGACCTCAACCACTCCCTATAAATATTTATGTTTTTCCACCATTTATGTGTCTCTAATTTCCACCAATGTTCTCCTAATAGAGATCATAATTTGGTGGTGACTTTTCCATTTCCTTCTCCCTCTTATTAAGACAAAATTTTATTCACCCAATTTCTGATGTGAGTTTTCCACAAAGGTATTTTTCCATTTTTAAGATTTTATTTTTGAAAAACAATTTCAAATTGCGAGGACGCAATTTATTGAAGGAGGGGAGAATGTAACACCCCAATATTTCATGGCACATTATCTCTTCAATGTAATTCAATAACTTGTACTATACGCAACACTGAGTTCGAGCGCACCACAACTTACCAAACTAGCTATTAAAAAAAATTAATGAATATTATTAACTGGATTTTGAATTTTATATACTCTATATAATTTTAACTTATGTATTATGTGTTTATTAGACATAATATTAGAACAAATTCATTTTTTTCAGATAAAGGAAGCATTTTTCAAAAAATGAAATTTTACCGCCTTTTAATGGAAAACATTTTTAAATCCAATATTTGACATTTTTATATATTCAATTTGATAAAATAAACTTCTCCATTTGAATTGGGATATAAAAAATTAGTTTTGATAAAGTTTTGGTGTTTTTCTAATAACTTTCATATTTGGGTGAATAGTGAAAATACTAAATTTTAACTGAAAAAAAAACTATTTTAATCAAAATAATTTAGAGTGTTCAATTATATATTTGAATGGTTTTGAAGTATAATTATATTACAGTTTTACCATTTAATCTAATTTTGGTCATTGGATTTAATTTCACTTTAAAATTATACATAAACAAGTGTCAATCTTTTGATAGTTATTCTTAAATGGCCCAAAGGCCTTCATTTTTAATGATTTTTTATAAACCCCCTTTCAAGGGATGAGGGGGAACCCTTACAAGACCCTTAGTCTCAGAGATTACATGGATCGTAGGTTTAGGAGATTACAAGACCTGAAGGTCTTAATCTTTTGATAGTTATTATTTTTTAAAAACCCGCTTTTTGTTTTGACAACATGAATTAATTTTAAATTTATTAATGAAACTTCTATGTTTTTAATTTTTTAAAATAGAAATAATTTTTTAATTTGGGATATCAAATATAGCTTAGGCTTAATCTTTTGTATTTTTCTGAAAAACATCAATTTTTTATGAATAGTGAAACCACTAAGTGGTAGTTAAAAATCTGACTTTTTCAGTTAAATGAAATTTTACCACTTCTGTGAATTGAATTTTGAAAATACGACACACATGGTTGTTATTATTAAGTAAAATGTGGTTCAATGAGGTGAAAATAATTTTTGGTGAATAGTACCTTTTGACTTTTATTTACCGCGGTTAAAGGTAAATAAGGTAATTTAAGGTAAAATGAATATTATAATAATACAAAATTATCTTAAAACTTGTCCTAACCTTATTTTATGAGTCATGGCCGACCATGGGCATCCTTGGGTCGATTTTGGGAGCCCATGGAGCCACTTAAGACTGATAATGACACTTTATTTAAATTAACTTAAAATAAAGACAAAAATGTCATTAACAAATATCCTTTAGTATATCAATTTTTACATGGGGTTATATAAGTCATATTTTTGACTATAATTATTTATTGGAAATATAAAAATATTTACTACATTATGGTATTTTTTTATAATTTTTAGACATAAAATAAATTCAGTTATGTGTGACACAATAATGATGCAGTATTTACCTCGTTAATAAATGATTAAAATAAATAAGATTATTAATATTAAAACAATATCCAAAACCTATCCAATTCTTATTGTATGATTTTAATTCGAACATTAGTCATCTTATCTTCTAATTTAATGAGTTTTGGACCATTTGAAACCGAAGATAAGTTTATAAAAAAATAACATTTTCAAACATTCCTAAAGAGCCCCTCCTCTCCCTTATAAAAGGACACCACTTCTAACCCATTCCTAACACCTCTCAAGCCCCTTGGTATGTACAATACCTTCCAAAATAAGCTCTAAATATCCCTCTCTTCAACATAGAATCCTTACCTAGGCATAATTCACTTCAATAAGTCATTTTGGTTCAAACCAAAGGGAGTTACCCAAATTAAAGGTAATAGTTTCTCTTAACATCTTTTCTTTTATTTTACTTATCCAACCCCTAAAATCTTTTAGTTCCTTTATTTTATATCAAAACCATTATCCTAAATATACTTGGATGTTTTTATGAGAATTATTCAAACAACACTTACACACACCTCCATCTAATGGGTGAAGAACATAATGTTTCTATGGATGGAAAACTGACGCCTCACAAAACAATGATTGTTCAATTATCTCCTACCGCCTCCCATGGTGAACATAAATATGAAACTGTATTTATATATGATATATATTGTGTTTATGTTTTATGTTTTCTTCCTTATTTTTCATTTATAACATACCTTTATGGTTTCCATTATGGGTAAATGTGATAATCTCATTTGAGGAAGTGCGGACTACCGCCCCGTCAAAGTGATATGACTCGCTCATATCATATGTGGTACATATAAATGATGGAATTAATAATATTCTATATGATACTATACTGTTTTTATAATATACCTATGTATCATTATGTTTTCATTCCATTAAATATGAAATAGAAATGAAAGTAGTGTTCATGCGTACGTACGGCTTACCATCTCCATGAACGGTGCATTTCATTTCTTATCAACAAATGTTATGTACTATTATAAATACATGTATATACGGGATATATATGATATATATGACATATAAATCATGAATATAATTCAGTTTATAATGAACTATATACCACATGAACAACTTGTAATTATAAGAAGTTCATTTTTGACTCAAGTACCAAATATCGACAAAATGAACATTATTAACATAAATGATTGCATAATGTTTATAGCAAGGTTATAAGTGATATAAAAGGAATAATAAACTTGAAAAATTTTCTTAATAAAGTATCAATTAACTTAAGTTTATTATTCAGGAAAACAAGGAACATATAAGACAAGTCAGACTTGAGGTAAGGTGTTTCTTATCTCACATTTAATTTCGTGAGATTTCCATTGTTCGCCACTTATTTATTGCATGTGGTGTATGTACTGCCCCAAGATTGTATTAATTTTGTAATATAATTTAATTAATGCGTATTTACATCATCATTGTATGATCCTTCTTTCAAGGTGTGTATGTTTCATAAGTTACCTAATCGGTAAGGGAATTTCAAATTTGAATTTCCACTCATTGGGCTTTACCCATACTTCATTGATTATTTTACTCCAAGATTATGTGTGGAATCACTATTTATTATTTATGTAGTAATTTCCACTACCCTTTATGTGGATATACTTTTTATACACATAATCCCTCCATTGATAATTTCTCAAGTCATTGATATGAACTTGATAAGAGTAATTTTAACTCAATTTATATTCATTGAGTTAAACATCCAAGTAATTGCTGTTGAATTTACAAGAATATGTGTGAATGTCCTCTGATTTATTTACACCGAATATCCAATCATATTGAGTGTATTTATATTTTTCACACATAATTATGTCATTTATTTATCCTTAACCTAAGGATATGGTCTTTATAAGGGATTTCATCTCAATTTACATTCCATTGAGACTTCTTTATTGTTATACACCAATTCACTTTTATATGGTTTATATAATGTACTTTGACATATTATATCATGAATCACTTTATTCACATGATATTATAAAGTTTTTAATACCTCAATTATTTGTATTCAAGTTTCTATCTTTTGGTTAGGAACTCTAACTAAAATATCCTTTAAATGTTTTAAAGATTTATTATTCTTAATATTTATCATTAATGTCCATGTTTTAAAAATTATTTTAAGGTTTTATTTATATTGAAATTAATGTTTTCAAAATAAAATTATTTTTAAAAGTTTCAAAGTGGCATGGGACACTTTGATTCAAAAATATCTTTTAAACAACTTCTTGATAAATAGTGCGACTTTTAAATGTTTTCAAGAAAAAGGGGTAATTTATCTTAAATAGTTTTGATGATTATTTTCATATATGTCAATATCCTTCATTATTCTTGATTGAGGTTAATCTATTACAATAAAATCTTCCATATTGTATTGAATGAGTTATGTTTGACTATGAATGTGCTATCTTATACCATTCATGGTTTGTGGATAAATTATTGACATTTCGTATGCTTGTTTTAATACGAAAGTTTATGTGATGTTTCAACCTTTTCATATGAGTAATGCATTGGACTTAGTAAGTGACGGGTGGAGCCCACTATAGATCCTCGATGCATCGGTAGGTCTCAAAAGAAATACTATTGTCTTGGGACAAGGCCTTGAAAAAATTATTATTTGTAGACTTGGAACGAGGCCTTGACTATGTGGTTTTGATGTCCAACATTATGCATTCCATCATAATGAGATTAGCTATTGATATTTCATGTGGTTATTCGACTAGTAGAATACCCATGACTATGTTTTATTATGGAATTATTTACTCATCTCGTATTCTTGCCATAAAGTGTTCGTGTGTATTATTTGTAAAGGAATGTGTTTTCAATTATTCACCATGCCTAATTTTTATGTTATCTTCTGTTGTATTTATTACTCTTACTGAGCGTTTAAGTTCACCCCTTTCTTATGTTTCATTTTTTCAGGATATGAAGAAGTTAGTTATGAGCGACTTGCAGGAATAATCTTGGAAGCTTATATGTTTCTAGTGGAATAAATTAGTGTTGTTTTTATTTTCAAGTTGTAATGTTTAACTTATCTATGTATCTTGTTTCCAATACTACTAAAATAATCAGTCTTTTGGGACTTGATTCCTTGTAATCAGGCCAATGTATTAAAATAATGAATCGGCTCCTAGATTTTGGGGTCGGGGCGTTACAATGAAACAATTCTTATAGTTGAATCAGAATATTATATATGTATTATGTCCTATTTAAAGTTATGGAACCAACTTATGTACATATTACTAAGTGATAAAATAAACCAAGTTCATTGTGAACGAGAAAACGCCCAAATTAACCCAAAGAATCATCACTTAAATCTTATCTAATGATTCATCCACATGGTATCTAACATAATAAGATCATTTTAACTTCTGTAATATCATAAATAACATCGTTGACATGTTCGGGATGTTAACCCATTTTCTACCCAAACATCAATTTAAGAATACAAGTAAACCACTCAAGGAAACCATAAAAACAAACATTCCCGAACAATGTTTTCAAACTCTATAACTCATCCAAAGGAACATAAAATCACTTAATGAAACCATAATGAACCATATTATTGTACACGAGGTTATGGATTTCTAATTAATGAATATAATTTCATTATACAGGACATTAAAGAGAATAAAGCGTTCAGATACAAGGTAAGGGGAAATTCTTGAACCCAATTTCATCCTTTGGGCTCTCCCACTTTCACGACATTTTTGATATGCTTACGCCTTAAAAATAATTGTTTCATCATTTTCTTTTCTTTTCTTGGATATACATGTTTTTCACTTGTGTTCTTGTTAAATAAAATGTTTTCCAAAAAAACTCTTCTTTTAAGAACTCACATTTTTCTCATTCAAGGTTGATGGTTCTTATATCAAGTGTGTTATTCCCTCTTTCTTTTGGGAACACAAAGTTTATGAATGTGTTATTATGAGATGAGACCCATTCATTTTCATGGGTTAATTATGTTAAATTTGATATATGTTCATTGTGGCATGCATGTTAAATCATAATGTTATGATATGACGGGTGTGCCCCGAATTATATAGCGCAATATGAATGCTACAATGTGACGGGTGCGCCCGGAATTATACAGCACTCAAATGCATTGGGTAAAGTGATGAATATCATGACTAAATGTGAAATGATGTGTGAACAAGATGTTATCATGGTTCACAAGTATGTGTGGTAGTTAACCCCAAGGACATGATGTTTCATTTTTATGCATTGCCACATTTCAAGTCTTTTATTTATGCTTCCTCTTATGTTCATGATCTTTTGCCTATGTCATGATTATGCTCACCCCATGCTATATTGTTCTTATCTATCCTCTTACTGGGCTTTTTTCTCACCCCTTTTGATGTATATCCTTAGGTTGCTACATGTACTAAAGAGAGGACAAGCGCCAATAAGAATCTAGAGAAGAAGAAATTAAATAAATGTTTGTGCTTGATGTTGTGATTGTTATGTATGGTCCTAGTTTTCCCAATACACTAAACCATTGGATCCTCTATGTGTATTACTATAATGTTTTTTATCTTTAAAAATGATTTAATAGTAATGTAAGAAAAGTCTGGGTCGTTATAGGATCAGTTGGTGACATTTCAACATCAAGATTAAAATTCTCTTTGGAATAGAAATCTGTTGAATCATAAATTTATTATAGCATCTAACATTTCATAAGATGTAGATGTTTAATAGTATGTCCAAGAGAATACACTCCTTGAAAATGATTCAATTCATCTTTACACAGGTCAATACTTTTTATAACATTATTCATGAAATAGTTAAGAAAGGTTTTGAAACTATTCCATGATATCTGAGTAATGTTGGAGAATTAGTTCTATAGATCACCCTTTTTCACAGAACTAAGGATTATAATCTTTAAAACATCAACCTGTTTATTAAAAAAACTTCGTGAAGTTTTTTTCAGATAAAAAAACCATAGATCTTGATATATACAATATTAAATAAATTTATTTACATTTATGGTAACATGATGCTTCTTTGATAATGAAAAGACATCTTATTACATTGAAGAATTATTTAATATCATTCGAATATACAACTAACTAAGGGTGGGTATAAAATTTTTCATCCAAAAAAGAAAATTTATTGGATAAATATTCATCCATCATCCTAATTACTACGAGAATTAATCTCACATCCATTTTATATTGTATAAGGACCCAACCTTACAACATTACATAATCTTCAATTAAATGAATAATTCATATTGAGGATCTTTTCAGGTTTGGAGTTTTAGAGAATTAGGCCATAACTATTACATTGCATCTCAAAAATTACAAAGTAGACACTTCAACTCAGAAACCGTTTCTTTCATAAAATAAAAACACTTAAAAAAAGATAGTCATGTCTAGTTCCATGTTTTAGACAACATGAATTTTCCTTGATTCCATCTTGACACTATTCACCTTTAATTCATGTGGAAAAAATTTCAAAAACTTGGGATGAGCATAAAAAAGCTCAGTATGGGATACACAAAGAAGGAAAACTGTTAGTTTTTCAAAAAAACAAGTAAACCATGAATACTTAATCTTAAGTAATACTTTTCACCTTTATGAAGTAGTAAATACTCTTCACTAAATAAAAGATCATTTCTTACCCTTTTGTAACCAAAAGATCACCATAAAACCCGTATAAAGAACACATAACATATAAAGGTAACTTTGGACATAAACATACTTAAATGGAATAAACATACGGTCGACATCCACACATATCACTAAATGGAATATCCATATGGATGACTTTTATACCCAATTCATTGGAGGTTATAACGTAATCAACCGTCCTGGTTTATCACGGCACCACCCATCATTTGGTTAATCACTTAACCACCCGTCAAATGTCCAAGTACCATTATAAAATCATAGAACATAAAATATTACAAATATAAACATTTCACTTAACATTTCATTTTCAATCACAATATATCATTTCAAGATATCAAAAAAATAAATGCTTTATCAAACCATTTTCAAAACTATTTAATAAAGAGATTTTTGAATCAAAGTGTCCCATACCAGTTTGAATATTTTAAAGTAATTAACATTTTAAAAAAAATAATTTCCATATAAATAAATCCTTAAAACCATTTTTAAAACATGGACATTAATGAGAAATATTTATAAGAATAAATCTTTAAAACAGTTAAAACAATATTTTAGTTAAAAAGCTTTTAACAAAATGAGAAACACTTGAATACAAATAATTAAGGAATAACATTTAATCATAACTTTAGAATATCATGAGAATAAAGGGATTCATGATATAACATTCCAAAGGACATTATATACACTGTATAAGAGTGAATTGGTGCATAACAACAATTAAGTCTCAATGGAATGTAAATTGAGATGAAATCCCTTATAAAGACGGAATCCTTAGATTAAGGATAAATCAATTAAATAATTATGTGTGATGAATATAAATACACTAAATATGATTGGATATATAGTGTAAAACAATCATAGGTCATTCACACATATTCATAGGATGACATATTCAAGAAGTACATGTTTAATCCAAATAATCAAAATTGGGTTAAGAAGTTCCCTTGAAAAAATTAGACAATCTAATGACTTCACTTTAAAATTCATAAACTGATTTGATGAGAGAGAAAAGCTATCTCATCACTTGGACATAAAGTTTACAGCAATAAGGATATAGAAGAACATATCCCAACATAAGAAGATGTGAATTAAAATACATAACAAAAAGAAGCCTTTTAAAAAGAGGAGGGTGAAAGGTTCCCTTACAGATTTGGTAACTTATGAAACATACACCCCATGAAATAAGGATAATAAAATGTGGATGTAAATACCCATAAATTAAATTATATTGCACAAAGAATACAATCTTGGTAAGTACATACTCCAGATATATAACGACCCATACTTTATATACATGGTTATTACTTCAAAATTGAAGCATGCTTATTACAACATATAACAATACCATGAAAGGACCAAATAGGTATAGTGTCTTTAGAAACTAGGAAACAGAAACAACTGGTTCGTAAAACATCTATATTTCCACCCATTTATTTCATCATATCTAGAGTCCCTTTTTGGAATATCTTACTTAATAACCTTATTCCTGGCCTGGGGAAAGAAAACATACAAAAGGGTCAGCTCAAATGCTCAGTAAGGGTATACAAAAGAAATATCAATCACATCATATTCATAAGAACATAACATTTTGGAAATCTTAACCTGCAAAAGAGATCATAATTTCATAACATGGGATAAATCATAGTAGTGAAATGTAATCCCAATAATAATAACTTAAAACATGAAGCTTTGTGGAATACACACATAATCATAGAAAATAATTTCTTAGTAGTCAAGACTCATTTCGAAGACTATCTTAGTGGACAATGTCCATTTCTGAACCGAGTTCACTCCTCATTTCAGTCCTGTTTCACTGAACCGGTTTAACCTGCCGTTCCAGCCATGTCTATCTCATGAGATATAAATCATTACCCAATGCATTGGAGGGAGATATAGGTCCCAGACATCTCATAATGATACCATTCTTATGTGTTCTATAATATCATAAATCATACATCATAACATAACCCATGTAATAAAAATGGGATTCTTAAACATCATGTCATCATAACATAATCCATATAAGATAAAAGGAAATAATAAAAATAAATTCCATCATAACATAATCAAATCAATGTAAAAATATGGATAGAAACAGAACCCTATATTATCATAGATGGAAAATAATTTTGATAAAACACTTGATCTTCATTCTTGAGCAAAATATCCTTTCTACTTCAAAATCATTATTCCTTTCATAACATGTCATACAATTTTAAACTAAAAGAAGTTGATTGAAAATAAACATTAAAACTTGTAAATTAATATTCATGGAAATAATGCTCTAAAAATCCATTCATGTCTTATAAGTTAAAAAAACATTCTTCTCGTACTTTGGACGGAAAAGTCAAAAAGTACCTCATACGAAAAATGACAAAAGATTCATTTCATGTCTTTTACTAAAAACTCACCAAAGGGTAAAATTATATTTAAAAAATTTCATTAGGATAGAAATAATATTACATATTGAGGAAACATGTATGTGGATGATAAATATTCCCCAGTAAATTCTGAAGTATAAACAATCTCAGATAAAAATGAGATTGTGAGATTTTCCCTTACCTTAGATCCGATTTGCTTCGTAAGTGTCTGAACCTCCTGTATAATGATTTAAATAATGTCATTGACTTATTATAGAATCATAATAATTGTTATTATATCATATATGTTCATATTCATAGCTTCTTATTAGTAATATTTCATTGCTACTTGTTATTCAGGTGTTTATTACTTTTTGTTCTTATGAGTGTTTTGTCGAATAAATTCTTATTATTCTTTTTAGGTTATAGATACCTCATTTCTAGAATGGTATTAGTGTAATGTATATCATATTTATTCACTCAATTCATTTATGTAATCGTTATTCAATGAAAATCATGTAGAACGAGTCGCATCACATCGTGGAGACGGTATTTCGTACGTACGCACGAGCGATGATATCATTCCCATGATCGTGGAATTGTATTGGAGTTTATGTATACTATTTAAGAATAAATATAACTTTACAATAATCATATATATTTACTATTTACACCATTATACCCATCCAAGTAAGGTGGTGGTGGAAAATAGATTACACCGCGGCGTGGAGACGGTATTCTGTATATACGCACGCGCGGTGATTTCATTTTCCGTAGGATGGATAGATGGTAAAATAGGGTTGTTTCATAATTATAATAATATATCAGTATATTAGTGATACTGATGTTATTAATTCATAATGAAAAAACTAAAGAAGAATAAGTGGAAGAAGAAATAAAGTTTAAAGAATCGGTAACGGACATTACCTCTTCTTTGAAGCGCCTCTTTGAGACCTCCTCTTAGGGCACTAAAATTGGTCTTTCAAGAAGACCAAGACCTCTAGGATGTTTCTAGGGATGTTTAGAAGAGAATTTTGAAGGGGTTGTCCGATCTTTAAGGCTCAAAGTGGTGTGAGGAAGAGAGGGAGGAGGTTCCCGTTTATAAGGGAGGAGAGGGGCACCTTTGGAAAAACTAAAAATATTATTTTATTATAAAGTCATTTTCAGTTTTTAATAGCTCCAAATTAATTTATTTCTAAGATAAGGTGGGGATGGGTCGAACCAATCTCATCCAATATAATTTAGAAAAGTTTAGGTTTCTATTTTAACCTTATCATTTAGATTTAACTTTAAGTTAAATAATTTTACTTTTACCGTGTCTTCTTGTTTTCTTACACTATAAGGTTAATAAACATACTATAACAAGAAAAAAAGAACCCCAAGTTGTTTATTATTAATATATATAACCTTATATAAGTCATTTGACCGAACCTTATATTTTTAGGAATAAAATAACAATTAATAATATAATATTTGTTTTAAAAACTATTTTATGTCAATTTTGACACTATTTGGTAATTGATTTTTGTGAAAATCATAACAGAATGATTAGTTCGAAAAAAGTTACTTAAATCAATACTAACATGTCATATTAACCTAAAAAAATTGTTTAATTCATAAAAAGTATCAAATTATATTTATTTGGGTATTTATAACATCAATTATGTCAATATTTTATTAATAAGATAAATACTACATCATCTTGGTGTCATAAATAAATTAAATTAATTAATTTCTAAAAATTATAAATAAAATAAAATTATGTATGAAATATTTTTAGTTTTATAATGAATATTTATAGTCAAATTTATCTTATGTATAACCCTATGTTATAAATGATTTACTTATTAAACTTTGATTTTAACTATTTTAACCCTTCTTTAAATAAATTAATATTAAATGTCCTAATCTAATCCAAGGGGGCCTAAATGGTAATATTTTATTCCTAAGGTTGATTTAGGTAGAATTACACTTATCCAATAGAATTAAGACATGTGTTAGGGTAATAATAATATCATTTTTACCCTTAATTACCCTATTTACTTTAACCGTGGTAAAAAAGTAAAAAGTTACTATTCACCAAAAATTATTTTCATCTCATTGAACCACATTTTACTTACTGACATCAACCTTGTCTCTCGGATTTAAAATTACACTCACAGAAGCGGTAAAATTATGTTTTATGTGAATTTGGAAATTCTCCGAGGAGGTGGGTAAAAGAAGGTGAAAAGTTAAATAAAATTTTTATATATCTAAAATTATTATAAAATGACTCCAATGAATTGCATTGAACATATATAGGTATTATGTATCAATTTTTACCTAAAATAAATATAAATAAAATAAATAATTATTTAAATAAAAATTCAGTTTTAAATAGTAACCCATTGTTTTCACTATACATCAAAAATTGAAAGTTTTCAGAAAAATACAAAAATTTCACCGTAGGGTAATATCGATATTCCGAATCCAAAAAATGAAGTCCGTTTTGAAAAATAAACATTTCAAAATTTCAAAAAGTGGGTATTAATATTCATAACGGATAGTTTTAATAATATTTTAATAGCATATCGTTGTTTTGTGAAACTCGGTATTGCGTACGACGCAAACTATCGAGGAAGGTCGCGATTGCGTGTAAAGCAAGCCAAGCTAGTGTTGTGTGTAGTGAAAGATTCCTTTGATGATTTATATAACATAAAAACAAAATATTTATCATAAAAGTCTCAGGTGTTACATTCTACCCCCTTTAAAATGAATTTCGCCCTCGAAATTCGTCACTTTGTAACAAATAGATGATGATACCTCTCCATCATTATATCCTCAAGCTCCCATGTAGCTTCTTATAATTGGTGGATCCTCCATGAAACTTTCACCAAGCTAGTGGTCTTGTTATGTAGGACTTTTTCACTACGATCGAGAATCTCTATCGGTTGTTCTTTATAAGAAAGATCTTGTTCCAGCGGTACAACTTCAGAGCTGAGTACATGTGAAGGATCAGGTATGTACTTTCTCAGGAGATATACATGGAACACATCTTGAACTTGAGAGATATTTTGTGGAAGTGCCAATCGGTAAGCTACCTTCACAAAACGATCCAGTATTTCGAAAGGACCGATATACCTAGGGCTCAGCTTTCCCTTCTTTCCAAATCACATTACTCTCTTCCAAGGAGATATTCGTAAGAACAATTTATCACCCACTTCAAACTCTAGGTCTTTTCTTCGGTTGCCAGCATAACTTTTTTGTCGACTCTGATCTGCTCTTATGTGTTGTTGAATAGATCTGCCCTTTTCTGCCATCTCATCAACAAGATCAGTTCCCAATAGATTTCTTTCTCCAACTTCATCCCAGCAAGTTGGAGTCCTGCATTTCTTTCCATAGAGAGATTCATAAGGATCCATCTGAATACTGGAGTGAAAGCTATTATTATAGGAAAATTCCACCAAAGGCAGGTGTTGATCCAAACAACCTTTTAAATCCATAGAGCAAGCCCTTAACATATCTTATCGAGTTTGAATTGTTCTCTCAGATTGACCATCTGTTTGAGGATGATAAGAAGTACTGAAACTCAAATCTGTATCCAGAGTATGCTGAAGACTTCTCCAGAACTTCGAGTTAAATCTCGGATCCCGATCAGATATAATGGAAAGTGGTACTCCATGCAATCTTACCACTTCCTTCACATATATCCTGGCAAGCTGATCCAGAGAGAAATCCTCTCTAATAGCGATGAAGCGTGCCGAGTTTGTAAGACGATCAACTATGACCGAGATAGAATTATTGCCTTTGGATGTTTTAGGAAGTCTGGTGACAAAATCCATAGTTATGTTTTCCCATTTCCATTCGGGTATGGGTAATGGTTGTAACATCCCCTTAGACTTCTGTCTCTTAGCTTTAACTTGCTGACAAACCAAGCATCGGGAGACATATTCAGCAAAATATCCTTTCATGCCATCCCACCAGAAGTACTCTTTCATGTCCCTATACATCTCCGTGCTTCCAGGATGAATAGAGAATTAAGAACTATGATCCTCATCCAGAAACTCCTTTAATTATGGGATGGGAGGAACACAAACCTGATTCTTGGACTTTATTATCCCATCACAATCAAGGTTGAATTCAGGAAAATTTCTCACCTTCGTTTGTAACTCTACATCTTCTTTCTATGCCTCTTTAATCTTCACATGTATAGATGGTTGAACATTCATTTGAGAAAGATACGATTTTTCCCCTTCCATTATAATTCAAAGATCCATCCTTTGTAAATCCATAAATATTGGATCTTTTGTGATCCTCATCGTGGATAAACTGGCATGGTCTTGTTGACTTAATGCATCTTCCACCTTGTTTTCCATAGAGTATCTCTTAAAAAATATGTGTGTGATAAGCGATACACATATGTGACTGTATTATTCAAATTATCTTTTACAGTGCTGCTATAATGAATGATCGGTTCTGAAAGAAGCTACACTTTTGAGATATACAGGTTCCATATTTTTCTACTATATTCTTTTCTAAAGAAGAAGATCCATCATCTATCATTTTTTTCTTCTGAAACAATGAATAAAAACCTGAACATTTTAAAACAAACTCTTTTGATTTATTGAAGTTTCAACTACTCATACTCAGTTGTGGTGGAGTATTAGCTTCTCGATCTAAGTTGTGGATAATATGGTCTCTATTATAGAACCAAAAGGCTTTGTTATTAGTCTTATTGTAAAGGTTTCAACTGCCTACACTCAGTTGTAAATTCATGGTCTTGTGATAAGAGGACCATTCTAGTAAAATTTACCAATCTCGCAGAGAGAGTGAATGGTAGAGTAGACTAAGGGATCTTTGTGCCTCAAACCACTATAAAAGATGTGTTATTTATTTATATTTATCTACTATATATCTTTTTTAAAAATAAGTAAACAATGTTTATTTTCATAAATCCCAGTGGGTGTCAAAATCCATAATTGTGAAATATTTTTGAAAAGACACAATTCACCCCCCTTGTGTTAATTTGTATATTCCAACCTAACAATTGGTATCAGAGGAGAGATTTTTGCATAAATCTATAGAAAAATCCAAAACCTGTCCAATTCTTATTGGATGATTTTATTTCAAACATGAGTCATCTTATCTTCAACTTTAATGAGTTTTGGACTATTTGAAACCAAAGATAAGTTTATAATAAAATAACATTTTCAAACATTCCTAAAGAGAACCTCCTCTCCCTTATAAAAGGACACCACTTCTAACCCATTCCTAACACCTCTCAAGCCCCTTGGTACTTCCAATACCTTCCCAAATAAGCTCTCAATATCCCTCTCTTCAACATCGAATCCTTACCTAGGCAGAAGTCACTTCAATAAGTCCTTTTGGTTCAAACCAAAGGGAGTTACCCAAATTAAAGGTAATGGTTTCTCTTAACTTCTTTTCTTTTATTTTACTTATCCAACACCTAAAATATTTTATTTCCTTTATTTTATAACAACACCAGTATCCTAAATATACTAGGATTTTTTTATGAAAATTATTCGAACAACACTTACACACACCTCCATCTAATGGTTGAAGAACATAATGTTTCTGTGGATGGAAAACTAACACCTCACGAAATGATGATTTTTCGATTATCTCCTACTGCCTCTCATGGTGGCCATTAAGATGACACTTTATTTATATATGATATATATTATGTTTATGTTTTCTTTATGCTTCTGTATTTTACATTTATAGCATACCTTTATGGTTTCCATTATGGGTAAACATGATAATCTCATTTGAGGAAGTGCGGACTACCGCCCCCTCAAAGTGATATGACTCTCTTATACCATATGTGGTACAAATAAAGGATGTAATTAATAATATTATATATGATACTATACTGGTTTTATAATATACCTATGTATCATTATGTTTTTATTCCATTAAATACGAAATAGAAATTATAGTAGAATTCATGCATACGTACGGCTTACCGTCTCCATGAACGGTGCATTCACAACTACAATAAAGCCCAATAGAAACCACCAAAAGCGGCCGCTAAAGGTCCTTAGCATCCGCCTTGCAACCGCTTTTGGCGGTCGCATTTTCAATGTCAGTAAAAAACAACAACGACCGCCAATGGAGGTCTCTAAAGGTCCTTTTAAAAATACTAGGTTTCATGTGTGCGGGAGACTAGGTGGGTGCAATGCCAGACACGCAGGAACACCAGTGGACGCGAGGAGGGACCAGAAGCTCTAGCTGTCGGCCATGGAGGATCTACAAACCAGAGGGAGGGGAGGGTGAAGTGTTGGGGATTTATGCAGTCCGTTTAATAATCTACGATGGATATGGGTTCAATGTAATGTGAGGGAGGGGTGACGGGAGGTGACGAGAGCTGGCGATGGGGGTGACCGAGGGTGGTAGGGCGGCGGCGGGGGGCGACAGCGGGAATCACCAGCGTTACAACAGTGATTTTGAGGAAGACAGTGACAATGGGATGGGAAAAATCGCACCCATTTATTTCTGTATTAGCGACCACTTTTGGCGGTCGCTAATACTATCAATAGCGACCGCCGATGGCAGTCGCCCGTACCCAGAGGCGCAAAAACCAATTTTTCTAGTAGTGATTTCATTTCTTATCTAAAAATGTTATGTACTATTATAAATACATGTATATACTAGATATATATGATATATATGACATCTAAATTATGAATATCATTCTGGTTATAATGAAATTTTTACCACAAGAACAACTTGTAATTATAAGAAGTTTATTTTTGACTCAAGTACCAAATATCGACAAAATAACCATTATTAACTTAAATGATTAAATAATTTTTATAGCAATGTAATAAGTGATATAAAAGGAATAATAAAATTGAAAAATGTTCTTAATCAACTATAAATTAACATATGTTTGTTATTCAGGAAAACAAGGAACATACAAGACAAGTCAGACTTGAGGTAAGGGGTTTCTTATCTCACATTTAATTTTGTGAGATTTCCATTGTTCGCCACTTATTTATTGCATGTGGTGTATGTAATACCCCATGATTGTATTATTTGTGTAATATAATTTAATTAATGGGTATTTATATCATCATTGTATGATCCTTCTTTCAAGGGGTGTATGTTTAATAAGTTACCTAATCGGTAAGGGAATTTCAAATTTCATTTTCCACTCATTGGGCTTTACCCATACTTCATTGATTATTTTACTCCAAGATTATGTGTCGAATCACTAATTATTATTTATTTAGTAATTTCCACTACCCTTTATGTGGATATAATTTTGATACACATAATACCTCCATTGATAATTTCTCAAGTCATTGATATGAACTTGATAAGAGTAATTTTAACTCAATTTCCATTCATTGAGTTAAACATCCAAGTCATTGGTGTAGAATTTACAAGAATATGTGTGAATATCCTCTGATTGATTCACCCTGAATATCCAATCATATTGAGTGTATTTATATTTTTCACACATAATTATGTCATTGATTTATCCTTACCCTAAGGATATGGTCTTTATAATTGATTTCATCTCAATTTACATTCCATTAAGACTTCTTTATTGTTATACACCAATTCACTTTTATATGGTGTATATAATGTACTTTGACATAGTATATCATGAATCCCTTTGTTCTCAAGATATTATAAGGTTTTTATTACCTCAATTATTTGTATTCAAGTTTCTCTCTTTTGGTTAGGAACTCTAACTAAAATATCCTTTAAATGTTTTAAAGATTTATTATTCTAAATATTTCTCATTAATGTCCATGTTTTAAAAATTATTTTAAGGTTTTATTTATATGGACATTAAATTTTTCAAATTAAAATTATTTTTAAACGTTTCAAAGTGGTATGGGACACTTTGATTCAAAAATCTCTTTTAAATAGCTTCTTGATAAATAGTAGGACTTTTAAATGATTTCAAGAAAAAGGGGATATTTATCTAAAATAGTTTTGATGATTATTTTAATCTATGTCAATATCCTTCATTATTCTCGATTGAGGTTAATCTATTACAATACAATATTCCATATTTTATTGAATGAGTTATGATTGACTGTGGATGTGTTATCTTATACCATTCATGGTTTGTGGATAAAGTATTGACATTTCGTATTCTAGTTTTAATATGAAATCTTATGTGATGTTTCAACCTTTTCATATGAGGAAAGAATTGGAATTAGTAAGTGACGGGTAGAACCCGCTATAGCTCCTCGATGCATCGGTAGATCTCATGAGAGAAACTAGTGTATTGGCACAAGGCCTTGACAGAATTATTATTTGTAGACTTGGGACGAGGCCTTGACTATGTGGTTATGATGTCCGGTATTATGCATTCCATCATTATGAGATTAGCTATTGATATTTCTTGTGGTTATTTGACTAGTATAATACCCATGACTATGTTTTATTATGGAATTATTTACTCATCTCATATTCCTTCCATAAAGTGTTCGTGTGTATTATTTGTCAAGGAATGTGTTTTAAATTATTCACCATGCCTAATGTTTATGTTATCTTCCACTATATTTATTACTCTTACTGAGCGTTTGAGATCACCCCTTTCTTATGTTTCATATTTCCAAGATATGAAGAAGTTAGTTATGAGTGACTTGCAGGAATAATTTTGGAAGCTTAGATGTTTCTAGTGGAATAAATTAGTGTTGTCTTTCTTTTCAAGTTGTAATGTCGAACTTATGTATGTATCTTATTTCCAGGACTACTAAACTGATCGGTCTTTTGGGACTTGATTCCTTGTAATCATGCCAATTTATTAAAATAATGAACCAGCTTCTGGATTCTGGGGTTAGGGCATTATAGTTGTATCAGTGGAAGTTTAATACAAGCCTTGGAAGCTATATTTAGGAAAACTAAGATTAGATAACATTACCCTAAGATAGAATTCGAAGATTAGTATTGAAGAACATCCTAGAATATTGGTATTCTAGGGATTTTGTGAGTTTTCCAAGAAATACATCCCTGTCTGGATATGAGTAGGTAGAGGCGGCTCTGGCACAGATGTACCTAGGGGTAAAACCAAAATACACCTCTTTGAGCTAGACTCTAATGGGAATTGGTGCACAATAACGGGCCTTGTTTCACTCTTGGTTATGACACTCTGGGGGGATATGCTTAGGATAATTCACATTTTCTTTAAAAACCATTATAAGGATTTTAATATAAGATGAGAATAGATAACCTTGGTTAATCCTAATGTGTTTTAGATTGAAAATAAGGTGTCGTGATATTCTCTAAATAATTTTTTTAACTATTGTTACTCACACAATGCTTTCTGGTTTTAGTCAATGGATGGATTCCAAGGAATTCACAGTAACATTGAACATGATGTGCAAGGTGGGAACGATGGTGAAAATGTGAAACGAAATGGAATCTCGATAGGAGTAAAAGATATCATTTTCATGCCAAATTATTTTTCCAAAAATATGATCAACAACATCTATATTAACTAACTCCCAGACTCAACAAAGAAGAGAAAGGCGATGAATTATAAGATCTCCAGCAGTGGAGACCATGTAGAGAAGAAATCTCAATTTCCATCATTCCAGAAATGTGGAAGGAGACACCCAGGAAAGTGTCTCAATGGAACAAATAATTTCTCTATGTGTGGGAAAGAAGGGTATAAAGTAAAGAATTGCCGAGGAAAAATGAAGAGTACTGTGGAAGAAAATAAAAATGATCCTAATAATCCAATTACGGTCTCTTGTCCTAAATGTAAGGGACCTTGGAATCACCAAAGTCAATGCCCTATTATGTAGGATAACCTCTTGGTCAAGGAAGAACCTATGTGGAAATAAATGGATGGAAAAATGTTTAAAGGTATTAGTTCATTTTGGTGATGAGATTACTTTGGTAGAATTTTATCTTGTATTTGTAACCCTACTGTTTGTCATGTGAAAATTATATTTGAGGAATAATTATATTTTCTATTGTAGATATAGTTATAAATAACCATTTGGTTTTATATGATATTGAGTTTGAGGAAATTAAAAGTTATTAAATTTTGGGATGAAAATGTGACGTACGAGATAACATTTGTGATGAAATTATGTTATAGTTACTTTGAGGAATATATCTCGTTTTTGGGAATATTATAAAATTATATAGTTTTTGAAAAATGACATCATGTAGACTGTGTGACAACCCTTCGCATCGGACAAATCTACAGGAATCGAACCCACAACCATAGTGTGATTGGGATTTATCGCCTACCACTGTACTACGTGAATTCCCTGGTTAGTGTGACTAATTCATTTTAGGTAAATGATTTTATTGATAAATAATAATTTTATTTGGGATCTTATGTCTTATCAAATGGATATACTTAGTATAGGAAAATTATTTGGTGATTTACTGATGAATGTTATTTTTAAAGATGTTCGCTCTATTGGGAATACTATATGCCTAAGGAAAATAGAATACTATGGGTTTTCATTTGAAGAGTAATGGTGTTTTTTACCTATGTTTTTATTGTGGATTTATAGAAATTTGGCTTATTTATGGAAATGATTAACCTATCATAGAGAATATGTGATTAGGTTAATTAATTTTAAGTATGTGACTTTAAGAGTAGTCGATATTATTTGGAGATACAATTTAACGTGGAAGACTGTGTAAGAAAATTCATCTATGTTTTGGGTTTCAATATTAGTTTGGATTATATTGAATGATTTTTTGGACAATTTTTTATTGAATGGTATTTATTTAACATTGGTTATTGTTGGTTTAATTTTAGAAATTTAAATTAGTATTTCTTTCTCTAATGTATTATCCTTTTTGGATCATCTAATATTTTACTAACATTTTGGTTTTGGTTAATCTCTAAAGAAAATGGAAATATATAGTTCATCCATTGTGGATTATGTGATTCTATATAAGTTGATTCTAGAACATCAGGTGTGACTAAGTCATCTTGAATACTCATCGTTTGGAGTGAAAGATGAGTTTGTTTAATAATTAGATGATGTATGATGCTCTACTTGCCAAGTATATATATTTTTTCTTATTATATGAATAAATTAATTATTAAGCTTTAGGGAAGGGATCTTAAAACCAAAAATGTTTTATCCTAATGCTTTATGTTTTTTTGAACTGTTGATATTTTAAATCATCATAGACTGATGGCTTTGAGGCCCCCAATTTTACACTTGATTGTGATTGATGACCTCAATCACTCCCTATAAATATTTATGTTTTCCCAAAATTTATGTGTCTCTAATTTCCACCAAAGTTCTCCTAATCGAGATCATAATTTGGTGGTGAATTTTCCATTTCCTTCTCCCTCTTATTAAGACAAAATTTTATTCACCCAATTTATGATGTGGGTTTTCCAGAAAGGTATTTTTCCATTTTTAAGATTTTATTTTCGAAATAAAATTTCAAATTGCGAGGACATAATTTATTGAAGGAGGGGATAATGTAACACCCCAATATTTCATGGTACATTATCTCTTCAAAGTAATTCAATAACTTGTACTATACGCAACACTGAGTTCGAGCGCACCATGACTTACCAAACTAGCTATTAAAAAAAAGTTATGAATAGTATTAACTGGATTTTGAATTTTATATACTCTATATAATTTTAACATATGTATTATGTGTTTATTAGACTTAATATTAGAACAAATTCATTTTTTTCAGATAAAGGAAGTATTTTTTAAAAAATGCAATTTTAACACCTTTTAATGGAAAACCTTTTTAAATCCAATATTTGAAATTTTTATATATTCAATTTGATAAAATAAACTTCTCCATTGGAATTGGGATATAAAAATTTAGTTTCGATAAAGTTTCGGTGTTTTTCTAATAACTTTCATATTTGGGTGAATAGTGAAAAATACTAAATTTTAACTGAAAAAAAACTATTTTAATCAAAATAATTTAGAGTGTTCAATTATATATTTGAATGGTTTGGAAGTATAATTATATTATATTTTTACCATTTAATCTAATTTTGGTCATTGGAATTAATTTCACTTTAAAATTATACATAAACAAGTGTCAATCTTTTGATAGTTATTCTTGAATGGGCCAAAGGCCTTCATTTTTAATGATTTTTTATAAACCCCCTTTCAAGGGATGAGGGGGAACCCTTACAATACCCTTAGGCTCAGAGATTATATGGCTCTTAGGCTTAGGATATTACAAGACCTGAAGGTCTTAATCTTTTGATAGTTATTGTTTTTTAAAAACCCGCTATTTGTTTTGACAACATGAATTAATTTTAAATTAATTAATGAAACTTCTATGTTTTTAATTTTGTAAAATAAACATAATTTTTGAATTTGGGATATCAAATATAGCTTAGGCTTAATTTTTGGTATTTTTCTGAAAAACCTTAATTTTTTATGAATTGTGAAACCACTAAGTGGTAGTTGAAAATCTGACTTTTTCAGTTAAATGAAATTTTACCACTTCTGTGAATTGAATTTTGAAAATAAAACACACATTGTTGTTATTATTAAGTAAAATGTGGTTCAATGAGATGAAAATAATTTTTGGTGAATAGTACCTTTTGACTTTTATTTACCGCGGTTAAAGGTAAATAAGGTAATTTAAGGTAAAAAGAATATTATAATAATACAAAATTACCTTAAAACTTAACCTAACCTTATTGTATGAGTCATGGCCGACCATGGGCATCCTTGGGTCGATTTTGTGACCCCATGGAGCCACTTTAGGCTGATAATGACACTTTATTTAAATTAACTTAAAATAAAGACAAAAATGTCATTAACAAATATCTTTTAGTATATCAATTTTTACATGGGGTTATATAAGTCATATTTTCGACTATAAATATTTATTGGAAATATAAAAAGATTTACTACATTATGGTATTTTTTTATAATTTTTAGACATAAAATAAATTAAATTATGTGTGACACAATAATGATGAATTATTTACCTCGTTAATAAATGATTAAAATAAATAAGATTATTAATATTAAAACAATATCCAAAACCTATCCAATTCTTATTGTATGATTTTATTTCGAACATTAGTCATCTAATATTATACTTTAATGAGTTTTTGACCATTTGAAACCGAAGCTAAGTTTATAATAAAATAACATTTTCAAACATTCCGAAAGAGCCCCTCCTCTCCCTTATAAAAGGACACCACTTCTAACCCATTCCTAACACCTCTCAAGCCCCTTGGTACCTCCAATACCTTCCCAAATAAGCTCTCAATATCCCTCGCTTCAACATCGAATCCTTACCTAGGCAGAAGTCACTTCAATAATTCCTTTTGGTTCAAACCAAAGGGAGTTACCCAAATTAAAGGTAATGGTTTCTCTTAACTTCTTTTCTTTTATTTTAATTATCCAACCCCTAAAATCTTTTATTTCATTTATTTTATAACAATACCATTATCCTAAATATACTTGGATGTTTTTATGAGAATTATTCAAACAACACTTACACACACCTCCATCTAATGGGTGAAGAACATAATGTTTCTGTGAATGGAAAACTAATGCCTCACAAAACAATGATTGTTCAATTATCTCCTACCGCCTCCCATGGTGGACATTAATATGAAACTGTATTTATATATGATATATATTGTGTTTATGTTTTATTTTTTCTTCTGTATTTTCCATTTATAGCATACCCTTATGGTTTCCATTATGGGTAAACGTGGTAATCTCATTTGAGGAAGTGCAGACTACCGCCCCGTCAAAGTGATATGACTCGCTCATGCCATATGTGGTACATATAAATGATGGAATTAATAATATTCTATATGATAATATACTGTTTTTATAATATACCTATGTATCATTATGTTTTCATTCCATTAAATATGAAATAATAATGAAAGTAGTGTTCATGCGTACGTATGGCTTACCATCTCCATGAACGGTGCATTTCATTTCTTATCAACAAATGTTATGTACTATTATAAATACATGTATATACTGGATATATATGATATATATGACATATTAATCATGAATATAATTCTGGTTATAATGAACTATATACCACATGAACAACTTGTAATTATAAGAAGTTCATTTTTTACTCAAGTACCAAATATCGACAAAACGACCATTATTATCTTAAATGATTGCATAATGTTTATAGAAAGGTTATAAGTGATATAAAAGGAATAATAAACATGAAAAAATTTCTTAATCAAGTATCAATTAACTTAAGTTTATTATTCAGGAAAACAAGGAACAATCAAGACAAGTCAGACTCGAGGTTAGGTGTTTCTTATCTCACATTTAATTTCGTGAGATTTGCATTGTTCGCCACTTATTTATTGCATGTGGTGTATTTACTGCCCCATGATTGTATTATTTGTGTAATATACTTTAATTAATGGGTATTTACATCATCATTTTATGATCCTTCTTTCAAGGTGTGTATGTTTCATAAGTTACCTAATTGGTAAGGGAATTTCGAATTTGAATTTCCACTCATTGGGCTTTACCCATACTTCATTGATTATTTTACTCCAAGATTATGTGTGGAATCACTATTTATTATTTATGTAGTAATTTCCACTACCCTTTATGTGGATATACTTTTCATACACAGAATCCCTCCATTGATAATATCTCAAGTCATTGATATGAACTTGATAAGAGTAATTTTAACTCAATTTCCATTCATTGAGTTAAACATCCAAGTCATTGGTGTTGAATTTACAAGAATATGCGTGAATGTCCTCTGACTGATTTACACTGAATGTCCAATCATATTGAGTTTATTTATATTTGTCACACATAATTATTTCATTTATTTATCCTTAACCTAAGGATATGGTCTTTATAAGGGATTTCATCTCAATTTACATTCCATTGAGACTTCTTTATTGTTATACATAAATTCACTTTTATATGGTGTATATAATGTACTTTGACATATTATATCATGAATCACTTTATTCACATGATATTATAAAGTTTTTATTACCTCAATTATTTGTATTCAAGTTTCTATCTTTTGGTCAGGAACTCAAACTAAAATGTCCTTTAAATGTTTTAAAGATTTATTATTCTAAATATTTATCATTAATGTCCATGTTTTAAAAATTATTTTAAGGTTTTATTTATATGGAAATTAATGTTTTCAAATTAAAATTATTTTAAAAGTTTCAAAGTGTTATGGGACACTTTGATTCAAAAATCTCTTTTAAACAGCTTCTTGATAAATAGTGCGACTTTTAAATGTTTTCAAGAAAAATGGGATATTTATCTCAAATAGTTTTGATGATTATTTTCATATATGTCAATATCCTTCATTATTCTTGATTGAGGTTAATCTATTACAATAAAATCTTCCATATTGTATTGAATGAGTTATGTTTGACTATGGATGTGCTATCTTATACCATTCATGGTTTGTGGATAAATTATTGACATTTCGTATGCTAGTTTTAATACAAAAGTTTATATGATGTTTCAACCTTTTCATATGAGTAATGCATTGGACTTAGTAAGTGACGGGTGGAGCCCGCTATAGCTCCTCGATGCATCAGTACGTCTCATAAGACCAACTATTGTCTTGGAACAAGGCCTTGAAAAAATTATTATTTGTAGACTTGGCACGAGGCCTTGACTATGTGGTTATGATGTCTGACATTATGCATTCCATCATAATGAGATTATCTATTGATATTTCATGTGGTTATTCGACTAGTAGAATACCCATGACTATGTTTTATTATGGCATTATTTACTCATCTCGTATTCCTGCCATAAAGTGTTAATGTGTATTATTTGTAAAGGAATGTGTTTTCAATTATTCAGCATGCCTAATTTTTATGTTATCTTATGTTGTATTTATTACTCTTACTGAGTGTTTAAGTTCACCCCTTTCTTATGTTTCATTTTTCCTGGATATGAAGAAGTTAGTTATGAGTGACATGCAGGAATCATCTTGGAAGCCTATATATTTCTAGTAGAATAAATTAGTGTTGTTTTTCTTTTCAAGTTGTAATGTTTAACTTATCTATGTATCTTGTTTCCAATACTACTAAAATAATCAGTCTTTTGGGATTTGATCCCTTGTAATCAGGCCAATGTATTAAAATAATGAATCGGCTCCTGGATTTTGGGGTCGGGGAGTTACAATGAAACAATTCTTATGGTTGAATCAGAATATTATATATTTATTATGTCCTATTTAAAGTTATGGAACCAAATTATCTACATATTACTAAGTGATAAAATAAAACAAGTTCATTGTGAACGAGAAACCGCCCAAATTAACCCAAACAATCATCACTTAAATCTTATCTAATGATTCATCCACATGGTATCTTACATAATAAGATCATTCTAACTTCTGTAATATCATAAATAACATGGATGACATGTTCTGGATGTTAACCCATTTTCTACCCAAACATCAATTTAAGAATACAAGTGAACCACTCAAGGAAACCATAAAAACAAACATTCCCAAACAATGTTTTCAAACTCTATAACTCATCCAAAGGAACATAAAATCACTTAATGAAACCATAATGAACCATATTATTGTACACGAGGTTATGGATTTCTAATTAATGAATATAATTTCATTATACAGGACATTAAAGAGAAGAAAGCGTTCATATACAAGGTAAGGGGAAATTCTTGAACCCAATTTCATCCTTCGGGCTCTCCCACTTTCACGACATTTTTGATATGCTTACTCCTTAAAAATAATTTTTTCATCATTTTATTTTATTTTCTTGGATATACAGTTTTTTAACTTGTGTTCTTTTCAAAGAAAATGTTTTCCAAAAGAACTCTTCTTTTAAGAACTCACATTTTTCTCATTCAAGGTTGATGGTTCTTATATCAAGTGTGTTATTCCCTCTTTCTTTTGGGAACACAAAGTTTATGAATGTGTTATTATGAGATGAGACCCATTCATTTTCATTGGTTAATTATGTTAATTTTGATATATTTTCATTGTGGCATGCATGTTAAATGATAATGTTATGATATGATGGGTGTGCCCCGAATTATATAGCGCAATATGAATGTTACAATGTGACAAGTGCGCTCAGAATTATACAGCACTCCAATGCATTGGGTAAAGTGATGAATATCATGAGTAAATTTGAAATGATGTGTGAACAAGATGTTATCTTGGTTCACAAGTATGTGAGGTAGTTAACCCCTAAGACATGATGTTTCATTTTTATGCATTGCCACATTTCAAGTCTTTTATTTATGCTTCCTCTTATGTTCATGATCTTTTGCCTATGTCATGATTATGCTCACCCCATGCTATATTGTTCTTATCTATCCTCTTACTGGGCTTTTTTCTCACCCCTTTTGATATATATCCTCTGGTTGCAATATGTACTAAGGAGAGTACAAGTGCCAATAAGAATCTAGAGAATAAGAAATTAAATAAATGTTTGTGCTTGATTTTGTCATTGTTATGTATGGTCCTAGTTTGCCCAATACACTAAACCTTTGGATCCTCTATGTGTATTAATATAATGTTTTTTATCTTTAAAAATGATTTAATAGTAATGTAAGAAAATTTTGGGTTGTTATAGGATTAGTTGGTGAGATTTCAACATCAAGATTAAAATTCTCTTTGGAATAGATATCTATTGAATCATAAATTTATTACAGCATCTAACATTTCATAAGATGTAGAAGTTGAATAGTATTTCCAAGAGAATGCCCTCCTTGAAAATGATTCAATTCATCTTTACACAGGTCATTACATTTTATAACATTATTCATGAAATAGTTAAGCAAGGTTTTGAAACTATTCCATAATATCTGAGTAATGTTGGAGAATTAGTTCTATAGATCACCCTTTTTCACAGAACTAAGGATTAAAATCTTTAAAACATCAACCTATTTATTAAAATAACTTAGTGAAGTTTTTTTCAGATAAAAAAACGATTGATCTTGATATATACAATATTAAATAAATTCATTTACATTTATGGTAACATGATGCTTCTTTGGTAATGAAAAGACATCTTATTACATTGAAGAATTATTTAATATCATTCGAATATACAACTAAGGGTGGGTATAAAATTTTTCATCCAAAAAAGAAAATTTATTGGATAAATATTCATCCATCATCCTAATTACTACGAGAATTAATCTCACATCCTTTTTATATTGTATAAGGACCTAGCCTTAAAACATTACATAATCTTCAATTAAATGAATAATTCATATTGAGGATCTTTTCAGGTTTGGAGTTTTAGAGAATTAGGCCATAACTATTACATTTCATCTCAAAAATTACAAAGTAGACACTTCAACTCAGATTCCATTTCGTTCATAAAATAAAAACTCTTAAAAAAAGATAGTCATGTCTAGTTCCATGTTTTAGACAGCATGAATTTTCCGTGATACCATCTCGACACTATTCACCTTTAATTCATGTGGAAAAAATTTCAAAAACTTGGGATGAGCATAAAAATCTTAGTAAGGGATACACAAAGAAGGAAAACTGTTAGTTTTTTAAAACAACATGTAAACCATGAATACTTAATCTTAAGTAATACTTTTCACCTTTATGAAGTAGTAAATACTCTTCACTGAATAAAAGATCATTTCTTGCCCTTTTGTAACCAAAATATCACCATAAAACTCATATAAAGAACACATAACATATAAAGGTAACTTCGGACATAAACATACTTAAATGGAATAAACATACGGTCGACATCCACACATATCACTAAATAGAATATCCATATGGCTGACTTCCATACCCAATGCATTAGATGTTATAACGTAACCAACCGTCCTGGTTTATCATGGCACCACCCATCATTTGGTTAATCACTTAACCACCCATCAAATGTCCAAGTACCATTATAAAATCATAGCACATAAGATATTACAAATATAAACATTTCACTTAACATTTCATTTTCAATCACAATATATCATTTCAAGATATCGAAAAAATAAATGCTTTATCAAACCATTTTCAAAACTATTTAATAAAGAGATTTTTGAATCAAAGTGTACCATACCAGTTTGAATATTTTAAAGTAATTAACATTTTAAAAAAATAATTTCCATATAAATAAATCCTTAAAACCATTTTTAAAACATGGACATTAATGAGAAATATTTATAAGAATAAATCTTTAAAACAGTTAAAACAATATTTTAGTTAATGAACTTTTAACAAAATGAGAAACACTTGAATACAAATAATTAAGGAATAACATTTAATCAGAACTTTATAATATCATGAGAATAAAGGGATTCATGATATAACATTCCAAAGGACAGTATATACACTGTATAAGAGTGAATTGGTGCATAACAACAATTAAGTCTCAATGGAATGTAAATTGAGAGGAAATCCCTTATAAAGACGGCATCCTTAGATTAAGGATAAATCAATTACATAATTATGTGTGACGAATATAAATACACTAAATATGATTGGATATTCAGTGTAAAACAATCATAGGTCATTCACACATATTCATAGGATGACATATTCAAGAAGTAAAAGTTTAATCCAAAGAATCAAAATTGGGTTAAGAGGTTCCCTTGAAAAAATTAGACAATCTAATGACTTCACTTTAAAATTCATAAACTGATTTGATGAGAGAGAAAAGCTATCTCATCACTTGGACATAAAGTTTACAGCAATAAGGATATAGAAGAACATATCCCAATATAAGAAGATGTGAATTAAAATACATAACAAAAAGAAGCCTTTTAAAAAAGAGGAGGGTGAAAGGTTCCCTTACAGATTTGGTAACTTATGAAACATACACCCCATGAAATAAGGATAATAAAATGAGGATGTAAATACCCATAAATTAAATTATATTGCACAAATAATACAATCATGGTAAGTACATACACCAGATATATAATGACCCATACATTATATACATGGTTATTACTTCAAAATTGAAACATGCTTATTACAAAATATAACAAAACCATGAAAGGACCGTATAGGTATAGTGTATTTAGAAACTGGGAATCATAAACAACCGGTTCATAAAACATCTATATTGCCACCCAATTATTTCATCATATCTAGAGTCCCTTTTTGGAATATCTTACTTAATAACCATCTTCCTGACCTGGGGAAAGAAAACATACAAAAGGGTCAGCTCAAATGCTCAGTAAAGGTATACAAAAGAAATATCAATCACATCATATTCATAAGAACATAACATTTTGGAAATCTTAACCTGCAAAAGAGATCATAATTTCATAACATGGGATAAATCATAGTAGTGAAATGTAATCCCAATAATCATAACATAAAACATGAATCTTTGTAGAATACACACATAATCATAGAAAATAATTTCTTAGTAGTCAAGACTCATTGCCAAGACTATCTTAGTGGACAATTTCCATTTATGAACCAAGTTCACTCCTTATTTTAGTCATGTTTCACTGAACCGGTTTAACCTGCCATTCCAGCCATGTCTATCTCATGAGATATAAATCGTTACCCAATGCATTGGAGGGAGATATAGGTCCCACCCATCTCATAATGATACCATTCTTATGTGTTCTATAATATCATAAATCATACATCATAGCATAACCCATGTAATAAAAATGGGATTCTTAAACATCATGCCATCATAACATAATCCAATTAAGATAAAAGGGCATCATAAAAATAAATTCCATCATAAAATAAACAAATCAATGTAAAAATAGGGATAGAAACAGAACCCTATATTATCATAGATGGAAAATAATTTTGATAAAACACTTGATCTTCATTCTTGAGGAAAATATCCTTTCTACTTCAAAAACATTTTTCCTTTCATAACATGTCATACAATTTTAAACTAAAAGAAGTTGATTAAAAATAAACATTAAAACTTGTAAAGGAATATTCATGGAAATAATTCTCTAAAAATCCATTCATGCCGTATAAGTTAAAAAAACATTCTTCTCGTACTTTGGCCGGAAAAGTCAAAAAGTACCTCGTACGAAAAACGACAAAAGATTCCTTTCATATCTTTTACTAAAAACTCACCGAAGGTTAAAATTAGATTTAAAATATTGTATTAGGATAGAAATAATATTACATATTGAGGAAACATGTATTTGGATGATAAATATTCCCCAGTAAATTCTGAAGTAGAAACAATCTCGGATAAAAATGAGATTGTGAGATTTTCCCTTACCTTAGGTCCGATTTGCTTCTTAAGTGTCTTAAACTCCTGTATAATGATTTAAATAATGTCATTGACTTATTCTAGAATCATAATAATTGTTATTATATCATATATGGTCATATTATTAGCTTCTTATTAGTAATATTTCATTGCTACTTGTTATTCAGGTGTTTATTACTTTTTGTTCTTATGTGTGTTTTGTCGAATAATTTCTTATTATTCTTTTTCGGTTATAGATACCTCACTTACAGAATGGTATTATTGTAATATATATCATATTTATTCACTCAATTCATTTATGTAATCATTATTCAATGAAAATCATGTAGAACTTGTCGCATCACATCGTGGAGACGATATTCCGTACGTACGCACGAGCGATGATATCGTTCCCATGATCGTGGAATTGTATTGGAGTGTATGTATACTATTTCATAATAAATATCACTTTACAATAATCATATATATTTATTATTTATACCATTATACCCATCCAAGTAAGGCGGTGGTGGAAAATAGATTACACCACGACGTGGAGACGGTATTCCGTAAGTACGCACGTGCGGTGATTTCATTTTCTGTAGGATGGATAGATGGTAAAATAGGGTTGTTTCATACTTATAATAAAATATCCGTATATGAGTGATACTGATGTTATTACTTCATAATGAAACAACTAAAGAAGAAGAAGTGGAAAAGAAATAAAGTTTAAAGAATCGGTAACGGACATTACCTCTTCTTTGAAGCGCCTCTTTGAGACCTCCTCTTAGGGCACTAAAAGTGGCCTTTGAAGAAGACCAAGACCTCTAGGATGTTTATAGGGAAGTTTATAAGAGAATTTGTAAGGGGTTGGACGATCTTTAAGGCTCAATGTGGTGTGAGGAAGAGAGGGAGGAGGTGCCCTTTTATAAGGGAGGAGAGGGGCACCTTTGGAAAAACTAAAAATATTATTTTATTATAATGTCATATTCAGTTTTTAATAGCTACAAATTAATTTATTTCAAAGATAAGGTGGGTATGGGTCGAAATAATCTCATAAAATATAATTTAGACAAGTTTAAGTTTCTATTTTAACCTTATCATTTAGATTTTACTTTAAGTTAAATAATTTTACTTTTACCGTGTCTTCTTGTTTTCGTACACTATAAGGTTAATAAACTTACTATAACAAGCAAAAAAGAACCCCAAGTTGTTTATTATTAATATATATAACCTTATATAAGTCATTGTACCGAACCTTAGATTTTTAGGAATAAAATAACAGTTAATAATATAATATTTGTTCTAAAAACTATTTTATGTCAATTTTGACACTATTTGGTAATTGATTTTTGTGAAAATCATAAAAGAATGATTAGTTCGAAAAAAGTTAATTAAATCAATACTAACATGTCATATTAACCTAAAGTTTTTTTTTAATTCATAAAAAGTCTCAAATTTCATTTATTTGGGTATTTATAACATCAATTATGTCAATATTTTATTAATAAGATAAATACTGCATCATCTTTGTGTCATAAATAAATTAAATTATTTAATGTATAAAAATTATAAATAAAATAAAATTATGTATAAAATATTTTTAGTTTTCTAATGAATATTTATAGTCAAATTTATCTTATGTATAACCCTATATTAAAAATGATTTACTTATTAAACTTTGATTTTAACTATTTTAACCCTTCTTTAAATAAATTAATATTAAATGTGCTAATCTAATCCAAGTGGGCCTAAATGGTAATATTTTATTCCTAAGGTTGTTTTAGGTATAATTACACTTATCCAATATAATTATGACATGTGTTAGGGTAATAATAATATAATTTTTACCCTTAATTACCCTATTTACTTTTAACCGTGGTAAAAAAAGTAAAAAGTTACTATTCACCAAAAATTATTTTCATCTCATTGAACCACATTTTACTTACTGACATCAACCTTGTCTCACGGATTTTTGAAATTCCACTCACAGAAGCGGTAAAATTAGGTTTTGTGTGAATTTGGAAATTCTCCTAGGAGGTGGGTAAAAGAAGGTGAAAAGTTCAATAAAATTTTTATATATCTAAAATTATTATAAAATGACTCCAATGAATTGCATTGAATTTATATAGGTATTAAGTATCAATTTTTACCTATAATAAATTTAAATAAAATAAATAATCATTTAAATAAAAATTTGGTTTTAAATAGTAACCTAGTGTTTTCACTATCCATAAAAAATTGAATGTTTTCAGAAAAATACCAAAATTTCACCGTAGGCTAATTTTGATATTACGAATCCAAAAAATAAAGTCCGTTTTGAAAAAGAAAAATTTCAAAATTTCAAAAAGTGGGTATTAATATTCATAACGGCTAGTTTTAATAATATTTTAATAGCATATCGTTGTTTAGTGAAACTCGGTGTTGCGTACGACGCAAGCTATCGAGGAAGGTCACGATTGCGTGTAAAGCAAGCCAAGCTAGTGTTTTGTGTAGTAAAAGATTCCTTTGATGATTTATATAACATAAAAACAAAATATTTATCATAAAAGTCACAGGTGTTACATTCTACCCCCCTTAAAATGAATGTTTCCCTCGAAATTCGTCACATTGTAACAAATAGATGATGATACCTCTCCCTCATCATATACTCAAGCTCCCATGTAGCTTCTTCTAATTGGTGGTTCCTCCATAAAACTTTCACCAAGCTAGTGGTCTTGTTCCGTAGGACTTTTTCACTACGATCGAGAATCTCTATCGGTTGTTCTTCATAAGAAAGATCTTGTTCCAGTGGTACAATTTCTGAGCTGAGTACATGTGAAGGATCAGGTATGTACTTTCTCATGAGATATACATGGAACACATCGTGAACTTGAGAGATATTTTGTGGAAGCGCCAATCGGTAAGCTAACTTCCCAAAACGATCCAGTATTTTGAAAGGACCGATATACCTAGGGCTCAGCTTTCCCTTCTTTCCAAATCTCATTACTCTCTTCCAATGAGATATTCGTAAGAACACTTTATCACCCACTTCATACTCTAGGTCTTTTTTTCGGTTGTCGGTACAACTTTTTTGTCGACTCTGAGCTGCTCTTATGTGTTGTTGAATAGATCTTCCTTTTTCTGCCATCTCATCAACAAGATCAGGTCCCAATAGCTTTCTTTCCCCAACATCATCCCAGCAAGTTGGAGTCCTGCATTTCTTTCCATATAGAGATTCATAAGGATCCATCTAAATACTGGAGTGAAAGCTATTATTATAAGAAAATTCCACCAAAGGCAGGTGTTGATCCCAAAAACCTTTGGAATCCATAGAGAAAGCTCTTAACATGTCTTATAGAGTTCGAATTGTTCTCTCAGATTGACCGTCTGTTTGAGGATGATAAGCAGTACTGAAACTCAAATCTGTATCCAGAGTATGCTGAAGACTTCTCCAGAATGTCGAGGTAAATCTCGGATCCCGATCAAATATAATGGAAAGTGGTACTCCATGCAATCTTACCACTTCCTTCACATATATCCTAGCAAGATGATCCAGAGAGAAATCCTCTATAATAGCGATGAAGCGTGCCGACTTTGTAAGACGATCAACTATGACCCAGATAGCATTATTGCATTTGGATGTTTTAGGAAGTCTGGTGACAAAATCCATAGTTATGTTTTCCCATTTCCATTCGGGTATGGGTAATGGTTGTAACATCCCCTTAGACTTCTGTCTCTTAGCTTTAACTTGCTGACAAACCAAGCATCGAGAGACATATTTAGCAAAATATCTTTTCATGCCATCCCACCAGAAGTACTCTTTCAGGTCCCTATACATCTCCGTGCTTCCAGGATGAATAGAGAATGAAGAACTATGAGCCTCATCCAGAAACTCCTTCTTTAATTCTGGGATGGGAGGACCACAAATCTGATTCTTGAACTTTATTATCCCATCACAATCAAGGTTGTATTCAGGAAAATTTCTCACCTTCTTTTGTAACTCTACATCTTCTTTCTATGACTCTTTAATCTTCAAATGTATAGATGGTTGAACATTCATTTGAAAAAGATACGATTTTTCCCCTTCCATTATAATTCCAAGATCCATCCTTCATAAATCCATAAATATTGGATCTTTTGTGATTCTCATCATGGATAAACTGGCATTGTCTTGTTGACTTAATGCATCTACCACCTTTTTTTCTTTCCCAGGGTGGTAATGAATTGAGCATTCGTAATCCTTAATCAGTTCCAACCATATTCTTTGGCGCATATTCAGCTCCTTCTATTTAAAAATATACTTTAAGCTTTTTATGATCAGTATAAATATCACACCTTTCTCCATAAAGATAATGCCTCTAAATATTTAATGCAAAGATTACCACAACTAACTCCAAATCATGAGTTGGGTAATTTTACTCATGTATTTTCAACTATCAAGAGGCATAAGCTATCACCATATCATTTTTCATAAGAACACACCCCAGCCCCTTCTTGGATGCATCACTGTAGATCACAAACCTTTCTCCACTACAAGGAAGTGTGAGTACAGGTGCACTGGATAACCTTCTTTTCAACTCCTTGAAATTCTATTCACATTCCTCCGTCCAAACAAACGTAACTCCTTTCCGAGTCAACTTGGTGAGTGGATTATATAATCGTGAAAAATCATTCACAAAACGTCGATAATATCCAGCCAAACCAAGAAAACATCGGATCATAGTTACTGTTGTTGGTCTTGACCATCTTTCCATAACCTATGTTTTTGCTGGATCCACATATATCCCCTCTTTTGAGATTATGTGACCCAAAAATGAAACTTTTTTAAGCCAAAATTCACACTTGGTAAATTTGGCATAAAGCTTCTCCTTTCATAGGGTCTTCAATACAATTCTGAAGTGATCTTCATGATCTTCCTTTCTCTTTGAATAGATAAGAATATCTTCTATAAAGACTACCACAAACTGATCAAGATAGTCTCTAAAGACTCTATTCATCATATCCATGAAGATAACAGGAGAATTAGTAAGACCAAATGGCATCACTATAAATTCATAGTGTCCATACCTTGTACGGAAAGTCTTCTTTGGTATATCCACCCTTTTGACCCTTAATTGATGATACCCTGAACTAAGATCAATCTTGGAAAAGTATTGAGCTCCGCGTAGTTGGTCAAATAAGTCATCAATGTGTGGGAGAGGATATTTTTTCTTGATAGTGATCTTGTTAAGTTCACGATAATCAATACAGAGTCTCATTGATCCATATTTCTTCTTAACAAACAGAACTGGTTATCCCCATGGTGACACACTAGGTCTTATGAATCCCTTATCAAGATTCTCTTGGAGTTGCTTCTTCAATTCCTGCAACTCAATTGGGGCCATTCTACAAGGTGTCTTTGAAATAGGCAAAGCACCCGGTATGAGTTCTATTGAAAACTCAACTTCACGATTTGGTGGAAGACCCGGCAATTCCTCTGTAAAGACATCCTCAAACTCCCGTACAATGGTCATATTCTTAATCGTGATTTTCTCTCCAACCATTTGAGATAAATAACCCTCATTTAGTGGAATCAAGACCCATAAGATGGAAGAAATATCCACTTTAAGGTTATGTTCATCCTTGCATCGATAGACGATCATAGATTGATCTGGAATATGAAATGTGACTTCCCTTATTTGGAAATTGATATGAGATCCATATAAATAAATCCAATCCATGCCAAGAATCACATCAAATTCCACTATAGGAAGGATCACAAGATTTACAGTAAGCACTTTCCCACAAACATCAATCGGAGAAGAATTATAAACTTTTGATGCGACTGTTGTTCCATTAGCAGTTGTCACAGATAACTCAACATCTAACTGTTGAGGTAATAAAACGATACCCTTAGAAAATTCTTTAGAAATAAAAAAGTGGGTGGATCCAAAATCAAATAAAACATTTTCTACTTTATATTGGATGGTAAGTGTACCTTTCACCACTTCGTTATCATACTCCACATCGCTGACAGAAATTGCATGTGACTTTCCTTTGTGTTTAGCCTTAAGAGTTTTTTGACGTCGATCATCATCAACAGACTTTGGATTAGGGCATTGATCAGCATAATTACCTATTTCCTTGCACTTGTAACATTGAAGTGTAGGAGGTTCACTCTGTGTAGCATTTTCTTTGTTCGCATCACTAGACATCTTCTTCGCATCATTGCGGCATTCAAATGCCCTATGACCATCCTTTACACATTTGAAACATTTACCTATCCCTTTAATACAACTCCCTCCATGTTTCTCTCCACACTTTGAGCATAAGGGAAAGCTCATCTTCTTTTCAGTGTGCTCTTTAGATTTTCCTTTGAATTCCATTTTCCTCTTCCTATCAAACCCATATGACTGATGGGTTACTCAAATCTCCATATCAACCTTGAGAGCACATAGAACAATTTCCTCGTAGCTATTGAAGTCCCTTATGGCTAACTCCCTTCGAAGACTTGGTTTTAAGCCACTAAAGAATCAATCGATCTTACTCTCAGGTTGGATAATAATCCCAGAAGCGTACCTTGAAAGTCTTGTAAAATTTACTTCATAGGTACCAAGAGATTCATCATCCTTTTTCTTTAGTTCAAGAAAATCCTTCTCCATCTTTGTTCAGAGAATATGAGGGAATTACTTATTGAAAAATATGTTCTTGAACTCATCCCATTCCATGGATTCAATTTCATCCCTTTGCCTCGTATTTTTGATAAGATTCCACCATTGATCAGCTTCACCTTCCAAGCGATAAACTGCTAAGATGGATTTATCATGTTCAGAACATTGAAGAACTAAAAATATCTTTTTAGTGGTAATGATCCATTGTTCATCCACTAATGGATTAGAAGACCCGCTGAATGAAGGTGGATGCTGCCTCATGAAGGATTCAACAGAATATTGCTCCTTTGCTCATTTGGAAGTCCTGCATGATTCATAGCTTGAGAAATTTATGTGAGCATGGATACAAGATTTTTCATTATATATCCCATAACGTTTGGTTGCTCAGGGGGAAAATCATTTCATAGCCCATCGCTTTCCGCATTAACACAGTTCCTTCGAGTTCAAGCCATTGACTAAAACCAAGAAGAATAGTGTGAGAAACACTAATTATAATAGGAAAAATAGATAATCAAGAATAAAATTTCACACTTAAGGTCTTATCATAGGTTGTTCATGGCCATTTCTAAAACCCTAATATTGAGTTCTATGCTTAGACATATCCATAGGTTTCTTACTAAGGCTTTCACATCCTAGTTTCCAAAGGTTGACTATACCTTTCCTCTGATACCAACTATAACGACCCATACTTTACATACATGGTTATTACTTCAAAATTGAAGCATGATTATTACAACATATAACAAAACCATGAAAGGACCGTATAGGTATAGTGTCTTTAGAAACTGGGAAACATAAACAACTTGCTCATAAAGCATCTACATTGCCTCCCATTTATTTCATCATATCTAGAGTGCCTTTTTGGAATATCTTAATTAATAACCTTCTTCCTGCCCTGGGGAAAGAAAACATACAAAATGGTGAGCTCAAATTCTCAGTAAGGGTAAACAAAAGAAATATCAATCACATCATATTCATAAGAACATAACATTTTGGAAATATTAACCTCCAAAAGAGATCATAATTTCATAACATGGGATAAATCATAGTAGTGAAATGTAATCCCAATAATCATAACATAAAACATGAATCTTTGTGTCATACACACATATAATCATATAAAATAATTTTGTAGTATTCAAGACTCATTGCCAAGACTATCTTAGTGGACAATGTCCATTTCTGAACCGAGTTCACTCCTTGTTTCAGTCCTGTTTCACTAAACTGGTTTAACCTGTCGTTCCAGCCATGTCCGTCTCAGGAGATATAAATCATTACCCAATGCATTGGAGGGAGATATAGGTCCCACCCATATCATAATTATACCATTATTATGTGTGCCAAAATATCATAAATCATACATCATAGCATAACCCATGTAATAAAAATGGTATTCTTAAACATCATGCCATCATAACATAATCCATATAAAATAAAAGGACATCATAAAAATAAAATCCATCATAACATAATCAAATAAATGTAAAATGGGTATATAAACAGAACCCTATATTATCTTATATGGAAAATAATTTTGATAAAACACTTGATCTTCATTCTTAAGGAAAATATGCTTTCTACTTCAAAAACATTTTTCATTTCATAACATGTCATACAATTTTAAACTAAAAGAAGTTGATTAAAAATAAACTTGAAAACTTTTAAAGGAATCTTCAGGGAAATAATTCTCTAAAAATCCATTCATTCCGTATAAGTTAAAAAAACATTCTTCTCATACTTTGGCGGAAAAAGTCAAAAAGTACCTCGTACGAAAAACGACAAAAGATTCCTTTCATATCTTTTACTAAAAACTCACCAAAGGGTAAAATTATATTTAAAAAATTTTATTAGGATATAAATAATATTAAATATTGAGGAAACAGTTATGTGGATGATAAATATTCCCCAGTAAATTCTGAAGTATAAACAATCTTGTATAAAAATGAGATTGTGAGATTTTCCCTTACCTTAGGTCTGATTTGCTTCGTAAGTTTCAAAAACTCCTATATAATGATTTAAATAATGTCATTTACTTATTCCAGAATCATACTCATTGTTATTATATCATATATGGTCATATTCTTAGCTTCTTATTAGTAATATTTAATTGCTACTTGTTATTCGGGTGTTTATTACTTTTCGTTCTTATGCGTGTTTTGTCGAATAAATTCTTATTCCTCTTTTTAGGTTATAGATACCTCATTTATAGAATGTTATTAGTGTAATATATATCATATTTATTCACTCAATTCATTTATTTAATCATTATTCAATTAAAATCATGTAGAACGAGTCGCATCACATCGTGGAGACGGTATTCCGTACGTACACACGAGCGATGATATCATTCCCATGATCTTGTAATTGTATTGGAGTATATGTATTCTATTTCAAAATCAATATCACTTTACAATAATCATATATAGTTATTATTTACACCATTATACCCATCCAAGTAAGGTGCTGGTGGAAAATAGATTACACCACGGCGTGGAGACGGTATTCCGTACGTACACAGGAGCGGTCATTTCGTTTTACGTAGGATGGATAGATGGTGAAATAGGGTTTTTTCATACTTAAAATAACATATAAGTATATTAGTGATACTGATGTTATTACTTCATAATGAAACAACTAAATAAGAATAAGTGGAAGAATAAATACTGTTGAAAGAATCGGTAACGGACATTACCTCTTCTGTGAAGCGCCTCTTTGAGACCTCCTCTTAGGGCACTAAAATTGGTCTTTGAAGAAGTCCAGGACCTCTAGGATGTTTCTAAGGAAGTGTAGAAGAGAATTTTGTATGGTGTGGCCGATCTTGAAGGCTACAAGTGGTGTGAGGAAGAGAGGGAGGAGGTGCCCTTTTATAAGGGAGGAGAGGGGCACCTTTGGAAAAACTAAAAATATTATTTTATTATAAAGTCATATTCGGTTTCTAATAGATCCAAATTGATTTATTTAGAATCTAAGGTGGGGGTGGGTCTAAATCCTCTCATCCAATAGAATTTATATAAGTTTAGGTTTCTATTTTAACCTTATCATTTATATTTAACTTTAAGTTAAATAATTTTACTTTTACCATGTCTTCTTTTTTTCTTACACTATATGGTTAATAAACTTACTATAACAAGTAAAAAAGAACCCCAAGTTATTTATTATTAATATATACAACATTATATAAGTCATTTGGCCGAACCTTATAATTTTAGGAATAAAATAACAATTAATAATATAATATTGTTTTTGAAAACTATTTTATGTCAATTTTGACACTATTTGGTAATGGATTTTTTTGAAAATCATAACAGAATGATTAGTTTAAAAGTGTTAATTAAATCAATACTAACATGTCATATTAACATATAAAATTAGTTTAATTCATAAAAAGTCTCAAATTACATTTATTTTGGTATTTATAACATCAATTATGTCAATATTTCATTAATAAGATAATTACTGCATCATCTTTGTGTCATAAATAAATTAGATTATATAATGTCTAAAAAATATAAATAAAATACCATTATGTAGGAAATCTTTTTAGGTTTCTAATGAATATTTATAGTCGAATTTATCTTATATATAACCCTATATTAAAAATGATTTACCTATTAAACTTTGATTTTAACTATTTTAACCCTTCTTTAAATAAATTAATATTAAATGTCCTAATATAATCCAAGTGGACCTAAATGGTAATATTTTATTTGTAATATTGTTTTAGGTATAATTACACTTATCCAATAGAATTATAACATGTTTTAGAGTAATAATAATATCATTTTCCCCTTAATTACCCTATTTACTTTTAATCGTGGTAAAAAAAGTAAAAAGTTACTATTCACCAAAATTTATTTTCATCTCATTGAACCAAATTTTACTTACCGACATCAACCGTGTCTCTTGGATTTTTGAAATTCCACTCACAGAAGTGGTAAAATTATGTTTTATGTGAATTTGGAAATTCTCCTAGTAGGTGGGTAAAAGACGGTGAAAAGTTCAATAAAATTTTTATATATCTAAAATTATTATAAAATGACTCCAATGAATTGTATTTAACTTATATAGGTATTATGTATCAATTTTGACCTAAAATAAATTTAAATAAAATAATTAATTAATTAAATAAAAAGTCGGTTTTTAAATAGTAACCCAGTTTTTTCACTATTCATCAAAAATTGAATGTTTTCAGAAAAATACCAAAATTTCACCCTAGGCTAATTTCGATATTCCGAATCCAAAAAATGAAGTCCGTTTTGAAAAATAAAAATTACAAAATTTAAAAAAGTGGGTATTACTATTCATAATGGCTATTTTTAATAATATTTTAATAGCATATCGTTGTTTAGTGAAACTCGGTATTGCGTACGACGCAAGCTATCGAGGAAGTTCGTGATTGTGTGTAAAGCAAGCCAAGATAGTGTTGTGTGTAGTGAAAGATTCTTTTGATGATTTATATAACATAAAAACAAAATATTTATCATAAAAGTCTCGGGTGTTACCAGATAAAAGGAAGTAGTGGAAAATATATCATGAATCTCACGGGGATAAAAAGTGAGATGAAAACCCCTTACCACGTTGTAATCAATCGAGTCGTATGAAACAAAGTTAATAACCACTAAATGAATCACAGAATACAATTATTATAATGAGAATCATGATAATATATATCAAAAGGGAGTACACAATACACCATATGCAATAAATAAGTGTCGAACAATGGAAATCTTACGGAATTAAAACTGAGATAAGAAATCCCTTACCTCGTGTCTGACTTGACCCGTTCATTCTTTAACTTCCTGAATAATAAACTAAATTTAATTTCTACTTTATTAATAACCTTTTTCAATTTTACTATTCCTTTTATATTTCTTATTACCATGTTATAAACATTATGTAATCATTTATGTTAATAACTGTCGTTTTTTCGATATTTGGTACTTGAGTCGAAAATAGACTTCTTATAATTACAAGTTGTTAATGTGGTAAAATTTCATTATATCCAGAATGATATTCATGATTTAGATATCATATATGTCATTTATATCTAGTATATACATTTATTTATAATAGTACATAACATTTAGAGGTAAGAAATTAAATGCACCGTTCATGGAGATGGTAAGTCGTACGTACACATGAACGCTACTTCCATTTATATTTATTATTTTAATGGAATTAAAACATAATGGTACATAGTTATATTATAATTCCATTATAATATCATATATAATTTCATTAACTCCATCCTTTATATGTACCATGTATGGTATGAAAGAGTCGTATCACTTTCAGGGGGCGGAAGTCCGCACTTCCTCAAATGAAATTATCGCGTTTACCCATAATGGAAACCATAAAGAGATGCTATCAATGAAAAATGCAGAAACATAAAGAAAAAATAAACATAATATATATTTTATATAAATACAGTTCCATCATAATGGCCACCATGAGAGGAAATAGGTGATAATTGAACAATCATCGTTTCGTGAGGCGTTAGTTTTCCATCCAAAGAAACATTATGTTCTTCACCCATTAGATGGAGGTTTGTGTAAGTGTAGTTATAATACTTATCATAAAAACATACTATTAAATTGAGGATACTTTTATTGTTATAAAATAAATTAATAAAAAGGGTTTAAGGGGTTTAGGTTGTTGGAGAAGTAAAATAATAGAAAAAAATTTAAGACAAAACTATTACCTTTAATTTGGGTAACTCCCTTTGGTTTGAACCAAAAGGACTTATTGAAGTGCCTTATGCCTAAGGTAAGGCTTATAGGTGGAGGATAGGTATTTAGGGAGCTTAATTGGGTAGATTTTGGATGAGAAAAAAGGCTTGAGAGGTGTGTGGAATTGGTTAGTAGTGGTCTCCTTTTATAAGGGAGAGGAGGGTCTCTTTAGGAAAGTATGAAAACATTATTTTATTATAAACATATCTTCGTTTTAAAAAGGTCAAAAAATCATTAAAGTCTAAGATAGGATTACTCATATTAGAAATAAAATCATCCAATCATAATTTTACATGTTTTGGACAATATTTTTATCATTATAATCTTATTTATTTAAATCATTTATTAATGAGGTAAACACTGCATCATTATTGTGTCATAAATAATTTACTTTATTTGATGTCTAAAAATTATCAAAAAAATACCATGATGTAGGAAATCATTTTATATTTCCAATGTATATAACCCCATGTAAAAATTAATTTACTAAATGATATTTGTTTGTGTCATTTTTTACATTACTTTTAATTAATTAATCTAAGTGGCTCCATGGGGTCCCCAAATCGACCCAAGGATGCCCATGGTCAGCTATGATTCATCCAATAAGGTCAGTAAAAGTGTTAAAATAATTTTGTATTATTATAATATACTTTTTACCTTGAATTACCCTATTTACCTTTAATCACGGTAAATAAAAGTCAAAAGTTACTATTCACCCAAAATTATTTTCATCTTATTGAACCAAATTTTAATTACTAATAACAACCATTTATGTCAGATTTTCGAAACATAATTCACAGAAGCGGTAAAATTTCATTTAAATGAAAAATTCAGATTTTTAACTACTACTTAGTGGTTTCACTATTCATCAAAAATTGAAGATTTTCAGAAAAATATCAAAAATTCAGCCTAAAATATATTTGATATTATGAATTCAAAAAAGATTTCTATTTTACCAAATTAAAAACACATAAGTGGCAGATTTTTAATTTAAAATTAATTCTCGCAGTCAAAACAAAAGGTGTGTTTTTAAGAAATATTAACTATCAAAAGATTGACAGTTGATTATGTCCAATTTCAAAGTGAAATTGCTTCTAATGGCCAAAATTAGATTAAATGGTAAAAATGTAATCTATTTTCACTTTTAAACCAATTAAAAGGGTAACCTAACCATATAAATAAATTATATTAAAAGGAAATTTTGAATTAAAATACAGTATTTTCCACTATTCATTAAAAAATGGACTTTATTAGAAAAATACCAAAAATTTACCGAAAGTAAATTTGGATTTCCCAATTCTAGAGAATAATTTTATTTTGTCAAATATAACATATATAACTGACCAAAACTATATTTAAAGAGGGCTCTCCATCAAAAGGCGGTAAATCTTCCTTTTAGTGAATATTAGAGTATTTATGCTTAAAATTAGATTCATTTACATTTTAAACCTCTTAAAATTATTTGATGAATGTAAAAACATTTAACAAACATATATCATCATATTTTGGTTATTTCTATTCTTTCCTTCCAATACAACAGCTAGGTGTTAACTACCATTTAAAATAATATTATTATATTGTTTGTGTGCAACATAAGATTTCAAAGAAACCCATTGTTGCGTATCGGGTACGCCATCAAACATAGAATCTCATTTAAGGTAAAATTAATATTTAACTCACAAATATTAATAAATATGAAAATATTATATTTCTCTATTTATTTGGGATGTTATATCCTTCCACCTTTTGGGAATTGCGTCCTCACAATTTTAAAACTGGGCTTGGAAACTTCATTAAAAGTCTCACATCGAAAAAGAGTCAGTAACACTATAACTTTAAAAAAAATAAAGAGAATTACAAAGGTCACCCGAGATAACCCATACTAGGATTCCATGAAAACATGGATATGGAGGAGAAAACAAACGGTCAAGTTCTGATGTTGAGTGATAGAAAACATGATTATGAGTAAGTTAACCACCAGAAAATCACAAATTTATGATGTGTTAAATGGTATTTGATTACCCAGTAGGAAACATAAACCAAAAACGTTTTTTTACATTACTTTTCATAATTTTGAGGAATTCATTTACTACATAGAATAAGAACATAAGGAAACATACTTACCTTCACGTAGAGTTTCATCCTTTAATAAGTTCCTACCAAAAACTAATCTTTTCTCCAAACAATGACCATTAAAAAAGACTCTGTCACATCAAAAGCACAATAATCATCTTCAAGAGAATCACATAATCCAAAAAACAATAACTATATATTTCCCTTGTCTTTATTCATCAACTAAAACCAAAATGGTTAGTGCGAGATCAGATAATACCCAAAAAGGAAAATCTTTTACAAAAAGAAAAACTACTCTTAATCTCCAAAATTGGTCAAACAAAACCCAAAGTTCAACAAAGACCATTCAATAAACAACTGTCCATAAAATTCTTCAAAAGTAATCCAAACTAAGATTAAAACCCAAATCTCATAAGTATTTAATTACATAGTCTACCAAGATAAATCTTAACATTTACTTCCAAATAACGTCAGTTACTCATAAAGTCTCATATTGAAAAGTAATTAACCTAATCACATATGCTCCATGATAGGTTAATAATTTTCATAAATAAACCAAATCTTTATATGTTCATAATAAAAACATAGATTCTTCCAAACTAAAATTTCAACCATTATTCCACAATTGAATTCCCATAGTATTCTATCTTCCTTAGGCATATATTGTTTCCTAAAAAGAGATAACATCTTCCCCAACAACCTTTATCAATTAATCACCAAACCATTTTCCTATACTAAGTATATCTATTTGATAAAACATAATTTCCCAAAATAAACTTATTCTTGTTCCATAAAATCATTTTACTAAAACAATAAGTCGTAGTAACCAGGGAATTCAAGTAGGCCAGTGGTAGGCAATGCGCCCTTGTCGCCCTTTGGTTGTGGGTTCGATTCCTACGGCCTTTCCGGATGCGATGGGTTTTCCTTTTTATAAAACTCAAAAATAACCCTAACATATTTCAACCTCAATGGTTTACTTTTACCTCTCATTTTCATCCCAATTCATTATGATATCAACATCTTAATTCTTGAAGTCTTATATATATTTTCATTTTTTTATTTCACCAGTATATGATAAAATAAAACAGTCCCCAAAATGAAGAAGAACATACCTTGATCATTGTTTCCATTTGGTTTCATCGTCATCTTGTTCACGTAGGTTGAAGTTCCATGCATTGCAACAATAATTTAGATCTCCTTCAAAATAATTTGATTCCTTCATCCAAATACACCTTGTACAACATGGGTCATATGGGTGTTCACATAAAAACATTTTTTGGAAAATAATCATGTATGACATATAATATCAAAACATCTGATAAAATATGATTTCAATAAAATAGTCGGACCGAATTGGAGTTGAAACATTCAATTAATGATCCTTTTAAAATACCATAGGTATGGGCTGAGATACTATATTGTAAAGGCAAATATAAATTGGTTATGAAATGGTCTCCTTCTTCATCACCTTTTTCAAAATCATAATATGCTTCAAAATCATGTGATAAAGTAAAATATTTGAAAATGCCTTGATAATATTTAACTTTCTTCAAAATATGAGAATATTGTGAAAATATGATTTGTTTAAATACAACCCATGATCCACGATGATAACGAGGTATAGTGGAGGAGTTTGATATCTAAAACAACTTCTTCCAAGTGAGTTGTATTCTAGAAAAATTTTCACAATCATTCGAACATGACTTTGCAATAATTATTGCAAGCAAGTCATCAGGAAGAGATAGGAATGTCATTTGAGATCCTCCTCTTTCCATTTGTAACTGACATTCCTTGATCTAAAAAAGTTATAAAATAAGGATTTAACTAAAATAATAGACAAAGGGACTAACCATGTGTCTAACGAAAACTCTTAATCCCTAAAGTTGTCTAAACCGACCTATGATACCAACTATAAGGAACTGGACTTAAAAAATTACATAATATTGAAGTAAATGAATAATTCACATTGAGGATATTTTTAGGTTTATATTTTTAGAGAATTAGGCCATAACTATTACATTACATCTCAAAAATTACAAAGTAGACACTTTTACTCAGAAACCATTTTTTCATAAAATAAAAACTCTTAAAAAGAGAGAGTCATGTCATGTTCCATTTTTAAGATAGCATGAATTTTCCTCGATCCCATCTTGACCCTATTCACCTTTAAGTCATATGGAAAACATTTCAAAAACATGGGATGAGAATAAAAAGCTCAGAAAGGGATACCCAAAGAAGGAAAAATGTTAGTTTTTCAAAACAATAAGTAAACCATAAATACTAAATTATAAGTAATACTTTTCACATTTATGAATTAGTAAATACTCCTCACTGAATAAAAGATCATTTCTTACCCTTTTGTAAACAAAAGATCACCATAAAACCCATATAAAGAACACATAACATATAAAGGTAACTTGGGACATAAACATACTTAAATGGAATAACCATATGGTCTACTTACACACATATCACTAAATGGAATATCCATACAGTGGGCTTCCATACCCAATCCATTGGAGGTTATAACATAACCACCCTCCCTTCTTTATCATGGCACCACCCATCATTTGGTTAATCACGTAACCACCCATCAAATTTCCAATTACCATTATAAAATCATAGCTCATAAAATATTGAAAATATAAACATTTCACTATTAATATTTCATTTTCAATCACAATATATCATTTCAAGATATCGAAAAAATCAATGCTTTATCAAATCATTTAATAAAGAAATTTTTAAATCAAAGCGTCTCATACCAGTTTGAAGATTCTAAAGGAATTAAAATTTTAAAACAATAATGTCCATATAAATAAATCATTAAAACAATTTTTAAAACATGGACATTAATGAGAAAGATTTAGAAGAAAAAATCTTTAAAACATTTAAAATGATATTTTAGTTAAAGAGTTTTTAACAAAATGAGAAATGCTTGAATACAAATAATTGAGGAATAACATTTAATCATAACTTTATAATATCATGATAATAAAGGGATTCATGATATAACATGCCAAAGGATAGTATATACACTTTATAAGAGTGAATTGGTGCATAATAACAATTAAGTCTCAAGGGAATGTAAATTGAGAAGAAATCCCTTATAAAGATGGTATCATTAGATTAAGGATAAATCAATTACATAATTATGTGTGAAAAATATAAATACACTAAATATTATTGTATATTCAGTGTAAAAAAATCATATGTCATTCACACATATTCATAGGATGACATATTCAAGAAGTACAAGTTTAACCCAAAGAATCGAAATTGGGTTAAGAAGTTCCCTTGCAAACATTCAACAGCCTAACGATGTCACTTTAAAATTTATAAACTAATTTGATGAGATAGAAAAGGTATCTCATCACTTGGACATAAAATTTATAGCAATAAGGATATATAAGAAAATATCCCAACATAAAAATATGTGAACTAGAATACATAACAAAAGGGAGCCTTTTAAAAAGAGGAGGGTGAAAGGTTCCTTTGCCGAATTGGTAACTTACGAAACATACACCCCATGAAAGAAGGATCATAAAATGAAGATGTAAATACCAATAAATTAGATTATATTATATAAATAATACAATCATGGGCAGTACATACACCATACAAAAGGAAGTAGTGGATAATATATCATGAATCTCACGGGGATAAAAAGTGAGATGAAAACCCCTTACCACGTTGTAATCAATCGAGTTGTATGAACCAAAGTTAATAACCACCAAATAAATCACAGAATACCATTATTATAATGATAATAATGATAATATATATCTAAATTCAGTACACAATACACCACATGCAATAAATAATTGGCGAACAACGGAAATCTCACGGAATTAAAAGTGAGATAAGAAATCCCTTACCTCGTGTCCGACTTGACCCGTTCGTTATTTAACTTTATGAATAATAAAATAAAGTTAATTTATAATTCTTAAGAACCTTTTTCAAGTTTATTATTCTTTTATATTACTTATTACAATGTTATAAATATTATGTAATCATTTAAGTTAATAACGGGCGTTTTGTCAATATTTGGTACTTGAGTTGAAAGTGGACTTCTTATAATTACATGTTGTTAATATGGTCAATGTTCATTATATCCAGAATGATATTCATGATTTAGATATCATATATTTCATATATATCCAGTATATACATGTATTTATAATAGTACATAACATTTAGAGGTAAGAAAATTAAATGCACCGTTCATGGAGACAGTAAGTCGTACGTGCACATGAAATCTACTTCCATTTTAATTTATTATTTTAATGGAATTAAAACATAATGATACATAGTTATATTATTATTATAGTATAATATCATATATAATTTCATTAACTTGATCCTTTATACGTACTACATATGGTATGAATGAGTTATATCACTTTGAGGGGGCGGTAGTCCGCACTTCCTCAAATGAAATTATCGCTTTTACCCATAATGGAAACCATAAAGGTATGCTATAAATGAATAATATAGAAGCATAAAGAAAACATAAACATAATATATATCCTATATAAATACATTTCCATCATAATGGCCACCATGAGAGGCGGTAGGAGATAATTGAACAATCATCGTTTCGTGAGGCGTTAGTTTTCCATCCACGAGAACATTATGTTCTTCACCCATTAGATGGAGGTGTGTGTAAGTGTAGTTAGAATACTCATCATAACAACATACTAGTATATTTTGGATACTGGTTTTCTTATAAAATAAAGTAAAAAAAGGGTTTAGGGGGTTGGAGACGTAAAATAAAAGAAAACAATTTAAGAGAAACTGTTACCTTTAATTTGGGTAACTCCCTTTGGTTTGAACCAAAAGGACTTCTTGAAGTACCTTTTTCCTAAGGTCAGGATTCTAGGTGGATTATAGGGATGTAGGGAGATTAATTAAGCAGAGTTTGGATGAGCCAAAAGGCTTTAGAGGTGTGTGGAATTGGTTATAAATAGTCTCCTTTTATAAGGGAGAGGAGGGGCTCTTTAGGAAAGTGTGAAAACATTATTTTATTATAAACATATATTCATTTTCAAAAGGTTAAAAAATCATTAAATTCGAAGAAAATATTACTCATATTCGAAAAAAAATCGTCAATCAGAATTGGACTTTTTTTGGATAATATGTTAATCATTATAATCTTATTTATTTAAATCATTTATTAATGAGGTAAACACTGCATCATTATTGTGTCATAAATAATTTAATTTATTTGATGTCTAAAAATAATAATAAAAAATACCATTATGTAGTAAATATTTTTTTATTTCCAATGAATATTTATAGTCTAATAGATAACTTATATAACCTCATTTAAAAATTAATTTACTAAACAATATTTGTTGGTGTCATTTTTGTCTTTACTTTAAATTAATTAATCTATAGAGTCATTATCACTCTCATGTGGCTCCATGGGGTCCCAAAATCGACCCAAGGGTGCCCATGGTTGGCCATGACTCATACAATAAGTTTAGGAAAAGTTTTAAGGTAATTTTTTATTATTATAATATAATTTATACCTTTAATTACCCTATTTAGCTTTAACCGCAGTAAATAAAAGTCAAATGTTACTATTCACCAAAAATTATTTTCATCTTATAGAACCACATTTTACTTACTAATAACAACCATGTATGTCAGATTTTCGAAACTCAATTCACAGAAGTGGTAGAATTTCATTTAAATTAAAAAGTCGGATTTTTAATTACTACTTAGTGGTTTCACTATTCATCAAAATTGAATTTTTTCATAAAAATACCAAAAATTCATTCTAAGCTATATTTGATATTCTGAATTCAAAAATGATGTCTATTTTACCAAATTCAAAACATTGAAGTGGCATAATTAATTTAAAATTAATTCATGTTGTCAAAACAAAAGGCGTGTTTTTAAGAAATATTAACTATCAAAAGATTGACAGTGGATTATGTCCAATTTCAAAGTGAAATTGCATATAATGACCAAAATTAGATTAAATGGTAAAAATATAATATATTTACTCTTTAAAACCAATTAAAATGGTAATCTAACCATATAAATAAATTAGATTAAATGGCATTTTTGAATTAAAATACAGTATTTTTCATTATTCGTTAAAAACAAACTTTATCAGAAAAATACAAAAAATTTACCCAAAGTATATTTTGATGGCCTGATTATAAAGAATAATTTTATTTTGTCAAATAGAACATATAAAAGTTACCAAAACTATATTTAATGAGGGTTCTCCCTCAAAAGGCGGTAAATCGGCCTTTTAGTGAATATTAGAGTATTTATGCTTAAAATTAGATTCATTTACATTTTAAGCCTCTAAAAATTATTTGATGAATGTAGAACCATTTAACAAACATATATTATCATATTTTAGTTATGTCTATTCATTCCCACAAATAAAATGGCTAGGTTTTAAAAACCATTTAAAATAATATTATTATATTGTTAGTGTGCAACGTAAGATTTCAAAGAAACCTGTTGTTGCGTATCGGGTACGCCATCGAACATAGCATCCCATTTAAGTTAAAGTTAATATTTAACTCACAAATATTAATAAATATGAAAATATCATATTTCTATATTTATTTGGGATGTTACATATTGTATCGATTTTCTCTTAATAACTAGAAAATTTTCCCTAAGAAGATTGTGGGAAATTAATGAGATTAGTCTATACTAGTGATGGTTATACAAGTACTGATTGTGATTATTGGAATCTTAGAAACCAATTTTCACTTAACATATTAGAAGATATCTGGTGAAAAAATTCACACTCCAATGAGGAAATTTTAGTAGTCTAGGAATCAAGTAATTGAGACATGATGTCCATCTTGGTTTTCATTACAATTTCATCCCTAGATCCTAATTTGAGGATTACCTAGAATACTCTGATTAATACATATCCAAAAGAGATTTAATAATGTTTTTTAGTCCTTAATAATTCTTTTTTTAGATAAAATCAGGTGGTGAAGTGGGTATCCTTTGAATGTACTCAAACTGACTAAGTACCATTTTTCTAAGGGTATAAAAATCCTATTTGAAGTTGTGTTTTCCAATAGCATCCAAACATCAGTGTAACACCCCAAGACTATACAATATTTTCCTTTTATAATAAATTTAAATTCTTGTTTATAATTATTTATAAGTAAACCCAAGTTGACCTTACACTACTCACCAAACTGAGATATACTACATTTGACGCAAGAACAACTTTTTTGATATCATGCGTTACACTCAAGAATGAGTTTACTAAATGACAAAATATTTTGAAAATTTTATTATTTTCAAAAATAAGATATAACTTAGACATTAAATTGGTGGTTATGAATACGAATAACTATATTATAACAATATATGGTTGAATTATATGGTCACCAATTAATTAAATATGAATATAAAAATGAATTAAATATAAATGAAATGTTTCTATAAATACTATTTTTATGAAGACCATAGAGTTATATAATAAAAAATTATATTAATTAATAATATTTAATGATATAAATGAAATATATATATTATATATTCAATAAAATATTCTTTATATTCATCAAGTATATTTTATAAGCATAAGATAATAATAAATCATGTTTTTTCTTGAAAATTGTATTTATTCTAAAATGGAAAATTTTATGCCTTTTAATGAAAAACCTATATTAAAAATAAATATTAGAAATTTTATAAATTTTATATGTAAGAATAATTTTTTTTGAAATATTTACATCAAAAATATCTTAGGGTGGATTTTTTGTATTTTTCATTGAATTTTCATTTTTTGATGAATATTAAAACGAATTGAATTTTAATTGAAAACTATTTTATCCATAAAAATAATTTATATTGATAAATTATATTTTTAATATGTTTTAAATTATAATTATATCAAATTATACATAAATTTATAAGATTTAGGTATTTTTATTCAATTTCACAATGATATTGGATATAAAAACATTTCATACTTTTGAACATTTTCACCTTAAAACCCCGCTTTATCATCCCATCTATGAGATTATTTTTAAACTAATTTCTGCCACTTATGTGAGTGGAATTTTGAAAAATGGATTACATATTAGGAAATATAATAATTTATAAACTCTATAAAGGTCAAAAAAATTTATCCTAAATATTAGTGAAAGTGTTTAAAATTAATTACAACTACTAATGTGAAAATGAGTGTACATGGTGGTTAAAATTTAATCATAAGGGGACAAATGGACTAGTAAAATGTCCAAAACCAATTTTCTAGACATATCTCAAACATATCCTCCATTTTATCGAATTTTTTCATTATTAGAAGAAAATTATTTATGCAATGCCTCCCAATAGTGTTTTCTTTTTTATATTTACAAGAATTACACTCCTTCGCAATAAAAATGCACTCACCCCCTACTTATTCACATATATAAATAATTTTGGGTAGTAAAAACCCTTACAAAATAACATCCCAATATTCATACACTCATTCTAGAAGATTTTAGTTTTGGAAGAAATGAAACCAATGAATAATTTTGGTATAAACCAAAAAGAATTTCCTCAGGAAGAGGTAATGTTCTTCAATGATCACTTTAGTTTTAGTTTTTTAGACACCCCTTATATTACTCTTATATATATTTTATATAATAAAATTATTATATTATATATAATGAGATTTTTTATTCTATGTTTACAGCCTACACCTTTAATCACTTCAATCAAAAGGGGAACACAATCATTTTTCGTGTGTACAACAGACTACCGCCTCGTGAACTGATATCGTTCGTTCTTTAATTACCACCTTTCTTGAATGAAATTAATTGTGGAATTTTAGTTTATATATGATATATATTATATTTATAACATATTTATGATTCTTGAATTATTTATAACACATACCATCAATCTTTCCATTTTATGGGAATATGATAGCATCGTTTTAGGTCATGTGTACCACTGGCTCCTCAAACAAATGTGAATCATTCACACTATACATGTAATGTATAAACGAAGGTATTAATAAAAATAATATATATATATATATATGTTTGTGTGATATATCTATTATAATTTAATTTTAATATAAATATATACTATTTATTTTTCATTCTTTTAATATGGTAAGAAAATGAAAACAGCGTTCATGCGTACATACAGACAATTGTCTCTATGAATGGTAGATTTCATTTATATCTCAATTTTTTTTTATTATAAATATATATACACTAAATATATATATATATATATGATAATTTCATCATGTTTTAAATTTTGGAGATTATTATATCATCATCTAAGTAATAGGAGAATCAAATAACATGTCAAAAAATACTATAGAAACTAGGATATTACCACCATAAATAGTAAAAAATTTAAATATTAATAACAAACAGGTATTCATATAATAGAAAAATATTTAATTATATAAAATAAATATTAATATTTTTCTATAATAAGTTTCTAACAAACTTAAAAAATTATATTGGATGTTAAATGGAGTTTGACCAAAATGAAGCGTATGGTAAGGGATTTCATCTCAATTTACATTCCCTTATGAATTAGTTTTTATTATTTACCAATTAATGTTAATGTGGTTTATATAATACCATTATTCAATTTAATATCATGATTCACTTGAACATCATGTTATTTTATGTTCACTTTAAACTATCTCATCTAAGGCTTTTTGTATTGAAAATTACCATGTGGTAAAAGTTATATTTGAAATGTCACATTATTTTGGTGAATGTTAACATTTTCTTTAGACAATAATGTCCTTATGATTTTTATTACTATAAATTAAATTCCTCTAAAATATATTTTATTTTTATGAAATGGATATTATAGTTTCATGAACCATATACAATTTTTACATATGATGTTCACTTTATTGTTATTTGATTAATTCGGGAAATATTGATAAATATGTATCCCTTATTCAATAAGGATATTTGATTATATGTAACATTGTCTAAAAATGTATTTTCCTATATATGAGGAATTATTTAGGAATGCACTACACGGTTTGAGGACCAGTTGATGGAAGCCCCTCGATGCATCAGTTCTCTTATGTACTAAATTCAGTTTTCCAAATTAAATGGGTCATTACCCAATATGTTTTAAATTGTCATAGGGATAAATCGTGATGGTAAATGTAAATTGTTCTTGGGAAAGATGATGTTAGATATTTAATAATTGTCTTCATTAAGTATTCAATTATTATTATTAATGAGCTTTTAACTTTGAAATGAATATACGGATTCATATTATTCTCACATTATCTTCTAAATTTTATGGTTTTTAGTTCTTTACATGTTCATATTTATTATTCTAATGATTCATGATTTATTACTCTTTACATTACCCTTACTGAGCATTTGATCTCACCCCTATTTGTTTTGTTTTCCCATGGTATGAATATGAATTCTAGGAATGGGTTTCAATGAATCTATTCAATTAATTTTTTATGTATCATGTTATGTTTTCTATTTTCTAATGTAATATGGGTACCTTGTCTATAATATGGTTTTACAAAGACTACTAAACAAATTGGTCCTTTTGGATTTGATTCATTGTAATCATGCCAATGTAATAATGTAAGTCACCGGCTCTGAGATTATGAGGCTAGGGTGTTATAGTTGGAATCAAAGGAAGTTAAGTAGAATCCTTGGAAAGTAGATTTAGGGAACCATATATTAGGAAACATTTCCCTAAGGTAAACATTTAGGATAAATATATAAGAACATACTAAATATTTGGTAAGGTAGAGATTATTTGACACTTACTTAGAATATATCCTTTTCTAGACACTACAAATTGATGTGGTTCTAGAAAAGATGTATATAGTGGTAAAAAAACTAAAAAGGAGTTTCAGTATTGACTCTATCATAACACGTTACAAGAAAACATGCCTTACTACATATCTAGTTTTACACTCCTAGGGGATACACCTATGATAAAACTAATTTTATTTATAAATCATTATAGAGGATTTGAAAGTAATGATATCCCTAATGAAACTATTTTTATGACTATGAGATTATATATGTATAAATTTTCACATTTCTATTATTCTATATTTAGAATTATAAAAAGTTCATAATTTTATGATCTAATCTAGTATGAATAATTTTTTAGAAATGGAACCGAGAAGATAAAGTGTATCAATACTTGTGTCCGTTGTAGTGTCTACCATGTTGAGGAAATCAATATAGCTAGTATTGAAACTTATAATGTTTTGGATAATTCAGAAAAGATTAATCATACTATAAAAAATAACTTTTCCATATAGAGAAACTTATTCTATGGGGATATTATCTAATGTAGGATCACTTTAATTGGAAGATTCCCCCATAATTTAATGGGATAATTATCCAAAGAAAACCAGGAAAATGGATTATCTCATTGGAAAATATATATATGGAATGGGGATGTAGTGAAAAGGAAAAGTTTACACTTATAGTGTATTTTCTCAATGTCAATGCAGATCAATGGTGATCTTGGATCCAAAATACTAGGTAGGAAGAAGAAATTTAACTCATGGAATGGAAATATTTTAAGGAGAGATTCATTGAAACATATTTCCCTCATGAAAAAAACCAAGATGAATTAAAAATTATTTATCTTAAATAAAATGGAAAAAGATTGTGTTTTCGAGTGTGAAGATACCTTGACAAGGTCAGTAAGGTATGAAACATATTTCATATGCAAAAAGGAATTATCAATTGACCATTTCATTGATGGTTTTAATCCATGTGTCTGAAGGGCACTATTATAACAAACATTTTATTCATATGATGAAATATTTTTATGTGTTATCAATAAAGAGAATGAATTCACCAAGTCATATGACTTAAAAGGGAAGAACGATATGAAAAGGTATTTGAGACACAATATAAAATGAAATGTTCCCAGGAAGATTAAGGGAATGAAGAAATTAATACCTTTTGAGAATAGATTAAAAATCACCTTTTGAAATTCTTGAAGGGATTAAGATTTTCTCATAAGTTTAGAGAAAAGGGTCACCAGGTTATATACTGAAAGGGGGAGAATGAAAAGACTATTATTTAATGTTTAAATTTAAGGGATATAGGGAACTACAGAAAAATGAATTCCCCATGTGTCAATGGAAAATTCCTTTGATGAAAATAAGGGATCAAATTCAAGCTTATCTTATTGATACAACCAAAGTGGAATTATTAAAATTAATGTGTTGGGATTCATGAAGTGTGTCGTTTGTGTATTTTATCGATGATGTACTAGTTATAAGAATTATGAAGTATGTAGTGACAACATTTTAATAATTTTTCATTAAATATTTGAGAACATATGTTGAATGATTCAAGGAAATGTGATTCAATATAAAGTTTAAAATTTTGGAAAACACATTTTTTATGGAATGATAAGCCTTAACATGTTCCTGTTGTCAGGATAATGACAAATATATGATTGATATGGTTAAATAAAATTTGACAATACTAACTTACAAGGAAAATATTCTAAAGTGTGTAATCACAATATTTTGGAAATGATAACCATTTATGAAATGGTTTAAGTTTAACTTTGGATTTAGTCATGGAGATTTATGTATTACTTCACCCTATGGTGAAACTTGTGTAATGAGATTAAGTAGAAATAGTTCATGGTACAACTAATGTAAAATAATGTTCTTATGAAATAGAAACTTATGAAGTATTTATTTTTCATTACATTCTTATTGAGTGAATGGATTCACCAACATTATGAAAAGTTTCTTGAAATAAAAAATTTGTCCTATTATCATCATTTTTGATGATGTAAATGACCTTTTTTACACCTCTATTTTATTTCATTGTTATCACCAACATTATCATGATCATGTTCTCTATCACTCTCCATTAGAACATGATAGTTCGAGTTTTCTTCCATGCCCATGTTTACACTAATGTTCTCCTATTAGAAAGACTATTTTTGTGATGACCATTGAATTTCCTATCCCTATTATTAAGAAGATGTGTAATTAACCCTATTTATGATGTGGGGTTTTTCAATAATATTATTATCAAATATCAACTTCTCGATTACCTAGATCAATTTCGAATTGCAAGGATGAAATTTATTTTATGGTGTGGAGAATGTAACTCCCAAAGATGTTAAAATATTTTCCTTTTAGAATAAATTTAATTTCGTTGATATCTCTTTCTATATACAACGCCACACTAATATTATGATACACACAAAACTATGTTATCTTTCATCACATGAAAAAATACATTGTTTGATAGGCTGCATGACACACAAGACTAAGTTTTACTATGTAACAATATATTACGAAAATATTATTAATTAATATAATAAGATAAAACATTGTAGTTAAATTTCCAGTTATGAATAGTATTAAGTAACTTATAAAAATATATATTTCAATTAAATGTTTACCAATTAATTTTAAATGAATATAAAAACCAATGAAGATAAATTAAATGATTCTATAAAAAACAATTTATATGCACACTAAGGTGTTTTATCATAATAAATTAAACTAATTACCATAATAAAATTATAGAAAAGAAATATATATATTATATATTCAATAAAATATTTTTAATATTCTTCTAATATATTTTATTGGCATAAGATAATAATAAATCTGGTTTTATGCTTAAAATTTTTCTTTCTATAAAAAATGGGACTTTTCCGCATTTTAGAAGCACACCTATTTTAAAACTAAATTTTTTAAATATTATAAATTTTATAATTCAGAATAAACATATGTTTTCATATAGTAACATCAAATTTATATTATGTTTGACTTGTGGTATTTTTCTATAAATATTCATTTTTTGATGAATAGTGAAAACACTGAATTTTAATTGAAAAATAATTTTTCATTTTAATAATTTATATTTTTTAATTATATATTAAATTGGTTTTCAAATATAAATATATCATATATACATAAATTAATCCAATTTATGTCATTATAAACAATTTCACATTGATATTGGATATAAAAACCTTGCAATTTTTTAAACATTTCCACTTTAAAATTTAGCATTGTTATCTTATATGCGCGATTAATTTTAAATTAATTTCTTCCAAATCTATGAGTGTAATTATGAAAAATTTATTCCATATGTGGAAATATAAAAATAATAATTTATAGTTTTTAAACTTATTTTTTATAAAAAAATATTAATGAAAATGATTAAAACTGATTACAACTGTTAAGGTGAAAATGAGTTTACTTAGTGGTTAAACATTAATCATAAGATGCCAATTGACCTAGAAACTTTTACAAAACCAATTTTATGGAATTAGTTAGACTATTTCCCCAATTATTACTAATTAGGTCCATTATATAAAGAACATGATGTATGGGAGAGCTCCCAATAGTGTTCATCTTTTTATATTTACAAGAATGCCACTCCTCCACTATAAAAATGCACTCAACCCTCCCTATTATTCACACATCCCAAGTATTTTTCCATGTATGGAACCTAATCAAATAATCTCCCAAAATCACTTGCCTCATACTAGATGAATAATTTGGGACATAATGTAAACCAGGGATGAATTTTGGAATAAATGAAAAAGATTTACCTGAGGAAGATGTGATGTTCTTCAACGAGCACATTAGTTTTATTACATTCTCCAACCCTTAATTTTTTATTAAATATTTTTTAGGTAATAACCACAATATCTTAAATATACTAATAATTTTTTATCTTAAGGGTCTTACCTACACATTCACATGCTTCCATCAAATGAGATATGCAGTCATCGTTCATGTGTATGTCAGACTACCGCATCATGAACTGATATTGTTTATTGTAACATTACCACCATTAATTGTTAGAAATAATTATGGATTAATAGTATATATATAATATATATGAAATTAATAATTTATTAAGCTTATTTAATTATTATATAAAACATACATTCATGATTTCTGTAATGTCCCAAACCCGGATTCCACTCAACAGTGCACGTAGTCTGTTTGGACACATGGCCTCAAGTGCATCTCCCCAAATGACAGAGGCTGCCGACTAGTAGTGAGGGCCTAGGTTGAATCCATGTGAAGAATATTCCTTCATAACCAGAGTGTAATATAATGAAATAGAAATAAAATTCAATATCAGAAGAAAATATAATAGGCATATAATAGATAAATATCAGGAATAGATATGAATTCCAAAAAGGGATCTCATATACAATAGATGATGGTACATGTCATGTTTCTAGAAAGACTTCCAAAATAGTTACATAGTATTAATATAAAATACCTTTATCAAAAATAACAAAATAACAAAAATCACTATCTCTTGATAGTCTCATGACCCTCAGCTCGGCCCTGTGCTCCCCTGCTCCTAAGAATGGCACAAAATGAACCACCGAAGTTTGGTAACTAGCCTCATCCCCTACCTACATACAAATAGTCTATTCAGGTACCCAATTATAGCTGAAAAACGGTGTAATTTACAATCCAAGTAGGTAACAACCCAAAGATCTATCACCAGTCATGGTTGGTCAATATACGAAGCAAAAGTAGTATATAATGTAAAATAGGTATAAAAAAGTAAACAGTAAAGTGTGAATGGAATATATGTAACAAAGAAACTAATACTGTATATCCCAATAAGGATCTCTGCAAAACATGTTTTAGGATCCTGTCACAATACAACAATAAATAAATATAACTACCATAAAATTTCCATACACTCAAACATATCATGTCAACAATGGCCTTGTTTATAACTAGTGAATCAAAAATCATATACTTTCTGTATATCCAAAACTATCAGAAAAACCATAGCTGAGCCATATATTCATGCATGTCACATTTACCACATCTATTACATATAATATATAATGTTAGAACCCTAGGGGAAATATCCAAGGTATAGTGGACCAAGTCATACTTTTCGATTCACTTGATCATCTCAATAGAAGCTCAGTTAGAGTTCAGTTAGGGTCTAAGGAGCATATCTACCAACCGTTTCCACTATGAGCCAAAGAAAAACTGGATCAAAGGGTTAGCAAGGCCAAAGGAATCCCATGGAATCAGAATCCAAGGATCACATAGGATCAATTCATTCTCTACCATTTCCAAGACCCATGGCCTAGAATAAACATATAGTCCTATATAACCATTCAAAAATTCAAATTATTATTCTATGAGTACGTCCACTCATAACTCAATTCACAGTCAATAATGTCCACATATTATACCCACTCATATAACAAATCTCAATTCAAAAATTAAAAAATCTGATGTCATGTATCACAAGTAATTAGAGGCAAAACAACTCCTATTAAAGTAATTCAATTCAAATAAATTATATTCGGGCCTCCTATAACTGGGAATTCACCAAAAAAACACCCCATATGTGGTTATAATAAAGACAATATCAAAAGTCACACCCCAAGGGTGGAATTAGTTTTTGGAATCAACAAAAAATCATCTCAAAGAAACCAAGGGGTTACATAATAGGTTCCATTTCATTTAATTCGATCCACCAATTCAATTTTGGGGTTGTGTCGGGAGGTTTGATAGGAAACACAATGAAAACGATCTTAATAAGGAACCAAAAAAATGAGAAATTTATAGAACACCTACCGTAGGTTGGTAGTAGAGTTCTTATCTAGTATCAGCTTCTAATTTGACTCAAATCAAAATAAAAATGAAGAACCTAAAAAGGGAATATTATCTTGAACCTAAATAACTCCATCGATCCATAGTTAAAAAGAGAACGGCTCAAGAAGAATTTAGTATGCATTAGAGTGAATCTAATGAGTCTGATGGTGCTCGATTTCAAGTTCAGATGTAGATGATGGATCAAAAACTCCAATTACACCTTCAAATGTGATCTCAAGATACAAGGGGCTGCAAAATGATATATAATAGAAAACGTAAGTCTTGAAATAACTATTAAGTGAGGTAAATTTCATAAAATCACCTAAGTTACTGGTGTGAACATTTTGGCCACACAGTTGTCCAAAATATGTTCCAACCATGCACCCTTCACTATATAAAGGGGTCTCATACATGTTTTTCATGCATGATTTGACTAATCATGAGAAACCCATGTCTCATCCCACTATAAATAACTCCAGACATCCCCATACGGTCATGTGCCTCCTATCGTATAGTTTGTCTAAATGTGTGGCCTATAGGATCCCACAGTCCAGCCACACATGGTTAGCTATAACCATGAGACATGACCTTCATGGTTTCTTCTAACTGTAAAACATAGTTTTTTCTCCAAAAAGGATATATTTTGTTATCCAAAGAAGATCCAGAATCGCATGAAATACCCATGATCAAAATGGGTACTCACTTAGGTTATAATTAATCATTTAAACTGAATATGAAAGGATCAGTACTCAGTGTAAAAACCAAGGTTCTTACACCCCCCAAATCAATTATTCCCCTAATTTATTTCTAACAAGTGGTAGTGATTATTTATAGAAAATCATCATCCACCAAGCTCATACGTTAGTCTACTGACCTCATGTCTTATCCTATAAACGGACGTGCTTCCGTAACAACTATTCTAGAGGAACTGACCAACCATGGAGAACATTCATCATTCTATCATTGATACAAATTAGATTCTCCTCAAAGGATGCATCTTCCTAAAACTAAACCTCCTAAGGTTGAAAAGAATCAGACTGGTATGAATGATGATGGCGCAACTGAGATACGTGGTAGAAATCATGCATGGCTTGGTACCTCTTAGTTAACTACAACTGATAGGCTATTGGATCGAATCCCTCTAGAATCTGAAATGACTTGACATATCATAGTGAAATATTAACCCATATCCTAGTTATTATATTCCCCAACCTCAGTGAAACACATAAATAGACACGACCCCTAAACTTGAACTCTAGAGGTTGTTTATGGTGATCAAGGTATGATATCTATCAAGAATTTACAATAACCATCCACTTCCTAATAAACTGGACCTATTCGGAAGACTCCTACATGAGACATGATCCTATTAAATATGACTCACTTTCGTCTAACGAGTACAGGGGTGATCAACATAGCCAACCATATAAATTCTCAAAATGTACCATCTGTATGGTTGTCTGATAATTTTTATTGTAGGATAATTCATCCAGGGGTAAATGACTCTCCCAAGAGCCCCCAACATCTTAGATGTATGCCTACAGGATTTCCTCAAGGCCTATATCATATTCTCTGACTAGAAATCAATTTTATGGTGGTTTGTTATTCTCAAAGGCACCTATGCACCCAGTATCTTATGAAAAAGATGCCGGAAACGAGATTTAAAGTGGGGGTACCTATCTGAAATGATAGTATATGAGACCCTGTGAAGGAAATATTATCTACAATGATGGTGTCCTCAATTAGAAAGAAATGATAAACCTTCATGAGCATGTCGACAATAACCTACATAAAATCACTACCTCAAGGAGAACATGGAAAACCGGTCAGGATATCCATCACAACGCCATCACACTTCCACCTGGTAAAAGGTAACTACTATAAAATAACTACTTGTCACTAATTTTATGCCTTCACCTGCTGATTGGTGGAGCATCTTGTAAAAAAACAAGATACCTCTCTTTACATACCCGACCACTAGTACTAACCACGTAAGTCATGATACATATTTGTGATGCTGGGGTTCACTACCCAAATGGAGGCATGAAACTCCTGCATCATCTCCTCACATATGTCAACTAGAATCCAAATATGACAACAGATACATAGAAAATCAACCTCGCATATGGTCCAACTAGTAGTTCGGTCCTCACCTACCACGCTCTCATACAGGACTAGGTTGTTAGAATCTAATATATGTATCATCAACACTCTATCCATTAGGGTAAATTTCACAACTAATGATGATAAACATGTATTCACCTGACTATCATAAACCTCCAAGTCCATCTCAGAGAACAAATCCTTATGTTTCCACTCGTTACTAGCCTATTGAACTCCATGTATCTAAGTCCTCATGCTTAGCTCATCGACCAGTACATTTACTTTCCCATGTGTGTATGAAAGCTCAATGTCAAAACAGTATAGGTACACAACCCACCTTCACTGTACCATATTCATATCACACTAAATAAATATTTAATTGTGAATTTTTTTATCCATGTACACCACAAAATTCTCTCACAGTAAATAGTACCTCTAATAGCGCAAATCATGAACTATTGATGCTAACTCGAGATTGTGCATAGGGTAGTTCATCTTGTGAGGCATTAGTATTCAAGAACCATTCACCATGACTCTATCCCCCTAAATCAGCACTGCTCCAAAATTGATACCTAACGCTTCACAATACAAGTTTTATCTCCTACCCTAATCTGGTAGTATCAGGACTGGTGTTGAATTTGATCTCACTTTCAGCTCCTAAAAGGCTATCTCACATATATATAACCATATATACATAACACCCTTCTTAGTAAATCCTTTCAATACCGCTACTATGTGTGAGAAGTCCTGTATGAAATTCCTATAATATCCAACTATCCACAAGAAGCTCCATAAATCAAAGACACTTTTGGGTTGCTCCTAGGAAACTACGGCTCTTAACTTCTCAGGTTCACCTAAGACTCCTATATCTAAGATGATATAACCCATGAATTTAGTTTGATTTATCCATATGTGGCACATTGTGAGCATAGAATGGGAATGATACCATATCAGTGTATCCTAAAAATTATCTTGTGATTTGGCATGGTTGTGCTGATTGTGAAAATACACCAAAGTATCTTCTATGAAAACCACCACAAATGAATCCAGATAAGGGTAGAAAACTCATACCATCAGTGATATGAAAACCATTTTCATGTTTTTTTGACTGAATGACATATCCAGATACTCATAAATACCGCGACTACTAAAACAATTGTTATGAGGTATGTCTATAGGTTTAACACATATGTAATGTTATCCAAATGTCAAATAAATTTTTGAGAACACCCGAGCTCCTAGAAGCTGATCGAACATGTCATCTATCCATGTAAAGGGATATCTATTATTAATGTTATCTATTTCAGCTTTCAATAATCCATGTATATATTAAGGGTACCATCAACCTTTTAAAAAAATGGCAGATGAACCCCAAAGAAAAATACTGGTTTGAATGAACCCCTTTTCTTCTAAAACCTCTAGCTACCTCTTGAGCTCTGGAAGCTCCATCGTAGATATCATATAAGGAAAAATGGATACTAATACAACTCCTAGAAGTATCTAAATTGAGAACTCAACCTATCCATCCAGATAAAAATGAGAAAATTATTCCAATAAAACATCCATGAAATGATCTACCACTAGAGGAATGTTCTCCAGATGCACTCCTTGATCATCCGGATAAAAAATAGCAATCTAGGCAACTGTCTCTCCCAAACCACGATACTCTCATCTAGAACAAATTTCCAAACATACCATTCACCATTTTAGTATAAACTACACCCTCTGGTGATGTGAAAGACACCCTCCATAGATAGTAGTAAATGTATGCTTGATAATATACTAGCCATTCTATCCTGAGTATGACATGAAACCCGGTCATCTTGAAGAGAAATAGATTCTAAACAAAGTTAAACCTACCAAACTCAAGGGGGGACTCCATACACTGACATATATATTTTATTCTGATTTCTAATGGAGTATTAAGTGTCATAACACCCTCGGAAGACTGATCCTCAATCCTAAGGCTATCTACAATATGTTCAAATATAAAAAAATGAGATTCACCTATTCAAAAAAAGATAAGATACAATATTTGAGGATACTAAGATGGTAGCTCTCACCATAGATGGTCTGAAGCCCTTATCCTTGGGGGTGGGCTGTACAGAATATATCTTTCCTCAACCGTAGCCCTATGACACAACCTCACTGATTGTAGTAGGCCCACTTGGTTGTCTCGATACAACTGGTACAAATACTACCTAGCTTCCTCATCCATGACCACCACCACCTCAGCCTAATCGGATGTTACTACTCTAGCTCCCTGCCCAACATGGAGCTCTGTAGCTATCTCAAAAACCTATTTTATGAGATAAAACACTAACAAAAATTGTTGTATGGAAGTTACTATGAAAATTTTTCAAGTGACACACCCTACTACCAGGTTGACACTAGACTATTTCATAATAAAACTAATTCCTCATGTGTCCCCATCTTCCATAATGATGAAAGAAAACTAAACTTCCAATACTAACATCCAAGCTGGTACTCATCTCATAGGAAGCCTCAAAATGGTTCTTCCTTCCTAATGATATTGAAACACTAGGTTTAGATACTACAAAACTCTACTATGTACCCCTAGATTATCTCAGGTTTCACTTTGAAATAAACACCTGATTTACTATCTCAATAATAGAGGTCAATATGAAAACTTTTACTTGAGATCGAATTTCATGTCAGAGACCTTACTCTAAGAGTCTCATTGGCGATAACTCATCACCGTGGTACGTCCATGAAAAAAGAAACAAATTTTCATAGTACGCCAAGTACTATATAACTATTATAGTGCACTTATCCAAATGCATGAAATCAATAGACCACTCTTCCCTCAGAGACTCGAGGTAAAATTGTCCATAGAACCTAGTTTGGATGTCAGCCCAAACCATATCTCACAACTTGTCATCCTGTATAGGTATATCCCATCAGTTCTTTTTTAATCTATATAAATTATATTTATCAAATGTCACTATTCTATTAGGACATCTCTCAAGATTATTTAATATCAATAGTGTAGTCTCAAGCCACATCTTAGTAGCATGTTGATCGTATAGAGATTCATTGTTTTATTTTCACTCTTACCACTTTACTAAACTAGTTTTGTATTGAAAATGATAAAAATATTAACAAATTACACTTCATGATTGATTTAATTATTTTTTTTATGTCACTGTTAGAAAGGTAAATATTACTTTATTTGATAATTTCATTGTAGGTGGGGGTGATTTGGAGGGACCATTATGAAGTCCAAGAATAATCGGCCAAACTCTGTAGGATCTATGAATACCAATGGACTAAACTGTAATATTCTACTAAACCATGAATCCAAATGGTATTAACCTTTTATAAATGGTCCAAAGTTTTATTGGATACATTTTATATGAGGGAACCCAGGCTTAATTCGGCCATTAAGGGGGTCGTCCAAACTAATCTGTCTAGGGGATCGAATCTTCTTGAAGTCAAAAAGATGGTTTTGTATTTAGTCCATATCTCAAACTATGCTGGTCTAAATGGAACCAAACCATCTATGGAGATAGTCAGGAGTTGGTTCTAAAACTCTTTATTTTTCCACAATGTGATATAAGACTTTATGAGGTCGAAAAACTTGGTCCAAGTGGTTTTACACAATCTATGTGCCCAAAACCACCTTCCACATTTCCTATAAATTGGCACCTTGGCCTCCTCATTTTTGAGCTCGAACTAGAAGAAAATATCTACCATTTTGGAGTCTTAGAGGAGTCTCCTCATCATCTTATATGTTTTAGATTCCCCTATCCTCCTAGCGGCATCAAGAATGAAGAAGGAGTTCCACCCGAGCTTCCTCCTTCTCTAGATGTTGGGCTAAACGGTGAGCATTCATTGTGAGGGAGCTACACATCTTGTAAAGGGAGTTATTAAACTTTTAATACTACTAGATTGATTTATTTTTCGTTTGAAAACATTTTATTTTTAATTATATTACTTTGATTCATGTTTTAATGCTATGTTTGATTGAATCGAATGGAATGATGTTTACTTTTAACTGATCAGTGTGAAGTCTTGATTGTGTGACTTGTGTTGTTTAGATTAGACAGCACAAGTATCCTTTTATTCCCTAATTATTTTAAATTTCAATTTTATTTTGAAGTTATTAAACCATACATGAGATCTGGACCTTGGTTATATGATTGTTATGTCACGGTTTGGATCAACGTGCTTTGATATAAAATCCTGGAAAGTAATAGGGATTCTGATTAATTTAAACCAAAGACTTACATCAAACCATAATTTAAAACCTAGAACAATGAACTTGAAAGATGTGTGGTGAACTCTCAAAAAACCCTTTTTATCATATTTTTCAAAATCCAATTGGTTTTTCAACAACTAAACTCTATAAATTAAGTTATTTTATTTTTAAAACTGTTTTCAAAACCACCCTCAATTTTAGTCTTTTTTATTAAAAGTACGAAGTCTAAAACTATAAAAACTCCTTGAGAGATGACCTATGGTTTCCTTGTACTATAAATAAACCTTAAAATCATAATAAATTTTACATTTAATTAAAAATATTTCAAATTTGGGGAAATTTTCGATGAGTGATTTGGTTTTTAGTGCGTGTTTTTTATAATAATTGTGTAAATGTTGTGAATATTTATTTATTGTATCTTGTACCATTACCTATATTTTTGTGTTATAATCTATATATTGTTTAGATTTTGTGCATTATTCATTCTTCTCCAGGTGATTTACCTCCTTTTGAACCCAAACTAGAAAGGATCCTATGTCAATGACACCAGGACACAAAAGATAACCCCTTAAAGGAGGAAACACATTTCAAGACTTTTATAAAACCCTCTTATTATGAAAAAAAATTATAAAGTGAACTTAAAATGCATAATGTGAAATAAAATTATAGAAAATTAAAATAACAAACCTCTCTTGATGTTGATATCCATCCAATTTACATTCTATTACAAGGAGAGGCACCAAATTTTGAACTAAAATCTGGTCTAATTCACTTATTACCAAGATTTCATATAATTTCTAGAGAAGACCCACATAAGAATTTAAAATAATATCACATTATGTGTTCTACAATAAAATATACTAATATATATTAAGAAAATGTTCGGATTAAGTCTTTCCATTTTTCATTAAAAGATACAACAAAAGATTAGCTTCATTATGTTAATTCACCAATTAGAGGATGGGATGACATGATTTGATTTTTTCTTTAAAAATATTTCCTAGCCTCTCACACTTCAATAATAAGGAATAAGATTTGTGGGATAAGTGAATCACAATGGGAAACACTTCATGAATACTGGGAAATATTTAAAAAAAAATTCAAGTTGCTCACACCACCAAATAAGTTATCAATATTTAATTCAGTATTTTTATGAAGGTCTAATTCATATTGATCAAAATATGATTGATGCTATTGCAGGTGGTGCACTAGTCGATAAGACCCCAATTACTGTAAGAAACCTGATTGAGAACATGGTACATAACACTCAACATTTTGGTTCAAGTTCTAGTGCACCCATTTGAGGTGTCCATGAGGTGTAATGTACTGAGTTTGAGAATAAGGTGGACACAAATTTTGAAGATGTAAGTATCCTTCTTTGACAACTTGCTCTTTCCAAAGGGAAATCCCAATGTCCTCCTTCTATCCAATGTAGTATATGGTCTTCTAACACCCACTATTCTGACTAATTCTCCCAACTGAGAGAAACTTATGAGAGTTTGGAGGAAATATTTCCGAGATTCCCCTATAAACAACCCTTCAAGCATAAACCTTACTATCAATCCAACCCAGGGTGGAAATAAAACCAATCCTATAGGAAAGGGGGTATTCAAACCAAACTCAAGAACCATGGAACCAATCATGGAAGAGTATTCATCCACCACCACCCAGAAATCCTCAACCACAACAAAGGCCTTTCCAACAATACCCTCCAAAAGCTGAGCCTAGCCAAGTAAACATGATGAAACAAATGGCTTCCAACAATATTCAATTCCAGCAAACCACTCAAGCATACATACATGACCTAAAAACCCAATTAGACCAACTATCTAACTTAGTGGGGGAAATCCAAATCCATGGTTTGGGTAAACTACCTTCACAACCACTATTCAATCCTAGGGATAAGGGAAATGTCATTATTGTCAACCTTAGTAGTGGAACTCAACTTAAAATACAAATGACCCCTATAGTCATCCATTCCTAAGGAAAAAACCATCCCAACCACTGAAAATGTTCCAAATGTTGAAAAAGATTTGTCAGGAGATAAACCCTTCAAAAGGAAAGAATGTGTCTATTGATAAGTCACCTAGACCAACTATTCCAAATCCATTTCCCTAAAGGGTAACCCAACCAAGAAAACATAAAGAGATATAATTTGATAAAGAAATCGTGGAAACGTTCAAAAAAGTTCAGGTTAACATCCCCTTTATTGATACCGTGAAGCAAATTCCGCAATACACCAAGTTTCTGAAAGATATTTGTACACACTGAAGGTGAATTTATGGAGAAGAAAAGGTGATCTTGGGGAGAAACATATCAACATTGACAGATCCATCACTTCCCACCAAATGTAATGATCCTGGAACATTCTCAATTCCATGAACCATATAGGAGTATACCGTTTTCAATGTTATTCATGATTTATGTGCCTCTATAAATTTGATGCCTCACTCCATTTACACTACATTTATGGTAGGATAATTTAATACCATAAGAATTTTTTTCAACTAAAAAATCTGAGTACCACACACCACTCTATTGTGTTATAGGATGTTATTGTGAGGGGGAAAATTTTAATTTCACCTGATGATTTTTATGTGCAAAAAATGGTGGATGATAGGATGAATGGAAATTCACTAATTATATTGGGGAGACATTTCTTGAAAACCGTAAAATCATAATTAATTTCTATAATGGTACGTTATCTATGTATTTTGGTGGTGACATTTCCCACTTCAAAATCCATGATGCCATGAAGCACCCCTCCAAAGAACAGTACTCTCTCCCTCGCAATTCAATTGATGTATTCCCTTCCCCTGTAAAAACATCTTTTCATTCCCTGGATCCCCATTCTGAGTTTTCATCATTGAATGAAATTCTAGGTAATGAGTCATGAATTGATTATTTTAGTGGTTTAGAAAAATGTAATACATGTTTGTTAATTTATGATTTCTTGAACACTGAGGATCACATTTCTATCGATGATACTTCTAAGCTTGTAAAAGCTCATTACACATCTGAGGATGTCACCATTGAGCAGTTATATGAGTTCATTGACCTCTCACTCAAACACACACTCCCATAAATCCAAAATCCACCTGAATTGGAACTAAAAAAATGCCTCAAGATAGTATTCATATATTGATAATGGAAACAAGATTCCTATCATCATTACTACTTCACTCCCTCATGTGTGTGAATTATGACTTCTTGAACTTTTTAGGAAGTATAAACATGATTTGGGATAGACACTTGATGGCATTACTTGTATTAGACCATCAATTTTCACACATCATATATTGTTAAATGATGATGTTAAACTAGTGAGGCAGTCACAACGTTGACTAAACCCAAACCACCTAGATGTTGTTAAAAAATATGTAACAAAATTATTGTCTACTAGAATAATTTACCCCATCTCTAATAGCCAATGGGTCAGACCAGTCCAAGTGGGTCATAAAAAATTTACCTTGCAGTAATTAAAAATTAAAACAATAAATTGGTTCCAACTCATGTGCAGAATAGTTGGAGTCTCTATATATACTATCATCGACTAAACCATCACACTAGTCAGGATCATTTCCCAATTCCAGTCATTGACCATATACAATAGAGGCTAGCTATAAAGTCTCATTACTATTTTCTTGGCGGTTATTTTGGATACTTTTAGATCCATATTGCCCATAAGAATCAAGAAAAGACAATCTTTACTTGCCTCTTCAGTAAATTTTCATATTGGAGGATGTCATTTGGTCTATGAAATGCTCAAGGTATTTTCCAGCGATGCATGGTTAGTATTTTTTCAAGTTACATGGAGAATTTCCTTGAATTATTCATGGATGATTTCTATGACAACCCTGATTTTATTACAAACATAAACAAGAATTATTACATAAACTATTCACTTGAAACAACATGGAAGATCAAGAGGTATAGTTTATTTGGGTCTTAGGATCATTACATAACAACTTAAAACATGAAATACAACATCTTTATTAAAAACTTCATTTACATGGCCACTTTATTCCCTCGTACTTAGCATTACATGGGATAACCTGAGGACATGCATAAGAAAAGGGGTGAGCTATAAAGCCCAGTAAGGTAATAAACATGGAATATATGAGGAGTAAAATACATTTTAGACAATAGGAATATTAATATAGAACAATAGAAACATGAACATAAAGGCATGGTAAAGCGTGATAATCATAACATGGAAATGTGGCAACAACGCTTAACATGGAATTAGCATGAGCCATGGCTCATTGCCCATGGAGCATGAGTAAATCCTCATTGAAGATGAAGCACGAGTAAACCCTCATTCCACTTGAATTAGCATGAGTAAACACCCATTTCACATGACGTATCAAGACACTATACTTTATCCAATGCATTGAAGCGCTATAAGGGCGCACCCTTCTTAAACATTTCATTTCATGCATAAGTGTGCCACATGGATCATAAAACATGGATTCATTAAACATAATCATTTATTCCAAGATAAAGGAATGTGGAATTAATACATGAAAATTTATAATAAATAAGTAAATATGCATAAAGGTGAATACCCTTGATGTAGAAATGGGCATGGTATTCACTACACAATGGTATTGGCTTAGAAAATAGGTGGAATTTCGGTAGCATAATTGCGTGACATAAGAATTCATAAAAAATGGTTGATGAGAGAGAAAGGGGTGTCTCATCATATTTACATGAAATGGACAGTATGGGGGTCATATAGATACATGTCCAAACAATTTTAATGGAATTTAGATTCATGATACAAAAGTACTGCTTGAATGTAAATGAGGAGAGAGAAGTTCCTTTCGGAATTTCGGCATAGTAACGGGTGTACATGGGAGGAATTTAATGAGAGAGAAAGGGGTCTCCCATCATTAAAAAAATAAGAGGGCATTATGGGGGAGGTGAGAAACCATACCCCAGTATTTATAATTGAAACTAAAAGGACATAACAATTTTAAGAAAATTGGACAAAAATTAGAAAGGAAGAAGAAACCCTTACTTGGAAGTATGCTTCCAAAGGCTTGAGAGTGGCATGAGAGAGGATTCTTGGGAGCTTGGGACACCTTGGGAGGATTCTAGAGAGATTAGGGAAGAGGTCAGATGAACTCCAAAGGCTTTGTGTGAGGATTAAGTGGGAGATTGGGTGGGTTTATATAGGAAAGGTGAGTGAATTCTTTATTATTTAGGTTTTGGACCCCTTACATTAAACTAATCCAAACCACAAATCAGATCATGGTTTTCGCGCATGGTTTTTGGAAAAGGGAATAGGAAAACAATATTTTATAAGTCCAAAGTCCAAACTTCTTAAAATAATGGGGTTTCTTATGTGTAGGTGAGTCATACTCCCATGGAAAAATAATTTAAAAATTCAAGATGTTTAATAAGTCATGAGGGGTCCATTAATGCTTTGAAAAGTAAGTCAAAAAAACCTAAAACAACATTATTTTAATGGTAAAACATATATTGGCCTAAAATAAAGCTTATAATATTTTATTACATCACTATTGGGTCATTATGATGTCATAAAACACATTATATATTTAAACGGTATTTAATTTTTACCCAAAAATTCGACTGTCTCAGAAAATTATGAAAAATTCACTGTTGGATAATTTCGACGTCTTGATTCCATAAATATCATTTATTTTATCTAAATAATTTTCAAAATATGTTAATTTTCACTTTTAAAATGAAAACTGGCATTTATTAAAAATTCACAGGTTTTGACAAAAATGGCTTTCAACCCTTAATAAAAATTTAATTGCATTCATAAAAATATATGATCATTTATATATAATAAAATTAATTTAATAATAATAATAATATTTTATTAAAATATTATTTAATTAAGAAATCCCTTAATTTAATAAAATATATTTCTTAATTAAATAATAACTAAAAACACTATTTGTGCTTTAAAAACTATTTACAATGTATCAATAATGACAAGAAAGTATATTCATTATTATATACAAAAATAATGTACATGAACATAGTACTAGAGATTTGTTACATAACCCCTTAAAAAGCCGCATAAGACCTAAGGGTAAGGTGTGCGATGGTGGCAGACTCATGGGGGGATCGGATAACATCGTTCGTGTGGTAATCTCTATCAACTTCCACTTTTCCCGTAGACGGTCCCTTTCGAGCTTGACATGATGAAGCTCAGCTTGGGCTTGGTCAAGAGAGAAGCCCAAGGATGCCACATCTTTTCCGAGCTCCGAAAAATGGGCTTTGTATGGATAAATTCTACTGGATGAGGTCATCGCTTCTTTTGTCTGAGTAAATTGGATTTGTTAATTCCCTATATTTATACTAATCATGTGATCACTATTAAACGGTTATATTAGCAACGGTCAAAATTATTAACATAAAACCAAATAATTTGACATTTTATATAAACATTTTACATAAAGATGCATTTAATTAGATCATGTGGGATTTCTATTAATGAAACTTTGGGTCGTTACAATATTCCCCCTTAAGAAATTTCTCCCTCGAAATTTTCTTTTCCCATACTGAAACAGATTTGGGTGACTCAAATTCATCATTTCCTCCAATTCCCAAATCACTTCTTCAAACTTGTGGTTTCTCCATAACACCTTGATGAGGGGCATTGTCTTATTTCGTAGAAATTTTTCTCTACGATCTAAGATCTTCACTGGTTTCTCCTCCTAAGAAACATCATCCTCCAACTATACCACCTCAGAATAGAGTACATGTGAAGGGTACGTTATGTACTTACTTAATAGGGATACATCAAAGACATCATGTACTTTGGCCATGGTAGGTGGAAGTGCTAGTCGATAGGCCACAGCCCCGACACAATCAAGAATCTCGAAGGGGCCGATGTACCATGGACTTAACTTCCCTTTATTTCCAAACCTCATGACCTTCTTCCATAGAGATATGCATAGAAAAACCATGTCTCAAACTTTAAACCCCAGGTCTCATTGACGGTTATTTGCATAACTCTTCTATCGACTCTGGGCTGCCTTGATATGCTGCTGAATAGTTTTCACCTTCTCCACTATTTCCTTAAAAATTTCCGGTCCAAGAATCTTACGTTCACCAACGTCATCCCAACACAATGGTGTTCTGCACCTTTTCCCATAAAGGGCTTCATATGCTTCCATTTGGATGCTCGAGTGGGAACTATTATTATAAGAGAACTCAACCAGAGGAAGATGTTGATCTTATCCTCCTTTAAAGTCCATTTAGAATGCTCTCAACATGTCCTCAAGTGTTTGGATAGTCTGCTCGGATTGGCCATCAGTTTGAGGATGATAGGCCGTACTAAATTTCAGTTCAGTATCTAGAGCATGTTGAAGACTCTTCCAAAACATAGAGTTGAATATTGGATCTCGGTCAGACACAACAGATAGTGGTAATCCATGCAGCCTTACCTCTTCCCTGATATATATTTGTGCCAGATGATCCAATGAGAAATCCTCCCAAATAGAAATGAAGTATGCAGTCTTTGTAAGACGATCCACAACAACCCAGATTGCATTGCTTCATTTGGATGTCCTCGGAAGTCCGCTGACAAATTCCATGGTGATTTTCTCACATTTCCATTCTGGTATGGGCAATGGTTGCATCATCCCCTTAGACTTCTGGATCTCTACCTTCACTTGCTGACACACCAGACACTTTGATGTATATTCAGTGATCTCCTTCTTCATATTATCCCACCAAAAGTTTTCTCAGATATCTTGAAACATCTTTATGATCCCTAGGCGAATAGAGAAATTTGAACTATGTGCATCATCCAAAAGTTCCTTCTTCAGCTCTGGACTTGATGGAACACATAGTCTTTTCCCAAACCGCAAAATTCCTTCTTCATTAAAATTAAACTCCAAGGATTTCCCTTTTTCGATAGCTTCCACTTTTTCCTAAATTCCCACATCATCCTTTTGAGCATCCTTTAACCTTTCCAAAAGAGACGGTTGAATAATCATTTGTGAAAGGATTGATGATGTTCCCTTCTTTATGATTCACATGTCCATCTTCATCAAGTCTAAGAAGATTGGATCCTTCTCAATTATCATCATTGATAGAATCGCTGGGTCCTTTTTACATAGGGAATCTTCCACCTTGTTCGCTTTCCCAGGGTGGTAATGTATTGAATAGTCATAATTCTTGATGAGCTCTATCCATATTCTCTGGCGCATATTAATCTATTTCTATGTGAATATATATTTAAGACTCTTCTGGTTAGTATATATCTCAAATTTCTCCCCATAGCGATAATGCCGCCAGATTTTCAAGGCAAAGATCACTGCCACTAACTCCAGATCATGCATTGGACAGTTTTGATCATGGATTTTCAACTTCCTTGAGGCATATGATATCACTTTATCATTCTGCATCATCACACAGCCTAAGCCCTTCTTCAAAGCATCACTGAATACCACAAAAAGTTCCCTACTTGTGGGTAAAGTGAGAATGGGCGCAATGATAATCCTCCTTTTCAACTCCTTGAAGATTTCTTTGCATTCATCACTCCAAGAAAACTTTACTGCCTTTATAGTTAGCTTGGTAAGAGGGATGGAAAATAGTGAGAAATTTCTCACAAATCGTTGATAATATCTAGCTAACCCCAAGAAGCTACGGATATCTGTTACCGATGATGGCCTCGGCCATCCCTCAATTGCATTTGTTTTGGAGGGATCCATAGATATCTCATTACTTGTGATGATATGGCCCAAGAATGAGACCTCCATCCACCAGAACTCACACTTGTTGTACTTTTCATAGATCTTCTCCTTGCGCAAAGTCTCTAGTACATTTCTTAAATTCTCCTCATGATCCTCCTTGGTTTTGGAGTATATTATAATATCATCTATAAATACTACCAAAAAATTTTCGAGGTAATCTCTAAAAACTCTATTCATCAAGTCCATGAATATTTCTGGAGAATTAGTGAGTCCTAAAGGCATTACTATGAATTCATAGTGCCTGTATCTTGTGCAAAAAGCAGTCTTGGGGACATCTTCCTTCTTCACCCTTACTTGATAATATCCCGACTGCAAATCTACCTTGGAGAAGTATTGTTCTCCACGCAACTGATCAAAAAAGTCCACGATCCGTGGCAGAGGATACTTGTTCTTTATCATGATTTTGTTAAGTTCACGATAATCGATGCAAAGCTGCATTGACCCATCCTTCTTCTTGATGAAGAGGAATGGTACACCCCATGGTGAAGCACTTGGGCATATAAACCCATTATCCAGATTCTCCTGTAGTTGTTTCTTCAGCTCTTCAAGATCCAGGATAGTCATTCTATATGGACTCTTGGATATTGGTAGAGCCCTTGGTATAAGTTCAATTTAGAATTCAACATCTCTTCTAAGAGGAAGACCAGGCAGTTCCTCGGGAAACACTTCAGCAAATTCCCTCACAATATGCATTTCTTCAAGGATGGTTTCTTCCTTGGACTCAATCATCAGAGCCAGATACGCGTGCTCATAGGGCATTAATATCCATGCTTGAGATGATGGAGCTAAAGGAGATTCATCTTCCTCCTTACACTTGTAAATAATCGGGGGGTCTATTCTCTATATGGAGTGTGATTTCCCTTTCCCGACAATTTATGTTAGCTCTATATAAGGAAAGCCAATCCATGCCAAGAATTGCATCAAATTCCACCAGAGGGAGTATGATGAGGTTCGCCGGGAAATTAAATTCACATATTATAACAGGGTAGGACTTATATTCATGGGATGAAATGATTGCCCCATTTTCCGTACTCACCTACATCTTCACTTCCATGATTTGTGGTGGTGCTGAGATTGTTCTACTAAACTTTCAAGATATAAAAGAACGCGTAGAACCTAAATCAAAAAGTATGTTTTCTATTCTTTAATGAATAACTAGCGTATCTGTCACCACTTCGTTGTTGGGGTTCAATTCGGCAGAAGTGATGGAAAAATCTCTTCCTTGTTGCCTTGGAGGTTGTTGGTTGCCTCTGAAAACCCTTGGATTAGGGCACTGATTTGCAAGATGCCCTCTTTCTTTGCATTTGTAGCAATGAAAAATGCGTTGAGGTTCGAACGGATTGTTCCTTTCCTCTATCACAATCGCGGGTCTTTCTTTCCGACAGTTAACAGCTAGGTGCCCTTCTCTTTCACACCTAAAGCATTTTCTCGTCCCCTTAAGGAAATTTCCAGGGTGCTTCTTTCCGCACTTTTGGAAAGTGGGGTGCTGGATCTTCTTATCACCATTGGATTTATCCATTGGACCACCAGCATTGAATTCCACCTTATTCTTCTTATCCCCATGATACCCCTGTGATTCTTCGATCTATATTTCGACCTTGAGGGCACATCAGACAATTTCCTCATAGCTGTCGAAGTCACGGATCGCTAATTCTTTCTGTAGGCTAGGTTTCAGCCCACCAAAGAAGTGTTCGACCTTGCATATGTGGGTAACGACAAATTTGGAAGCGTATCGTGCAAGACTTGTGAAGTTTACCTCATACACGCCAACAGATTCGTCGTCTTTTTGCTTGAGGGAAAGGAAGTCCCTTTCCATCTTAAGCTGGAGGGTGCACGGAAAATATTTATCGAAAAACATCTTCTGAAAATCCTTCCATTCCAACGCCTCGATCTCTTCCTCAGGCTTCGTATTTTTTATCAACGTCCACCATTGATCAAAATCACCCTCCATTCGATAAGCCTCCAGGAGAACCTTCTCTTGTTCAGAACATTGAAGGATAGATAAGATCTTTTCGATGGAGTTGATCAATTGTTCAGAGATCGTGGGATTGGATGATCCACTAAAAGTAGGAGGTCTTTATCTCATGAAGCTCTTGATAGAGACTTGTTCTTTCTTAGGGGGGTTTGAACATTCCTCTTGACCCATGTTTCTATTCAAATATTGAGTTATCTGAGAGGGAAGCATGACAAAGTTCACGATTCCTGCTCCCATTGGATTGGGCATCTCATTAGTAAAGTCATCACACTGATCTTCACATCGGTTGTTAGCCCGAGTCCTCCTATTACCACCCATTGGCTGGAATAAAAGGAAAGTTAGGGGTAACACATAAAGGGTAATCCAAAGACAAAATTTGATGACTTATAAATAAATTTTATTTCCTTAACTTGTGAGTCTATAGGCTTCAATCTAGGCTTTTCATGATCTACTTTCTAACATATATTCTTAGGGGAAATTTTTTTACTCCCTTAATAAAGGTTCATACTAAGATTGTGAATTTACAAAATTATATCCCCAGGGAGTGTCATAACCAAGAGTGCAGCAAGGCCCATTGTCGTGTACCAAGATAACCTGGGTCAAGCCTGATACTCCTTGTCGGGGTTTTCACCCCAAGGTACATCTGTGCTAGAGCCGTCTCTACCTGATCATATCCAGACAGTGATGTAATTGCTTGATAAAACATTTACTCAATACTCACCAAAACTTAGGGATGTTTTTATTGTACTTAGTCTTGTATCTAAGGCTTTACTAGGGTTTTCTAATCCTAATCCCAAAAATAAGTAAACCTATCCTCTGATACCAACTATGACAACCTTGTTTTTATTAAAAACTTAAACATGGTTTATTACATAAACTATTCACTTGAAACAACATGGAGGATCGGGAGGACTAGTTTCTTTGGGGATTAGGATCATTACATAATAACTTAAAACATGAAATACAACATCTTTATTGAAAACTTCCTTTACATGACCACTACATTCCCTAATACTTATCATTGCATGGGATAACCTGAGGACATACATATGAAAAGGGGTGAGCTATAAAGCCCAGTAAGGGAATAAACATGGAATACATGAGTATTACAATACATGTTAGACAATAGGAATATCAATAGATAACAAGAGAAACATGAACATAAAGGCATGGTAAAGCGTGATAATCATAACATGGAAATGTGGCAACAATACTTAACATGTAATTAGCATGAGCCAAGGCTCATTGAACATGGAGCATGAGTAAATCCTCATTGCACATGAAGCATGACGTATCATGATACTACACTTTACCTAATTCATTGGATCTCAATAAGGGTGCACCCTTCTTAAACATTTCATTTCATGCATAAGTGTGCCACATGGATCATAAAACATGAATTCATTAAACATAATAATTTATTCCATGATAAAATAATGTGAAATTAATACATGAAAATTTATAATAAATAAGTAAATGTGCATAAAGCTGAATACCCTTGATGGAGAAATGGGAATGGTATTCACTACACAACGGCATTGGCTTAGAAAATAGGTGCAATTTCGGCAGCATAACAGCGTGACATAAGAATTCATAAAAAAAATTTTGATGAGAGAGAAAGGGGTGTCTCATCATATTTACATGAAATGGATAGTAAGGGGGTCATATAGATACATTTCAAAACAATTATAATGGAATTTAGATTCATGATACCAAAGTATTTCTTGAATGTAAATGAGGAGAGAGAAGTTCCTTTCGGAATTTCAGCATAGTAAGGGATGTACATGGGAGGAATTTAATGAGAGATAAAGGGGTATCCCATCATTCAAAAAATAATAGAGCAGTTTGGGGTAGGTGAGAAACCATACCCCATCATTTATAATTTAAATTAAAAGGGAATAACAATTTTAAGAAAATTGGACAAAAATGAGAAAAGAAGAAAAAACCCTTACTTGGAAGTGTGCTTCCAAAGGCTTGAGAGAGGCTTGAGAGAGGATTCTTGGTAGCTTGGGACACCTTTGGAGGATTCTAGAGAGAGTAGGGCAGAGGTTGGATGAACTAAAAAGGCTTTGAGTGATGAGGAAGTGGGAGCCTCAGTGGGTTTATATAGGAAAGGTGAGTGAATTCTTTATTATTTAGGTTTGGGACCCCTTATATTAAACTAATCCAAACAACAAATCATCTCATGGTTTTTTCCCATGTTTTTTGGAAAAGGGAAGAGGAAAACAATATTTTATATGTCCAAAGTCTGAACTTCTTAAAATAATGGGGTTGCTTATGTGGAGGTGAGTCATACCCCCATGGAAAAATAATTTAAAAATTCAAGATGTTTAATAAGTTTTGAGGGGTCCATTAATGCTTTGAAAAGTAATTCAAACAAACCCAAAACCACATTATTTTAATGGTAAAACATATATTGGTTGAACATAAAGCTTATAGAATTTTATTACATCACTATCGGTTCATTATGATGTCATAAAACACATTATATATTTAAACGGTATTTAATTTTTACCCAATAATTTGACTGTCGCAAAAAATTATGAAAAATTCACCGTTGGATAATTTTGACATCTTGATTCTTTTAATATCATTTATTTTATCTAAATAAATTTCTAAATATGTTAATATTAACTTTTAAAATAAAAACCAACATTTATAAAAAATTCACGGGTTTTCACAGAAATGGCTTTCAAACCTTAATAAAAATTTAATTGCATTCATAAAATTATATGATCATTTATATATAATAAAATTAATTTAATATTATTATTATTTTATTAAAATATTATTTAATTCAAAAATCCCTTAATTTAATAAAATAGATTTATTAATTAAATAATAACTAAAAACACTATTTGTACTTTAAAAACTATTTAAAATGTATCAATAATGACACGAAAGTATATTCATTATTATATAAAAAAATAATGTACATGAACACAGTACTAGCGATTTGTTACATAACCCCTTAAAACAGCCTCATAAGACCTAAGGGTAAGGTGTGCGATGGTGACAGACTCATGGGGGGGGTCTCAGATAACATCGCTCGTGTGGTAATCTCTATCAACTTCCACTTTTCCCGTAGATGGTCCCGTTCGAGCTTGACATGATGAATCTCAGCTTGGGCTTGGTCAAGAGCGAAGCCCAAGGACGCAACCTCTTTTCTGAGCTCCGAAAAATGGGCTTTGTATGGAGCAATTCTACTGGATGAGTTCGTTGCTTCTTTTTTCTGAGTAAATTGGATTTTTAAAGCCCTATATTTATATTAATCATGTGATCACTGTTCAACGACTATATTAGAAACGATCAAAATTATTAACATAAAACCAAAGAATTTGACATTTTATATAAAAATTTTACATAAAGAGACATTTAATTAGATCAAGTGGGACTTCTATTAAGGAAACTTTGGGTCATTACAATTTCACAATTTATGGCTCCTCTTTTGATGAATGTTTGAGTTATCTTGGTTTATTCCTACATCGTTGTATTGAAAATAATCTCGTATTAAATTATGAAAAATTCCATTTCACAGTGCAACAAGATATAGTTATGGGACATGTCATTTTTGGGGATTGTATTCAAGTAGATAAATAAAAATTGGATGTCATTTCTTCACAACCATTCCCCGAAAATGTTCAGTATATACAGCCTTTCATAGTTCATGTTGGATTTTACCACCATTTCATTCATGAAATTAGTAAGATTGAACTCCCCCTCTCACAATTTCTCCGAAATGAAAAATAATTTGTTTTTTATAATGAATTTGAGGAAGCTTTTAGTAAATTGAAATGGAGTCTCACATCACCCCCGATAATCCAACCACCTCTGTGGGATTTACCATTTTAGTTCATGTGTGATTCCTGTAACTATTCAATTAAGGAAGTCTTATCACAATGGGTGGATCAAGCTACACATGCCATTTCCAATTCCTTACATACATTAGACCCTGACTAAGAAAACTGCACCACCACTGAAAACGAATTTCTTGAAATTTTATTTTCCTTGGTAAATTTAGTTCATACCTTATAGGGTCCAAAGTCATTGTGTTCTCAGACCATGAAGCCCTCTACTATGTCCTTAAGAAATCAGAATTTGAACCACATCTCATTCACTGGATTCTCCTCCTTCATGAATTCAATCTTGAAATTAGAGATAAAAAAGGAGCACACAATTTGGTGGATGACCATATCAGTTGGATCAACCCATCCTTGGACATTAACTCACCCCCCTATATTCCCATAAATGATATGTTTCCTCATACCAATTTTAATGATTGCAATATGTTATTCCTTGGTTTTCTGAAATTGTAAATTATTTGGTAGTGTCTTTATTTCCAACTCATTTCACCAAAAACTAGTCTGACCATCTAAAACATGGGTCCCATTGGTACATTTGGGGTGACCCCTACCTTTGGAACACAAGTGGTGATCACATCCTCATACGTTGTGTTTTCGATAGTGAGTTTCAGTCTGTCCATAGTTTCTTCCACACTCTTGCTTGTAGGGGACGCTTTGGTTCCCAATGGACTGCTCACAAGATCCTCGATTCTAGTATCCTTTGGCCAAAATTTTTCCAGGATTCCCATGACTTCTGTAAATATTGTCCCTGATGTCAAATAATGTTGAATTTCTCTAAAAGAAATTAAATTCCACAACAACCCTTACTCTTCCAGGATATTTTTGATATTTGGGGCATTGAATTTATGGGACAATTCATTAATTCATTTGGGAACTTTTACATTCCATTGGAATTGTATTATGTTTCAAAATGGCTAGAGGCATGCACCATAATGACTAAGATTCCAAGACTGTTGTGGAATATTTGAGAACTCAAATATTTTTTAGGTTTATATTACCTAGGTTCTTCATCAATGATCAGGGTTCTCGTTTTTACAACTGAACAATGAAATTGGTTTTGTCTTTGTATGGGTTCATACATTGAGTTTCTACTTCTTATCACCCACAAACAAATGGTCAAGAAAAGGTGTGAAATAGAGAGGTAAAAAAATTCTTGAAAGAATGGTTCAACCTAACATAAAAGATTGGAGTCTTAAACTTGATGATTCATTATGGGCTTATCATACTACCTTTAAAACTCCCATTAGAATGTCACCGTATCAGCTTGTTTTTATAAAAAGTTGTCACCTACCTGTTGAGATTAAGAACCATGCCTACTGGGCTATTAAACAATGCTATTATAATATTTATGGTGTAGGTGTTAAAATGAAGTTTCATATTCAGGAGTTTTAGGAAATGTATAGATATTCATATGATAACTCCAAGATTTATAAGGAGCGAACCTTGGATTCCCATGACTGCCCCATCCTTAATTATCAGTTTCACATTGGGAAGAATGTCCTCTTCTAAAATTCAAGATTGAATTTGAATGCTGGTAAGCTTTGTTCCCACTGGTTTGGACCATACACTATTAATAATTTCTCTCCATTTGGTGTTGTTTGTGTTCAAAATGACGAAACCAAGCAAACCTTCACTGTCAATGGGAAACAAGTGAAGCACTTCCAAAAATCCATTCTGGAGTCCCTCATGAAGGAACTCAAGGTTCAAGAATCAATCTATGAATGACACTCACCAGCTTTTATCCTTACTTCCCACATTCTCTTTTATTCCAGTGAGGACAATGCATCCTCTAATTTTGGGGGATGGGTACATTCCAATGTTAGTTAAGAATTTTCATCATATTTTTTGTTTTTCTATTTTTCTTGTTAAATAGTATTGTCACTCCCCCTCTATTTTTTCCCCTCACATTTTTTTCGGAATGTTAATTTTTGATTCTCACTTTCTCAAGGAAAATTATCCCCATTTAATCATGGATTTTATTGAAAATACATGAGGAATTTTATTATTTCATGTTGTTTAAACATTTTAAAGAAATTGTTTCAATGAGTAAATGTGTGTTTTAGCATGATTTTAACTTTGTTTTGTGACTTTATCTTGAAAATTGGTCCTTTTTATGATATAAATAGTTTTATCATTTTTAATCCATTGGGAAGAATGGTACTCTTTGTTTGAGTAATTTTTGGGAAAATTGTGACACTTAATTTCTCCAAAAAAATCACCGAACCATTAAGTGTGAATATTTAATACTTAATAGAAGGTAAATATAAGTTAGGTTAATGTTTCTCTACCCAAAATTATTTTTCCATATATTTGTTCCTTATCTGTTCTTTTTCATTATTGTACCAGATTGATCAATGCATGTGTACCTATTATCCTACTGGTGTATACCCTAAAAAAATAGGTTGTGTCTTGGGAAGGTCAAAACCACTCTTCCTTGACCTTTGATCTTGTTATAAATATTACAATTAGTGTCATGAGGAGGTAAAAAATTGGTTGAGAGAATATTGAGATATTTATTCCATGTTCAACATAAAAAAATAGTAAATGGGGGGAGGGATTAAATGTGAAAGATATGGGGATATCTAGGGTAGGAGCATTTGGTTTGACTTCTATTAATGCTTAATTGAGTGTGTCATGAAATTTGATTGCAAAGGATGTAGGACAGGTCTGTTGGATAGAATCTTGTAAGCATAAAATTTTTAAAATAGCCTATATTTACTAGATAGAAAGTGGGAAGGATAACATGAAATGGTTTTCACACACACACATGGAGAATAAGTGGCATGGTTATCTATTGAATTATTTTATCATATTGCTATCATGCATCTCTTCTAATTTCAATCTAACACAATTTATAAGACATCGTTCTCCATGATCACTGAGAATAACTCCTCTGTGTGATTTTTTCTTTGATCACACTTATATAATTTATTAAATTTTCATTAAATGTTAAAAAATTATGATGTTGGGAATATCTTCATGCATACTTTCTGGAAGTATTACTTCTCCTGGGACTAAACATTTTTAGGTGTGGGGGTGTGATCATGTAGCGATTCACTGTTTCATTTTTACCCTTACACCACTATGCTAAACTAGTTTTGTATTAAAATTTATAAAAGAAATAACAAATTTTACTTCATGTTTGATTCAATTAATTTATTTTTATCACTGTTAAAAAGGGAAATGCTACTTGTTTTGATAATTTCATTTTAGGTATAGGTGATTTGGAGGGTATATAATGAAGTCCAAGAAAAATGGTAAAAACTACATAGGATCCAAGCATACTAGTGGAAGAATCCGCACACTTATATTGAACGGTACATCCAACTGGGGTGAAATTTTGTGGGAGGGTCCAAAATATAATTTTATACATTTCATATGAAGGAACCAAGAACAATTCGGTCATTAATAGTCCCATACAAACTTATCTGTCTAGGGAATCAAATCTTCATGAATTAAAAAAGTTGGTTCTATATTTAGTCCATACCTCTAGTTGTGATTATCTATATGGATCCAAAAATTCAGTGAAGATATTCATGAGGTCGGGATATGACTTTGTAGTTTTTTAAAAATTGATATAATACATTCTTATGGATGAATACAATAGTCCAATTTGTTTTACAAAATATGTGCGCCCAAAACCACCTTCCACAATTCCTATAAATTTCCACCTTGGGATCCTCATTTGTGAGTTCAAACCATAAGAAAAGCACTACCATTTTGGAGTCTTAGTGGATTATCTTCATAATCCTTGAAGTTTTGTAGGCCCCTAACCTCATAGGGGGATAAAGTATGAAGAAGTAGTTTCATCTAAGCTTCCTCCTCCTCACGATGTTGGGATAAATGGTAGGTGTTCATAGTGAGTTAGCTACATATATTGTAATGGGAGTTTTGACACTTGTAATACTACCAGAATGATGTATTTTTGGTTTGAAAACATTTCATTTAGAATCATCCTACTTTAATTCATGTTTGAATGGTTTTTTTATTGAATTGAATGGAATTCTCTTTACTTTTAACTTATTGTTGTGAAGTCCTCAGTGTGTGACTTGTGTTGTTCTTATTGGAAATCACAAGAATCCTTTTCTTCCCCACTTATTTAAGATTTAAATTTTCTTTAGAAGTTATTATACCATGTATAAGATCTGTACATTGGCTATATGATTGTTATGTCAAGGTTTGGCTGATATAAAATCTTGTAAAGTAATCGGGGTTCTGATTAATTTCAACCAAATACTTACATCAAGAACTAATTAATATCTAAATACAATGAACTTGAAATGTGTGTAGAGAACTCGTAATGAACCCTTTTATCAAATTTTTCAAAATCCACTTGGTTTTGTAACTATTGAACTCTTTAAATTAAGTCATTTAAAAAAAATTAAAACAACACCCAATTTTAGTCTTTTTTGTTAAAAATGCACACTCTAAACCTATCAACACTCCTTCAGATATGACCTAGGGTCACCCTGGTCCTATAAATCAACCTTAAAATCATAATCAATTTGACATTCCATGACAACGTGGTAACCTATGGACTATCATCCCCCAGAAACATAGGAGGATATTGGTACTATAACACACCCATCAGCTCAGCCACAGAAAATACAAGTTGTTATGCTCCATGTAATGACTTCATGAAGAGATAAAGACACTCATAGGACTTTGTCTTAACACCTGTGTCTGGAACAATAGCTGGTTAAATAGCTAGAACTAATGGAGGATCAGTCGGTAGCCTATGGACCACCATCTCTGGATCATGGCCATTTCCACCCTCTTAGAATACAACTGGAGGTCATTGTAGTGTCATACCACTCATCCTTGTTCTAAATCCAAGATAAGTAAAATAAGAGTCAGAAAATTCACTAGAGACACTTCCTATTTCCCACTCAAAATTCGGACTTGGTTGAGTTTTCTCTTTATCATTTCAATTTCCCTGTTGAATTCCACATTCATTTCACATTTCATTATAAATGGTTGAATAAAATGGTTTGTCACTTTCCAACCCATGAGGGACCATACTCCTTATGAGATAAATTATGGAATCCACCTAATCCACACCATAACAAATAATCATCCATGTGAGTCATTTTCTAGGACTCAACGTGCCATAATTAGCTAATTAGGGTAGTTGTTGTAACCAAATCAATAAATAACTACATAGGTTATGGTAGAAACTCGGAGTACCAACAATTTTTTCCCATTCCATTCACAAAATTATATCACAACAGTAGGTATATCTATCATAAAACCTATCACAACATCATTGAAATAGGAAATACATCCTATATGGTATGTCATAATGCATGTAATGTGATTTCTAAAAAGTGACTAAAACGATGTATGAGGTGGAATACCCTCATCTCATTGGGTTGAAACAAAAATAGAACCCTCAATAATATAATTAATAACCTCAAAATTCAATATCATCCCCAAATGGTAGAATTAAATAAACTATAATACTCAAAATCTAGAAATTGGAAATTTCATTCGAGGTAATTTGGATTATTTCCTATACACGGGTTAGCTACACCTAGGCATAGCTCATTACCAAATTCCAATACCTTCTTACACATGTTTATTGTCTCCAAATAATCTTCCATAAAAAGAAAACGGCTCTGATACCACTTTTTAACATCTCAAACCTGAATTCCACTAAACAATTCCTCAAGCCTGGTTGGCCACATGTCCTCAAGCACATCTCCCTTAACACTAGAGGATACCTATTATCTAGGGCCTAGGGTGTGTTCATAGGAAGACAATGCACTCACCACCATAGTGTTAAATAGCATAATAAAAATAAAATTCAATAGAGGAAGCATATATAATAGTAAAATAATAGATAAATAACAAGAATAGATAAAAATTACAAAAAGGGATCTCATACACAAAAGAAGATGGCACATATCATGTTTCAATAAAAGCAGTGAAAACAGGTACACAAAAATACTATAAAATATATTTATAAAAATACCAAAAGAAAAAATATCCCAATATCTTGATATCATCATGAGCCTCATCTCATTCTCATACTCCCCTTCTCCTAATAGAGATACAAAATCAAACATCAAACTGTAGAAGCTTTCATTGGTCCTTACCTAAATCCATATTGTCTATTTGGGTACCCAACGACACCCTGAAAATAGTGCAGGATTCAATCCTAGTAGGTAAGAACCAAAAGATCTATAACAATTCCTTGATATATAATCTAAAAATGAAATTAAGTATGCAATGTAAAATAGGTAATCAGCCATAAATAATAATGTTCCCATGGAATACATTCAAAAAAAGTTATAATTTATAATACAACAATGCTCCCTGAAAAAGAAGTGTCAGGCTCATATTTTAAGGAAGCAGTAAATAAAATTATCTACCACATCCTTGTTGTACACTAAGACATATCATGTTAAGAACTACCTTAACATATAACCTGTGAATCTATAATCACATCCTTTTGGTATATCAAAATGTTTCTAAAACCATAGTAATACATATAGTCTTGTAAGTCACATTTACCATGTCCATTTCATATAATATATAATTTCATACCACTTGGGGATGGATCAAGGTATATTGGACCAAGGAATATTCATTTAGTACCAGTATCTTCTCGATAGAAACTTCATTAGGCTTGAGTAGAGGTCTAAGGAGCATGTATAACAACCATATCCACTATAAGCCTAAGAGAAATTGGATCCATGGGGTATCATAGCCTAAGGAATTCCACAGAATCATACTAAAGGAGCATAATGGTCTAATGAATTCTCTACCATTTAAATCACCAAAGGAGTAGAAAACACTTGGTTTCCTACATAACCATTCAAAAATTCAAATTCATGTTCTATTATTATACCCACACATAATTCACATTCAATCATATCCGAAGAGTTTGCCCACTCATATAAAAAATCACACCTAAACAATTAAGCATTAGGATATCATGTATCACATTGAAATAGGGGGAAAACATCTCAAAATCAATAAATTAAATTAAAATCAACTCTATCCAGGCTTCTTCTAACTAGGGATGAAGAAAAACTCACCCCATGGTGGTTATAACAAAGGAAATATCAAGGTTCACACCCCAAGTGTAGCCTTGGTTTGAAAACAACCACTAACTCATCTCAATGGAACAATACGAATTCATAATAGCTTCCATTCCATTTAATTCAATTAAACAATGAAATTTTGTGGACAAACTAGAAGTTATGACTGGTAGAAATAACATAAACTATGTTAATAAATCATCAAACCAAATGAGAAAATTATATACCATATATTGTAGGTTGGTAGTAGAGTTATTTTTCAGTATCATCTTATAATTCGGCTCAGCTCAAAATAAAATTGAAGAACCTAAAAATAGGTTATATTAGGTTTCATGAAAATAACTCTAGTGATTTGATGTTAAATGGAGAATGGATCAAGAGGAATTGAGTTCTCACTGGCATGAATCCAACAACACTGACAGTTCTTGATTCTAAGGTTAGATGTAGAAGATGGTTCAAAAACTCCAATTCCCCCTTCAAATGAGATATCAAGATCCAAGATATTCCAAGGAATGAAGAATATGAAAAATTATGTTTGAATGAAGGATTATGTGAGATAATTTCATAAGAAAACCCAAAATACTATTCCCCAAGGTTTGGGAACACATTTTTCAAAACATTGCACCAACCTTGTGCCATTTTCTCTAGGAAAGGGGCATGCCACATGGTTTGCATGCAAGGTTTGACTTACCATCTGCAAACCATGTCTCATCCCACTATCATAAACAATATATAATCATGAACAGTCATGCAACTCACATCACATGTTTTGTCTAGTTTTGCAGTCTGTAGGATCCCACTATCAAGCATCTCATGGTTAGTAGTAAACATATTCCTTTCACTATATGGTTTCCATTAACCATGCGATAGAGATATTTCCCCCAAAATGTTGGTTTTTGGGATCCGAACAAGCCCCGAAAACCTCCGAAGAAACCATGATCAAAATTGGTACTCTATTAATACATAATTAAACATTTTAAAAAATAAAGGATCTATACCTCATGTGAAAAATAGTTTTCTTACTATTTCCATTTTTTTAAATATAATAACATCATTTCTTAGTGTGTTGACTACCTCCTTCTTAAATCAATGTGATTCATTCACACTATTCATAGATTGTATAAATTATGTTTTTAATAAAAATATATGATATATATGATATAATGATTATAATATAATTGTAGTATACATATATTCTGTTTACTTTTCAGTATTGTAATATGAAAAAATGAAATATGCATTCATGTGTACGTATAACCTATCATCTCCATGAATGGAACATTTCTTTTATATCTCAAAATTTTATCAAATATTATAAATTCATATAAACTAAATATATATGATAATTAAATCATGTTTTACATTCTAGAGATGATGAAATAATTATCTATGTAATAGGAAAAACAAATTAAAAGTCAAGTTGTACTCGAGAAACTTGGCAATTGACACCCGAAATAGTGAAAATAATTAAATAATTCTAACAAATAGGTATTAAAATATTATAAGAAGATTTTATATGATATAAAAAATATTAATATGGGTTTTTAATAATTATTTAATATACTTAAAACCATTATATAAGAGGTTAAAGAGCGTTTGACAATAATGAAGCATAAGGTCAAATATTTTATCCCAGTTTACATTCTATTGAGACATGTTTGTTATTATTCAGCAATTCAGTTTAATGTGTTTTATATAATTCCCCTATTTCATTTAATATTATGATTAAATCATATATAATATTATTTTATGTTAAATATGAAATATATCATCTAATGGTTTTTAACATGAAAATTACAAAGTCGTAAAATTTATATTTACAATATCACTTTCTTTTGTGATTATTAACTTTCTCATGAAACAATCACTTACATATGTGTAACGTCCTGGTTCTGGAAGCCACCCAAAGGTGACCTGTACCCGGTTTGTCACATGGACTCAGGTGCATTTCTTCGAACGCCAGAGGCTTCCGAATAGCAGCGAGGTCCTTGGGTGTGATATTGGGGAAACTATTCCCTCATTGGCAGGGTACATAGCAGAAGTAAACAAAGATACAATAGCAGAAGTAGTAATAATCTATATGAAAGTAAACAGCGGAAGACTGAAAGAAATAAACTGGAGCACACATATATCTATAAATGATGCATGATACATATATGTATAGGAAAGCAGCCAAAAAAACCACAATGCTGGAATACAACATTATAATCCAAAGTATGAAAGAAAAATAGATAAACAGATCCTCAACATTGCAATCCAAAGCTTGGTCTCATTCTCTCCAGGTCCACAGCATCAGGTACCTGAAGTAGAAGGGTGATTGAAATTGTCTATACCTGCAGCAATATAATCTGTTTGGGCCCAAAAGCATGACCCAAACAGGGTGTGAGACTAAATCCCAGTAGGCAACCACCCGAAGATCTGTGCATAATAGTCAGTGAGTATATGGTAGTTAAAGTATAGTAAACAGTAAACAGTAAGCAGTGAACAGGATAATAAACAGTAGTAAACAACCCGTAGATCAACAAGCAATAGTGAAGCAACAGCTAACCACAATAGGTAACCCTATGGGAAGTACTCACAGTCGTCCCCTCTGATCCTATCCAAGAAGTACCAACAACCCTCTGGGAATTACACTCAACCTAACCCCTCTGGTTTGGTCATACGAAGATATAAAACTCTCTAAGGAAGTATGCTCAGTCAATTCCCATTATAGTATAAAGTAGTAAGGGACTCTCTGAGGAAGCTCACTTGGTAAATTCCTCCTATATCCTTGGGTCTATTACAGACTCTCTGAGGAAGCTCACTCAGTCAATTACTCCTATAGCCTGGATTGGTTTAAGGAAGTTCAAACAAATCACAGACTCACTGAGGAATCTCACTCGGTCTACCCCCGTATGGTCTATAAATCACAATAATCTCTGAGTATGATCACTCATTCTACCCTCCTATAGCCTATAATATCCAAGACTCTCTGGGAATCCCACTCGGTCTATCCCCTATAGTCTATAATGTCCAAGACTCTCTGATGAAGCTCACTCGGTCTATCCCCTTATAGTCTATAGCACCAGGTTATCACGGCCCCATGCCAGTCAGTGCATAATAATGCTATAAGGCCAAAGTAAACCTATAGAGCTACTTGGATAACCAGTCTACAACATAATAAGGATGTAAGGAAATATCCCTCCATCCTACGGTCACAAGGCATGGAAAATAGGTATAACATCCAAAGGGTGAACAAGACCAAAAGGTTGTAAACAGAACAATTAATGGGAAAAACATCCAAGCATAGCAATTATCCTCATACACAACCAAATTACCACTACACAGGCATACAAGAAAGGCATGAAAACAACAGGGGTAAAACAGTAATTATACAATACCACGTTCAAGGGTATTGGCACAATTGCACATGATATTCAACGACTTTCAACGGAAAGGCACAAACCACCTACCTCGACATTAGGAGACCGATATACTTGAACCACAAGGCTTGAATCTTCTTAGAACATCATAGATCTACGAAAATGCAACAACCGTTCAACCCATGATAACATGGAAAAGAGAAGGAATTGAGAAAGGAGGATCTAGGAGAAGAGAGAGCTTACCACTGTGGTTCCAACGTAATCGACAGTGGTCGATTCAGAGAATGGATGGAGGATCTGGAGCTCAGAGAAGATCTGTGGTCGTACGACTTCTCTTAGATAAACAAGACCTAGAAAAAAGGTGTTTTGTCCGTCAGACCCAAACCTGGTGCATTTAATGAAAAAAATACACTGTGTGTACTTTTGGAGTACACGGTGTGTACTCGCCTTTTCTATACTCCACTTTAGGAGGCCTCCAAACACCCCTAAATGGTCGTGTGTGTATCCCCTACATGGCCAGCACACGACCCTCAGCAACATGGAAGTACATGGTGTGTACTCATAAAGTACATGGTGTGTACTTCAAAAATTTTCAGAAAAACCCTCTTTTTCCCAAAAACCACCAGAAAAGGAAAACATACCTAAAAGGAAGATCCAGGTTCTTACAAACTTTCCCCCTTAAAGAAATTTGTCCCTGAATTTCCCTATAAATGCGTAGAAGAATAAATCCCGAACAGCTCCAGCCACTGCGATCGTAAATCGTTCTCCCTCTCCCAAGTATCATCATGTACTCGCTCGTGCTGCTATAGTACCCATACTAGAGGAATAGACTGGCCATGAAGAACCTTCATACTTCGATCAACTATCTAGATAGGATGCTCCTCAAAAGATGCATCCACCTCTAACTCAACCTCCTCGGTTTGAAAGACATGAGATGGGTCTGAAAAGTAACGTCAAAGCTGAGAAACGTGGAAGATGTCGTGCATATTCCAGTACCTCTAAGGTAACTACAATTGATAGGAAACCGGACCAACTCTGTCTAACACCTCAAACGGCCTGACGTACCTCGGTGAAAGCATACCCTATATCCTAATCCTTATGTGTCCCAACCTCGGTGTGACACGCAAGAATACCTGATCCCCGACCTTGAACTCTAGAGGTCGTCTCCGCTGATCAGTATAAGATTTTTTATGAGACTCTGCAGTATCCATCCTCTTCTAAATCAACTCAATATGCTCTGTGGTCTCCTAGAAAAGACGAGGTCCCAGCCTAGATGCCTCTCCTACCTCCATCCAACACAAGGGTGATCAGTATGGCCTACCGTACAAATCCTCATAAGGTTCCATCTGAATAGTTTCCTGGAAGTTATTGTTGTAAGAAAACTCCAATAGAGGTATATGTCTCTCCCAAGAACCTCCAAAATCTAGAATACATGCTCAGAGCATGTCCTCAAGAACCTGAATCATACACTCAGACTGGCCATTTGTCTCAGAATGATATGTTGTACTCAAAAGTACCTGGGTACCCAAAGCCTTCTGAAGCCCCTGCCAGACCCGAGAAGTAAAACGAGCATCCCTATCTGATACAATGGAGTGTAGAAATCCATGTAAATGTACAATATCATGAATGTACAACTGTCCCAACTGATCAGCATTGAAGGTCTCCTTGATCCGCAAGAAGTTAGTGACCTTCGTGAGTCTGTCAATGACAACCCATACTATGTCATTTCCTCAAGGCGACCTCAGAAACCCGGTCACAAAATCCATCGTGACATCATTCCATTTCCACTCGGGAATGGGTAAATACTGTAGAATCCTTGTAGGTCACTGATGCTCCTCCTTCACCTACTGACAGGTGGAACACCTAATGACAAAACCAGCAACATCTCTCTTCATACCTGTCCACCAATACTGACGGTGTAAATCATGATACATCTTGGTGACTCTAGGATGAACTTCCCAAACTGAGGAATAGAATTCCCACATCAGCTCCTCGTGCATGTCTGCTGGAACCCATACACGCCCCTAGAAATTCAAGACATCATCCTCACCCATGGTCCATCCAGGAATAGGGTCCTCTCCAAACACGCTTTCCCATAGGACTAGGCCTTCACAATCTGATAGCTACCTCATACGTAAACGATCAAGAAGGGTAGAGGTAATAGCTACATAAGAAAGAAATGTATTCCCTTTTATATCATGCATCTCCAAATGTATCTTAGAGAACAGAGCCATAAGTTTCCACTCACTGTTGGCCTCCTAGACTGCCTGTATCTGAGTTCTCCTACTCAGTGCATCTGCCACTACATTTCCTTTCCCAGGCGTATAGGTAAGCTCGAAATTAAAAGACTGGAGATACTCAACCCACATTCTCTACCTCAAATTCAAGTCACACTGAGTGAAAATATACTTGAGACTTTTGTGGTCGGTGAAAACCACAAAATTATCTTCCAGAAGGTAATTTCTCCAACGGCGCAAGGCATGAACAATTGTTGCCAACTCGAGATCGTGCGTTGGGTAACTCCTCTAATGTGGCCTTAACTGCTGAGACCCGTACACAATGACTCCATCTACTTGAATAAGCACAGCTCCCAACACGATACCTGAAGCATCACAGTAAACAGTATAGCTCTTTCCCAGCTCTGGAAACACTAGTATCGGTGTTGATGTCAACCTTCCCTTTAGCTCCTGAAAGGATGACTCAAAAGAATCTGACCACAAACACTTGACACCCTTCTTAGTTAGGACCATCAGTGGTGCGGCTAAGAATGAAAAGTCCTGTATGAAGCATCTGTAGTATCCATCCAGCCATAGAAAACTCCATACCTTAAATACATTCTTCAGCTGCTCCCAGGAAACTACTGCTCTCACATTCTATGGGTCTACTGATACTCCAGTCTCTGAGATAACATGAACCAAGAAGTGAATCTAATCCAACCAAAAGTGGAATTTTGAGAGATCATAATATAACTAATGCTCTCTCAGTGTACTCATAATGATCTCAAGATGTGTGGCATGGTCATGTAGAGTGTGGGAGTACACCAAGATATCGTTCATGAAGACAACCATGAAAGAATCCAGATATGGATGGAACACTCGGTTCATCAGTGCCATGAAAACTTCAGGCGCGTTTGTGAGACTGAACAGCATAACCATGTACTCGTATAGACCATACCTGCTCCAGAAGGCTGTAATAGGTATATCTGATTGTCTAACGTGAAACTGATGGTAACTGGACCTCAAATAAATCTTCAAGAACACTCGGGCTCCTCGAAGATGATCAAAGATATCATCAATACTCGGTAAGGGATATCGGTTCTTGATCATCAACTGGTTCAACTTCCGATATTCTACATAAAGCTAGAGAGTATCGTCTGCCTTCTTCACAGAAAGTACAGGCAAACCCCAAGGATAAGTACTGGGTCAGATGAATCCCTTTTCCTGCAACTCCTCCGACTGTTTCTTGAGCTCATGTAACTCTGTTGTAGCCATCCTATAAGAAGGAATGGACACCGGTGCCTATCCTGACACGAGCTCAATCAAAATTTCTACCTCATGCTCTGGAGGAAACCCTAAAAATTCCTCTAGAAAGACATCCCTAAAACGATCCACCACTGGAGGAAAGTCTAACTATGAAGTCCCCGGGTCATCCAGATACAAACTAGCAATCTGGGCTATAACTCCTCCTAGCCCAGGATGATCTAGTCCCACTCTGCTTGCCTGTACATCCCATTCACCCTTGTGAAGAAAAGATACGCCCTATGGTGAAATGAAACTCACCCTACGGTGATAGAAATCAACAACTGCCTGGAAGGGAACTAGCCAGTCCATACCGAGAATGACATCATAGCCTATCATCTCTAGGATATAGATATCCCAAAGGAAGTGACACCCAGCAACCTCAAGAGGGCACTCCTTTCACTGACATACACTATATGTACTCATCCCCAACAGAGTGTCTAGTGTAAGATTATTGGCAGAAGAAAAGATGCAGAGCCCAAGGATCTCCACAATAACTACTGATATGAAACTATGGGATGCCCCTCTGTCGAAAAGAGCAGAAGATAAAACTGAGGAAACTAGAATGGTACCTCGAACTGTAGAGGGTTCGGGATCTTGATCCTGCTGGCTCTTATCCACTATAAAGGCTTGGGATGCTCCACAGCCCTATGGTCCTGACTGACCGCTCTGAGCTGATCCACCCTACTGTTACTGATAGCCTGGAAACTGGCCACCACGGCCACGGCCTCCACCTCGGCCTGAATGGTCAGAAGAAATCCAGTTCCAAGACTGGTGAGAAAATTTTGGGGCTTCTCCTGTACTAGGAGTTATAGAAGAACCCCTATAACTAGCTGCTGGTGATGATCTCTGAAAGAAACACTGAAGATGGCACATCTTGCCGCATGATCGACACTCCACTGGGTCTCTCTGGCACTGTGGCCTAGTATTCCTGCTCCTCCCGCACTGGTAGCATACTACCTGGCGACCTGAAGATGCATCGCGCCTACTCTGATCTCTACGTGTAGACTCCCTACGGCGCTTCCTACTATCATAAGGAGGAACACTAACTATGGATATCGAACCGCCCTGGCTCATTGCTCCAAAATCCCTCAGATTGCGCTCTGTGATTAATGCCTGGTTGACGATAGAAGATATCGAGGTCAACCTGAAGATGTTCACCTACGATTGGATGCCATGCCTCAGACCATCCTCAAACTTCTATGTAAGAAATAACTCATCGCCCCCTGGGATAGGTGTGGAACATTGAAGCTCCGTGAAGCGAGAGGAATAATCCATCACAAAAAGAGTACCCTGCTCCAGACTCATAAACACTCGGGCTCGATCGGCCCTCAAAGTCTCTGAGTAGAAGTAATCATAGAAGATGAAATGAAACTCTTCCCAAGCCATATTCTGCTGGCGCCCTGCCTGCAAGATCACATCCCACCACCTCTTAGAGGAGTCTCGTAGCATATAGGTAGTGAGCTTCACCCTCCTCTCTAGAGATACCTCCAGATGATCGAAGATCGTCCACATGGCCTCTATCCATGACTCAGCAGCCTGGGGTCCTCCATCCCCTGAGAAAGTAGGAGGATGCTGCTACTGAAAGACCCTCGTCAATTCTGCCATCGACAGGGAAGGAGGTGGTGCTCCATAAAAATTCTGCATCAACCTCATAAAACCCTCCCTGAACTGAGAATTGGCTCTTATGTCAGGTACAATGGCTGGTGCCAAGGTTGACACAAAGGGAGGATCTTCAGAAAGTCCCTGCTCAGCCATATTCGGTGTCAGATCACCGTCTGGCAACTGACGAACAATAGGAGGACATCTCGATGGCATGAATCTGCAGGGTCAAACGCACACCTTAGATCAAGATTAAAAAGAACTGAAACTTAGAAGTTCAATAAGAGAACAAGAGAAGGAAAGCATTCATGTTTAACAAAACATGACTACATGGATTGTATAAAAACTACATGGAGTTTTCTCTTAAGTCATTCACATGGCGTGTACTCCTACCATAACTGGTCGTGTAACATCTCAAAGACACAGTGTGTTATCCAAACACACGATGTGTACTTGAACTCTATTCCCCTTCCTGAGTCCCCTTACATGGATAACACACACGGTACTCTTAACCCAAGACTACACAGCGTGTCTGGTTCAGACACGATGTGTACCTAAAAAGTTTCAATGACCCGTGTTGTTAGTTACATGGCCGACTACATGGCTCACACAGAACAAGATTGCACGACGTGTTCGGGACCCACACGGCATGTACTACATGAGCTTCCCCAACCCTTGTTGTTAGTGACACGGCCGGGTACACAGCTGACACTACACGGTGTGTTCCAGGTGGACATGGCGTGTATGAGAAAAAATAACACCGACCCGTGTTGTTAGTGACACGGCCGGGTACTTAGGTTCCACAACACAGTGTGTTCAAAAATGACACGGCATGTATCTTTCAAGATTTTTCACAACCTTGTGCCCCTATCCACATAGTCAGTGACACGGTTACAAACTACACGGCGTGTATTCATAAATTACACGCCATGTATTCTGGGTTTTTCATGGCAGTAGCCTCAGAAACTGCTCTGGATCCCATAAAACACAGAAAAACACATTGAAAGTGCCAAATTTAGATCCGTGAGGGCCCATACTCCCCGCGAATCAAAGTTTTTCAGCTTATACATGTCATAAACAAGAACAATAAGTCAATGATCCACCAAGTTCCGATTCATGAGGGCCCATAACACCTCAAGAACCAAAATTCAGTGTTCATTCCAAACGAGACCTTATACAAAGCAATACCTATCAAAAAGCAGGCATTCTATCAAGGCATCTATCACAACATCATGCATATTCTACACAACATCTATCACAATAACATTCAATTGCTAATGCTCCCTAAATGGCATGGAAAGAATGCATGACATGTGATTTCTAGCAAGTGCCTATATGATGCATGAGATGGAATACCCTCATCACATTGGGTTGAGACAGAAATAGAACCGCAATAACATCAATAATAATAGAACAAAGCATGTGAATCACCCAATGGTGAAATCAAATCAACTGTAAAATTACAAAATAGAAAAACTGGAAATCATCGAGGTAAATCGGTTTTTCCTTGTACACGGGTTAGCTATACCCGGGCACAACTTATTACTAATCACCTATTTCATCCTATCCCTAGCTATAGGCTCCAAACAGTAAGTCAAGAAGGAAAGAAATCCTCTGATACCACTTTGTAACATCCCGGTTCCGGAAGCCACCCAGAGGCACCCTGTACCAAGTTGGTCACATGGCCTCAAGAGCATTTCCCCGAACGCCAAAGGCTGCCGACTAGCAGTGAGGGCCTTGGGTGTGATACTGGGGAAACTATTCCCTCATTAGCAGGGTACACAGTAGAAGTAAACAAAGATACAATAGCGGAAGTAGTAATAATCCATACGAAAGTAAACAATGGAATACTGAAAGAAATAAATTGGAGCACACATATATGTATAAATGATGCATGATACATATATGTATAGGAAAGCAGCCAAACAAACCACAATGCTGGAATACAAAAGTATAATACAAAGTATGAAAGAAAAACAAATAAAAATCTCTTTAGCATTGCAATCCAAATCTTGGTCCCATGTTCTCCAACTCCACAGCATCAAGTACGTGAAGTATAAGGGCCCTTTCCCTTGTCTATACCTACAGAAATATAATCTGTTTGGGCCCAAAAGCATGACCCAAACAGGGTTTGAGACTAAATCCCATTAGGAAACCACCCAAAGATCTGTGCCTAACAGTCAGTGAGTATATGGCAGGTAAAGTACAGTAAACATTAAACAGTAAGCAGTGAACAGGATAATAAACAGTAGTAAACAACCTGCAGATCAACAAGAAACAATGAAGCAATAGCTAACCACAATAGTTAACCCTCTGGGAAGTACTCACAGCCATCCCCTCTAGTACTATTCAAGAAGTACCAACAAACCTCTGGGAATTAAACTCATCCTAACCCCTCTGGTTTGTTCGTACGAAAATATAAGACTCTCTGAGGAAGTACGCTCAGTCAATTCCCCTTATAGTCTAAGGTAGTTAGGGACTCTTTGAGGAAGATCACGCGGTCGAATCCCATTACAGCCCAAAGGTATAGAGACTCTCTAAGGAAGATCACTCGGTCAATTCCTCTTATAGCCTCAGGTCTATAACAGACTCTTTTAAGAATCTCACTCAGTCAATTCCTCATATATCCTGGAATGGTTTAAGGAAATTCAAACAAATCACAGACTCTTCGAGGAAGCTCACTCAGTCCACCCTCGTATGGTCTATAGAGCTCAAGACTCTCTGAGGAAGCTCACTCAGTCTATCCTCCGGTAGCCTATAATATCCAAGACTCTCTGGGAAGTTCACTTGGTCTATCCCCTATAGTCTATAATGTCCAAGACTCTCTGAGGAAGTTCACTCGGTTTATCCCCTTATAGTCTATAGCACCAGGTTCTCACGACCCCGTACCAATCAGTCTATAATAATGATATAAGTCCAAGGTAAACCTATAGAGCTACTTGGATAACCATTCTACAGCATAACAAGCATGTTAGGAAACAACACTCCATCCTACGGTCACAAGGCATGGAAAATAGGTATAACGGCCAAAGGCTGAACAAAGACCAAAAGGTCGTAAAAAGAACAAGGCATGGGAAAAACATCCAAGCATAGAAATTATCCTCATAAATAACCAAATTAACTCTACACAGACATACATGCAAGGTAGGAAAACAATAGGGGCAAAACAGTATTTACACAATACCTCGTTCAAGGGTACTGGAAAAATTACACATGATATTCAATGACTTTCAACAGAAAGTCACAAACCACATACCTTGACATTAGGAGATCGATATACTTGAACCACAAGGCTTTAATCTCCTTAGAACTTCATATATCTAAAAAAAGAAACAATCATTCAACGAACGATAATATATAAAAGAAAAGTAATTGGGAAACGAGGCTCTAGGAGAAGGGGAGCTTACCGCTGTGGTTCCAACGTAATTGACGGCGGTCGATTCGGAGAATAGACGGTGGCTCTGGAGCTCGAAGAATCGGATGAACGAGACCTAGATGAAAGTTGTTATATCCGTTATATGCGACCCGGTGTGTTTAATTAAGAAAAAGAAAAATACACAGTGTGTACTTTTGGAGTACACAGCGTGTACTTTTGGAGTACACAGCGTGTACTTTTTGAGTACACGACGTGTACTCACCTTTTCTGTACTCCACTTTAGGCGGCCTCCAAACACCCCTACACGACCGTCTGTGTAGTCCCTACACGGCCAGCACGCGGCCCTCAGTGGCATGGAAGTACACGGCATGTACTTCAAAAATTTCTAGAAAAACCTCTTTTTCCCAAAAACCACCAGAAAAGGAAAACATACCTGAAAGGAAGATCCGGGTTCTTACAATATGATCATTTTTATTGTACATTTCTTATATCATAAATATTTATATTCATATTAAATGGATATTATTATTTACTAATCCATATAATATATTTATTTAGGGTCTTCACTTTGACAGTTATTTGATTAATTGGGGAAATATTTATAAATTAGTATCCATTATTCAATAAATATATTTAATGATAAGGCACAATGTTTATTAATTATATGGATTATTAAATATATAATGAATGATTTGGACATACAATACATATGTTTGGGATCGATTAATAAAATCCCATTGACGTATTAATAGTCTCATGAGATGAAATCACTTGGCCAAATCAGATGGGTTTTTCCATAGTATGTTTCAAATTGACTTAAGGATAGATCATGATGGTAATGGTACAATATTCCTGGGAAACATGAAGACATATATTTAAGAATATCCTTCATTCCTTATTCAGTTCTTAATATCCATGATATTTTCCCTATGAAGATCTATTGATGCTTTGTATTCTCACTTTATTTAATAATGACATTCTTTTCATTTATTTACCATTCCATAATGAAAATGATAATTTATTAATTATTACTTGAATATTACAATTTCTGATCATTTTATCTCACCCTTATTTTTTTTCCTTTACCCAAATTATGATGATGAATTCTTGGAAGGAGTTCCAAGGAAGTTTTTCATTTCATTTAATTATGTATCATGTTTAATTTTCTATTTCCAAATGTAATATGGGTTTCATATATGTAATCTGGTTTTCCAAAACATCTAAAATGACGAGTCCTTCAGGATTTGATTCCTTGTAATCATGAAAATGAAATAAATTAAGGAACCTGCTATGATTTTCTAGGTTTAGGAAATTAAATTAAGCATGAGACTCTATAATTCATTCATTAAAAGATTCAATTTAATTAGTAGCTCGTAGTTATTTTATATAATTCAACCTATACGTGCTTCAATTTTAGGAGTTGTTACTTAAAAACCACTATGATCTACTTTAGTAAAAGCAGGTAAGGATAATAATTATGGAAACTCTACCTCCTGAATTTCATTAATTGGTTATCATTCATAATCTTTTTTAGTTTCTTCTACTTGGAAAATCTTTTCAACATGAGAGGGTTATGCGGATCCCCACCTATTTTTCCTTCTAGCTACCAAAAATAAAGCTTCTTCATATTCCTTCCCATCAATACCTAGAACATAATTATATAGAAACCTAAAATATTCTCACATAACTCTCTAACTTTTTATAGAAAGTGAATTCACATAAAATAAAGGAATACCTCCTGTTATGGTATAAATGATCCTTCTATTACTAATGCTTACTATCCTTGTAATGGCTGAAGCTAAATATTCTCTTGTGGTGCGAAAGGGTATGGCTAAAGGTAGTGATGTAGAAAGTGTAGGTGCATCAAAAACCACCTAATGTTTTCTAGATGTAACTTCTTGGGTAGCTTCATCCTCTCTAGTATCATCAAGTTTAATATAACCATTGATGACTATATGAAATCTTCAACTGTCATCATCAAGAGTTATAGAATCCAATTGACCCTCTACCACTGGACTTGAAGCAACTTCTTATAATACTCTAAAATAAAAAACGGGTTTCTACCCCTCAACATGAGTAGGATATAATTCAAACTCTTCATCAACTTCATGGAGTAACAAATTCTTAGCTAAAAAACTCTAAAATTCACTTCTCATTAAAAATAAAATACATGTATTAAGTAAACCATGAAAATGGGTAGTAATAGTTTCTTCCAGGAATAAACTATATGATACAAATATCAATTTCTAAATTCTCCCAAAGGGATAAAATTTGATAGTATTATTTTGGATATGAAACATATATCTAAAAATATATCACAAAAGATATATATGATTTTTTATCAAGAATAGGCACAATAATGTAACATCTTGAAAAATGATCTTTTCAAACTAGCCATTTTGTTAAGTTATTTCACAATGGATGACTTTTTTATGGACCATTCTCTCTATCTTGAGATATTTTACAACTTTCTTTTCAATATTAGGAATTCTAAAAAGATATTTCATAATCCCAAGAGGACTGACCTCATATATAAAAATGAGTGAGGTATTTAAATAAAAACAACCTTCATGAGGGTATCTAAAACACTACCTATAACCAAGGAAGATATCAAAAATTTATTCCACTCTATATTCAATGGTATCATGTCTTCATAATCTAAAAAAATGGTATGTTCATCAAAATCAAGAACATCTTTTTCAAATAAAAACATTGTTCTTATCCTATTGAAAACATATTTCTATCCTTAAATATTAATACAATTTCCAAAAACATATATGTTATACCATCCAACATAAAATTATTTCCTTACCACATATCACTTTCCACACAAAAATTTAAATTTTTGAACAACTTGAAGTGATTGTTTTATACTATCCATGATTTCATAATGGAAGGAATTTTTGAAAGGATCTTGGTCCATGAGTGTAAGAGAATGAATGGAAATAGCTCAAAGGTTTGAAAAGGTTTCTCATGTTGTATTAATTTTATTTATTTTGAGATAAATAAAGGGTCACATAGAGTGACAGGAATGATAATCATAACAATTATAGGGTATGTTTCACTATATGACATGACTAACTATAAATGATGGATATATACATTAATCATATAAAGGATTAAATAAAAATAGACTCACATGTGTAAGAAAATGAAATAAATAAATAGAATAAAAATTTATTGAAATTCAATAATCATAATTTTTATTTACTAAAATCAAATCTATAATTAGATAGTGATTTCGTAAAAATTTCTTCTAATTAATTTTCTATGAAAATTAATTATAAATAGATATCACCTTTTATTGCATGATCTTTTATGATGTGATGTATTAGATTTAAATGATTTTTTAAAGAATGGGTTTTTTTATTTTCTATAAAATTTTATAGCACTAGTGTTATCAAAATTTGATTTTATCATGATTATAATTGAATAAAAATTTCATTAAGGTGTTTTTCATCCATATAACCAGTGAATATACACTACCAGAAGGTATGTACTTTGATTCAGAATTACATAATGTGACTGAGTATTATTTCTTTCTAAGATCAATATACCATATATTTACCAAGAATGTGACTGATTCCTTAAGTTTCCTTTATATCTTTTCTATAACAACCAAATTAAACATTATAATATGAAATCAAATTAAAAAATAGATTTTAGGAAAGAATAAGGAAACAAAAAGTTATCTTTTTAAATACCTTAAATTACTTTTGGAAACATTTAAATGATATTCCTATAGATTTTCATGGAATCTAGCACATAAACATACTATAAAAATTATGTATGGTATACTAGTGGTTAAAGATAGTAGAATAAAAATTATTCCTCTTCACAAAATGTTTTCAATTAGTTTCCCACCTTCATCCATATCAAGTTTTTCATTATAACTCGTAGAAGCTTCATGTAATTTACCTTTTTCATGTCCAACCCTTTTAAGAATGTCTAGTTTGTATTTTCATTGATTCATTTAATAACCAATGGCTCCTTGATTAATTTGAATTCCCAAAAATAATTTTAACTCACTTGTCATTCTCATATCAAATTAATTTTTCATGATATTTGATAATTCATTACACAATTTTTCATTTGTCAAATAAAAAATCACATAATCAACATATATTTGAACAATTAAAATATTTAAAGAAGAATTTGTCTTAAAAAGAGTTGGATATTCCATTCCTACAAAAAAAATCTATTTGTTAAAAAATGAATTTATATGCTCATACCAAGATTTTAGTGCATGTTTAAGGATATAAATATATTTAATAAACATCAAAAAATCATTTATAAAATAAGTATTTTCTTAACCAAGAGGTTGTTCATCATAAAATCCCACCACATGAAAAAATTAATATATATATATATATATCACATCAATATTATATTCATGGAAGCCCATATATGATGAATAGCCTTGAAAAATTATAATTTACTATTGTGTTTCTATGGATGCAATGGTTTCTTAAAAAACATTTCTTCCTCTAGATTGTACCCCTTAGCTAATAATCTATCCTTATTCCAACTGATTACACCGTGATCATTCTATTTATTCTAAAAACACTCTTTGTTCCTGTAATAGGATAATTATATAGTCTATCAACTAATTCAGATACCCCGTTCCTCTTGAACTAGTTTCACACTTCTTATATTACTAGAATCTAACTCACATCAGTTAAGGCTTCATAAAAGGTTTCGATATCTTGTTGAGATAAAAAGGAAGAGAATTATACTAGTTTTCCTACACTCTTTATAGTCCTAATCCCTTCAATTTTTCTTCATATTTTAGTATCTAAGGGATGATCGTTCAGGGTTCTAGGATGTCTACGAAACAATCTTTATGGTTCATTGATATTAATCCTTTTATAATTGTGTTCACAAAATTAAACTTCCAAAAGATCATCCTTTATATTTCAAAAGACAGGTTCATATATTGTACTTTTAAAAGAACCACATAACTCATAAACTTGATTAATTTTATGATCGGGAAACCACCTTTGTCAAATTTTTCATGAGTTTTTTTTGAAATATACATCATCATTCTATTGAAAACTCTATCATACATAAAAGTAGTAGAATTACTCTAAAATATTCATTCGGTATTCATTAGTTCAGATTTACAAATATTGTCTTTAGTTTTCATAATGTAAATTTTTCTTCATAACACTTTGATGTTTCTATCCTTTCTCTTTATACTATTCCAGAGCTCATATGGTTTCTTATTCAGAATAGGCCTAATTAGGGATTTTTTAATGAAATAACATGTTGTATTTATAGATTCATCCCAAAATTTAGTGGGGATTTTATATTCACATAATAATTCTTTAGTAATTTAATGCAGGGTCATATTTATACTTTTGAAAACACCATTTCATTAAAGTTTCCTAGAGGAAAAATTTATGTTTGATACTAAGTTTTAAATAATAATAATTGAACTTATTGATTTCAAATTCTCCCCCATGGTAACTTCTAAATGTGATAATTTTTTCACATTTCTATTTTTGAACAAATGTACTGAAAATTATACAAATATAACAAGCTTCACTTTTAAAACTCAAAAGAAAACCCAAATTATTCTAAAATAATCCTCAACTAACACATAAATGAAATATTTCACACATAGGATTTATATTTCAGGTGTTCTAAAAAAATACATGTGGATAAGTTCCAGAGGCCTAAATATAGTAACATATTATATTGATTTAAAGGATTTCTTGTCTTATTTACCCATTTTTAATAAATCTCACAGTTTATCCTTTTTTAATTTAAGTTGTGTTGAATTGGAAATTAAATTTATCTTTGTCAATTTTCTCAAAGAATAAATATTACAGTGTCATTGTTTTCTATTCCAAATCCAAGATTCATTTGATTCATTATACAATTAGATCACCTCTTGACTAAATAATGAATTAAAATCTAATGTATTTACATTTTCAGTTCATGGTTCCTTAAATAATAGAATATTGTTTTTTTAAATAGTGTAGACATTATTAACAAAATTGATATAATAACTTCCATCACAATGTCAACAAATACTTATCAATTTTTTTAGCCCTTCTACTCGTAGAACATTTTTTATGAGAACTGATCATGGATTTTAAAATATACATATCCTATAATTTTATACTTAGAAATTGCACAAAATGTTATATAGTCTCCATCAACTTTGAATAAAGAATTGGAATTCTAGAAATTCCCTCACAAATACCTCAAGAATCAACTCTCCATACACCATTTATCATTGAATCTCCTTTAACGTATTTTGATCACAATAGTTCAAACAAAAAATTATTCAATTACCCATGTTCTATTGGGTCTAGTATTGTTTACAACAAGTTATTTTGGATTCCAAATCAACTGGTACTATCATTAAATTATAAGACTAGTTTTTGATATATTTATTGAAATAAAATCATTAATAGTACCAAAAAAATTGAGGGTTTCTAAGACTAAAATTGTTAGTATAATATATAGGTTCTCTAAAATAAAATGAATGTTAATGTTTTTTGAGCTATATAGAAAATAATTTTGGTACTTATTTGGTTTTTTAAACTTCTCTTCTAGTTCCAAACAAATATTTATGGTTTCTATTATTACCAAGGATTTTTTTAGGTGATTTTACCCCCTCAAAAAACATTAGTATCATATTTAAAGGGTTAAAATTAAATTTTTAGGACATTAATTTTACTTCTATGATCAGAAAAAGATGAAACAAAGTTTTCTAGTTTAGCTTTCACCTTTATAATTTTTTTGCAAGTCCTCATTTTGATATACAATAGTATTATAGGAAGTTTTATCTATATTTTTTCATTCGTTCATATATGGTTTTTATCATGGTATAGTCTTCATTTGTTTATTCAAAATAAAAAATTTCTATTTTATAATAAAATTTATGGTAAAATGAATAAAATGGGTGAACCTCATCAGATTGTTCCATAATTCACTTGTTGTCCTAATTATTTGAGATGTTAGCTTCGGATTTAGATGATGCATCACTGCTAGAATCCTAAAAATAACTCTATGTGGCATTGAAGGTTCTTTTTATGTTATACATGAATTATGTTTTCCATTTGTAATTATTTATAGATTTATTTTTGTCTTGAATATGTGTAAAAATATGGATTGATATTCCAAAAATTATTTCACACATAACACCATACTTATTTGGAGATTTCACTATATTTTATATTCATTTTAAAGGATTTATTTAATAATCTTCTCTTATTTTATCTTTTTGAACTTAATTAAAAATTTAAAAAATACATTTTTAGAATCAAAACAATTTGATGTATCTTCATTAGATGACTCATGAATCTTTCCACTCATCTCTTCATGTCAAATTTTGGTGTAGATGATTTCAAATAAGAATTATCCTATTTAATCATTCTATACCCACTTTGTTTAGATTCCATTCAAACCTTATACATCATGAGTGTTGAAATGGTATTTTTGATTTTAAAACATTTTACATAAATGGATTTTCTAATGGATTCTATAATTTCAATATACTATAATGGTATCTCTCTATAAACTTTTATATATTAATCCAGTTCAAGAAATGGTGCTCCTAGAGAGTAAAAATTAATCATGATATATGTTAACCTTCCATTAAATGATGTTTCGTTTTATCCATCAACCATTTTTTGAATGTTTCAAACTTAGAAATTGTAGTTTCATATCTGAGTAATCATACTTTATCAGTACCCTCATATTCCAATGATATAACATTGCACATATCTTGAGTTGTGGCTCATTGAGAAAATATAATAAACACATTATAGCTGAGTCCAAAAATTATATAATTCATAACATTAGAGTTTAGATCATACTCTCCTATGTTAGTATACAATTTCTATGGATCTCTGTCAATTTTCTCATGGTTTCATAGGTTCTAATTAAACATCTAGGTCAATGTTATTTGAGAATATAATAATTCATGTCTTCCAACACCAATAATTTTATACATTGAAATACATATCTCTAATCATAGATATATCATCTATTTTTTTATCCATAAGATCAATTTAATGATGATATTTAAGACTTAAACCTTTTAGTATTGATAACTAATGAGTCTAAACCTCTAATTATAACTTTTGGTTGGAGATAAAATATATTCAGACTCTCGAGTGTGAATTGAGTTCTGGAAATTTACTTCACTTAAACCATCCTATTTTAAGGTATGTTAGATTATTATCCTTTAATATCCCATGCCATAAGTGAAAATAAAATAATAAGAAAATTATTGATCCCATTAGATTTATAGTTTTGTGGGAAATAGAAATCAATGATTCCACTCCACTAATTCCTTATACCTAGGGCTTAGTGATTTTACTATCACTAGTCTTTTTCCTAGGGACTACCTGACTTAGTGAAATAATCTGTAACTTGATATAAATCCTGAATCATTTTATAGGCCTCTTCATGGTTTTAAAAAAAAATTCTTTCATCATAAAATAAGAGGATTTTTCACTTGTAGTGATAAGAGATAATAATGAGAGTTAACAAAATAAAGCATATATTTGGAAGATAAAACTGATAGAAGATAATGAAGCATCCATAGAAGATGTGTATCTTCAATGAAATACTATAGAGGTTATTAATTTTCAAATTATAAACTTTTAATCACATCATCTTCCTGAAAATATTTGAGATTATATATCATGTAATGAGTGAATAAATTGTCATCTCTCTTTTTTGTAGATTTATATATTGTATGCATGGAGGACACCCTTATTTATATCTCCATTTTTTAATTTGAACATGAGAACACTAGATAATATCAACAGTTGGTTGAATAATACTTTTATTAATTTATACGTTCTTAATTAGTGGGTGTACTTCTTTCCCAAATATGCAATGAAAGGAGATAGAGATATATGAGAAATCATCTTTGTCATATTTTCTCATTCATAAGAAAAAGATACTTTTTCTAAATTGATTTTTCCTCATCTAGACAACCACTTTTCTGTTTATCATAAAATCATAGGTTAAATTATTTAAAATCCACCTCAATGATAAGAAGTATAATCATAATTATAATTTATAGTATAATTTTAAATCCTTAAGATGGATTGATATTTGTAAGGTAAAAGTCTATCATCATAGTTCTTATAAGATAATTCCATCATACAGCTTTGTAAGATAAAACACTTGTTATTTCTTTGTCTTATTCATCACATGATATAAAAATATATTTAATATTTTTATAAGATAACCCTTTCTTTTCATACTTCATAAGATAAACACGAACTTTTATAAGATAAACAACTTATACAGTTCTCTTTGACATCTGTCAGATAATTCATTTGTGAATGTTATTTTCATAAGATAAAACAATTTATATAATTTCCATAAAACTCATAAAATTATATAAAATTTAATCCTTCTAACCTATAATATAAATTACTTATTTAGAAAGATAATAATTTCTAATGAGTTTTCATGTGAAAAATTCCTTTAGCACGGAATTGAAATTTTAGAACAAGTATATCATTTACTTTGTTAGAGAATTATTTTACACTTAAGAAAATCTTGACATGTATGATTAATAACTTTTATGGAAAACTGAATTCCATCATACATGGAATAGATCAATTTATACTTCTAGGATAAATTTAATTAAATGGTTTTCTATATAAGATAAACTCCTTTGAGTTTTTTTCAATAAACAACTAAAAACCCTGAATAATTGTTAAAAATAATATCCTAAAACACTGAAGATAAACTCATATATAAATAAATAGGGATTATTTTAAAAATCAAATCATATAATCTACTAAGATATGTTGTATAAACATAATTCTTTCCATTACACAACCCCTGTAGATTTTAGTGTTTGGAGGAGCTGTTAGATATATTAGTGAAATATTTATAAGAGGGTTTTATTTAGGACATGGTTTCAAAATTGTGTGATCTTGACATTGAAATATATATTATATGCATGTCATATAATTTCAAAAGAAGATTTATTCATGTTCTTCCTCTATTAATTTTGATACAAGACTTAAATCTATTAAAAATACATAGTAAAATAAAAATTATACATATCATAATAAATTCCTACTCCCTAATTTAGCATAAAAATTATATTTTACTTCATTATGATTAATCGTGATTTGGTGAAGAGTATTTTCAATGAAACATCATATTAAATTACTCAATGGGAAATATTACATTTCAAAAGAATACTATTTGGATTTTCCCTACCTCAAAATATTAATCAATAAAGACCGATAAAGTCTAGAAAACCCCTCATTGAATAAAAAGGACTCAAAATATAAAAAAATAAAACCTAGGAAGTTCTACAGAAACCTTCTCTAAATAAATTTTTAATTTGAATCAGAAATAAGAAATTCATTTGAAAAATAAAATTTTTCATCGATGAAGATTTATTTAAAGATATTAATTTGTAATGAAATATTTTAATCATTTATTTAATAATTTGATGAAACTAACACCTAAATATTGTTTAATTTCATGTTAAATTTGGTTTCTTAATAAATTTTAAAATAGTAGAGGAATATATAAAATAAAATAATTTCATAAAAATGATAATTTTTAATGAAAATAATCTCATTTACCTCTTACATTGACATGATCATCATTAAACCATGTTGAAGTTTCAAAATTTATAATTACTATTTACTACTATATAGTGGTAAGTTGGGTCGAACCCACAGGGAAGTTAAAATGACAAAATTTCCAAAAAAACCAACTATAAACAGTCGGTTATGAATTTTTTTAGTTTTTCATTTTTTAAATTTATTTATTTTAATAAAATTCTAATTCCAGCTATACTTTTTTTTAAAGAACTATGTATTGAAACTGGAGTTATGATGAAGCAGTAAAAATAACAGTGAAAAAGAGGTAATAGAGATTGTGAAAAAAAAATTAATAGGATTCCCAGGTAATTCATTATATTAGTTGAGATTAAAATTTTCTTTGAGGAAATTTTATTGTAAACACATCTTATAAAAAGTTTGATTAATATCCCTTGTCATGAAATTGATCAAACAAAAGAATGAATCTTGGAATTTTAAATTCCATGATTCATCAACTGCAATGGAAATTGAAATGAATTTAATAAAATAAATTTCACCGTAATATTTCGAAGTTTAGAAATTTATGTTTTAACAAATGCATTTAAGATCAATATCACTAATTGATCTTGACATATTTTAATTAAATATTAGGATATGAAAAATAGTTTTAATGAATTCAAAATTGATCTCTCGAATCAATTTTAAATTCATTTAAAAAAATTGATGTGAAAAAAATAAAATTAAAAACCAATAGAAATGATTTTCACAGCCCAAAAATCAAATCCACAAATCATATTCAATTGATGATAATTTCATTTAAAATACAAACACAGCATAAAGAAGTAAAATTAGGCAATAACAGATCTCCCCCTCAAACTTCAATCATGTAACTCCTACTCTTCTGTATTTCCCCTCTATCTTTTGCTCATGTTCTAATGGCCTCCTGAATATCTCTCCAATGAATGAGATGCTCTGATGGAATGATTGATGATATGCTCCTCAAAGTTTTCCACCTTCAAATTTTAAAGTCCTCTGTTGTCTAATGAGCCATCACCTACAACTTCCACCATCTTCACTTGGGTACGCTAGAAATCAACGAACACCTATTGGAGTCATTCCACCCATCTCATTGTATGTGACTCTATCAAATATCTTCTAACCAAATCGTAACAAGTAGTTGTCAATGTATCTTGACATACTTTTGGTACTTTCTTGAAAATGCTATATTAAAATAGGAAAAATAAATAAAGTTGAAAACATAGTAAAATAGAATAAAATATTTATAATTATATAAATCTTAAAGTGTTATTACAATTATAAATACGTATATTTATTTTTAGTTTAATCGATTTATTAAATATATTTACATAAATAATTATTACCAAAGTTTTTTTAATTAAAAATAATTATATATTTAAAATAGCATTAAAAAATTTATTATACATATTCATATTTTATTATAATTGCAATTTTTGTATTCCAAACATTACTTAATTATTATTATTAATTAAATATATATAAATATTAAATTATAAAGGTCTACATTTTATATTTTTTATTCAAATATATTTTTTATTTTTATTTATTAATTTTATTTTTAATATTATTTTTATATTTAGTTTTATAATTTTAGTTTTATTTATTTTCATATTAGTTCTTATATTATTATTATTTATTTATATAAATTTTTAGACTTTTTTCTCTCACCCCTTTATCCATGACTTCACATGGGGGAGTCTTTTTCTTCGCCGAGAATTCGCTGCTCAGTTGAGCAGCTCCTACCACCAGCTCCATCCAGGTGCAGCGCTCCACTATGTGAAATGATCATCCATCCATGGCATTGGCTCCTCAGCGGTTCACTGTCATAATCATCATATCTGAAGATAACCCCTTCTCCTGTGATGGTGGCTCGTACAAGAACATCCAAAATGATGGTTTAGATCTATGGTGATTTGGAGCTCCAGTAGCAGTGAGCGTATCCTCTGATCTGGAGGCTGTTGATTTCATCTTTGTTTAGTTGGAGACATCTGAGATCTGGTGGTGAATTCATCCATCAGTGTGTTTCCTCAAGAATGGTGATTCGCATAAGAGTCACTAGCGATGTAAGAAAAAATAGGAATGTGGCAGTGTCTCAAATATGCTCATAGTGGGATACTTTACTAAAGTTTTGACTCATGAGGGAGTCCCTAGTAGTGCGTCGAGAAAGAAGGCAGCATCAGTGTGTCTCTGATGTGGTAGAAGCAAGGGGAAGGAGCTAGCGTGGTCTTACGAGACACCATTGTTGGTTGGCAGTGTCTCAGCTTTTGTCATTTTTTTAAATAAACATTGGTCTGGAGGTAAATTAACTATAAACAAAACATAAAATTAATAGACTAAAAGTTTAAACAAAAAAATGAGAAACACACATTCATCAAAATAATTAAATAAATACAAGAAATTAAAATTAAAAATTAAAAAGATTAAAATTAAAAATAGTTGAATAATGAATTAATTTATTTAAAATAAAATTTAAATTTAAAAACAGAAAATTAAATTAGACATCAAACTGAAATTAATAGTAGAGAAATTAATACATTTGAATTTTAAATTATAAATTTAAATAAAACATTAAATTAAAAAGATTTAAATTAGTAGTTGAAATGAAATTAATTACTGAAATTGATAATTAATGTTTATTTATTTTAGTAAAAAAATTAAAATATTAAATATTAAATTAATAAATTGGTTAATTAAGATAAATAAATAAATTAATTAACTACAATTATTGAAAATTATAATTAGAATGTAGAATTATAATTTAATAATTATAAATAAAATTAATGAAAAACTACAAGAGAGAATATTAATAATTTTTTTAAAAAAATAAAAAATATTTATAAAAAATTATTAATTACTGAATTAAATATAAAATAAAAGAATTAAATTAAGTAACAAAAAATTATTTAATTAATTAATTAAATGATTATAAAATATATAAAATGATGTGGAAAAACCGAACAATTTATGGCCACATACAATTCCCTCACATTTTGTCATTGATTATCCTAAATCAATACCGTGCTTTATTATCTTTTGAAAGAAAATATTTTTTAAAACATTAAGCTCACAAAGAAGCAAGTTAATCCATTTAAGAAAAGGATAACTAGAGCTGAGTATTCGACTTTTAAATAGAATATTTCAAAAGAAATATTTCGAAAATCAAATAATCACAGGGTGATCAAGGAAGAAAAAAACTATTCACTTTTGAGGATGTAATGCCTTATATATGAAGCTTCATACTGAATTATTTCAATTCTAGTTCATGTTTATGAACTAAGAGTGATTAAAAGTTTAAAATATGTGGAATTATGAATATAACAGAAGGTACTTTATACTTTGACATTCTCCTCAGTTCCAAAAGGAAAAAAATAAGTTATATATTTTCTTTAATCACTTTATTGAACAAATTTAAATGATTTTCATATAAATAAATTTTCCAATTCTTCACCTGGTGTTCAAAATTCCCATCACCTTCATGAACACATTTTTTATAACCAAACACATTATTATTATTATTGAATTTTTCCCATCCATGTAACTTTTTCTAAGCACTGTGCATATGCACTTATTAGAATTGTACAGAGGGATTACCCACACACACATAGTGTCGAGTGTCTCAGAAATTCATTGTGGGTTCCTAAATACACATTTTAATCTGATTTAAAAAGATTTATATAAATACTATTTAAATTGGCTCACTAAGTTGACAAATATTTTAATAATTAAAAGTTTATCCCCCTATGATGAAGTTCAATCTTCTAGTTTCCTATGGTTTTGATCATAAATCCACAAGAATTAATCCTATATATTAATCTCAAACAAATTTCCTCAAAAGAACATTCATAAAAACACTATTAAAATTCTCCCAACAATCATTCTTCTTAAAAAAAATTAGATTCAAGAAAACTCTTAACTACCATTAAGATATTATACTTAGAAAATAATGATCTAAAATGTAGAAAAAATCCCTAAGAAACTCAAATTGAAAATTAATTTCTAAAAAAATTGATAACCTTTTTAACAAAACTTTTATAGGAAGAGGGATTTGATGGGATTTCATTAAATATTTGAATATCTCAATATAGGTTGACCCCCTCACCCATAGTTAAAACCCATATTTATCCCTAAAGTTTAATTTTAATGTGTGGAAAACAATTTTACTATTAAATATCAAAAGAAATTTTCATTTAAGAAGATTAACAACATGTTTAAGGGTAAAATTGAAACTCAAACAATGTTATTGAGACAATAAATAGATTATAATTCAATAGGTTCTCATGCAAGTTCATGTATTATAATTAATTCGAGTGAAAATATTTTTTCAATTTAGTTCAAAAACAGCCATCAAGACATGAGTATACAGTGAATAGGGTGTATACAATTTTAAAATTATGATTAAAAAATATTTAAAATAGAGAAGAAAAATTCATGCTTAAACACCCAGGATAAACAAGAAAACCCACTCAAAAGTAGACAATAAGGGTTACACCCCCCCCACCCACACTTAAATTCAAAGAGTGAAGATATTTTTAAAATCATTGATGTATCAATTTTCAACAATCCAACACATGGTGTAAAACATTTCTTGCAACATTCCAATATGCAATAAATAAGATGAAAGGCACAATGACTCATCTCCAATGTACACTAGTGAGTTACCCTTGTGGTGACTCGCTGCAAGGAGTGGAACGGTGGCTCAAGTGCATCGGTGTGTTAAGGACTCACCATTGTGTTATCGAATAGTTACTTAATTGTGACTTGTTTTTCTATGAAAGTAAAAGAGAAGATATACAGAATTAAGAGTAAGGAACTTCCATTATTAAATTTTAACCATTAATGCTCCACCAATAGTTCCTTGTGTTTTAAATTGAAAAGTGAATTTTTCCCCTTTAGTGACACTAGCGGGATACTTATCTAGGAACACAATGTTAGAAGAATAAGAACACATATCCTGTAGATAAAGAACAATAGACAGAGCAATGAAGTAATTTTTTAAGAATATAAAAACAAAAAAATGAAGTCAATGATAAACCATTTGTTGACTCCCATATAGAACTGAATTTTAATTCTTTATATAAACTTTATTAAGAATCATTTTTACAGAATTGTGATGGCATGAAATTCCATTAGTTTTCATTCAAAATATTGTTTTCACTTTTTCCCATTAAAAATAGTATGCTTTTTATCCTCTTTTGAAATTTATATATCTCTATTCATATGCACTCTAACAATTGTAAAGGATTCAGACCTGTTATAATTCAATTTACCAGGAAAGAGCTTAAGTATTGAATTAAATAGGATAACTTATTATATATTTTTAAATTGTCTATTTTTTATTATAAAATCATGAAAAATTTTGGACCTCACTTTTTATATCCTAGATTTATCATAAGACTCTCTCCTTATCTCATCTAGCTCACTCAACTCATGAAGTCTTCTCTCTCAAACACTATTACAATATAATTTTAAATCCTTATTTTACCAATATGAATTTTGATTCAACGCCATAATAAAATGAAAACAATTAAGGAATAACATCCTATAAGGAGATATATCAATTGGGGTCTTAAATTTTTTATATTATCCCATAAGTCCTCATCTAATTTCGAAGACCAGTCAATCCTAGAATTTCATATAGTTTTCTCTATAATCCGTTTGAGCTCTCTATTAGAGATTACTACCTTTCCACTGTATTGTGGATGGTAGGCAGTTCATTTTCTATGGGTAAAACTATATTTTCCATCATGGAATAAAATTTTCAATTTTTAAAGTGTGTTCCATTATAAGTTATGAATGTTTTGAAACTCCAAATCATGAAGAGAATTTCTTTTTGAAAAAAATTATTACACTATTAGGTTGATTTTTGGTAAGTTATACTACCTCAATACACTTAGATACATAATTAACAACCACTAAAATATACTCATTCCCATGAGATGATAAAAATTGTCCCATAAAATCTAAACCCAAAACATCAACAATCTAAACTTCTAGAATACTTTTTTGATGTAACTCTTCCTTCCAAAATTTACAAGACTTTGGAATATATAACAACCAAATACAAAACTCCTAGAATCATTGAATAATTTGGGCCAATAAAATCCAACTTGAAGGAATTTTTGAGCTATTCTCTCTCCACCATGATGTCCACCCCACAACAAGGAGTGCAACACTCTAGTATGGGAATCATTTCTTATTCTGGAACACACCTTCTAAGAATTCCATCAACACATAACTTAAATAGAAAAGGGTCGTCCCAAAGGTAATAATTAAACTCTGAAATGAATATCTTACTTTGGTTATTTTACAGATCCTTATAAATGTCAATAGTTTTCAGAAAATTAGCAAAGTCTGTAAACTAGATATATTGCTTAATTGAGATAGGGAGAAGATTTTCATCAGGAATGAAAGACATAGTAACATCCCAAGTAAGTAATTAATAATAGATATTTTTATCTATGTCTATTAGTGAATTAGATAGTGTTTTAGAGGCTTAAAATGAGAATAAATCCAATCTTAAGCATGGAATACACTAATATTTTTAAAAGATTGTTTTACTGCCTTTTGATGGAAAACCATTTTTAAATCTATCTTTTGACAATTTTATAAGGTATGTTTGTCAAAATAAACTTATTCTTTATTATTGGGACATAAAAATTTACTTTGTGTTAATTTTTTGTATTTTTCCGATAAAGTTCATTTTTTATGCATAGTGAAAAATGTTGTTTTTTAATTCAAAACCTCTTTTTAATCTAATTTATTTATATGATTAGATTATCTTTTGAATTGGGTTTGAAGTGAAATTAGAATTTATTTTTACCATTTAATCCAATAGTGGTCATTGGAATCAATTTCACTTTGTAATTGGACTTAAACTGGTGTCAATCTTTTGATACTTATTGTTTCATAAAAACACGCTATTTGTCATGACAGCGGAAATTAATTATTAAATTAATTAATGTAAATTATATGATTTGAATTTGGTAAAATAGGCATCATTTTTGAATTCAGAATATCAAATATATCTTAGGGTGAAGTTTTGGTATTTTTCTGAAAAACTTCAATTTTTGATGAATAGTGAAACCACTAAGTGGTAGTTAAAGAAACTGATTTTTCGTTTAAATGAAATTTTACCACCTCTGTGTTCTGAATTTAAAAAATCCGACATGAATGGTTTTCATTAAGATGTAAAATGTGGTTCAATGGGATTAAAATAATTTTTTGGTGAATAGTAACTTTTAAGTTTATTAATCGCGATTAGAGGTAATTAGTGCAATTTAAAGAAAAAAATAATGTTATAATAAAATGAAAATACCTATACACATGTACTACACTTATTGGATGTGTAATGGCCGACCAAGACAAGCCATGGCTCAACTTGGGGACCCCATGGAGCCACTTTGGTTGGAAAATGACATTAATATCTTTTTATTTAATGTTAAAATTAAAATGACAAAAACATTTGTTGTTTTACTAAAACAATTTTTAAATGGGGTAATAAAAGTCAGATTTTTGACTATAAATATTCATTAGAAAGCTAAAAAGATTTACTACATCATGATATATTTTTTTATAATTTTTAGACATTAAATAAATTAAGTGATTTATGACATCATGATGATGCAGCGATTACCTCATTAATAAGGGATTTAAATAAAATGAAAAGATAATGTAAAATATATGACCTACACATGTCCAAAACCTATTGGATGGGAGGATTTTAAACCCTTATCACCTTACCATCGAATTATATCAATGTGTGACCTTTTGAATCCGAAACTAATTTTAAAATAAAGTAACATTTCTTTACTTTCCAAGAGTGTCCCTCCTCTCCTCTTATAAAAGGCCCTCACCTCTACCTCCTTACCCACACTTCCAAAGCCTTTGGCTCGGCCAAACCCAGCCCATTTTTTATCTCCACTTCCCTCTCTTACTCTTTTAAGCCTCACTTTTGGCAGAAGTATTCCCAAGGAAGCCTTTGAGCTCAAACCAAAGGGAGTTACCCGATTTTAAGGAGATTAAAGAACGACCGAGTCAAGTCGGACCCGAGGTATGGGAATTCGTCACAATCTCCTTTCATTGATGAATATTTGGTTTTATACACAACCTTCTATTATACGGTGTATAAACCCCTTTGACTTTTACATTTATTCAAAAGGAATCTTTTTTATACGAAGCGTTTACTAAAAGAAAAAAGGGAATGTTTTTATCGTACGTATGTGGTGACAACGACTTCTCCGCCGTCGTGACCATTATTTGAGTTTCGGCTTCCTCTACAAGCCATACCTTTTTAAAGAAAATAAATAAATACCATGTTTTACTTTTCTTTTCTTTTGGTATTGAAAATGGTTTTCATAATGTTTTTATACCAATGTGTTATATTGATATCTTGTGATTGAAAGGTGGAAATGTTATGTTTCATTTATGCATGTTTTATGTGATACGATTATGTTGAGGTTCTTGGGCATTATTATGAAGACGGGTGGTTTTGTGATAAACTAAGGGCGAGTGAGCCCGATATAGCTCTCCAATGCATTGGGTAACGCGAAGGAGTGAAACGTTAAGGTTTCTCCAAAGAGAATTAGGAAATATACTGTGATGGGTATTCCAAACGTAACCAAGAGGGTTACTCCCTACGTAAGAATGTTATGAATGCCTCAAGTTACCTTTACGTCTTATGATTTCTATGATTTATTCTTGATTTGATGAGGTATGCTAAAGTGCCTATGTTTTATGGGTAAAGTATGATTTCATTCTTATGTATATATGAACTCATGTTTCCTTTCCATATTTTTATAACACTTACTGAGATTTTTATGCTCATCCCAAGTTTTTTTGAAATTTTTTTCACAGGACAAGGGAAAGGTACATGATATGATGATAGTGTCAAGGAAGTGTCAAGAAATAATCCATGTTTTATTTTAAATATGTTTCCGTTGATGGGAAAAATGAATACTATCTTTTATGTAACCAATTTTCTTAAATGTGGAATGTAATACATGTTTTATGATCTAATTCTCTAAAAATATAAACCTGAAAATATCCTCAAGGTGTATTCTTGAAATATCTCAGGATTAAGTAATGTTTAAGGTAGGGGCCTTATAGTTGGTATCAAAGGTCGGTTTAGATAACTTTAAGAGTTAGAATTCTATTAAATGATTATCCAAAAATAAATTTTTTTAAATGATATAGCATTTGAAGATTTCAATGTTGCTTCATCTAAGACATATTTGTTCAGAATGGTTTTCCGCAGAGGAAATATGGAAGCAGTGCTAGGAAGGCATACAGAAGGAAATAACCTTCTGAATCAGCATCCTCAGATGGTCGGAATTGGAACTGAACAGTTTGTTGCAGTAATGGCGCAATTGACTCAAGCGATAAATGGTGGTGGTATCCATGCACGAGATCAGCCAGATCAACTGCAGAGGAACATGTTAGTGGTGGAACATTTCATGAGGCAATATCCCCCATCATTCAGAGGATCATCTAACCCTGTGTTAGCTGAAGGGTTGATTAAATCACTGGAGAATATTTTCGATGTATTGGGGTGTTCAGACAATCAAAAGGTTAGTCTTTCTATTTACTGTTTGGAGGGTGAGGCAGATCAGTGGTGGTCGATGGTTAAAAATATCAGGGACGCTGATGAGATTGATGCTCTTGACTGGGATGAATTCAAAGGTATGTTTCTTGAGAGGTATTTTCCTAAGGCTGTTCGACTTAGGATGGAAAAACAATTCTTGGAATTGAGGCAAGAGGAAGACTCAGTGAATGCCTATGAAGAGAGGTTCATTCGATTGGCAAGGTATGCTGCAAATTTTATCCGAGACCTTGATAGTAAAATAAATCATTTTTACTCAGGATTAAAAACAAAATATTGAAGGGCATTAGCTTCTCGTGAGTTTAAAATTTATGAAAATCTTGTTCGATGTGCTGAGATGGTGGAAATGGAGTTTGCCGATGATCAAGTGTTCTATAAAAACCAGGAGAAGAGGAGACCGAGGTGGCAGGAGAAAGGGAAGAATTCTTCAAAAAAGTCTGATGGTAAGAAAACTAAGATTCCATTTTGTGATAAATGTGGTAAAAGGCATGCTGGGGAATGTCTTCTGAATTCTTGAAAGTGCTACCGATGTGGTAAGATGGGACATAGGGCTCGTGATTTCACTGAAAAAGATCAAGGTGATGGTAAGTCCAAATTTGATTTACAATTAGTGAAATGTTTTAAGTGCAATGAGATGGGTCACTTTGCAAACGAGTGTCTGAAAAAGAGCTTGAGTGATGGGAAGCTGTTAGAATACAAGCAGAAAGGGGTGGTGAAATCCTTTGCAACTACTTCAGCAGATGTCGGGCCATCAAATGAAGTTGTATCAGGTACTTTGTTTGTTTTTTCAGATTATTCCAGTGTGTTATTTGATTCGGGGTCCACACATTCTTTCATCTCTGAAACCTTTTCTAGTAAAATGGGAATACCATCTCAAGAAATGACTCCTGAACTTGTGGTAAAAACACCTGGGGGAAATGTTGAGGCAAAAAGAATTTATAAGAATCTTCCTATCCTTATTAGTGGAAAGAACCTACTTGAAAACCTAATTGTTCTACCTCTAGTAGAGTTTGATGTTATCCTAGGTATGGATTGGCTCTCTATTTACCATGCTAAGATTGACTGTAGAGCTAAAAGAAGTTTCTTTTCAGAACGACTTTTAGTTTGTGTACAAGAATGAACCCTTACTATTGATAGCATATCAAGAGGTTGAGAAACTTGTAAAAGATGGAAATGAATGTTACCTTGCACATATTGTTGAAAACAAAGGAACTGTTCGGATTAATGATGTTCCAGTGGTAAATGAGTATCCTGATGTTTTTCCTGATGAGTATCCTGAAATAATAACAGATCGGGAAGTTGAATTTACTGTTGACTTAGTTCCTGATGCTAAGCCAACTTCAAAACCCCCTTATCGAATGGCTCAAATTGAACTTTTAGAGTTGAAAGAGCAATTGCAAGATTTATTAGAGAAAGGTTTCATTCAACATAGCACATCACCATGGGGTGCTCCTGTTTTATTTGTTAAAAAGAAAGATGGTTCTATGAGACTTTATATTGATTATAGAGCCTTGAATAACATCACTGTTAAGAACAAATATCCTTTCCCTCATATCGATGATTTGTTTGATCAGCTCCAGGGAGCTCAGTTTTTTTCAAAGATTGACCTGAGATCGGGGTACCATCAGCTGAAGGTAAAGGAAGCATATGTTCTGAAGACTGCGTTTCGTACAAGATATGGCTATTATGAATTTTTAGTAATGCCTTTTGGGATAACTAATGCACATGTTGTATTCATGGAATTAATGAATAGAATTTTCCATGAGTTCTTGGATAAGTTTGTAGTGGTTTTCATTGATGATATTTTGGTGTTTTCTAAAAGTAAATAAGAGCATGAAAGACATTTAAGGGTTATTTTGAAAACCATAAAAGAAAAGAAATTGTATGGGAAATTTAGCAAGTGTGATTTTTGGTTGCAACAAATTTCTTTCCTTGGTCACATTGTTTCTAGAGATGGGATAACTGTTGATCCTGCAAAAACAAAGGTTATTGAAGAATGGCCAAGACCCAAAAATGTAACAGAGATTCGTAGTGTCCTTGGTTTGGTAGGCTATTACCGAAGGTTTGTTAGAAATTTTTCACAGTTATCTAGTCCAATGACAAATCTAACTCGGAAGGGTGTTAAGTTTATCTGGAAAAAATAATGTGATGATTGTTTTCAGGAATTGAAAAGAATATTGGTGAATGCTCCAGTTTTGGCACTACCTTCCAGGAATGGGGAGTTTGTTATCTACAGTGATGCTTCAATGAAAGGACTTGGTTGTTTCCTAATGCAGAATGATCAGGTAATTGCTTATGCTTCACGACAGTTGAAAACTCATGAGGTAAATTACCCTACACATGATTTGGAATTAGCTGCTATTGTTTTCGCTTTAAAAATTTGGAGGCATCATTTATATGGAGTAAAGTGTGAAATATATACTGATCACAAAAGTTTAAAGTATATATTCACTCAGAAATAATTGAACATGAGACAGATTAGATGGCTAGAATTAATCAAAGATTATGATTGTACAATTCATTACCATCCGGGAAAAGCAAATAAAGTGGCTGATGCTTTGAGTCGAAAAAGTAATGCTTCATTAGCAATGTTGCGTTTGGAACGTGATCCTTTGGTTAAGGATTTGATGAAATTTGGCATAGAAGCTGTTGGTGCAGGATGTTCTTCTGTTTTGTTTCAGGTATCAGTGAAATCTTCTCTATTAGACAGAATCAAGCAAGCATAGAAGCAAGACAGTGAGTTGCAGAAAAAGGTAGAGCTGGTTCAGAAAGGTAAGTTTCCTGAATTCAACATTGATAATGATTGCATTTTGAGATTTCGGAAGAGATTGTGTGTGCCTTGTCATTCACAGTTGAAGGGAGAGTTGTTATGGGAATCTCATAGTTCTCCGTTTTCATTTCATCCTGGCAGTACTAAGATGTACAGAGATCTGCGGGAGTATTACTGGTGGGATGGAATGAAAAGAGATATTGCTGATTTTACTGTGAAGTGTTTGACATGTCAACAGATTAAAGCAGAGTGGCAGTTACCGAAAGGGATGCTTCAGCCTTTACCAGTGCCAGAGTGGAAATGGGAGAATATATCCATGGACTTCGTTGTGGGATTTCTGAAGACCCCCCGAGATAATAATGCAATCTGGGTTATTGTTGATCTCTTAACTAAATCTACTCATTTCTTTTCTATACGAGATACTTTTTCCCTAGATCAACTTTACCGTTTGTATCTTAATGAGATAGTCAGGTTACATGGAGTTCCCCTCTCCATTGTATTTGACTGTGATCCCAGGTTCACTTCTAACTTTTGGAAAGGCCTTCAGAAGTCGTTGGGTACTGAATTAAATTTTAGTACAGCTTTTCATCCTCAATCAGATGGGCAGTCAGAATGAACAATTCAGACATTGGAGGATATGCTACATTCTTGCTCTATGGATTATCAGGGAAGTTGGGACCAACATCTTTTTTGGTTGAATTTTCATATAATAACAGTTTTCATTCCAGTATACAGATGGCACCATTTGATGCGTTATATGGGAAGCAGTGTCAAACTCCAGATTTTTGGGATGAAGTGGGTGAAAGAAAGCTGATGGGACCAGAATTGGTAGAAGAGTTGGTAGAAAAAGTTCATCTGATACAGAAACACATGATAACTTCTCAGAGCAGGCAGAAGAGTTATGTGGATAACAGGAGGAAGGATCTATCTTTTGAGGTAGGTGATCATGTTTTTCTCAAAGTCTCACCATGGAAAAGTGTGATGCGATTTGTTAAGAAAGGAAAGCTGAGTCCAAGGTTCATTGGACCATATGAAATTCTGGAGAGAGTTAGATCAGTTGCATACCAGGTGGCTTTACCTCCGAGTTTATCTCAGGTACACAATGTTTTTCATGTTTCGATGCTGAGAAAGTACATGCCAGATCCATCTCATGTTTTGAGTCCAGAGGTAGTTCAGCTGGAAGAGAACCTATCTTATGAGGAACAACCGGTCCATATTCTTGACCACAGGGATCAAGTGTTACAGAATAAGGTGATTAATCAGGTAAAGGTTTTGTGGAAAAACCACATGATGGAAGAGGCAACATGGGAATCTAAAAATGCAATGAGGGATAAGTACCCCCATTTATTCGATAAGTAAATGAATTGTAGGGATGCAATTTTCTAAAGGGGGGAAGGATGTAACATCCCAAGTAAGTAATGAATAATAGATATTTTTATCTATGTCTATTAGTGAATTAGATAGTGTTTTAGAGGCTTAAAATGAGAATAAATCCAATCTTAAGCATGGAATACACTAATATTTTTAAAAGATTGTTTTAATGCATTTTGATGAAAAACCATTTTTAAATCTATCTTTTGACAATTTTATAAGCTATTTTTGTCAAAATAAACTTATTCTTTATGATTGGGACATCAAAATTTACTTTGTGTGAATTTTTGGTATTTTTTCGATAAAGTTCATTTTTTTATGAATAGTGAAAAATGTTGTATTTTAATTCAAAACCTCTTTTTAATCTAATTTATTTATATGATTATATTATCTTTTGAATTGGTTTTGAAGTGAAATTAGAATATATTTTTACCATTTAATCCAATGGTGGTCATTGGAATCAATTTCACTTTGAAATTGGACTTAAACTAGTGTCAATCTTTTGATACTTATTGTTTCATAAAAACACACTATTTTTCATGCCAGCGGGAATTAATTATTAAATTAATTAATGTAACTTATATGATTTGAATTTTGTAAAATAGACATCATTTTTGAATTCAGAATATCAAATATATCTTAGGTTGAAGTTTTGGTATTTTTCTGAAAAACTGCAATTTTTTATGAATAGTGAAACCACTAAGTGGTAGTTAAAGAAACTGATTTTTCATTTAAATGAAATTTTACCACCTCTGTGTTTTGAATTTCAAAAATATGACATGCATGGTTGTCATTAAGAAGTAAAATTTGGTTCAATGGGATTAAAATAATTTTTTGGTGAATAGTAACTTTTAAGTTTATTAATCGCGATTAGAGGTAATTAGTGCAATTTAAGGAAAAATGATATTATAATAAAATTAAAATACCTAGACACATGTCCTACCCTTATTGGATGTGTCATGGACGACCAATAAAAGCCATGGGTCAACTTGGGGACCCCATGGAGCCACTTTGGTAGGAAAATGACATTAATATCTTTTTATTTAATGTTAAAATTAAAATGACACAAACATGAGTTGTTTTACTAAAACAATTTTTAAATGGGATTATACAAGTCAGGTTTTTTTAATATAAATATTCATTAGAAATATAAAAAGATTTCCTACATCATGATATTTTTTTTATAATTTTTAGACATTAAATAAATTAAGTTATGTATGACATCATGATGATGTAGCGATTACCTCATTAATAAAGGATTTAAATAAAATGAAAAGATAATGTAAAATCTATGACCTACACATGTCCAAAACCTATTGTATGGGTGTATTTCAAACCCTTATCACCTTACCCTCGAATTATTTCAATGTGGGACCTTTTTAATCTGAAACTCATTTTAAAATAAAGTAACATTTCTTTAGTTTCCAAGAGTGCCCCTCCTCTCCTCTTATAAAAGGCCCCCACCTCTACCTTCTTAACCACACTTCCAAAGCCTTTGGCTCGGCCAAACCCTGCCCATTTTGTCTCTCCACTTCCCTCTCTTACTCCTTGAAGCCTCACTTTGGGCAGAAGTCTTCCCAAGGAAGCCTTTGAGCTCAAACCAAAGGGAGTTACCCGATTTTAAGGAGATTAAAGAATGACCGAGTCAAGTCGAACCCGAGGTATGGGACTTCGTCTCAATCTCCTATCATTGAGGAATATTTTGTTTTATACACAACCTTATTTTATACGGTGTATAAAACCCTTTTACTTTTACATTTATTCAAAAGGAATCTTTTTTATACGAAGCGTTTACTAAACAAAAAAAGGGAATGTTTTTATCGTACGTATGTGGTGACAACGACTTCTCCACCGCCGTGACCATTATTTGAGTTTTGGATTCTTATACAAGCCATACCTTTTTTTTAAATAAAAATAAATTCCATGTTTTACTTTTCTTTTATTTTGGTATTGAAAATGGTTTTCATAATGTTTTTATATCAATGTGTTGTATTGATATCTTGTGATTGAAAGGTAGAAATGTTATGTTTCCTTTATGCATGTTTTATGTGATACGATTATGATGAGGTTCTTGGGAATTATTATGAAGACGGGTGGTTCCGTGATAAACTAAGGGAGGGTGAGCCTAATATAGCTCTCCATGCATTGGGTAACGCGAAGGAGTGAAATGTTAAGGTTTCTCGGAATAGATTTCGGAAATATACTGTGATGGGTATTCCAAACGTAACCAAGAGGGTTACTCCCTATGTAAGAATGTTATGAATGCCTCAAGTTACCTTTATGTCTTATGATTTCTATGATTTATTCATGATTTGATGAGGTATGTTAAAGTTCCTATGTTTTATGGGTAAAGTATGATTTCATTCTTATGTATATATGAACTCATGTTTCCTTTCCATATTTTTATAACCATTACTAAGCTTTTTATGCTCATCCCAAGTTTTTTTGAAATGTTTTTCAGAGGACAAGGGAAAGTTACATGATATGATGATATTTTCAAGGTAGTGTCAAGAAATAATCCATGTTTTATTTTAAATATGTTTCCGTTGATGGGAAAAATGAATACTATCTTTTATGTAACCACTTTGCTTAAATGTGGAATGTAATACATGTTTTATGATCTAATTCTCTAAAACTCTAAACCTGAAAAGATCCTCAAGGTGTATTCTTGAAATATCTCAAGATTAAGTAATGTTTAAGGTCGGGGCCTTATAGACATTATCTCTCTAGGATCTTCACCAGGAGTATTAGGAATCCTATAATAGTGGTTAACAACTAAATTTTCAACTCCATGTTTATATCTAGTTTCCAAGTCGAATTCTTTTAACAATAGGATCTATCTAATAATCCTAGGTTAGTCTTATTTCTTAGAATGATGATCAGTGAAAATGGTTAATTTAGATCCTTGGAGGTACTGTCTAACTTTTTCAAGAGAAAAGAAAATATCTAACAACTATTTTTCAGTAGTGGTGTAATTACTTTGATCCTAATCTAGTAACCTACTAGCATAATAGACCACATGTAGCTTCTTATCTCTCCTATGTCCTAATACAGCTCCAGCTACCATTTCACATGTATCACACATTAATTTAAAATGGAATTTTCAATCAGGAGTAGTAATGATATGTGATGAAGTGAGTTTTTCTCTGAACAAATTAAATGTTTCCAAATAGATTTGATCAAAATTTAAGGGTGCATCTTTAACCACAAAATAACATAAGAGTTTTGTTTTTTGGTAAGTCTTTTATAAACCTCCATTAAAACCCGGTATTCCCTAAGAAACTCTTAACACTCTTAACACTTTCAGGATGTGGTAATTTGTTAATAGCTTGAACTTTGGCATTGTTAACTTCTTGACCCATTTTAGACAACTTTTGTCACAGTAATATCCCTTCAGTGACCATGAACTCATATTTCAACCTATTAAGAACTAGTTTTGACATTAGGAATATCTCTAACACCAATTCCAAATTTCCTAAAAAATTATCAAATATACTATAAACAATGGAGAAATAATCCATGAAAACCTCTATGATCCTTTCAATCGTATCAAAAAATATATTCACTATAAACCATTTAAGGTTTCTAGAACACCACATAGTCCAATGGGAATTTAATAGTAATAAAATTTATAAAAGGGGAATGTGAATTTGTTTTTTTACTGACCCTATAGAGATACTGGACACTAATTTTAAACATAATACCCATTAATAGAATATAATAATTCATTCAGAGTAATCCTCTCAAGAATTTGATAAAGGAAGGGAATTAGAAAATTGTTCTTCCTAGTGGCTGAATTTAGCTTCCTATAGTCTATGAAGAATATCCATTTGGCGGATTTCATAAAATGATTTTATTTAATATTTTCATTAGTAAAATCAGTGAAACTTCCTTTCTTAAGGAAAACTTGGACCAGACAAAGTACCATTAGAGAATGAATATATGATACTTGTGTCTAGTAGTTTAATAGATTCCACTCGAACAAATTCTTTTATATTGGGACTTAATGTTTTTGAAACTCCACTCTTAGCTTATGATCTCATTCCATAAGGATTTTATGCATGTGGAATGATGGGATAATCCCCTTCATATCATCTATGGTTAAACCTATTATTGATTTGAAATTTTTCAAGACACCCAACATTTTTTCTTCTTGATCAGCTTTAAGTTCAATAGAGATAATGACAGGAAGTATAGAATTCTATCCTAAAATGAGTAATTAAGATGTATAGGAAGTGGTTTTTACTCCAAGGTGGGTACTTTTTCACTTGAATGAAGGATCTTGGGCCTAGGAGGAATATTTTATTCAATATATATATTATAAGGAGTTTGACATGAAGATATATTTTCAATTTCATACCGGTTTTATGTTTTTCAACACTGGTATCCAATATAGACATTTCACTCTAATTAGTTTCCAAATCATAATAAAATAATCATGTTATATTATTAGATCTCCCTATACATGATCAAAATTTTAAGAAGTGTTGGTGATAGAAGAATCACTATCATGTTCCCCCAATAATACTTTAAGTTTAGAAGCAGATGAAACATTTCTAGTAGAAGTAGAAACCGGACTACAATCTAGATCTGGAAATTTTTCCATATTCTTAGTTTGTACAAATTCTACAGTATGTGAATTTTCATTTTTAGATTCCAATTTTATTTCTTTATCAATGGTTTTATTTTTAGATTCTTTAAAATCTTCAATTGAGTATTCAGGTTTCAAGGATTGTATCTTAGAACTATTTTTATAACATGTTGGTCCATTTACATTTTTAAATACATTGAATTATTATTGTTTCCCTCCAATTTTAAAAATTTGTTGACCCTTAAACACATTTAAAATATCTCCACCAGTGTCCAAAAGGTCCTAACCAAAATGATGGGAACCGTTTGCTAACATTCCATGTCGAGCACTAAGATGTATACAGGCAGAAACAGTTTGCCTACAACTTCTAGTAGGTCATCTACCCTCCCTAAAGGATGTTTGAATGAACAGTCAGCCAACTATAGGATTATAGTGGTGGGTTTTAGATCACCAAATCTCAATTATTGAAAAATGAGAAATGGAGAAGTTTGATACTAGAACCTAAGTCACACATGCATTTGAGTTAACTATAATTTCTTAAAGTGAAGAGAATGAAAAAATACATTGATCTTTTATCTTTGGAGGGATTTTCTTTTGGATCACAACACTACACTCTTAAGTGAGGTTGTAGGTGGAAAATTCTTCAAGTCTCTTTTTGTTGAAAATTTTTTTATGAGATTTCACGTAAAGATGGAATTGGAATTAAGTCTTGGATAAAAAGGATGTTCACTTGGACCATGGTCAAGATCCTATGGAATTGAAGAATTGCATTCATCTTTATGATTACTTTTGGGTTTAAGCTTATGCAAGAAAGGGATGATTAGGAAAACGTTCCTAAGAATAGTAGGAATGTACCTTAATTCTTCTAAATTCTTTCCCTTCCCATTATTATTTTTATTATTAAAAATATTTTCAGTTTGGTTTTCAGGTAAAAAAATCATATTTTGTTCAATTTCACCACAATTATCCTTATTTCTAGAATCTTTGTACAATATATTATTATTTATAGAATCGTATAGTTTCTCAATTTGGGAATTTTTAGAGTCCTCTGTAGGTTTATTTTTAGTATTTTCCAACTTCTTGATACAATAGTGATGGAATTCTCCCCAGGGTTTAATTCAGTTGTACAAGGAATTTTCCGTTTTTCCCTTTGTTTCATTCCTCTTTCAAGTTGGCCCAGTTGAGATTCCATGTTTTTTATTCTAGAATTAGATTGAGTTTTATGAAATTAATATTGGGATTTTTTTTAGTTGAGTTTTGAATTTTTAATCTTGAGAGTCCATTCTATTTAAAATTTGATCCAATTTTGAAAACATTTGACCCATAAAGACTACTTAGGAATTAGAATAATCACTCCTTGGTTGATTCAGAAATTTTTTTCTATATTGATTTTGGTAAAAAGGGGTAGTGGGTTTCTTAATTAATCTTTTTTCATTCCATGAGAGGTTGGGATGGTTCATATATACTTGGTTATTTTTTTTTGAAAATGGTTCATCCATGTTAGGCATCCTAGAACCATATTAAAAAATATTTAATTTTCTTATTATTGGAATGTGATGTCAAATTTTGGACAATAATTCTCAGTGTGCCCAAACATGACATATTGAGAACACTTTTCCCTAAGAGATTGACTTATGTTTTGAAGAACCACTAGATTAATAGCTTGTTTAGCACTTTGGTTCATACATTTTTGAAGCTGGTTAGTTATTTTAGATAATTGAGTATTCATTTATATTCCAAAACCTGTATTTTTATTTCTTTTCACTCATTTTCTTCTTGAATTTTAATTTTTCAAATTCATATCAAGGATATACAAAAATTGTTAAATTTACATCTGTTTTTTCATTATAGTTACCATAGATGATTTATCAACGAGGTTTTTACCAGAGGAGGATATTCCTTCATAGAATATTTCCATGAGATCATGGGATGAGAGTTGATGATGGGGAAACGACCTAAGTATATCCCTAAATTTTTTCCAAGAAACATAAAAGGATTCAACATCATCTTGGTAAACACTAGTAATTTTAGTTCTAAGATCTCATTTTATTCTTTCGGGATAAAATTTCATTATGATGGAATTATAGACTTGGTCCTAGTTTTCAAAGATATTTTCATCTCGAATGAGAAACCAATTTCGACAATTCCCTTTTAGGAAAAATGGAAATAATCTCATTCAATGTTCATTTTTGGTGAGTCCTAACAGTGGTAATTATTGTAATGTATTGTAAAAATATCTAATTATGGATAGAGATTCCTAATTAGATAATCCATGGATTTAAGGATTCTATGACTGGTAGGACTATTTGAGTTCATAATTTCTATATCTAGTAGATAATCTAATCGAATATGGGTTACTTGAAACTTAAGGGTGTTAAAAATACCTCACCTTGGGCATCTTTATTTCCTATAAGAAATCATTTTGAAATTTTTTTTGATTATTAGGTTTAGGAACTCAATTTTATAAATTTTACATTTCAATTTTCTTTATTTTTATAAATAACTTAAATGTTTTTCTATTTCTGGGTTTATAGGATCTAATTTATCAACAGAATACCTTGTGCTCATGTAGTGGGTAATAACAGATGAAATTCAGCACAAATATTAGTAACAAGAAAGCAGTAAAAGAATAATGATGAAAACAGAAGCCAACTACAACTAAATCTAATAGAAATTAACTAAAAAATAAATTTTTTTAAAGTAGTTTTTAAATTTGTTTCAACTTTTTTTGAAATTTTCTTTTATATGTGAATTTTTATTAAATGTTTTTTTAAACTGAAAATTTGTCGCTAAAATTCCTCTCCAGAAATAGTTCCAAAAACATGACACAATCGTCATTAAACTGTGAGAAAGTTTAAAAATTTATAATTCTTATTTAATAATATATAGTGGTAAGCAAGGTCAAACCCACATTGAAGATAGAATGAAAAAATTTCCAAAACAAAAGAATTGTAAATAAGGGATAAAAAATTTATTTAATTTTTATTTTTTTTATTTTTATGTCTTTATAAAAGAAAAATTTAACTGGTAATAATTTTTTAAGAACTAATTATTGAAACTGGAGTTATGATGAAGTAGTAGAAACAATACAAAACAAGAAAAGGGAATAGAGATCGAGATAACAATTTGAAGAGATTTGCTTGGAAATTCATCCTATTGGTTAAGATTAAGATTTTCATCAAAGATATAATATTATAAACGCATCTTATAAAGATATTGATTAATATCCCTCACTAGGAAAATGATAACATAAAAGAATGAATTTTGGAAATAATCATTCCAAGAATCGTCAATTGCATTAGAAATTGAAATGAATTAAATGAAATAAAACTCATCATAATATATGGAAATTTAGAAGATTAAGTTTTAATAAATGCATACAGGGTCAATCTCACTGATTGATCCTGATGTTTTTGAATTATATCTTGAGATGTGTGAAATAGTTTTAATGAAATCAAAATTGACCCCACCAATAATTTTTGAATTATTTGTAAAAAATTAATGTGAAGAAATAAAATCCTAGACCAAAAGAAATAATTTTCCGATCACAAAAATATTACCCAAAAATCTTTATTAATTGATGAAAATTTCAATTTCAAATACAAATGTAGTAGAAAGAAATAAAATTAGAAGATAATTCATCTCCCCATCGAACTTTACTCTTGTAACTCCTGCTCTTCGGACTTTCTCCTCTTTCTCCAACTCATGTTCTCTTTGTCTCTCGAATATTTTTCAATTTAATGAGATGCTACGATAGAATTATTTTTTATATGCACCCCAAATTTTCTCCCTTCAATATTTTAAGTCCTCTTTCATCAACTAATATGTCACCTTTGACTTCCATAGACTTCACATTAGTGTGTTAGAAATCACAGAACACATGTTTTAGTCCTTACACATACTCACTATACGTGACTCTCTCAAATCTTTTCTAACTAAATATTAACATGGAATGAATCTAGAAATACTTCTGGATCTGGCTTGAATCTACTATATTAAAACATGAAAAATAAATAAATTTAAACACATAGTTAAAGAGAATAAAATATTTAAAATTATATAAATATTAAAGTGTTATTACAATTATAAATATGTATATTTATTGTTAGTTTAATTTGATTAATAAATATATTTACAAAAATAATTATTATAATAGTTATTTAAATTAAAAATAATTATATATTTAAAATAATGTTAATAATATTTATCAGATGTAATAATTTTTTTTTCTTATAACAACTTTTTATTAAAAAAATTATTTATTATTATTATAAATTAAATTTATATAAGTATTAAATTATCACACTTAATATATTATACTTATTTATTCAATTATATTATTTTATTTAAATTTTAAATTTTATTATTAATTATTATTATTAGTATTATTGTTATTGTTTTATTATTTATTTACTTATATTAATTTAGTTATATGTATTTTATTACAATTTATTAAATTGTTATTTATTTATTTATTTATTTTTTCTTCCCCCATTTATCTAAGGCCGCACACGGGAGGGTTCTTTTTTGTCCTCGAGAAATCATTGCTCAGCCAAGAGGCTCCACCTACCTTCTCCCTCTAGGTGTAGTGCTCCTCCATTAGCAACATCAGATCCTCAGGAGTTTGCGGTTATCCTCCCTAGATGTGGCGGTAACCCCTTCTCCAGTGACGGCAACTCAAATGTGGGAGGCCACAGTAGTGGTTCAAATCTACAATGATTTGGAGCTCCAACAGTGGTGAGGGGCTCTTCTAATCTGGGAAGCTACTGATTTCATCTTCTTCTAGTTGGAAGCATCTCAGATCTGGTGGTGAATTATTCCATTAGTGAGTTTCCTCAAGAACAGTGACTCACAGAAGAGTCGTTGGCAGTGAGATAAAAGATAGGAGTATTGTGTGGTCTCATATCTACTACTCGTGGGAAACATTTATAATGTGGTAACTCAGGAGGAGGCCCTAGCGGTGTGTCGAGAAATAAGGTAGCATCAGTGTGTCTCTAATGTGTTATAAGCAAGAGGAGGTGTTGGCGGTGTCTTTTGAGACACCGTTGTAGGCTTGTTGTGTCGTATAAGAGATCGTTGTAGGCTGGCAGTGTCTTAGACCTTGTTATTTTTTTAAAGTAACCATTGGTCTGGCAGTGACTTAACTATAGAAAAAACAGAAAATTAATAGAGAAAATTTTAAACAAAAAAAATGAGAAACACACATTCAACAAATTAAATAGCTCAATACAAGAAATTCAAATTAAAAATAAAAAAGATTAAAATTAAAAACATTTTAATAATGAATTAATAAAATTATAAAACAATTAAAATTTAAAAACATAAAATAAATTAAATGTCAAAATAAATTTAAAATTGGGGAAATTAAAATAATTTAAATTAAAATTATAAATTGAATTAAAATATTTAAATTAGTAATTAAAATGAAATTAATTACTAAAATTGATAAGTAAAGTTATTTTATTTTAGGAAAAAAATAAAAGATTAATTATAAAATTAAATATTGATTTAATTAAGATAAATTGATAAATTCACTAATTAAAAAGAGACAAAAATATAATTATAAAACAGAATTAAAATTTAATAAGTATAAAGAAAATTAATGAAAAGCTACAACAAAGAATACTAATAATTTTAAAACTAAAAATAAAAAAATATTTATAAAATTTTATTAATTAATGAAATAAATTAAAAAATAAAAAATGCAATTAAATAAAAATAAGTGAAAAAATAATTAATTAAATAAATAAAATCAAATAAAAAGATGTGACAAAATCATGTGTCCCGCTAAACTTTGATCATCTATTTTGAAGAATTTATATTTTATAAACCCTAAGACCTTAGTCACCCACTCCCATTGACTTTTCTAACAACCAAAACTAATGAAGATAATGCTTATCACAGATGAGGAGTTTTAGTAGTGAATAATTAAATGATAACCCACAGAGAAGGAGCTCCATTAATAATCAATTTCTACATCATAATGATATACTAGATTAAAAATTAATCAGTATATAATTATCTGATTGTTGATAATAAAGTAGGAATCTAGCGAACATCATTAAATTTCATCATCCAACAACAATGAAAATATTTTATCTTCATTTTTTTAAATAATAAATTTTCAATATGTACAAGGTCGAACATAGATAAATGATTCCATGATTCTTAAAATGTGATATTTCTATGATTCCTATTTTATGTTCTACAATATATTTGCATGTGGATTTCATCTAGAACGACCTTTCCTACTAATTATGTAAAAATTTCATAGAATTAAGACCTTTTAAATGCAACAACAAAACTTATTAAATTAAAAATCCATACATGACTTGTGATCAAACCACATTTAACTTTCATGATGATATAATATAGAAATTTTCTTTGTGTTGATCTATAAATTAAATATGTGTGTGTGTGTGTTTTTTTTTGTGTGTTGTGTGTGTTTGAATGTATGTATGTATCCCATCTTAAGAAATCCACATCCTAAAACATTTGATTCATGATATTACCATGTAAACCCCTTCATACACAAAATAAAACCCATTGATACTCCTATATCATAAACACCGATGTAAATGTGATTCCAAGTTGTATGAGGAGTTTTCAAGTCATATGACAAGGAATCAGTAGGAATGGATTGTTGTAGTTAGAGGATGATGAAGACAGGTGTTGTTTATAGAAATTCATGTGTACTATTTCAAATTCATGGAATATTACTTATTTTAAATTACCCCACATTATTTTTAAGATGAAATCAAGGTCCCTTATATACTAAGATATAAAATAGGACCCTTTAAAAGGCCCTTGGACCTAACCAGGTTAGTGGGAACATTTTTTCCCTCCGATTGACAATAATTCATGCCATTACTATGATCTCGTAGAATTTACCTACACTATTCCCATAATCAAAGTTACCTATTCCATCAACCATACATTGTGGTTGAAGATTGGTTATGCACCTAGGTGGCTAGACTAATATACCATAGAGCTAGGGTTTCTAGCCATATTTTTATTCCATCCCAATATAAATTACATTTTAAAAAAAATAAACGTATCGAAAATTTATTACATGAATATCAATTTGATAATATAATTTAATTTTTAACTTTTATACATTTATTCTTATATACTATAATCCCAATTCAATATAATAATTTATTTAAAAGGTACCAAAGTAGATATTTTATCAGCAAAATATTATAAATTCTATACTCCATGATTTTGTATTGACAATTTAATCTTTATAATTATGAATTATTCCATAATAACATATTTTAAATATTAAGATATATATATATATATATTACATTTTGTAAATATATTGAACATAATTTTTAATTTATATTACTATCATAAATTATATTTATCACTAATATATTCATTTCTAAATAATATAATTCTCTTATAACTGTCATTAACTTACATATATTAAACTCTAATTTATATTTCATAGTATTTATATTTATCAATAAATATTATTTTGGTACTAAAATTTATATTTACTATTTTATATAATTTCATTATGTTTAATTATAATTCATTAATAATTAATTTTATGAACATATTATGTGTTATTTCATTCATATATATTGTATCCATTTGACTATAAAGTAAACAAAAAATATAATTAATGTGGTACATTTATAGTATAAAAATTTTAGATTATTTTTTTCTCATTTGTTATCTATTATCTGAAAAGATTATTTATTTATTTATTTAATATCTTTCTTATCAATATCACAACAGAGACATGAAATGTTCATTTTTTCATTTTTTAAATTCCAAAGCATCATATCCCCTCGCTTATCTTTGAAAATGGTTCCCATACTTCCTCATTTATACATTAAATCCTTTATTATATTTGACGTACTTATCTTTGTGGATGAAAATTATGGTGAGTTCATTAATTTTTTTTTCATTATTTTATCTTCATTTAATAAACAACTATTCTTGTATCTCTTATTTTCAATATTATATTCACATATCATTACTAATAATAGATAGAGAGATTTTTTGTATAAATAGGTTTTTTTATTTTCTATTGAAATATATCATAGAATGTTTTAATTATGTAATATATTCAATCATAGAATTTATTTAAAGGCCATATTAAATTTTAGGATATAATAATTTAATTCAATGAAAGAGTCTGGAATCCTTTATTCTGAATAAACCCATTTCAAGAAGGAAAAATTAATTTATGTATCTAGTTATTCAACATATTTTTAATTATGTTGATATATATACTCTTTATAAATCTTATTATACACTATATGTATTATATATTTATATCATTAACTTCTATGAAAATTATATTTCTATTATATTTCTATTTTCTCTTCCTTATGCACCGGTATAAAAAGTTCATATTATGGTTGGTTCAACAACATCCATAAATGATGTTATACCAACATCAAAATCTTCATCATGGATTAGTATAATGATATAAATTCAGATAATATATGATATATATGAGTATTTTATTCTTTTAATGTGAATCTATAAGTTTGAAATAAAAATGAATGGTCATTATAATTTAACTTGATGTTATCAAAAAAGTACCCGATAATGATCTTCAAAAATTATATTGACATAAACCATGTGCATTCCTTTTATAATATGAATATGGTACTACATAAATCATTATAAGATAGTGATTTTACTATATTGATTAATTATGTAATGAATAAATTATTTTCAAAAAATTAGATAGAATCTCTATTAAAAAACAAATATGATGAAATAAGAATTACTAACATATGATGATGAAAATAAAAAACTTCTAAATAAAACATTTGTAATGAATTACTATAATTAAATACAAAAAATGGAAATATTTAAGAATAAAGTACTCAAATAAGTGATTATGATGATTTTTTATTATACAGTAGGTTATAGAACCTTATTGTAAGTTGAATATAATGGTAATGGTTTCTTTTCCAATCACACTTTGATATTGACATTGTCTATGTAAAAAATATTATTTGGGGAAAATGTGTGCAATTTCACTTCCAAATTAAAATTATTTTATTCTATTCTATTGATTTATACTTTCTACCTTTCTCAGTATAATTTCACCATGTTTTGAAACATAATTAAGACAAAAAGGTTGTTTCGAAGTGGACTTTCCTTAAGTATTATTTTTGGTCTAGAATATTTCTCCATCATGACCATTTATATCATGTGATTTAAGTGATACCCTTCTTCCTAATTCAATGATTAATTAAGGTAATTTCCTATTTACTTTTACTATATTTTTCAATATTTTTAAATTAATATTTTAAATATATTTCACATGGTCACTTTACTATTTCCATCATTTTTCTTTAGAAATATTCCATTAATATTTTTTATAATTCTTCAATGTGAATTTTATAGGATTTACCAATCAATTTATAAAAAAATATAATAAATTATTTAATTTTAAAAAAAATTATAAAAAATTAAATGATATTTATTCTTATTTTTCAAAGAAATTTTAAATTTCTCTTATGTAGTGCTTTTCAACTATATCAACATTCATTTTAATTTTTATAAATCAATTGGAATTGGATCTAAAGATCTTACATAACATATTTATCTTAATGGAATATGATCATGTCTTTTTTATATTTTCATTAGATCCATTTCTTTTTTATAGGTTACATATGTTATGTTTGTGTACCGTCCCGGTTCTGGGAGCCGCCCAGGGGCGCCCAGTACCCATTTGGTCACATGGAATCATGTGCATTTCCACAAATTCCAGAGTCTTCTGACTAGAAGTGAGGGCCTTAGGTATGATAGTGGGGAAACTATACCCTCATTTTCAGAGTAACATAGAGAAAGTAAAACAGATATACAATAGCGGAAGCAGTGGTAACACCATACAATAGTAAATAGCAAAAGACTGAAATAATAAACTGGAGCATGTATATAAAATGATGAATGATACATATGTCTATGAAATAATCCAAACACATCATAATGCTGAATACAGTACTAAACGAAAGTACTGAAGAAAAGAAAGTAAACAACTCCTCATCATCGCAAGCCTCAGCTTGGTCCCATTCTCTCCATCTCTAAAGTAGTCAAGTACCTGAAGTAGAAGGGTACTTTCCCTTATCTATACCTATAGTAATATATTCTGTTTGGGCCCAAAATTTTGACCCAAACAGGGTGTGAGGAAAATCCCAGTAGGAAACCACCCAAATATCTATGCCAAACAGTCAGTGAATATATATGGATGGAAATAAGTAAAAAATAAGCAGTAAACAAGGAAGTACTCAAAAGTAAACAATTCCACGGTTTCAATGCATTCAATTTCATATACCAAGTAAGTAGATAATCAAAAGAAGGTAACCCTCTAGGATTACTCATAGTCAAACCCCTCTGATTCAACCAAAACAACACAAGAAACCCTCTGGGAAGTACACACAGTCTAACCCCATTGGTTTAGCTTTAGCACAGACTCTTTGAAGAAGCACTCGTCATCAATTCCCCCTGTAGTCTCATATCAGTTACTAATAGGCGATTTGGGGAAGCACTCAATGTCCAATTCCCCCTATGGCTTGTATCGAGGAACTACAGACACTATGAGGAAGCACTTACGTCCATTCCCCCTATGGTCTCGCAACGTAACAGTAAAACAGACACTCTGGAGAATCCCTCAAAGTCCATTCTCCCTATGGTCTACTACACCAGGTTCTCACAGCCCTGTGTAAGTCAATCGTACACAACGATACATGGCAGGAAAATTAAACCTCATGAACAACTTGGCTAAACAATCTACAGCATATCATAGCATGTCAGATAATAATCACTCCATCTTACAGTACTAGTCATGGAAAGAAAAGCAGCAGCCTAACTGGCAAACTAGACCAAATGGCCAAAACAAGAAAACATGGTAAAAACATCCATAGCATTGAAAATATAACCTTATTCTCAAAAATTAACCTCTATCAAAACAATGAAGTCATTAAAGGAAAATAAAAGGGCTAAAACCATAAACACAGAATACCCCGAAGAAGGGTATTGGGAACTTTTTCACATAGAATTCAAAGACTATCTACGGAAAGTCACAAACCACCTACCTCAGTGTTTTAGGATCGTTATACATGAAACACAAGCCTTGAATCACCTAATAACACTGTAGATATACAAAAACTCTTAAAACGCTCAACCGAAGATAACTCTTGAAAAAGGTGGAATCAGGAAATGAATATCTTGAAGAAGGACGACCTTACCGAGGCAATCCCAATGCAATCAATGGCAGTCAAATCGGAGAACAGATGCTTGATCAGAGGATCGGGGAAAGATCGGTGTCATACAGACTCTCTCGGTCAAAGAAGGAAAAGAAGAAGACACTTCTTCCAATTAGACATGACCCCAGTCCGTTTAATGAAAAAAAATAAAGTACATAGTGTGTACTTCATGAATACATGGCGTGTAATTTCCTTAACCAATCCCGCATTAGGTGCTCTCCATGTCACCACACACGGCCATGTACTCAGCCATTACACGACCTGTACATGGTCACCTGCGGAAACTGAGTACACGGCTTGTACTTATAAGTATATGGCGTGTACTCAAGAAATTTCCAGAAACTCCTCTTTTTCTCAAAAACAACTAGAAAAGAAAAACATACCTGAAAAGAAGATGTGGGTTCTTACAAATTTCCCCCCTTAAATAAATTTTTCCCCGAATTTCCCTAGAAAGGCGGTGTAGAAGAATAAACCTTGAACAGCTCTTGCCACTGTGATAATATATCAGCCTCTCCCTCCCAAGTCTTGTCATGTACTTGCCCGTGCTGCCATAGCACTAGTATCATAGGAACCGACCGGCCAAAGAGAACCATTTCACTTCGATCAACAATCTGGATAGGATGACTCTCGAACGAGGCGTCCACCTCTAACTCAACCTCTTCAGGTTGAAATATAGGAGAAGGTTCTAAGAAGTAACGTCAGAGCTGAGAAACGTGAAAGATGTCGTGCATATCCTGGTACCTCTGAGGTAACTGCAACAGATAGGAAACTGGACCGACTCTCTCCAAAACGTAAAACGGCCCGACATACCTCGATGAAAGATTGCCCTATCTCTTAATCCTTCTGTGTCCCAACCTCAGTGTGACATGTAGGAAAACATGATCCCTGACCTAGAACTCCTGAGGTCGTCTCCTTAGATCAGCATAAGACTTCTACTGATACTATGCAGTAGTCATCCTCTTCCGAATCAACTCAATCTTCTATGTGGTCTCTTAGACATTACAAGGTACCAGCATAGCTGCCTCTCCTGCCTCTAGCCAACATAAGGGTGATCGGCATGGCCTACCATACAAGCCTCATAAAGTTCCATCTGAATAGTTGATTGAAAACTATTATTGTAGTCAAACTCCACAAGAGGTGTATGATTCTCACAAGAACCTAAAAAATCTAGGACTTGTGCTTGCAGCATGTCCTCAAGAACCTGAATCATACACTTATACTGGCCATCTGTCTGGGGATGGTAATTTGTACACAAAAGTACCTTTGTACCCAAAGAATTCTATAGCTCCTTCCAGACCCGAGAAGTAAAACATGCATCCCTTTCTGAAACACTGGAGTTTGGAAATCCATGTAAAAGCACAATATCACGGATGTACAACCATCCCAGCTCATCAACACTGAAGGTCTACTTGATCGGAAATAAGTGAGAAACCTTCATGAGTATGTCAATGAAAACTCACAGTACACCATTCCCTCGAGCTGACCTCGGTAAACCTATCATGAAATACATCACGACATCCTTCAACTTACACTCAAGAATGGGTAACTGTTGTAAAAGTCATGTTGGTCACTGATGCTCCACCTTCACCTACTGGAAGGTGGAACACCTCATAACGAAACCATCAACATCTCTCTTCATACCTGTCCACCAATACAGACAGTGTAGATCACAATACATCTTGGTTACACTAGGATGAACTGCCCAAACTGAGGAATGAAAGTCCTGCATCAACTCCTCACGTATGTCTGCTGACACCCATACGCACCAATGAAAATCCAAGATCTCATACTAGCCTATTGTCCATCCAGAAATAGGGTCCTCTCCTAACACACTTTCTCGTAGGACCAGGCCTTTAGAATCGGATATTTTCCTCATTCGCACTTGATCAAGAAGAGTATAGGTAAAGACTATAGAAGAAAGAAACATTTTCCCCTGTCTATCATGAACCTCCAAATTCATCTCAGAGAACAGAGACATAAGCTACCACTCAATACTGGCCTCCTGAACTACATGTATCTGAGTCCTCCTGCTCAACGCACCAGCCATAGCGTTGCCTTTACCAGGCGTGTAGGAAAGATCGAAGTCAAAAGACTGAAGGTACTCAACCCACCTTTGCTGTCTCAGATTCAGGTCACACTGAGTGAAGATGTACTTGAGACTTTTTTGGTCTGTGAAATCCACAAAATTATCTCCCATAAGATAGTGTCTCCAACAGCTTAAATCATAAAAAATAGCATCCAACTTGAGATCATGCATCAGGTAGTTCCTCTCGTGTGGCCTCAACTGCCGAGACTCATATGCAACGACTCCTTCCCCTGCATATGCACAGCTCCCAGCCGGATAGCTGAAGCATCACAGTAAATAGTATAGCTCTTTCCCGAATCTGGAAATACTAGTATTAGTGCTAAAGTCAACCTCCCTTTTATCTCCTGAAAGGATGACTCATAGGAATCTAACCACAAAAACATTTCACCCTTCTTAGTCAGGCCCGTTAGTGGCGCTAATAAGCATGATAATTCCTATATAAAACTTCTATAGTATCCATCCTTCCCTAGAAAACTTCATACCTCAAAGACGTTCCTCGACTTCTCCTAGGAAACTACTGCTCTCACTTTCTATGGGTCTAATGATACTCTTATCTTTGAGATAACATGAACCAAGAAGTGAATTTGATCTATCCAAAAGTGGAATTTTTGGACCATAGCATATTACTAATGCTCTCTCAGTGTACTCAAAATGATCTCAAGATGGGTATCATGGTCGTCTCGAGTGTCATAGTACACCAAGATATTTTCCATGAAGACTACCACTAAATAATCCAAGTATGGATGGAACACTCATTTCATCGGTGCCATAAAGACTTCAGGTGCATTCGTGAGACCGAAAGGGCACAACCACATACTTGTATAGACCATACCAGCTTCAAAAGGTTGTAAGAGGTATATCTGATGGTCTAACGTGCAACTGATGGTAACCAGATCTCAAGTTAATATTCAAGAACACACAGTGTAACGCCCCGACCCCAGTTACCCATATTCGGTGCATTATTACATAACATTGGCATGATCACAAGAAAGATCAAGCCTCGAAATACCAATTAGTTTAGTAGCCTTGGAATAACTAGATTCATTAAAAAAGTTTACATTACATCATAAAATGAAAACTACAACAATATAGTATCCATATTCCACACTCTTATCCCCTCATACTATCCCTGCAGGTCATTCATAAATTACTTCTTCACATCCTGGGAGAAATAAAACATATATAAGGGGTGAGCTCAAATGCCCAGTAAGGAGAACAATATAGCGAAAACTTTCATAAATAAGAATAAACGTTTAAGGAAATGTATAACTAAAACAAAAGCCTTTTAAACATGAACTTCAACATAGTATGGAAAAACTAAAATGAAATAATTCCATTTACTTACTCACATGGATATTCTACTAATCGAATAATCACATGCAATATCAATAACCACTTTCATAATGATGGAATGCATAACGCCAGACTATCATAACCACATAGCCAAGGCCTCGTTCCAAGACTACAAATAAGATTTTCTCAAGGCCTTGTGCCAAGACACTAGTTTGTCTCATGAAACCTACCGATGCATCAAGGAGCTATAGAGGGCTCCACCCGTCACATATTAAGTCCAATGCATTCCTCATATGAACAGGTTTAAACATTACATAAACATTCGTATTAAAACTAGTATACAAAATTTCAATAATTTCTTTATAAACCATGAATGGTATAAAAATAACACATCCATAGTCAAACATATCACAAAACCATCAATAAAATATGGAAGTATTGTATCATAAAAAAATCAACTCTAAATAAACTTAAAATCCATCAAATGATGTTGACATAGATGAAATCAAAACTCTTTAAAGAAATATCTCTTTCTATTTTGAAATAATTTAAGAGTCATATATTTATTAAATAAAACATTTTCCTTGAAAATATTCATATAATCTTGTAAGGGAAGCTTCAACAATTTTATAACGGTGGAAAATAGCTGCACCCGCCGTATAAGTTAAAAAAACATTATTACCTTAATTCTGTCAAAAAGGTTAAAAAGCACCTTGTTTGGAAAACGACAGAAATATTCGTTTATAAACCTATTTTAAAAAGTAAAACAAGGGTATAAATGACTTTAACCCATATTCTTGTAAAGAGTAAAAAAAATTGAAATACATTTTGAAGAAACATGGATGTGGATGATAAAGAAATCCCAGTAGATTATTACGTATAAACAATCTCGGATAATGAAGAGATTGCGAAATAAACCCTTACCTTGTACTTTTCCTTGGTTGGGGGTAGGTTAGCCTCCTGTATAATGGTGAAATAATTTTTATTAAATTATACATGAACCATATACATTAATATGATATCATATATGATCTTTTAACATTTATTTTTTAATAGTATTTTAGAATTATCGTCGTTTCGGGTGTTAACTTACTCGTTTTCTTTTATATGTTTTGTAATGTAAGTCGTGTTTGTCATGGATAGGTTGTATCTTATTCATATACATAATGATATAAAGTCTCTAGATACTATAATTATTAATCAAATTAAAATTATACTTGAATGGATACGATGGGGAATGAATCTCATCGCGTTCGTGGAGACGGTAGTCCGTACATACGCACGGACGATAATATCATTCTTTTGATATTAAAATAATATTTAATTGGATGTTATATCATATATAAAAAATCATTATCATGTTATATTTATTATTTACATGATTTACCCATCATTATTATAACCATCCAAATAATAATGTTTTGAATAACAATTAGACCACACATGGAGACGGTAAGTCGTATGTATGCACGTATGGTGACATGTCATTCAAAGGATGGATATAATACTGAAATATGGTCATAAAATGTTTATAATAATATCAAATTATATATAATATGCTTGAGTTATTATTTTATAATGGTAATAACAAAGATAGAAGAAGTGGAAGAAGAAAGGAACTTGAAAAGGGGTGGTGAAATCATTACCTCTTCTTCGGGTTCTTCCTTTTGATTTGATCAAAAGGGCTCATTAGGTTGGCTTTATGACTAATTTAAGGCCTCTAGGATGAATTTAGGAAAGTTGAGAGAGTATTTGGGCAGATTTTGGCCAAGAAAAATGGCTTTGAAGGTGTGAATTAATGAGAAGGGGGTACCCTTTTATAAGAGGGGTGAGGGGCACCTTTGGAAAAGCTAGAAATATTATTTTATAATAAATTCATATTCGGTTTATAATGGCTCTAAAGTGGATTATTTAAATTTTAAGGTGGGTATGGGTCGAAAACCACTCAACCAATATAAATTAGATAGGTTTGGGTCAATATATTAACCTTATCTTTAAGTATTAACTCTTAGTTAATTAGTTTCACTTTTAGAATGTCTCTTTGTATTTTTATATTATATGGTTAATAAACTTACTATATACATCCAAGAGACCCTCAAGTGGTCCATTAATGATACACCTATCATTATATAATTCTCTTGGCCGAACCTTATTTTTTTAGGAATTGAATATCAATTAATAATATAATATTTATTTTAAAAACTCTTTTATGTCAATTTTGACACTATTCAATAATTTATTTCTGTGAAAATCATAACAAAATGATTACTTCAAACAAAGTTAATTAAGTCAATCCTAACATGTAATATTAACCTATAAAATTAGTTTAATTCATAAAAAGTCTCACATTATATTTATTTGGGTAATTATAATATCAATTATGTTAATTTTTCACTATTATGGTAATTACTACATCATCATTGTGTCATAAATAAATTAAATTTTTTATTGTATAAAAATTATAAATAAAATATCATTATGTAAGAAATATTTTTATATTTCTAATTAATATTTATAATAAAAAATCCAACATATATAACCCTATGTAAAAAATGTTTTTCTAAAAGATATATGCTTATGTCATTTTTGTATTTATTTTAACTTAATTAATATAAAGTGTCATTATCACTTACATGTGGCTCCATGGGGTCAACAAAGCAACCCAAAGATGCCCATGGTCGGACATGTATCAACCAATAAGGTTAGGACACGTTTTAGGGTAATTTTTTTATTATTATAATATTATTTGTTAACCCTTATTTACCGGATTTACCCTTTAACCATGGTAAATAAAATATTTACCGAAGTAATTATTCAAAATGTCTAAAAATAAAAGTTACCTATTTACACAATTTGAACATCATGATTCCAAATATGGAATCCATTTTTCGAAATTCAAAACACAGAAGTGGAAGAAATTAATTTAAAATTATTTCTTGTTGTTAAAACAAAAAGCGTGTTTTTAGGAGATAATAACTATCAAAAGATTGACACTGGTTTATGTCCGGTTTAATTGTAAAATTATATACAATGACCAAAATTGTATTAAATGGTAAAAATATATTATAAATATACATTAAAACCACTCAAATTCATAATTTATCAATATAAATTATTTCGATTAAAAAAGTAGTTTTTAATTAAAATTTAGTAATTTTCACTATTCATCAAAATATAAATGTTATCCGAAAAGTTCCAAAATTTCACCCTAGGCTAAATTCAATATTCCAAATCCAAAAATGAAGTCCATTTTGAGAGATAAAATTTATAAAATTTCAAAAAGTAGGTATTACTATTCATAATGGCTAGTTTGATTGGTTGTGGTGTGTTAGAACTCGATGTTGCATACAACACACGCTATCGCATTATTCAAAGAGAAGCGTACCATAGAATATTGGGGTGTTACATTCTCCCATCCTTAAAATAATTTCATCCTCAAAATTTCTCGAATTCTACCGCATGAAAAGACTCGGGTGGTTCTTCATTATAAGTTTCTCGGGTTCCCATGTTGCCTCTTCCATCTTATGGTTTCTTCACAAAACATTTACCAGACGCGTCGTCCGGTTTCTCAGAACATGTTCTCTCGTATCATGAATCCTGATGGGCTCTTCGCAATAAGATAGATCGGGATCGAGTTCTAATTCATCATAGGTGAGTACATGTGTTGGGTCAGGCATGTATTTCTTCAACAGAGATACGTGGAACACATCGTGAACTTTGGAGAGACTTGGCGGCATTGCCAATCGGTAAGCTACAGACCCAATTAGTTCTAGAATTTCGAAAGGTCTGATATACCTAGGACTCAATTTACCTTTCTTACCAAAACGTATGACTCCCTTCCATGGAGATACCTTCAGGAAAACATGATCACCGACTTGAAATTCCAAATCCTTCCTTCGCTTATCAGCATAGCTCTTCTGCCTACTTTGAGCTGCTTTGATATGGTTTTGGATTACCTTCACCTTTTCCATCGTTTCCTCCACCAGTTCTGGGCCTACAAGTTTTCTTTCACCAACTTCATCCCAACAGGTTGGTGTGAGACATCTCCTTCCGTATAACGCTTCATATGGTGCCATCTGAATACTCGAATGGAAGTTATTGTTATAGAAAATTCTACCAGAGGTAAATATTGATCCCACATACCCTGAAAGTCAAGTGAGAAGGATCTCAACATGTCTTCTAATGTTTGAATAGTTCATTCTGATTATCCATTTGTTTGAGGGTGGTAGGCAGTGCTCAAATGAAGTTCAGTATCCAAGGCATTCTGAAGACTTTTCCAGAATCTTGAAGTAAAACGGGGATCACAATCCGAAACAATCAATAGGGGTAATCCATAATGTCGCAAAACTTCATTAATATATAGTCTTCCTAGAAGTTCCAGTGGTAGATCTTCTCTTATAGAAAGAAAATGTGCTGACTTGGTAAGACGATCAACAATAACCCATATTGCATCATTCCTTCTAGGAGTCTTTGGTAGTCCCATGACAAATTCCATCGTGATATTGTCCCATTTCCACTCTGGTATGGGAAGAGGTTGCATGACTCCTCCAGTTTGTTGCCTTCCAGCTTTCACTTGTTGACAAACCATACATCTTGAAACAAAATCAGCAATCTCCCTCTTCATGTTGTCCCAAAAAAATGTTCCTTCAAATCTCTATACATTTTGGTTCTCCTTGGGTGTATAGAGAAATTGGAACTATGAGCATCATCCAGAAATTCCCTTTTTAGATCAGGTATATCGGGAACACAAATCCTCTTCCTGAATTTCAAAATTCCTTCTTTATACACAAAGTCTCTCAATCTCCCACCATTCACATCTTTAATATTCTTTTAAAATTCTTCATCAACGGTCTGAGAACACTTTATCCTTTCTAGTAAATATGGTTTGGAAACCATTTGAAAAATCATTGATGTTTCACCTTCTATGGTGATTCCCATATCCAACTTTACTAGATCCATAAAATTAGGATCCCTTTCAATTATCATCATGCTCAAAATTCCATGATCTTTTCTGCTCAAAGAATCTACCACCTTATTTGCCTTCCCCGGGTGGTAGTGTATCATACAATCATAATCCTTGTGTAATTAAAGACATCTACTTTTCCTTATGTTGAATTCTTTTTGTGAGAAAATATAATTCAAACTCTTGTGATAAGAATAAATCTCACATTTTTCACCATAGAGGTAGTGCCTTCATATCTTCAAAGCAAAGATCACAGCTGCTAACTCGAGATCATGAGTAGGATATTTTTTTGTTAATGAATTTTCAACTGTCGTGATGCATATGCAATAACCCTATCATTCTGCATAAGGACACAACCAAGTCCTTTCTTCGATGCATCACTATAAATAACGAACCCATTATTCCCCAATGGTAGAATCAATATAGGAGCATTGACTAATCTTCTCTTCAGTTCTTCAAAACATTCTTCACACTCTTTTGTCCAAACAAATTTAACCCCTTTATGTGTGAGCTTTGTTAATGGGTTAGCCAACCGGGAAAAATTCTTGACAAAACATCGATAATAACCTGCTAAACCAATAAAGCTACGTACCTCAGTTATACTCATAGGTGCTGGACATTCTAGGATTGCCTTGGTCTTAGAAGGATCAAAAGAGATTCCATCTTTAGAGACAATATGGCCAAGAAAAGATATCTACCGAAGCCATAATTCACACTTACTAAACTTCCCATATAATTCATGTCTTCTCAGATTCTTCTGGATAATGCGCAAGTGATTTTCATGATCTTCGTAGTTTTTGGAATATACCAAGATATCATTAATAAATACCACCAAAATTTCATTGAGATATTCCTTGAAAACTCTATTCATCAGATCCATGAATATAGAGGGTGCATTAGTCAATCCAAAAGGCATTACTATAAACTTGTAATGCCCATACCTGGTTCAAAATGCTGTCCTCAGAATGTCTTCCTTATTCACACATAACTGATGGTATCTGGATCGAAGTTCAATCTTTGAAAAGTATTTAGCTCCATGTAGTTTTTCAAATAAATCATCAATGCGAGGTAGGGGATACTTGTTCTTTATTGTTATAGCACTGATCTCCCTATAGTTGATACATAACCTCATAGATCCATATTTATTTTTAACAAAAAGAACAGGGGCATCCCATGGAGAAACACTAGGGAAAATAAATCCCTTATTACTCAATTATTCTAGTTGTTTCTTTAGTTCAACTAATTCTACAGTGGCCATTCTATAAGGGGTCTTCGATATAGGACTTTATCCAAGAATTAAATCAATGGAATACTCAACTTATCATTCTAGAGGATATCCGGGTAAATCTTCGGGAAAAACATCTACATATTATTTCACAATAGGTACATCCTCTATTTGAACATTCCTTTCCTCACCCACTGTAATTTCATCCTCTTCCTCCCCAATAATTGAATTTAGTTGAGCTACTGGGGGTGGATCTAGATAAGAATTAGGTGGTGACGATTCTGCTCTAAAGATAAGGTGTTCCTTATCATCATCATCAAAAATCGTAACCTCCTTCTTCTTACAATAAATCTTCACATCATGGTCTGAAAGCCAATCCATACCGAGGATTATATCAAACTCAATCATAGGTATGTTGATGAGATCATTAGATAAAGAACATTTGTGTGACCTATGGGGACTGATTCACAAAACTATGTTGCAATGATACTTCCCTTAGTAGTTTAAACTGACAACTCTCTTGTTAAATCAAATTGAAAATATCTAATTTTCTTAGAAAACTGGGAAGATATGAAACAATGCGATGATCCAGAATCAAATAATGCATTTGCTAAACTTGAGGAAACCATTAAATTACCTGCCACCACGTCTTTCAGAGCTTCTACCTCAGCAGTAGTGATAGCATAAGCTTGGCCTTGATCCCTTGGCCTTTTCTGAGGTAAGTTCCCCTAACACTTAGGACATTCATTTACATAATGTCCCATTTCCCTGAAATTTTAGCATTGGACATCGGTATCTTCCTTCATCCCCTTGCAATCACGAGCATGGTGGCCTTTTTCACCACACTTGTAACAGAATCCCGTTTTTTTTAAGAAAGTACCAGGTTGTTTATTACCACATTTACAGAAGGATGGATATTCAACTTTTCCCTTGTTCCCTTTATTTCTATTCCCAGATTGATCAGCAAATCTCTTCTTCTCTTTCTTTACTTTAAAGTCATATGACTTAGAGAATTTTTTCTCTGTCTTGATAGCACATGAGACAATGTCTTCATACGATGAGAAGGATTGTGAGACTAATTCTAGATAGAGAAATGGTTTTAACCCATCAATGAAACGATCAATCTTACTTCTTGGGTTATGTATATAATCTCTAGTATACCTTGCAAACCTTGTAAAGTTAGCCTCATACTTTGCGACATTCTCATCCTCCTTTTGTCTCAGACTCAAAAATTGCATTTCCATATCTGCTCGATGGTCACGAAGAAAGTGTTTTTCTAAAAATAGATATTTGAACTCCCTCCATTCCATATTTGATACTTCATCATCTTCCTTCGTGTTTTGAATCAATGACAACCACTGATCAGCATCTCCAATGAGGCGGTAAACTGCCATGATAACTTTTTCCCTTTCACTACTCCCCAAAGCCTGAAATATTTTCTCTAGGAAATTTATCCATTACTCAGCTACTAATGGATTTTTACTCCCATTGAATGTTGGTGGTTTCTTCATCATGAAGAGATCTAACATTGATCCTCCATGATACGGATCAGGGTGCTCCATACAGGTAAGGTAATTATTCATAACCTGAGTGAGTTGTCCCAGTATGGTGATTAGTTGATCAGCACCAGTTGCATCACCAGCTCCACTATAATTATCTTGAGTAGGAGGGAAATCCCTACATGGAGTGAATGCATTAATATGGTTTCCATTTCTTTCACTAGGCACCATTTCTAAACAATGGCATAAACTAGATCAGTTTATGAATCAAAATACATAACTCCATAATTATAAAACACTTAACATAAATTGATCTATTTATGGATATAATCCATAATAATAAAAATGTTTTCTTTGAGGAAGTATATACTCATAAACCCTTCATAATGATTTGTAAAGAAAATAAGAGTTATCCTAAGCATATCCCCCAGGAGTGTCGTATCCAAGAGTGCAGCAAGGCCTGTTGTCGTGCACCATTTACCGTTCGAGTCCAGCTCAAAGTGGTGTTTTTGGGTTTTACCCCTAGGTACATCTGTTCCAGATCCGCCTCTACCTGCTCATATCTAGACAGGGATGTATTGCTCGAGAAACTCAAAAAATATCTACAATACCAAAATTCTAGGATGTTCTTCTATACTAATCCTCAAAGTCCATCTTAGGTCTATGTGCTCTAATAAGATTTTATCTAAATCTATCTTCCAAGGTTTGTACTAAACTTCCTCTGATACCAACTGTAATGATCCAACCCCAGTTACCCAGATTCAGTTCATTATTACATAACATTTTCATGATCAAAAGAAAGATCAAGTCTATAAAGACCGATTAGTTTAGTAGCCTTGGAATAACGAGATAAATTAATAAAGTTTACATTACAACATAAAATGAAAACTACAACAATATAGTCTCCATAGTCCACACTCTTATCCTCTTATACTATCCCTGCAGGTCATTCATAAATTACTTCTTCACATCCTGGGAAAAATAAAACATAGAAAAGGGGTGAGCTCAAATGGCCAGTAAGGATAACAATATAGCGGAAACTTTCATAAATAAGAATAAACATTTAAGGAAATGTATAACTAAAACAAAAGGCTTTTAAACTTGAACTTCAACATAGTATGGAAAAAATAAAATGAAATAATTCCATTTACTTATTCACATTGATATTCTACTAATCTAATAATCACATGCAATATCAATAACCACTTTCATAATGATGGAATGCATAATGCCAAAATATCATAACCACATAGCCAAGGCCTCATGCCAAGACTACAAATAAGATTTTGTCAAGGCCTTGTTCCAAGACACTAGTTTGTCTCATGAGACCTACCAATGCATCGAGGACCTATAGCGGGCTCCACCCGTTACATATTAAGTCCAATTCATTCCTCATATAAACAAGTTTAAACATAACATAAACATTCGTATTAAAACTAGCATACGAAATGTCAATACTTTATTCATAAACCATGAATGGTATAAAAATTACACATACACAGTAAAACATATCACAAAACCATCAATACAATATGTAAGTATTGTATCATAAAAAAATCAACTCCAAATAAACTTAAAATCCATCAAAGGATGTTGACATAGATGAAATCAAAACTCTTTTTAAAGAAATATCTTTTTCTATTTGGAAATCATTTAAGAGTCATATATTTATAAAATAAAACATTTTCTTTGAAAATATTCTTATAATCTTGTATGGTAATCTTCAACAATTTTATAATGGTGGAAAATAGTTTCACCCGCTGTATAAGTTAAAAAAACATTCTTACCTTAATTCTGTCGAAAAGGTTAAAAAGAACATTGTTTGGAAAACGACGGAAAGATTCCTTTATAAAACTCTTATAAAAAGTCAAACAAGGGTATAAATTACTTTAACCCATATTCTTGTAAATAGTAAAAATGTTTTGAAATATATTTTGAAGAAACATGGATGAGGATGATAAAGAAATCCCAGTAGATTATTACGTATAAACAAACTCGGATAATGAAGAGATTTCGAAATAAACCCTTACCTTGTACTTTTCCTTGGTTGGGGGTAGGTTAAACTCCAGTATAATTTTGAAATAATTGTTATTAAATTATAAAATAATCATATACATTAATATGATATCATATATGATCTTTTAACATTGATTTGTTAATAATATTTTAGAATTATCGTCGTTTCGGGTGTTAACTTACTCGTTTTCTTTTATATGTTTTGTTACATAAGCCATGTTTTTCATGGATAGGTTGTATATTATTCATATCCAGAATGATATCAAGTCCTTATATACTATTATTAATCATAAAATGAGAATTATACTTGAATGGATACGATGGGGAATGAATCTCATCGCGTTCATGGAGACGGTAGTCCGTACGTACGCACGAGTGACAATATCATTCTTTTGATATTAAAATAATATTTAATTGGATGTTATATCATATATAATGAATAATTATCATGTTATATTTATTATTTACATGAATTAAACATCAGTATTATAACCATCTAAATAATAATGTTTTGAATAACAATTACACCACGACGTGGAGACGGTAAGCCGTACGTACGCACGTATGGTGACATGTCATTCAAATGATGGATAGAATACTGAAATATGGTTGTACCATGTTTATAATAACATAAAAGTATATATAATATATTGGATTTATTATTTTAGAATGGTAATAACAAATATAGAAGAAGTGGAAGAAGAAAGGAACTTAAAAAGGGGTGGTGAAATCATTACCTCTTCTTCGGGTTCTTCCTTTTGATTTGATCAAAAGTGCTCCTTAGGTTGGATTTATGACTAAAGGAAGGACTCTATGATGAAGTGAGGGAAGTTGAAAGAGTATTTGGGCAGAGTTTTTCCGATCCAAATGGCTTTGAAGGTGTGAATTAATGAGAAGGGGGAGTACCCTTTTATAAGATGGGTGAGGGGATCCTTTGGAAAAGCTAGAAATATTATTTTATAATAAATTCATATTCGGTTTCTAATGGCTCCAAAGTGTATTATTTATACCTTAAGGTGGGTATGGTTCTAAAACCACTCAACCAATAGAATTTAGATAGGTTTGGGTCAATATATTTACCTTATCTTTAAGTATTAACTCTTTGTTAATTAGTTTCACATTTACAATGTCTCTTTGTATTTTTATATTATATGTTTAATAAACTTACTATATACATCCAAGAGACCCCCAAGTGGTCCATTAATGATACAACTATCATGATATAAGCCTCTTTGATGAACATTATATTTTTAGGAATTGAATATCAATTAATAATACAATATATTGTTTAAAAACTTTTTTATGTCAATTTTGACACTATTCAATAATTGATTTTTTTGAAGATCATAAAAGAATGATTAATTCGAAAAAAGTTAATTAAGTCAATTATAACATGTCATATTAACCTATAAAATTAGTTAAATTCATAAAAAGTATCAGATTATATTTATTTGGGTAATTATAATATCAATTATTATAATTTTTCACTATTATGGTAATTACTGCATCATCATTGTGTCATAAATAAATTAACTTATTTATTGTCTAAAAATTGAAAATAAAATATCATTATGTATGAAATCTTTTTATATTTCTAATGAATATTTATAATCGAAAATCCAACATATATAGCCCTATGTAAAAAATGTTTTTCTAAATGGTATATGCTTATGTCATTTTTGTATTTATTTTAACTTAATTAATATAAAGTGTCATTATCACTTACAAGTGGCTCCATGGGGTCCAAAAATAGACCCAAAGATGCTCATGGTCAAACATGTATCAACCAATAAGGTTAGGATACGTTTTAGGGTAATGTTTTGTTATTATAATATTATTTTTTAACCCTTATTTACTGGATTTACCCTTTACCCATGGTAAATAAAATATTTACCGAAGTCCCCTAGTCATCCAGCACTGGAGGAAATTCCATCTGCAAAGTCCCCTAGTCATCCAGATATAGACTAGAAATCAGGTTTGTAACTCCTCCCAACCCATGATGCTTAGGTCCCTCTCTGCTTGTCTAGACATCCCATTCGGCCTTATGAAGAAAAGATCAACCCTCTAGTGGTGTGAAACTCACCCTACGGTGATAGAAATCAACAACGGCTTAGAAGGGAACTAACCAGTCTATTCCAAGAATGTAATCATAGCATTTCATCTCAAAGACATAAAGGTCCCATAAGAAGTGACGCCCATAAACTTCAAGAGGGAACTCCTTGCACTAACATACACTAGTCGTTCTTTTCCCCAACGGTGTGTCCAATGTCAAAACATCAATAGAAGAAAAGATATAGAGACAAAGGCCCTCCACAACAGCAACAGATATAAAGTTATGGGAAGACCCTATATCGAAAAGTGCAGAATCTAAAACAAAGACAACTAGAATCGTACCTCGAACTATAGAGGGTCTGGGATCCTCCTCCTAATGGGTCTACTCTGCTGAAAAATTTTCACCTACACCATAGCCCTATGACCCTACTTGACCACTCTGAGATGATCCACCATGTTGTCGCTGAAATCCTAGTGACTAGTTACCATGTTCGTGACCTCCACCTTGGCCTAAACGGCCAGAAGAACTCCAGTTCCCTGACTGATGAGAAATTGGTGGTGTTTCTCTTGAACAAGGAGTCATAGAAGAACCCATGTCACCAGCTGCTGGTGAGAAGAACTGGAAGAAGCGCTGAATATGACCCATCTTTCCACAAGATCGATACTCCATAGGGTCTCTCAGACAATGTGGCCTTGTATTCCCACTCTTCCCACACTAGTAGCACACCACCTGGATACCGTAAGAAGTCTCTCTCCTCCTTGGATCCCCGCACATAGACTCCTTGCGGTGCTTCCTGCTATCAGTCGGAGGGAAACCAACTCCGGATGTCTAACCGCTCTGGCTTACAACTCCATAATCCTTCATATAGCGCTCCATTATCAGCACCTAGTTGACTATAGAGGTGATGTAAGTCAACCTGAATATTTTCACATGAGATCGGATGTTGTGCCTCATACCATCCTCAAACTTTCTATCCAGGAATATCTCATCACCTCCTAGAATAGGCGTGAAGCACTGCAGCTCTGTGAAATGATAAGAGTACTCCATAACTGAAATATTACCCTGCTCCAAACTCATGAACTCTCAGGATCGATCGGCCCTCAATGTATCTGGATAAAAGTAATCGTAGAAAGAATGTTGGAACTCATCCCAAGCCATAACCTACTGGCGTCCCGCCTATGAGATCACATCCCACCATCTCTTTGAGGAATCCTGAAGCATGTACGTAGTGAGATTGACCCTCATCTCTGGAGGTGTCTATAGATTCTTGAAGATAAAATCATGGCTTCTAACCATGACTTTGTAGCCTGAGGTCCTCCTTCCCCTAAGAAAGTGGGAGGATGTTGCTGCTGGAAAACCCTTGTCATGTTTTCCATAGATGGGGTAGGATGTGGTACTCCTCATAAGGTCTGCATGAACCTCATAAATCCCTATCAGAACTGTGCATCAGCACCTGTGTCCGGAATGACGGTTGGTTCCAAGACTGGCACAAATGGAGGATTTACTGGTAGTCCTTGATCATCATGTTTGGTGTCTGATCATTGCCCAGTAACTGGCATAAAACCAAAGGATGTCTCGGTGGCATGACTCTGTGAGGTCAATCACACACCATAGATTAGGATTATCCATGACTGAAAACAAGAAGTGTTAGAAGGGAACAAGAGAAATAAATCATTCAAATTTTTCAAAACATGGATACACGGTGTGTATAATGCCTACACAGCATGTTCCCTTAAGCCTTCATATGGGAATGTACTTATGCCAACCCAGGTCATGTAACACCCCATACACGGCGTGTTTTCCTAAAACATGGTGTGTACTTAAATCATTGTCCCCTGCCCAAGTTCCCTTACATGGATATGCCACACGATTCTTCACTAACAAGACTACACAGTGTGTTTGTGACAGACACGGTGTGTATTAGACGAACTTCACCCGCCCATGTTGTTATTGACATGGCCGGTTACACAGCTGACCCTACACGACATGTTTATGCCATAAACGGTGTGCACTAGGAAGAATTTCCACCAACCTGTGTTGTTCTCTACGCGGCCGGATACAATTTTAACACTACACAATGTGTTCAAGCTTGACACGACATGTATAACTTAAATTTTATCCATCCGTGTCATTAGCCACATGGGAGGAAAGATGGTCTAAACACACGACATGTATGTCTGGTACACTGCGTGTCCCATCAAGATTTTCCCAACCCCGTGTCTCTTCCCACACAGCCAGCGTAATGGTTAGAGACTACACGGCATGTACATACAGTACATGGTGTGTACTTAAGAAAAACAATTCCTTCCTGAATAGAAGAACACATGGCATGTATTCATCACTACATGGCATGTATTCTGGGTTTTTTCAGACAGTAAACCTCATAAACTACTCCGGAACCCAGAAAAAAATTGTAACGAACATCAAAGTGACAAATTCTAATTTTTGAGGGGCTATACTACCCGGAAATCAAAGCTTGGAACCTTATACATGTCATATACAAGAATAATAGATTAATGATCCACCAAATTCTGATCCTTGAGGGACCATAACACCTCAATAACCAAAGTTTGGTGTTTATTCAAACAAAACATTACACAATTTAATGCCCTATTAAATAGCAGGTATTTTATCAAGGCATCTATCACAATAGCATGCATATCTAGCACAACATCTAACACAACAACATGCAATCGGTAATTCACCCTAAATGGCATGGCAATAATGCATGACATGTGATCTCTATAAAGTGCCTATATGATTCATGAGATGGAATACCCTCATCTCATTAGGTTACAACAGAAATAGAACCATAATAACATCAACTATAATAACACAAAACATGTAAGATCCTGGTTTTTGAAAGGGTATGTTTTTGTTGTGATTTGGGTTGAACCCTTTTATTTTGGGACTTAAAAAGTTTCTTGAAAGTTTGAGAGGCCTTGGGGGTGTTCTGGGGGCTCGGGTCACAGAAGAAGGGAAGTCTGGGCAAATCAGACCCAGGCGCGCGGCTTGCGCACGGTCAGCCAAACCGTGCGGCCTGCCCAGGAAAAACTGTGTGATCCTCCCTCCTCTGGACAGAAGCGAGTGCACGGTTTGCACATGGTTTTCCAAAAAATGTGGCTAAACCGTGTGACTCCTCCTTCCTTGGGCATTGGCGTGCACACAGTTTGCGCATGGTTTTCCAAACTGTGCAGCTACATAAAGTTGGAAAATTTACAAAATTGCCACTCCGGGCTTTTTAAACCCCACTCGGGATTTTCCTCTCTTCCTCCTCTCTTCAACTTAGGCATGAACCAAAGCTTCCAAGGACTCCAAGAGATCAATCTCATTTGATTCTTAGGAATTTTTGGTGTTGTTTGTTGCGGATTGATGCTATGGGTAAGGCTAATCTATTCCTTGGTTCTTTTCTTGGTTTAGGGTTTGTGTCTTCTCTCCCTCTTATTCTGAAACCCTAAAACCCTATATTTTGGGTGAGTTCTAGGTTGAAGCTCCAAGGGTTGGTTAAATAGAGGTCTAAGGACTCTATTTAGGGTGTATTCAACCGTGGATTTGAGGTAGGTGGCCTACAAGTTATATCCCATAGTTATTTAGGGTTTTTGTGCATGTTAAATTGTCTTCTTGCTTTTCCTTGGTTATTTTTGGATAGCCTTGGAATGTTTGAGAAGAAAGGTGGTTAAAATGGCATAATGGGAACCCTCACGATCCCCGTGGGATTTGTTGGGAATGACTTGACCTAATTTAGAGTCATCCATGGGATGTGCCGGCTTTCCCGGATTCAGGGATTGATATTAAACAAGTGACCTTGTTTTAATAAAAGGTAGAGACCTTGATGAATGTGTTGGAATTATTGGTTGAACTTGGAATAGAAGTTAGGTGATGCACCTAGACTTGGTGACAACCCAAGGGGTTGTTGGGATGGATTGAATGATTGGTTCATGGGAGTGATGAATGGATTAAATGGGTTAATGTGTAAATTGATTAAAGACCATAATGGGATAGATTATGGGTCTCGGATGTAATTCCTAGTGAGATAGTAATAGAATTGGGTGAATGGTTAAATGATGTGAAATGGTAATTTGTTAATGGGTTAAGGCATGATGTGGTTTCCCATGTGGGTTGTTGTGAATAGTGTTTGCTGAAGGGCAATGGTTTGGGTGGTTAATGGTTACTTATATATAAGCATGTGCACATGGCTTGGTAGTGTGGGGTATGACTTGAGGATCTATGACCATGGGTTGAGTGATGACTGAGGCTCCGAACTCCACCCTAAATGCATGTGTTAGGAATGGGGAATGATGATATATTCTCCTAACGGTTTCATCCACCCGGACTGAGGCTTCGAGGAGATGATATGGTTGTTATGAGGGAGTTAGTCCTAGTGAGATAGGATAACGATGTGTTTACCCTATTTCAAGTGATTGTTGGCCTTAGACCCATGTAACATGATGAATGTGATTAACCCATGGAAATGTGATGAAATGGTAGGTGATGGAAAATGGTAATGAATGAATGGTAATGGAATGGAAATGGCTTGGGTCTTGAATCGGTTAATGGAACTTTAAATAATTACTTGGAATTTATCATTCATTTTCCTTTTTCATGCACTACCTATTTATACTGGATATTTTGTAGACACCGTTGGTGGTGGCCTACTGAGTTGTACTCACACCCTGCTCAGGCTTCCTTTGGGTACCTGAGCAGACTTCATGTTTGCAGGTCAGGGCAAGGGCAAGGGTCCTTGCTAGATAGCTGAGTGGACATGGGTAGCACTTGGTGGAGGATCTGGACGGGGAGTCAGGACCATCTTGGGGATTTTGGTTGTTGTCTTTATTTTTGGTCTTTTGTCCATTTTTTCGCTTGTAGTATGATATGGCATATTTATTATTGGATTGGTTGTTATACATGTTCATTGTTTATTGGTTATTGTTTTCGTTATTTGGTTATTCTGTTGTGGTTTACTCTAATAAAAAGGGGGTATAGTCTCCCCACTTGACCCCATAGACCCCCGCTACTAGTCGGCAGCATTTGGCATATGGGGAGGCATTCTCAAGGTCATGTAACCACCTGGCTCGGAGCACCGGTTTAGTGGATTCCAGGTCGGTGATTTTACAAAGTGGTATCAGAGGATGTCTTTCTTCTTTTTCTCTAAGGTCTTGCTATTTGGGATTGGTAGCTAAGGGTTAAGATGTGTCGGGCCTTGGTAATGAGCTTGTGCTTGGTAGTAGCTAACCCATGTACGAGGGAAACCCCAAGTCACCCTGGGTGGGAATTATTTTTATTGGTTGTGTGTTGTTACAGTTGATGATATTTCACCATTGGGTGATGCACATGTGGTTTGATGTGACTGTTTTATGATATTTGGCTCATGGCCTTAACGGCACGAGGATTTTCATTCATGCATCATTATAGGCACCTAGGGAGATAGGTGACATGCATTGTGTTAGGCACCCGTGCGGGGTGGGTATGTGAGGCAGGAAAGTATGGGGCATCATGCATTTCATGAAACCAAGAAATAATGAGAAGAATGAAATGAAACAAGTAGGTAAATGATGCTTAAATGAATATGGAAGTTTGAAACGGATTGGAAAATTTTGTTGGGTTGGTATATGAAAATGGGTTGTTGTGGCTAGTAAAGAGCTTGTGATGGAGTCATAAAGGTTTTATGGTGTTTGTGCTAAATCCCGTGCTTGGAATTGTAGAGAAATGCCACCACGACATCGAGTACCAATTGGGAAATAGGAGTATGTTGCTGAGAATAATCCTCCAGTAGAGGGGCAACAAAATGCGGTAATAAATGAAGATAGAGAAGAATAGTTCTGAGAGAACATGGCTTTCCTTATGCAGATGATGGATCGGGACCCAGGGCGGGTTGCACCGTGTATTTTTGAGCTGACCAGGGAATTCCAGCTGCAGTACCCCCCCCCCCCCGACCTTCACCAGAGAGGGTGGGCCAGAGGCAGAGGAGTTCTGGTTAGATTTTTCCCAGACGATACTGGATCATCTAGAGAACCCTGTCGAGAAGCGGGTAAAGCTGGCCACTTATATGTTGTGAGGCCATGCTAGGCGTTGGTGGGACATTCAGGCCCAAACCGAATAGGCTGAGGGAATGTCGTGGAAATCCTTTCAGGAAAAGTTTCTGGGGCATTTCTACCCAGAGACTTTGAGGCAGGACCGGGCTGCAGAGTTTATGAGCCTGACTCGGGGATCGCTATCGGTGATGGACTATGCTAGTCACTTCATTGATTTGAGATGCTTTGTCCTAGTGTTAGCAGGGGATGAGGTAGCAGTAGAATGGTGTTTCCAGGATGGGATGATACATGAGATCAGGTCTCAAGTAAACATCTTCCGCTTGAAGAGGTTCACAGAGGTAGTAGATCAGTCATTGATCTCGGAAGGAAACCTGAAGGGAGCATCGGGTAGTGGGCTTGTAGTTCCAGTGGGGAAGAAGAGTAGTGTAGCTACAGAGGGTCAGAAGCAACGCCATGAGGGCTTACAGCATGGTGGAAGTGTGCAAAGCGGCTGGAAGAGAGAGTCTGCCTCTCACAGTGGGGATTAGGTGTTCTGCTATCAGTGCGGTAGGCCGGGACATATGCATGGTCAGTGCCCTCGACCTCCAGTCGAGTGCCATTCATGTGGAAGGATGGGGTATGTGTAGAGGTTCTGTAGGAATCCTCGGCAGGCAGGTGAGCATGATGGTGAAAGGAAAGTACCAGAAACGGGAAAGGGATCAGTTGCCCCGTATCAGGCAGGCAGTTGGAGCTCCATGGGTCATACTGGCAGGGGCGGTGTACGTGGAACTCCCGGGAAAGATCGCTCACGCCAACAGGGCAGTGCAGCGCAGGGTGTTCAGGTTGGAACCCAGGGTAGAGGGGAAAGTCAGATTCAGGCAGTTCAGTTTGCACCGGGTGATGGCGAAGCTGGACCGTCAACTGTTCGAGGTACGATCCTTGTAGCTTCTACGTTTTCTAGTGCGTTGTTTGACACAGGTTCCACACACTCTTTTATCTCTACTAAACTTGAGGTGGTGCTAGGTTTACCTGTGGAAGGGGTGTGTAGGGTGGTGTCAATTAACACTCTTTTGGGGGTGCGGGTTGAGGATATCAAGCAGTGCAAGGGATGTGCCTTGGAATTTGGTGGGTATCGTTTTCTGTGGGACTTGTTTATTCTCGAGATTTCAGGGTTTGAAATAATTCTGGTAATGGATTGGTTGGTGTTGTATCGGGCGCACATAGACTATTACCATCACAGAGTATCGTTCAGGTCTCTTGAGGGTGACACTTATGTCCACCGTGGTGAATGGGATGCTCGAGCGGGGAGTGCAGGGTCGTTTGGTCAGCGGTTGAATAGACTCACAGCTCACGTGGCATGTATCATGCTTGATGACGGGGATGGAGGGGAGCAACTTAATTTTCCTCCCGTGGTGGATCGATTTCAGGATGTGTTTCCTGAGGATTTCTTGGGGTTACCACCCGAGAGGGATGTTGAGTTCATGATCGAGTTGTTGCTGGGAGCGGAGCCAGTTTCTATTCCACCATACCGAACGACACCGGAAAAACTCCAGGAACCGAAGGTTCATCTTGAGTAGTTAGAGCGTAAGGTGTTTATCCATCCTAGTATGTCTCCTTGGGGATCTCCCATGCTTTTTTCAAAGAAGGCCGATGGGTCGTTTAGGCTGTTCATAGACTATCGGAAGTTGAATCAGAAGACAGTGAAGAATCGATACCCTCTTCCTAGAATTTATGACCTGTTTGATCAGTTTAGGGGTGCATAGGTGTTTTCTAAGATTGATCTGAGGTCAGGTTATCACCAGTTGAGAGTAAGGTCTTCTGACATACTGCGGACAGCTTTCCGGAGTCGGTACGGGTTGTTTGAGTTTGTGGTAATGCCTTTCAGCTTGACCAATGCACTAGAAATGTTTATGGATTTGATGAACTAGATCTTTCATACCTATATGGATTAGTTTGTGGTTGTTTTTGTTGACTGCATCTTAGTGTACTCGAAAACACATGATGATCATGCCCAACATCTTCATATCGTCTTGGGTACACTAAGAGAGCATCGGCTATATGCCAAGCTATCCAAGTGTCAATTCTGGATAGGTGAGGTACATTTTCTGGGTCACATCATCTCAGAGGCAGGTGTGTTAGTGGATCCATATAAAGTACAGGCAGTTGAATCTTGGGAGCATCCCAAGAGTGTTTCTGATGTTCGGAGTTTTCTGGGTTTGGCCGGGTATTACCGAAGGTTCATACAGGTTTTCTCTTTCTTGGCAGCACCACTTTTGGGCTTGACCAAGAAGGGAATCAGGTTCGAGTGGTCTGAGGCTTGTGAGAATTCCTTTCAAGGGATGAAGAAGCAGTTGACGACCGCACCTATCTTGATCTTACCTGAGCCGGGTAAGAAGTACATCGTGTTTTGTGATGTGTCCGCAGTCGGACTTGGGGCTGTGTCAATGGAGGATGAGTGGGTTGTGGCTTATGGGTCGAGGCAGTTGACACCCCATGAGTGGAACTATCCCACTCATGATCTTGAGTTGGTTGTAGTAGTGTACACCCTAAAGTGTTGGAGGCAATATCTATTGGGGGAATGGTTTACCATTTTTACAGACCATAAGAGTTTAAAGTACATCTTCTCACAGCGGGATATGAATCTTTGGCAGAGAAGATGGGTTGAATATCCCTATTCTATCGACTTTGAGTTGGTGTACACACCGGGAAAGGGAAATAGTGTTGCTGATGCTCTGAGCAGGAAGGTTCAGAATCAGGCGGTTCAGGAGTCCAGCACAGAGTGGAAGGTGATGTCTTTATTTGCATAAATGCACCTGGAGGTGTAGGGGGAGAGTGGTCAGGTCACTCTTGCTTCATTAGCGATGGGTTCGATGCTTTTGAGTCATGTTAAGGAAGGTCATCTTGATGATCCTAAGGGTTTGATCATGAAGGAAAAGATTAAAGGTGGGGAGATACCTTCTGGTTGGGCCGTCGGTGTGGAAGATGTTGTTTGTGTTCATGATCATGTGGTTGTGCCATGGTGTGTACGGGGAGAGTTGATGCGTGAGTTCCATGCATAAAAGTGGGAAGTGAATCCTGGTTTGACCAAGATGTATCGTGATCTCTGAAGGCAGTTTTGGTGGCCTGGAATTAAGAAGGAAGTTGTGGGCTTTGGGGCACGCTGCCTTACCAGTCAGCAGGTGAAGGCCGAGCATCAATGCCTAGGTGGTTTGTTGCATCCATTTCCCATTCCATAATGGAAGTGGGATGATGTAACAATGGATTTTGTTGTGGGTCTTCTGAGGATTCCACATAATAATAATGCAATATGGGTGGTTGTGGATCGGTTAACGAAAGTGGCTCATTTCTTACCGATTCAGGAGACCCATACAGTTGGCCAGTTGGGTGAGCTGTATGTTTGGGAGATAGTGTGGTTGCATGGAATTCCGCGAACCATATTTTCAGACTGAGATTCGCATTTCCCATCACATTTTTGGCAAGGTTTGCAGAAAGCGCTAGGCATGCAGGTGTTTTTCAGTACGGATTTCCACCTGCAGACGGAAGGGCAGTCGGAGCGTACGATCCAAGTGTTGGAAGAGATGTCAAGAGCCTGCATCTTGGACTTTGGTGGTTCATAGGAGAGGCACCTATCGTTAGTTGAGTTTTCCTATAACAATTGTTTTCATTATATGATTTAGATGGAACCGTTTAAGGCACTTTACGGGAGGCCGTGTAGATCTTCGTTGTGTTGGCTAGAGGCCAGTGAATCTGAGTTGTTGGGGACAAGTCTCATGAAGGAGACTTCAGAGAGAGTTAAGTTGATCAGGAAGAGGATGGTTACGGCTCAGAGTAGGCATAAGTCATATGCATATCGGAGGCGTAGACCTCCTGAGTTTGGGGTGGGTGATAAAGTGTTCCTTCGGGTGTTTCCAAGGTTGGGTCACTGACAGATTCGGAAGCAGGGTAAGTTGGCACCCAGGTATGTGGGACCTTTTGAGATTGTGGAGAGGATCAGACCAGTGGGTTACCAATTGGCTCTTCCACAGTGGTATGGTGGGATGAATGATGTGTTTCATGTGTCACAGATTCGACGGTATCACCTTGACCCATCTCACGTGGTTGATGTTGAGGATGTGGAGCTTGAGGCTGATGCGTCCTTTGAGGAGTATATGGTTCGTGTGGTGGATCATAGTGAGAAGGTCTTGCGAGGCAAGGTTGTGCCATTAGTGTGAGTACTATAGAATCATGGGAAAGTTCAAGAAGAAACTTTGGAGTTCGAATCAGATATGTGAGCTCAGTGGCCCGAACTCTTCTCCTCGGTGGATCAGTGAAGCTTGGGAGCTCAGCTTGAGGACGAGCCATTATAAGGTGGGGAGGTTGTAAGATCCCGGTTTTTGGAAGGGTATTTTTTTGTTGTGCCTTGGGGTGACACTTTTTATTCTTGGACTTAAAAGGTTTCTTGAAAGTGTGAGAGGCCTTGGGGGTGTTCTAGGGGCTCAGGGCACGGAAGAAAGGATGTCTGGGCAAAGAAGACCAAGGCGCACGACTTGCACATGGTCAGCCAAACCATGCGGCCTACCCAACAAAAACTGCGCGACCCTCCCTCCTCTGGACAGAAGCGAGCACACGATTTGTGCACGGTTTTCCAAACCTTGCGGCTAAACCATGTGACTCCTCCTTCCTCGGGTAGTGGCATGAGAACAGTTTGCGCACGGTTTTCCAAACCGTGTAGACAAACCGTGCTGCCACTTAAAGATGGAAAATTTACAAAATTGCCACTCTGGGATTTTTAAACCCCACTCAGGATTTTCCTCTCTTACTCCTCTCTTCACCTTAGGCACGAACCAAAGCTAACAAGGACTCCAAGAAATAAATCTCCTTCGATTCTTAGGCATTTTTTCTGTTGTTGGTTGCAGATTGAAGCTTTGGTTAAAGCTAATCTCCTCCTTGGTTCTTTTCTTGGTTTAGGGTTTGTGTCTTCTCTACCTCTTGTTCCTAAACCCTAAAACCCTATCTTTTGGGTGAGTTCTAGGTTGAAGATCCAAGGGTTGGTCGAATCGAGGTCTAAGGACTCAATTGAGGGTGCCTTCAACCAATGATTTGAGGTAGGTGGTCTACAAGTTATATCCCATGGTTATTTAGGGTTTTTGTGCATGTTAAATTGTGTTCTTGCTTTTCCTTGGTTATGTTTGGATATACTTGGCATGTTTGAGAATAAAGGTGGTTAAAATGGAATAATGGGAACCCTCACGATCCTCTTGGGGTGTGTTGGGAATGACTTGACCTAATTTAGGGCCATCCATGGGATGTGCCGGCTTTCCCAGATTCAGGGATTGATATTAAACAAGTGACCATGTTGTAATAAAAGGTAGAGACCTTGATGACTGTGTTGGCATGATTGGTTGAACTTGAAATAGAAGTTAGGTGATGTACCTATACTTGGTGACAACCCAAGGGGTGGTTGGGATGGATTGAATGATTGGTTCATGGGAGTGATGAATGGATTAAATGGGTTAATGTGTAAATTGATTAAAGACCATAATGGGATAGATTATGTGTCTAGGATGGAATGCCTAGTGAGATAGGAATAACACATGGGAATTGGGTGAATGGTTAAATGACGTGAAATGGTAATGTGTTAATGGGTTAAGTCTTGATGTGGTTTCCCATGTGGGTTGTTCTGAATAGTGTTTTCCGAAGGGCAATGGTTTGGATGGTTGATGGTTACTTATATATAAGCATGTGCACATGGCTTGGTAGTGTGGGGTATGACTTGAGGATCTATTCCCACGGGGCGAGTGAAGAATGAGGCTCTGAACTCCACCCCAAATGAAAAGGTTAGGAATGGGGACGGATGATCTATTCTCCTAACGGTTTCATCCACCCGGACTGAGGCTTCGAGGTGAGGATATGGTTGCTATGAGGAAGTTAGTCCTAGTGAGATAGGATAATGATGTGTTTACCCGCTTGCATTTGATTGTTGGCCTTAGACCCATGTAACATGATGAATGTGATTAACCCATGGAAATGTGATGAAATGGTAGGTGATGGTAAATGGTAATGAATGAATGGTAATGGCTTGGGTGTTGAATTGGTTAATAGCACTTTAAATAATTACTTGGCATTTATCATTAATTTTTATTTTTAATGCACTACCAGTTTATACTAGATATTTTGTAGACACCGCTGGTGGTGTCCTACTGAGTTGTACTCACACCCTGCTCGGGCCGTCGTTGGGATCCCGAGCAGACTTCATGTTTTTAGGTCAGGACAAGGGAAAGGGTCCTTTCTAGATAGCTGAGTGGACATGGGTAGCACTTGGTGGAGGATCCGTACTGGGAGTTGGGGCCATCTTGGGGATTTTTGATGTTGTCTTTATTTTTGGGATTTTTTCCATTTTTTCACTTGTAGTATGACATGGAATATTTATTATTTGATTGTTTGTTATACATGTTCCTTGTTTATTGGTTATTGTTTCACTATTTGGTTATTCTGTTGTGTCTTACTCTGATAAAAAGGGGGTATAGTCTCCCCACTTGATCTCATAGAACCGTGCTGCTAGTTGGCAGCCTTTGGCGTACAGGGAGGCGCGCTTAAGGTCATGTAACCACCTAGCTCAGAACACCGGTTTAGTGGCTTCTGGGTCGGGGACATTACAAAACATGTGAATCGCCTAATGCTGAAATCAAATCAACTGTAAAATTGAAAAACCAGAAAAATTGAAATAAACGAGGTAGATTGGATTTCCCTGTACATGGGTTAGATACACTCGGGCACAACTTATTACCAAGTACCTATTCTTTCCTATCCCGGACTATAGTCTCCAAACAGTAAGTCAAGAAGAAAATAAACCCTCAAATACCACTTTGTAACGTCCCGGTTCCGGGAGCCACCCAGGGGTGCCCCGTACCCGGTTGGTCACATGGCCTCAAGCGCATTTCCCCAAATGTCAGAGGCTACCAACTAGCAGTGAGGGCCTTGGGTGTGATGGTGGGGGGAAACTATTCCCTCATTGGCAGAGTAACAAAGTGGAAGTAAAATAGATATACAATAATGGAAGCAGTGATAACACCATACAATAGTAAACAGCGAAAGACAAAAATAATAAACTGGAGCACATATATAAATTGATGCATGATACATATGTCTTTAAAAGCATCCAAACATGTCACAATGCAGAATATAGTACTAAAAAAGTACAAAATAAAATCATGTAAACAACTTCTCAGCATCATAAGCCTCAGCTTGGTCTCATGCTCTCCATCTACAAAGTAGTCAAGTACCTGAAGTAGAAGGGAACTTTTCCTTATCTATACCTGCAACAATATAATCTATTTGGGCCCAAAATCATGACCAAAACAAGGTGTGAGATGAATCCCCATTGGAAACCACCCAAATATCTGTTCCTAATAGTTAGTGAATATATATGGAAGGTAATAAGTAAAAAGATGCAGTAAATAAGGAAGAACTCAAAAGTAAACAATTCCACAGTTTCACTGCATTCAATTTCATATACCAAGTAAGAATATAATCAAAAGAAGGTAACCCTTTGGGAGTACTCACAAACTAACCCCTCTGGTTCAACCAAAACAACACAAACAATCCTCTAGGAAGTACACATAGTCTAACCGCTCTGGTTCAGCTTTAGCAGAGACTCTCTGAGGAAGCACTCGCCGTCAATTCCCCCTATATTCTCATATCAGTAACTAATAGGCACTCTGGAAAAGCACTCAACATCTAATTCCTCCTGTGTCCAACATCAAGGAACTACAGAAACTCTGAGGAATCACTTACTTCCATTCCCCCTATGGTCTCGCAATGTAATAGTAAAACAGACACTCTAGAGAAGCCTTCAACATCCATTATCCCTATGGTCTACTACTCCAGGATCTCATGGCCATGTGTAAGTAAATCATACACAACGATATAGGTAATCTAAATTAAACCTCAATAACTAGTTGTCTAAACAATCTACAATATATCATAGCATGTCAGATAATAATCACTCCATCCTACAGTACTATGCATGGAAAGCAAAGCAACAGCCAAACAGGCAAACTAGACGAAACGGTCAAAATAAGAAAACATGGGAAAAACATTATATATTAGAAAATATAACCTTATTCTAAAAAATTAACTTCTATCCAAAAAAGCAAAGAATAGTAAGAAAATAAAAGGGCTAAAACATTAAACATGCAATACCCCAAACAAGGGTATTGGGAACTTTTGAACATAGAATTCAAATACTATCTATGAAAAGGCACAAACCACCAACCTCAGTGTTGTACAATCGTTATACATGAACCTCAATCCTTTAATCTCCCAAGAACATCGTAGATCTAAAAAAATTCTTAAAATGCTCAACTGAAGATAACTCAAGAAAGAGGAGTAATCAGGAAATGAAGCTCTAAGAGAAGGAATAGCTTACCGAGGCAATCCCAACACAATCGACAATGGTTGAATCGGAGAACAGATTCTTGATTGGGGGTTAGGGTAAATATAGATGTTTTACGGACACTCTCGGTCGAAGAAGGCAAAGAAGAATACACCTTTTCCAATTAGACGCGACCCCGGTACGTTTAATGAAAAAAAGTACAATGTGTGTACTTCATGAATACACAGTGTGTACTTGCCTTAACCGGACCTACATTAGGCGCTCTCCAGGTCACCACACACATCTATGTACTTGGCCGTTACACGACCTGTACAGGGTTACCCACGGAAACCGAGTACACGGCGCGTACATATAAGCACACGGTGTGTACTAATGAAATTTCCAAAAACTCATATTTTCTCAAAAACAACCAGAAAAGAAAAACATACCTAAAAAGAAGATCCAGGTTCTTACAGTTTTATTTTTAAATGTGAATGTGTTTATGTTATTAAACCTCAAATGGGTGATGGAAAATTAAAAAAAATGTTGGGTGAATATTAAAAATTCAAATTATTAGAGTATGTTAAAAATGTATGAAATTTCAAGAATTATCTAAGATTAGTTAATTTAGTTTCAAATAATATTTACTATGGTTTTGAAGAGTAATTGAAGAATAATGAATGAGATAAAGACAAGATTTTTTAAAATAGACCATATGGAATAGATCCTATGTCTTTTATTTACATGATAATAAATAGATTATGAAAATCACTAAAATAATGAGATGTGATTTTATAATTGATCAACCTAAACCTAGAATTTTAAAATATGATAAATTCCAAGCCATACTTTTACATGGAAAGAGCCTAACCCTATATTTTTTCTAATAGAGTAACCCCAAACCAATAGTATTTTATGTGTGTAAATAGAATCCATTATTTTATATAAGGAGAATACCTACAAAGATAGTTTTGTAATAGAATCAATCACAACCTATGTCACTCCCATTTGGTGAAATGGGAAGAACCGTTCAATAACTTTTAAGGGTGGTATATCTCATATGTCCTATAGTGAATCTTAAAAGAAATATCTAGACATGAAATAAAATAATGACACCAGTAAATAGGTTTGAATTTAATTGTTGAGATATGAATGTTTTCATCCCATTATGGAATTTGAATGATCATGTTTGGGCATTATAGTATTTATTTAACAAAACTATGTAAACATTAAAGCTCTAAATGGTCAATTAATGAAGTCCAGTAAAACAATTTATGTCATATAATGAATTATGTGCATTTTATCCCTACAAACATAGAAATGATATAGTTTGAACAATGAGAATAATTCACACTTCCACTAAATTATTTTCCTCACATAAATATCAAAATCATCATTGATTATATCCACTTATAGCAGAGATCATGAATGAGAAACAATACAGTCTTCACAATCCATCATTAATTGTATCGATAATTTTAGCATTAATCTAAAATAAACCATAATATTAATATTTTAAATAAAAATAAAAAACATAATAAATAATATTTTAAAACTATAATAGTAAATTACTTGGATTAATCTTTTGTAATCAGGTTTATATGAAGACCATTTATCTCCTAACGAATTCAAATTTTAATATTTGAATGTTATAAGACCAATTTAAAGTAATATCCTATTTAAATCAATATATATCATGGAATAGATGAAGTGTTATACTTCCAACCATGGTTTATAATTTTATAGCTGAACATCTTGAATTTATGTTTGATAATCATGGGCATCACTATAGGGTAGTGAATACAATTTGACTATTTTTCTAAGTGAATTAAAAAACCTTATTTTCATTTTAAAACACTTAATTCCTTCTTTTATGGCTATTTTACTCAAGATGTTTTATGTATATTTCACTCTAAACAAAACACATAACACCAATTCATTAATTACATTGAATTTATCATTATAGAATTATTTAATTCATGCTATTCATTCCAAAATTATTCTCCAATATCAAAAAATCCATACATTTTGGGCCTCTCGAGAGCTGAAGTAATGTGTGTTCTGGAATTCAAACAATAAACTAGAAGATATCAATAATGGATTATATTACTATATTTATTATAAACCATAAAATTTTATTTTCTATCATACATTATTAATAAGTTGTATATATTTTACTTCTTAAGAGATAGTTAACAACTTCACGATATCAGTATCTCTTGTAATTTTAAATTTATGGTAATTAGTGGAATCTATAATTTTAAAAAATTATTATAACAAAGTAGAAGAACATAGTTAATATAAAAAATAAATAGATTTTTTGAATTTTTTAGTTTTTGATATTGATACTCTGGATATTGAATGTTCCAAATGATGGATGTTTTTAATTAGACAGTTATATTGATCACATTCTATTATTATTTAATAAAAATACATTTCAAAATGAGATACTTATTAATTAGTGAAAAAATAAAAGCAACGTGAAGGGTATAAGACTTATTTGGTTTGAATTATATAAATCTATTTATTGAGATAAATATAATATATTACATTAAAAACATTAAAAAATACCCTCAAAGAGGATTTTTAGGTTTTCATGATATAATTATTTACATATGAAAATCATTTATATCTATGTTAGTCACTAAAATTTTAGTCATTGAGAATTACTCATATATACATAGAGTGGATTAATATATGGTTCAAAACATTATGATAAGTGATTTAATCCTTATCTTGGCTAAATTAGTTTTTACATTCAATAAAGGGGAGAAAATCGAGATTCAATTCATTGTTTGAACCTGATTTGACTGCTATGTTCCATTATTTATGAATCATTTAATTTCTTTTCAATAATGGGTTTATTGATAAATTAGAATAACTTGTGATATCATTGAATATAATTGGTACTTTTTATTTTAAATAATCATGGGTGAGATCTAACAACAATATAAATTATGATTATGTTTGATTGTATTTATTCTCATTAGTTGATAAATTAAATGATTTAGGAAAGGAGGATATTGAATACTATGATAGATTTTTATATGTTCTAGAATTTTTCATTTAAGAAGAAAAATATTATAGTTTTAAAATAGTATATAGTACCACTGGTTGAGATTGTAATTATAGATGGATTCAACCTAATCTGGATGTATCATAAATATCTGGTAATTATAGAGTTGGGATTTCTAGAAGCAATGATATGTGTTAATGGTCGAATAAAGAATTTTATTCTAAGTGTTGTTGATAATGATTGTCAGAATCCATTATTTTTAATAAAAATAATAATAACTAACATTGAATATTGAACCACACATGGATTGTGTAACACCACTGGAATAATGATTCAAAAATAGTAAATGATACAACCCATTTCAATAATGTGCCCCATTTTTTATGATCCTTCCTGATTAAAACTAAATTGTTATATATTTATGTCATAGAGTAGTTTCAGGATGGGGTACCTCCTGAGAAGATTCCCAAGATGTGTTTTAGTGAGTTCAAAACACACTAAATAAACATGTGTTGGATTAGAGATTTTGTCATTAGGATGATAATTAACTATGGTGGGTAATGGTATATGGTGTGTTGGGATGGAAACCATGGTATTATAGGTGACCTATAGGGTTAAATGATCATGTTCCTAGATCAGGGAGGTTGGGACCTGAAAATTGGTTTCAGAATCAATACATTGAATAAAGTGAGGAGGAACTACCAAAATTTTATGTATGGGATTCATAAAGAGTGTGTTGTGATTTAGAGTGGGGATTGTAACACCCTTGTAAGATAAATACTTAAGAGACTAAATGGTACTACCCATGTCAGTAATGTGAACCATTCATTTAGGGTCATAATAGATGAAAAAACCATAGATAGATGTTCATGGTGTGGATTAGTGTATGGATGGGTGACCTACTATAAATATTACCAATGAGTGTGTTTGTGAGAGGAAAAAAACAAACTGAATGAAGATGGGTGGTCTCATGGAAATTTTCTTAAGTTATGCGTGAGTGAGGATAAAACTCATTGAATGAACATGTGTTGACCTCTAGGTTTAGTCATTAATCTGATAACTGACCCTTATGGGTCATATCATGTAGTGTGTTGGGAAGGAAACCAAGTTATTGCGTGAGACTCATGGGTTAAAATGACTGATTTCCTGGACATGGGATGTAATTCCATGCCATATGGTGTTGATAGAGTTATTTTGGATATAAATTGACTTTGAAATCTAAATCCAAAATTATATATTATAGAATATACACTTATGAATGAATCACTGTGGATATTTTCATTTATAAAGATGATGTCTAAATTCAATATTTCTTGAAGATATACACATTGAAGGTAAAATGGTTGTTATCATAGATATTTTAGGATTATTTTTGGATTAATGAGATAAATTGCATTATATAGATGATATATGAACCCATATTTACATTTTGAATAAAGAATTATTGACAAGGCATGCACTATAAAAAGAGAATTTATGTATAAAAACTACAATATATCTAGAAGATGAAATGATGATAAGATTAAGTATGGAGAAAATATGTTTACGGATTATATTGAGTTTTAATTAATATGAAAAAGTTATAAAATCAGTTCCGTAAATATATTTTTCAAGAATATAAGTTATCAAATTAGTTGTGGAGCAGTAATTTGATATGTTTGAGGAAATTTTATAATTTAAAATACTCACATAGATTTAACCTATGTTTTAGTTTGACAAGTGACATTTAAAATGTTCCATGTTAGATGAATTTTAGAATCATTGAGTTCAAAAATAACTATTAATGTTATAAATAATAAAATTAATGGAAGTTGAAGTAATGGTTGTTGAGGATTCTATTAAAGCATTATAAATGGAAATTAAAGGATAGGAGTTTAAAGTAAGACTGAGAAGGATATTTTTGATGAGTACAAGTTGAATTAGGAGTAGAGCTACATGTTCTACATGATATCAAATACTAACAGCTGATTTTGAATAGTTGTGAAATCCAAAATGTAGGGAAACAAGTGAAGTCTATAGGACTCACTAATAAAATGACTATCGTTTTAAATTCTTATGTTATGAAATAATTACCTTTAGTTTATTCTAGAAGGTATTTTAAGATGATAATTAAATAAACCATAATAAATTGGATGTTAAGGAGATTAGAAGTTTAGTAAGTTTAGATGTATGTATGATTATATGATCGGTAGATATGAAGATGGGTTGTGTAAAAGATGCTTGATATGTAATTTTATAGAAATTTGATAATTATTTTAAAATATGAAATAATAATAATATAAGATCAATATATAATTAATATTAATATTAAATATACATAGATGGTGTGGGAATGATATTATTGTTGAATTTTTGATTCAAGATGATATTGGTGAAGGTATTGAATAAGTTTGATGCCATAAATTTATAATGTTACGATGATGGGTGACAATTAATTATATATGCTAACAAATTCATAATAATAAATCATCTTGAATAAAGTATGGTGGTAACCTAATATTTAATAAAATTTCAATTTATAAACTCCTATAATTTTTATATATTTCAATTTGAATCACCATCTATAAATAGAGGATAGGTAATTTAATGTTATAATGATTATATATTTTGAGGATAGATAAAGAAGAGAGAGTGGGAATATTACATGAATGTTTTGAGGGTCCTTTGAGTCATGGAAGTTGAGGTTATATAATTTGAGATTATAGAGTTCAAAGTTAGGGATAAATTGGATGTTCCTGGGAATGACATAAATTTTTTGAGAATGATAGTCTGGAAGCTCTTTTTTATTTCTATATGAATTAGTCCCAGTTCCTTGAGTCTCATGCATCATATAATTCTTCTATATTTAGGAAAAAGTATGGAAGAATTAAATTTCTCTTACATTCCAATGCATTATTATATTATATTTATGATAAACTACAGGTTTTTATTAATCAAAACATTAATACTAAATAAATAAACTATCAATAAATAAATATAATTTTCCTATATGATTATTATTATTGAGTTAGTTAATATGGACTAATAGTTGATTCCCTGATCGTAACGTTTGTCTATTCTCATTAAAAATTATATTTATTATTTTTATTTCTTTTTCAGTTTCTTATTATGTATAATTCATGATTTATAATAATTTTAATTATACAGGATCATTTATGATTAAATTAAATGTTTATTGAAAGTTATTTTGATGTGAATCTTTTTAAATACCAGTTTCACTTATCTATTTTAATAAATCAATGTAATATGTTAAAATATTTTTCTGATGATGACATTTGAAGACAACCTCCAAAGATAATGAGGAAGATGTTGATCACCAAATACAGTCGATGATGAGATACTATAAGTGGGAACAATTGACCTCATTGAATTTGATTTCAATATGGCTTCTTGTCTTATTTTGGGAACACTATTGGTATAAGCATGATTTTGGATGATTTTTATTTAGATTGAAGAAACTTTGAAATTAAATCTCACCAAATTCAATCATGAAAATCATATAGAAGCTAGTATGGGTTCGTTAGTTTTGTTGTTGAGCCCGATTGAAGAAGAAAATGAGATTAATCTTCACCAGTACTAAATCAAGGAAGGCCGAGGATTAAGGATGGTTGGCCGGTCATTTTAATATTTCTAAGTTATGTTAAAAATTATGAGAGGAGATTCTATTTGAATGAAACATGAGTTTTGAATCCCAAACGTTGATTGGTGAATGGTTTTGAACAATCATGAAAGAAGTTGATGATTTCTTTTATGCCCAAAACTAGCCTGATAATGGAATAAGTCGATGGTGAATATTGAAAAGAGATATGTTGGGATCATTTTTTATGTGTCTTCTAGTTGATTTTGTTTGAAATAACAATTTTTGATGCAGGTGATTTCTCATCCATCCCCAAATGTTGTATATTTGAGGTCTCATTCTTATGCACAGGTGGTATTCAACAAAATTCCCTAAATGGGTACCTATTGGTTTAAGAAGAGTCTATTTGTGTTGCTTAAGTTTAATTTACAACCCCGATGCAGTATCCTCGAACTTGGATTTAATGGAGTCGAGGGTCAAACTGGTTTTTCATTGTGGAATAGTATATCATCATATTTGTTTTAGTGAAAATGAAGATATATTTTTTCATGATAATGTAAATAGGGGCACTTGACCCACTGAATGATTAGAAATAGATTATGTGTGATAGAAATTTGCACCTAAGAAAACTATGTCGGTGAGTTGGGAAAAATAAATTTTCTCTATGGGGTGGGGTCGTTCATTGAGTTCTAAATAAATTCATGGAAAAATGAGATATGGGAGTGAGAGATAGATAGGGAAACTCTTATGGTAGCAATCGAGATGGATATTGGATCGAACTTAATAAGAAAAATCCTTTTTGACTCTCATTATTTTCATTACTTCTTCTTTTGGTGATATATTTCATAAATATCTTTTGTGTTGTTGTTACTGTGTCAAACTAAAATTCTTAAGGGTAAATGGATTAGAATTAATTGAATTCTGATTCTTATTTCCATTTTATTCATAGAATTATATATTCTTTATGTTTTGATTTTCAATAGCATTCCCTTCTTCTCTAATGATATATTGTTGAAATAATTTATAATTGAATCTTTTTGGGAAGTTAAAATTCAGTTTCCACTTCACTAAAATTTTTAGAATAGGCATGGTACCATTATAATTTCAAAATGTTCATTTTTTCTTGGTCTATTTTTATAATCATATATATTTTTTTTGGGAATCATTTTTTCTCAACATTAAGTCTTGACCAGTGAATAGTATAGGATTATTTTATATATTAAGCTCAACTGAAGTACTTAAATTGGAAAAAGCTAATTATTAGTTTTCCCGCACAAAGATCCATCCATTTATTGAGTGTTTTATATACTTATCATCCCCAAGAGAGTTCATTTGGAATAGTTTTTCACATAATTACTCCTAGGCTTCCAACTCATCATCCATGCTTCTTCTAGCACTTAATTGGTGAAATATTGTGCAAGTGCATAAATAATTTATTTATTAGTTCATTCCAGTATAGTTTCACCTAAATCTATATTTGTTTATCCTTACATTCACTTCCCACTATTCTTACATTTTTTCTTCACTTCACCTATTTTTCTTTGTATTCCACAAATCATTTTCACTATCAATTTTCTAATATTTGTATTTTTATTTTATTTTTTTAGTTTTTTTGGATTTTACACCTTCTTTCTCCCTTCCATGTGCTTCAATACATGCTCATCAAAATCTAGTTATAGTTATGTTTTATAAATAAATAAATTTTATAGAACATCAATGAACACACTAATCAAAATTTTGATGTTGTTTTCAGGGAACACATTTGCGACTAAGATAAAAAAAGAGGGAAAAAATTAATTCTGTATAAAAATTGGTGTTTCAATTATTTCAAAATCAGTTAGTGTTTTCTCACTATATGTGATGTTCTCAAATTGTTTTCAACTTAGTATTAAATTCACACTGGGGATCCTTCTTTATAATATAATAGTTTCATATATAAAACTAATAAACCTTATAATTCCCTTAAAAGGATGAATAAAATTGAAATGAATAATCTGGAAATTCAATGATCTCAAAATGTTAATGAGAATCATGTTCCTCAACCTATTAATGGGAATGTTGAGTGGAATATTCTTATTGATTTATAGCATCCCATAGTTTGTAATAACACATCAATCATGTGGTTTTACACATGTTCTAGGAATTATATGATCAAAATATCTCACATCTCCATGTTATCCTCTCCTAGTGTCCATCCCATTAAGGATTCACTTTATTTTAATAGTTATCATTGTAGTATTTTTTCAAAAATACCTATGAATGTGTTGAGTGAGGAGGATATTATATTGGTATTATTTCCATTTTACATGAATAATAATTCTATTATTTCATTATAGAATCTAGATGAGGATATTTTTTATAATTAAGACCAAGTATTTAATTATTTTGTCATAAAATTATATTTGATAAACACTACCAATTGAAGTGAGGCACAAAATCAATGAGTTTTTATAAGATGAGGGAGACCTAGATCATGAATTTTGGGAATTATTTATATTTTTTCATTATAAATTTACCAACCATCATATTTCTACCCATCCTATCATGTAAAAGTTTTATAATGGTTTTATTGTATACCATAAAAATAAATTAGACTATTGTAAATGGGGTGGGTTATTGATAAAATAATCAAAGAGTTCAATGAAATTTTTGACGAAATTGTTGAAGAGATGAATGATTCTTTTGATAATCTTTATAAAAAATTTCTATATAAAATAACTAATAATACAAACTTACACAAGAGAAAGACCCACCAACTAGTTACTTTAGATAGTGATAATACATATAGAGATCAAATACAACATTTTAGCTTGTATGGGTATTATAGAACCTATTATCCTAACATTGATTTTCTCACCCAACCCTCATAAAATTCAATCATTACTAGGTGAGACCCTATAATATAGACTAGATATGACATATTTTCAAAAAAAATAAATGTTATATGTACCATATAAAAATCTTTTGGAGAGAGCAGGAAGTTTTGAGGTATTTTCTTGTAGCTATCCAGGCCTTTTAAAAATATTTTTACATTATTTTTAATGAGATCAACTATTAATTACAACAATAAAGGTCATGATTCATGTAATACATAGTTCATAATATGTTAAAGTGAGGAAAAAATAAATCTTCATTATTTTATTCTCTAAAATGATCTACTAGATTCTTTCAAACTCTTATAACTACATGGGATAACATGCAGAGTACATAGAAAAAATGGTGGTCTAAAAATCCCAGCAATAGAATAAATATGATAAGGGAATATAACTTATGGGTCAATGGTATAACAATATATCATAAAAGAGAAGTCTTATGAGTAATCACAGGGAAGAATAATATAAAGAACATGGTATCATAAGATCATGGTAACATAGAGAAGTGGAAATGAAAAACAACATGGAATACTCATAAGCTAGGTCTAACTACAAATAAAACTTCACATTGTGGACATAGACCCATACTGGATTAGGTTCACTCCCTGATCTCATACATGGTGTCTCATGTGACTGAAACATTACTGAAATCATTGGAGAGATATATAATTTCAGGCCCACCAATAACATTAATTTTATATAAATGCATGTGTGTGTCGTATAATTATACCAATCATAAGGAATATACATTAAAATTATCCATGAAAATAAATGGGTTTCATAATCTAGATTCATAACATAATAAACAGATATTTCTTAAATAAGTCCTTTGATAAATAGTTAGAAGAAATGTAATACCCCATCACAGGGAGGTAGATTGACCAAGGTATATATGTAAGAGACATTTATATAGAATTTAGAAGCATTATGTTACATTAAATTTTATTTTTGTTGATAAATAAATACACTTTTATAAAGATTAAAAACCATATTTTAGGGAAAAAATATTTCCAATTTTAAAAACTAAAAAATGAAAAAAAATTTGTGGAAAAAATTTTCATTGAAAATAACCTTGGAAACTTATAAATTAATATTTAAAGAAAATAATGGTAATTATGGTGGGTAATTTCATTCATGCAGTATAAGTTAAATGAATCATTCCTTTCACATAATTGTAAAATGGTTAAGAAGTTCCTCATTCTTAAATTGATAATAGTATTCCTATAAAACCATTTCGTAAAAAAGTTAAACATGGAAAAAAATATCAGTAATAAATCACATAGGGGATATTAGAAAATTATATTAAAATATTTTTACAAAACATGTATGTGGAAGAAAAAAGGAATGTTTAATCTAAGAGAGAAATGAAGTTGTCTTTTATTAAAATATTTTCACCAAAAAATTGAAATAATAAGGGGAAGGAAATAGTACTATTACATTAAAATTTCATGAAAGACCAAAGAAGAATAAAATGAATGTGTTTTATTAGATAATGATAAAATAATTTACTAAAATGGAAATTCAAGCATAAAAAATCTTGATGCAATAGTCTGGACCACCAATTATCATGTACCTGAGTGGTCAAGTCTACTACTTGACATCCAAAATACCAAATAGAAAATCTAGGTAGGCCCCCCTTGAGATATTTATGATGTTGAAGTGATTCAGGTATGATGTAGGTAGGCGATGACGCATGCATGATATAGGTAGTGGTGAAGTACCTGGACATGCTAATGCATCAGGACATTTGGGATAGAAATGGCTTTTATACCACATGTCTTTCAGTCTATTTTAGATATCAACCCTCATGGGATTAGTCCCTAGAATAGTAATTGTAGTAGTGTAAGCAATCAAAGAGCTAACTGGATTGAAATAATGAGAGTGTATGACAAACTCCATTGGTACTAGGTACCATGCTTCTATTCATAGGTAATTCTAGCTGATCAACCTTGTGATGTGGGTATCTTGGATCCATCAAAAAGTATATCCTGGTGAGGGGCAGTTTCCATTGTGTTGGGTCTTTGGGACTTCAAGCCATCTATTGGGCCAAGTTCCGCTGGGCCTTTGGGTCATGTTATGGCTTCCCTCTCAACCTATTTTAAAAATTGGATTATCAAAAATAAATAAAAATATGAAGCCATTTGGGCCACTCAGGGTAATGGTCCAGAACATATATCCCCTTACATTCTGGAAAATCTATTGGTGGAGATTTTTGTTGGAGTATCTAGGTTTTTAGAGGCTTCCCAGAGGATAAGGGAGGTGCCACTCGTGTTTTTTTGATGGCTACAGCATGGATCTAGAAGCTTCTCTATAAGGAAGTTGATTCGGCGTGGAGGAGAGGCTATGGAGCAGTGGGAAGACTGATGTGTTTTTATATATACTATAATTTTTGGTATTGTTTCATCTTGGAAAGTGGCTAATCCATGGATATGGGTTGTTGGATCTAGTGTATGTGGCGTCGGGGTGTAGGCTATGGAAGAGTGGTGTGTTGTTCAGTTTTGGGTGGTTATGCTGTTTTTTGGGTGGCTTCAACATGGACCTTAGCCTATGGATTATCCCCTCCCAGTTTGTTGATTTCTATAGTGCGGCATCATTGGTCACGTTTTGGTCCTTGATCCTATTTTATAAGGTCAATGACATTAATTTTCCATGATGCAGAGATACCTACTTGGCCCATAGAGCTCCAGAGTGGTGAGGGGTGATGCATCATAGTCACATCAGTTTTCAATTGTTCTATGGTGTGTGTAACACCCGAGACTTTTATGTTATATAAATCATCAAAGGAATCTTTTTCTACACAACACTTGCTTGGCTTTCTTTACACGCAGTCGCGACCTTCCTCGATAGCTTGCGTCGTACGCAATACCGAGTTTCACTAAACAACAATATGCTATTAAAACTAGCCGTTATGAATAGTAATAACCACTTTTTGAAATTTTATAAATTTTATTTTTCAAAATGGACTTCATTTTTGGACTCAGAATATCGAAATTAGACTAGGGTGAAATTTTGGTTTTTTTCTGAAAACTTTCAATTTTTGATGAATAGTGAAACCACTAAGTGGTAGGTTAAAAACTGAATTTTGCATAAAACTTAATTTTACCGCTTCTGTGAATGGAATTTCGAAAATCTGACAGGGACGGTTGATATCAGTAAGTAAAATGTGGTTCAATGAGATAAAAATAATTTTTTGGTGAATAGTAACTTTTTACTTTTTTTTTACCGCGGTTAATAGTAAATAGGGTAACTAAGGGTAAATATGATATTAATATTTCCCTAACACATGTCCTAATTCTATTGCACAAGTTTACTTCCACCAAAAACAATCTTAGGAATAAAATATGACCATTTAGGCCCACTTGGATTAGATTAGGACATTTATTATTAATTTATTTAAAGAAGGGTTAAAATAGTTAAAATCAAAGTTTAATAAGTAAATCATTTTTAATATGGGGTTATACATAAGATAAATTCAATTGTAAATATTCATTAGAAAGATAAAAAGATTTACTACATGATGATATTTTATTTGTAATTTTTAGACATCAAATAATTTAATTTATTTATGACACAAAGATGATGCAGTAATTATCTTATTAATGAAATATTGACAAAATTGATAATATAAATACCAAAATAAATGTAATTTAAGACTTTTTATGAATTCCACTAATTTTCTAGGTTACTATGATATATTAATGTTGATTTAATCAACTTTGTTCGAACATATAATTCTGTTATGACTTTCACAAAAATCATATATCAAATAGTGTCAAAATTGACACAAAATAGTTTTTAAATCAAATATTATATTATTAATTGTTATTTTATTCCTAAAAATCTAAGGTTCGGCCAAATTACTTAGATAAGGATATATATATTAATAATAAACAATTTGGGGTTCGTTTGGCATGTTATAGTAAGTGTATTAACCATATAGTGAAAGGAAACAAAAAGACACGGTAAAAGTTAAATTAATTAACTTAGAGTTAAATCTAATTGATAAGGTTAAAATAATACCCTAAACTTGTCTAAATCCTATTGGTTGATAGGATTGCGACCCATTCCCACTTTAGCTTCGAAATAAGACCCTTTGGAACCATTATAAACCGATTTTGACTTTAATATAAAATAATATTTTGAGATATTCCTAAGGTGCCCCTCTCCTCCCTTATAAAGGGCACCTCCTCCCCCTCCTCCTCACACCAATTTGAGCACTCAAGCTCGGCCAAACCCTGAAATTTTCTCCTCTCCACTTCCCTAGAATAATCCTAGAGGTCCTGGTCTTCTCCAAAGACCAATCTTAGTTCCTTAAGTGGAGGATTCAAAGAGGCGTTCCAAAGAAGAGGTAATATCCATTACCGGTCTTTTCAATTTCTTTCTTCTTCAACTTCTTCTTCTTTAGTTGTTTCATGATAAAGTAATAACATAAGTATTACTTACATACTGATATGTTATTATAAATATGAAACAACCCTAATTCACCTTCTATCCATCCTACGGAAAAATGAAATCACCGCGCGTGCGTACGTACGGAATACCGTCTCCACGCCGTGGTGTAATCTATTTTCCACCATCACCTTAAAAGGATGGGTATAATGGTGTAATGAGTAACTATATATGATTATTATGAAGTAATATTTATACTGAAATAATATATATATACTTCAATACAATTCCACGATCATAGGAACGATATCATCACTCGTGCGTACGTACGGAATACCGTCTCCACGATGTGATGCGACTCGTTCTACATGATCTTCATTTCATAATGATTATATAAATGAATTGAATGAATGAATATGGTATATACTACACTAATACCATTCTGTAAATGAATTATCTATAACCTAAAGACAAGAATAAGAATTTATTCGACAAAACACGCATAAGAACAAAAAGTTATAAAGACCCGAGTAACAAGTAACAATGAAATATTACTAACAAGAAGCTAATAATATGACCATATATGATATCATATCAGTATGTATGATTCTAGAATAAGTCAATAACATTATTTAAACCATTATACAGGATCTTCGGACACGAACAAAGCAAATCGTACCTAAGGTAAGGGAAATATCAAAATCTCATTTTTATCCGAGATTGTTTATTCGTAAGTATTTACTGGGGTGTATTTTATCATCCACATCCATGTTTCATCAATATGTAATATTACATCCATACACCTACAATTGTTTAAATCCATTTTTACCCTTCGTTGAGTTTTTAGTAATATGTATGAAAGGAATCTTTTGTTGTTTTTCGTACGAAGTACTTTTTGACTTTTCCGACAAAAGTACGAGAAGAGTGTTTTTTTAACTTATACGGCATGAATGGATTTTTAAAACAAAATTTCCAAGAATCTTCCTTTACAAGTTTTCAAGTTTATTTTTAATCAACTTCTTTTATTTTAAAGTCGTATGACATGTTATGAAAGGAAAAATGTTTTTGAAGAAGAAAGGATATTTTCCTCAAGAATGGAGTTCAAGTGTTTTATCAAAATTATTTTCCATCAAAGATAATAAAGGGTTCTGTTTTAATCCCTATTATTACATTGGTTTGATTATGTTGTGATGGAAATATTTTTATGAATTCCTTTATCTTATATGAATTGTTTTATGATGTCATGTTGTTTAAGAATCCCATTTTTATTACATGGGTTACGCTATGATGTATGGTTTATGATTATGTGGCACACATAAGAAAGGATTCATTATAAGATGGGTGGGACCTATATCTCCCTCCAATGCATTGGTTAAAGATTTTATATCTCATGAGATAGACATGGCTGGAACGGAAGGTTATTTCGGTTCAGTGATACAGGACTGAAACGAGGAGTGAACTCGGTTCAGAAAGGGACTTTGTCCACTAAGATAGTCTTGGAAATGAGTCATGACTAACAAGAAATGATTTTCCATGATTATGTGTGCATGCCACAAAGTTTCAAGTCTTATGTTATGATTAGGGGGATCTCATTTTCACTTCTATGATTTATTCCATGTTAAGATATTATGATCTCTTTTGCAGTTTTTGATTTTCAAAAAGATATGATATGATTTTTATTTCCTTTATTTTCCCTTGCTGAGCATTTGAGCTCACCCTTTTATGTTTTCTTTTCCCCAGGTAAGGAAGATGGATATTAAGTAGAATATGCTAAAAGGGACCCTAGATATGATGAAATAAATGGGAGACACTGTAGAAGATTTATGAACCAGTTGTTTATGTTTCCCAGTTTCTAAAGACACTATACCTATACGGTCCTTTGTGGTTTTGTCATATGTTTTAATAAGTGTGCTTCAATTTCGAAGTATTAACAATGTATGTAAAGTATGGGTCGTTATAGTTGGTATCAGAGGAAAGGTATAGTCAACCTTTGGAAACTAGGATGTGAAAGCCTTAGTAAGAAACCTAAGGATAAGTCTAAGCATAGAACACAATCTTAGAAATGGCCATGAATAACCTAGGATAAGACCATAAGCATGAAAATTTTATTCTTGAATTATGTGGTTTCCTATTATAATTAGTGTTGCTCACACTATTCTTCTTGGTTTTAGTCAATGGCTGGAACCCGAAGGAACCGTGTTAATACGGAATGCGATGGGAAATGCAATGATTGTCCCCCTGAGCAACCAAACGATATGGGAGCTGGAATGCAAAATCTTGTAGCCATGCTCACACAACTTTCTCAAGCTATGAATCATGCAGGATTTCCAAACGAGCAAAGGAGGGAGCAACATTCTGTTGAATCCTTCATGAGGCAGCGTCCACCTTCTTTCAGCGGGTCTACTGATCCATTAGTTGCTGAACAATGGATTAGTACTACTGAAAAGATATTTTCAGTTCTTCAATGTTCTGAACATGATAAAGTCATCCTAGCAGTGTATCGTTTGGAAGGAGATGCTGATCAATGGTGGAATCTTGTTAAGAATACAAGGCAAAGGGATTAAATTGAGTCTATGGAATGGGACGAGTTCAAGAACTTATTTTTCAATAAGTACTTCCCTCGTATTCTCCGAACAAAGATGGAGAAAGAGTTTCTTGAACTGAAGCAAAGGGATGATGAATCTGTTGGTACCTATGAAGCAAATTTTACAAGACTTGCAAGGTACGCTTCTGGTATTATTATCCAACCTGAGAGTAAGATCGATCGATTCTTTAGTGGCTTAAAACCAAGTCTTCAAAGGGCGTTAGCCATAAGGGACTTCAATAGCTACGATGAAATCGTTCGATGTGCTCTCAAAGTCGAGATGGAGATTGGAGTAACCCATCAGTCGCATGGGTTTGATAAGAAGAGGAAGATGGAATTCAAAGGAAACTCTAAAGAGCACACTGAAAAGAAGATGAACTTTCCCTTATGCTCAAAGTGTGGAAAGAAACATGGAGGGAGTTGTCTTAAAGGGACAAGTAAATGTTTTAAATGTGGAAAAGAAGGTCATCGGGCATTTGAATGCCGTGATAATGGGAAGAAGATGTCTAATGACGCAAACAAAGGAAGGGATACACAGAATGAACCTACTACACTTCAATGTTTCAAGTGCAAGGAGATGGGGCATTATTCCAATCAATGCCCAAATCCAAGGGTTGATGATGATGGTCGACGTCAACAAACTCTTAAGGCTAAAGACAAAGGAAAGTCACATGCAATTTCTATCAGCGATGTGGAGTACGATAACGATGTGGTGAAAGGTACACTTACCATCCACTCTAAAGTAGCAAATGTTTTATTTGATTCTGGATCCACCCACTCTTTTATTTCTGAAGACTTTTCTAAGGGTATCACCGTATTACCTCAACAATTAGATGTTGAGTTAGCTGTGACAACACCTAATGGCACATCAATCGCATGAAAAGTTTATAATTCTTCTCCGATCGAAGTTTGTGGGAAAGTGCTTCCTGCAAATCTTGTGATCCTTCCTTTAGTGGAATTTGATGTGATTCTTGGCATGGATTGGATTTCTCTACATGGAGCTCATATCGATTGCCAAAGAAGGGAAGTCACATTTCATATTCCAGATCAATCTACGATCGTCTATCAATGCAAGGATGAACATAACCTTCCAGTGGAAATTTCTTCCATCTTATGGGTATTGATTCCACTAAATGAAGGTTATTTATCTCAAATGGTTGGTGAGAAACTCACGATTAAGAATATTCCCATTGTACGGGAGTTTGATGATTTCTTTCCAGAGGAATTGCCGGGTCTTCCACCAAATCGTGAAGTTGAGTTTTCAATAGAACTTGTACCGGGTGCTTTGCCTATTTCAAAGACACCTTATAGAATGGCCCCAATTGAGTTGCAGGAATTGAAGAAGCAACTCCAAGAGAATCTTGATAAGGGATTCATACGCCCTAGTGCGTCACCTTGGGGAGCACCTGTTCTATTTGTTAAGAATAAAGATGGATCAATGAGACTTTGCATTGATTATCGAGAACTTAACAAGATCACTATCAAGAAAAAATATCCTCTCCCACGCATTGATGACTTATTTGACCAACTACGCGGAGCTCAATACTTTTCCAAGATTGATCTTCATTCAGGGTATCATCAATTAAGGGTCAAAAGGGAGGATATACCAAAGAAGGCTTTTCGTACAAAGTATGGACACTATGAATTTATAGTGATGCCATTTGGTCTTACTAATGCCCCTGCTATCTTCATGGATCTAATGAATAGAGTCTTTAGAGACTATCTTGATCAATTTGTGGTAGTCTTTATAGACGATATTCTCGTCTATTCAAAGAGCAAGGAAGAGCATGAAGATCACTTGAGAATTATATTGAAGACCCTGAGAAAGGAGAAGCTTTATGCCAAATTTACCAAGTGTGAATTTTGGCTTCAAAAAGTTGCATTTTTGGGTCATATAATCTCAAAAGAGGGGATATCTGTGGATCCAGCAAAAACAGAGGTTATCAAAAGATGGTCAAGACCAACAACAGTAACTGAGATCCGAAGTTTTCTTGGTTTGGCTAGATATTATCGACGTTTTGTAAAAGATTTTTCACGATTATCTAATCCAATCACCAAGTTGACTCGGAAGGGAGTTAAGTTTGTCTGGACAGAGGAATGTGAAGAGAATTTCAAGGAGTTGAAAAGAAGGTTATCCAGTGCACCTGTGCTCACACTGCCTTGTAGTGGAGAAAGGTTTGTGATCTACAGTGATGCATCCAAGAAGGGATTGGGGTGTGTTCTTATGCAAAATGATATGGTGATAGCTTATGCCTCACGACAGTTGAAAATCCATGAGCAAAATTACCCAACACATGATTTGGAGTTGGCTGCGGTAATCTTTTCATTAAAGATTTGGAGGCATTACCTTTATGGTGAAAGGTGTGATATTTATACTGATCATAAAAGTTTAAAGTATATTTTCACACAAAAGGAGTTGAATATGCGTCAAAGAAGATGGTTGGAGCTGATTAAGGATTATGACTGCTCAATCCATTACCACCCTGGGAAAGCAAACAAGGTGGCAGATGCATTAAGTCGACAAGACCATGCTAGTTTATCCATGATGAGGATCACAAAAGATCCAATATTTATGGATTTACAAAGGATGGATCTTGGAATTATAATGGAAGGGGACAAATCTTATCTTTCTCAAATGAATGTTCAACCATCTATACATGTGAAGATTAAAGAGGCACAGAAAGAAGATGTAGAGTTACAAAAGAAGGTGAGAAATGTTCCTGAATTCAACCTTGATTGTGATGGGATAATAAAGTTCAGGAATCGGGTTTGCGTTCCTCCCATCCCCGAATTAAAGAATGAGCTGCTGGATGAGGCTCATAGTTCATCATTCTCTATTCATCCTGGAAGCACGGAGATGTATAGGGACCTGAAAGTGTACTTCTGGTGGGATGGCATGAAAAGAGATGTTGCTGAATATGTCTCTCGATGCTTGGTTTGTCAACAAGTTAAAGCTGAGAGACAGAAGTCTAAGGGGATGTTACAACCATTACCCATACCCGAATGGAAATGGGAAAACATCACTATGGACTTTGTCACAGGACTTCCTAAAACATCCAAAGGCAATAATGATATCTGGGTCATAGTTGATCGTCTTACAAAGTCTGCACACTTCATTGCTATTAGAGAGGATTTCTCTCTAGATCAGCTTGCCAGGATATATGTAAAGGAAGTGGTAAGATTGCATGGAGTACCACTTTCTATTATATCTGATCGAGATCCGAGATTTACCTCGAAGTTCTGGCGACGTCTTCAGCATACTCTGGATACAGAGTTGAGTTTCAGCACTGCTTATCATCCCCAGACAGACGGTCAGTCTGAGAGAACAATTCAAACCCTAGAAGATATGTTGAGAGCTTGCTCTATGGATTTCAAAGGAGGTTGGGATCAACACCTACCTTTGGTAGAATTCTCTTATAATAATATCTTTCACTCCAGTATTCAGATGGCTCCTTATGAAGCTCTCTATGGAAAGAAATGCAGGACTCCAACTTGCTGGGATGAAGTTGGGGAAAGAAAGCTATTAGGACCTGATCTCGTTGATGAAATGGCAGAAAAGGTCAGATCTATTCAACAACACATAAGAGCAGCTCAGAGTCGACAGAAAAGTTATGCCGACAACCGAAGAAAAGACCTAGAGTTTGAAGTGGGCGATAAAGTGTTCTTACGAATATCTCCCTGGAAGAGGGTTATGAGATTTGGAAAGAAGGGGAAGTTGAGCCCTAGATATATCGATCCTTTTGAAATACTGGATCGTGTTGGGAAGGTATCTTACCGATTGGCGCTTCCGCCGAATCTCTCTCAAGTTCACGATGTGTTCCATGTATCTCTCCTGAGAAAGTACATACCAGATCCTTCACATGTACTCAGCTCAGAAATTGTACCGCTAGAGCAAGATCTTTCTTATGAAGAACAGCCGATAGAGATTCTGGATCGTAGAGAAAAAGTCCTAGGAAACAAGACCACTCGCTTGGTGAAAGTTTTATGGAGGAACCACCAACTTGAAGAATCTACATGGGAGCTTGAGGATATTATGAGGGAGAATTATCCTCATCTGTTTGTTACAAAGTGACGAATTTCGAGGGCAAAATTCTTTTTAAGGGGGGTAGAATGTAACACCCGAGACTTTTATGTTATATAAATCATCAAAGGAATCTTTTTCTACACAACACTTGCTTGGCTTGCTTTACACGCAATCGCGACCTTCCTCGATAGCTTGCGTCGTACGCAATACCGAGTTTCACTAAACAACAATATGCTATTAAAACTAGCCGTTATGAATAGTAATAACAACTTTTTGAAATTTTATAAATTTTATTTTTCAAAATGGACTTCATTTTTGGAATCAGAATATCGAAATTAGCCTAGGGTGAAATTTTGGTATTTTTCTGAAAACTTTCAATTTTTGATTAATAGTGAAACCACTAAGTGGTAGGTTAAAAACTGAATTTTGCATAAAACTTAATTTTACCGCTTCTGTGAATGGAATTTCGAAAATCCGACAGACACGGTTGACATCAGTAAGTATAATGTGGTTCAATGAGATAAAAATAAGTTTTGGTGAATAGTAACATTTTACTTTTTTTTTCCGCGGTTAATAGTAAATAGGGTAACTAAGGGTAAATATGATATTAATATTTCCCTAACACATGTCCTAATTCTATTGGACAAGTGTAATTCGACCAAAAACAATCTTAGGAATAAAATATGACCATTTAGGCCCACTTGGATTAGATTAGGACATTTATTATTAATTTATTAAAAGAAGGGTTAAAATAGTTAAAATCAAAGTTTAATAAGTAAATCATTTTTAATATGGGGTTATACATAAGATAAATTCAATTGTAAATATTCATTAGAAAGATAAAAATATTTCCTACATGATGATATTTTATTTATAATTTTTAGACATCAAATAATTTAATTTATTTATGACACAAAGATGATGCAGTAATTATCTTATTAATGAAATATTGACAAAATTGATAATATAAATACCAAAATAAATGTAATTTAAGACTTTTTATGAATTCCACTAATTTTCTAGGTTACTATGATATATTAATGTTGATTTAATCAACTTGGTTCGAACATATAATTCTGTTATGACTTTCAAAAAAATCATATATCAAATAGTGTCAAAATTGACACAAAATAGTTTTTAAATCAAATATTATATTATTAATTGTTATTTTATTCCTAAAAATCTAAGGTTCGGTCAAATGACTTAGATAAGGATATATATATTAATAATAAACAATTTTGGGTTCGTTTGGCATGTTATAGTAAGTGTATTAACCATATAGTGAAAGAAAACAAAAAGACACAGTAAAAGTTAAATTAATTAACTTAGAGTTAAATCTAATTGATAAGGTTAAACTAATACCCTAAACTTGTCTAAATCCTATTGGTTGATAGGATTTCGACCCATCCCCACTTTAGCTTCGAAATAAGACCCTTTGGAACCATTATAAACCGATTTTGACTTTAATATAAAATAATATTTTGAGATATTCCTAAGGTGCCCCTCTCCTCCCTTATAAAAGGGCACCTCCTCCCCCTCCTCCTCACACCAATTTGAGCACTCAAGCTCGGCAAACCCCTGCCATTTTCTCCTCTCCACTTCCCCAGAATAATCCTAGAGGTCCTGGTCTTCTCCAAAGACCAATCTTAGTTCCTTAAGTGGAGGATTCAAAGAGGCGTTCCAAAGAAGAGGTAATATCCATTACCGATCTTTTCAATTTCTTTCTTCTTCAACTTCTTCTTATTTAGTTGTTTCATGATAAAGTAATAACATCAGTATTACTTACATACTGATATGTTATTATAAATATGAAACAACCCTAATTCACCTTCTATCCATCCTACGGAAAAATGAAATCACCGCGCGTGCGTACGTACGGAATACCGTCTCCACACCGTGGTGTAATCTATTTTCCACCATCACCTTAAAACGATTTGTATAATGGTGTAATGAGTAACTATATATGATTATTAGGAAGTAATATTGATACTGAAATAATATATATATACTTCAATACAATTCCATGATCATAGGAACGATATCATCACTCGTGCGTACGTACGGAATACCGTCTCCACGATGTGATGCGACTCGTTCTACATGATCTTCATTTCATAATGATTATATAAATGAATTGAATGAATGAATATGGTATATAATACAATAATACCATTCTGTAAATGAATTATCTATAACCTAAAGATAAGAATAAGAATTTATTCGACAAAACACGCATAAGAACAAAAAGTTATAAAGACCCGAGTAACAAGTAACAATGAAATATTACTAACAAGAAGCTAATAATATGACCATATATGATATCATATCAATATGTATGATTCTGGAATAAGTAAATAACATTATTTAAACCATTATACAGGAGCTTCGGACACGAACAAAGCAAATCGGACCTAAGGTAAGGGAAATATCAAAATCTCATTTTTATCCGAGATTGTTTATTCGTAAGTATTTACTGGGGTGTATTTTATCATCCAAATCCATGTTTCATCAATATGTAATATTACTTCCATCCACCTACAATTGTTTAAATCCATTTTTACCCTTCGGTGAGTTTTTAGTAATATGTATGAAATGAATCTTTTGTCGTTTTTCGTACGAAGTACTTTTTGACTTTTCCGACAAAAGTACGAGAAGAATGTTTTTTTTAGCTTATACGGCATGAATGGATTTTTAAAACAAAATTTCCAAGAATCTTCCTTTACAAGTTTTCAAGTTTATTTTTAATCAACTTATTTTATTTTAAAGTCGTATGACATGTTATGAAAGGAAAAATGTTTTTGAAGAAGAAAGGATATTTTCCTTAAGAATGGAGTTCAAGTGTTTTATCAAAATTATTTTCCATCTAAGATAATAAAGGGTTCTGTTTTAATCCCTATTATTACATTGGTTTGATTATGTTGTGATGTAAATATTTTTATGAATTCCTTTATCTTATATGAATTGTTTTATGATGTCATGCTGTTTAAGAATCCCATTTTTATTACATGGGTTACGCTATGATGTATGGTTTATGATTATGTGGCACACATAAGAAAGGATTCATTATAAGATGGGTGGGACCTATATCTCCCTCCAATGCATTGGGTAAAGATTATATATCTCATGAGATAGACATGGCTGGAATGGAAGGTTATTTCGGTTCAGTGATACAGGACTGAAACGAGGAGTGAACTCGGTTCAGAAATGGACTTTGTCCACTAAGATAGTCTTGGCAATGAGTCATGACTAACAAGAAATGATTTTCCATGATTATGTGTGCATGCCACAAAGTTTCAAGTCTTATGTTATGATTATGGGGATCTCATTTTCACTTCTATGATTTATTCCATGTTAAGATATTATGATCTCTTTTGCAGGTTTTGATTTTCAAAAAGATATGATATGATTTTTATTTCCTTTTTTTCCCTTGCTGAGCATTTGAGCTCACCCTTTTGTGTTTTCTTTTCCCCAGGTCAGGAAGATGGATATTAAGTAGAATATGCTAAAAGGTACCCTAGATATGATGAAATAAATGGGAGACACTGTAGAAGATTTATGAACCAGTTGTTTATGTTTCCCAGTTTCTAAAGACACTATACCTATACGGTCCTTTGTGGTTTTGTCATATGTTGTAATAAGTGTGCTTCAATTTCGAAGTATTAACAATGTATGTAAAGTATGGGTAGTTATAGTGTGGTCCCCTTGACAATGTTATGGTGTTATTGTTTTCATCCTCTATATAAATTACCTGATCCCCTCTTGAAATTCCATTTATTCCTTGTTTGTATCATTTATTAAGTGACCCATGTGTGTCCTTAAGATCACTTTCAGCACCCGATCAGTGCCTAATGACCCTGACTTCATAGGACAGATATTTTTCTTTTAAGGTGAGTCTTCCTAGTGTCATTCCTTCTTTTTTTATATCTTACTTATGTGTGAGGGGTGCTATGAAGGATAGAACCAACTGTTTTTTTTATGTTTTGATTAAACGGTAATTTGGGGTTTTTTGTAAGGTTGGTCCTTGTGTTCCTCCTCTACTTTTTGTTGTAATATTTAATCAATTCAATATTAAATTCATGTAAAATATCATGAAACTTTGTTATGGTATGATTTTCCTTCATTTATCTCTTAGTGTATCATGAAAGATGAGGTTTCTCATGTTATTCTGTAGGAAAATGGTTGAATCTAGAATAATAAAGATTAATTATTGGGTTAAATTAATTCTATATTGGATAAGGGAATGTGAATAATGTTTTACTATTTTTAATTATATTTTATGTTGAAATTTGTATATGCTAAAAATCTGCTAAAAATCATGGTTTTTTGGAGGTTTATTCATGTGTTAATATGACATGCATTATGATATTCATGTCATGTGTTTTTTGTTTTCCATCAGCTTAATAAAATATCCAATTAATTATACATGAATAAGTAATTGGTTTCACATGGAAACATGGTTTGTGTGAGAACACCCCTAAATAATTAATTGGAACTAATGAATGATCCTATTCAAAATCCAAACATGGATATTTTTGTGTAATGTGGAATGTTTTTTTAGAAGTGGTTGTACGGTATGGATTTTTGTGATAACATGGTGAATGGGAAGTAGTTTAAAATTTTTGGGAGGTATGGGGTGTTATGATATGAGGCGTGTCTTGTGATGGATGGTGGTTGTAGTGTGGTTGCACAACAGGGCTATGAAATAGGTTTTGATGTGGTGGAATTTGATGATTGTTGTGTGATTTTGTGGAGAGGTTTCATAATTGGTAGAGATGTTGTATGTGGATGAATGTGTTGATGATGTGTAGTCTTTTTTTAAAGAGGAATGGTAGGTTATTGATGTGATATGATTCTTCTAGTATGGTTGTTTTCTTATGTTGGATTCCCATTTAGTAACAGAATGTGATATGATAAATGTGATAGTGGAATAAAAAGGGATGAAAATGAATAAGGAACACTTGAAATTGGTTGGGTGGTTAAAATTTGGTTGGTAAAATAATTAATGGGATGGAATATGAGGAAATAATGTGATGTTAAAGTGTAATTAATTGAAAATGTTAAATATGGAAATTGGATAGAGGTGAATTAAAATTGGAATGTAAATTTTGGATTATGGCATGTGTTTGTTGTGGGGTTATGCATATATTTTTGGTATTTGAAGTGGTGATGATGTTTGTTTTGTAATTAATTATGTGATGAATACATAGGTTGAGAATGTGTTCTTTGATACAATATAAATTTTATAATTTTGTGATTTTTTATACATTCCCCACCCTCTTCAAGCACCAAGTTCTGACAAGCAAATGGTTTAGGGGTTCTTCTCACAACATCCTACTAGTAAGGATAGATATATGGCTACCTAATATTCCACAATACCTCTTATATGTGATGATTACATACACCGGATGTGATTTCCAAAAGTTAATAGTGCACTCTCAAGATGTGATGTGATAAACTAGTTGTCTTGAAGTGAGGAGATATGGGATGTGATGAAACAGTTTATGGTGGGGGTTGTGCATAGTAGGAGGAGGACATGAGGTTGATGTATAGCATGTTCATGATATTCTAATACCAAGTTTATGTTAGGTTATATGATGATATATCCTAGGTGTATTTGGGAATATTTTATGTGATTTTTTATGGAAGTGGTGGGAGCCCCATGACATAAAATCGTTTGGTGTGATGGCAGAAAATCAGCGGGAAAGTGGTGTGGCTTACCAAATCATTAATATGATTCGAATTATGTTACTGTATGGATGATATATTCAGTGGATGAGCCATGGTGAGGATGATATTATCTATTATACCTATTTTGGTGTTGTTTGGTTCCACCATTATTTCATGGGTGCATTAGTATGCTCTTTCACATGTACATGAGAGAATTTTGATTTCCTATTGAGTATAATTTTACTCTCACCTAACATATATAAAAAAAATTATGTTCCTATATTTGATATGTGGAATGGGCTAGATATTACTATATCAGACGATTGGATAGTTGTTGTGTCTCTAATTTATCTTTACTTTTGTTATTTACCTGGGATACTTTTATCTATATTAGTTTTATTTATAAATTCATTATGGGGTAGTTTTGGTGTGCCTTTTATATGATGTAATGGAATTTTATTTGGTGGATTCATTTTATCTCCCATTTTTTTACATAGAGGGTAATGACACCCATTTATGAGAATTGTCTATACTCTCAGTTCTAGTAGACAACTTAGGGCCTATTAGTGGTGGGACTTAAGGGATCATTATATCACTAACCTCATTGTAATATCATTGGAGGAGGTGGTCCTGAAAGAGTGGTAATAAATATAATGGTTGAGGGATAAGATGATGTTTTGTAGTTAGTCGTTGTGTGGTTGATAGTTTTGGTAGGGAAAAATGAAATTTTGACCTTGGTATGTGACGTTGGCTAGTGAGATCGGCTACATCATAGGATTTTAGACACCCTATGATCTAGTGGACAAACTCTGTGCTTATGGAACGACTAATTGAGGTAGACTTAATTTCAGGACATATACATATGATAGGAGCATTAAACATGATTACATGTGTTATTGATTAAATTTGGTGTTTCTAGGGAGTAAAAAAGGACTAAAATCAAATAATTAAATGAAACTTAATGAAATTATATTACTGTCAATACTAGGAGACTCTTGATTCTCTTTTTAGTGATGAATCATTCCCATAATCAGAATATGGATTAGGAATTTGATGTTTAGTATGTATATCTATTTGATCAATAGGGAGTTAATATGGTTTTAGAGGATGACCAGTGGAAGTGGACACTACATGAATTTCGGCGATAGGCTTTGGGGATGTATGTGGGTACTATTTATGATGTTGAGACAGAGAGCTCGTTGGAGGAGTTGGATATTGACTTCAATTTGATTTGGCCTCTAGAAGGGTATTGGTCCCTATGGTAGTTATTTGGTTGTTTGGAATTACGTGTTAGTGGTGGATGTCTTATCTGGGTTAGAGGAAGGAGAAACATGTTTCATGGGTCGACTTCTAGAAGTATTTACGTGCAGAGTTCCTTTTATCAACCAAGAAGGAAATAAAGTGGCAGGAAATGTACACTATTTAGTATGGGAGAATGTCTATGTGAGAGAATTATATCAAGTTCAAATATCTATTATTTTTTACCCCTAACCCTTTTCTTGATGGGGAGTCTCATGCGATATTTCTTGAGGAGGCACTTTTTTTTTATAAAAACATCAAGTTACTATTGTGAAAAAAAATACCTCAAGGCATCCCCTCAGTATGTTTTTGGGTTTGATTGTGTTTATTGAAAAAACCAGATGACCTTTAATGAGTATGGTTGGTGTTTTCTGAAGACATGTTTTCACGGTTTCACTGTTTTCCAGTGTTTGTGAAATTTTTGGGCCTCAAAATTAGGAGTTTGGTTATTGGAATGGGAAGAATTTCTACATAGGATTGAATGGTATGAAGAATGGTGAAGAAAATCAGCAAAAGAAGGGAACCACGTACCTCAGGACATGGATTGCGTACCATTTCTAGGAACAGTTTGCGACATCAATCTGAGGTGGATTACAACATTTGTTATTATTCCATGCATGTTTTAGGGTTTTCAAACCCTAAAAACACATTTCGAACCAGAATAGGAAAACTGTAATTTGGAATGACAGGTCATAGGTTCTTACATTTTACAATTATATATACGGTTACATTTCTATGATTTTAGGGAAATATGATGTTGTTTTCTAGGTTTTTACCCCCAACACTTTTTTAATGGCTTTTGTACCATTCAAAAGTGTTTACCGAGTAATTCTGATCACAATACAGATCATATTGACATGTTTTCTAGGAATACATCTTGAAAACAACTAATTGGTGGTTTCCCCATGACTCCACATCAATTTATTGTAATTTTCTATGGTTTGTACCATTCCTTGCATGTTTTAGTGTTTTAAAACACTAAAAATGCATTTATGACCATAACGGGAAAACCTTAATTCGGAATGACATGTCGTTAGTTCATACATTTCACAATTAAACCTATTATTTTTGTGCTATAATTTTAGGGGGGTCTAATTTCTTTCCTAGTTTTGACCCCCCCCCCCCCCCCAACACTTTTTTTGAAAGGATTTTCTACCTTTAGGAAGTGTATACTGAGTAATTCGACCACATAACATGTAAGAATGATATTTTTTCTGTGGTTACATGTTAAAAACAACTCAACAGCGGTGGTCCCATGATTTCACATCAATATGAGGTAATATTTTATGGTTTTGATCATTCCAAAAACATTTTACTATTTTATAACACTAAAAACTTACATACAGCCATAACAGGATAATTGTAATTTTTAATGACATTTCATCAGTTCCAACATTTCAAAATTTAATATAAAGTTGTTTTATTTTTATTTTAGTGTAATCCTATGATGTTTTATAGGTTTTAACCTCGTAATACATGTTATTAAATGTTTTTGTACCTTTCATAAGTGTATACTGAGTATTTTTGACCACATCGCACATCATATTTATGTTTTTTATATGTGTACATGTCAAAAGAAACTTAGTAGTGGTTTTCCCATGATTTCATATCATTATTAGGTCATTTTATACAGTTTGTATAATTCCATGAATGTTTCAATGTTTTAAAACACTAAAAATGAATTTATGTCCATAACAAGAAAATCATAATTCAGAATGATGTGTTGTCAGTTCATACATTTCAAAATTAAATATACGATTATTGTCCCATGAATTTAGGGAAATATGATGTCATTTTACTAGTTTTTACTTCCTAACACTTGTATTTAAAGGCTTCTGTACCTTTCAAAAGTGTATACCAAGTAATTCTGACCACACAACATGTCAGTTTGACATGTTTTCTTTGTTTTCACATCAAAAACAACTCAACAGTGGTCCTACCATGATTTAACATCAATATGAGGTTGTTTTATATGGTTTTGACTATTCCACACACATTTAAGTGTTTTAAAACACAAAAAATGTGTTTATGGGCATAAGGGGGAACCATAATTCAGAAAGAAATTTTTTTAGTTCCTACATTTCATAATTAAATATACAGTCATTTTACCATTATTTTATGGAAATTTGACATCATTTTCCTAGATTTGACCCCTGAAAATTGTTTTTAAAGTATTTTATACCATTGAGAAGTATATGTCATGAAAGTCTGGCCACACCATAGGTTGATTAGACATTTTATCTGCATGTACACATCAAAAATAACTCAACAGTGGATTTCCTATGATTTCACATCAATCAGAGTTCATTTGATATGGTTCTAACCCAATCACACATGTTTTAGTTTTTTAAAGCACTAAAAATTCATTTACAGTCATAATGGGAAAAGCCTAATTTAGAATGTCCTTTTTTTAGTTCCTACATTTCACAATTAGATCTATGGTTTTTTGCACATGATTTTAGGGAAATTTGAAAAAAAATTCTAGTTTTTACCACCCAACACTTTTTTTTGAAGGATTTTATACCTTTTTTAAGTGTATAACAAGTAATTCTAACCACAATGAACCTCATATTGAAGTATTGCCTATGTGTACATGTCAAAAACAACCCATCAGTTTTTTTCATTATTTCACATCAATCTGAGGTCGTTTACTATGATTTTGACCATTCCACGTTGGTTTTAGTGTTTTATAACACTAAAAATGTGTTTGCAGTCATAATAGGAAAACTGTAATTCAGAATAATGTGATATCAATTCCTATAGTACACAATTAAATCTATGGTTTTTCCCATGATTTTAGGTATATATAATTTCGTTTATCATGTTTTTAAATCCCAACAATTTTTATAAATGATTTTGTATATTTCAGAAGTGTTTATCGAGTCAAGAACAAGAAAAAAAGCTCGAATTATTTTTAAAATTATAGATAACTATCTATAATTTATTTTTTCCATGTAAGAAAAACAACACATCAATATGGTGTTGGACTAGAAAACATTCATGATCTGGTTACTAATATCTCTCCTTGCATTGATGAGTATCAGAATGAGGCCCTTATAAAATCCCCTTTGAGGGAAGAAATTAAGAATGCCTTATTATCTATTTACATTGAAAGTGTGGTTGGTCCTGATGTATTTTCAAATAATTTATTCATGTTTTATTGGGATATCCTACATAATGATTTGGTCAATGCAATGAAGGATTTTTTTACTCATTCTTACATTCCTTATGGGATAAATTGAAACATCATTTCCTTGATTTCAAAGAAAGAGAATGTTTTTTATGTCAAATACATAAGACTTGTGGCTATTGGGAATACCATTACTAAAGTCAGTAAAAAAATTATGATCACCAAATTGAGAGGCCTCATTAGTGATCATATATCATCGAATCAATTTAGTTTTTTACCTAGATGATCCATCCAAGATTGTCTCATCACGGCTTCGGAGAGTATCAATTTAATGAAAAATAAGTCCAAGCATGGGAGCTTTTCCCTCAAAAATTGAAATCTCCAAGTCCTTTGATACTTTTAAGTGGAGATTCTTGTCTAATGTTATTACATGTTTTGGATTTTCTACTAAATTTTTGAAACTTGTGACTTTCATTCTTGGTTCTACAAGGTTTTCCATTTTAATTAATGGATCTCCTATAGGATACTTCAAGTGTACTAGAGGTGTCCACCAAGGTGACCCTCTTTCCGGGATTCTATTTTCCATTGCTAAGAATTATTTGAGAAAAATCTTTCATGAGCTATCCCATATTGGTATTTACAAGAATATTAAAGATGGTAGGTAAAACCTTATTCCCTCCCTCCTTTTATATGATTATGAAATCCTTCTATTTTAAAAATCCTCAAGGGGAACCATCTGTATGATTAAAGTATTTTTTCAACATTATGAAATCAGGGATTTTCAATCAATAAGCTGGAAAAAATACTTTATTTTATTGGGAATTTCTTAGCTATTGGAAATAAAAACATATTCATTGGGACTAGTGGTGTTCATAAGGGCTCCATACCCTTTGTTTATCATGGAGTTCCTCTATTTTATTGTAATATCCACAAATAATATATTTAGAATATATGTTCTATAATTACAAAGAATTTGAAAAGATGGGAGGGGAAAGAAATGTCTCAGGCTGGGAGGTTCTGCCTCATTAACTCGGTGATTACATCAAATCTTTTGTTCTCTATCTCACTCTACAAATTTCCAAGAGGTCTTCTTAATGGTATCTAGAGCATGATGAGAAATTTCATATGGATAGGACCTGTGAGTGAAAGAAAGTTGGTCATAGTTGCTTGGAAGGACTGTATTAAACCCATTGAGAATTGATTCTGTGGTGTCAAGGACCTAAGGGTTTTCATTGATGGAATTATTAACAAAATTACATAGAACCTTCTCACTTCTAGTTATTATTCTTTGTATTTTTTATCTTGTCAGTTCACAATGAAGATTATTAATGGGTATCATCACTATATTTCCTCCTCTATTTGGATTTCCCTTAGGTAATCCTTCATTGACATTATGAAAATTTCCAAATGGTTAGTTACTATTCATTCTAATTTAAACTACTAGAACTCCCCTTGGTTGGACTCCCCTCTTTACAATGGGAATTTCCCTCCTAGATTTTTTGAAATGAAGATTATAGAATTTCTGAATCAACATCAAACTATGACTGACATTATCACTCTTCAGGATCATCATGAAATTCAAAATTATCCTTTCATGGATTGTGATACCCTGATATGGAATCCAAGAAGAAATGGGAAATACAATATTAGGGACCTTTATAAACATCAATTTCCTGGCCACACCCAGAAACCCACATGGCTCCTCAATTTTAAGGCTCTATTTATTCACCCTTCAAGGTTCCTTATACTATAGAAACTCTGGAAGAATTGTTTTCCTACCCATGATAATTTAAGGAATGATTTCCACATTATTTTATCAGCATGTTACCTCTTATCTAGGGAATATGATACTGTAAAACATGTTTTCCTTCACTAAAACTTTGCATAGCACATATGAGGTTACATTGGATCAATCATTGACTCTAATTTGAATAGATACAGCTCCATTTAAGAGCTACTGATGCACATTGCAAGAAGTGGTTAGAGTGAATAGCTACATAACCTTATGTTAACAGCTACTGCTACTATTTTTCATGTGATCTGGACTACTAGAAACATGGGTATGGAATATGGGAAAGAATCCTCACTACATGAAGCAGCTTTTTAGGTACATCGGGAATTCCATGCAGTTGTAGCACTTCATGTTGGCTCCATGGATAACTGCATGGATGATCTCACCACCCTCTGTCAACTTAGAGTCTCGAGTAGGCCATGAAAACCAGTTATGGTCAAAAGTATCCATTGGATACCTCCTAACTAGGCATGTTTTACAGTTAATATGGTTGGAGCTGCACTCAGAATTCCAGGATTATCAGGATACGGTGGTGTTTTTCACACACACCTCGGGTTTTTTGATGTATTATTTCATCACTTTATCGAGAAAGGGACTCCTTATGAATCAAAATTATGGGCCAATATATATGAAGTGATGCATGTTATCTACCAGAATAGGAATTTTATATGGGTCGAGTCTAATTATGATCTTGCTGTCAATGCCATCAAATCACGAACTATAAATCTACCATGGAGGGTCCTAACTCATTGGATTGGATTTCTCAACAGGATAAGGTGTATTAACCTTGAAGTGACCCATGTGTACAGGGAGGCCAACAAAGTTTCCTATTCTTTTTCAAAGAGATATATCATTGAGATGAGTACCATCTGGTCTTTTAGGATACCCGTCCAATATGCCCAAATGGTGGATCACGACATGAGGGGAGTGGTTCACTCTCATATTTGTAAAAAACCATTGTAATGCCTCTCATTTGCTTTTACTTTTAATTATTAATTTATAGGTCTACCATTCCTGGACCGTGGGATTTACTAGGTTTGAAACCTATGGATTAACATAGGTAATAAAAGATTATATCTATTCAAATCCTTAATTATGGTTAATAAGGAGATTTTAAATTAACCTGAGAATATCCCTAGTGAGTTGCAAATGAGGTGTACAGTAAGGGAACACTCACCATGTGCAAGAATGATATATGATTTATAATCAAACAAGTGTTTTCTCAGTCAGCTCCCCAAGATACATCAGATACAAAAGCACATCCAGCTGTACTATCTAGACAAGGATGTATTCAAATGAAAATTATATAATCTATTCCTTACTAAAACATTATGATGTTATCCTATACATATACATATCCTCAAATTTAGCCATAGGGTTATTTTACCTAGTATATTGTTTCCTAATCATTTCATAACATTCCTACTAAACATCATCTGATACCAACTTTAAAGACTCAACCCTATAGGACTTGTTCCATTTGTTCCATTAATACAATAACACTAGATATAAGAAATTACAACATAAAGGATCAACTACTTTAGTTTTCTTGGAAAACTAGTTACATAATTGAATCTCACATTACATTTGAATATATAAAATAAAATATTTTATTTTATTTGAGAACATCATTATTATCTCTAGAGGGCCATTTTATATCATTTATAGAACACTTTTTGGTATCCTAGGAAAATAAATAAAAGAAATGGATGATCTCATATGATTAGTAATGGAATTTGTATGGGGAATGATAAATAATTCATGAATAATATGGAAGGAATAAATGATATATGAATAATTTCATAGAAATAGTCTCATGATCATGAAACATTCCCATGGATATAATTACTATTGAAATAATCACATGAACATCAATAACTGAATACATAATTATGGAATCCAAAATGACACACATCTTAGACATATAATCGAGGCCTTGTTCTAGAACATCAACATAAATAGTTAAGGAGTCAAACAACAAAACATATTTTGTCTCAAGAGACCTACCAATGCCTCGATGAGATATTTAATTTCAGTACCTAAACATCACTTGATAATTATAATTCATTCATCATATGAATAAACAATATAACTTAATTAATGTTCCTTAAAAATCACTAAATGCCTGTATTGGAAGAAACACCATACAGAATGTCAATAATTGTACTAGTTACACTTATAATAATACATAGAATGAAATATGTTGGGTGGTATCATTAGAGTACATCCTCATTAAGTTAAAATAATAAATAAAACATGTTTTCATAGTTTAAATTACATTAAATTAAACCCTCAAAAAATCTATGATGAAAATCCCATTTTCAATTTGAAACCACTTATTTAAAAACTAAAATTTTTAAAAATAATTAGGAAATAATTTTTCTTGAAAATAAAAATTGAAAATTTTAATGTAATATTCAAATAATTCATTGGTAATAATGGTGGAAAATTTCATTCATTCCTTGCATGTTAAAACAACGATTACTTTTACATTTTTGGTTAAAAGTCAAAAGTATATCATTCTGAAAATGATAAGAAGATTCCATTTAATTTTTTTGTAAAAAATTAAACATAGTTAAAAATTTATTTAACAAATAAATGAAAAATATTAACAATAGTCTTTGATAACTTTAATGAAAATATTTAAATTCAAAAAAAAATATTCCCAACTAATTAGAAAAAACAAATTTTATTTTCCTTAAAACGTATTTTTGGTATCTTAATTAATTAAATACAGGGAAATGAAATGAAAATTTTTAATTTAATGAAATAACTAGAGGAGAATAAAATTTAATGGGTTTAAGATATAAATATAAAATAATTCCCCAAGTATATACTCAAATATAAACAATCTCAAATAATGATGATATTATGATATAAAGCATATCGCAGTTTTGACTTACTTTGTATTTGTTCAAACCTCCTTCATAATGAATATAGATATAACATATATATACATTTCATAAATATATTAATATATATAATATAATATTTAATTTACTTATAATATTTTATCATTCATTAATTAACAATTGTTTAGTAAAATCATTGTTCTAATTGATAACTGATTCATTTTTCCAATAAGTTTTAGTTCGGTAGTTTTTGTATATATATATTTTTAATGGTAAAACAATATAAATAATTTTAATAATGATATAAATATAATATATATTCATTATATATATATATATATATATATTTAATGACATCAATAAATTTTAGTGATGGAAAAATTAATTGCACCATTCATTAAAATGGTAGGTTGTAAGTTCGCATGAACGTTGTTTTAACATTTTGACGGATAGAGAAAAATAAATTTGTATTAAAATTCATCTTAATATAACTATAATAAAATAATAATTAATATGTATTTATAAAATACTTATTTTTAGCCATCCAATTAAAGTGTAGGAGAAAAATTAATTATTCTCCTACATGGAGATGTAAAGTCATACATATGTACAAGCGATGTTTTTTGTTTATGTAAGATGATAAAAAGGTTGGAAATGGTATTTAAAGAATCATAATAATAATAAATTATATAAAAGATACATAATGCATTATTTTTTAGTGGATACCAAGGATTTAGAAGAATTACTGTCGAAAATAAAACTGAAACTTCTCAGTTATGAGTTATAACTCTTTATTCAGATATATCATTTTGATTAAACCTCAATATTTGAAAGGATAATATTTTGAGATGGATAGAAGCTCTAATATGTGTTGGATTAACCAATTAAGATTTTATGTTAGGTATTTTCGAAGATGGAGGACTCAAAATGTTTGAAGAAGATATGATATCTAGTTCATTTTTATAAGTGAGGGGACAGGCCCACCAGGAAATACATAAAATATTAAATTAATATAAATGTATTTTCTTGGTAAACCATTAAAATAGGAGATAATACTATTTTTTTAATTTTAAATAATTTAATAAATATTGTTTATTATAAAATATATTTAATGTCATTTTTGGAAATACATGAAATTTTATAATATAATATTTTTCCAACACATGAAAAATGGTTCTAAAATTAAATGGATTAGCAGATAAGAAATATGTGTTCATTATATAATCATATTATAAATTTTTTTCAATTTAGAAATCATTTTAAACAATATCTTCTGATTTAACACCTTGGAAAACCAAATTTAACATTAATAGTGGTAATTTATTTTTCAATAATAAAGGGTTATAATTTATCTTATAAGATGATAATTTCCTCATAAATGGATAAATGATGAAATTTTTTACCCTTCATCATCCTAAATGTTCACTGTAATGGTTTTTTTTATTTTTATGTAATTTAATAAAATATATTTTTCATAAAATACTATTATTGTCAATTTATGAACTATTTATATAATTTCACATTTAAAACATCATAAAGTTAATTTAATTAGAATATAAATATTTTAAAAAACAATAATATGTAATATTTATTTATAAAATTTATAGTACACAATAACTACAAAAAAATATTACTTTTAGAGTGTTCAAAATCATTCACATGTTTTTTTAATGTTTGCTCAAACATTATGTCTGTGTTGCGTAAGAATTTAAGGAAATTATATCACCACTAAACATTAATAATAAAATACCATAATAAAAAATTATCTATTATAAAGATAAACTTTATATTAATTAAATATGTATATTTACTCATACCTATGTCATGGAAACTTATTTAATGTGTTGTTTTTAATTTTCTAGCCTTATACAACCATTTCACAAGCATTTGGATTATTAAATTATAATATAACTCAAAAATTATTATATATACATAAAAACAATCAATAATAATTAATATTTATTAATAAATTTAATAAATGACTTATTACTTCTCTAATATTATCCTTAAGACTTGAAATATGACTTTTCTCGTATTGCACAAGCACTACGCTGACATTGAAAATGATTTTCATATTTATCATTATACAAATTCTAATTTATATGTTTTGAATAAGTTTTTATTATAATTGTATTATATTACCATATGTGAGTAAATCAAAAATTTAATAAAATTTATATCATGTTTATGTCTTGGAAATATCATAATAGATATCGTATTTCATAAAAACTATATTTTTTACTATTTAAAAATATTAAAGTGTTGAGAAAAATGTCAAAAATTCACACTCAAATAAATTTTAATATTTTTATTCAAAAAATAAATAACATTTTAAAAAATTAAATTCCAATTTTTGATATAAATTAATTTTCATATAAATGTGTAAAACTCATTGTAAATTAGTGTTTTGAAAAAAAATGAATTTTTATGCCAAAAAATGAACTTCTACCAAAATTAAGAATAATGATTATTACTATGTAATTAAAAGTTTTATTTTTATCTAATGGAGAAATATGCTAATTTAAGATCAAATTCTAATCATAATGTGAAAATTAATTGAAAATACTTGACAAAATTGTAAAAAAAATGCATAAAACGATATTTTCACTATTTATTGAAAATTGAATATGTTTAGAAATATCTGTAAAATCACCCTAAGATAATTTTGATATAATAATTTCAAAAATAAATATTATTTTATTAAATATATTTTCTTTTAATTCAATAAATTTATTTTTATTATTTTCTCATAAAAAGAAAGAATCCATTTTTTGAGAGAACATATTTTTTAATAATAAATTAAATTTATTAAAAAATTATTTCTTATTTCCTAATTATTAATCAATGAATTTTTATTGAGTAGGTTATTTATATATATTTCATAATGTTTTTAATCATATTCATACTCACAAATTCAACTACTAATTTATAACTATAACTTATAAATAATAATATTTCATTGTTCATTTTAGCTTAGTGTTGTGTGTTGTATACGTTCTCGAATATAGTGTTCTTTTAAAATATTGCGGTGTTAAATCCTCCCACACCATAAATAAATTTATATATCTCAATTTTATCTTGGTTATAAATGGTTCAATATTTTGAAATACCTTTTTTTAAATTCACATCATACAAAGGGTTAGTAAAACATCCACTAAAAAGGAAAAGTGGGAAACATAATTGTTACTTGAAATAATACAAAATCGAGTTACTAGATAAAGATAAAATTTTTGGAAATTAAAACTGTAGTCATGTAGGAGAAAACTAATTCCCTATTTTTAATAAAAATTTTCATAGAGAATATGTCAATGAGAACATTAATGACCAAATAATCAGCAATCTGTGAGGGATGAAAAGTCTATAGATTCATTGAAAATTAAGTTAAAAGTGTAATATTATTATTCTGAGTTCCTTTTCCTAAATTTGATGGATTATTTTATATATTTTTTTAAAGGTTAGGGCCGAAGCCTCATTTTATTATTAAAGTAAAGCAAAGACCTCTTTAAGTGGGTAGAGGGAGACCCATTACATAGCCCAAAGGCCCAGTGGGCATTTAGCCCATTACAGGCCCCGTAGGCCCATTTTTTTGGCCCAAAGACCATTTTGTGAATAGTACTGCTACAGTACCCGTGTTGCTACAGTACTGCACAGTACCCGCCGCTGCTACAGTGCTCTGCCGCCACTACAGTTCCCGCTGTTGCTACATTGCCGCCGCTGCTACAGTACTGCTACAGTGCCTACGCCCAATGGGTTTTAAACCCCCATTTTTCATGTAGATTTAAGTGGTGCTTACCACTAAGCCAAACCCCAACTACAAAAATGTGTTGTATGGGTAACGAGGTATAGGGCTGGCCTGCCCACCTGCGCGCCGCACGCCCCCATTTTTCATGTAGATTTAAGGGGTGCTTACCACTAAGCCAAACCCCAACTACAAATATGTGATTACAATGATTCTCTTAAAACATGATAATTACTTGAATCACCATAAAACCTTAATGAAAACATATTTTATTCCAAAAATTTACATAATACTTACTCCTAAAATAAAATCAATGACTACAAAATATATTCTATAAATCCAAAAATAATATAATCTCCATCGAAGATAATATAATCTTATATGTCATCAAATCACTAATTAGTTCCAAGTTTTTCAATACTATGTCATTTACTTTATCAATACTAATTATCTATTTTTCTCATATAAAAAATATTATCTAAAATCAAGCATATATTAAGGGATTTATTTTACTCAATAATGTATTTTTGTATAATATATCACCTTAACATTATCTAAATTTTCTAGTTCATCAGTTCCATTCAACATATTATTGAAAATAAATAAATAAAAACTATTTCAGTAAAATCTATAGAAGTTTCATGATTATTTTATAAATAATACCATTGATAAAAATGATTCTATAACATAATTTATAAATTCCAAAACATAAAAGCTTCAATAATTTAAATTCAATGATCAACATAACATATGCCCTTCCTTGGTCTAGGATTTATCTCTTTGATTAGGGAATTAAATTGTATAATGTCAATGTTCCATACACATAATACATTGAACAATAAATTATACCATAGGATGAACTTGATATCCCTCCATAAAACTCTTTATTTTCCTAGAAATTTAATTTCTCTATGCCATTATTTTATACACATTAAACATATTCTCAATCCAATTATGTTTTTACCTTAGTGATTATTCCTACAAATTCTTGAAATACAAGAAACTAAATATTCTTCCCTCAATGGTTTTCATGAAACATCAGTTTTATCATATTTTTTGTGTCAATAAACTTACCTATATTTATATTTATAATCATGAAACTAAATATTTTATTATTCATAATCATAAGGATTCACATTCTAGATCCTATTTTACATTTTTTTTATAAGTAAAATCATTCCATTGTCCCTCACATTCAATTTTAACATAATTATTCTTGGTTTTAGCCATTTAAAATAACAAAAATGTGTTTTATAAGCAATAATAATCATAGTGATAAATAATGAAATATCCTTCATAGGATTTCTAAATCATGAAACCTTATTTTCATTCTAAGACACCTTACTTTTAACCTATTTCATCCATGATATAATATATTCAAATGCATAAAATGTTTCATAAATAAAATGTGAATTAACTAAATCATATCCCATAGGAGTGCCAAACTATGTGGATGGTAAGGGAACTCTCACTATGCACAATAATGATGGAATGGATATACTGAAAAAATTATTTTTAGAGTTATTACCCATAGATTCATATGTTACAAAACCATATCCACTTGTAGTATCTATATATGGATCTATTTATATGAATATAACATAATTTATTCCTTTACAAAACATTGTAATGTTATCCTATACATAGATTTTTCCTTAAATACGGTTATAGGGTTATGTTCCCTAATCAATGTTTTCATAAACCTAGTTCCTATAGATTTTACTAAACTTTCTCTGATACCAAATATAAAGACTATGATCCTATAATCCTAGAGACGATGGTTAGTTTATTACATTGGTACTATATACAAGTAGTCACATCCCAATGGACTGAATAATCTAGTAGTCTTAGAAAACTATATACATACTATAATCTCACATTATATTTGAAAACATAATATATAAAGTAATATTTTATTTGAGAATATCACTATTTTCCCTAGAGTAACCTTTTATATTATTTATAGTATGCTTACTAACATCCTATGAAAAAATACATAAGAAAGGGGTGAGCTCAAATGATTAGTAAGGGAATGCATACATTGAATGCTAAATATGGAATGAATAATATGAAAGAAATAAATGATTATAAAATAATTTCATATAAATAATCACATGATCTTGAATCATATCAATGGATATCATATGTATTCAAAAATTACATTGACATTAATAATTAATTTCATAATGATGGAACACATTATTTCAGACATCATAAACTAAGTGTTGAGGTGTTGGGAAAAGACATCTACATATATGGGTAAGGCCTCACCCAAATACCCATCCTATATTTTCTAATGATACTAACTTATTTATCTAGGGGATATGTAATTCTAGGCCCCTCCATTAACTTATGATGTCTAATGAATTCATTATATGAATATACAATACAACTTAATTAACATTTCATAAAAAACTATCCATATTGGAAGAATTATCGTATAGAAGGTCAAAAAAACTTCTAGTTGCACTGATCATAAACTATCCAATGAAATCTAATTAACATTTTCATTATGTTATATCCTTAGTAAATAATAAAATTCAATAAAGGATGTTGAAATTGAAGAATATAATTTTAAAATATCACTAAAATGTTTTTGAGGAAAATACCATTTTCACTTTGAAATCACTTATTTAAAATATAAATTTCATCTAGTTATTATGGGAAAAAAATTTATTGAAAATAAAAATTGAAACTTGTAAGGAATTATTCAAATAAAATATTGGTCATGAAAATGGTAAATTTTTTTCATGCCATGTATGTTAAAATAAGGAGTTCTTTAAAAAAATTGTAAAAAATCAAAAGTACATCAGTCAGAAAAAGATAAAGAGATTCATATGAATTTTCTTAAATTTTTTTATCAAATAATTGGATAATTAAAAAAAATTGAAATATTTTAAGTAAAATATGGACATGAATGAAAAACATTCACGATTGAGTAGAAAAAGAAATTCAGTTCCCTTTAAAACAGTATTTTAGTATCATGAGTACATAATATAGGGAAATCAAAAAGGATGATTTTTATTTCAAAAAATAAATATAGTAGAGGAAAATATATTATGTCTAATATAGAAATATCACATAATTATCCAAGAAGAAACTTAAACAAAAACAATCTTGAATAATGAATAGATTGTGAAATAAACTCATACCTCAAGTCCAAATTCAATCATAGAAGTGAAATACTATTATATAATGAATATAAATATATTATACATATTTTCAAAACCATAATAATATATATCATACCATATATGATCTATATATAACAATTTAACATCAATTTATAAATATATATTTATTAAAAAAAATTATTCAGGTTGATAATAGCTTCATTTTTCATCTACGTTTTATTTTAGTATTTTTTGTCATTATAATTTGATAATTATTCCATATTCCACATAATTTTAATCATGATATATAAATCATATATATATATATTATATATATATTATATTAATACATAAAAGTTTTATAGAGAAAAATGAATTACATCGTTCTTGGAGACGATAGGTCGTACATTTACATGAATGCTATTTTAACTTTTTACAGATGAAAATAAGGAAAGGTAAGTAATGATTCACAAATTCAGAACTATAATAATTTCATAAATAACATATATATTTATTAAATATATAATTATAAAAATCCAAGTAATGTGGTGATGAAAAAATATTACACCATTGCGTGGAGACTGTAATCCGTAGATACGCACAAGTGATATTTTCACATTATATAGGATATCAATAAGGTGGATAATGATTATTACATCATCATAATAAAAACTAAGTATATTTAAATATTAAAGAATATATTTTATAATGGATTAAAAGGTGTCAGTAGAATAAATTAAATTGAAAAAAGTTGGTCAAGAGTTATACCTCTTCATTAGGAAATACTTTTGGATTGCAACTTATTCTTTAAAAGGATGATATTTTAGAATAAAAAAATGTCTAGGATGTTTTCAATGTATATACAGTGGTCTTATGGTAGGTATTTTCTGAGATATAATTTTCAATTGATTTTAATAATAGATTATAATAGTTTCCCTTTTATAAGTTAGGGGAGGGGAACTCTTGGAATTACATAAAGTATTAAATTATTATAATTGTTTTTTGGAAAAATGAGTCCAAAATGATAAGATTATAATATACGATGAATATGAGTGAAAATAATTTCATCCAATAATATTTTGACATGTTTTATTTATTTTTTTACCCTTATCTATTAGTTTTAATCCAATTAACACTTTTTAAAATTATAATGATATATATGTTTTTCTATACTTTAGGGGTCAAGGAAGTTACAGTAAAAGGAAAAGTGACCCATAAATGGACCACTATTAAAATTTTAAACTATATCCAATTAAAATTACTAAATATAGGATTTTTATTAATTTTAAGTCATTTAATAAAATATTTTTTATTATAAAATTTAATTAGTGATAGTTTTGGAGGTACATGAAATATTATAATAAAATATGTGCCTAAATCATGTAAAATGGTTAAAAAATAAAATCAATTAAAATATATGTAATATGTGTTCTTAATATAATCATAAAATAAAATTTTAATATGATTAGAAGTAATTTAAAATTTTATCTATTGGTTTAACCCCATGGTTAAAAAAGTATAACATTAAACATAGTAATTACTTTGTCATTATTAAAGTTTCATAATTTTACTTATAAGTAGACAATTGTCTCATAAATGGAAAAGGGATGATATTTTTTAGGTTTTATAATCATAGTTATCCTCTTTCATGATTTTTATTTTTTTTAAATAACTTAATAAAATATATATAACATTTAATACTTTTACTATCATTTTCAGTACTATTCATATAATTTGACTTGGAAAATTACACGAATGTAATGTAATTTGAATATAAATATTTGACACATCTCTAATATGTAATATTTTTCTAAAATTATTGGGACAATTTAACTCAACCACAAAAAATTATTCATGCATTTTATAGACAATTTTCTAAATTTTTCTATTATTGGAACAAACACTTTGTCGGCACTTCAAAAGAATTTTAGGTAATTATATCAGCATAAAAAATGAGAATAAACTACCATCACAAAAATAATTAAATTAAGTTAATGGTAATAATTTTTAATAATTAAATATGTATATTCACTCATATATATTCTGTGTAATTTTATTTAATATGTTATTTTGAATTTTTCAACCTGGTGCATTCATTGCAAAAGCATTTGGATAAGTTGGTTGAAATGTAAATAAAAAATTAATATATATATATATATCCAAAAAATCAAAAATAATACTTTATATTTATTGACCATATACATCATGGACTACTTCCTTATCAAATATTATCATTCTCACCCCAAGTAGGACTTTTCTAATGTAGTAGAAGCAGTACGTCGACACTGAAAATGATTTTCAAATTTATCATGAAATTAAATATAATTTATATCTTTTCAATTATCTTAGTATAATATTTTAATTATATTATACTACGTGATTCATTCTGTAACATTAATAAAAAATTTATCAATTTTTTCATATAGATATCATAAAAGGTATGTTATTTCATAAAAATTATATTTTATTATTGTTCTCCAATTACATAACTTTTCAAAAAATATCAAATATTCTGACTAGGATTTATTTTACATTCAAAATCCAAAAAATATAAATTAAAAAATTCATTTCTTATAAGTAATATAAATTAATTTTAATATAAATTCATAAAACACAATGATTTGTTTTATAAAAAATGAATTTTTAAACCAAAAAATGAACATATACCAAAATGAATTATAATTTGAATTAATATATAATCAATTTAACTATTTTCTAATAAATGATTCATATGTTAATTTGTGATGAAATTATATGACAACCCATATCTTTAATACACATTATTTCATTAATTATTACATAAAGATACATTTAATACAACCCCATAAGTTCATGAGGCCTAGTGTCTTTGGGTAATTAGGTTCATAACATCACATCATAAAATAGGAATAGAATGACATTATTGAAAAATCCATAACATGCTCTTAAAAATTCCATCGTTATTCTAGAACTTCACAGGATTACATGGGGATATACACAAGAAAGGGTAGAGATATAAATCCCATTAAGCTAATAATATAACCAAATTATTATGAAATCAGTACACATTAGAAAATAAGAATATCATGGTGAAATAAAAGAGTTTAGAGTCATAAAAATGATCATCCAAACATGATTCAAGATTATAATATAAAGTAAACATGAGAATATGGGAATAACATAAAACATAATTTCATAAAAATATTTCATGGATAACCTCCAAGACATCATAACATATTTTGTTTAGGATAAACTCTCTTAGCTCATACATGGAGTCTCGGAAGATAAAAACATTACCTAACACATTGGATGGATAAATGATTTCTTTCCCACCTTCCACATTCATAACATGTACATGAACATGTTTTCCACATATATCAAACAACATAAGGGTTCCTTTCATCAAATATTTAATCCCATTATTAATTAGTTTGGGTTTATATACATGGAAGTCACTAATATATTAAGGATAAGTACCTTTTGGTTAATCCCATTGAATTAGAATAGGGATTTCTATTCACAACATAAAAATAGGATGATAAAAATAAGGAATAGTTTAAGTAGAATAAAGACTATACATAATGATGCAAGAAATGGTTTAATAGAAAATAAAGGGGTATATCATTGCTTGTAAATCATAAGGACAATAATAGATATTTTGAAAAAGATATCCCATAATGAACAATTGAAAATCAAAATGCATAGTATAAAGAATTCCCTAGAATAAAGAGTAGAATGATAGGATCGATTACATTAATAGGGTACTTCTAAAAGCATGATAGGAGCTTATTAAGCGGTTAAGGGAACCTTGGGTGGTCTAGAGAGGGAAGGGAAGAGTAATATAATTCTATATGGTTTTTAGTAAAGATAATTGAGTGGTTGGATGGGTATATATAGAAAAAGCAGGGAGTCATTTTTCCATAAACTTAGGTTTTGGGAACTATATAATAAATTAATCCAAACTAAAACCCATCCCATGGTTTTTATCATCGTTTCTTCCAAATAGGAGTTTAATTCACTATTATATATGTATATGGTCTAAATTCATTAAAATAATACCCTTTATTATGTGTAAGTTAGTCATGTTTATAAAGTATTGATTTTAAAACATTAATAAATAATATAGGTTTTAGTGGATTTATTAAGGGAATATAAAAGTTATAAAATAACCTAAAAACAAATAATTTTAATTGTGAAAAATAATTTTGGTTGTGTATAAACATTATAGTATTTATTATATAAAATTTTAAATATTTTTCATTTCATATTACATACCGTATTGTTATATCTTATTTAATTATTAGACAAAAATTCATCTATCTCATACAAATATGAAAAATATATAATTAGATAATTCCAAAATTAATATTTCAAAAATAATATTTATTTTATATAAATTAATTAAATAATTATTATGTATTAAACATTTAAATAAAAAATATACATTCATTGAGAAATACTAGTTTTTTTTAAATAATAGTTTTCAGACTCTTATAAAAATTAGATTTTACTTCATAAAATTATATTATCATTTATATTTGTTAAATATTATTTATTTATAATATTTTATTAAAATATAATTTATTTCAAAAATTATTAAATTCATCAAGATGAGTTTCTTAATTGAAGGTATATATTTCCCCAAAATAAAATTTCAATTCCATCATATCAAAAACGAAATTTTTATCAAACTCCTAATTTAAGAATTATTATTAATAATAATAAGAAGTAATAAATATAATCATTAAATTTTTAAAAAATATATATATTTATTTAAATTCATTCTATTAGGGTCAAGATACATAATCTTTTATTACCCTAGTGAATGCCCTAGGGGTAAGGTGTGTGATGGTGAGATTCTTTTGGGGTGGTTTGATGGATATGGTTTGGGCCATGATCTCTCTGAGCTTGAAATTCTCATATAAAAGGTTATTGACTTGCTTTATTTATTTAATAATTCCATGCAATTGGTAAAGGTAAAAACCAAGTAATGTTATCTCCCTTGAGAACTCTAAAAAATGGGATTCATAGTGTAAGATCCTACTAGTCGAGGCTATCAATCCTTCCTTCCGTGAATTTTTTTTTAAAATAACCCTTAATATAATAATCATAATAGTCATTATACAGTGCATATATTATCAAATGTTATGATTATTATTAGCCTTATTAATATGATAGACTATATAACATCTCAAAATAACCAATGTTGTGCATGTTTTTTTATAACTACATTACTTAATAAATATTAATTCATTAAAAATTAATTTCATTTTTAAAAGATTAGGTTTTCATATTCTTACCCCCTTAAGAAATTTCTACCTAAAAAGTTTAATTTCATACAGTAAAATAGATTATGATACTTCTGTTTCATCTCCTCTTCATATTCCCATGTTTCTTCCTCAAGCATTTTGTTCCCCCAAAAATTTTAATAATCCGAGTTGTCCTGTTTCACAGAAATTTGTATCCATGATCTATGAAAATAAAATACTTCTCATCATATGAATGATAATTATCCTATGGAACCACTTATGGATTTATTACATGTTATCTTTCTTGTATTTTCACCATCAAGAGTGATATATGGAACATATCAAGTACTTGAGATAGATTAGGTGGGAGTACTAGTTGATAATCCACTTCTCTAATGAGAGCTGGGATATATAAGGGGATAATGTATCTTGGAAAAATCTTTCCATTCTTCCCAAACCTCATGAATTTATTATAAGGTTATATATAAAGCAAAAAAAATTCTCCATCCTCAAACTATAAGTCTTATTGATGATTGTTTTCATAGAATTTCATTGAAATTTCTGGGAATTTAATATGATGCTAAATGGTTTTAACCTTATCCATAATCTCTTGGATAAAGTCAAGTCCCATAATTTTATACTCTCCAACACTAACCCAACATGTCATAGTCTGATAAATCTTTCTATAAGAAGCCTCATAATGTTCAACTTGAATTATATAATGGAAATTATTGTTATATGAGAACCCCACTAGGAGAGTCTATTAATTCCAACATCCTGGGGAATCCATTGAACATGTTCTGAGTATATCCTACATAGTTTTAATATTCCATTAATAATATCCATATATATGAGGGAGATAATAAGTGCTAAAGCTCAGTTTTACATGAAATATTTGATGAAGGAATATCCAAAACCTCTAGATAAACATTAGATATCGATAATATATAAAAGATAGTGGAACTACATAAAATCTTACAACTAACCTTATATATATTATATTGAGTTGGTTAAGAGAGAAATCTTCCATGATAGAAATTAAATGAACTAACATGGTAACATAATCGACTACCACCAATATGAAGGTAGTTCTATTAGATGTATTGGGGAGTAATATGATAAAATCCAAGGTTATTTTTTTCCCAATTCCATACTAGTATAGGAAATAGACACACCTTTCCTATGGACTTCTTTCATTCATCCTTTACTAAGAGTCATTCCAAGCATCAAGATACATATTTTATAATCTCCCTAATCATGTTATCCCACTAGAAGTTTTGAATCAGATATATCTATGTATATTATTTCTTCCTGGATGAATAGATAATGATGAGCTATGAAAATCATCTAAAAGTTAATTCTTTAGTTATTTATTTGATTATAAAAATATTTGAGTTCCAAACATTATAACACTATATTTATTAGAGTTGAAATTTGAAACACTTTATATCTTCTTCTATTTCACTTCATCATCTTTATGGGCCTCTATAATCCTCTCGGTAATGGATAGTTGGGCAGTATTTTGATCAATGTAGGATCAAGATCCTTTTATTATTCCCATTTCTATCTTGTGTATATCCATGAAGGTTTTATTATTCATAAACCTTGACATAGATAAGGTCACTGGATCCTTTCTACTTAGATCATCTGCAGTTTTGTTCACAATCCTGGGTTGGTAATTGATTGAACAATAAAAATCCTTAATTAGATCTAACCATATTCATTAGTGAATATTATGATCCTTTTTTGTGGATATATACATGACTCTTTTATAATACACATATGTGTTACACTTATCCACATAGAGGTAATTTCATATAATCATTAATGTGGATATCACTGCATCCATTTCTAAATAAAGTGTTGGTTAGTTCTTTTCATGGATATTAAGATGGCTGGATGAATAGATTTTAACTTTATCAAATTGAATGAATGTAAAACCAAATAACTTTTTTATGCGTCAAAATATATCAGAAATCCTTCCCCATTAGTTGTTAATGTGATCACAAGTATAGTGATTGTTATCTTCTTCATCTTTTTAAATAATTCATTGAATTCATCATTCAAAAAAAAGGTCATCCATTTGAGTGAGATTGGATACTGGGATTTAAAATTAGGATAAATACCTTAATAACTGATGATAATACCTAGCTAATCCAAGGAATCTATGGATAGCTATCACAGATGTTGGTCTGGGCCATCCTTCAAGTTCCTTAATTTTTTATGGATACCTATAAATCCATTTTTGGGTGATGACATTACCTAGGAATGTTACATTCTATATTAAAAACACACATTTAATATACTTCAAAAATAAATTTTATTTTCAAAAAGTATTCAGTGCATTATTAAAATTCTCCACATTTTCCACATTCCTTTAAAAGTAGATAATAATATCATCTATAATGACTAATATCAATTTTTTGAGTTAATCCTTAAAAAATATATTCATTAATTCCTTATAGATATTTGGGGCATTAATGATCCCAAATGGCATCACTATGAACTCATAATGCTCATAACATATACAAACATTAGTATTGGGGGAGTCCTACCTCACTAAATTTACATGATAATACCCCAAATGAAAATACACCATAAATAAGTATTGGGTTCCATGTATCGGATAGATAAAGTCATCAATCAACGGTATAGGACACTTTTTATTTATAGTGATCTTGTTGAGATCATGATAATCAAGGAAAATGTGAATCGGTCAATCCTTCTTCATGGTGAAGAGGACTTGTGCATCCTATACTGACGAAATTGGTCATATAAACCCTTTATCCATATTATATTTTAATTTCATCATCATTTAATTAGGTTTAATAACAACCATTATATATGGATTCATTGACATTGGAAAAACATTGGTTATAAGGTCAACTGAAAATTCAACCTTTCGAATAGGAGGAACACCAGGAAATTCCTATGAAAACAAATCAATGTATTCCCTCACAATGGGAATGTCATCAAGGATGATATTTTACATCATCTCAATCATATAATAAAGATACACTTACTCATAAGTTAATAGTATCCACTCATGAGATGAAGATAAAAAATTAGATTCATTCTCATACTTACACTTTTAGCAAATAGAATTATGAATCATAATACATTGGGAGATTGTATACTCTAAAAAATTAATGTTGGATCTATGTAAGTAATTTCAATACATAACAATAATAACATAAAATTATTCTAAAGGGATTATGACAAGTATTTCTGGGAAGTTTAGCCAACAAATTTTGATAGGGGAGAATTTATATTCATGTCATGAAATAATTACCTCATACATCATCTTCACCGATAGATCTACTTCCATGATTTGTGGTGGTGTTTAAATATTTTTGATAAACATGAATGATATGAATGAATTCATAGAACTAGAATTAAAAAGTAAAATTTCTATCCTTTAATGAATAAATATATAATCTATCAACATATCATTTTTGGGGTCCAGCTTAGCAGTTGTGATGTCATAAAATAACCCTTTATCTCTAGTATTTGGAGGTTGTTGTTGGTTGGTTATAATGAATAGTAATTGTCTTGGGGAATTGATTTACATAGTGACCTTATTCCTTACTATTGAAACATCATACAATTGGATCACTATTTACAGAATCATTCATTTATTCCATCACATTAGTGTGTTTCTCCCATTAGAAATTCACATCATGATTCCCTTCTTTCTCACTCCTATAGAATTTCTCTATCCCCATCGGAAAATTTCCAAGATGCTTCTTGCCACACTTTTTAGAGGGGTAATATTTTAAATTATTTTAACCATTATATTTATCTATCATACCACTAGAATTAAACACAATTTTACACTTATCACCATAGGGACCTTGAGATTCACTTACCTATTTTTAAATATTAATGGAATGTAAGAGAATTTCATCAGAGTTGTCAAATTCAAGAATTGAAAATGATTTTTGTAATGACCTGAAATTTTGAATAAATCTTGTTTCCTAATTTTGTGTGTTATTTTATTTCATACTCAAAAAAACTTTTTCATTTAATAAAATGAGTATAATTAAAATGAGACTATTGGGTTGTGAATATTATATGACCGTTAGTCAGTGTGACTGTTGGAAACTAAATGTTGCAACTACTATCTCTAAATACAAGTGATCTTGGTTAATTAATATAGAAAGAGGATTCGATGGCCTCATCTAGTAGTCTTGGGCCGATCAAATCCCATCTAATAGAACTTGGGAAGGAGGTAGCACAACTGGGCTTTTCTCTGGACCAAACCCAATACGAACTTCATCATGTGAAGCTAGAACAGAATCACCTTCGTGAGAAGTTCAAACTGGTAGAAATCACTACTCGGGTAATGTTGGCCGAGCTGCCCCATGATTCTATCACCCTAGCACACCTTAATCATAGGTCCTATGCTGGTGTGATAATGAGATATGTAACGAGACCATAGCTACATTGTGTAATCCTTTGTTATAAATAAAATTGTGTTTTCTTCTTATGGTAAAGTTTGTGAGTTTTCAAATATTCGAATGAATATAGGATTTATTTTATTGATGTATTTTGAAAAAGGATATTTTAAAATATTTATGTAAACCTTAAATAAGTAATGATGTCCAATGATTTTCAAAAAAAGGGTCTTCTGCAAATGTGTTCAGTAAGAAATTTAGAGTCTATTAAGATCAACTTAATTTTTGATTAATAGTACATTATGAATAGTTATATTATGCTTAGGATTAGTAATGTGACCAAATGTATTAGTAATCTCACTTAAAGAAGTATTAATATAATTTAGGCACCTTGATTAAGTAGTGTGATTCAATAAAATAGGTAAATAAATTTTTCATTAATTATTAGTCAAGTATTAGTTTTTTTAGGTGAATAGTGTTTTTTAATTAAAAATTAAATTAAAAATATTTAGAAAATTATTTTTATAAAATGGACTTTATTTTTTAACTTAAAGCATCAATATTATGTTAAGGTAATTTTTGGGGATTTTTCTGAGAAAAATAAATTTTCGGTGAATAGTGTTTTATTTAAAAATTAAATTAAAAATATTTATAAAATTATTTTTATAAAATGGAGTTTATTTTTGAATTCAGAGCATTGATATTATGTTAAGATAAATTTTTGGGAGTTTTCTGAAAAAGTTGAATTTTCAGTGAATAGTAAAAATACAGTTTTAGGGTTTCGGTATGTTTAATGACATTGTAACTGTGTCATGATGATGTCATGAGATATTTTAAGGGATGTTCAACTTTTGAATAGTGAGATAAGGTGTGAGGTTTCCCAAGTGGCCAATACCATGAGTAAATACCACTTGTTTTTCCAATACCACCAATGAGGTGTCCCTTGGCCATTAATGTCTTGTCCCCTCACTTCCCCTATAAATACCAAGCCATTCTCTCATCCTTTCCATTAAAAAATCATCCTAAACTAAGTTATGGTCTCCTTACCTCACAATGATCCCTCCCAATGTTCCCCCAATCCCTCAATGTCCCAAACTTCGAGTTTTAAGAGTTACGTTTTAAGGTAAGGGATCCTACCTCTCTCTTTCTTTCCAAGTACTCTCTTCTATGTCATTTCTTTTATGCTCTATGTTCTTATGTTGGGGATATTCCTTTATATTAATCATACTGTTATTTTCATGTTCATATGATGAGAGACCCCCTCTTTCTCTCATCACTTCATTTTAAGAATGTTTAAGTGGCGCCGTTAGGCTACCGAATTTTTAAGGGATTCTTTCACCCTTCTAATTTTCAAGTTCTATTTTCATGTCAAGTCTTTCAAGTTCCTTTTATTATGTTGTCGTATGATCTTTATATCTATACTACTATTATTTTCATGTTCATATGATGATATACCCCCTCTTTCTCTCATCACTTCATTTTAAGAATGTTTAAGTGGCGATGTTAAGCTGTCGAATTTTTATAAGAGAAATCTTATTTTTTGTCTTCCTTCCATAATTTTCATTTCATATGGTATGTCTTTAAAATTTCATTACCATGTTCTTATATACTTTATATCATGTCCCTCTACTTTTTTATGAATCATTTATGAGTGGGTGACCAATGTCCCCTATCTTTTCAATGTTTTCTAAAACCCTGTAACATAGCCGTTATGCTGCAGAATTTTCGTCTCAAAATGTCTCTCTCATTTTCTCAAATTATTTTATTTTATTAAGTGAGTACTCAATGATCTTTCTTCTATATGGGTATTCACATATATATCTATATGTTCTATTTTAAATTCTGGTAATTACATACATGAGACCCGTTTTCCTTTTTTCGTGGGTTTAATGTGACATAAAGATCTTGTCTTAAAAGCAGTTTTTAAAATATTATGATTATGAAATGAAACCAGTTTAGTTTATGATATATGGGTTATTTATGAAATGTTGATGATGATATATGTGTCTCACATGATAATAAAGGAAAATTAATGGTGCTCCCTGATATCTCTCCAATTCATTGGGTAATGATGTAACCACTAGAGATTACAATTTTAATGATAATTTGGGGTTTACCTTGGTAATTTCAAATTACACCATGGGGTTTACCTTGGTGATATGTTCATGATTTTATAAGTTAAATGTTGCAGCCAAATCTTCGAGTTATGAAGCATGTTCTTTCTATTATGATGTTCTTCATGATCTATTTCTCATTTCTTAAATCTATTCATCATGACTTTATTGATGTATATCAAGTTCACATGTAAAATGTTTCTCTTGTTTCCCTTACTGGGCATTCTGCTCACACTTTCCTTTGATTTATGATCCCAGGTTATGAGATGATGTAATTAACTTAGGATGAACAAATGAAGAAGCCTTTCAAGTTTTTAGGAAGAATGTTTTATGTTGTCATGTATTAAGTTCCTGGTTTCCAAGACACTAAACCTTAAATATCCTCGGTTTTGTATTATGTAATGAAAGTTTTTGTTGTAAAAATGCAGGATGTTATAGTTAGTATCAAAGGATGTTTTATTTATTTGTGGAAATTATGATATGAAAACTTTAGGAATAACCCTATAGAAAAGTTTAAATATAGGACATCTTCCTGGTATTTTGGTGAGTATTTAGTAAGTGGGTTTCAAGAAAATACATCTCTGTCTGGATACGAGCAGGTAGAGTGGTCTCTGGCACAGATGTACATAGGCGTAAAACCTGAAAACAATGCTTTAGATAGACTCAAACGGGAACTGGTACACAACAATGGGTCTTGGTGCACTCTTGGTTACGACACTCCCGGGGGATATTCTTTGGTAAATTTATAATCTTAGTATGAACCATTATTAAAGGGACAAAGATAAAATAAAATAAAGATTCACATAAGAATATATGATCATGGATAACCTTGATTGGAACCTAGGGGATCAAAAGTTAGGGTATACTTTTCTTCTACAAGTTTATCCTGTTATGCTTTAAGTTTCCTTTTCATGATTATTGGCTAAGTATTTAAACCCCCTAATTATACTTTCTTTTCTTAGTTAATGGCAGGAAATGGAAGAACATGTCCCAACAACCAATGTTATAGGAAATGGTATGATTGATGTATTAATATGACAATGATGACAAGAGATCTAGTTGAACATATTGTGATTATGCCAAACCAGCTATCAAAAATCACAGTTAATAATTGGTACCTAGTTGAATGCCCAAATTCATCAAGGAAGAAGAAGATGAAGTCTCAAGGAGGTTCATATGATAAACTTGATAAGGTAAAGAAGACCCAATTTCCTTTGTTCAAAAAGTGTGGAAAGAGTCACCAAGGGGAATATCACAAAGGAACCGAGATATTTTTTAAGTGTGGGGTGATAGGGCATAAAGTAGCCAATTGCTTTAAAAAATGGATAATCTGATGAATAGAGATAATGTTTGATCTAATGTACCTTATACTTTTCAATGTCGTAAATGTGGAGAAGATATACATTATCCAAGGCAATGATCTCTGGGAAGGAATGAGAAGCATGATGAGCATCAACAATCTTCAAGGACAAGGGAACAATGAAAGTCATGTGTTGAGACGGATCATGATGACTAAATTACATGTAACTTCTTCGCAATAATTGTCTATGTCATATGGTATTTTAGTTCGTGCTCTATGAGCATATCTTTAATGTTTTCTAAGAACATCGAGTCACTACCTAAGATGATTTTATATCATTAAGGAAACCATCTATTATTATGTATCACATGTTGATGTTATGAATCCTTTCTTCTTGAAAAAAAAAGATGATTAGGGGATTAAAAGATGAATATTATTTTGGAAGATGTTCACTATCTTGGGAACCCTATATGATCAAGGTAAATAGATTACTACGGTATTATATTTGAGGAGTAAAGGTTGACTTATATTTTGAAGAATCGATGAATTTAAGGTGAACTTATAGTAATTTAGGTTACTTATGGAAATTATTAACCTATCTTGGGGAAAAAATGTTTAGGTTAGATACTTTGGTTATAATATGTCAGGATGGGTTGATGTTGTTTGGAAATGAATGATAAAGTTTATCTTGGAAGACTATGTTATCAAATACTTCTTATATTTGGGTTTCAATCTTAGTTTGGTTTATTTTGAGGGATTTTAAGGACAGTTATTTATGGAATGGTCTATGATGAACTTTGGGTAGTACCGTGGAACTTTGAAGATTTAAAGTAGTTTTCCTCCCAATGGGGTTATTTCTTTTTGAAGAGTTGTTTTATCTTTCCCTTTCTGTTTTTGCGATAAATGTTTAAAGGTAGATAGTTTTTCTTTTGTGGATTACGTGATTCTCTAGAATATTATTCTTGTGATTTTGATGAGACCAAGTGTTTTTGAATGCTCTTCGTTTTGAGAAAATATTAGTTTTGGTAGAAACTTATTAAGGGATGAAACTCTACTTGAAGGTAAATATATTTCCTTGTGTCTTTATTCTATGTAGTAAATGAATTCCTCAAAACTATGAAAAGGAATGTAAAACAAAAACGTTGTCTGTTAACGTTTCCTACTGGGAAATCAAATACAGTTTAACCCATCATAAGTTTGTGATTTTCTTGTTGTTAACTTTCTCCTAATCATGTTTTCTATCACTCTCCCTCAGAATGTGACCCTTTGTTTTCTCTTCCATGTCCATGTTTTCCTACATGGAATCCTAGTATGGGTTAACTCAGGTGTTCTTTGTACTTCCTTTTCTTTCTTTTAAAGTAATATTTTTACTGACTCTTTTTCCGATATGTGACTTTCAATGAAATTTCCAAACCCAGTTTTAAAAATTGTGAGGATGCAATTTCTTAAGGGGGGAAGATTGTAATGACCCGAAATTTTGAATAAATCTTGTTTCCTAATTTTGTGAGTTATTTTATTTCATACTCAACAAAAAATTTTCATTTAATAAAATGAGTATAATTAAAATGAGACTGTTGGGTTTTGACTATTATATGACCGTTAGTCAGTATGACCGTTAGAAACTAAATGTTGTGACTATTGTCTCTAAATACAAGTGATCTTGGTTAATTAATATAGAAAGAATATTTGATAGCCTCATCCAGTGGTCTTGGGCCAATCGAATCCCATCTAACAGAACTTGGGAAGGAGGTAGCACCACTGGGCTTTTCTCTGGACCAAACCCAAGAAGAACTTCATCGTGTGAAGCTAGAACGGAATCGCCTTCGTGAGAAGTTCAAGCTGGTAGAAATCACTACTCGGGCAATGTTGGCCGATCCACCCCAAGATTCTATCACCCTAGCACACCTTACTCTTAGGTCATGTGCTGGTGTGATAAGGGGATATGTAACGAGACCATAGCTACTTTGTGTAATCCTTTGTTATAAATAAAATTGTGTTTTCTTCTTATGGTAAAGTTTGTGAGTTTTTAAATGTTTTAATGAATATAGGATGTATTTTATTGATGTATTTTGAAAAAGGATATTTTAAAATATTTATGTAAACCTTAAATAATTAATGATGTGTAATGATTTTCAAAAAAAAGGTCTTCTGCAAATGTGTTCAGTAAGAAATTTAGAGTCTAATAAGATCAACTAAATTTTTGATGAATAGTAAATTATGAATATTGATTTTATGCATAGGATTAGTAATTTGACCAAATGGATTAATAATCTCACTTAAAGAAAGTATTAATATAATTTAGGCACCTTGATTAAGTAGCGTGATTCAATAAAATAGGTAAATAAATGTTTCATTTTTTTTAGTCAAGTATTAGTTTTTTCAGGTGAATAGTGTTTTTTAATTAAAAAAATTAAAAATATTTAGAAAATTATTTTTATAAAATGGACTTTATTTTTGAACTTAGAGCATCAATATTATGTTAAGGTAATTTTGGGGGATTTTTCTGAGAAAAATAAATTTTCAGTGAAGAGTGTTTTTATTTAAAAATTAAATTTAAAATATTTAGAAAATTATTTTTATAAAATTTAGTTTATTTTTGAATTCAGAGCATTGATATTATGTTAAGATAAATTTTTGGGAGTTTTCTGAAAAAGTTGAATTTTCAGTGAATAGTAAAAATACAGTTTTAGGGTTTCGGTATGTTTAATGACATCATAACTGTGTCATGATGATGTCATGAGATATTTTAAGGGATGGTCAACTTTTGAATAGTGATATAAGGTGTGAGGTGTCCCAAGTGGCCAATACCATGAGTAAATACCACTTGTTTTTCCAATACCACCAATGAGGTGTCCCTTGTCCATTAATGTCTTGTCCCCTCACTTCCCCTATAAATACCAATCCATTCTCTCATACTTTCCATTCCAAAATAATCCTCAACAAATTTATGGTCTCCTTAACTCCCAAGGATCCCTCCCAAGGTTCCCCCAAGCCCTCAAGGTCCCAACCTTCGAGTTTTAAGTGTTACGTTTTAAGGTAAGAGATCCTACCTCTCTCTTTCTTTCCAAGTACTCTCTTTTATGTCATTTCTTTTCTTCTCCATGTTCTTAGGATGGGGAAGTTCTTTTACATTCATCCTAATGTTATTTTCATTTTCATATGATTAGATACCCCCTCTTTCTCTCGTCACTTCATTTTAAGAATGTTTAAGTGGCACCGTTAGGCTACCGAATTGTTAAGGGATTCTTTCACCCTTCTCATTTTCAGGTTCTATTTTCATGTCAAGTCTTTCAAGTTCCTTTTATTATGTTGGTTTATGATCTCTATATATATCATACTGTTATTTTCATTTTCATATGATGAGATACACCCTCTTTCTCTCATCACTTCATTTTAAGAATGTTTAAGTGGCGTCGTTAGGCTGCCGAATTTTTATAAGAGAAATCTTATTTTTTGTCTTCCTTCCATATTTTTCATTTCATATGGTATGTATTTCAAATTTCATTAACATGTTCTTATATCCTTTATATCCTTTCCCTATACTGTTTTATGAATCATTTATGAGTTTTTGACCCATGTCCCCTCTCTTTTCAATGTTTTCTAAAACCCTGTAATATAGTCGTTATACTGCAGAATTTTCGTCTCAAAATGTCTCTCTCTTTTTCTCAAATTATTTTATTTTATTAAGTGAGTACTCAAAGCTCTTTCTTCTGTAGGGTTATTCACATATATATCAAGATGTTCTATTTTAAATTCTGTTATTTACATACATGAGACCCGCTTTCCTTTTTCCGTGGGTTTAAAGTGACATAAAGATCATGTCTTAAAAGCAGTTTTTTAAAATGTTTTGATTATGAAATGAAACCAATTTATTTTATTCTATATGGGTTATTTATGAAATTTTTATGATGATATATGTGGCTCACATGATAATAAATACAAACTAAGGGTGCACCCCGATAGCACTCCAATGCATTGGGTAATGATGTAACCACTAGAGATTACAATTTAACGATACATTGGGGTTTACCTTGGTAATTTCAAATGACACCTTGGGGTTTACCTTGGTGATATGTTCATGATTGTATAAGTTAAATGTTTCAGCCACATCTTCAAGTTATGAACCATGTTATTTCCATTATTATATGCCTCATGATCTCTTTCTCATTTCCTAAAGCTATTCATCATGACTTTATTGATGTATATCAAGTTCACATGTAAAATGTTTCTCTTGTTTCCCTTACTGGGTCTTATGATCACCCTTTCCTTTGATGTATTCTCCCAGGTTATGAGATGTTGTAATGAACTTAGGATGAACAAATGAATAATCCATTCAAGTGTTTAAGAAGAATTTTTTATGTTGTCATGTATTAAGTTCCTGGTTTCCAGGATTCTAAACCTTAAAGATCCTTGGTTTTGTATTATGTAATGAAAGTTTTTGTTGTAAAAATGTCGGATGTTATAATTTTAATTAAATTATATTCATCCCACCAATGAAATGGTAATCTTTACATTTTGGGTTAATGAAAAATTCAGTGGCATATCGTGTATGTCTTAGTATGTTTTCCTCATACAGCATGATGGATTTGTTATCCTTATACTTGAGGGAAAGTAAATCCATATCCATTTCAATTCAGAGAGTGTGAGGAATATATTTATAAAAATAATTTTAAGAAACTCTTTCCACTCCAGATCTTCAATCTCATCCTCAGGATTCATATTTTTGATCAACTTCCACCCCTGATCAGCATCTCCCTTCATACGATAATCATCCAGCACAACCCTCTCTTGCTCAAATTAATAAATTATATATAATATATTTTAAATGGAATTGATCCATTTTTTCTACAATTAAAGGATTAGAATATCTACTAAACTTTGGAGGCCTTTGTCGCATAATGGTCTCAATTGAAACTTGATCTTTATAAGGTGGTTTTGGTGTTCCTAATGATATGAATTTCTATTCATATACTGAGTAAATTGAGAATTTATTTTTATAATGTTCATGATTCATTCTTCAATCGGGTTAAGCATATTATTTTTGAAGTAATCACATTTCCCCTCACATTGGTTGATGACTCATTTCCTCATATTTCTAGAAATTTTCTAGAATCAAGGGAAAATTAGGGATGAATTTTTTTTAAATATCAATAAAATAAATAGAAAACCATGAACATTAAAGGGATAATTTATAAATGACATATATTCCTCAACCTGTGGATTTCTAGGTTTCAATCTCTATTATCCATGTTATATTTCCTAATGTAAAATATTGTGGTAATTTTGTTCCCTTAATAGTGTTTGATAAATATATTTTGAATTTACAAAAAAAAATATTCCTCAGGAGTTTAAAACTAGTTTTGAAGTAAGTCATATATTTATACACAAGGTGAAGATTAAGTTCATCTAAATGTGCCTTTTTGAGGTTATTGCCCCACTGCAAAACTATTCCAAATCTACACCCACTTGTAATATCCAGACATAAATGTAATTAATTTTAAATAACATAATCTAAATATTAACATAATTTAGTGATGATTACCTATCATTAGTTAGATCTCTAAGGTTTCTGTAAGATTTTTCTTATCCTAATCCCCAAAAAAAACTATTCATTACTTTGATACAAACTATGAAACTCCATATCTTCAGTACACATTATTTCATGAATTATTACATAAAGATACATCTAATACAACCCTAGAAAATCATGATGCATCGTATATTTTTTTAATTAGGTATGTAACATAATATAATATAATAGCTATACAATGTCAATATTGAAAAATCATTAACACTCTATTAAAAACTCAATTATTCATCTAAATATGTTGAGGATAACATAAATACATACAAAATAAAGGGGTGACCTATAAAGACAAACAAGATAATAATCATATAATAACATGATGAAATTAATAAACATTAATAATGAGGCATATAATGGTGATATAAATGCATTGATAATCATAAACATTGTCATCTAAGCATGATAAAATATGATATCATTATGGAAACTTGTTAATGTGGAAACAACATAAAACATGACATCATAAACATAAGTAAAGTCTAACTATAAAGACGTTATAAAATAGTGTTTATAGAATAACTTAACATGCTTCATACATGGAATATCATGAGATAAAAACATTACCCAAAGAATGGGGGAGGCTATAAATTCTGGGCCCACCCATCAAATTCATATTGTTTACATGAAAAACTGTTCCACATAGATCATAAAACATAATGGTGACTTTCAACACTTTTAATACCATGAATAAAGAGTGTGGTTTTAGATACATTCATGTCCCCAATTAATTAAATAAAGGATAGTATATATTAATAACCTTGAGTGGTAATAGACATGGGTACTCACAATATAAAATATTGTCTTGGAAATTTAAAGAAATATTTTGGCAGCATAATGGCTATAAATGAAGATCCATGAAAGAGTTTAATGGGATAAAAATCGGTATCTCATCACATTTAAATCATAATTTTGGTAAAATGGATGTGTAAAAACATATCCCAATAAGTGAATTTGAAAATAAAAATTCATTGTATAAAGAAGGTTATTGAATAAAGTGGAGATGGAAAGGATCTTATACCTTTAGAGGGTGCTTCTATAAGTTTGGTATGATATTCTTAAGATAAATGGGGAACCTTTAGAGAGTTCTATAGTATGAGTTGTAGATTAATTTCATGATCCATGGTTTTTGAGTGAATATAAATTGTATCATTGGTGTGTTTTTATACAGAAATATAGGGGAGTTCTTTATTATTTTATAAACTATGTTTTTTGAATCTATTTAATAAATTAATTCAAACCACAAACCATATATTGGATTTTTACCATGGTATCTACCATATATGAGTAGATTTCATTATTTTATATGGTTATGGGCCAAAATAAATTAAATAATAACCCTAGGGATGTGGAATTTGGTCATGTTTATTAATAATTGATTTAAAAACCATAATACATAATATAGAATTTGGAGGATTCATTAGGGTTTATAAAATTAATCAAATAAACTTATAAACACATTATTTTAAATGGGAAACATAATTTTAGTTGTGTATACTCTTTATAGTATTTATTAAAACACTTATAAGATTATATGATGTCATAATATGTATTTTATTATTATTATGTATTTATTTTTTACACAAAAATGATATTGTATAAGAAAATTATAAAAAATTAAAAGCTTTATAATTTCAACATTATCATTTTGACACATACTAAATGAGTATTGTAAATTCTATAATTGATTACATACTCAAATAAAAGGTGTTATTTTCTCTGTAAGAAAATGAAGGATTAACATGACTATATGAATACTATATTACCAAATCATGTGGTTCACATTTCCTCTAAAAGAAAACACGGTCTCATAAACCTAGGAAGGTCACATGAATAGATCACGCACTGTAAATAATGTTTTTATGATCTTATAAATCCCCACAGATAGACCCTCATTTTCATATGAAGGTTTTGTGACAAATGTTGATGGTGGTGTAAAGGCTTCCAAATGAGTTATTCAAATCTTGCATCTTTAAAATTGATAGAATCTTATAAATCTCACAAATCCCATTATAAAATAAGGGAAGAGAATGGTGGAAGCTTTATATGGTGGAGTGTTAAATTTATCTTCATGTGACGTGCTTATGCGATTAAAAAGACCTTATGGATCCACCTAAGGACTTAAAATCTTGTCATGTGATAGCATGTTAGCCTATAACCTTTATCATGAGAAAGACCACAGCCATGTTTATTCAATAATTTTATACTACTTCGGCACCACATACAAATGGAGGTGTTGTTTATGAAAATTCATTCACACCATCATGAGATCCAACATTTATCATGTAGCACACCACAGATAAGTAGAGTGACTGTCCATGACAACACTTTCATGTTGTTATGAGATTCCCTAATAATCATGCAACACACTAATGGAAAACCATAGGGAATAGGCTATGACCCTTGTAAAATAATTAATAAGATAAAATGGTAAATAGAAGAAGGCTCTCACGGGGGAAGGATACATGTATTTTCATGTGAAAGAGGTATTGCACCTCATATTATCTCCATTAATCATGTGAAGGCCCTTTGTAAAGCCATCTTGATATAAGGATAGGCCACTAACAAGTCGAATTAGTCCTATAAAGTACCCATGACCAGTCTTCTATGATCAATCAAGAGCCTTTATACAGACATATTCATCTCATGAAGGCTATCATACATGCCAGATCAAGGGTAAAAATATTTTAGAAAAATCAAAATAGTTATGTGAAATACATTCAATAGGACGAGGTCCAATGATTATGGAAATGTTGGAGTACTCTCATGGTTGCTGATTCTCATGTGACACATTTGGTGGACCGTAGAAATATCATTTGAAGTGTGTGATGTGATTCTCCCTCCACCAAATCCAAATCATATCTACAATATACATGTCATGGAAGGTGGTGCTTAACTAGGGTACTGAGGCCTAAAAATCCCTCCCACCACCCCAACACAGAAAAAACACACATTACATTGAGTACACCCATGAGAGATTAAAATTGTAGACATATTTTGGTAGAAGGTAAAGTGATCACATGAGTCATCCGACATGTAAAATATAGGTAATGATCTAAGGGATCACAGGACATGAATATGTTCATTGTTTGATCAACCTATAGGTCATGTGAAAGACATTTGGCATTCCATCTTGATCATGAAAAGGGGTATTTTCATGTTGAAATGGTCACAACATATCTAAATATGTTAATTCTTGATGATCCTTGGGGAATATATGCAATAAATACTGGAAAAAGATAGAAGAATCATATGAATATGGATATATCAATTTTCATGTGATGGCATCATGCACTAAATATAACTTATCCAAATAATTTGACAGCACCTATACATGTCATGAAAGTCTTCTAGAGACATATGGACATATAGACCAGGTCATGAAATGTCCTCTAGACATGTCTCCCAACTCTTGTGAAGTCCTCTAGCTATATCATCCAAATATTGTGACAACATTCAGACATGTCAACCAAGTATTTATGAGTTCTATGGGAATACCGACCAAGTCCTAATAAATATTCTAGACATGTCAAACATGTCTTGAAAATTCCTTCAAAAATGCCACCCATATCATGAAATGTCCCTTGGGAATGTCATTTGAGTCTTGAAAAATGCTCAGTCATGCCATTCAGTTCACATAATGTCCTCTAGTCATGTCAACTAGGACATGTGACATCCTCTATATAGGTCCCCAATGTCACAAGATGTCATCCGGATGACTAAACCGGATCATTATATTATCATTAGATATGTTCAGTAATAAAAAAAGAGATGTCTATACATCCATGGACATGTTAAATAGACATCACAGACATGTCATGTAGGAAATCAAGACATGTTAGACAGACACCATGTCACATTATAGTCTTTCCTAGTAGACAAATTTGTAAAAACCCTATATCGAACTATGAGAACTCTGAATCCTACTATAAATAGGATATGAAATATGCCTTTATAATTCCCAAGATCCAATAAACATCTACAATATTGTATCTCCCTCCATTTATCATAAAATTCAATCCATTTAACCCAAACTCTTCCATTGGATTATCACTCTTCCCAATCCATCAGCAGGTTCAGAACATTAATTAAACTACAAGGAATCTGGTTCCTACTATAAGAAGGATACATAGGATGACTTTTTAAAGTAAAATATCCATATTAAATAACTCATAAAGGATACCCTAGTGCATAATCCTTGTATCCGTCTACAGTGAAATATATCACATGTTATCCTTTTTTTCTCACACCGAGCATGGCTAATGTGGGATTAGGTATTTGAAACAATAATATCATTCAAATTATTAATTCCCACGGTGCAGGGTAACATTAGAATGAAATCCCAACTCAGTGGTATGACACGACTACACCCATACAAGGGAATCCACCTTGGGTTAATTCCTAGAGATATTACCATTTTGTAAACCCTTTCACAATAACCCTCACAATCATTAATCACATGTCTCTACCCATCAGTGAGTTAAGGGAAGTTCAAACTATGATGGATCTGATTCATGTTATAAGAATTATTTTTAGGAATCCTTTCATAGGCAAGAGCTCAATACCTAGTGCTTATTTTTCCTCATACAATCCTTTCCACATGATTTTAAACATGATGGTTGAAATGAACAACATCAGTTTTGATTCTTGTTATACATGGGATATATATGATGCCTTATAAAGGTTCAATATCATCCTTGAAACACCAATCGACTCCCTGGATAGAATAAAACTCTATAATGATCTGTTATATGTCTTAATAATATATGAAGATTCAATTTCTAATTAATATTGTGAAATAGGTGAATAAATTATAATACATAATAATGATCTCATTAATAGAACCCCCATTGTCCATAGAAGGATTCAACACCCAATCATTTTGTTATGGAAACTATTCCCATATTGGGATGAGGAATACCATCAAAAACATATCATAAATTTATAATAGAGTCTGAGAATATGAATTAAATCCCACTAAAAGTGTGTGATGATCCCAGCCTCCCACCCCCTCGACCAATGTGAGTTTCTAAGATTCATTGGGCGTGATAACACATTTGGACTCCTGCCATTGGAAAAAATGTTTTTTCTATTTAATTGATTATGAACTATTGGGATTTTCTTTTAAAGAAAAAAATGGTGATCCTGATGTAAAGAATTGTGCAATAGTCACCCCCAAAATTAGTCATCAGACCTCCATATTTTCTTTAAGAAACAAAAATGGTCAAACCAATTTGAATATATCGCATAAAAAATATGATCAGTTGATCATGTGTCGAGACATTTTCCTTTTCATATCCTATGAAAATGAAAATGGTATTCCCAAAAAGCTAACATAACTGAGTTTCCCTTGAAATAGGCAATTCTCACCGTGAAATTTTTATGTGATAAAAATGGACAAATCAAGCATGAGAAATTAAAATTGTGATAAATGAGCATATCTGGTTATGTTTGTTTTACACTTGTGATGATTGACTTATTGTTTAACTTGTTCCTTATTGTATTCATGGATGTAGACAATTCTATCATAAAAAACACCTTAACCCATGATCATGACTTCATCATGTGAACATTATGGTACCTCAGCCATGGTTGCAATTTTTTTGGATTGTTAAAATACCACACCCACCTGAAATCTTCATCTTCAGGTGGAAAACATGATGGTTTAGGAATACCACCTACATGGTATGATCCTAGACCTCTAGAAATCATGTGAATGTATTTAGATATTGAATTCAAAAAATTATTTACTATTAAGGGAGAGCTGTATTGAAACCAGTGTGACATATCGCCACCACCAATTTATTTAAAAATGCATCTACAAAGTGTGATAATCATAATCTTCCATATTCGATGAAGGTTGATCATGGAGTTGACTATGGATCAATATCAGTTTGTAATCCACCAATTAGGGCTCCTGTTAACCATGGTCACCAGGTTCATCCCACCGATACCCCTTGGTCACTTACCGAGGGTACCACCTGACAAATTTTCACCATGGATACTCATAAACATGTACCAAGGAAGTCTCTATGAGTGCATAAAGCAGAGGATAAATGGGAGTGTGATTATATCCCCACTTCCGCTGATGAATCCCACCAGCATTTTCAGGAGGTAAACAGCAACCATTATCATATCCCTTTTCACTCTAATAAAGTCTACAGAAATATTCCTACAACAAGAAATTTGGAGTCACGTATCCCTTCCCACTTTTATGAATCTAGTTAGTGTATGTCGATGGAACAAGGAGTATAAGAGTGGACTAATATACTCACATCAATCGATGATATCTACCAGTACATATTAGAGACTGAAAATTTATAGGATTATATCATACACACACATTATTAAAGTTTTAATACATTATTACAAATATTGAAGAACTCTGGTAACATATTCTGAAACTTGTACAAATGTTGAGATAGTGACATGTTCTTATTCCAACAGCCATAATAGAACATAACCAAGATTAGTATGAATAGTTGGCTACTATGGAGAAAGTGAACATTCTTATTCCCATCCAAGAGGATTATTGGGATATTTCATTAAAGGATGAGGCACAAGAAAAGGCCAATATTCTCATTCCAATTAGGGCTCACCGAGTGAAAGAGACACATTACTCGGGACCCGCACATAATCTTATCAAAAGAGACCAGTGAAATACTCCAATGGAACTGGATTGAGAATATATCTCCATTCTGAACAGGGCTCACCATGTGAGTGAGGCACATGCCTCATGCCAAGCTCATATTCCTAGTAAAAACCCAATTGGCATACTCTGAAGGTGTAGTATCAAGCTCATGTATTTATTATTATCGGGACTCACCAACTGAGAGAATCACATGCCTTGGGAAAGGATCATATACCTATCAAAAAAGGCTAGTGGCATGCTCTAAAGTAATAGTACCAGGACCATATCCCCATTACTATCAGGGCTCAACAAGTGAGAGTAGCACATGCCTTAGGAAATTCTCATATTCTTTTCAGCGAAGCTACTAGGCATACTCCAACAACTCACATAATCCAGGTTCATATCCCTTCTTCCACATATGAATGACATAAATAGAATCATTCAGAGGATTTATGGGATGAGTCTTATATCCCTTATACCATTATATTGGTATATCAGCATATTATGGTAGGGAATTCATATTTGAAATGGGATCATATCTCTACTTCATCAATAATTGATAGGTATATTCCACCAACCACCCATAGGAAGGATCATATTCTAGATAAAAATATAGAAGCCCACCAGTATAATACATAGACTTCTCATCCATGAGATCATATTTACATAGAAACATATGGTTATCAATATATTCTGGAAATAGTCATTTAGTGGGCTCATATCTGAACACAACACCAAATGGAATGTTAGAATATTCAAACCATGCTACTAAATGAGGCTCATATCCATAACATTCTCAATTATGATTTATATGAGGTAGTTTGAAACATATCCATAGCACCTCAAGTCTCCTTTTAATCATCAATCAATCAAAATGGTCATCATTACCTCAATAGTCCTCCACTTGGTAGTTTGGAGTTTGATTTCAAGGACTCCACTCCAGAAATCTAATATGGTCAACCTCTCCCAGGTGATATCTCCCTCAGATAAGGAAATCAACCTCTGTCCTAGAAATCTACATATAGAGAAGTTTTAAAAACCCTATCACCATTATATAGTTTGGTTCTTGAAAAACTATGGTCATCCATATATATTTCCCATCAACTATCAATAGTACCTCATTATGGTTAGCAGGAAACATTGAAAAATGAATTATGTGGTCTATCCAAGTGGATGAAGGTAAATATGATTAATAAGAGTACAACATGGATATATGAAGATATTTATATGGAAAAAACCTCTCAAACAGGATCTTGACCCATTACACTTATGATTATGATATTCTAGATCATCTAGGGAAGGATTGCATACCATACCTACAACAAAATATATGGGAAAATCATCACTTGTTAAAGGATAAACACCTCCCATATCAAGATTATGAGGGTGATGTTTATGGTATAAATACACTATATTGTTAGTTGGAAATGGAATCATTCTTTATATCATGGAATCTGGGGATGGAAGAGAATGAAAAACACATATGTGGTGTTTTCCTTTGTGTCAAAAAAACTATCCATCCACTGATTTCAAGACTTCTGTCAGACATAAATATCTAAGGGTGGGGAAAATAAAGAGAATTACACTTCACTATGTACCCAAAATAGAAGATCCACCACGATGAAACATCCTCTAATTTCATAGCCTCTAAATAAATTAGGAGATGAGTAATAAATGAGCTAGTTTTCTAATACAATGAAATTCACCTGTTTCAAAAACTAAAAATATGTTGTGAATAAAGGGAGAGGGATTCCAAAATATTCTTATAATGGACCCCTAGAAAAAAATATAATGAATTTAAAACACGTAAGATGATGTTTTATCCAATTAAAATAATTCTCATTAAAAATGGCTCCCATCATGGGATATCCTTGAACCCAACTAATATATGAGAACAATTGCACTAAATCATGTGGGTCATAATAGTAGCTGCCATAGTAGCTATTTAGGAGTGAACACAACCCAAAAGGTTGGGGAAAATATCACTACTAACTACAAACCTCATTTCATCAAAACCTGAGTGGATCAAATAAATATTGACCAAAACTACAAACCAACCCAATCCCACATGGCTAGGGTAATTTAAATCTTAATCTCTATCACATCTTCATCATACTTCGAGAGGGTCCTAGAGAAATTATTGGCAGCTCAAGATCAACCATAGCATATAGATATGGGGGTATTTATATCTCAATTGATGTATCATGAATCATAAAACCCTGAATTAGAATAATAAAATCCTTAAAAAATGGATAAAAATATTCCAATTATGGACCAAAATAGTCCCCATCCCATAGGGCTAGGGGAAATTTTATTATTGTAATCACTACATGAGGAATCAGTATTCCTCACGTTGGTAGGTAAATATCAATTTTTGGAAACCGGTATATTCCTCCCGCTATAATAAAACCAAAAATTATTCGAGGACCATTTTGAAATCATGATTGGAAATTCTATTAAGGTTATTATTCACAAACCGATATAGGAGGAATGTAGAGTTAATGAAACCAAGTCCCATAGGGGTTCGAAGCCGAAATAGCCCAATGTGGTTAGAGGTAAGAGAAATGAACCAAATTAAAGTGGTGATTAATGACCCTATTATGTTAAGAGTGATGAGCTAACTACCATTTCCCAATACACCTCATTGAATATCTTCACCATAAACACAATAGATGATGTGAATTAATATGCAAATGTAGATGGATACAATACAAAAAATATACCTCAAGAAGAGGATGATCTGAATAAACCAACCAAGGATATATGTATGTGGAACCATAGAAGGATCAAAAACCTAGAACCTACAAATAATGAGTTGTGACCTCAATGGTAGAACACAACCAATTATAAATGGAATAGTGTGGCTAAATCCCATTCACCACCCAGCTGAATGAAGATTCCTTCAATGGAGGAATGACTAGAATAATATGATAATGAGATACAAAATCTCAGACATTTCAATGAGTAACTACCTAATGGAAGAATTTTCGTTGGGTATATTCTACAGATAGAGACAAATATGCCTCCTCCCATATATCAGGAGAGAGAAAACCCACCTACAAGAGCCAAATATGAGTGTCAAGATGGAAATATATATATATATATATATATATATATATCTAGTCTATATAATTGATTATGTTTAGGATGATCATGAATTTCCACACTTGCATCGACTGCCTCTCCCCCACCAATGAGACCATTCAGTCCTAAAATAGATTAATTATTAGTGAGAAATGAATACATGACAACAACATCATTCCCTTCCTACTCTATATAGATGGTAGGTAGATTAGATAGTGGTTTCTATAGAACATCTAAATTCCATCGAATCTCTGGATACTCAAATGGATGTCATGGAAGGGTGGATCATAGCTATGTAGCCTGAGAAGAATCCATATTTTGAATGGGTGGATGAAACTGTTCCCCCACATAATTTTAAAAATCCTACCTTCTCATCCTTTGAAAACACGGGAGATCCAGAAAAACATCTTGCAAACTTCATGTCCTGATGCGGCCAATGATGGGCCCTCAAGACCAGTTGGAGGTGAGCAAGATAATATTTTTTTACAATCTCTCTTTGGTCAAACCTTCATTTGGTACAACAACATCTCTGTAGGATTCATTTGGGATTAGAAGACCATCATCATCAATTACATTTCCAGTTCATCCCCATGCATAGGAAAATAATAATCATTAACATATGAATTGTGAGAAATGTAAAAACAATATTTTATATGAATTAATCTCCATAAAGAAGTTTTTAACCTATCCACACAGTATCCCTCTCTCATTGGAGCATTTTCTAGAACTCTGTACCAAAAATCCTTAGGATGATCTATAAACACCCTTGATCCTAATAAAGTGTCTAGGTTGATTCTGATAGTTTGTAGAAACAAAAAAATGTTTGGAAGATTCCATTTAGAAGACCCATGATAAATCTAATCTCATGCCCTCATCATATAAAAAAGGCTTCTTAAGGTAGATACGTCCATTGTTACTCTCAAACAATTATTAGTTCCCATTGAAGCATCCATGAATTCCATGAATCATTCATAAATTCCCATTTTGTAGTATAAAAAATGAATTATCCCTCTACTATAAGTAAAAGAAGATCAGGGTCCCCAGTTATTTGGGGAATGGATGAGAAAAGTGCACTCCTTTCAAAATGAGGAGGCCCCTTGTTATTTCCTTGTATCCATGGAAGATAACCTACTCAAGCTTCCACAACCTAGAAAACCCCACAAGGTTAACCACACTGATTATCCAAACATATTCCATTTCTATATGAGGTCGGTTCACACATCCATGATTATTTAATCTTTATAGATATCCTCCAGATCGTGGTTGATTCTAGACGGGTGATTATGGAAAATTCATTGGAATAGGTAACTTGTGTAGCCATCAACTATTTAGATGAAGATGGTTACTAGTAGAGATGTTCAATATATGTGTGTATAGTGTATTGATAACTCTATATCTCAAAATAAAGTTCACTATTCGCATTCCACCATGAGAGAAAAAATTCAGAAACCCATAAAGATCACATCACCTAGGAAGGTAACATCAAATAATCATCTCTAAGGTAGATGTAATCATTGAACATGGGAATATAATGAAGAGTAAGAGATGTATTTAGATCCTATTAAATCTATGACTCTTGTAGACTTAATTCCTTCAACATCAAAAGAATGGGAAATACCCCCACCAAATTGAATACTAATTGGATAAAGATGTCATATATGGCTCTTTTATCATAATTCACTTAACACATCCCTTCTCTGATGAATAATATGCCTCCGGGTAAGATTTTCCCATACATGAATGGGGATCTAGAGGCTTAAGACGCAAGAGGTGAGGATATAGGGACAAAAATGTGTGGTCAAAAAATATATATTTGTCATATTCTCAAAGAGGAGATATATGTAGTTGATAATCATGAATGAGCACTCCATATAGACTAATAGATACACATTTATGACTTAGAGCCTTCTAGAGTTTGTCTAATCCTAGTAAAATTAGATTACTAGATAGAAAGGGTGTGATTGTCTGATTAGCTCAGACAAAGGATAAGACCAGAGTGACCAGTGACAGTAATAGAATATACTCCTTTGACTTCTACTCAATAACCAAGCCCATCCACCTTAAATAAATTATCTCTTGAACCATATAATAGGTGCTAACCCTATCTGATGAAATAGATACCTCTAGAATAAAAATACAACATTAGTTGGTAGTTTTTTTAACCAAACACTCAATCATAGATGCTCTCTAGATTTTAAAATAAATTATAGGGGCACTTATCTCCAAACAATATAACAATTCAAGGTTATAATAAAATTATGTATAGAACTCTCAGTAAGATCAAGTTAAACATTATTTTTGGGGATCTCATATCTAACACCGAGTTCAATAGTAATCCAATATGACATAGAATATTATGTCCTTGAATGAACATGATTTTTATAGCCATGTGAGGTTCCATATACATTTAATTAGTGTTTGAAATAAAAAACTGATGGGAAGGTAGGAATACTACATGGTGAAATTTCCCCCTTCAAGTCTTTTGAATCCATATATGATAAGAAATGTTTCTATAAAAGGGATGTAGAAAAACCAATGATGGATAATGATATGTAGGATACATCCCACAATGGATGGGGGGCCTCCCTTATAAATACCTAGACTATGCTCGATAGTGATTATGTGCTACCAATAAAACTTATTGGGGTGTTAAATTTAATCCTATATCTCTAGGATCCTCCTCTCCCCAATGACACCATAAAAGAAAAAAATCATCTTTGTAATATCTGTGCATTGATATCGGTAGTTCGGGATGAAAATGTATCTTACCATGGACTCTCTAACCATGATAATTATAGAGATTCATTGGTATTATCTACCGTGCCTAAAAATTCCACCACATACTCAAATATGGAAGAATAAGAAGTTGACCTCATGAACGCTTATACCATGTCTAAGGATGGTGTTTCCACCACAATAAATGATATGAGATAGGTGAATCAGGGAAAAAAAGTGAAACTTCGGTATATGTTGATTAGTGTTGTTATTCCTCATGAAGATAAGTATATATATATATATTATTTATAAAGAAGAATCAATATTTTTTTCTTGTAATTATATGGAAATTCTTTGGCTTAACCCAGATGTGTTTATACACCACCTAACCATACTTGATGACCATCAAGTTTTCAAGAAAACATCCAAGAGATTTCACCCATATCATGATAATAATTTAGAATAAAAGGAAGAAAATTGATTCAATTCAACTTTGTCATGGAAGTGAAATACCAATGATTTCTCTCTAATATTGTCCCTTTCAAGAAAAATAACAATCAGATCAATGTCTACATCGATTTCAGAGACCTTAATCGACACTTACCAAAGGTCAATTTCCCATTGCCGATCACAGTGATTTTGATAAAGTGATCTATGGGACTCCAATACCACTCTTTTATAGGGTATTCTTTGTATAATCCAATAATGATAGCCACTAATGAAAAAGAATCTATCATATTTTGAGCACCTCTAGGGATCCTTTCCAATAATACCATTCACTTTATATTAAAGAATGCCAACACTGCTTATCAAAGAGCCATTCATCATATTTTTAATCCATTTTTGGGACCAAAATAATAATGTTATGTTGATATCATGTGGGTAAAATATCAACAATGATGTGATCACTTTTCTGATCTTAAATAAACATTAATAAATTTTCTATATCATTGTTTTAAGATGAATCATCTAAAGTGAACTTTTGTGGTAACATCTGGGAAATTCCATGGATCTGTGGTATGCCATTGTGGCATTGATGTTGACTCAGAAAATACTAGTGCATTACTAGAAATTTCACCCCATTAGAATCTCAAATAACTAAGGGGGATCCAGGTGAACCTTGATTATATTCATCATTTCATAACTGACATGGTTGGAAAATCACTCCCCTTCAATGAGTTAATTAATAATGGAGTCATCTATAAATGGGAGGAGTACATCTAATAATCCTTTTAGAATCTAAATATGTAATTGATGCACCCACCAGTCTTGATCATACTGGTTGAAGGAAAGCCACTCATTATATATGTAGCCACCATGAAGTGATTGTTCAGTGCTATCATCGCATAGAAAACTGACTTAGGGAATAAAACTAGTGTCTTATACATTATTTTAATGATTCTAGGTACCCAAACCTAGTATTTTGATTTCAATAAGAAATTTTTTGTGCTCATCATTGATATGAAAAAATTGATAAATTTTATGCAACATCATGAATTCCACTTAGTCCCTTGTGTTGACCCACTCAAGTACATCTATGGATTCCTTATGATTACTGAGCATTTTACCTAGTGGGTAATTATTCTACATAAGTTGTACATCTAGTTTGTGTAATATAAGGCATTGAAAGGGAAAGCCCTGGATAATATCCTTGTATCACATCTCACTCCTGAAGTCACACCAGTGAATAATGAACTTCGTGACAATGAATTTTTTCCCACGATGCTCTCCAAACATGGTAGATGTATTTTCATGGTGCCTCCTAAAGTCCTATTTTCATGTGGATAAAAAACCTATTTCTAAATTAGGTTTTTTTAGGAATTATATTTGTTTCTCTAGGAAAAAAATATTTCCCTACTCATTCAAATTATACAAAGACTACACTAATAATGAAGAAGAATACCAAGCCATAATTTATTGCTTGGAATTATCCCTACAACTATAGATATCATACCTGAATGTAAAAGAGAATTTAGAGCTAGTGATAATGTATATACATGGATAATTTTATATCAAAAATAATTAATTAAACCCTCTAATCATCTATATTAGTGGAGTGAAGTAAAATTTCCCATTTAATCCCACATTACATCATATCCCTCAATCCCAAAATATTTGTGTCGATGCACTTGATAATGAAACTACAGTCCTGGATGGCCCTGATTAAAATGAAGTGGTTTTATACATCATTCACTAAAGGATGGTCTAATTAGTAATAATCTATGACATGGAGGAAATAAATTGAATCAACACTGCCCCGGGAATAATGTTCTGATATACATACCTATATAGATGGAGATAATAGTCAATTACCTCCAAAAATGGACACTCCTATTAGGTTGAGCTGAAAAGGAACCTACTTGGCACTGAGTAGTGAACTTTACACTTTATGATGGTCTAAATGAGAAAAGTTCCATCTAAAACTGGGGATTCAATGGGATCCTCTATATATGAATAGAAGAAAGAGAAAATCCCCCCATCATAAAAACATTTCATGCAGGCTCCAACAATGCTCATCAATCTATAACCATACTCTCACATCAAATCAGAAGGCTTGGTTAGTACTAGGAAACACTGATACAATACTGTATGGAATTCACTAGGAAATTCCATGCCTTAAAAATTCATTAAAACCTAATCAATAAACCTCTATAATTTCTGTATTCAAGTAAATATCCCAGTCTATTTTATATATGGGGAAGGGATGTTTTGGAGAAAATATGTCTTCCATAGCTAAGTAGTTTAAGTACATCCTTAATAATACTAACTTATTTTAAAAATGGGATGAGCCAATACCCTTAAATTATTTTAGGATAAAGAGTAACATTAAATTCATGAAGTCTAATATCATCACCATATTCAGAGTCTCTCACACGATATTGATGGAAACCGAAACCAACTTATATTCAATGAAGATGAAGAAATTTTACCAGAAGTATGAAATTGAGTCCAACCCTTTATCCAGCTATAATGAATTGGAAAATGGATAGATGGAGGCCTTTAATAAGACTCTATCAAACCTAATCCGAAAGATGGTAGATAAATATAATAATTCCTATCCTGACAAGATCCTTCATGCTTTATGGGTCTACCATACCACCACACGCAATGATACACAAGAAACTATATATTCATTATTCTATGTAAACAAGTCCATATTTAATATAGAATTATTGATTCCCTATATTTGAATAGATATATGTGTAAATCTATTAGAATAACATTAATTGAAAAAGAAGTTGGATGATTTATAATGATTCAAGGAGAAAAGGATTCAGACACTGCACAACTATGAAGTATATCAGAATAATATTATGTTATCCTTAAATAAAAATGTTTAAAACCTTTTTTAACTTTATAAAGAGATGTTATTATCTCTCAGAACCCCAAAAATCATAGGATATTTAGTGATTCCTAGATCTCCATTCTTGTGTGTAACTATTATAATCAACAGGAACAATGACCTCTTATGCGTATGAGTCAGACCTATGTGGAGGTATTCCCTTTAAACAACTAAATGAGGATTGATTCCTTCTATCACAACATATGTATTGACACCCATATCTATAATGTTGGGTCTAGTTTCAATATGTAATAGTGTGTGTCCTAGAATAAACTATTTTTACTTTGATTACAATAATATTTAATGTATTTAAATATTAAACATCTTATTACATAATGTTCATTGTTCTTCATGAATATGAGATAATAATGACCTGGAGTATTTTTCGCATTGATAAGGTCATAGCAGTTCCCCATTATGATGAGAAACTTGAATTTCTATGACAATATTATTAAATATAGTTCTACGGTTGGATGAAATACTATGATGGGACACATAGTATAAAGACCGTCAGGTGCGAGTACTCATAAAAGATGAGACTTCCACTCATGAAGTTCGCACTTGGTAATCTCTAAGACGGGAGATTATGAGAACAGACCTACCGGTAGGAATACTGCATGTTTTGGTTTCATCGGAAATTTCTATCTACGAGCATGTGTAATGGTCCTTAGACTTTAAGATTATTATTAATGTGTATCATGACTCACACACTTTGATTTACTAACAAAAACCATCACAACATATGTTGTTGGTAAGTAGGGTACGTTGGGTGTGTCACAAGTGACATATTATTAATGAATAAGTTGAGGAAGTATTTTTTCCTTCCATTTATGGAAGTTGATATCTCAACCCTTTCATTGAAATAGAATTGTCACGTGAAATTCCATGACTATGGTGTAATTAAGATTTTATTTCAGGTAGTCAAAGAATGATGCATCAAGAATAAGGGTTGATGACACTATCATGAAACCTTATTGATGAGATATTGAGACAAATGGATTATATTACACAGTGATCATTCATATTTGGATGTTGTCATTGCAACTTTATATTATTTCTATTGGGTTTCTTGACCCTTTGCTAGACAGTACTATTGGACATTAGGCAAGGTCGCCTAATGCCAACAAGAACGAATCCTAAAGGGTAACACACTAAGTGTTTTTGGTGGTCTCAGTTAAATTCTATATGAATTTAATTAATGGAATAAATTTTATTCTCAATACAGTGAAATAATTTTAGTCAAGAAAAAATGATCGCATAAATTAAATAAATATTTATTCATCGGATTGTGAGTAAAATATATTTATTTATTTTATTTAACATTTAATAAATATTGGTTTACTAGTTTTTAAATAAAAGATTTATTTAAGAGAATAAATTATTTATTTATTTATTTGGGTTTTTAATAAATGAAAGTGGAGTTCAAGCGGACCAAAGCCGTTCTGGTAGTAAAATAATTATTTGCAAGATGGTAAATAATTATTTAACTAGTTATCACAAGAAAAAATAATAATAACGATGTCATCATTATATGTCATGGGTTTTTATTTATGATTCCATTTTGCGCAAGTTGGTGCACCACGTATAATGGTGTTATTATTGTTATTATGTTTCATGGGTTTTCTCTAAGGTCATGAATGTATTTAATTGTAGTTACGCAATTAAATATTGTAATCGAAAACCCATTTCAATGAATAGAAAGGTATGTCTATTGTGTAATCACACTGGTGTACTAAATTCCTGGTGAATTGAGAATTATTGAGCCAAAGAATTTCTCTCTTGAATCATCTTCTCTCCCTATCAGTAATGATAGACATTCTTCAATATCGAAGAAGAGGCGATCAAGAATGACGGATGCAAGACACTCGCTTCGCCGCACTATCACCTGGAGAATGAGTGGTGTTGGTTGGAGGTCATTGGAAAATGTGTAGATCACCACTAGAGGGATTCGTGCTTGGATCCTCACAATCACAATGAGACAATCCAGAAGGGTCATTCCAGATGATAAACATCATCAACAAAGAATGTACCAAAGATCCAGGTATTCTTGTCTTTATGAAATTAATTAAAATAATTATAAACATGATGTGAAAGATCCTCTCTCTAGGATCTGACACCTTTTCTTATTTTTTCTAAATCATTGATCTTAACCCATGGATACCGACATTTATCATCATATTTATCCTAGATTTTTCATCCATTGCGGCAAAGGAAAAGTTGGGCCCCACCCAACATTGTGGTTTTGTTACGCCTAGATCCTTCAAGTGCTATCAGAGTGGTCACATCATAGTTAATAATTATATAATTATCGTTGATGGTTTATGCTTTAATAATTTTGTTTGTCAATTAAAGGATTAATCATTTTATTAATTTGAATTTTTAGATCTATTCTTCATCTATCATTTCTCACAAATTTCATAGAAATGAATAATTTTTGAATTAAAATTAAACTAAGGATCTCATTAGGAGGTTCCAACAATTATGTTCAGGTGACATGAAAGTAAACGTCGTGTGTTCGGACTTTAACATCATGTTCTCTGCAATACATGTCGTTTAATCTGGAATACACATAGTTTAGTAGTTTATAGTTCATAGGGAGTAATTTGTCAATTACTCAATCTGTGTGCATTTATTACATGCAGTGTAGTTAATTCTTAAACCGCGTGTTGACTAGGATATATAGGCACACAGATACCATATTACATTGTAACGACCCAATGTTTTATCAATGGAATTACATTCTTATATTTATTCCTTATGGTATAATAAAATTAGTAAAAACAATGAAGTATCATGTTAATAAATACAATGTGACCATTAAACATAATTTTACCACTTCTGTGTCTTGAAAATCTAATATAAATGGTTGTGTTCAGGGTGATTTTTAGAGTCTGATGGAAAAACTTATTTTTTTGGTGAATAGTAACCTACCCTTATGAATAACCTACCCTTATGAATAGTAATATGAACCTTATGAATAATAATTGTCTAAAATAATATTAACCTCACCCATTGATGTATAAATAAAATTCAGGCATCTTATAAGTGATAATATGATCATAGTAATAGAATTAGTATTTTGTAATAATAAATAATTAATTACAATTAATTAATTAAAATTTATTTACCAAAATGGTGTCCATAAATAAACAATTTTATGCCATTTGCTTTTAAGATAATTATATAGGACCTTATGTAATTTTTGAAAGCATTATGAATTCATTTATATTTTCAAAATTTGTATTTTGTAAGTAAATTATGATTTTAATTAGATATTAAATTAATAATATTTAAAAAAAAATTTGAAAACTGGACTTCATTTTTGGATCCTACATGTCAAAAATTGGTTAGGGTGAATTTTTTAGATTTTTCTAAAATACTTGAATTTTTTATGAATAATAAAATATGATAATTTGGAAATTAATCTAAATACTTGACTTTTTGAGTCATGGATGATGTTTTGGTAATGTAATCCCTTATGGTTCGAACTTACATGAACATATTACTATTCATGGTCAAGGAATCATCACTATTTCTAGTCTTGATGGAAATTAATAAACTAATAAATTAAATATTAAGAAAACCCTCCTCTCCTCCACTATAAATATCACCTCTTCTTACCTCTTCTCTTCACTCCTCTCAAGCCTAGAGCCTTGACAAGATTCTGCCCAAATATATCCCCATCCTCCTCTCCCAAGTAAAAAATCCCTTGGTCTCTTCAAAATAACAAAACAACTTCACTTAAAAAGATCTCAAGGAAGGTTGATTCAAGAGGTAAAATTCCTCTTTTCTTTTCTTTCATTTTTTAAGTTCCTCTATTCTCTTTTCTTTACTAACCTCTACTCATACAAATGGTATGAAAAATCCATTACCATAAATGTACTGGAATGTTTGTATGCTAATGGGATAGTTCTTTATCATCTCTCATATCCCCACCATTTATTTGAAAGAAATGAAGACACTATTTGAGATGTGTTAATTTAGCACATTCAAGGTCAGCAGTTTATCAATTTCAATTACTATCTTGAATTATGGTCATGAAACCATTTGTGTTATGGTTGAACCAGATTATTATTTAATATATATTCTAGTTATGTTCTTTAATCTTTTTGGATCAAATGGTATTAAATTATAAACAAAAACATGTTTTTTGTAACTAAAACCCACCGATTAACCAAAATGGTTGTCTCTAAGGTTTTATATAATAATTCACCTTCACTCCAAATAAAAAATGAATTTTATAACAATTTAATCTCCTTTAGGATTACTAATAACCTATTAATTTAATTATGGACAAAAAATCTCATCTTGAAAGATTATCCATTCATAAATAAACTAATAATGAAAGCCAAGGAAACAAACAAACCCGAACAATGAAATTGAACCTTATAATCAATCAAGATGGGAATGAATGAACTTTAAAAGGTATAATAAATTTTTTAAAAATATAATAGGTTATTTAATTATTAATTAATGAACCTGATTTGTTTGTTCAGGTCATTAATATCAAGTGTAGAACCCCATCGAACTTAAGGTAAGGGATCCTCTCCATTTCACTCTTATTAAAAATTCCCTCTATGTTATTCCCTTTCATGTGTAATACCTAATGATGGGGTATGATTTCAAACATCCCCCATAATTCCCTAATGATTTATATGTGTTTAGAAATCCCTTTTATCCCTCCTTAGGTCCTCTTAAGTACACCTGATACCATGCTGGTAATCCGTAAAGAATTCTACCCGAACCTCCTTTGTTCCTCCGGGTTGCCTTATCTTTCTTTTTACCAAAATTAAGTTATATTATAATTTTATGTACATCTTATAAAATTTTTTACATAGAAAAAATTCATTTATCAAGACCCTTTAATCATCTCTTTCAGGGATATACATGTTTTTAAGTGATTCCCTCTTCAATACTGCCCGATAAGCAAAACTGTTAAGGGAACTTCCCAAATTCTTACCTGATTTCAAGTAAATTATGTCTTCTATTTTAAGAAACAATTTTCTTTATAAAATAAGTATTTATATAATTAAAACCCTCTTGGTTAACTTCTGGTTTTATATAAAATATTGTCCCTTTTTCTATTTTAAATACTCTATAGTATTTTTCTTAAAATCGCACTAAAATATTTTAATTCTAAATTTTCTTAAATATTTTTCTTTAGAAGTTGTTACTTATATTTGAAATCACTTATTGTGATATATGTATTTTTACCTTATTAATTTCCATGTATAAATTAATTCATTTATTTCATGGACACTTGTATGATACCCCCATTTATTATGATTTATGACATGATTGTGATACCCATTTCTTTCCATGGGTACACTTATGTTTATGTATGGTTGATTGAGTATGATTATTTATGTGGAAATAATATTCATGAAAATGTTTTGATGGATTATCTAGGATAGCGCTCAAATGCATTGGGTAAAGTTAATGTCTCATGAGATTCAATGAGCAACGGTCTTTGCGGTTAGCCTTGAATGTGCTATAATGGTAAATGATTTGGCGGTTAGCCTTGCCTCGTACTAAGATGGGAAAAGATCTTAGAGGTTGGCCTTGACTCGTACTAAAGTCGTGTTTTATCTTTCTGCCACATTACCATGATTCTAAGATTATATGATCCCATTTTTATATAATTCCATGTTTATATAATTCCATGTTTATATAATTCCATGTTTATATGATCCCAAGTTTATATAATTCCATGTTTATATGAGCCCATGTTTATATAATTCCATGTTTATATGATTCCATGTTTACATGATATGATTCCATATGTTCCATGCTTTTGATATCATTATTCTATTCCTTCTAACCCATGTTCCTAAGATTTATTCTTATATATACACCCTTACTGGGATTTTTAGCTCATCCCTTTGTTCATACGTTCCCTAGGGTACCCTATGTAGAGGTAAGGGCTCAATGGATGTTAGGATACCTCTTTGAAGATTAAATAAAGAAGTGTTTTTCAATGTTTTCAGTTTTATGTACCTATTCTTCCAAGACACTAGACTTAACAATCCTTGTCTTGTACATTGATGTATAATTATGCTTAAAATCATCTAATGTTATGTGAAAAAGGATAGGGTATCTATAGTTGGTATCAGAGAGAGAGGTCTAGTTATTTTTGGAGATTAGGGATAGAGAACTTTTGTGAGAACCTTAGGAATTAGGCTAAGTATAAGAAAACATCCCTAAATTTTGGTAAGTATAGAGTAAGTGTTTTATCAATAAAATACATCCCTGTCTGGATACGAACAGGTAGAGGAGGCTCTGGAACAGATGTGTCTAGGGGTAAAACCTGAAAACATTGCTTTGATCTAGACTCGAACGAGAACTAGTGCACGATAACAGGACTTGTTGTACTCTTTGTTTGACACTCCCAGAGGATATGCTTTCATAAATTCATAAGATTAGTACAAACCATTATTAAGGGAACAAAATAAATAATCCCATAAGAATATATGATTATGGATAACCTATATTAAAATCTAGGGAATCACAAGTTATGATATACTTTTCTTTTACAAGATTATCCTTCTATGTTCAAAGTTTCCCTTTTATGCATTTTGGTTATGTATTCAAGACCCCTAATTGCACATTCATTTTTCTAGTTAATGGCGGGAAATAGAAGAACACATTCCAATAATCAATGTGATAGGAAATGTGATGATTTCCCTAAGGATATGTCTGATATTATGGGAATGGGTTCTCAAAAATTCATGATTGTACTTGATCATCTGTCTCAAGTTATGAATAATAAATTGAATCAAGTGGAACGCCCTCCTCATCCAAGGAAAGATAAATTTTATGTATAATCCTTCATGCATAAAAGACCTCCCATATTTAGTGGATCATCAGATCCTCTCCTCACGGAATATTGGATTAACTCTATTTAAAAGATATTATCTGTCCTCTAGTGCTCAGAAGAAGAGAAAGTTTCACTGGCGGTCTATTATTTTGATGGGGAAGCTGATCAGTGGTGGACATTGATCAACAATATGAAGCCCCAGGAGAAATTTGATTCCATGGATTGGGAGGAATTAAAGAGAATGTTTTTCAATAAACATTTTCCCCAAACCCTCCATCTCAATATGGAAAGAGATTTCATCAGACTCAAGAATAAGGAACATGATTCCCTTGGGGCATATGAAGAAAACTTTACCAGGCTTGCAAGGTATGCCTCTAGATTTTTCATGAACATTGAAAGTGAGGTGGGTCACTTCTTTAGCGGACTAAATCCAATCCTAAAAAAGGTGTTGGTGATTCGAGACTTCAAAAGCTATGAGGATATTTTCTATTGTTCCCTCAAGGTGGAAATTGAGATTGGAGACTCTTAGTGGTCTCATGGGCCTAATGACAAGAAGAAGAAAATGTAATCTAATTTGGGAAGTCCCACAAATAAATTACAGGATGGAAAGAAGCCCGATGATCCCATGTGTAAAATTTGTGGGAAGAAGCATCATGGGAACTGTCTAAAGGGAACCCGGAATTTCTTCAAATGTGGAAAGTTTGGACATGGGGAAAAAACTTCCAATGGGATATGAAGAATCCTACTAATGCGAAAGAAGAAAGGAAGGTTCAGGTCAACACTCATCCAGTGGTGTAGTATTACAAGTGTAAGGAGCATGGGAATTATGTGAAAAATTTCCCTAAGCCGAGAGTTGTCGGAGGCAATAAACAACAACCTCTAAGGCAACAAGGAAGGGCTTATGTTATCACTACTACTGAGGAGGAGTCAGACAACGATGTGGTTAAAGGTATGTTGTTTATTAATTTAAGAATAGAAAATGTACTATTTGATTCTGGTGCTACGCATTCTTTCATATCATGCAAGTTTAGTAGAACTATTCAAAAACCACCTCAAAATATGGAGATTGAGTTATCTGTTAGAAAAGAGAATGGGGAAATTATTGCATCCAAACCACATAACTCCTCCCTGGTTGAAGTTTGTGGACTGAAACTTCCAGAAAATATTTTCATACTTCCTTTAGTGGAGTTTGATGCTATCTTGGGCATGGATTGGCTATCTTTATACAAAGACAACATCAACTATCGGGAAAGTGACATCACTCTTCACATCCCAAAACATCCTCCAATTCTTTACAAGTGTAAGGAAGAAGATTAATCTTCTTTTGTATCAATGACTCAAGTGTGGATATTAATTCTTTATGAGCGGGAATGTCTAGATCAAATGATTGAGACAAAGGATAGAATCATTCTTGAAGATATGCCCATCATGAGGGATTACACTGATGTATTCCCTGAAGAGTTGTCTGGTCTTCCTCCTGATCAAGAGTTTGAGTTCTCAATTGAACTTATACTTGGATCCTTGACTATATCAAAGACACCTTATATAATTTCCATTGTATAACTGGAAGATCTGAAGAAGCAGTTACAATAGAATCTGGAGAAGGGTTTTGTAAGCCTGAGTGCTTCACCATGGGGAGAAAAAGTCCTCTTTTTCAAGAAGAAGGATGGTTCAATGCACCTCTACACTGATTATCGTGAGCTTAATAAAATCACAATAAAGAACAAGTATCCCTTACCTCGTATAGATGACTTGTTCAATTAGCTTCATGGGGCCAGTTATTTCTCTAAGGTGGACCTTTGATCGGGATATCACCAATTAAAGGTGAGGAAGGAATATATTCCCAACACTGCCTTTCAAACGAGGTATGGAAACTATGAGTTCATAGTGATGCCATTCAGACTCTCTAATGCTCTATCAATTTTCATGGATTCAATGAATGGAGTCTTTAGAGATTACCTCGAAAAATCTGTCATAGTCTTTATTGATGATATTCTGATATACTCCAAGATAAAGGAGGAATATAAGGAGCATTGGAATATTGTGCTAAAGACATTGTGAAGGGAGAAGTTGTATGAAAAGTATAGTAAATGTGAGTTCTGTATTGAGGAAGTATCATTCTTGGTGCATGTTATCACTAATAAAGGGATATTTGTGGACCCTTCCAAGACAAAGGAAATCAAAGAGGGGCCCAAGCCAATATATGTAACAGAGATCTGTAGCTACCTTGGTCTGGCTGGGTATTACCGATGATTTATGGAGAAAATTTCATGATTTTCAAACCCAGTGACCAAGATGAAATGAAAGGGGTTTAAGTTTTTCTATACTCAAGAATGTGAATATTGTTTCATAGAGTTTAAAAAGAGGCTTATCATGGCACCAGTACTCACACTCCCGCCAAGTGGAGAACTCTTCATGGTGTATAGTGATGCTTAAAATAAAGGCTTAGTATTTTTACTGATTAAAAATTATAAAGTAATAGACTATTTCTCAAGACAGTTGAAAATCCATGAGCAAAACTATCCCACGCATGATTTGGAGTTGGCATCAGTGATCTTTGCATTTAAAATCTGGAAGCATTATCTCTATGGGGAGAATTGTGAGATATATATTGATCATAAAAGTCTCAAATATATATTCACACTGAAGGAGATTAATATGCTCTAGTGAATATGGTTATAGCTCATCAAGGATTATGACTTCACAATCCACTACCATCCTGGTAAATCAAATAAGGTTGCAGGTGCTCTAAGTAGAAAGGATCATGTATCTTTATCAATGATGATAATTGAAAAGGATTTGATCTTCTTGGATTTGGTAAGGATGTACATGGGAATAATTAAGGGAAGAACATCATCAATCCTTTCCCAAATGGTTGTTAAACCATCCCTCATGGAGAAAATAATGGATGCTCAAAGAAATGATGGGGAAATTCTAAAAAGGGTGGAATCTGTTAGAAGTTGGAAATCCTTGGAGTTCAAGATTGATAAGGAATGAGTTGTAAGATTTGGGTCACGATTATGTGTACCATCTGATCTAGAGATAAACAGGGAACTTCTGAATAACGCACATAGCTCAACCTTCTCTATTCACCCAGGGAGCACAAATATGTATTGAGATCTCCGAGAGAACTTTTTGTGGGATAATATGAAGAATAATATTTCTGAATATACATCAAATTGCTTGGTATGTCAACAATTGAAGGCAGAAAGCCCAAAGTCTAAAGGTTTGTTACAACCACTACCCATACCAACATAGAAGTGGGAGAAACTTACCATGGACTTTGTCACTGGAATGCGAAGGACATCCAGAGGAAATAATGCTATATGGGTCATTGTGGATTGTCTTACAAAGATAGCTCACCTTATCACAGTTTGAGAGGACTTATCATTGGATCAACTTTCACGGATATACATCAAATAAGTCATAAGGCTGCATGGATTTCCACTATCTATTGTATCCGATCGTGATCTAAGATTCACCTCAAATTTCTAGAAAAATATCCAACATGCTCTAAGAACTGAACTGAACATTAGTACGGCCTATCATCCTCAATTTGATGGCCAATCTGAGTGATCTATTCATACACTAGAAGATATGCTGAGAGCATTATTTATGGACTTTAAAGGAGGGTGGGATGAACATCTTCCACTAGTCGAATTCTCTTACAATAACAGCTTCCAGTCGAGCATCAGAATGACACCATATGAATCCCTTTATGGGAAAAGGTTCATAACACCAGTGTGTTGGGATGAAGTCAGTGAGTGTAAGATGCTTGGACTTAAAATAGTTGAAGAAATGGTAGAGAAGGTGAAAACTATTCAGCAGCACATCAAGGTAGCCCAAAGTCGACAAAAGAGTTATGCATATAATCTTCGACGAGACATTGAGTTCAAATTTGAAGACATGGTATTCCTCTATATATCTTTGTGGAAGAAGTTCATGAGATTTGAGAAGAAAGGGAAGTTAAGTCTCAGGTACATCAGCCTCTTAGAGATCCTTGATCAAGTCAGAGTTGTTTCCTATCGACTGGAACTTCCTCCTGCCATGTCGAAAGTACATGATGTATTCCATGTATCCCTCTTAAGGAAGTACATACCCGATCCTTCACATGTACTCTCTTCAGAGGTGGTGCAGTTGGAGGATGATCTTTCATACGAGGAGCAGCCGGTAAAGATCTTGGATCATAGAGATAAATTTCTATGCAATAAGACTACTCACCTGGTCAAGGTGCTATGGAGAAACCATAAGTATGAATAGGAAACATGGGAACTGGAGGAGGTAATGAAGGAAAAGTACCTGCACCTGTTTATGGCTTAGAATGTAAAATGAAATTTTGAGTGAAAAATTTCATAAAGGGGGGAGAATGTAACGACCCAATGTTTTATCAATGGAATTACCTTCTTATATTTATGACTTATGGTATAATAACATTTGTAAACAAAATTAAATATCATGATAAAAAATAAAATGTGACCATTAAACATAATTTTACCACTTCTGTGTCTTGAAAATATGACATGCATGGTTGCGTTCAGGGTGATTTTTAGAGTCTGATGGAACAAACTTATTTTTTTTTGAATAGTAACCTAACCCTATGAATAGTAAACTACCCTTATGAATAGTAATATGATGCTTATGAATAATAAATTTTCTAAAATAATATTAACCTCACCCATTGATTTATATAAAAAATTTAGGCATCTTATAAGTGATTATATGATCATAATAAAAGAATTGGTATTTTTGTAATTATAAAAAATTAATTAAAATTTATTAATTAAAATTTATTTTCCTAAAATGTTTCCATAAATAAAAAAATTTACGTCATTTGGTTTTAATATAATTTTATAGGACCTTATGTAATTTTTAAAAGCATTATAAAATGAGTTATAGTTTTATGATTTGTATTTTTCAAGTAAATTATGATTTTAATTTAATATTCAATTAATCATATTTAGAAAATTACTTTTGAAAAATGTACTTAATTTTTGGATTCTACATTTCAAAAAATGGTTAGGGTTAATTTTTGATATTTTTCTAAAATACTTGAATTTTTTATGAATAGTAAAATATGATAATTTGCAAATTAAGAAAAATACTTGATTTTTTGAGTCATGGATGATGTTCTTATTGAGTAATCTCTTTTGGTTCAAACTCACATGCACATCTTACTGTTCTTGGTCAAGGAATAAGAACTATTTCTTGTCTTGAGGGAAATTAATAAACTAATGAATTAAATATTAAGAAAACCCTCCTCTCCTCCACTATAAATACCACCTCTTCTTACCTCTTCTCTTAACTCCTCTCAAGCCTTGTACCTTGCCAAAATTCTGCCCAAATATCTCCCCAACCACCTCCCCCACGTCCAAAATCCATTTTTCTCTTCAAAAGATCAAAACCACTTCCTTTAAGAAGCTCTGAAGGAAGGTTGATTCAAGAGGTAAAATTCATCTTTTCTTTTCTTTCATTTTTTAAGTTCCTTTTTTCTCTTTTCTTTCCTAACATCTACTCATAAAAATGGTATGAAAAATATAGTACCATAAATTTACTTTAATTTGTTTATGCTAATGGGATATTTTTTATTCATCTCCTCTTTCCCCACCATTTATTTGAAATAAATGAAGACACCATTTGAGATGTGTTAATTTAGCACATTCAAGGACAACGGTTTATCAATTACTGTTACTATCTTGAATTCTGGTCATGAAAACATTTGTGTTATGGTTTAACCAGATTATTATGTAATATATATCCTAGTTAAGGTACTGTAATCTTTTTTTTTCAAATGGTATTAAATTATAAATAAAAACATGTTCGTTGTAACTAAAACTCATTGATTAACCAAAATGGTTGTCACTAAGGTTTTATATAATAATTCACCTTAAAACCAAATAACCAAATGGATTTTATAACCATGTAATAATATTTAATTTCAATAATAACCTATTAATTCAATTATTTAAAACCATTCTCATCTTGCAAGATTGTTCATTCATAAGTAAACCAATAATTAAAGTCAAGGAAACAAACAGACCCGAACAATGAAATTGAACCTTATAATCAATCAAGATGGGAATGAATGAACTTAAAAAGTTATAATAAATATTTAGACACATAATATTATCTTTAATTATTAATTAATGAACCTAATTTGTTTATTCAGGTCATTAATATCAAGTGGAGAACACCATCGGACTTAAGGTAAGGGATCCTCTCCATCTCACTCTTATTCAAAATTCCCTCTATGTTATTCCATTTCATGGGTAATCCATAATGATGTGGTATGATTTCACACATCCCTCATAATTCCCTAATTATTTATAAGTGTTTAGAAACCCATTTTATCTCTCTTTAATCCCTCTTAAGTACACCCGATACCATGTTGATAATCCGTAAAGAATTCTACCTGAACCTCCTTTGTTCCTTCAGGTTGCCTTATCTTTATTTTTACCAAAAAGAAGTTATATTATATTTTTATGTGAATATTATAAATGTTTTTTAAATATTAAAAATTCATTTATCAAGACCCTCTCATCATCTCTTTTGGGTATATACATGTTTTTAAGTGATTCCCTCCTTAATACTTCCCGATAAGCAAAATTGTTTTAAGGGAACTTCCCAAATTCATACCCGATTTCAAATACACTTTATCTTATGTTTTAAGAAACCATTTTATTTATAAAATTACCCTTTTTATTATGAAAAATCTCTTGTTTCACTTCTGGTTTTATATAAAGTATTTTCCCCTTTTCTATTTTAAAGACTCTATAGTATTTTTCATAAAATCGCACTAAAATGTTTTAATTCTAAAGTTTCCTAAATTCTTTTCTTTACAAGTTGTCACTTAAGTTTTACATCACTTATCATTATATATTTATTTTTACCTTATGAATTTCCATGTATAATTTAATTCCTTTCTTTCATGGACACCTGTATGATACGCCCATTTATTATGATTTATAATATGATTGTGATACCCATTTCTTTCCTTAGGTACCCTTATGTTTATGTATAGTTGATTGTGTATGATTATTTATTTGGCAAGAATATTCATGAAAATGTTCAGATGGGTGCACCTAGATAATTCTCTTATGCATTAGGTAAAGTTAATGTCTCATGATATGCAATGTGCGATGGTCTTGGCTGTTAGCCTTGTCTTGTGCTATAATGGGAAACGATCTTGGAAGTTAGCCTTGACTCATACTTATATGGGAAACAATCATGGTGGTTATCCTTGACTCATATTAAATTCAGGTTTTATGTTTCCGCCACATTACCATGATTCTATTCTTATATGATCCCATGTTTATATAATTCCATGTTTATATAATTCCATGTTTATATGATCCCATGTTTATATAATTCCATGTTTATATGATCCCATGTTTATATAATTCCATGTTTATATGATTCCATGTTTACATGATATGATTCCATATGTTCTATGATTTTGATATCATTATTTCATGCTTTCTAACTCATGTACATAAGCACTATTCTTATGTATACTCCCTTTCTGGGATATTAGCTCATCCCTTTGTTCATGTGTTCCCCAAGGTAACCTATACAGATGTAAGGGATCAATTGATGTTAGGATCCCTCTTTGAAGATTAAATAAAGAAGTGTTTTTTCCAATGTTTTCAGTTTTATGTACCTAGTCTTCCAAGACACTAGAATTAACGATCCTTGTCTTGTACTCTAATGTATAATTATTCTTAAAATCATGTTATGTTATGTGAACAAGGATAGGGTTGATATATACATGTCATGTGGCCTACTGGACATGGTGTGTAGTCATTTAGAGTCAGGGGTCAAACCGTGTATCCCCTACATGGATAACCCAACTAGTAACCATGTAACTCAAAGATAACACGGTGTGTGTCCCACTAGACATGTCGTGTACTCTAATATTTCCAAAGTATGCCTCACACACTGATTCCCTAGGCGTATACTTTGAATAAGACGATGAAAGGTACTATACACCATGTACTAGGAACTACACGTCGTGTACTTTACCAAATTATGCAGAATTAAAATTTTAATTTTGCAAAATGTTTTATCTATATATAATGAATAAATCATATTATAGGTTGTTACATTATGCATTGAAACATAACACATGGCCAAAAAAATCATGTGATTCATGTAATCGTCTATGAGGTACACGTTGTGATAGTAGGCATTAAGTCGTGTATGCCAAATTTCACAAGAGTAAAAAAATACATGAATATAATTCATGTTGGGTAGAGTCGGATGGGTATTCACCATGTTACCTCCAAGGTATTGGATGAGAATCTTAAGGAAATTCATAAAAGGATTAAGATAAAAGTATGGATTAATTAAAGATAATAATTAATCTATTCGAGCGTGATTTATATTCATAAGAATGATTAATGAATTTAATTCCAATTTTATTAAATGTGTAATTTGGTGAATGTATGTGTATAATCATCACCTAGACTAGACCATTGTACGTGATTGGTTTTTCCTGTTAATTTATTTGTTAAATCAATTATTAGCATGCACGTCATCTCCCCTCATTAATATGTAGGGCCTATGTGATCATGTTTTCATTATGTAAACCCCTTTTTACCCCTCACCTATGTGTGAGTTTAAAAGAATATGTAATGGATTGAGCTCCCAAGCTTGTGGAGGTGGTCCAAGTCAGGAGTTGAGGCTAAACCCATCCAAGGAGTTACAAAGGTGTACAGGTGGAAAGCTGTAAACATGAACCTCAGTTCAAGGTGTTTCTCCCCTTGTTCAAGGTTAGTCTATCAACCGCTTGATAAACTAACCATTATAAAAACTCATGATCATGCCATTTACTTTATTTTATTTATATCAGTTGCATGGTTTTTCATTATGGATGTGTTTTCGTGATTACATAATTAATGAACTAACAAGCATGCAAGATGGAACTAAAATAAACAAGGCTTATGCGTAAATATTATCAATACATGGTCAATTACTTAAGTTAGTTCCACTTAATATTAACAATAACACGATAAAGATAATAAGAAATTTATGCATAAGTGGTAAAAAACCCTCAATAAAATATTATGTCAGACTAAGCCTTCCATTACTTGATTAAGGGAAAGACTCAATAAAACTATGTGTTTGACCAAACCTTGTTGGGACACTTAATTTTATATTGGCATCCCTTATGAAAGGTTTTAGGTCTACTTAACTATATTAATCAAGAAGAGTATCCCTTGCTAGAATTGGTGAAATATTAGAGGAAAGTGCTGAGGAAATCCAAGTAAGGATTTTAGGATTGGGGAGTCCATTCAATGGATAAAGGAGTTGAAATCCCATAGTTGGAAAAGACTTTCCTATATAAATAACTTCAAATAGCTTGATCATCCATTTTTGGGGTTATGCAAAGGGGGATATGGATCCTTCCCACAATAATTTCATGTCCACTGGACATTCCGAGTTCAATGGGGACGGCCATTGGGACTTGATAAAAATAATCAGAGACTTAATAAAATTAATTTATTATTTCTCATGAAATGTAATCAATAAAGTACTAATAATCTTCTCTTTTAATTGTAGAATAAAAATTAAAATCTCTTAAACCACACTATCCATGTGATAAATTCTGGATAAAGACAACATCCTTACTAGAAATAACTTCCAGGAATAGTTTATATTCCTTCGGGTTGTCCTACACCATGAACGGAAGTCTTATGTGTTAAAGTCATCATTACCTAATCCACCTGTAAAATAGGTGAGTGATGAGGATTTCCTTGTCCATGAGAAACATATGAATGATGTGGTCGAAATTCAATGTTTGATGCTTTTATCATTGTCTAGTGAAATAAGGAAGTCTCATGAAAACATGGATGTGTATAGCATGCTCGATCACCTCTGTGGTCTTTACCAGGAGAGAGCAAGATAGGAAATGTTTTTGATCTATAAGGCGCTCTTTCATAGTAATCTTGGATAGGGTTCCCCAATTGGACATTATGTAGTCAAACTCATTGGCTACATTGAGCACATGAAGGTTCTAGGGTTTAAACCCCTCGAAGAACTGGGCATCAATCTCATTATTGCATCACTCCCTTAAAGACTCTCCAGCTTTGTTGTCAATTTCAATATGAATTACATTAAGAAGTCTCTATCTGATCTTCTTATCCTCGTTCACCAGGTGGACAAAGATATGAAGCATGAAAAGCCTTATGTCCTTATAGTGAATAAGAGTAAAGGTAAGGCTAAGAGATTTAAGCCCAAAGCTTCTTCACGTCCTTCCACGAAAAGGAAGATCAAAGGGTAGGCAATGGAATATGAGGCTATTTGTTTCACATGTGGAAAAAAGGGTCATTGGAAGAAAAACTGCACCCATACAAAGAAGTAAGGGGAATCTTTATGAGTATTTTCTATCGAGTGTAATTTATCTATTTCTACAAATTGGGTATTGGGTATAGATTTTGCTGGTCACATATATATTCATATACAAGAACCAAGTATATTTAGGAAAATTGGTCGAGGGGAGGCAGATCTAGAAGAATCCAACGGAGCTAGACTTTCAATTGTAGCTGTCAAGGACTAAAACCTCATGTTTCCAATTGGGATGATCTTGGTTTTATAGGGTTGTTATTATGTTCCTATTGTAACCAAAAACATAATTTCTATATCTAGACTAGATACAGATGGATTTTTTTCATGTTTTTGAAATGAATGTTTCTTCTTTTATATAGATAGTATTTGTTTTGGTTGGTCACATTTATACAATGGTCTTTGCGTGTTGGATTACACAAACCAAGTAATGGAAATTGATAACAAAGATACCTCACATAACTCATACCACAAACAACTTTAGAATCACTGGATTGGTTATTTAAATGAGAAATTATTGACAAAGTTACATCAAGATAGATATTTATATTCTTTTGAACTAAAACCACTTGGTGTATGTCACACATGTTTACAAGGAAAAATGACCAAATCCCCATTTAGTGGGAAAGGTGAAAGGTCCAAATATATTTCTGAATTGGTTCATACCAAAGTGTGTGGACCGTTTCCAATTGAATTAAGGGGTGGGTATTCATACTTAATAACTTTTATTAATTATTTTAGTATATATGGATATATCTACTTAATGAGGTATAATTTGGATTCTTTTGATAAGTTCAAAGATTACAAGAATGATGTTGAGAACCAGCTTGGTAAGAAGATTAAGAAACTCTGCTCAAATTGAGGTGGAAAGTATCTTAATCAAGACTTCATTGATTACTTATGGGAGTTTGGGATCTTATCCCAACTCTCTCTTCCATACACACCTTAGTGGAATAGTGTAAGAGAAATGAGGAAATGTACCTTTTTGGACATGGTGAGATCAGTGATGAGTCATGCGAGTCTACCTTTATCATTTTGGGGATATGTGTTACAAACAGCAGCACACATACTAAACCAAGTACTAACTAAATCGATAAATGGAATTCTATATGAGTTTTGGAGTATAATAAAATCCATATTATCTAATTTACATGTGTCGGGTAGCGAATCCTTTTTTAAGGCCTCTTTAGGAAACAACCTTGCACCTCAAGGTAGAAGGTGTGCCTTTATAGGATACCCCAAGAAAACAAGGGGATATTAACTATAAGACCCCTCATACAAAAAGGTTATAGTGGAAAGACATTCCATAATACTTGAGAGGGAGAACATCTCCAAAAGAGATAGTGGGAGAGAGATAGACTTCAACGAAGTCAAGGCTCAAGGTACACAAGAGTTGGTATATGAGTAGATTCCACAAAGCCCCATCGAAGAAAGATCTATTCCAGAGACACAGGTACTATGTAGGAGTACAGGAGAGGTTAGATAACAGGAATAGTATGTTTTTCTAGTTACTGAGGATGGTGAATCATTATTAGTTGATAATAATGATCCTCTGACCTAAAAGGAAGCATTAAGTGGAACAGATGTTTCCAAGTGACTGTAATCCTTGAATTCTGAAATGGATTCCATGTACCAAAACCAATTCTAGATTTTGGTATATCCTCTAGTTGATGTAAGGCATGTCAGTTGCAAATGATTATTCAAGAAAAAATGGATAAGTAATGACAAGTCAAAACCTATAAGGCATGACTCGTTGAAAAATGGTTTCAATAGTTCCAGGGCATTGACTATGATGAAACCTTTTCACCGGTTTCAATGCGGATATCCATCAGAATTATACTTAAGATTTCATCTTACCATGACTATGAAATTTGGAAAATGGATGTCAGAATAGCCTTCCTTAATGGGAACCTTTAGGAAGATGTCTAATTGACACTACCTGAGGGGTCCCTGACTCCAAAGGATGCCAATGAGGTATGAAAGTTGAGAAATACATTTATGGATTAAGTCAAGCATCCAAGTCATGAAAAATTAATTTTGATGAATCCATAATAGAATTTGGTTTTATTAATAACGAATGTGAGCCTTTTGTCTACAAATGGTTTAGTGGGAGTGCAGTCATTCTCCTAATAGTATATGTTGATGACATATTATTTATTGGAAATGAGATACCGTTATTATAGTCTATTAATACATGGTTGAATAAATTCTTCTCCATGAAGGACATGGGAGAGGAAGCATATATTCTTGTGATCAAGATCCATCATGACAGATCCAAGAGATTTTTGGTCCTAAGTCAAAGTATATATATTGACAATATACTGAAGAGATTCAATATGGAACAATCCGAGAGGGGATTATTTCCAGAGTCACATGGAGTTCATCACTCCAAGAAAATGTGCTCTCGGATACATGAAGAGAGATAGAATGTAAAGGAATCAATACACATCAATGATTGGGTCAGTCATGTATTACATGTTATGTACTATGCATGATGTTTCCTACGCATTGAGTATGGTAGGCAGATATCAAGATGACCCAGGTGACTACCATTTGATGGTATTCAAAACTATAATTATGTATCTGAGGTGTAATAAGGATATTTTTTTGTTTTATGGTGGATATGAGGAACTAGTCATCATAGGATATGCATATACTTGTTTCCAAACTGATCGAGATGACATGAAGTCACAAATAGGATATATCTTCACTTTGAATGGAGGATCTGTGAGATGCAAGATCTCAAAGAAGAGTGTGGTCATAGATTATATAGTAGATTCTGTGTATATTGCAACTTCTGAAGTAGCTAAAGAATACATTTGGATGTGAAGCTTCATCTAAGAGTTAGATTTAGTACCTGGCATTAAAGATCCCATCACACTCTATTGTGATATTTATAAATCATTGCCTCTCACAAAAGATCCAAGGTCACATCAGCAGACTGAGCACATACTTCGAAAGTGTCATCTCTTGAGGTATTTTTCTCAAAGAGGTGAAGTTGTAGTGAGAAGTATTTTCATGGAAGACAATTTGGTCGACCCCTTGACTAAAGACTTGACTCCGCAGAAACATGATCATCATGTTAGGTCTAGTGAACTCAAAGTCGTAGGAAGTTGGCTCTAGTCCAAGTGGACTTTTTTAAGAGTTGGAGTCCTGGAACCAACTGTTTATACTTTGATTACATGAATATTTAATGTATTTAAATATTAAACATATTATTCTATATAGTTCATTTTTCTTCATTACTATGTTGTAATAATGCCCTAGAGTATTTGTTGCATTGACAAGGTCATAGAAATTCCCCGCTACGATGAGAACCTTGAAGTGCTACAAAAATATTATTAAATATAGATTTGTGGTTTTATGACATACTATGATGGGAAACATTTTATATAGACCATTATGTGCAAGTACTCATAATAATATGAGACTTCCTCTCATGATTTTTTCACTTGGTAATCTCCAAGAAGAGAGATTATGAGAACAGACCCGCCGGTAGGAATTCTTCATGTTTTGGTGTCATCAGATATTCCTATCTGTGAGAATGTGTAATGGTCCTTAGACTTTAAAATTATCATTAATACAGGTCATGACTCGTGAACTTTGATTTAGTGATGAAAACCATCATCCCATATGTTGGCGGGAAGTTAGGTACATTGGGTGCATCATGAGTGGCATGTTATTAATGGATAAGTTGAATAAGGATTTGTCCCTTCCATTTATGGAAGTATATATCTCATCCATTTGATTGAGATACAAATGATGCACTGAATTCCATGGCCATGGTGTGATGATGAGTTTATTTTAGGTAGTCAAAGAACGAGGTATTAATCATAAATTTTGATGACACTATCATGAAACCTACTTCATGAGATATTGAGACAATGGTTTTATATTACACAGTGAGCGTTCGTATGTGGATTTTATCATTGAGACTTTAAGTTCTTTCTCTTGTGTTCCTTGACCCGTTTCTAGATAGTACTCTTGGGATTTAGGAAATCCTACCCAATTTCAATGAGAAAGAATCCTAGAGGGTCACATACTAAGTATTTTTTGTGGTCTCAATTAAATTATATTTGAATTTACTTAATGTAATAAATATGATTCTCAAGACCGTGGAAAAATTTAATTCATTTAAAAATGATCACATAAATTAAATAAATATTTATTCGCCGGATTGTGATTAAAATTTATTTATTTATTTTATTGAAAATTTAATAAATATTTATTCACTAGTTTGTAAATAAAATATATATTTAAGAGAATAAATTATTTATTTATTTATTTATTTGGTTGTTTAATAAATAGAAGTGGAGTTCGTGCGAACCAAGTCCAGTTCAGTAGTAAAATAATTATTTTCAAGAGGGTAGATAATTATTTAACTAGTTACCACAAGACAAAATAATAATAATGTTGTCATCATTATGTGTCATGGGTTTTCATTTATGATTCTGTTTTTCTCAAGTTGGTGCACCACATATAATGGTGATATTATTGTTATTATGTGTAATGTATTTTATCTAAGGTCATGAATGTATTTAATTTTTATTATGCAATTAAATATTTTAACTAAAAACCAATGTCGATTAATAGACAGGTACGTCTAATGTACCATCATGCTGGTGTACCGAATTCCCTATGAATTGAGAATTATTGGCCCAAACAATTTCTCTCTCAAATCCTCTTCTATCCCCTCTCAAGAATGAGAGACTTTATTCAAGATTGAAGAACATGAAATCAAGAACGACCGACACAAGACACTCAATTTTCTGTGCTAGCACCCAGAGAACGAGTGGTGTCGATCAAAGGTTGTCGGAGCACATGTGGATCACCGATAGAGGGATTTTGTTTTGGATCCTCACAATTGAAATGATACAATCTGTAAGGGTCATTCATAATGATCAACATCATCAATAATAATGTACCGAAGATCGAGGTATTATTTTCTTTTTGAAATTAATTGAAATAATTGTAAACATAATGTGAAAAATCCTCTCTCTAAGATCTGATGCCTTTTCTTCATTTTCCTATATCTTTGAACTTAATTCGTGGATACTATAATTTATCATCATGTTGATCTCGGATTGGTCACCGATTATGGTAAAGGAAAAGTTGGGTCCCACCGAATGCTACGCTTCCACTATGCTAGGACCCTTCAAATATCCAAGATAAAAAATTCACCCACAAATTACATTTGTGATGAAACTGTGTAGTGATACTTTCGATACCCACTCTCACATGGCTCAGTTGATGACCATTTGTCCCTCATTTCTCATAAGAATCATAGATCTGGTGAGATTAGAGAACCTGGAAATCCTCTCTTGCTGATGTGAATGAGATGTACTTTATATCATGTCCATGTCCTAGAAGCATGATGTTAAACTGGATGACAAAATTTACTTACATTGAATATATTATCACCTATAATGGTTGGGTACACATGAATCACATGTTTTATACCTTATCCTTGAAATGTGTTCAATACATACTGTCATAACCTCTAGGATGATTGAACCATGTTTTGAATATTACATTTTCCACAAACCAACTTTGTATTATTGATATTTGAGTCAACAAAACCAACTCCTTTAGTTGATATCACTCTCTTGGAACCCCATGGACCTTGGGCTTCTATTCACGTGGTTCTTCCCTATAGGAAACTAATAACTAGGACTACTTCATAAAAAATGATCCTTCCATCCTAAGAAGACCCCATTAAATCCTGGAGTTTTTTTTCAAATTTCATAGAGTATTATAATATTACTCCATTACCAATGGTTGACATATACCCACTAGTTCCCACCTCCAGTTAAATAAAATATTCTTGGGTTATGATTTATACCTTCCATGAACCAACTATTCAAGCTAATTTAGATACACTCGATGTTACAAATTTGTGCATCATAATCATTATCAAATAAATATTTAGAGAGTGTATCCATTTACCATTCTATTTCATGGTATGAATCGTCTATGGAGACCCAATTTCTATGAGTTAGTCACACATCTCCTCTATATATAAGTCATATCTACACAAGAGGATATCTATAAAGGAGCTGATTTTTTCATGATTCCTTCCACTACAATATGCATAGGGAAACCCAATAAATCCCACCGATAAAAGTATCATATACATTTGTTAAAAGTGGTTCAAGTCATAAAATCTCTTTTTTCCTATACACGATTTAAATCTACATACATCAGGTTTTCCCACAAGATAAATTTGTATGATAAGGGATCCATAATATAGATACCCACTGGTAAGTATATTCAAAGATAATATGTGTTTCCTTCACCTAAATACCATATGACCAGTGTGAAATTCCCCAAGGATATACTTAAAAATTTCACATTGGTACCCATGTTCATACCGCATGATGTTGAACTGAAAGAAAAAAATACTTATGAAATTACATTAAACTGTAAGGAAAACATCCTTATCGTATGATGTTAAACAGCATGATAGATACATCTTCACTACATGATATTAAATTTTGTAGTAAGTAACCCATCCTAATTACATATCAATAGGCCATAAGAACCATATCCCAATTTACTGTAGTATGGGATTCTTCCAACATATTTTAGGCCCTCAACCCATAAATCACATTTCATGTCTTAAGCACCATGGGTTGCCTCAAACATTTCAAGGACCTTGGAATGGAAAATTGATCTCTCTGTTTGAACATCTATAAATGAATAAGGCATTTTACCTACCAAAAAAATCATCATGGTCTTATGTGAAGCTATTTTTGATCCCAATAAGGATGAAATCATCATTGAAAAACATAGCACCTTAGGGTGTTTTGGGTCATCCCCATAATGATTTTCCCATATCATTACTCATAACCCAATCACCGTGATCCATTATTTACAACATATAAATATCCCACTAAAAATGGTTTTGGATTAATCTTAAACCTTAGTATTCTAATTAATCTATTGTGTAACATCCTCATCATACAAGGTCTATGTGAATCATGAGATTAAATTGCATGAAATTTTGTCAATATTGTATGACATTACACATTATCCTTGGATGGTTGAAATAGCAGGACCCTAAATAGCTTGTGAAAGATATATAAAAAATGTCATGTTGAAAACCCTCAAATGGGGGATGGAAAAAATTCAAGTCTCCACTTATTATATTCTTCATCACTAGAGTTTAGGAAAATGTTATAGTGTAAATAAAAAAAGGAATTAAGGTTTTAGGGCCTATTATGTGGCCCTAGTAAAATCTGATCCATGCTCATTGGACCCCTAGTCTATGAAAATTTTAGAGTAACAATTTTTCACATCTCCTCACCATGCTATGTGTTCACTAGGTGGTGGAAGAACTTTTAGTGTGGTTGAACCCTTCATGAATCGGTACTTTTTTAATAAACTACATTAATGTATTTAAATTCTGAGCTACCACAACAAGTTCCTCAAGATGATATCCTTCTCTTAAAATCCCATGGACCGTAGGCTTCCTTCCTCTTGTTATTTTCACATAGAAAACTGGTATTAGTACGGTATCATCCCAAACAGATCCTTCAACCCTACGAAGTCCCCCATAAATCAAAGAGATATTGTCCTAACTATGCAGATTATTATAGGATTCCTTCATTACCCATGGTTGACCTATACCCACTAATTCCAACCTCCAGTTTATATGGATATTCCTAGACCATAATTGAAAATAGAAATAGCTATATTTTTCAAGTGGATCTAGCATCCTCAACATTGCGTCATTGTGTATTATACCCTTTATCAAAAAGTAATGTAACACTCTATTCCAAAATGATTTGATATCCCACACAACAAGACTTGAAACCACATAGCATAGGTTACAAGCCTCCCAACAAAAATCTATTCTTTACTAGGGTTCTAGAACCCTTCCTGGATAGTTCATTTCTCCATCCCACACATCATAGTTCAGTCATTTGTGTCTTCACAGATCCTCCATGTCTCTTGGAAAAGAGTGGGGATCCCCTTTTATTTATCATTCATGTAAGTCCTATGGGATCATTCATAAGGGATTCTTATATACTAACTTGAGTTATCACCTCATTTCATGTGAGGAACCCAAATCCTCATGATCCCTAAAGACACTGTGGATGAACCCAGCACCATAGTGTGTTATGGGAAGTCCACAAAATTCTATCCCTATTACATATTCATTGGTTCAAACTTTTGGGTTATGAATTACTCATCCAATATTCCATCTATCCAATTGGACTCATCATCCCTAATATTTCACTATCCACCACCACCCTTTATGTTAAGGATGTAGGGTGTCACAAGCCATTATCCACATACCATAGTCTCTCTCATAAATACAAAAATGAGTGGATATTCAGGGAATTATAGTCCCACTTACATCATATTCTCAAAGGATTCTTTGAGATCTACATACATCTGATCCTCAGAAGAGATGGATTATAGAAATTAATTAATATGTTCAGTCATTGCCTCTACAATCTAATAAAATTCCACTACCATGGAAATAGTATCAAGTATGGAATTCTCCTTCAGGTTGATGATCCCCTATTTCTTAAATATTCATTTCAATGTTACTTGTAGCGCATTTTGAAAAAAAGATCGCTCTTCCTGGATGCATCGTATTTCAGAATGTAATCAACTGATTTTCTAGTGATGACCATGTCATGGAGAGATGCACCTTCACCATGTGTTGGGTAGCCTCATCCAAGGCCTTGTACGGACTTTGTTTCCCCGAGGATGATGCCTCTTCTTCTAAAACCCTTAAATATAGATCCCTCATTTTCTTCCTCATGGAGATCACATACTTTACTCGGTCCTGAAGAGTTGTATAATAAAAATCCTCATAACTAAGGGTGGTAAACCTAAACCTAATATTACCCAGTTGGTTCTTCAGATATTCCAAAGGGGATACCAAAATTAATGTCAAAAGCTCCATCCATACTTGTTATTGCATCATCTAATAGAGTTTAATAGACTTTTATCCTTTACTAAGGCCTAACCAAGGAACATGATAAAATTTTTGAACTAAATCTCAGAGTAGAGGACTCATGATTGTGGTCTTTGATGAAGTGGGTATGAAACCGATGTTTGTGTTCATTGAATTGATTAGAGGAATTATTTAGGAAGAAGGGAAAAGAACATAATAACTCTTGGGTGAGGATGCTATATCAAGAATCACATATGTTTATTATTTGTAGGCTATAAGATATTATACCATCAGATAATGAATATATGTGGTCAATATTGGATATATAACTTTCTCTATTTCATCACTTGAAATATCTATTTCCCAAACCCCATATTCATGAGAAGAGGCCACATCCTCTAATCATAAGTGGCCTAGTGGAACCAATGGTGTTTTCATTTTCCTTATACTTTTCACAGTCAATTTAAGCATTTCATGAGTAAAAAAATGTTAGATGTCATGTCACAAAGTGGACAGTGTGTTTCATTTTGAAATAATCTCTCAGGTTCCCCCAAATATGCCTCTATCAAGGTTAAATTAGTAGTAGAGTAAATACTGAAATTTTTATCCTCCATTAGTGCATTCTCCCATGATAGGTCAAATATAATGACTACTATAATGACATAAAGATTAACTGATACTAACTAAGTTGATGCATAAACTATCTCCACCTCTATATGGGAAGGTCATTGTATTGAAGGATTGATTATAGTAATAGAATGATAATACATATCCTCAGGAGAAGATTTGTGTCCCTTTATATGGGATTATTAAGGACTTATACATTATTAAATAACAAGAATAATCTACTAGAATGGTTTGAAATCATAAAAGTGTAAAGTGTAATACTTAAATTATGATTATGGGTGAGAGGGGTCTGATAATTTAGAGTGATTCCTATTAACTTTCCTCTCTAAGGATGGTCCCCCAAAGGATATTGTCATAAAGGTGTTGACGATGAAGTAAATGGTAGCATATATTTAAATATCTCGGGGTTTATAAATGTCCCCTCATTAGAGAAATATGACCCAAGGAATCCTCATCATCGACCCCTTAATCCCCACTCAATTCAACTCTGATAGACATACCCCCAGGATAATATGTTAGGTACAGAGGAATTGACAATTCTTATACAACTTCCTTCCATATAAATAGAAACAAAAAATACATTTTTTCAATCACAAAGCCACCATGTCTATTGTAATATAGTATCACGATCAGTCTTACCACATCTTTGATGATGGGATGACCCTTTTCAACCACATAAATCTCCAACATTCATTTAACCACAATCCATTGCACTAGATGTGAGTAATAGATATTACCCTTCATGTTATCCATCATTACTTCATGGTAACAAAGAAAAGTCTTTACCTCAGTGGGATTTTATTTTAAAGTGACACCATCAAGAGAATTAACATGGGAAAATCCTTCGAAAGTTGTCTCCACATAGCATAGTATTCCTCATAGATCATCATCTGAGTTCACTATCCTCCAAATCATGCATTGGTGAAATGTAGTGGGAAATAAAAATGTGGTCATGGATGTACTCACATTCCCTATTCTCGCCACTTCTATGCTAATTGATACATATCTCGATAATAAAACTGATGATAAATGTCTCACTTCCTTATGATGAATTATCGAGGTTGTCGGTCACTGGAAGTGAGTTGATTTCTAGGACTCATATTGGCTTTCTAAATTAGTAGCATCTTTGTATCCTTAGGTACTAATGAGAATAATTAATCAATCAGATATGAACAGATCCAAATATCAATATGATCTTTGGGAAAATCCGATCTTACCATATTTTTATGGGAATTATTTCTAGACTTGAGTCTCCTCCTTGGTGAAAATAAACCAGAACTGGAGATACACTATTGGATGGTTTTGGGATTGAATGTAAATAGGGGTAGGGAATTTTTGTCTAAATACACAAAAAGTAAAGTCTAAACTGATAAGGTGCTTACCATTTATAGTGAATTCTCTCATAAATATGGGTAGAAAGGTACCCTCACAAACTGATATCACATTGTCCTAGGCCTCATAGATGCCCCAACCATTGTCAAAAATACCACTAGATGGATCATCTCATTGGGTTTAATGGAGAAGTCATAATGTAGGTGTAGGAAATCCCTAATTTCTTAGTCCATTAATGTGATAGGCCTCACTATACTAATCCATGGTAAGAAGGGATTGAAATAAAGTTCATGGTTGTCATGGATATTGAAGTACTCATAGCTACCCAAATGATCCCCCATCCAACCCCATAGTGGTTGATGGGGGTAAGAAATATCATTTAGGTCCCTTCCCATATAAGTATGGAATAATATGTGATATAGGTTTTCCAACACATGAATGGCTATCCTAATTTGTTTCCCTCCTTCCATAGATTCCACCATCATAAAGGTGGAAATAATGACTCCACCCTTCTCCTTTGTTAGGAAAAGGTACTTTATTAGGTACATGGAATGAAAATTGGCCAAATAAATGGTCCACTAAATGTTAAGAATAATCCCCCTTGTTGTTGAATGAACTATCTTAAACTATGGAACAATAGGCACCCTCATCACAATGGGAATCCATTATGGGACAGGCCTTCAGCCTCTTGGTACTGGGTTCATAACAAACATTCTTGATAAAATTTCTTTCCCATTTCTTAAATGGGAAATATCCCTAGGAATTGCTGACTTATCTGAGGCCTTTTAAGCTGGCCTAATAAACACATTTACAATGTGTGGTGTCCCCTCAACATCATCCCATTTGGACATTGGGGGGAAAACTCATTGTACATATCCCCTAGAATTGGTGTGCTAAAAATCTACTTGATCTCCCAGAGACTGATTCTCACCTTGCCATGTGTTAGGTGGAATATGTTTTCATCTGAACTCCAACAATTGAATAAGTATTCCATCAAGACCATATTATAATAGGATAATGTCTAGGATATCCAAACAATTTTATAAATCCTGACCATTTTTGAGTCAAAGGAAAATTCAAAATCAATATACTACACCCAAAAGGGTTGACCCCAATCCATCACAATGATACCTGTTGATTGATGGTCCTAGTTAGGAAACCACTCAAACCTATGGGTTGTGGGATATTTACACATTATAAAAATGTGAATTTTTATATCTCAATCATGTTTATGAAAATTATTTCCAATATTGTTTGGCATATATTTTAGCACGTACCCATCTGATATTTTTTCCTTATCAATGAAATGTCCCACGTGATGTATATTTTCCCAGAAGGTATTATGGGTCTCTAGAATCCATGAGGGGGTCACAATTGATGAATATAGTGTAAGGATATGAGCATAATTTGTAAAAACAAACCCATAAAGAGATAGGAAATCTGAGGGGGGACATTCTACAATATTTATCCCCACCAAGTCTATCAATCTTGTCTATGATGACTCAACAATGGAACAATAGATAGAATCCACACTATCCATAATGGAATTCTGATGGTCCACCACTACTGTAATGTCTTTCATTAAAAACATACATGAACTGGAATCCATCAATATGAAAATAAGAGGATCATGTTGGATAAGTGGAGATATCCTATCAAAAGAGGTGCTTGGATATGATAGCGTCTTGTGAGTCACATGAACCATGAAGGGATTTGTGTTCGCATGAGCTAATATGGGCCTCTTGAATCACATGTTCTACAAAGAACCTTGTGAAGTACATGATCCACATATAATATCATAAAAAAATAAATAGTTGTCTTTCGTATGATCTCATGACACTGATATGGTTATGAGAACCATGTAATGATCATGTAATCATGCGACCTAGATAATAGATTATGTGAAGCCTAAAAAATAACCATGATTCCAATGAACTTTGTAAATATTCAATAAAATTACAGAGAGTTGGTTTGTTTTTAATTTATTCATGTGATGATTAAATGAAGGAATTTATAAAGATCATGCGATCTAATATCGTGAAACAACACTTGTGGAGAGGTATTAAAAAATAATTATTAAAGCAAGGTATTGCGAAAGGGTTCTTGTGGAGAGTTCTTGTGAAGAAATCACATCATAGGAGAAATAATGAGAGCATTGGAGTTCAATGTCACTGGTGAGATGATCCACCTCATTCCTATACTATTTATAGGATGCCTCGAAGAATACCAAAGCTCACCTATGAGAACAAATGTCATCTGAGACACCGATTAGCGAAATCCAAAAAAACTCAAATAGGAATTTAATCTCCTAAAATCTAAGTTCAAGTCAATGTTGGCCTTTCTCATGATGGAGGTCATTGTTGATACCCACAAAATGATATTAAGAATTCTATAATTGAAGAAATACTAGCAGAATGGGTATTATTTTCTCTCTAAAACAAAGAAGTAGCATGACTATATAAAGTCCATACTATTGATTCATATAAAAATCATAATCACTATGGTAAACATGAGTGAATGACCATGGTAAAGTCATGATAATGGATCATAAATTTCACATGATTTATTTATGATCACACATAGCCCCTCTGACAGACCCTATAGTTTTTATAAAGGATCCTAGAGAGGAGCTCATGGTTATGTGAAGGCTTCCATATGAGTTCCTCCAATCATGTGTATTTTCAATTGATATACACCTAATATTCACCCAAATACCATTATAAAATATATGTTGATAAAGGTGTATTCTTCATATAGTGGAGAGTTACATTAATCGTTAGGATATTTGATTATGTTACTTGAAAAACCCCATGGATCCCCCTAGTAACATGATGATCTTTTAACTCAAGATCATGTTGGAGTGATAACTTCATCATGATAAGGACATCATACATGTCCATTAAGTAATGTGAAACCCCTTAATCTCCACAAAAAAAGAGGATGGATTTTCCCTAAAATCCATTCAGACCATCATGAGATCAAGCATTTATCTCAGGACACACCACAGATATGCTTGGTGACATTCCATGATAACACTCCCACATCGTTTTGAGATACCCTACTAACCATACGAAACCCTAATGGAAAACCATAAGAAAAATTCTAATATCCTTTTAAAAGAAGAAAGATAACAAACCTGTAAAAGGTGGAATCCTCTTGCGGGTGGAAGATGCGCTAATTTTCATATGAAATGGGTTAAGCATCTCATTAAATTTCCATTAATCATGCAAATAACTTTTGAAAAGACAACATGATCTAATGAGAGTCCATTTAAAAGATATCATGGTCTCACAATGGACCCTAGACCAATCTTCTTTGATCACCTAGAGCATGTACACAAACGTCTTGATCTCATGAACGCTATCAAACATGTCATCTACAGGGTGAAAAATCAATTTGACATGTGAAATCCCTTTGATAGGAAAAGGACCAATAAGTATGGTGATCAAGGAGTACTCTCATAGTCATTGATTCTGATGTGATTCCTTGGATGACCCACAACATGATCATGTTAAATGTGTGATGTGCTTCTCTATAAACCGACTCTTTATCATATCTGTGATATATGCATCATGAATGAAATTTTATAACTAAGGTGAATAGGCCTATAAATCCCCCATAAATATATATATATATATATATATATATATATATGATTATTACATCCATGGGAGTATAGAAGATATGACATATTATAGAAGAAATCCATGTGATCGCAAGATCTTTCCACCAAGTAAAATCTGAGGAATGACCTAAGGGATCACACGACATTAATATGTGCTTTGCGTGATCACCATATAGATCATATAATGGAATTCCGGTATTCCTAACATATTATTCAACGGAGTATATACATGTCAAATTATTCAAGATAGTTCTAATCATGTTAATTCTTGAATAATCATGGGGTAGATATATAATATTGAATTGAAAGAGGTGGATGTATTTTGAGAAGAAGGCTACACAAATTTTTGGGCGAAGGCTTTCTATTCTTCTCATAAATTATCCAGATTATAAGAAAGAACTTGAAATTGTTAACATAATTTTGAGGATTCCTATAGACATGTTGAATAGTTCATGGGAATCCCTATGTACATGTCTTTTAAGACTTTTAAAGTACTCCAAACATATCATCTAGATCATGGAATAACACTTAGACAAGTCAACCAAGTCTTGTGGAGTCCTCTACACTTGTCAATCAGGACTTGAAAAGTACTTTGGAAATGTTTTCCAAATCATGATAATTCCTCCATACATGATATCTAGATCATATGATATCATTCAGGTATGTCATCTAAGTGATTTGAATTCCTCGATAATTGTCAGCCATGTCATGTGATGTCCTCGAGACATGTTGTCCAGGTCACGTGACGTTCTCAAGAAATGTCATCCAGATCATGTTATGTCCTCTAGATGAGCCAATTGGATCATGATATTGTCTTTGGAAAATTATTCTAGTAAACTAAGACATTTCTAGACATTCTTAGACTTTTCGTACATATTCCACAGACATGTTAGGCAAACAATCAGGACATGTTAGGTAGATTCCCCAGGACATGATATCCTTTCCCAATAGACATATTCAAACATACCCCATGTTGAACTATTAGAATTGTGATTGCTAACATAAATAGGAAAAATAAAAATACTTCCTTTGAAACAAACTTCAATGGGTATCAACATCAATGTAACTCTATTCATGTTTAAGTCACTCAAATCGATGGATCCTAAACACTCCCATGGGTTTACCACCCTTCCTCATCCATTAGTGGATAGAGAATATTAATTGAACTATTAGAACTCTAATTCCATATATAATTAGGATTCATAAGATTCCTTTCTAAGGTTAGGGATATATATCCAACACCCCATAAGGGCTCCCTTAGTGTATAAGTCCTATATCCATATGCAGGGAGACTGATCACATATTATCCCTGGTTTCTCACACCAATCACAGCTGATATGGGATCAGTGATTAGTAATAATCACATCATTTATATTATGAATTTCCCCTAGAAAGGGAAACCTCATTGTATAATCCCTTCTCAATGGCATGATTCAAATTCCACCACATAAGTGAATCCACCTCAATGTATGTCCCAAATACATTACCAATTTTCTAAACTCTTGGTCAATAAACCTCACTGAAAATTAAATATTTTATTTAGTGGTAAATAATTTTTTGAGGTTGATTGATAACCCAAACATATGTAAATAAACATCAAAATAATTAATCACTTGTCACCACCCATAATCAGTTTGAGGTCAGATAAAACTATGATGACTTTGATTCCTATTATAAGTTGGATACATAGGATTCCTTCCTAAGGATCAAGCTCAATACCTAGTGCCTATATTCCCTCTTCTATATTCATTCCTCATGATGTTAAATCACATGGTTGAAACAAACTATTTTCATTTTGATTCCTGTTATTAAAATGATTTGTAGGATACCTCATAATGTTTCAATCCCACCCTTGAAAAACCAAATGACTCCCTAGATGGAAGTAAACTCAAGAGTGCATGGTTATACAGATCCAAAATATAAGCATATTCCATTACAAATAAGTAAAGGGAAAAAGAAAAATAACATCAGATAGATACATATGAACTCATTAATAGAACCCCACTTTATGCATAGACAGATTCAACACTCATCACTTTGTTAGGGTAACCATTCCCATATCAAGGTTAGTAAGAGATTCATGAACACATCTAAAATGTATAATATGGTCCTAGAATGTGGATTAAGTTCCCCGAAAAGTGTTCAATGATCCTGAACTCCCATCCTCTCAACCATTGTGTGTTCCTAAGGGTTATTATGTGTGAAACCCAAATTATCTGCCTGCCTTTGGAAAGCAGGTTCATACCTTGTTCTAGATGCTAGAATTGTTGGGATTTTCCACTAAATATAAAAATGGTGAAACCAGTGTAAAAAATTATACAACATTTCACCCCCCAGAATTAGTCATCGGGAAATAGGTGTTTTACAAATGAATATTTATTTACCTAAAATACTTCTCTAAATATGATAATTTATACATTTAAACAAAAAAATACCCCTTTAAATAGAAATGATGGTTTTTTGAAAATAACTATTTTCATATACATATAAATATTTAAATTGTCTTCATAAAATTTTATTATCATTTATATTTAATAATAATAATTTACTAAAATATCATTTATTTTGAAAATTATTGAATTCATCAAAAATAATGTCTTGATTGAAACTATATATTTCCTAAAAATACAATTTATGTTTCACTATATCAAAATATATTTTTATCAAACTCGTTATTTTTTATGGTAAGATGAGAACCTGCCTAAAAAACAGGGCTCCTTTAAAATTAAATCAAATTCAAATACACAAAATTCTAAAAGATGAAACAATACATTTGTCCCTCCAAAAAAGAGAAAATATATCTAAAGAGGTCTTATTAGACCATGTAATATTGATACCATCCACATAATTGTTGGAAAGACCATCTGTAAAATTATTCGCCTCCCTGTAGACTTGAGTAATAATGAAATCAATGGAGTAAAGATAATCTAAAAATAAAATCCATTAATTAGCTAACTTCCAAAGAATATGAATAGATCTTGTCTGAAGGCTTAAACAATAATAGTTAAATCATACTCCAGCTATAGTTTTCTCAAACCATTATTCTTGGCATGATAAATCAAAAAAATAACACCAGTCATCTCGGCCACTAAAGAAGAAGAAACACCATAAGAAAAATGATGACACCTAAGAACATATCTTTGACTATCACTAGAAATAGCTCTATATCTTAAAGGACTTGTATTTCCCTCTCGAATGTCCATCAGTGTGGAATTTGATCCACCCTACAAAAGGATATTTCCAAAATACCTCCATTTTGTGAAAAGGAGGACATAAATTACCCTAACATCCAATTTTCCAAAACACTGAGAGATCATGAATTGAATATTTACAATGAGACTTATCATGGATATCAACCAATATCACAGCTACTAAAATATGTGACAGCACTTCACGAGAGATAAAAATAACACCATCATGAATTTCCCTGTTTGTTACATGTCAAAAAATGGTAACCAACACTGAATCAACGGTTTTAAAGAGCATAAATAACTATGGAGAAAGTGTAAGATCCAGCAAGCTCATAATGAATTCTCTAATGTAAAAATAATGAGGTAACTGAACTTCAAAAATATCAGCTACTTCTTTCCACATATTTGAATTAGTTACACAACTAAGAAATAGATGATCTATGTCCTCTATATGTTGATGGAAGTGATCCTAAACTGAGCATAAAGATATTCCACAAACCTGAAAGGAGTCATCAGTTTGTAACCGTCTATGACCAAGCAGCCATACAAGGTGTAATCTTGATGGCATACCCATCTTCCTTCTTAACCGACCAATCCACTGTATTCCTAAAAGAGAGTTAATATCATGGAAGTAGAATAACATTGGTGTTAATAAACCATTAGCTACCATCTCCCAGGTCTAGCAATCATCACTTTCTAAAAAACTGTAATACTTACCAGCATCTCTGATAGAGGCTGGGAGAGAATCTAGATCATGTAGTTGGTCATTGATTGATAAATCCAAATAAATTTCCATATCTTCATGGGTAAGGAAATCAATAAAATAAATTACACTCTAATTAGATGTCAAAATATTCATGGAGGATTTCATAGAGATAGATCATCTTGAGTGAAGTTTAATTGAAGAGAAAATTGATTTGAAGGAAGTCCAAACAGAAGAATCAAAATAGTTGAAATTTCCAAATTTGATCTTACTCCAAAACCTAGAAAATAAAAAAACAAGGTCTTACAATTTACTATTGACCATACATTGAATAAAATAGGCTTATAAAGAATGATTGAAAACCCTTATATTTTTAATCCCAAGACCACCCTCCTTATAAGGATTGCAACAAGTAGACGAAGTAAGAGTGTCCAAAATCCCTTCCAAAATGCTTCCACTCCAAATAAAATTCTTTAAAAATGTATTAATACTATTAATAAGAGAGATAGTCTATTCATAAACCATAAATGAGTAGAAAAGTTTAGATATGATAATACATTTGATAAGGCACACATGACCTGCCATGGAAATTGATTTCCCTTTCCAAGAGCAATGTTGTCTTTTGATCTCACTGACAATGCCAGAAAAATAAAAAGATTTTGGAAAATCCTAGAACAAAGAACTCCAAGGTAAATTAAAGGTAAAATACCTTCTATGATACCCAACTCCCAGATTATAGTAGCTTTCATAGGAGTAGCGATGTTCCTTCCAAACTAGATAAAGGAATTTCTCCTGATCACTTGTTATCCTGAAACCTCCTCATAATGAGTCATAGATTTTTTAATATTACTAATGTTATTTTTATCCCCTTGGTTAAAAAGGATAAAACCATCAGTATAACGAAAAATGAGTGGGAGAAATAATACTTCTACCCACTAAGTCACACTTCATCATTGCATTACCATCCATGAGGTATAAAAATCTACTCAAGTAATCTTCAACAATAGAAAAAATAATACCCAAAAAAGGTTCACCTTGACTCAACCCTCTAGAATAATTAAAGTACCACTCAAGGAATCCACTAACCAGAATAGAAATATGTGAAGAAAACAAAATAACTTTAATCCAACTAATGAAAGCACCATAAAAACCAAACATCTCTATAATCTTGAAAATAAAGTTCCAATACATTGTATTAAAAGTCTTTTTGATATTAGGTTTTAGAGAAATATTACCTCTCCTACCAGATTATTTGAGAATATTATCACACTCCAAGTTAGTGATGAGACAATACTGAATGTTGCTTCCTTTAAAAAAATAAAATTGATTAAAGGAAAAAAAATTACTTCATATGGGAGCCAACCTGTTAGTAAGTATTTTACTGATTATTCTGTAAATGGTATCAACTAAAGGAAAAGGGTTGAAAATATGGACCTCATTTGTATTATCCACCTTTGGAATTAAATAAAGGAACTGAGAATTTAAACCTTTAAGAATATATCCTTACTTAAAAAATGTATTATAATACTACAAACATCATTATGAATAATATCCCAATCGATTTGAAAGAAAAATTACTAAAACCATATGAACTAGGGGAGCTATCAGGATTAAGACTAAAGACAGCCTCCCTAATCTTTGGATCTAAGGCGATAGAGGAAATTATTGATCAAAATCATTATTTAATCATTATAATGATTTATAATAAAGAGGATTAAATGTAATAATTTTTTATTCGTGAATAAAAAAATATTCAAAACCCTTCGTTACCCCCCCCCCCCCCAATGAATGCCCTAAGGTTAAGGTGTGAGATCGTGGTATGCTCTTAGGTTGGTTCAACAAACATGGTTTGGTTCGTTATCTTTAGGATCTTGAACTTATTTCGTAATTGGTTTCTCTAATGCTTTAGTTATTGAATCTCATCTTGGGTATGGTCAAGGGAAAATCCTCGTGAAGATATCTCCCTCTATAGCTTTATTAAATGGGATTCATAGGTTAAGATCAAACTGGTTGAGGAAATATCTCCTTCATTCAATGTTAATTGTATTTTATAATAACTCTTAATATAATAATAATAATTATCACATTAAAAAATATTATTATCAAATTTTTGGATTCTTAACAATCTATTAAATAAAAAATGTATAACAATTGAAAATATACAAAGTAGTGCATGTGTATTCTATAACCATATTAATTAATAATGAATTTATTCATTTAAAAAGTAAACTTCATTTATAAAAGTTTAGTTCAACCAAAATTTAAATAATAATGGTAAATTTAAATGAAAATTAATGGATTATTTACAAAAAAAATGTATAAAAACAGTATTTTCACTATTCACCAAAGAATTAGTCTATTCAAAAAATCCCAAAATTTAACCCTAAGATAATGTTTTTATGTAGATTTAAAAAATAATATTTTTTATATAATAAATTTTTTAAAAGAATTATAAATTAATATTTTCTAAAAAATAATTATAGATCATTCTTGAAGAAAACATGTTTTTGAATATTTAATAGATTTCACTAAAAACAGATTTCTTATTTACTAAGCCTTAATCAATACATTTTTATTGATCATAACCTTTTTATATATTACATAATGAGATTAATCTTATTCATACCTTCCAATATAACTACCAAGTTATAACTATAATATTTAAATAATAATATTTCATGGTTTCTTATGCTCAATGTTTTATATTGTATGAGATATAAAACATAGTTTTATTTTAAAATATTAGGGATTTATAGTAAACACATTAAGTTTCTTTAAACCTATATTGGATATTAAGATACATTTCATGGTTGATGTGGCATCTATTTTAACTAATCATGAGAACCAATATCTAAAAACAATGAACCATGAAATTTGGTAATTAAGGTCCAATCTAAAATAAATGTTAAATCTTCACGTGAAAAATTTAATGAAAAAATAAAATGAATTTTGAATTACTCATTGAAAGTATGAATATGGTAGTGTTTGAGGAGAAAGAGAAAAATCAAACTATTATGACTCATTTTCCCCCCCAAATTCCCTTTCACCAAAGGATTAATCGAAATGATGATAATCCCAATTACTTGAAATTCTTAATGTTTATTAAAAACCTTATTGTGAACATTCCTTTTGGGTGTCCATCTACATTATTCCTTATCATTCAAAAATATTCAATAGATTTCTAGCTAAAAAAATAAAATGGGATGAAAATTTGACCATTAACATAACTAATTATTATAGTGCAATACATATTAAGGAGTTTCCTCCTAAAAATAAGGACCCATGAATCTTTTCCATATGTCATAAAATATTATAAATTTAAGAGAAAAAATAATAGTGAAACTTAGGTTCATGTATCAACATTATTCCTTTATCCATGATTAGGAAGATGGGTTTATAGGGAATAATTTCAACTTTTGTTTCACTAAAATTGTCTTATTAGTCAACCACTCATCTCATTGGAAGGGTGGGTGCTTTATTGGATTATTTAGTGAGGATATCATTTCCCACTAATTTTATAGTTATCAATATAGATTTTGGTAAGAATATGATAACTAATGAGCAGGGTGTTCCATGTTTTTCAATTTTTACTGATTTTATGGAAGCCTTAAGTGTGACGAAAAGCTATGTGGTTATGGATAGAAATGTTATTGATTTTTATAGGTTGTTTTAATTTATTTTTGGGTATTTTTTTATGTTCCTTGAAAAAAAATGTAGTGGATAAAAACCATGGATTTAGGTTATTTGAGGATTTTATGGAGTTTTTACTTAATGCTGGTGTTTTCAAAAAATTAAACGATCAAAATTATTTCTCCATAAACAATAATGATATAACAGTATAGAATAATTTACACCCTTTGAATTATCATGGTCAGATCATTTTATGTAATGTTTGGATGATGACTAAAAATTTAGGAATGCATGTGTGGAAAACCATGGTTATTCAATTTTTTGTTATTTGATTTATCATTTTTCAAATAAATATATTCTCTTTGTAAATTCCCCTTTTGAACACATAATCCATATTGTATTGACCCCTATTTGGTCAGTTATTAATTTCATACACTCTCCCCATTTCATGGTTTCAAATTTTTGTTTTTAGGGATTAATTTTCATGTATGATTAATTCACTTCTTTAGGTACTTCAATAGAAATTTCATGTGGTTCTTGAATGATAATGATAGAGAAATGGTCTATGGAATGAGGAAGTAAAGATTCATCTATCAAGGGAGGAAATTTATAATATTTCTTTTCTATTTTGAAATTTCAATGTTGGTTTTAATTGTTGTGTACTTCCGTGATAAGATTAATTGAATTGATGTGTGAATTTCGGTAAAAAGGGATTATCCTAGAAATTATGTGTGGGGGTAATTTTTTAAAAGTTTTTTTATGTTGGGTGTTATATTTCCTTAAGATATTATGTTAAAATTCATTTTTAATTTTAATTATAAACCTATTGGCACCCTTATAATTCCTTTGCACTATAATTTTGTTTAATATTGAAATCATTGATTATACAAGCTTATATCTTTAGATGATTTCAAAAAATTCATCTACTATGTTTTTAATGATAAAGAATAATAAATTTGATATCCTTTTTGGGAAATTGTTTGAAATGTGTGGTAAAATATTTTATTGAACTTATCTATGTACCATGTACATGTTTTTTAATTGCTAAAATTGAAAATATTTTTGAACATACTTGTTTTTTGTTTTTTCTCACCTTCAGGTTCAATATTGGGGAAAATGTTGATATTTAAATGTGTGGGAGGGTAATTCAATGATCTAAACTATTTTCTATATCGTACACATCAAAAACACAAATAAAATTATTTTAATTTACTATCTTCAAGCCTTGATTTTCATTTTCAATTGTTCAAAATTTTTAATGAAATTAATGTTGTTTTTTCCACTCAGAAGTGGTTAATAATTTCATTACAATATTGGATTTTATCAAGTAAAATATTTTCTATAAAACCCTAATATTTTAAAAGGAAACACTATTTTTAATATCAAACAAGATATTCCATGTCAAGTTTAAAAAATATACAATACATTATTTTGATCATTATAACATAGACATTAATTTAGTGGCTATGGATAGGAATAATAGAATTAAGAAATAAATATATAGGTCTTACTCAATATAAAATTATTTTTAAATGATTTTAAAATATTAAACATAACTCTTAATAAATTCATTTTAAACATAAAAAAATATGTTTTATTCAAAAACGATATTTATTTCAGTTCGTAAATGAATGTTATAATTTTTTTCTCGAAATTTTATACAATTTATTTGATAAAATTAACTTCATTTTTAAAATAATCATATAAAATTAGACTATTAAGAAATGTCTAAATTTTTCTGAAAAATTTTAAAATTTTGGTGATTTATAAAAATTACGAGGTTTTTTTATAAAGTGTGGTATCATTTTTTATATCATCAAGACATAATTATGATTAAAAAATTTATTAAACATATAAAATTACACAAAAATGGTAAAACAAATATCATAAAAAAATAATTTAAGAACATTTAAATTATAATTTATATCATGATAAAATTGAAAATCATTTTCATTGTTAACCCAATTCTTTTGTATCAATAAAGAAGTAAAATTTGGTGTCTTATATATTATATTTGAGAGTTATAAAGTCTTTTCATTACCTTTTTATTAAATATCATATATAAATGATTATTTAAATTGATAATTTCAAATTTTGGAGTTATATAATAATAATCTTACCCAAATGATTGTGGAATTCTTGTACAAGGAAATAAATGCCAAATTAAAAAACTAAATAAGTCATCTTAACATGGATATGATTAATTATAGATAATTAATGAATGTAAAGGATTATATTGAGCATAATTTATTTTTTTTTATGATAGCAAAGTATTTTTAATTTTAATATTTCAAATAAGTACCTTACATTCAAATTCAATACTAACACAGTGTTTGTGCAAGAAGAAGAAAAATAAATAAAATAATATCAAAAAATATCTAAAATTAAAATGATGTAAACAATTTAATGAACCTTAAACTAGAAAAAATATTATTTTTTGAGTATATATCGACTATAGTCATCAATGGGTCGAATTTATGAATTTTCGGAGACACTTGGTTGACATTAAGACTCTTAAAGTATTTTATTTAATAAAAAATAAATCATGTCTCTCTATTGTTATTAATAAGTATAAATTTTTTAGTATTTGGTCATCCATAAGATTACTTTGAATATAAATATTATTTTATGGATAAATTATTTATTTTCATCATTATAATTTATTTGTAAATATTTATAGAAGAAATAATTATATTAAATTTTGGCACAACGTTAATGCATTAATTATTTAATTGACAAAATAATCAAATAAATGATATTAAAAAAATTGAAATAAATATAATTTGATATAATTAATGTGATCCACGAATTTTATGTATTACCATGACACGATTAAGATACAATAAAATAGTTTGACTGAATTTTGCATAGTTTTTTATGTTTTTAAAGTCCAAGTAATGAATTGTATCAAATTTGACAATAATGAGATTTTCTGGAATTAATATTTTATTAAAAAAATTAAAAATCATGTATATGTACAAAGGGGATATTATATGGTCTAAAATGTATTATTATATGCATTTATATGAAATTTTAATGTCCTTGGCTCTAGATTATATGTAATATCCTGAATTTTTAAAGATAATAAAAAGTCTCTTTTTAAAAATTTATAAGTATTTTTATGTGAAAATGTAATTTTTTAATAAAAAGTATATAATAAATGTTTTAATGATATTGTGTAAGTGTAAAATCTTAGTTAACACATTTTAATATTCAATCGGATATTCTTTGAGTCAAACACTGAGTTAGTGCAAGATTCCGAGACCCATAGAGATAAGTTGGAGATAGAATAAAAATAATAAATATACTAAATTATGCACGCATGATTTATCAAAAATAATTGGATAACTCCCAAATGGTGTGTCTTATGAGAAATTTGAGACAACAATTAGGTCTGAGATGTGGTTTTCACCCTTGGAAGTGTATTTCATTTTTGAGTGTCGAACGTTTGGTCAGGTCGCTCGTGAGAATAAGTTATTTAATAATTTTATTATCTTATTTTTCAAAAAAATTAATATCTCTGAAATGGTGAAATTTTTAATAAATTATATGTAACACCCCCAATATTTCATAGTAAATTATATTTTTAAATAAATTGAACAATTTATATTTCATGCAACACCAACTTGGATTGCATTAAATGCAAGATTGAGATTCTGCAAAACAACACTTTAGTATTATAATTATTTAAAACATATATTAATAATATACCCATTAAATATAGTAATATGAATATTAATAAATAAATTTTAAATATTATTTATAAAGTTTTCACATAAATAAAACATATTTATAATGAAATGTATAGTTTTCGGTAAAATAATAATATGTTTAGAAATACCATTTCCTTAAAGGAACTACTTTTTATGCCCTTTCGTAAAAATAAAAAAATTAATTTCAGACACTCTTAGAAAATTAATATGGTAAAATAGGCTTAATTTTTAAATTCAAAATATCAAAATTATCTTACGGTGATTTTTTGGTATTTTTCTGAAAACTTTCAATTTTTGATGAATAGTGAAAAACACTGAATTAATGTTAAAAACCCGACATTTTCACTTAAATAATTGTTTTACATTAAATTTATTTTAAAGTAAAAATTGATATATAATAAATATATTAACCAAATTTAGGTAATTTGAATAATTTTTATAATAAAATTAGATATAAAAATTCACTGAACTTTTTAATGTATTTTTACCCACCTTCTAGCCACATTTGCAAATTAACATTAAACGTAATTTTATCACTTCTGTGAAATGAATTTTGAAAAACGGACATACATGGTTCTAATCATTATAAAAAATTTGGTCTAATAGGATCAAAATAATTTTTGGCGAATAATAACTTTTGAATTTTATTTATCACGGTTAAAGGTGAATAAGGTAATTTAAGGTAAACAAATAATTCTATAATAATATATAATTACCCTAAAACTTGTCCTAATTTCATTGGATAAGTGTTCTTCAACCCAAATCAAACTTAGATCTCAAATATGATCTTTTTTTAACCCAGGTTTGTAAGACTAGGACATTTATTAAGTTTAATTTAAAGAAGAGATAAAAATGTCATATTCAAAGTTTAATAACCATATAATTTTTAAAATGAGGTTATATAATAAATCAATATCTCATCCTGAGATTCCATTCTACCTTCTGAACCATCCTATCGTACACAACCAAGAAACCCACACACAACATCAAATTTTTATTACAACCATATCACCATAAAAACCAAAAAAACATAAATTCAAGATTTAATAAAGCATCACTTATTTAGTTCCACTTGTTAATTCTAGGGTTATAAAAGAAACAATATAATACTAGGGCCTCCATTTATTTTATCCAAATATAAATGGTTAACATATTCCATGTATTCATTTAACAATAAGTATACAAACATGAATTCATAAATATTTTGTTAGCAACCAAGGACTTCCAACGACCACGATTTTCAATAGCTATATAGCCCATACAAAATTAAATAACAACCAAAAACAAATAACAAGCATATCATATGTCACTTTTTCCCACCCCTGTATATTGATCTTAAACTAATTCAATTATCTATATTTAATTTGGATTCAACTATCTTCACATGGGAAACAAGTTTACACCCATCCCACATGATATACAATTAAGAGGGACGAATGAAACCTACCTGGAAGAATAGGCAATCATTACTTCCTTATTGTGCCAAAGCAGGGGGCGTGCATGCAGTAGAAAAAGCCTCCAGGGAAAATAAAATTCAAATTATATAGCTCAATTTCATGACTCCTCAGGGAAGAAAGGTTTGGAGAATCTCATACCAATATAAAGGAGAAGGAATGAAAAAAAGGGAATCCCCCCAGCTTTGAAGGATTAGATTCTCGATTTATGGGATATGAAATAGTTTTTAATTTTCTATAAAATGTTGATCTTGGCCAAGACCACATGTTTTACTATTAAAAAGGATCCTTGAATTTTAGTAAATTAAGGATATATTTTTTAACCCTTGAAACGGATTCAAAACCACTTAAATATGGCATTCAACTCATTTCTCATCAAAGAAATCATCAAAGAGAGAAATAGTTGGAAGCTGGAAAATTTAGAAAAAAAACTATTGAAATTGAATCATCATTGGTTGAGTCACCGGTGAGAGTCACCAATGTGAGTCACCAGTGCGAGCTAGCGGTGTGAGTCACCAGTTCAAGCTACCAATGCAAGTCACCAGTGAGAGCCACCGTTAGTAAGCTACCAGTGTAAATCACCATTCCTAAATCACTATTACGAATCACTATTGTAGCTCACCATTCCTGAATCATATGTCCGACTCATCGTTGCAACTCACCATTCCTGACTCGTCGGTCCAATAACAGTAGTGAGCTACCATTCCTGACTCACCGGTTTGACTCACCGTTATGTGTCACTCTGATGTGTCACCGTTATGTGTCACTGCTATGTGTCACTGTGATGTGTCACCGAAATTCTTGACTCACTATTCCTGAATCACTATTCGACTCACAGTGACACATCACGATGACACAAAATGGTGAGTCAGATCAATGATTCAAGAATGGTAGCTTGAAACGGTGAGTCGGACTGGTGAGTCAGGAATGGTGAGTCGCAATGGTGTTTTGGACAGGTGAGTCAGGAATGGTGAGTCACAACGGTGAGTCGCAATAGTGATTCAGGAACGATGAGTCACACCAGTGACTCACACCGATAGATCGCCAATGGTGACTCGCACTGGTATCTCACATTGGTGACTCGCACCAGTTTCTCACACTAATGACTCGCACTAGTGATTTTCACCAATATCTCTCACTAGAGACTCTCATCTATAGATCACACATGTGACTCGCACCAGTGACTCGCACCAGTGACTCATTCAATAGTGATTCATTTCAATAGTTTTCCATTTTTTCAAATTTTCCGGTTTTCTATAGTTTCACCCCTTTGATACTTTGTTGGACGATAAATGAGTTTAATGACATATTTAAGTGGTTTTGAGGCTGTTTCAAGGGATATAAAATATATATTTGATTTTCTAAAAGTTGTGGAGCCTTTTAATGGTCAAACGTGTGGTCTTGGTCAAGATCCACCATTAATGTAAAATTCAAAACTGTTTCATATCCCATAATTCATGGATCTAATCATTCTTAGTGGGGGCCTTCCATTATTTAATTCCTATCCTTTCTATTGGTACAAGATTCCCTGGACCTTTCTTCCCTAACGAGTCATGTGATTAATCTGTAGACTATGGATCATGTTTTCCCTGGAGGCTTTTCCCGATGCATGTGTTCCCCCTTCTTTGGAGCAATAAGGAAGTGATTATCACTTCTTCTTCTAGGTGGGTTTCCTTTTTCCTTCTTAATTGTGTATCATATATGATGAGTGTACAAATTTTTCACATATGAATATAGTTGAATCCAAATTCAAGAAAGATAGTTGAATTGATTTAGGGACAGTATACAGGGGTTGGGGAAAAGTGATGTTTGATCTTCATGTTATTTTTTTGGTTATTATTTTAATTTTTATGGGATATATGCCTACTAAAAATCATGCTCATTGGGGGTCCTTGGTTTAAAAAATAATATATATCAATGTATGTTGTTCTTCTTCTCATTAAATGAATACATGGAATCTGTTAACCACGTATATTTAGCTAAAATAAATGGATTCCCCCAGATTATATTATTTCTATGATAACCCCTATATTTATAATAACTAAATAAGATATTCCTTATTAAATATTTAATTTATGTTTTTCATTTCTGTTGTGATATGATTGTTAAAATAGTTGTATTTTTTGTGTGGGTTGCTTGGTTGTGTACGGCGGGATGGTTTGGAAGGCGGAATGGAATCTCGGGATGAGAGATTGATTGATTATGGAATAGATGGGTAGTGTTATATAGGGCTTCCTATAATGGTTATTATGTGAGTTTTTGCTCGGTTCAGTTATTAGTTCAGGGTTTTCTTTGGATAAGGGAGGTATTGGGTGGAATGACTTTGAAGAATGATGATGATGGTGGTTGGTATGGGTAAATTCATCTAGATTTTTTCCATGTTTGGATTTGATAGTGTTTCTTTTTGTGTGTTTTTATTGGTAGTTTCCTGGATAGTTATGGAATAAATGAATAAAATAATTGTTAATAAATAATGGTAATGGTTAATCAATTGGATGGGATTATGATTTGGGTTTTTGGTTTGTTGTCTGCTGTTGTGCATTTTAGATGTAGCAGAGAAGTTGGCAGTATTGTGAGATGGTTGTTTGTTTGAGAACCCATAGTTTGGGAATGAGTGTTAGGTATTATATCTATATATACATGTATTTTACTTTTTTATTTCTATACGCACCCCACCCTAGTTGATCACTATGTTTCGAATGCCCCCATTGTCATGGGGGAGGGTGTCTTTCCCAAATATCCCAGTTGGAGGATGGATGGTTGGCCACCCACTCTTCCTTGCTCCTTCTTCTAAGAAGAGGTAGCCTAAGATTCTTTTGGTAGGTTATGGTATGTTTCCTAGTTTTCTATGGGCAGGATGTGATGTGTTTGTGAGGTCCGAGTGTGTATAGGCAAGTTGTGTTTTCGTAGGTGTCTTCAGGATGTGATGTGTTGTGATTTCCTAGGTGCCTTAGGGATGATATATGTTGTGCTTTCCCTGGTGTTTTCAGGATATGACATGGTATGTGGTCCATTATTCTATGGGAGTGATGTGACATGGTATGTGGGATAGGTGTTTGTAAGTGGGATGTGATGTGGTTGTGAGGCCTAGTTGTGTGTGGTCGGGTTGCGATGTGATGTGTTTGGAAGTGGAAAGAGCACCAGTACATTTACCATTAGAGTGTGATAGTTCCCAATCATTGCGAAATTGGTTTGGGGTACCCTATCATAGATATTAATTCTATTACTTTAGTTGAGTTTCATTACTTGGTGAGCGTTCCTTGGTGAGGTGGGAATGGTTAGTATACCTTGTTAGGTGGTGTTAGTTCTATTGTTTTCTCACGGGAGCATTAGTATGCTTCTCTCAATTTTGCAATGGATGCTTTGGTTTCCTATTGAGTATACCTATATTCTCACCCCATGTATATAAAACTACATTCAGGTTTCTAAGAGGGCTACATGGACCGTTTTGGGCATTACTAGCTCAAACATTGGGACCATTGTTGAGTCACTGCTTTAGCTTGCCTTTGGTTTCTTTGAAGTTTTATTGTAATTGTAACAGTTTTATTTTAAACATTAATGTGGTATGTATTTTGGATTTCTTATATATATATATATATATCATGGAGTTGTTTTGGGATAGACCATCTTATCTCCCGATCTTGTTTTTCTAAAAAGTAAAATGCCTCCCATTTTGTGAGATTTTGTACCCTTGGTGTTGGTTGCCACCCAGAGGCCTACTAGAGGTGGTACTCGGGGGTCATTATCTCTCTTTCTTAATTTCCATCCTAGGATGAGTATCTTTGGAGGGAGGGGTTGTAATATAAGACATAAATTTGTGGCATACACACAAGCATAAAAAATCATTTCCTTTATAGTCAAGGATCATTTCCAAGGATGTCATTGTGGATTGGGTTCACATTACAAAACATCGTAGTAGTCAAGGAACACTCCCAAGAATTTCATAGTGGATAGAGTCCCATACTAAATTGGGTTCACTCCCCATTCCATTCTTGTTTCTCTCATGATATATCTACATTTACCCAATGCATTTGAGAGAGATATAGGTCTCGCACATCCTTAGTTATAACCTGAACACCATCCTTTGTAATAAAATTACCACCTTCCTTGGTTATAATGTAATCACCATCACATAATTAATACCATACATATGTATTACACATTTTCATAAAATATTCATCATATTAGAATCCATGAAAATAAATTGGTTCCATAAACATTTAATCATACCATAACCTGTGGAAATGAAATGCGACTCATAAAAATCTTATCATGAAAACCATAAACCACCCAAAGAAAGAATAAGGATGGTATAATTTTATTATATCTCTATTTAATATTAATAAAATAATGTGTTTTCATTTAATATGTTAAATAATTTTGAAATATCACATGGAACATTTCATGAGGAAAAGAAATTTTCATTGAAAATTACCTTTTTAAAACTATAAAATTCAAAAAATATTATCAAAATAAATTTCATTAAAAATAACCATTGAAACTAATAATGTATTATTATAATAAAATACTTTTCATGATGGTATAGAATTCCATTCATTCCATTCAAGTTAAGAGAAAATATTTCTTTCATATTTTTGTAAAAATTCAAAAATAAACTCATTCTGAAAATGATATAAATATTATCGTTTAAAATATATATAAATGGTACAAAAAAGGATATAATTAACTTCAAAAAATATTTTTTAAATATTATAATTTCTCTTTAAAACAATTTTAGAAAAAAATCATTTGGAATAAAAAGTTTTTTTGACTGAAGAGATAAATAATGTCGATATTTTTTAAAAATATTATTTTTGTATAATGTGTACATTAATGGAAGAGAGAGAAATAAGAACATGTATTTTCATGAAAATACTAGAGGATATTAAGACACATTAATTTATTGAGATATATATCATAATATTCCATCATTGTAAATATAATCATAAAAAATCCTGATAAACAATGAGATTGTAAAATAAAACCTTTACCACTTTGTTATATTTCAATACTTACCCCCATGGAAGAAGGAAAATAAAATAAAACATTAAATTTCATTAAATTAAGTGGATACAATTCATAAAATTTCATGTGAGATGTATATACACCACATAAAAAATGAGTGGTTAATACGATATATGGTTCTAAGAAATAAAAGAGTGACTAGAAATCCCATAGCTTAATTCATGACTACCTTAATACACATTTGAACCTCATATATAATAAATATCAGGTTTCTATACATATAATATAATATTATATATATATATATAATATTATATATTAACAATTACATCTATTATAATATTTACTTATGACATTTCATTTCCTATTTATTAACAATTCCATCTTAAAATCACGTTTTGGTTAATAAATGCATTATTTTTAATGTCTTCTTCGATTTTGTATTATTGGTAGTTTTATTTTTATCATGATTATAACATCACTATAATTTTAAAAATTATATTAATATCTTAAATTTTCATTAAATATTTATTTAGTGTAATCCATCGATGTTAGACATAGAAAATGGATTACATCATTCTTGGAGAGGGTAGGTCGTACATACACATGAAAGTTGTTTTCATTTTCTCAAAGGATGGAACAAAAGGAAGTTAAATAATATATAAAATTCCTATATACCTTATTATTTCATATATATCACATATATTTATCAAATTTATCCTTATTACCACCTACGCATAGACAATTTGACTAATGAATCACATCGCTTCTCCAGGGAGCAGTTCGTCGTACACATTAGTGACATTATCATATCCCCAAAAAAATAGAATGTAAGATGGTATATGTTATATTCTAATTATATAAGTCTAATTATGTATTAAATATAGTATATATAATTTAAATCTATCATTACATCAAACTGTTATAGGCGGTGATGGAAAATTAATTACATCAGTTTATGAGGGGGTTGATCGTCGTATACACGATCAACTGTTTTGTTTCTCATTTGATAGAAGAGGTGATAGATTTAGGCCATGAAAATGTTTTAATACCATTTAATTATAAAATGGATAATGATTTTATTATATCATAATATTTTCAGAGTATTTTATATAGGTGGAAATAGAAATAAAACAAAAACACAAGTTTAAGAATTTTACCTCTTATTCGGAGAGATTCCATAGGATTATACCTAAAACCTTTTTAGGAGTTTTCCTTATAAAATTATGGCCAATAATAAGTGGGAGTGAATAATTAATATATTTGGGTTTTTATTTTTTGAACCAATGGGTTTTGTAATTTTGAATATGAGAGGAGAGGGGGTGGCATTTTATAAGTGGGGGAGTGGACACAGTTGGAATTTATGGAAAAAAATAATTATACCCAAGTTATTCACATTTAAATGGTTTCAAAAATGTCCCATTATCTATAATTAGAATATATAAGGTCTACATATGACCATTTAAATGGAATTGGACATGTTTTGGGTCATTTTAACCCTTATCTTCATAGTTGAAGCACTCAATAAACATATTTTCACCTTAACCACAGTAATTAATTTTTATTATTTTTATTAATCATTATTGTGAAAAATTATTAAGAAATTGTGAGATAGTATTAATTTTTATGATTCCAATTATGAAATCCATTTTTCAAAATTTCATTCACAAAATTAGAAAAATTTTAATTTAAAATTAAATCGGCATACATGATGAAAAAGAGGTTTTGTCATGAACCAGAAGTGATACCCTTGTACTATGATAGTTAAGTATCTCTATAATAGATTGAAACGAATTACCAATCCACATAGGTTTCATACTAGCACATGGAATCATATAGGAGTCAAAATGGAATTATATTCCCACAAAAAAATTGGAATATAAAAGTTACCAGTTTGTATATCAATACTCCTCAAGTATAAAGTACCAGAAATAAAAATGTAAAACAATACCCAATAGTACATCATCTAGATACATGTCATAATAAACCCATAATAAGGTCTCAAAAAACCTATTTAATAAGTGTATAACATCAACATATATCACTAGTACTTCTCCATGATCTTGATAATCATGAAAACCACCACCTCTACGAGGATCTTTCCCTTTGCTCAGACCTAGCACAAGAAAATATAAAAACTCCTAAAAGAAATGTTAGCGTGTAAGATTAACATATCAAAAGGTTCCCACTAAGTGTTCCATATACAAAGTCATAATAATGAACAAATTAATCTTTAAATTTCAATAAAACATGGCATAGAATAATCATTACATATTTAAAAAACATGATTTCAATTACATAGAGGACATATTTATCAAAAATTGAATAAATGAACATTTTATATAAATAAATTAATTTAAATAAATAGTTATAATGAATATAATAGTTCTATAATCAGTATAATGTATAATATAGTCAATAAATTAAAGCATCATATAGAGAATCCTCATGGTATGTTATTTTATGGGAATAGGATCCTCACAAATCTCAATAATGATCTCGACTTAGGGTAGGTGGACACACTCAAATAATCTACACCCCAATAGGGGAACACATTACACATATTATACACCATAATAGGGGAGACCACATGGACCTTCATTCCTTAATTTTTTAGTTAGAGTTATCATCCTTGATATATTTCTAAGTAATTAGAGTCCTACTGTGCTTTTCCATGTTTCCACTAACTATCCATTCGAACATGTGCTTCAATAAATCAATAAATCAATAAAACATTGGAAAATAATTTCATTTCAAATCAAATCATCATTCACATTAAAAGTTCCCAATTTCAGTTTATAACATGCATTCATTTCAAAACCAAATCACATATTTTAATAATTTAATTCCTTTGAAAATAAAATTTTTTTAAATCCATTTTCAAAAATTAATTTCTAAATGAAACATAAAAATAATTTTTCAATTTAAATCCATCTTTTCCTTAAATCTACCCAAAAATTCCAATTACATTGGAATTGGTAGGTTTTCCATAATTTCCAAGACAATCCAAATCAATCATAACAACATTTCAATTACCTATTCTTTAATCACGCCAAAATTCATTTTGAATCAATCAAGAAATTCAATTTCTCAATTGTATGGAAAATTAATGTGGAACCACATTCCTTTAATAATGATATCACAAAACCAACACCAATAATTGGAACACTAATGGAGAGACTAGGGAAGAAAGGATCAAAGTGGAATCAATAAAATAATGATCCATCAATATGAGTATAGATACATAAATATCATGATGATCTATCACACTCTTTGGAGGAGAAGAAAGAAAATAGGGGATTTCAAAATTAATATAGATCCTTTATTATAGAGGAATAAAATGCTTCTATTGGATATTTGATCCAAGAAGAATAGATTTAGGAGTTTCGAAAACACCTCTTGGTATCCTTAGAGAGAAAAAATATCAAATGAGATTTAGGTAGGAGATGATTGGATTTAGTATGGGCTCAGTGAATTTATATCAGAAAAAATAAAACATCATGCTATAACCTCCCATGGACACAATATAACCTTGTAGAAAGTGTCCAGACCACTCCATAGCCACTAAAGACAACATCATACCCACCCATGGTCAAATGGACTTCAGACAGTATGGTGAAAATAAACTTTAAATGGAATATAGAAATGATGTATCCTTTACACCATGCTTTAATGGTGTCCAAAATGACAAAATAGATCAAAACATCCCCTCAAACCCTCATGTCATAGAATCATCCTCCATGCCACAACCATGAAGAAAATGGTAGTGGCTCTGAAACTAGGCACACCATAGAATATTAGTAAATGGAAAATCACCTATGACTCTATGTTGATTCACCTACATCACTTCACATCACCCTATAAAAAGTTTCAAAATGTTGGGTAACATTAAAAAGAACTATCTAAAACCTCTTACACATTTATACACATAATCCACTAAATCAAAAAAAATATACATCACCATAATTTACGTAATTATTCCCAAAAAATGATACCCAAAAATAAGAATTAATTAAAGTTAATAAGTACCTAAAATAAGGTAAAAGTGTGTTATAAATCCCAACCATATAAGATTTATGTCCCTAGAAATCCTGTCAAGAAGATTTTATATCAAAGAGAAGAGGCTACTTCTCTCTCGTCAATTCTTCATACTCCCATGTAACATGTGAATAAGACCCATATTTTAATTCACACAAAACAACGGTATTATCTTTACATGAATAATATTTTCTTTAAAATCAATAATCCATACTGGATTCCCATTCATAGATAAATAAGGCTCAACATCAAGAACATCCCAGCTCAGAACATGTTAAGGGTTAGAAAGATACATTTGAAGCTATTATACATGGATTACTCTATTTATTAATGTCCACTTATGTGGAAGTTGGAACTTATTGGACACTTTACCAACCTCCTCAGTAACCTCAAAAGGCCCCACAAACTTTAGCATAAGTTATAACTGTTTCCCAAGATGTTTGTGACCCAAATGAGGTTAAACCCTCATGAACACCTTTCCACCAACTAAAAACTCCAATGATCACCAATGATGATTGACATTGTATTTATAATGGCTCTATGTGGTCATTATTCTTTGAAGAATCAACTAGATCATAACCCTAATCTCCTGGACCAAAATCAGTCTAACCAAAGGACTTTCACCAATATTATTACAATAAAGAGTATATCAATAACGAATACTATAAAATAACTCAAAAGGATCCATCCAAATATAATACTAGTGACTATTATTAAAAATTTCCTAAAGGGGAATCTCTATCTCTAAAAAATTCTTAAATACAAGCTCAAATCATGTACTCAAGAATATGTATATCTTGGTCCATCAGACAATATTTCTGGAGATGAAATATCATGGTTAAATATATCATAGAACCTAGTTCCTCATAAAATCCTATTTAAAAGCAAGAAGTGACATCAGGGTCCTTATTTGAGACTATTGGATATAGAACCCATCAAACTTGAAAATATTTTACATATAGATATTTCCCAAGTCCTCAACATAGGATTAATATTGAATGTGTAAAAAGTGATAAATTTTAGTCAGTCTATCTACCACAACCCATATCAAATCTTTCCCTCAAGGTGTAATAGGAAGATAAACCAAAGATTCCAAAAAAAATATTCTCATTTCAATGACTACACTGGATGTTCTTGAAGAAAACCCAAGGGTATTTAGTTCTTGGTATTGACCTATTTGATGGTATAAAATGCTGGAAAAATTCAATGATGTCTATCCTCATGCTTGTCCTAAAAATTGTCACTAAATATAATAAAACATATTGGTATTTTCATGGTGTAATATACACTAATAATAATTACATTCGTTCATCACAACTTTTCTCATATGATTTAGCACAAAATTGTAGTACTAAAAAGATAGGATATTCTCATAAGATAAATTCCACTCACCAACATTATCCCCACCATAAAGAGAGTCCCTTATCAAATAGAATTCATTATAACACTAATGAACCTAAAGATTCATCTCAAAAAGAGATGTGGTTAGCTATACATAATCCAAAATAACCCCAGAAACATTCTCCAAGACTCCAAAAAGAAAATTTACAAATAAGACCATCTGATTCAACTCTTCTAATGATTCTTTCATAGGATGGGCTAAAATTTTCCCACTAAAAGAATTAACAATGTCATTCTTGTTGGATTTGGTGCCCAATAACCAACTTATGTGTACTTTATGAAAACATGTATTCATGGTTTTTAATATTAATAAACTCTTTATCACATCATGATTGTTCTTCTGTGTAAAATAGTATATGATAATGTCTTAGAGGTAGTTGTCACGTGAAAAAGTCGTAGAAGTTTTATTCTGTGATGAGAAGAAACAAGTGGTATGAAACTATTCCTGAATATATTTTCTCTATCAAGATTATATCCTTTTAGGGACACAAATGATTCAGGCTATCATGGGTGGAGACTGATCAGACATTGAGGCATCTTATCATAGTGTACTCCCTTGGTAATATCCATTATATTACATTATGAGAACAAGACCTACCATTAGAAAATCCGCATTTATATGTGTCATTGGATGCTTCTATCTGTGGATGTTTGTATTAATCCATATACTTTAATATTATTATTAAGGAGTATTATTAGTCACATACTTTTATGTATTGATTAAAACTTTGAATATATATGTTCTTGGTGAGGCAGGAAGCATTAGGTGTGTCACGAGTAATATTGCATTAATGAATAATGCAAGAAAGGATTTTGTTTCCCTTCTGTTCTTTAACGTAATTTAATATCTCAAGCCCATTGATGAAATTGATATAGCCTAAATAAATCCATGATCATGGTGTTCTATAGGCAAGTTTAATTTCTGGGAAGTCAATGAAAGAGACATTGAGTACATAGGTTGATGAATATAATATTTATTTATTTATTGAATAATAATGAAGTGATATTTATTTAATAAATAAATAGTCATTATTCAAGGCATGATTAATATTATGGAGGAATGGAGAACTATGTTTTTAGGACCAATGAGAAATAATAAATATTGAATATTATTTGATTAAATAATAAATAATTTATTTCTCAAGTTAAACACGTGTCAAGAAATAATAATTAAAATATTATTATTATTAGACATGGAGTTTTATAGAGATTAATTAAATAATAAATTCCCCTTGTGCAATTATTTTATTTTATCCATAGTGATATATAAACCAAATTATATAATTTTCTCTAAGATCCAATTCATTTGTTTGGTTGTGCACAATGATTTTAGAGAATCCTCTCAAGCCCTAGAGAAATCCTTTCTCCAAGAACTCTCTCAAGAATAGACATTTATCTTCTTCCACCACTCACACTCAAGATAAGAGAGATCAAGTAGAACTCCATGGAAGCAGTTCCTGCAGAGATTAAAGGAAGATTCAATAAGTGATAGGATTTACTGGGATGTAACCCATATATTCCTATGGTGACATTCAGAGATTTGTGGAACATGTGTGGATCACATCTAGAGGGAATCTACTATTTATACCTATAACACAATGACATTGTAACACAAATTTTTTGTCAGATCCATCAATGAAGAAAGAATTCTAACAAGGTAATTCTTAATTAATTAAAATAAATATAAAAAAATGTGATGATCACCCCTCTGTTTTCAAAATGAATTCCATGTTATGTATTCTTTGATTCAATTACATTCATCACTACATTTACTATCATGTGGATATGATATTGATCATCGGTCATCTAAAAAGAAAATTTGGGCACGACACATTGCATGCTTCCACTATACCCGAGACCTACAGGTGGTATCAGAGTGGTCACATAATTATTTATAATTATTTAAATATCATTGATTGATTTACGCATTTTTCATTTAGTTTAAATTCATTTTAAATTTTTCTTTTAATCATAATTGAGAGATCATCTTCTTCCCCCTTTTTTCTCGTAGATCTAATCAAAATGATTAATTTTATGAAAGAAATAAAATTGAATAACTCAACCGAGGGTTCCAAGGATTCTAGAGGGATAACATAGGAATACACACCATGTATTCGGAGTTACACATCATGTGCTTGAGTTCAATACACCATGAATTAATTCAAAATTAATTCAAACCATGTTCATTGATGACATGTGATTCATTTATTTCTTACACCATGTATTGACTGGGCTAGCCTAATGCACAGGCAGCCGGAGATTATGCCTTGTAGCTCACATACATATTGTGTAGTCCTTTTAAGTCATAAATAGGTAGTGTATTTTCGTACACGGCCAACCGGACTGGTGAACATTTAATTAAATTACCACACACCATGTAGCGCATTGTGCACATCGTGTAAACCATTTCCAAGGCACGATTAACATGGCGAGTCCCTAGACGTGTTCCATGGATAAACGGTGAGAAATGTACACATGGTGTAGCTTGGTTGTGCATGTCGTGTACTTATACCAAATTATACAATTTTAAGATTTATTTTTTATATTTTGTAAACCTTATCGACATGTGATTTTTTGTGGTCATTTAGTTGATAGGACACATGATGTGATGGGTTTTGAAATATATATATATATATATATATATATATATGTGTGTGTGTGTGTGTGTGTGTGTAAATTTTTAATTAATATCTGCATGATTTTGGATCTGCATATCAAGTATGAGTCGTATTATGGTTTTTACTCCACATGCATTGAATAATATAACGTGACCAAAAAATCATTTAATTCATGTAATCATCATGTTGAAGTACATGTCATGAATGTATGTGATAATATGTGTATGTCATATGTCACAAGATTAAATATTATATGAGTATAATACATGTTGGGTAGAATCGGACTAGTATTCACCGTATTTCCAAAAAGGTACATTTATGTACATGATTGATTTTAAATTAATTTATTAATTTGTTTAAAATTATGATGTATGAGAATATCAAGGTAATTAATAAGAGAATCAAGATAAAATAATTTATTAAATAAAGAATATAATTAATTGATTCGAATATGATTTATCTTAAACAAGAATGGTTAAGTATTGAATTCTATTTTTATTAAATGAAGAATTTGTTGCATTCATGCTGATGATCATGAGCATAGACCGAACGTTTTTATGTGATTGGATTCATTTAATTTATTATTAAATTAAATTTTTTCCATGCTTACCTTCTCTCCTCTTATTATGTAAGGGCATGTGTTCCCATGGTTTCTTTTATGTAAACCCTTTTCCCCTCAACTTCATGTGAGTATAATCATATGTAGAGGACATAGATCCCATACTAGTGGAGTTGGTTCATGTTTGGAGCCAAGGAAAAATTAATAAAAGATAGATACATAGGTGTACAAGTGTAAATCTATAACATAAACCTTAATTTTTTCAAGGTGTTATCCCCCTAGGTCAACGGATAGTTTATCTGCTGCTAGATAAACTAAACATTAGTAAATATCATGATCGTACTTTTTTATTATTTTATTTTTGTCATGTTATGTAGTTATTTAATTATGGATGCTTTTTCATGATCAAATGATTTAATGAATCAGTGATCATATACAAGATAGAACTAAAATAAATTGGATTATGCATAAATATTATCTAATACATGGTTATCCATTTAATTAAACCTATTTAACATTAACAAGCATGTGATAAGGATAATAATTGGAAATTTAGGCATAACAGGATAAAATCCCTCAATAATATATATTAATTTGGTATATCCTTCCACTACTTCAGTTAAAATTGAACTATAGTTCAATGTTCTTGACCAGAAAAAGTTGGGGTTCTTTCAGTTATCAAGGAATTCTAACATGATGTTTTGGTTTGAATTAACTTAGTTCAAATCGAGGGTTTACTTCTAAATAAGTACTTGGTGTAACTGAGAGGCAAGGTTTGAGGAAATCTAAATTAGGATTTCAGGATCGGGTAGTCCACTTCATAGATCAAGGAACTATGAGTTAATGTAGTTGGCATTCAGAATGCCGACCTAAAATCATTAAATTTTCTTGACCAACCAATGATGGGGTAATGATAAGGGGAATTTGGACTGTTTCCACTACAATGTCCAAGAAACAAGATATTCTGAAGCCAATGGTGATGGATATTGGGTTTCGATAAAATAGTCGGAGATTAATAAATATAATATTTATTTATTTTTCAAAATTTTATCAGATAAAGTTATAAAATATCTTCTCATCTTATTTATAGAAACAGTAATAAAATGACATCAAAAATATCGTTGTGATCTATAAATGAGAAAGACATCCTTCTAACTTGCACAAATTTCAAAGAGTGGAAATGGCGCCTATGTGTTATCCTTTTACATGAAAGGAAATTATATGTGATAAAAAACCAATTACTAAAGCACTTGGAAATGAGGCAAGTGGTGAAGAGTTAATACTCTATGAAAAGAATTTTAATGATTCAACAGATGTTCAATGTTTCATGATATCATCCATGACCAATTAACTTTTGATGCAACATGAGGACATGGATGCATATAGCATGATGTCTCACCTTTGGTATATCTATCAAGAGAAGGAAAGACAATAGTGGTATGGGATCTCTAATTTTTGTTTACAACTAAGCATGGAGAGTATCTTCCATCTTGGACTCATGTAGTCAAGATTATTGGCTAAATTGAACATACATACATCTTATGGATTAAATTCCATGGTAATTTTCATATTGATCTCATACTTTTATCACTACTCAATACCTTCTCCAGTTTTATTGTTAATAACATTATTAAAAAAATGATAAGAGTATTTTGGAACTTCTTACTTTAATTTTCCAAGAGGAAAAGAACATGAGGCATGATAAACCCACATTCAATATGATGAATAATAAAATGAAGAACCAGAAAAAGGGTCCCAAGACTCATAACAGATGTAATTCTCTCGATCACCAACAACCCAAGAAGAAGAATATCTAGAGGCGGGGCATGGAAAATGAGGTATTGTGTTTTTCATGTTCCAATCTAGGCCACTGGAAGAGGAAGTGAATCCATAAGTAAGGGGAAACTGATGGTCCATTTGTTATCAGTTGTAATCTTTCAATATCTACATATTGAGTATTAGATATTTCTTATAGTGCTCACATATATATAAAATTCAGGAACCAAGTAAAGTACAAAAGATTACTAGAGGAGAGGTGGATCAGAGAGCTACTAATAGTGGAAGTGTAGTTGTTATGGATATTGGTGACTACCACTATTAATTTCCATCGAGAAAGATTTTTATTTCAAAAGATTTTTATTATATACCTATGGTTACCAAGAACATAGCTTCTATATCATGTGTTGACGCATATGGGTTTATTTCCAAATATGGAAGTAAAAGATGTTTCTTTTTTAAAGAAAACATATTTTATGGTATGAAAAATTTAAATAATGGTCATTATGTATTAAATTATTGAAACCATGTTTTGGAAATTGATAATTAATCATGTTCACTTGACTCATCTAACACCTAGATAAATCATCACCAACTTGGTCATGTAAAAAATAAGTGTTTGAAAAATCTCTATCTAAATGGTTATCTAGACTCTTTTTAGCTAAAACCACTTGAAAGATGTAATGGTTGTTTATAAGAAAAAATGACTAAATTTCCCTTTGGTGGACATGGTGAAAGGGAAAAAGTGATTCTTGGATTGATACACACTTATGTGTGTGGAAAATTTCCAATATAATCTAGAGGTTGATATTCATACTTTATAACTATTACTAATGACTTGAGTAGATATGGTTATGTCTACTTGATGAGGTATAGGTCTGATTTCTTTTAGAAATTCAAAGAATTCAATAATGAAGTAGATAATCCACTTTAAAATAAGATAAATATGATTCTATTAGATTATGTTGTTGAATATACTAATCAATAGTTTATCAATATTCTATGGGAGTTTGGGATTCTATCTCAACTCAATCCACCTAAGACACCACAGTGGAATAGTGTTAGTGAAAGGAGGAACCATACCTTATTAGACATGGTATGGTTGATGAGGAGTCACATAGATCTTCCATTATCCTTTTAGGGATATGAATTACAAACTATGACATATACATTAAACTAAATACCAACTAAAGTGGAAAACTAAATTCCATTTGATTTATTGATTAGAAAGAAACATATTTTCTCAAATACACATGTATGGGGTTGCGAGGAATTTTGTAAGGCCTTCTCAGGAAACAAACTTGAACATCATGGCACAAAGTCTATCTTTATAGGGAATCCCAAGGAAACAAAGGTATAATAACTATAAAACACCTCATAAAATAAAGTTATTGTCACTAGAAAATCTATCTATATTTAGAGGATTAACATTCTTAAAAATGATATTGGGAGAAAGATTGAATTATTTGAAGTTGATTATCAAAATACACAAGAGTTGGTATAGGAAAAAATTCTACAGGTCCCAATGGAAGAAGTAGTTTGTGAAACACAAGTACTGTGTAGGATCACAAGATGGGTAATACAATCAGAGACATATGGTTTTATAGTCATCAAATATGGTGACTCATTATTGGTTGAAAATGATGAACCTCTAACCTATGAAGAAGAAGTAGAGAGATTAGAAGATGCATGATGGAAAGAAGCTATGAATTCTGAAATGGATTCCATATATCATAACCATGTTTGGGTTCTAGTTGACGCACCAATTGATGTAATGCATGTTGGGTGTAATTGGGTATTCAAAAGAAAAATGGACATGGAAGGTAAATTAAATACCTATAAATAAAGGATAGTGGCTAAAGGGTTTAAATAGAATCAAGAAATTGACTATTATTAAACATTTTCACTAGTTCCCATGTTTAAATCCATCAGAATTATACTTTCTATAGTATATTACCATGACTATAAGATTTTGTATATGGATTTTAAAACTGAATTCATTAATGGTAACCTTTATTAAGATTCCTACATGACTCAACTAGAAGGATTTTGACTCCAAGTGATGCCAAAAAGACTTGAAAGTTATAGTTATCCATTTATTGATTGAAGAGAGCATCCTGGTCATGGAACATTTGATTTTATAAAGCAATAAAAGAATTTTGTTTAAATAATAATGAATGTGAGATGTTTGTTTACAATAAGTTTAGTGGGAATGTGACCATTATCCTAGTAGTATATGTTGATGACATATTCTTATTGGAAATGACATACTAGTATTATAGTCTATTAAGGACTGGTAAAACTAGTGTTTCTCCATGAAGGACTTAGGAGAAGCAACCTATATTCTAGGTATCAAGATCATTCATGATAGATCATAGAGGATTATTGGACTAATTCAAAGTACATATGTTGACTTGATACTAAAGATATTTAGTATAGAGAAATCCAAGGGGGTATTGGTTCTGTTGTCACATGGTTTACATATTTCTAAGAAAATGTATCCTTATATACAGAAAGAGAAAGAAATAGTCAATAAGATCTCATATGATTTAGAAATTGGATCAATAATGTATTCCATGTTATGTACAATACATGATGTTTCCAATGCATTTAGCATGGTCGTAAGATGACAAGAAGATCTAAGAGAAAAACATTGGTATGTTGTTAAGGCTAGTCATGAGTGTATGAGAAGAACTAAGGATATGTTCCTGGTGTATAGAGGGGATGAGGAGCTAGTCATCAGGGTTTATACTGATTTTAGATTTCGGATAGATTAGAATTATATGAAGTCATAATCAGGATATGTTTTCGGCCTCAAAGGAGGAGCTTTGTGCTAGAAAAGTTCAAAGTAACCAGTTGTTGCTGATTCTGTTGTGGAGACCGAGTATATAGTAGCTTCTGATGCGTCCAAAGAAGTTGTATGGATATAGAACTTTATGAAAGATCTTGATGAGGTACCTAACTTTAAATATCTCATCATGTTGTATTGTGATAATACTGTAGTTATGGCCCTAGAAAAAGATCCAAGTTCACACTAATAGAAAAAGAATAAACTCTAGAAGTATTGCTTATTGAAGAATTTTTATTAGAGGGGTGAAGTTGTAGTAAGAAGAGTACCCATAAAAGTGAATGTGGCAAACCCCTTGACTAATGTTTTATCTCAGTAGAAGCATGTGTGTCATGATTTGAGAGCTATCAGACTGAAGGTTGTTAGTAGTTAGCTCTAGTGAAAGTGGGAGTCTTGTGTAGTTGGTGACCTATAACCAACTTATATATACTTTATGATAACTTTTATTCATAGTTTTTTAATATTAATAAACTCTTTATCATAACATGATTGTTATTTTACAAAACATAGTATGTGATAATGTCCTATGAGTTGCTATCACGCTAAATGGTTATAGTTGTTCCCTACTATGATGAGAACCCATAAAAGCTAAGACATTTTTCATGAATATATATTATATATACAGATGATATAATTTGAGGTACATATTATGATTCTATTCCCTTGTGAAGAGAATGATATATATGGAAGAACCTATATAGGTATCCCAAGTGACTTAAATATGTATAGGTTTTTAGTGTCTTAGTAAAAAACTGTCTTGAACGTCCCACCTAACACACTCGAGGTAACTAAAATGGCCTCTTCCAGGAACTGCAAGAAGTCTAGAAGAATCCTAATATCAATAAGAACCACATGACTCATCACACTCCCCATATCCTATAAATTAGCTCATAGAACTACCACTTTGAGAAAATGGAACACCCTTCAACCCAGAATTACCATAAAATCAAGCTCAAAATTCAATTCTCTATAGAACACTTCAAAATATGAAGTGAGATTCAACAAGAAAAAATGTGATTATATATCAGTTTAAAGACCCATATCAAATCGTTGTTCTTTTAGCTTATCATTAGTTACTAAATTAGGAGAAAACAAAACATGCACAGAAAATCCATTTTCATACTAATTCATAGTCATGTAAACTTGTTGAAGACTACAAAACTCTAGGGATTTTTCCAAGATCATAGATTATGGATTGAACTAATAAGTGAAAAGGACTCGAAATTAGTTCCACTCTAGAACCACATGATTATTAACCATCACCATCAAGGCATATTATCACTTTCTATTCCCTTCGTGATTAAAGGTAGAACACTTCCCCTTTATAGCTTCCAGCATATACGAAAATCAAAATGAAACGAGATAATTTGCAAACAATTATCATCCTATTGAGGATCATTCAAAGTGTGGAATTTTAGTGGTTTCTAATGAATAAACTTTTGGGAAAATTATATAGATACATACATTTGTGTTTCCATAATAAAATCCCGAATGGGAAGGGTTGATCCTACCTATCCCAAAGCTTGAATAGCACATATAGAAATTTCAATAATATTTTGGTCTACTAGTGGATTTCCTCAATCTTGTTCAGAACAAGCTTCCTCCTATTATCGATTAAAATGTATTCTTGGAGGCATGATGTTACACAAAATTAATAGATAGAACTATTCACATCAGCAATGATACACAAATTAAAAATCACACAAGATATATAATAATATCAATTCCATCATGTAAAACTCAAGATTCAGATTTCAACATTCTTAAATCAAAGAAGGGAACACACTAGAAATCATATCAAAACATTCCTCAAGACACTTCTTCCAAAAAACCATGGTGATTTAAGGCTCATTATGATGAGAAATGGTAAGGAACTGACTTGAAACTACCAACTGAGACCCATATATCCCATCTTCTTCCTATGAGGAAATCCCCAAATACATACCGAAATCCATGAATTATGCTTAAAGATAACCATAAATACCATGTTTTCATGATCCATCAAGGATACCCTAGTACCCTAATACCTAATCGATCTTTTTCACATCCTAAAGGAAAATCCTAATCACCAAGGGTTGATGACTAGCACCTGATGTCATACAATAATCAAAAGGAAACAATTTTACCCCAAATTGCAGAAAATAAAATTTTCATGTTGGTTTGTTAGAAACCCTGAAGGATAAAGTACTATAAATAAATAGGTAAAACAATACCCACCATTACTTCATGAAGAGACAAAAAATCATTAACCTAGAAAACGATCTCAAAACTCATGTGAAATTAGTGGACTGTATCTCCATTGGTCACCTTTATCACTCCACGGTCCCAATGATCAGGAACATTTACCACCTCTAAGTGACACATTACCTTTACTCTGACTTGGAATAAAAAAATCAACAAACACCTAAAGGAAATGGTTGGGTGTGAGATAAACATCCTAGTATAGTATCACCAAGTGTTCCATATAAAAACCCTTAACAATAAACCAATGAATATTTTAATATCAATAAAACATGGAATGGTATACTATTTTCATTTTTTATAATAAAACATTCATTCAATTCAATAGGCAAAATATGTATCAAAACATTATTAAATGAACACTTTATATACAAGAAGTATATAAATGAATATCTTGAATGAATAAAATAGTTCAATGATCTAGGGAATTATAATATTGTCAAAAATCATAACACCATGTACAAAGGACCTTTAGTGTGATAGATTCTTGAAAAATTATCCTCACACATCTAAAGAATGTGATTGGATCAGGATATATTTATAAACTCCCATCATCTATACCCCAATAGAGGAACCCATCACAGGAAGTCTATATCATAATAGGGGAACCCTAACAGGACATCATGCCATAATTGTTTAGTTATAGATCTCATTAATAATATATTTATTGGGATTCTGAGCCCTAGTGTAGTTGTTCTACTTACCACTAACTACCAAGGTTAACATGTTCTTCAATCAATCAACCAATCAAATATACATGGAAAATAATTTCATTTTAAAAAAAAAATTATCATTCACATTTCAATTTCCCGACTTCATTTTTCATAATTCATTCATTTCAAAACAAAATCATTGGGTCTAATAATTTCATTCATTTAAAAGTAAACATTCATTTAAATCAATTTTTCAATGATCTGTCACCAAAAAATTCAACAAAATAATTTCTTATTTGAGATCTTTATTTTCCTGAAATCTACCCAACAATTCCACCTTTATTGTAATTGGGGGTTTTCATTATTTCAATTATATTCCCAATCAAGTGTAAAATCACTTAAATATCATGTTTTAAAATTGATTAAAAACTAATTTCAAATTAATCATTTAATTCAAGGTCTCAATTGTATATATAATTATTATGGAACTGCCTATCATTATTCATGACATCACACAGTCAACACATACATTGGGAACACCAATAGAGGGAAGAAGGTGGAAATGATCAATGAGGAATCCCTAAAATCAAGATCCATACAACTGGTGATTAAAACCATCAATATCATGATGATCTATCACTCTATAAGAAGTATAGGAAATAAAATAGAGGATATACAAATTAGGATAGATCTATTATAGGAGAGTATTCAAATGCTTCAACAGGAGCTTTGATCTAAGAATAATGGATTTAGGAGAGTCCAAGACACCTATCAGGATCCTTGGCTAGAAAAATATTGAATGATATTTGAGGGGTATAATATTGGATTTATGATAGGCTTAGGGAATTTATGTTTCAAAATATATAAGATCATGCCATAGGATCTAATGTCTATGGCATAACCATGTTAAAAGTGACTAGACTATGATGTTGTCATCCCAGACCATGCCACATCCACCCCTATCCAAAAATAATTTAGAAAATATGGTGAATATACACATTAAAAAGGATTGAGATATGCCAAATCTGGTACACATATCCACATGGGTGTCGAAATTGGAAAAATGACAAAAAAATCCCCTCAAACCCACACAACATGGAAACCTCATCCATGATACACCCATGCCTAAAATAGGAGTGGATCTGAAACTAAACACACCACAGAACTTTGGTTCATGATGAATCCCCTCTCATTAAATTTCATTGTCACAAACTAACCCGGGTAAACCCTGAACCGGTCACCCGAGCCAATCTGCGACAAGGCTCGAAGGGTATTCTCGATCCCCATGGGCTAGAAACGAGTTCCAAACATCAAGATTAAAATGTTCAGAATGATTTGTGTCATGAAAGAAGATTAAAAAAAATAAATTAAAATCAAATTGAAGAAAAAAAAACACTCGCAGAGGAAATAAATAAACAGCCACACCTACCTCCATGTGACCTCATGGGTCACTGACAAACATAGAACGAAGCTTGCTCCAAGAGTGATGTGCAACTGGGAGAGCCTAAAACTGAAAAGATAAAGCAGGTATAAGCACTGAGATGTTTACTAGGAATCCCAAAAATACACCACATTGATTCTCCACCTCTAAAATGAAATCAATTCTTTCTTATCTGAAAATAGGATATATAAAAAATGGTTTACCACTCTTTTATCAAAACAAGTATCAAGCTTTTACTTTTATTTTAAAACCCCTTTTTTCATTTCATTCTTCCAAATCAACTACCAAATAATATAAGTCATTGAAATGAACTCTTTTAAAATTCATCTAGTACCAAAATAGGTCTTTTAATATAAAAAGAAAAGTAAAAGTTTCATTAGATCAAATAACCAAAAGTGCCACAAAATAAAGAAGGAACATACAAGTATGAAACCATGGGCATTTCCTAAACATCCTTAGAGCGATCCCTGTACATGCTCAGTTCGGAACTAACTTTTGGCCTATGGTGAATCTCCTAAGTCTATAACCAACAAGCCTCCCTCAACTGAACAATCTAGTGGCACATCCCACCGAGCCTCTCAACAAATCCATGGGGTATAGACCCATTTAATCAGGGTTGATCAGTAACTATCACTTGATCCCCTAAAAGACACCCAGGAAACCCGTGGTAAAAGTATAATATGTAAGTATGAGGCCCTCACATGCATGACTCACATTACATATCATTTCCACACTTGCTGACGCCATACACGGACACTATATATATGATAACCCATATAGGGAAATCCCTAATAGGTGTTCCCGTCATATAAAGAACTAATCACAAGTTCCAAATTATTCGTCACATCACATGAAATTTTAAACCATTTCACAAATCACCTGAATTGTCCAACCAAGTATTCACACTTTCAAAACCAAATTTCACTTCCAAAATGACATAAGGTTCCAATCGGGCCTTTAATACTATCACTCTAATATATAATAAAAATATTCCAAACCATTTCTAATATAATTTGAAACACCACTTATGCAAGAACTTTTCACATGGGACTTTACATTTTCCAAACCAAATTCGCTTTCCAAAGCCATTTCCAATTCCCAGTTAAAAATACACAATACACATTAATGGTTCCAAATGGGCCTTCATGTCATTTAATGTTCAAACTACATTTCAAGGTGAAAAAATCCAAATTTTAAACAACACATTTAATAAAAGCCTTTTTGTTTCACAAAATACACATCAAAACTAGGAAAATTTTAGTAAACTATTCTAAAACACTTAGGATACTTAAAAATTTAAAAGAAATTTTTAAACAGGCTTAGAAAAGTTATGAAAATAACTTGGAAACCAATCTTCAAGAGGTTAAATCCATTTCACGAAAAACATATACATATCTACATATATAAATAACACATGAATATGAAAACACACTTTTAAAAAATGATAAGTAATCATGGAATTCAAATTAAAGGCGTGGGAATATAGGACTTACATCAAAAAGGAAGGGGACCAATCCAAGACTCCTTAGATCTTGAGTTTTTTTATGACAATCGCCCACACCATCACATGCATAAATTCTCATATTTATATATATTACCTTAATCCAATGTACATATTCCCTGTGACATGAGGGAATATGTGCAAGGAATATATATATACATATAGACATATCTACCTATGTGTGTGTGCGTGTGCACTACTAAGTATCCACCACATCTCTAATTAATTATCCTAAAGGGACCAACATCATTTAGAAACCAAAGAACCATTTAAGAAATCAAGTTTTTAATAGAACATCATTTTAATGTGTCATCTTCATTTCAGGGCACATCCATGTGTGCACGTCGTGCACCCATAGATGTGTCAATATCCAATGGAAAACTCTAATATCTATGAAAACACTCAAAACCCATTTTCACAAAAAAACCCATTTGCTTTCAAACAAAACCCAACAAATTACATAATTTTAAAAACACATGAAATCCCTTTAAAAACCATGGGGGTCCTTCCAAAACATTTAAACACGTCCTCCAAGTTATCACATTACCAAACTATATGCATAAAACAAAATTCACAATCCAACAATACCACTGCAATAAGAATGTGGATAAATATTTTCCAACCCCCCCCCACCAACCCATTTCATTTACAAGACCACATGGAATTTAATCAAACACATTTAGCATAGATTTACAAAAGAATAAACTAATAATCACTTAAAACACTATTTTTAACAAGTTCTAAAAATTTGAAAACACCCTAATATACTAACTAAATGTATTATGAATCTACTTATCAGGTTTAAAAATCATTTAAAACTCTCAAGCATAACATGGATTCATTAGAAAAGATAAGGGAAGAAAATGACTACCTCAAAGGTCTGGGAATGAAACAGTGATTCAATGAAAGGGAGAACATGACCTCCCGGACCCTTTGCACACCCTAAAATCCAAGAAAATCGAGTTACAATTAAACCCTAACATATAGGGTTCAGCTAGAAGAATAAAACCCCAAAATAAAGGAAAAACTCACTAGAGGGGGGAGAGAGGTACAAGTAGGGGGATGCGTGAGGGTCTGCACGAGGAGGGGGCATCGTATAATGGAGGACCTACGGAGGGAGGGTGGTCACCGGAGGGAGAACCAGTCAAAGAGGATGCCAATAATGGAGGGTGTATGGAGGAGGAGGGGATACTTAGTATGAGGGAGAGAGCAGGGGGAGGGGGCGTGCAATGTGAGAGGGTAAGGGGGGAGACTTAGGTTTTCTTTTTTTAAATTAAAACTCTATTAATAATAATAATAATCATCATCATCATCATAATCATAATATTATTATTATTAATCGTTATTTTAATTTTATTTTATTTTTCATCAAATTTTATTATATTTAGACATAGATCGGGCTACATAGTTTGGCTGCACAGTCTACCAAAACATGCATAAACCATGCGCATGCCAAAAACTCACCTAGAAGTTTTAAAATATGAAAATGTTACTCTAGAATCAACCCTAACATCAATAGGAAAAATTAAAGACCAAGAAAGATATAGAATAAACGAGTTTCTAGGGTCATGGTGTGACAATTCTCCCCACCACAAACACTTTATGCCCCCATAAATTCACCCATCTTAAAGATAATCAAAGCTCGAGTCCATGCCCAATCAAAGACGAAAGGAACCATGAACCTCAGGGTGACCATTTACTCCACAAGTCACACCCAAACAACCCAAAAGAAACCACAATACTTAATATTGGGAGGAAATAATAAATTTCTCTACACCATATGGGCTCAACTAGAACAGAAATTAAAACCCAAACACACCACCCTAGAGAGGGGGGCCAATGCGAGAACTCCCAACAGATCCAACCAAATTCCATAGAAAAAGAGAATCAACTCCACCACTAGAACTATAATCTTTTCACACACCAACTAGAACCCTAATATTAGGGAAAAATCACAAAAATAAACTCCAACTAAACAACAGGCTGGAAACAGCATTCACTTATCTCACAAAACCCAAACATCTCCAAATGAGCACTACTAAACAAAAACCATCCCACGCCAGAGTTAAACACACTCAAGGAAATATAATGATTCTCTAAGCCACATTCAGTTGAACACAACCATTATGATCATGAGGGAACAAGTCTATCTCACTTTCACAGAAAAATATGAACTTACAATAGCATCAGAAATGATAATAAAGTCACATTAAACACTCCTTCCCCAATATGGGGAATAAAATTAGGCCAAGATTTCACACATCCTTAGAAAATCTTAACTATGTGAGAGCTTCACTGAGAGGCATGTTTCTAGAGCCATGATGGTGGAAGCATCTCCTTCCTCATAATTAGGTGATGAAGTTCTGCAATCACAACATCTTATTAGCGCGATGCTTCCTACAAAACTTCTCTAGATGAGCCAGACATCTGAAAAATGGAACATCTTCAGAGGAACGTGAAAATATGTCTTTGAATTCCAGAACCAGCCACACTGGTGGCACAAAATAGAATAGTATAATGATCTCGAATTCCGAACTGATGAAGGAAATTTTTCAGAAATAGGTCCCTCTGGTACACCCAGCTCATCAAATGGTTAACCTTAATGAGAACCAACCACCACTAACTATACCCCAAAAACCATCTCTAATAAAATTTATTCTTCCTCCACCTTCTCAAAATAGAATTCACCGGATGAGAGCACCATTCTAGAAATTTCAGGATAAAGACCCTAAAAAAGAGGAGTTTCACTACTATAAAATTAGGCTATAGCCGCGGTTTGGAACCGTGGATATAAGCCCAAAACCCGTGGCTATAGGTTATAGCCACGGTTCATTGAACCGTGGCTGGTATTGGCATGGATATAGAGCCAAACCTATAGCCACAGTTTCAAACCGTGGCTATAGCCCTATATCCACGGTTTGAACCATGGCTATACAACCCCCCCCCCCCCCCGAACCCCCCTGGATAGCACCCCCCCTACTGAACCCCCTGGACAGAACCCCCCCTACTGGACCCTGCTGAACAGTTTCCCCCTACTAGACCCCCCTGAACAGCTTCCCCCCCTACTGAACACCCCTGGAAAGCTAACCCCCCTACACATCCCTTGCACACACCTTGCCCCCCCCCCTTCACCCCCTGGACAGCACCCCCCCCCCCCCACACACACACACATCCCTTGCATCCCTTGCACAAACCCCCTTTCACCCCCCTGCCGGACCCCCCTTACACACCCCCCATGCACGCCCTGTTGTGTGGATAGTTATATGGAGGTGTATAGGTGTGTGTTGTGGTTCTTCCTGGCTTCAGGTTTGGATGGGGAGGGGCTACTCAGGTGGAGGGGTGTATGTTCGTAGGGAGTGGTATGCAGGTTACTTTGGATGCTTCTTAAGGTTGAGGCTGGGAGATGCTGGGTTTATCCAACAGAGACTTACAGATATTCTCATAGTGGGGTTATAGGTTTCTTGTGGAGTATTTAGGAGGTGGGGTTGTGATTTTCATGTTACTGTTTGGAATTATAGGACCTTTGAAGATGGGTTTCAGCTAGGGGTGTTGTTGTTTGGATTTTTCTACATGGTGTATTACAGGATACACTTACATGGTGCATGGTGCTGGTTGGTTTTTGATTTCTACTATGGTTGGTAACATGTTTTGGGTTCATAGGGGTTGGATTTCTGGTGTTTCTTCTTTGTTTTGGATTAATATTATAGGCCTCTGGTTCTCTCGATTATCTAGTGTGGTGGATATAGTTTTGGGTGGGTCTTTAGGTGGTGGTTTAGAGTAATTTCAGTTATCTTGTGCTCGGTTTCCCCATCTTGTGTATTCTGGTTGTTCATAGTGTAGGTATTTCTATGGTGGATGTTCTAAAATTCCCTTGAGATGCTGGATGCTGCAGGTTGGGAGGCATGTTTCTAGTATATGGGTGGTTCTCTTTATGGGTGGGTGCATGTTGACTACTTGGTGGGTCTAGAGGTGTTGGATTCAGGGTGGGTATTAGCTCACATTTGGATCAGGGACTGCTTGGGGATTCTTGAGGTTGTATGATGGGTTAGGCATGGGTGATGTGGGGCACTTCGGATGGATGGTACTAGTTGATTTCTGGTTTTTTAGACTTTTTTATGGTGGGGTGGTCCATTTTGATCTAAGGTGTTCAGATGGTGATGGATGGGGCCAGATGGTGGTCTGGGGATGATTTGGTTTCTAGCTAATATTTTGGGTGTTGTGTCTACTATAGGTGCTTATTGTGGTTGGATCTGGTGTGGTTTAGGGTTCTTGTGCAAGTAGGTGTTGGTGTAGTGGCCATTTGTTGGCATGGTTTTATAGAGGTCTTTCACTGTAGGCTTTGTTTGGATAGGGATGCTAGTCTAGTTAGTTGATGTTGGCTGCGGGGCTAGGGGTTTAGTGGTTATATTTCTTTGGATAAAGCTAGACTTTTGGGTGGGTGATGGATTTTGGAAACTTGTGGGTGGGTGGGTGGGTGTGGGTGGGTGGGTGGGTGGTTGTGAGTGATTTCATGAATGAATTTGTGTTATTGGTTTCTACCATTTGTGACTACTTATTTTTGAGCTTTTATATTTCTCCTTTAGCCGCCTTGTTTCCTTGGTTATACTTCCCCCAGGAGTGCTTGTTGGTTTTGTGCTTGGGAGCTTATGTGATTCCTTCTGCTGGTTTGTAAGTGGTGCATATGATGGGATCTTATGCTATTTGGTGGTTTTCTAGTGTGCTATTGATATGATACAATATATATATATATGGGGTATTCATTATATGAAATGTGGAAACACAAGTGATGGAAGTTGTAAAAATGGAAATTAATAGAAGTGAAAAGGAAATAAAAGGGGAAGGGGGATAATAAATTAGGACCCCAAGGATAATTTCTCCTTAAAACCCTAATTACAAAGCACCAAAAAGGTTGATTACTCCTTTGATAATCCTTACATGAATTCACCTAAGAACACAAGAAACAAAAACATAATAATTTTAGAAAATCTCAAAATTCGTAATTAACCTTCAATGGGTACAAAGAGGTGTCTATTTATAACCAAATGTGAGGGATACATGTCAAAATACCTAGCCCAAAAAACATCTAAAACCTAACACATTATTTTTAATTTCTTTACACATGTCCATGGATTTAGGGGACAATATATCCACCAAGAAGACTTTTTGACATCACCATAAAAAACTTTGGATATTCCCACCGTGACATTGGAGGCTGGGGGCTGGTGAGGGATGGAATTGGTGAGTGGGGCTATTTTGCAGGTGGAATAGGGCTGGCATGAGTGTTTTGCAGAAGGCTGGGAGTGGTGGATAATGTGGTGGCTGGTGCGGGTTGGATTGCAGGTGGCTGGGGGCTGGTGTGGGCTCGAATGCAGGTGGAAGGGGCTGGAATGCTAGTGGAAGGGGGCTGGTTGCAAGTGCTTGGGGGATGGTGCAGGCTGATTAGAAGGTGTAAGGGGGGCTATTGTGGGTTGGAATGCTGGTGTTAGTGGGCTTAAATGAATGTGGAAGGGGACTAGTGTGGGCTGGATGTGGCTGGAGCAGGGCTAAATCACGGAATTACCGCGGCGTGACCGTGGCATGTTGGCCCGGTCCAGTGACATTCGCAGGGTAGCATCTTCCGGCCAAGAGTGAAGGGAGCAGGAGGAGGCGGGGCAACATTCCTGCCATCGTCCCGCTAGCAGAAATTGTGATTAGTCAGTCTCAACATTGATCACAAGACTCATGGAATACTATCACTATGAACCGCCGCAGGGTGTCGTCCTGGAGCAAGGCCAAATCACGACATTACCGCGGTGTGACCACGGCGTGACCGCGGCGTGACTGCGGCATAACCACAGCGTGTTGGCCCGATCCAGTGACATCCGTGGGGCAGCATCTTCTGGCCAGGAGTGAAGGGAGCGGGAGGAGGCGGGGCAACATTTCGGTCGTCACCCCGCTGGTAGAAATTGCGATTAGTCAGTCTCAACATTGATCACAAGACTCATCGAATACTATCACTACGAAATATCGCAGGGTGTTGTCCCGGAGGAGGGCCAAATCACGGCGTGACCGCGGCATGTTGGCCCAGTCCAGCGACATCCGCGGGGCAGCATCTTTCAGCCAGGAGCGAAGGGAGCGGGAGGAGGTGGGGCAACATTCTGGTCATCACCTCGCCAGTAGAAATTGTGATTAGTCAGTCTCAACATTGATCACAAGACTCATGGAATACAATCACTACGAACCGCTGTGGGGTGTCATTCTCGAGTAGGGCCAAATCGCAGAGTGACTGTGGCGTGACCACGTTGTGATCACGGCATGTCCGCGGCGTGATCACGACGTGTTGGCCAGGTCCAGCGATATCCGCGGGGTAGCATCTTCCGACGAGGAGTGAAGGGAGCGGGAGGAGATAGGGCAACATTCCAACTATTTCCCCACTGACAGATGATAAAACAGATCAACTATTTAATATGCTATAATAAGGGATCGTCAGAGAAGGTTGTAGCGAGCGGCACAATGACGCAAAGTTTAAAGGGAAACAAAACAGCAGAAAAGAATCATACGCCCTACACAAACCATTTACAAATTCATTCACTTTTCCTAAATATGGAAATTTTATTTATAATATTCAAAGCATGAAAAGGAAAGTTTCATGGTCAAGGCATATGCCTACTCGGGCAATGTCATTTGAGTTAAAAAAGTATGATAAGCTAATTTATATTATTCAAAGAAAACAAAAACTAACTAGCCACAAAACAAACACCAACAAGAGGCATATAAAAGACTCAAACCAAATCTAAACATGATACAAATAACTATCAGTACTCTTTGGTTTAGAAGACAGTGCACCTCTGTTGGAGGGGTTTTATTATAAAATCATGGCATTGCTTTATCACACAATTCATTTAATTATATTTAAAATTTATTCTAAAACTCATTCAGCACAAATCAAATGAAATAATTTAAGCAAATAGATCAATATAACTATCACTATGAGTTTTCGCAGATAGTGAACCTCCATTGGAGGGGTTTTATTATAAAAACATGACTTTATTTATCAAATGAAACAATTATATTAAAGAACACTTATTCAAGATATGCAATTCAATATAAGAATTAAAAAAGAAAATAAATTCAATTTAAAGCATTCATGAATTAAAGAGGATGGAAGAGGGATCCTACCTCAAGGTGGAACCAAACCGTCCACTTTGGTGCTTGGAGCTTTCTAACTAAAAGTTGTAGCTCCCCCCTGGGTATACGCACCTTCATACACATGCAAGGACACCTAGCCCCTATGCACACACCCGCATGGCCATGAGCATGTGCAAGGGGATACTTGCACATATTCTTATATGAATATATCAGTATCCACTCACCTGCGTATGCATTTATATATATATACATGGGCACACATAGCCCCATACGTGCATAATCACTTCCATGGTTGACTATACACGTAACGGGGGAACCCACATACATATACTTTCTTACCTATGCACACGCAGGCGAGTCTCCCTTAACTTGGCTACTCAAAACCAATGAGTAGGGATCAACACACTACACAAAGAATATTAAGAACATTAAAATACATAAATGATGCTACATAACCAGTGAGGAACCAACCAATGGCATTAATGCCTTACCTCAATTGGGAGAACCAAATCCACCCGAACCAACACAAAATGATACAAAGCCCTACTAAAAACATATTATGGAGTAAAAACACTAAAATCCCCAAATACATGAGGTGCAAGACAAGTAGTAACCATAGAATCTTACCTCAGATCAAAGCTGGCGGACAGAATCAATCTGAACCCCATTTTCCCCCCCTTGGCAAAATATAATTACCCTTTGTCCATAGAAAGAAGTAAAAGACCTAAGTGGCCAATGTGATAAAGAAAATAAAATAAAAACTAAACTAAAAAATACCTGTCTCCTATGACTATACATGTCACCGCCCAACATATAAGAACCACAATGCCCCATGGGTCAAATCATGTTCCTGCAAGCAAAGGGGAAATATATCCATGTTTCAAAATGATACTATCAAATAGTACATTCTTTTTAATTAACAATTATTCTTACTATTAATTGTATATAATTAGTTTGGCTCGAGTTTTAGCTTAATTTGGCTTTGTTCAATACAAGTTTTTATCCCATTCGACAATAAAAGTTTACCGGAGGACACAATTTCTAATCAAATAGAATATGTCATAACAAAAAATGGATCCACGCCTATGAAGAAGGTTAAACATGATAAGAAAGAATGTTTGATCACATAGTCTGATGAGTTATAAAAGGATAAACCAAAAAACGAAAAAAATTTAGAGTTCTATAATGTAATTTAAAATATCATATTGAATCTAGCTATGTACAGGTAAATTCATGCAATGTGGTAGTGGAATCAACCCACCAAAAGGAGGACAGATTGTAGGATCCAAATATATCTTTATAATCTATAATTAAAAAAAGTGGACATAATGTCCAGGATTTTTAAAAGAAAATATGTTAAATCCATACCAATAACAACTAGTGGTATCATACAAAATCTGATTTGTTGCAACTAATATCAATCCATGATTTAGTGAAAGAAATCTGTTGTAAATAGGAGGGAATTTTTGGAGAAACCTAATCATGAAGAAATGGGGGAGTTAGAGATGGATTGTAATGGTTATTAAACCTTATCTAAGATTAAAGAAACCTATAGAGACTAACTACACTCCCTGCCTTGCCTTACTACCCCACTGCCCCACCCCCTTGCACCCCCTCCCCCTACCCTACAGACCCCCCTGCAGACCACCCCATCCCTGTAGACCTCCCCACTCCACCCTGCCCCCTCCACCCACCCCCTCCCCCCTCCGTTGTGCCCTACAGACCTCCCCCTCCCCCCTCCCCCTGCGCTGCAGACATCCCCTCTTCCCCCTTCCCCCTACCCCCCTCCACCCTGCCCCCTGCCCACTGCCCCTACCCCCTGCCCCACTGCCCCTTCCCCCTCCACCCGCCCCACTACCCCCTCCACCCTGCCACCTACCCCCTACCCCCTTCCCCCCTCCACCCTACCCCCTCCCCCCTCCCCCCTGCCCCCTGCCCCCTACCCCCTACCTTGCAGACCTTCCCCCTGCCCCTTGCCCCTAACCCTGCCCCCCTGCCCCCTCCACCCTGCCCCTTCCCCCTGCCCCCCTCCACCCTGCCCCTAGCCTGCACAGTCCTCCCTACACCCACCCCCCAACCCCCTATCTTGCACCACCCCCCAGCCTGCACCACCCCCTATCCTGCACCCCCCCCCCCCCCCCCGTGAGTCAAAAAAATATTTGGAGATTCCCGTGGTGTCTCAAATGAGAGGAGTAAGGATTAAAATGGAAAACATAAATGTAATAATGTCAAACAAGCTATATAAGTATAAACTACCACTATGAGTTTTTGCAGACAACTCACCTCCATTGAAGGGGTTTTATTACAAAACCATGACTTATTTATAAAACGAAACAATTATTTTAACTAACACTTGATCAAGAATTGAAATTTAATATAAACAAGTAGGAATCAAGAAGGCATCTAAATGCAATTTAAAAATTCATGAATTAAATAGGTTGGGATAGGGACTCTACCTCAAAGGTGTCAAGCCACGCACAAGAGGATCCTTATATATATGCTCACATGCATAAGCATGGGCTATGTTTTGTTACTGGTTCTCTGCATAGCATGCATCCCTATCCATAGACACATCCTATCATGCGAAAGCATACACACAAGAAATCCAGTTCTTGTGAAGACATTGAGACAAATAAAACCTCATAAAGATATATTCGGAATGAGTTGTACTAATAAAAGGTATGAGATGAATTCTTGGGGAGGAAGTCGTTTTAAAAGGACCATCTGCATTTGAGAAATAATATTGGGAAAATGAGGTCGAATGGAAATGTACTCCAAAAGCCTGTACTAAAAAGAACAGCACAGTGGTTATCGAATGAAAGGACCAAAAGTAGTATTGCGTTGAAATTGATTGTAATTACCTCTCAATGTAATCAAGGATTATGATGATTAATTGTGACTTATAGGAATCCTAAAATACCTGAAAATAATAGGTGAAAAAAATGACTAAAAGTATTCAATATACAAGTTGAAAATTCAATAAGCATAAACAAATGGAAACCTAGTTGATTTTAAACCTTGAAAATTTGTGCAGATTTACAGGCCTCGCTCACCCCAATCATTGATTGAGCTGAAACCTGGCCATATAGAACCCATAAAAAGATGAAAACACAAATATATGCAAGTTCATGCATGCAATAATGAAAGGAAACAATGAGAATTATTAAAATGAACTTACAATATTAACATATGTGAAATCACTTTCAATACCAATGGTTCCTGTACAGCCCCTGCGCTTCCCTCTGCCCAAGCTAGGAATAAACCTTCCATGGTCCTGGAGCAGCTCGTGCGCTATCATAATGTTAAAAAGAAAATCTCACATGAGGAGGGAAGAAAGAAATCCATGCTACCCAAGGCTGCTTGAAAATCCAGAAGTGCATGCATGAAGAGTCCATCCAGACTTGGAGCTAAATTGGAAAGGACAAACTGGTTGAGAAAATTTTCTCAACCCAACAGCTCACATTTATGATCAAGGACATCCACCTTATTCCCTAATTATTTTTGTGTTATTAGTGTTCCATACAATGCAGGGAATTAAAGGTGAAACTAGTTCTCAAGAGGAGAGAAAATGAAGGGAAGTAAGCTGGAATAACTATTCCAGATCTGAAAAAATTTACCATATTGGTAGGATTTATCAAATGGTATTCCAAAGAACATAAAAAATAAAAGATCTGCCTTGATGGAGTGAAGATAGTGTGTCTCCAAGATGGGGAGATGAGTGGAGAAGAACCTTGAAAACCTGCGAGACTTATTTATTCCATGAAAATATGGAATTTCTGTAAAGTCCTTGAAAAAGTCATTGATGAGGTATGCATTTCTCTCATCCCTGTTAATGACCAAATAAATTCTGATATTAAGGGGGAGAAATTGAATTAATCAATGACAAGAAGTTGAGGAAATTTGATATCTCAAGCTGATTTCTAAAATCTGCTACATGTACTTGAATGTTTTCAACATGTGTATTGAGATGAGTGCAATATCTGAGGTTGTGATTCCAAAAAGAATGAAGATGTCAATTGGCATCATTTGGTTTCAACTTGAGGACATCTGAACAGCCCCTAAATGAGTCATGGTAATTAGAATCAGTTTATATCATGTTCAGTTTGTTAATGGGAAAAAATAAATTCTAAATCAAACCCTCATATTTTCTACACCAAAAATGGATCAGATAGACTTTGAATAGAATTAATGATGAAACATTGTTTATGAATTAAGTGATACCATCCTCTTTCATGAACTTTGTATTTATTTTCAATAAGGGGAGAAAATAAAATGAGAGAAGTCAATGAGAAAAAGAGGAGAGGAGAAAATTAAAGAACATCTTGACATACCAATTGCTAGATTGGTATTGAAAATAAACACAAAGTGAAAGATTGTTAAATCCACATTGTGTTTGTGTCATAGTTGTTTCTAAATGAGGAAGAAAAGTTGTTTCATGCCAATATGTAGATGATAAATGGCTTGGAAGTTAGTTGGATTACCCAAGAATATTGATGAGACAATTGGGAGCTGGACAACTTAGAAGGGAGTTGGAAGTTCCCAAGATTGTTGAGAATTAATATGAAGTTCCCAAGCAAAGGTGTTAGTATGTGAATCTTATATGAGGCTTGAAGAATTATCCTGAAGATTAGATGTGATGTAAACTGTCACCACTGATTATATCACAAAGAAATGAACAAAAGAAGGAAGTGTTTCCAGTCCCCCCTGTCAGCCCCCCCCCCCCCCCCGCCAGCCCCCCCTACAAACCCTCCTGGACACCCCCCTTCCAGTCCCCCATCCCAGTTCATATTTATCTTATATAATTAACACATGCCCATGAATCTTGTTCTTGATTCCATCTCCATGTGGACATCAGTTAATAATGTCACTTTCTTCCTTGTCAAGGTGACAACCTAGTGATCAAAGTTGACTAGAATTTCAATTACATTGTATATTTAGATAATCCCATAAATATCTTTCTCATTTCTAGAAGTGAGGGAATCTTATTCTTGCAACATATAAGTAAAGGATGGATCTTCAGTTATAATCTGGGAAGGAAGGATGTTATATCTTCTTCTGTCAATCCATATAGACATCTTAGGATCATAATCTAAGGAATACTATTCTCATCACGTATATAATCCAAGCTTCATCACCAAATTCATCATAGGCTAGTCACATGTGTTATTTTAGGCTCATCACCTAATGAACTCTAGGCTCATCACCTAAAGAATTCCATGTTCATCACCTAAGGAATTCCATGCTCATCGCATGAGGAAGGATGGGATTATGATGCATTAGGAAAGGTGAATCATCCTATTCTTTTCACATAATAAATCTTATACTTTTCATATATGGAAAGGTAGGGTACTCTTATGCTCATCACAGAATTCTAGTCATGATTTTAGGTCTAGTGGGGACTAGTCCCCTTATGCTCATTGCATAAGTTTGGTCATGATTTAAATTCCAGTGGGAACTAATCCTCTTATACTCCTCACATAAGACAAATAATGGCATAATTGTCTATAATATCATCATATAACCTAATAAAAATATTATGGTGACCAACCACTCATAGAAGGTCCATATCATATTCTAATACATTCTAAATGCCAACCCATAATAAAAAACATTGATTCACGTACTTTTTAAATATAATTTAATAAAAAACTATAAATAAAAGCATACAATGATGATCCTCAATGAAAATAAATGTAAATACAATATTTTATCATCTTTATACTCTCACTAGTGATTCCAAAAAAAACCCATGATATTGGATGATTTCCACCATAATCTAGTGGAAATCATCTCTAACTCCATTCTCGTTTTAAATAAATTAGTTAGACGATAAATGGGAAACTAGAATGAAAGTAAGATGAGATCACACATTGAATCAACATGGAGGTCCATAAAAATCACCACATTTAAAGGTGAAATTGAAGGTGAATAGGGGATGAAACTCCCTCAACCTCCCCTTATTCGCTCACATGTGTGGGAGGAAGAGAGGTGGGGTGAGTTGTTTAAAAACTCAAAGTGGATAAATGTTTATTTACCTTTCTTTGAGTGAGCCTCCATCCTCATCATTTCAGCATCCATTAAAATATTCATTTTTTTATGGTGGTGCTCTCCATTTCCTAGGGGGGATCCTCATAAGTACAAAGCAAACAAAACACAGGTGCATTCCTCTATGATGTCATGGACCTATCCAATGAAACCCACAAGCCCTATACACACTAAGGACCATACAAATACCTCAACCCTTTCTAATAATTTTTCAAATGATAACTAATGAAACCCCTTATCTATAAATATTTAAAAAAATCCCAACTATAAGGTGCTATATCATGGTTATAATTCCCAAGAAGCACCACTATCACCTAAATTTCCCATCTAGTGCATTTTGACTCGATGTTTCCATAAGTGTGAATATAGGGCACCATACTTAGCCAATCATAATATAAATGGGAACAAAAACAAGACATCTCAACCATCAAAATTTTCCACCATGCCAAACCAATAAAAAATGGTATTTTTCTTTCTTTTTTCAATAGGGATAATCCCATGGGAGAATCCCTCCAAAACACCTGACCAAATCACCCAAGAAGAGATGAAACAACCAAAACCATGGCCATGGTAAACTGATATTTTACTATAGGGAGACGATAAAAAACAAAATTTCCCAACAATAGGGAAAAGGTCACTCCAGCTGGGTATTTTCCCTCCAACACATGGAGATCTACTCCATGGAGGCTCCATGGTGAAAAACCTAATACTTAAAATGGTTACAGGTCCACTCATCTATGCTCAGACACACACCCGAGAGCCTATATCACCCTCAGGCCTCAATTCACATAACTGAAAACCTTATTTAGAATTTACAAATATATATTCCCTAACCAAATAATGGTTCTAAAAATTACCACATCCTTGGAAAACCAAAATTCATACTTGCTAATAATTTATCAACCAGTATTGACATGAATCTTTAAATTTATCTCAACTATGAGTCATGGATCATGGGGAAAGTTCCAAAGTTATAAGGAACACTACGTTTACTCATTAGACTGCGAACAAAACTGCAAACAGTAGCCACATAATAGAATTAAGTAAATTAGTTGGGCCAATGCACTGTATGGAGGAGGAAGGACCAAAGAAGGGTATGGAGGAACCCCTCTACCGACACACTGAATGGAGGAGGAACACCCAAATAATGGTATGGAGGAAGGGGAGTACCGCTCGAGGGATGGAGCAACCCTGAATGGAGAAGTTGAGGTGTGATTGGATAATTCGCACTGTGAATAAAGGAACCCCTACGAGGGATGGATGAACCGAAGCCGGTGAGGATGAGCGATAGAGGACAGCAGCGAGGGAGAGAGAGGAAAGCCACGACGGAAGAGAGGAGGGTGAGATGAGAGAGTTCGTCGAAGAGGAGGAGAGGCCATTGGGGGAGGAGGGCACCGCGGTGAGAGGGTCGTGTATCAAGGATGGAGGAGGAGCCCGAATGGAATCGAAAAAAAAGGGGGACGCATATTGAGGATGGAGGCGGAGCCCGATGGGAATCAAAAAAAGAAGGGGGATGGAATTGTGTAGCCACGAATCAAAAATTAAACTGTGTAAATAACCTATAAAATCGTGGCTATAGGTTCGTGGCTATAGCTTAAATTTCTAGTAGTGTTTACATTTGATCCTATAACGCCACCTCTGGAGAGTACAAACCCAACAATCTAAAGTGATCAACATAAGCTTTCATGTTCTATTGGCCCTGTCGAATATCCCACATCTCTAGAACCTTCTCCGAATTCACCTCCTCAGGTATAAACACATGGATGAAAGTGGTCTTAAACAACTCCTACGTCATCCCAACATCCCTCGATGTGGTCAGCCATAAGAATACTTTGAATATAAATATTATTTTATGGATAAATTATTTATTTTCATCATTATAATTTATTTTTAATTTTTAGAGAAGAAATAATTATATTAAATTTTAGCAAAACGTTAATGCATTAATTATTTAATTGACAAAATAATCAAATAAATGATATTAAAAATATTGAAATAAATATAATTTGATATAATTAATGTGATCCACGAATTTTATGTATTACCATGACATGATTAAGATACAATAAAATAGTTTTACTAAATTTTTCATAGTTTTTTATGTTTTTAAAGTCCAAGTAATGAATTGTATCAAATTTGACAATAATGAGATTTTCTGGAATTAATATTTTATTAAAAAAAATTGAAAATCATGTATATGTACAAAGGGGATATTATATGGTCTAAAATGTAATATTATATGGATTTATATGAAATTTTAATGTCCTTGGATCTAGATTATATGTAATATACTGAATTTTTAAAGATAATAAAAAGTCTCTTTTTGAAAATTTATAAGTATTTTTATGTGAAAATGTAATTTTTAATAAAAATTATATAATAAATGTTTTAATGATATTTTGTAAGTATAAAATCTTAGTTAACACATTGTAATATTCAATCGGATATTCTTTGAGTCAGACACAGAGTTGGTGCAAGATTCCAAGACCCATAGAGATAAGTTGGAGACGGAATAAAAATAATAAATATACTAAATTATGCACGCATGATTTATCAAAAATAATTGGATAACTCCCAAATGGTGTTTCTTATGAGAAATTTGAGACAAAAATTATGTCTGAGATGTGGTTTTCACCCTAGGAAGTGTATTTCATTTTTGAGTGTCGAACGTTTGGTCAGGTCGCTCGTGAGAATAAGTTATTTAATAATTTTATTATCTTATTTTTCCAAAAAATTAATATCTCTCAAATGGTGAAATTTTTAATAAATTAGATGTAACACCCCCAATATTTCATAGTAAATTATCTTTTTAAATAAATTGAACAGTTTATATTGCATGCAACACCAACTTGGATTGCATTAAATGCAAGATTGAGATTCTACAAAACAACACTTTAGTATTATAATTATTTAAAACATATATTAATAATATACCCATTAAATATAGTAATATGAATATTAATAAATAAATTTTAAATATTATTTATAAAGTTTTCACATAAATAAAACATATTTATAATGAAATTTATAAGTTTCGGTAAAATAATAATATATTTAGAAATACCATTTCCTTAAAGGAACTACTTTTTATGCCCTTTCGTAAAAAATAAAAAAATTAATTTCAGACAGTCTTAGAAAATTAATTTGGTAAAATAGGCTTCATTTTTAAATTCAAAATATCAAAATTATCTTAGGGTGATTTTTTTGTATTTTTCTGAAAACTTTCAATTTTTGATGAATAGTGAAAAACACTGAATTAATGTTAAAAACCCGACATTTTCACTTAAATAATTGTTTTACATTAAACCTCACTGAAAATTAAATATTTTATTTAGTGGTAAATAATTTTTTGAGGTTTATTGATAACCCAAACATATGTAAATAAACATCAAAATAATTAATCACTTGTCACCACCCATAATCAGTTTGAGGTCAGATAAAACTACGATGACTTTGATTCCTATTATAAGTTGGATACATAGGATTCCTTCCTAAGGATCGAGCTCAATACCTAGTGCCTATATTACCTCTTCTATATTCATTCTTCATGATGTTAAACCACATGGTTGAAACAAACTATTTTCATTTTGATTCCTGTTATTAAAATGACTTGTAGGATACCTCATAAAGTTTCAATCCCACCCTTGAAAAACCAAATGACTCCCTAGATGGAAGTAAACTCAAGAGTGCATGGTTATACAGATCCAAAATATTATCATATTCCATTACTAATAAGTAAAGGGAAAAAGATAAATAACATTAGATAGATACATATGAACTCTTTAATAGAACCCCACTTTATGCATAGACAGATTCAACACTCATCAATTTGTTAGGGTAACCAGTCCCATATCAAGGTTAGTAAGAGATTCATGAACACATCTAAAATGTATAATATGGTCCTATAATGTGGATTAATTTCCCCCAAAAGTGTTCAATGAGCCTGAACTCCCATCCTCTCAACCATTGTGTGTTCCTAAGGGTTATTTGGTGTGAAACCCAAATTCTCTGTCTGCCTTTGGAAAGCAGGTTCATACCTTGTTCTAGATTCTAGAATTGTTGGGAGTTTCCACTAAATATAAAAATGGTGAAACCAATGTGAAAAATTATGCAATATTTCACCCCCCCCCAGAATCAGTCATCGGGCACCAAAATCTTCATCGAGAAATAGGTGGTTTACAAATGAATATTTATTTACCTAAAATAATTCTCTAAATATGATAATTTATACATTTAAACAAAAAATACCCCTTTAAATATAAATGATGGTTTTTTGAAAATAACTATTTTCATATACATATAAATATTTAAATTGTCTTTATAAAATTTTATTATCATTTATATTTAATAATAATAATTTACTAAAACTTCATTTATTTTGAAAATTATTGAATTCATCAAAAATAATGTCTTGATTGAAACTATATATTTCCTAAGAATACAATTTATGTTTCACTATATCAAAATCTATTTTTATCAAACTCGTTATTGTTTATGGTAAGATGATAACCTGCCTAAAAAACAGGGCTCCTTTAAAATTAAATCAAATTCAAATACACAAAATTCTGAAAGATGAAACAATACATTTGTCCCTCCAAAAAAGAGAAAATATATCTAAAGAGGTCTTATTAGACCAAGTAATATTGCTACCATCCACATAATTTTTGGAAAGATCTTCAGTAAAAGTATTCACCTCCCTGTAAACTTGAGTAATAATGAAATCAATGGAGTAAAGATAATATAAAAATAAAATCCATTAATTAGTCAACTTCCAAAGAATATGAATAGATCTTGTCTGAAGGCTTAAACAATAATAGTTAAATCATACTCCAGCTAGAGTTTTCTCAAACCATTATTCTTGGCATGATAAATCAAAAAAATAACACCAGTCATCTCGGCCTCTAAAGAAGAAGAAACACCACAAGAAAAATGAAGACACCTGAGAACATATCTTTGACTATCATTGGAAATAGATCTATAGCTTAAAGGACTTGTATTTCCCTCTCAAATGTCCATCAGTGTTGAATTTGATCCACCCTACAAAAGGATATTTCCAAAATACCTCCATTTTGTGAACAGGAGGACATAAATTACCCTAACATCCAATTTTACAAAACACGGAGAGATCATGAATTGAATATTTACAATGAGACTTATGATGGATATCAACCAATATCACAGCTACTAAAATATGTGACAGCACTTCACGAGAGATAAAAATAACACCATCATGAATTTTCTTGATTATTACATGTCAAAAAATGGTAACCAACACTGAATCAATGGTTTTAAAGAGAATAAATAACTATGGAGAAAGTGTAAGATCCAGCAAGCTCAAAATGAATTCTCTAATGTAACAATAATGAGGAAACTGAACTTCAAAAATATCAGCTACTTCTTTCCACGTATTTGAATTAGTTATACAACTAAGAAATAGATGATCTATTTCCTCTATATGTTGATGGAAGTGATCCTAAACTGAGCATAAAGATATGCCACAAACCTGAAAGGAGTCATCAGTTTGTAACCGTCTATGAGCAAGCGGCCATACATGGTGTAATCTTGATGGCATACCCATCTTCCTTCTTAACCTACCAATCCACTGTATTACTAAAAGAGAGTTAATATCATGGAAGTGGAATATCTTTGGTGTTAATAAACCATTAGCTACCATCTCCCAGGTCCAGCAATCATCACTTGCTAAAAAACTGTAATCTCGACCAGCATCTCTGATAGAGGCTGGGAGAGAATCTAGATCATGTAGTTGGTCATTGATTGATAAATCCAAATAAATTTCCATATCGTCATGGGTAAGGAAATCAATAAAATAAATTACACTCTAATTAGTTGTCAAAATATTCATGGAGGAGTTCATAGAGATAGATCATCTTGAGTGAAGTTCAATTGAAGAGAAAATTGATTTGAAGGAAGTCCAAACAGAAGAATCAAAATAGTTGAAATTTCCAAATTTGATCTTACTCCAAAACCTAGAAAATAAAAAAACAAGGGCTTCCAATTTATTATTTACCATACATTTAATAAAAAAGGATTATAAAGAATGATTCAAAACCCTTATATTTTTAATCCCAAGACTACCCTCCTTGTAAGGCTTTCAACAAGTAGACCAAGTAAGAGTGTCCAAAATCCCTTCCAAAATGCTTCCACTCTAAATAAAATTCTTTAAAAAGTATTAAAACTCTTAATAAGAGAGATAGTCCATTCATAAACCATAAATGAGTAGACAAGTTCAGATATGATAATACATTTGATAAGGCACACATGACCTGCCATGGAAATTGATTTCCCTTTCCAAGAGGAATGTTGTCTTTTGATCTCACTAACAATGCCAGAAAAATAAAAAGATTTTGGAAAAACCCAGAACAGAGAACTACAAGGTAAATTAAAGGAAAAATACCTTCTCTGATACCCAACTCCCAGATTATAGTAGCTTTAATAGGAGTAGTGATGTTCCTTCCAAACTAGACAAAGGAATTTCTCCTGATCACTTGTTATCCTGAAACCTCCTAATAATGAGTCATAGATTTTTTAATATTACTAATGTTCTTTTTATCCCCTTGGATAAAAAGGATAACACCATCAGTATAACGAAAAATGAGTGGGAGAAATAATACTTTTACCCACTAAGTCACACTTCATCATTGCATTACCAGCCATGAGGGATAAAAATGTACTCAGATAATCTTCAACAATAGAAAAAATAATACCCAAAAAAGGGTCACCTTGACTCAACCTTCTAGAATAATTAAAGTACCACTCAAGGAATCCACTAACCGGAATAGAAATATGAGAAGAAAACAAAATAACTTTAATCCAATTAATGAAAGTACCATAAAAACCAAACTTCTCAAGAATCTTGAAAATAAAGTTCCAATATATTGTATTAAAAGTCTTTTTGATATTAGGTTTTAGAGAAATATTACCTCTCCTGCCAGATTATTTGAGAATATTATCACACTCCAAGTTAGTGATGAGACAATACTGAATGTTTCTTCCTTTAAAAAAATAAAATTGATTAAAGGAAAAAAATTACTTGATATGGGAGCCAACCTGTTAGTAAGTATTTTACTGATTATTTTGTAAATGGTATTAACTAAAGGAAAAGGGTTGAAAATTTGGACGTCATTTGTATTCTCCACCTTTGGAATTAAATAAAGGAACTGAGAATTTAAACCTTTAGGAATATATCCTTACTTAAAAAATGTATTATAATACTACAAACATCATTATGAATAATATCCCAATAGATTTGAAAGAAAAATTACTAAAACCATATGAACTAGGGGAGCTATCAGGATTAAGACTAAAGACAGCCTCCCTGATCTTTCTATATAAGGCGATAGAGGAAATTATTGATCAAAATCATTATTTAATCATTATAATGCTTGATAATAAAAAGGATTAAATGTAATAATTTTTTATTAGTGAATAAAAAAATATTAAAAACCCTTAGTTACCCCCCAATGAATTCCCTAAGGTTAAGGTATGAGATCGTGGTATGCTCTTATGTTGGTTCAACAAACATGGTTTGGTTCGTTATCTCTAGGAGCTTGAAATTATTCCATAATTGGTTTCTATAATGCTTTAGTTATTGAATCTCATCTTGGGTATGGTCAAGGTAAAATCCTCGTGAAGATATCACCCTTTATAGCTTCAATAAATGGGCTTCATAGGTTAAGATCAAACTGGTTGAGGAAATATCTCCTTCATTCAATGTTAATTGTATTTTATAATAACTCTTAATATAATAATAATAATTATCACATTAAAAAATATTATTATCAAAATTTGGGATTCTTAACAATCTATTAAATAAAAAATTGTATAACAATTGAAAATATCCAAAGTAGTGCATGTGTATTCTATAACCATATTAATTAATAATGAATTTATTCATTTAAAAAGTAAATTTCATTTATAAAAGTTTAGTTCAACCAAAATTTAAATAATAATGGTAAATTTAAATGAAAATTATTGGGTTATTTACAAAAAAATGTATAAAAACAGTATTTTCACTATTCACCAAAGAATTAGTCTATTCAAAAAATCCCAAAATTTAACCCTAAGATAATGTTTTTAAGTAGATTTAAAAAATAATATTTTTTATATAATAAATTTTTTAAAATAATCATAAATTAATATTTTCTAAAAAAATAATTATAGATCATTCTTGAAGAAAACATGTTTTTGAATATTTAATAGATTTCACTAAAAACAGATTTCTTATTTACTAAGCCTTAATCAATACATTTTTATTGATCATAAAATTTTTATATATTACATAATGAGATTAATCTTATTCATACCTTCCAATATAACTACCAAGTTATAACTATAATATTTAAATAATAATATTTCATGGTTTCTTATGTTCAATGTTTCATATTGTATAAGATATAAAACATAGTTTTATTTTAAAATATTAGGGAGTTATAGTAAACACATTAAGTTTCTTTAAACCTATATTGGATATTAAGATACATTTCATGGTTGATGTGGCATCTATTATAACTAATCATGAGAACCAATATCTAAAAACAATGAACCATGAAATTTGGGAAGTAAGGCCCAATCTAAAATAAATTTTAAATCTTCACGTGAAAAATTTAATGAAAAAATAAAATGAACTTTGAATTACTCATTGAAAGTATGAATATAGTAGTGTTTGAGGAGAAAGAGAAAAATCAAACTATTATGACTCATTATTCCCCTCAAATTCCCTTTCACCAAAGGATTAATCGAAATGATGATAATCCCAATTACTTGAAATTCTTAATGTTTATTAAAAACCTTATTGTGAACATTCCTTTTGGGTGTCCATCTACATTATTCCTTGTCATTCAAAAATATTCAAGAGATTTCTAACTAAAAAAATAAAATGGGATGAAAATTTGACCATTAACTTAATGAATGATTATAGTGCAATACATATTAAGGAGTTTCATCCTAAAAATAAGGACCCATGAATCTTTTTCATATGTCATAAAATATTATAAAGTTAAGAGAAAAAATAATAGTGAAACTTAGGTTCATGTATCAACATTATTCCTTTATCCAAGATTAGTAAGATGGGTTTATAGGGAATAATTTCAACTTTTGTTTCACTAAAATTGTCTTATTAGTCAACCACTCATCTCATTGGAAGGGTGGGTTCTTTATTGGATTATTTAGTAAGGATCTCATTTCCCACTAATTTTCTAGTTATCAATATAGATTTTGGTAAGAATATGATAACTAATGAGCAGGGTGTTCCATGTTTTTCAATTTTTACTGAGTTTATGGAAGCCTTAAGTGTGACGGAAAGCTATGTGGTTATGGATAAAAATGTTATATATTTTTATAGGATGTTTTAATTTATTTTTGGGTATTTTTTTATGTTACTTGATAAAACAATGTAGTGGATAACAACCATGGATTTAGGTTATTTGAGGATTTTATGGAGTTTTTACTTAATGCTGGTGTTTTTAAAAAATTAAACGATCAAAATGATTTCTCCATAAACAATAATGATATTACAGTATAGAATAATTTATACCCTCTGAATTATCATGGTCAGATCATTTTATGTAATTTTTGGATGATGACTAAAAATTTAGGAATGCATGTGTGGAAAACCATGGTTATTCAATTTTTTGTTATTTGATTTATCATTTTTCAAATAAATATATTCTCTTTTCCAATTCCACTTTTGAACACATAATCCATATTGTATTGACCCATATTTGGTCAGTTATTAATTTCATACACTCTCCCCATTTCATGGTTTCAAATTTTTGTTTTTAGGGATTAATTTTCATGTATGATTAATTCACTTCTTTAGGTACTTCAATAGAAATTTCATGTGGTTCTTGAATGATAATGATAGAGAAATGGTCTATGGAATGAGGAAGTAAAGATGCATCTATCAAGGGATGAAATTTATAATATTTCTTTTATATTTTGAAATTTCAATGTTGGATTTAATTGTTGTGTACTTCCCTGATAAGATGAATTGAATTGATGCGTGAATTTTGGTTAAAAAGGATTATCCTAGAAATTAAGTGTGGGGGTAATTTTTTAAAAGTGTTTTCATGTTGGGTGTTATATTTCCTTAAGATAATATGTTAAAATTCATTTTTAATTTTAATTATAACCCTATTGGAACCCTTATAATTCCTTTGCACTATAATTTTGTTTAATATTGAAATCATTGATTATACAAGCTTCTATCTTTAGATGATTTCAAAAAATTCATCTTCTATGTTTTTAATGATAAAGAATAATAAATTTGATATCCTTTTTGGGAAATGGTTTTAAATGTGTGGTAACATACTGTATTGAACTTATCTATGTACCGTGTACATTTTTTTTAATTGCTAAAATTGAAAATATTTTTGAACATTCTTGTTTTTGGTTTTTTCTCACCTTAAGGTTCAATATTGGGGAAAATGTTGATATTTAAATGTGTGGGAGGGTAATTCAATGAGCTAAACTATTTTCCATATCGTACACATCAAAAACCCAAATAAAATTATTCTAATTTACTATCTTCAAGCCTTGATTTTCATTTTCAATTGTTCAAATTTTTTAATGAAATTAATGTTGTTTTTTCCACTTAGAAGTGGTTAATAATTTCATTACAATATTGGATTTTATCGAGTAAAATATTTCTATAACACCCTAATATTTTAAAAGGAAACACTATTTTTAATATCAAACAAGATATTCCATGTTGAGTTTAAACAATCTACAATAAATTATTTTGATCATTATAACATAGACATTAATTTAGTGGGTATGGATAGGAATAATAGAATTCAAAAATAAATATATAGGTCTTACTCAATATAAAATTATTTTTAAATTATTTTTAAATTATTTTAAAATATTAAACATAACTCTTAATAAATCCATTTTAATCATAAAAAAAATACTTTTTATTCAAAAATGATATTTATTTCAGTTCGTAAATGAATATTATAATTTTTTTTCTCGAAATTTAATAAAATTTATTTGATAAAATTAACTTCATTTTTAAAATAATCATATAAAATTAGACTATTGGGAAATATCTAAACTTTTCTGAAAAATTTTAAAATTTTGGTGATTTATAAAAATTATGAGGTTTTTTTATAAAATGTGGTATCATTTTTTATATCATCAAGACATAATTATGATTAAAAAATTTATTAAACATATAAAATTACACAAAAATGGTAAAACAAATATCATAAAAAAATAATTTAAGAACATTTAAATTATAATTTATATCATGATAAAATTGAAAATCATTTTCATTATTAACCCAATGCTTTTGTATCAATAAAGAAGTAAAATTTGGTGTCTTATATATTATAATTGAGAGTTATACAGTCTTTTCATTACCTTTTTATTAAATATCATATATAAATGATTATTTAAATTGATAATTTCAAATTTTAGAGTTATATAATAAGAATCTTACCCAAATGATTGTGGAATTCTTGTACAAGGAAATAAATGCCAAATTGAAAAACTAAATATGTCATCTTGACATGGATATGATTAATTATGGATAATTAATGAATTTAAAGGATTATATTAAGCATAATTTATTTATTTTTATGATAGTAAAGTATTTTTAATTTTAATATTTCAAATAAGTACCTTACATTCAAATGCAATACGAACATAGTGTTTGTGCAAGAAGAAGAAAAATAAATAAAATAATATCAAAAAATACTCTAAAATTAAAATGATGTATACCATTTAATGAACCTTAAACTAGAAAAAATATTATGTTTTGAGTATTGATCGACCATAGTCATCAATGGGTCGAATTTATTAATTTTTGGAGACACTTGGTTGACATTAAGACTCTTAAAGTATTTTATTTAATAAAAAATAAATCATGTCTCTCTATTGTTATTAATAAGTATAAAATTTTTAATATGTGATCAGACATAAGATTACTTTGAATATAAATATTATTTTATGGATAAATTATTTATTTTCATCATTATAATTTATTTTTAATTTTTAGAGAAGAAATAATTATATTAAATTTTGGCACAACGTTAATGCATTAATTATTTAATTGACAAAATAATCAAATAAATGATATTAAAAATATTGAAATAAATATAATTTGATATAATTAATGTGATCCACGAATTTTATGTATTACCATGACATGATTAAGATACAATAAAATAGTTTGATAGAATTTTTCATAGTTTTTTATGTTTTTAAAGTCCAAGTAATGAATTGTATCAAATTTGACAATAATGAGATTTTCTGGAATTAATATTTTATTAAAAAAAATTAAAAATCATGTATATGTACAAAGGGGATATTATATTTTCTAAAATGTAATATTATATGCATTTATATGAAATTTTAATGTACTTGGCTCTAGATTATATGTAATATCCTGAATTTTTAAAGATAATAAAAAGTCTCTTTTTGAAAATTTATAAGTATTTTTATGTGAAAATGTAATTTTTTAATAAAAAGTAAATAATAAATGTTTTAATGATATTGTGTAAGTGTAAAATCATAGTTAACACATTGTAATATTCAATCGGATATTCTTTGAGTCAGACACTGAGTTATCGAAAGATTCTGAGACCCATAGAGATAAGTTGGAGACAGAATAAAAATAATAAATATACTAAATTATGCGCGCATGATTTATCAAAAATATTTGGATAACTCCCAAATGGTGTGTATTATGAGAAATTTGAGACAACAATTAGGTCTGATATATGGTTTTCACCCTAGGAAGTGTATTTCATTTTTGAGTGTCGAACATTTGGTCAGGTCGCTCGTGAGAATAAGTTATTTAATAATTTTATTATCTTATTTTTCCAAAAAGTTAATATCTCTCAAATGGTGAAATTTTTAATAAATTAGATGTAACACCCAAATATTTCATAGTAAGTTATCTTTTTAAATAAATTTAACAGTTTATATTTCACGCAACACCAACTTGGATTGCATTAAATGCAAGATTGAGATTCTGCAAAACAACACTTTAGTATTATAATTATTTAAAACATATATTAATAATATACCCATTAAATATAGTAATATGAATATTAATAAATAAATTTTAAATATTATTTATAAAGTTTTCACATAAATAAAACATATTTATAATGAAATGTATAAGTTTTGGTAAAATAATAATATGTTTAGAAATACCATTTCCTTAAAGGAACTACTTTTTATGCCCTTTTGTAAAAAATGAAAAAATTAATTTCAGAAACTCTTAGAAAATTAATTTGGTAAAATAGGATTCATTTTTAAATTCAAAATATCAAAATTATCTTAGGATGATTTTTTGGTATTTTTCTGAAAACTTTCAATTTTTGATGAATAGTGAAAAACACTGAATTAATGTTAAAAACCCGACATTTTCACTTAAATAATTGTTTTACTTTAAATTTATTTTAAAGTAAAAATAGATGGATAATAAATATATTAACCCAATTTAGGTAATTGGAATCATTTTTATAATAAAATTAGATATAAAAATTCACTGAACTTTTTAATGTCTGTTTACCCACCTTCTAGCCACATTTGCAAATTAACATTAAACATAATTTTATCACTTCTGTGAAATGAATTTTGAAAAACGGACATACATCTTTCTAATCATTATAAAAAATATGGTCTAATAGGATCAAAATAATTTTTGGTGAATAATAACTTTTGAATTTTATTTATCACGGTTAAAGGTGAATAAGGTAATTTAAGGTAAACAAATAATTCTATAATAATATATAATTACCCTAAAACTTGTCCTAATTTCATTGGATAAGTGTTTTTCGACCCAAATCAAACTTATATCTCAAATATGATCCTTTTTAACCCAGTTGTGTAAGATTAGGACATTTATTATATTTTATTTAAAGAAGAGATAAAAATGTCATATTCAAAGTTTAATAACCATATAATTTTTAAAATGAGGTTATATAATCAATTAGTCTCTCATACTGAGATTCCATTCTACCTTTTGAACCATCCTATAGTACACAACCAAGAAACCCACACACAACATCAAATTTTTATTACAATCATATCACCATAAAAACCAAAAAAACATAAATTCAAGATTTAATAAAGCATCACTTATTTAGTTCCACTTGTTAATTCTAGGGTTATAAAAGAAACAATATAATACTAGGGCATCCATTTATTTTATCCAAATATAAAGGGTTAACATATTCCATGTATTCATTTAACAATAAGTACACAAACATGAATTCATAAATATTTTGTTAGAAACCAAGGACTTCCAACGACCATTATTTTCAATAGGCATATAGCCCATACCAAATTAAATAACAACCAAAAACAAATAACAACCATATCATATGTCACTTTTTCCCACCCCTGTATATTGATCTTAAACTAATTCAATTATCTATATTTAATTTGTATTCAACTATCTTCACATGGGAAACATGTTTACACCCATCCCACATGATATACAATTAAGAGGGACGAATAAAACCTAACTGGAAGAATAGGAAATCATTACTTCCTTATTGTTCCAAAGTAGGGGGCATGCATGCAGTAGGAAAAGCGTCCAGGGAAAATAAAATTCAAATTATATAGCTCAATTGCATGACTCCTCAGGGAATAAAGGTTTAGAGAATCTCATACCAATATAAAGGAGAAGGAATGAAAAAAAGGGAAGCCCCCCCCCCCCAGCTTTGAAGGATTAGATTCATGATTTATGGGATATGAAATAGTTTTTAATTTTCTATAAAATGTTGATCTTGACCAAGACCACATGTTTAACTATTAAAAAGGCTCCTTGAATTTTAGTAAATTAAGGATATATTTTTTAACCCTTGAAACGGCTTCAAAACCACTTAAATATGGCATTAAACTCATTTCTCATCAATGAAATGATCAAAGGGAGAAATATTTGGAAGCTGGAAAATTTAGAAAAAAAACTATTGAAAATGAATCATCATTGGTTGAGCTACCGGTGAGAGTCACCAATGTGAGTCACCAGTGCGAGCTAGCGGTGTGAGTCACCAATTCAAGCTACCAGCGCAAGTCACCAGTGAGTGCCACCGTTAGTAAGCTACTAGTGTGAATCACCGTTCCTGAATCACTATTACAAATCACTATTGTAGCTCACCATTCCTGAATCAGATGTCCGACTCATCGTTGCAACTCACCATTCCTGACTCGTCGGTCCAATAACGGTTGTGAGCTACCATTCCTGACTCACCAGTTTGACTCACCGTTATGTGTCACTCTGATGTGTCACCATTACGTTTCACTGTTATGTGTCACTATGATGTGTCACCGAAATTCTTGACTCACTGTTCCCGAATCAGTATTCAACTCATAGTGACACGTCACGATGACACAAAATGGTGAGTCAGATCAATGATTCAAGAATGGTAGCTTGAAACGGTGAGTCGGACTGGTGAATCAGGAATGGTGAGTCGCAACGGTGTGTTGGACAGGTGAGTCAGGAATGGTGAGTCACAACGGTGAGTCACAATAGTGATTCAGGAATGATGAGTCACACCAGTGACTCACACCGATAGATCGCCAATGGTGACTCGCACTGGTAGCTCACACTGGAGACTCACACTAGTTTCTCACACTAATGACTCGCACTAGTGATTTTCACCAATAGCTCTCACTAGAGACTCACATCTATAGCTCACACATGTGACTCGCACTAGTGACTTGCACCAGTGACTCATCCAATAGTGATTCATTTCAATAGTTTTCCATTTTTTCAAATTTTCCAGTTTTCTATAGTTTCACCCCTTTGATACTTTGTTGGACGATAAATGAGTTTAATGACATATTTAAGTGGTTTTGGGGCTGTTTCAAGGGATATAAAATATATATTTGATTTTCTAAAAGTTGTGGAGCCTTTTAATGGTCAAACGTGTGGTCTTGGTCAATATCCACCATTAATGTAAAATTCAAAACTGTTTCATATCCCATAAGTCTTGGATCTAATCATTCTTAGTGGGGGCATTCCCTTATTTAATTCTTCTCCTTTATATTGGTACAAGATTCCCTGAACCTTTCTTCCCTGATGAGTCGTGCGATTAAGCTGTAGACTTTGGATCATGTTTTCCCTGGAGGCTTTTCTCGATGCATGTCTTCCCCCTTCTTTAGAGCAGTAAGGAAGTGATGATCACTTCTTCTTCTAGGTGGGTTTCCTTTTTCCCTCTTAATTGTCTATCATATATGATGAGTGTACAAATTTTTTACATGTGAAGATAGTTGAATCCAAATTCAAGAAAGATAGTTGAATTGATTTAGGGACAGTATACAGGGGTTGGGGAAAAGTGATGTTTGATCTTCATGTTATTTTTTTTGTTATTTTTTTAATTTTTATGGGTTATATTCCTACTAAAAATCATGATCATTGGGGGTCCTTGGTTTCAAAAATAATATATATCAATGTATGTTGTTCTTCTTCTCATTAAATGAATACATGGAATCTGTTAACCATGTATATTCATCTAAAATAAATGGATTCCCCCAGATTATATTGTTTCTATGATAACTCCTATATTTATAAGAACTAAATAAGATATTACTTATTAAATCATTAATTTATGTTTTTTTTCTATTGTGATATGATTGTAAAAACAGTTGTATTTTTTCTGTGGGTTTCTTGGTTGTGTACGGCGGAATGGTTTGGAAGGAGGAATGGAATCTCGGGATGAGAGATTGATTGATTATGGAATAGATGGGTAGTGTTATATAGGGCTTCCTATAATGGTTATTATGTGAGTTTTTGCTCGGTTCAGTTATTAGTTCAGGGTTTTCTTTGGCTAGGGGAGGTATTGGGCAGAATGACTTTGAAGAATGATGATGATGGTGGTTGGTATGGGTAAATTCACCTAGATTTTTTCCATGTTTGGATTTGATAGTGTTTCTTTTTGTATGTTTTTATTGGTAGTTTCCTGGATAGTTATGGAATAAATGAATAAAATAATTGTTAAAAAATAATGGTAATGGTTAATCAATTGGATGGGATTATGATTTGGGTTTTTGGTTTGTTGTGTGTTGTTGTGCATTTTAGATGTAGCAGAGAAGTTGGAAGTATTGTGAGATGGTTGTTTGTTTGAGAACCCATAGTTTGGGAATGGGTGTTAGGTATTATATCTATATATACATGTATTTTACTTTTTCATTTCTATACGAACCCCACCCTAGTTGATCACTATGTTTCGAATGCCCCCATTGTCATGGGGGAGGGTGTCTTTCCCAAATATCCCAGTTGGAGGATGGATGGTTGGCCACCCACTCTTCCTTACTCCTTATTCCAAGAAGAGGTAGCCTAAGATTCTTTTGGTAGGTTATGGTATGTTTCCTAGTTTTCTATGGGCAGGATGTGATGTGTTTGTGAGGTCCAGGTGTGTATAGGCAAGTTGTGTTTTCGTAGGTGTCTTCAGGATGTTATGTGTTGTGATTTCCTAGGTTCCTTATGGGTGATATATGTTTTGATTTCCCTGGTGTTTTCATTATGTGACTTGGTATGTGGTCCATTATTCTATGGGAGTGATGTGACATGGTATGTGGGACAGGTGTTTTTAGGTGGGATGTGATGTGGTTGTGAGGCCTAGTTGTGTGTGGTCGGGTTGCGATGTGATGTGTTTGGAAGTGGAAAGAGCACCAGTACGTTTACCATTAGAGTGTGATAGTTCCTAATCAGTGGGAAATTGGTTTGGGGTACCCTATCATAGATATTAATTCTATTACTTTAGTTGAGTTTCATTAATTGGTGAGCGTTCCTTGGTGAGGTGGGAATGGTTAGTATACCTTGTTAGGTGGTGTTAGTTTTGTTGTTTTCTCACGGGAGCATTAGTATGTTTCTCTCAATTTTGCAATGGATGCTTTGGTTTCCTATTGGGTATACCTATATTCTCACCCCATGTATATAAAACTACATTCAGGTTTCCAAGAGGACTACATGGACCGTTTTGGGCATTACTAGCTTAGACATTGGGACCGTTGTTGAGTCGCTGCTTTAGCTTGACTTTGGTTACTTTGAAGTTTTATTGTAATTGTAACAGTTTTATTTTAACCATTCATGTGGGATGTATTTTGGATTTCTTATATATATACATATATATATATATCATGGAGTTGTTTTGGGATAGACCATCTTATCTCCCGATCTTGTTTTTCTCAAAAGGGAAATGCCTCCCATTTTGTGATATCGTATACCCTTGGTGTTGGTTGCCACCTAGAGGCCTACTAGAGGTGGTACTCAGGGGTCATTATCTCTCTTTCTTAATTTCCATCCTAGGATGAGTATCTTTGGAGGGAGGGGTTGTGATATAAGACATAAATTTGTGGCATACACACAAGCATAAAAAATCATTTCCTTTATAGTCAAGGATCATTTCTAAGGATGTCATTGTGGATTGGGTTCACATTAAAAAACATCATAGTAGTCAAGGAACACTCCCAAGAATTTCATAGTGGATAGAGTCCCATACTAAACTGGGTTCACTCCCCATTCCATTCTTGTTTCTCTCATGATATATCTACATTTACCCAATGCATTTGAGAGAGATATAGGTCTCACACATCCTTAGTTATAACCTGAACACCATGCTTTGTAATAAAATTACCACCTTCCTTTGTTATAATGTAATCACAATCACATAATTAATACCATACATATGTATTCCACATTATCATAAAATATTCATCATATTAGAATCCATGAAAATAAATTGGTTCCATAAAAATTTAATCATATCATAACCCGTGGAAATGAAATGCGACTCATAAAAATCTTATCATGAAAACCATAAACCACCCAAAGAAAGAATAAGGATGGTATAATTTTATTATATCTCTATTTAATCTTAATAAAATAAGGTGTTTTCATTTAATATGTTAAATAATTTTGAAATATCACATGGAACATTTCATGAGGAAAATAAATTTTCATTGAAAATTACCTTTTTAAAACTATAAAATTCACAAAATATTATCAAAATAAATTTCATTAAAAATAACCATTGAAACTAATAATGTATTATTATAATAAAATAATTTTCATGATGGTATAGAATTCCATTCATTACATTCAAGTTAAAAGAAAATATTTCTTTCATATTTTTGTAAAAATTCAAAAATTAACTCGTTCTGAAAATGATATAAAGATTATCGTTTAAAATATATATAAATGGTACAAAAAAGGATATAATTAACATAAAAAAATATTTTTTAAATATTATAATTTCTCTTTAAAAGAATTTTATAAAACATTCATTTGGAAGAAAAAGTTTTTTTGACTGAAGAGATAAATAATGTCGATATTTTTAAAAAATATTATTTTTGTATATTGTGTACATTAATGGAAGAGAGAGAAATAAGAACATGTATTTTCATGAAAATACAAGAGGATATTAAGACACATGAATTTATTGAGAGATATATCATAATATTCCATCATTATAAATATAATCATAAACAATCCTGATAAACAATGAGATTGTAAAATAAAACCTTTACCACTTTGTTATATTTCAATACTTACCCCCATGGAAGAAGGAAAATAAAATAAAACATTAAATTTCATTAAATTAAGTGGATAAAATTCATAACATTTCATGTGAGATGTATATACACCACATAAAAAATGAGTGGTTAATACGATATATGTTTCTAAGAAATAAAATAGTGACGAGAAATTCCATAGCTTAATTCCTGACTACCTTAATACACATTTGAACCTCATATATAATAAATATCAGGTTTCTATACATATAAGATAATATTATATATATATATATATAATATTATATATAAAATATTCCATCTATTATAATATTTACTTATGACATTTCATTTCCTATTTATTAACAATTCCATCTTAAAATCACGTTTTGGTTAATAAATGCATTATTTTTAATGTCTTCTTTGATTTTGTATTATTGGTAGTTTTATTTTTATCATGATTATAACATCACTATAATTTTAAAAATTATATTAATATATTAAATTTTCATTAAATATTTATTTAGTGTAATCCATTGATGTTAGACATAGAAAATGGATTACATCATTCTTGGAGAGGGTAGGTCGTACATACACATGAAAGTTGTTTGAATTTTCTCAAAGGATGGAACAAAAGGAAGTTAAATAATATATAAAGTTCCTATATACCTTATTATTTCATATATATCACATATATTTATCAAATTTATCCGTATTACCACCTACGCATAGACAATTTGACTAATGAATCAAATCGCTTCTCCAGGCAGCAGTTCGTCGTACACATTAGTGACATTATCATATCCCCAAAAAAATAGAATTCAAGATGGTATATGTTATATTCTAATTATATAAGTCTAATTATGTATTAAATATAGTATATATAATTTAAATCCTTCATTACATCAAACCGTTATAGGCGGTGATGGAAAATTAATTACATCAGTTCATGAGGGGGTTGATCGCCGTATACACGATCAACTGTTTTGTTTCTCATTTGATAGAAGAGGTGATAGATTTAGGCTATGAAAATGTTTTAATAACATTTAATTATAAAATGGATAATGATGTTATTATATCATAATATTTTAAGAGTATTTTATATAGGTGGAAAGAGAAATAAAACAAAAATACAAGTTTAAGAATTTTACCTCTTATTCGGAGAGATTCCATAGGATTATACCTAAAACCTTTTTAGGAGTTTTCCTTATAAAATTATGGCCAATAATAAGTGGGAGTGAATAATTAATATATTTGGGTTTGTATTTTTTGAACCAATGGGTTTTGTAATTTTGAATATGAGAGGAGAGGGGTGGCATTTTATAAGTGGGGGAGTGGACACAGTTGGAATTTATGGAAAAAAATAATTATACCAAAGTTATTCACATATAAATGGTCTCAAAAATGTCTCATTATCTATCATTAGAATATATAAGGTCTACATATGACCATTTAAATGGAATTACACATGTTTTGGGTCATTTTAACCCTTATCTTCATAGTTGAAGCACTCAATAAACATATTTTCACCTTAACCACAGTAATTAATTTTTATTATTTTTATTAATCATTATTGTGAAAAATTATTAAGAAATTGTGAGATATTTTTTAATTTTTATGATTCCAATTATGAAATCCATTTTTCAAAATTTCATTCACAAAATTAGAAAAAATTTAATTTAAAATTAAATCGGCATACATGATGAAAAAGAGGTTTTGTCATGAACCAGAAGTGATACCCTTGTACTATGATAGTTAAGTAGATCTATAATAGATAGAAAGGAATTAACAATCCACATAGGTTTCATACTAGCACATGGAATCATATAGGATTCAAAATGGAATTATATTCCCACAAAAAAATTGGAATATAAAAGTTACCAGTTTGTATATCAATACTCCTCAAGTATAAAGTACCAAAAATAAAAAGGTAAAACAATACCCAATAGTACATCATCTAGATACATTTCATAATAAACACATAATAAGGTCTCAAAAAACCTATTTAATAAGTGTATAACATCAACATATATCACTAGTATTTCTCCATGATCTCGATAATCATGAAAACCACCACCTCTACGAGGATCTTTCCCTTTGCTCAGACCTAGCACAAGAAAATATAAAAACTCCTAAAAGAAATGTTACTGTGTAAGATTAACATATCAAAAGGTTCCCACTAAGTGTTCCATATACAATGTCATAATAATGAACAAATTAATCTTTAAATTTCAATAAAACATGGCATAGAATAATCATTACATATTTAAAAAACATGATTTCAATTCCATAGAGGACATATGTATCAAAAATTGAATAAAGGAAAATTTTATATAAATAAATTTATTTAAATAAATAGTTAGAATGAATATAATAGTTCTATAATTAGTATAATGTATAATCTAGTCAATAAATTGAAGCATCATATCGAGAATCCTCACGGTATGTTATTTTATGGTAATAGGATCCTCACAAATCTCAATAATGATCTCGACTTAGGGTAGGTGGACACACTCAAATAATCTACACCCTAATATGGGAACACATTACACATATTATACACCATAATAGGGGAGACCACATGGGCCTTCATTCCTTAATTTTTTAGTTAGAGTTTTCATCCTTGATATATTTTCAAGTAATTAGAGTCCTACTGTGCTTTTCCATGTTTACACTAACTATCCATTTGAACATGTGCTTCAATCAATCAATAAATCAATCAAACATTGGAAAATAATTTCATTTCAAATCAAATCATCATTCACATTACAATTTCCCAATTTCAGTTTATAACATGCATTCATTTCAAAACCAAATCACATATTTTCATAATTTTATTCCTTTGAAAATAAAATTTTATTTAAATCCATTTTCAAAAATTAATTTCTAAATGAAACATAAAAATAATTTTTCAATTTAAATCCATCTTTTTCTCAAATCTACCCAAAAATTTCAATTACATTGGAATTGGTAGCTTTTCCATAATTTCCAAGCCAATCCAAATCAATCATAACATCATTTCAATTATCTATTCTTTAATCACACCAAAATTCCTTTCGAATCAATCAATAAATTCAATTTCTCAATTGTATGGAAAATTAATGTGGAACCACATTCCTTTAATAATGATATCACAAAACCAACACCAATAATTGGAACACCAATGGAGAGACCAGGGAATAAAGGATCAAAGTGGAATCAATAAAATAATGATCCATCAATATGAGGATAGATACATAAATATAATGACGATCTATCACACTCTACGGAGGAGAAGAATGAAAATAGGGGATTTCAAAATTAATATAGATCCTTTATTATATAGGAATAAAATGCTTCCATTGGAGATTTGATCCAAGAATAATAGATTTAGGAGTTTCCAAAACACCTCTTGGTATCCTTAGAGAGAAAAAATATCAAATGAGATTTAGGTAGGAGATGATTGGATTTAGTATGGGATTAGGGAATTTATGTCATAAAAAATAAAACACCATGCTATAACCTCCCATGGACACAATATATCCTTGTAGAAAGTGTCCAGACCAATCCATAGCCACTAAAGACAACATCATACCCACTCATGGTCAAATGGACTTCAGAAAGTATGGTGAAAATAAACTTTACATGGAATATAGAAATGACGTATCCATTACACCATGATTTAATGGTGTCCAAAATGACAAAACAGATCAAAACAGCCCCTCAAACCCTCATGTCATAGAATCATCCTCCATGACACAACCATGAAGAAAATGGTAGTGGCTCTGAAACTAGGCACACCATAGAATATTAGTAAATGGAAAAGCACCTATCAATCTATGTTGATTCTTCTACATCACTTCACATCACCCTATAAGAAGTTTCAAAATGTTGGGTAACATCAAAAAGAACTATCTAAAACCTCTTACACATTTATACACATAATCCACTAAATAAAAAAAATATACATCATCATAATTTACATAATTCTTCCCAAAAAATGATACCCAAAAATAAGAATTAATTAAAGTTAATAAGTACCTAAAATAAGGTAAAAGTGTGTTATAAATCCCAACCATATAAGATTTATATCCCTAGAAATCCTGTCAAGAAGATTCCATATCGAAGGGAAGAGGCTACTTCTCTCTCATCCGTTCCTCATACTCCCATGTAACATGTGAATAAGACCCATATTTCAATTCACACAAAACAACGGTATTATCTTTACATGAATAATATTTTCTTTAGAATCAACAATCCATACTGGATGCTCATTCATAGTTAAATCAGGCTCAACATCAAGAACATACCAGCTCAGAACATGTTAAGGGTTAGAAAGATACATTTTAAGCTATTATAAATGGATTATGATATTTATTAATGTCCACTTATGTGGAAGTTGGAACTGATAGGACACTTTACCAACCTCCTTAATAACTTCAAAAGGTCCCACAAACTTTAGCATAAGTTATAACTATTTCCCAAGATGTCTGTGACCCAAATGAGGTTAAACCCTCATGAACACCTTTCCCCCAACTGAAAACTCCAATGATCATCAATGATGATTGACATTGTATTTATAATGGCTCTATGTGGTCACTATTCTTTGAAGAATCAACTAGATCATCACCATAATCTCCTGGACCAAAATCAGTCTAACCAAAGGACTTTCACCAATCTTATTACAATAAAGAGTATATCAATAAAGAATACTATAAAATAACTCAAAAGGATGCATCCAAATATAATACTAGTGACTATTATTCAAAATTTCCTAAAGGGGAATCTCTATCTCTAAAAAATTCTTAAATACAAGCTCAAATCATGTACTCAAGAATATGTATATCTTGGTCCGTCAGTCAATATTTTTGGAGATGAAATATCATGGTTAAATATATCATAGAACCTAGTTCCTCCTAAAATCCTATTTAAAAGCAAGAAGTGACATCAGGGTCCTTATTTGATACTATTGGATATAGAACCCATCAAACCTGAAAATCTTTTACATATAGATCTTTCCCAAGTCCTCAATATAGGATTAATATTGAATGTGTAAAAAGTGAAAAATTTTAATCAGTCTATCTACCACAACCCATATCAAATCTTTCCCTCAAGGTGTACAAGGAAGATAAACCAAAGATTCCAAAAAAATATTCTCATTTCAATGACTACATTGGATGTTCTTGAAGAAAACCCAAGGGTATTTAGTGCTTGGTATTGACCTATTTGATGGTATAAAATGCCGGAAAAAGTCAATGATTTCTATCCTCATTCTTTTCCTAAAAATTGTCACTGAATATCATAAAACATATTGGTATTTTCAAGGTGTACTATCCACTAATAATAATGACATTAGTTCATCACAACTTTTCTCATATAATTTAGCACAAAATTGTAGTACTAAAAAGATAGGATATTCTCGTAAGATAAATTCCACTCACCAACATTATCCCCACCATAAAGAGAGTCCCTTATCGAATAGAATTCATTATAACACTAATGAACCTAAAGATTCATCTCAAAAAGAGATGTGGTCGGCTATACATATTCCAAAATAACCCCAGAAACATTCTCCAAGACTCCAAAAAGAAACTTTACAAATAAGACCATCTGATTCAACTCTTCTAATGATTCTTTCATATGATGGGATAAAATTTTCCCACTAAAAGAATTAACAATGACATTCTTGTTGGATTTGGTGCCCAAGAACCAACTTATGTGTACTTTATGAAAACATGTATTCATAGTTTTTAATATTAATAAACTCTTTATCACATCATGATTGTTCTTCTATGTAACATAGTATATGATAATGTCTTAGAGGTAGTTGTCATGCGAAAACGTCATAGAAGTTTTCTTCTGTGATGAGAAGAAACATGTGGTATGAAACTATTCTCGAATATATTTTCTCTATCAAGATGATATCATTTTAGGGACACAAATGATTCAGGCTATCATGGGTGGAGACTGATCAGACATTGAGTCATCTTCTCATAGTGTACTCCCTTGGTAATATCCATTATAGTACATTATGAGAACAAGACCCACCATTAGAAAATCAGAATTTATATGTGTCATTAGATGCTCCTATCTATGGATGTTTGTATTAATCCATATTCTTTAATATTATTATTAACGAGTATTATGAGTCACATACTTTTATGTATTGATTAAAACATTGAATATAGATGTTCTTGGTGAGGCAGGAAGCATTAGGTGTGTCACGAGTAATATTGAATTAATGAATAATGCAAGAAAGGATTTTTCCCTTCTGTTCTTTAACGTAATGTAATATCTCAAGCCCATTGATGAAATTGATATATCCTAAATAAATCCGTGGTCATGGTGTTTTATAGGCAAGTTCAATTTCTGGGAAGTCATTGAAAGAGACATTGAGTACATAGGTTGATGAATATAATATTTATTTATTTATTGAAGAATAATGTAGTGATATTTATTTAATAAATAAATAGTCATTATTCAAGGCATGATTAATATTATGGAGTAATGGAGAACTAAGTTTTTAGGACCAATGAGAAATAATAAATATTGAATACTATTTGATTAAATAATAAATAATTTAATTATCAAGTTAAACACGTGTCAAGAAATAATAATTAAAATATTATTATTATTAGACATGGAGTTTTATAGGGATTAATTAAATAATAAATTCCCCTTGTGCAATTATTTTATTTTATCCATAGTGATATAGAAACCAAATTATATAATTTTCTCTAAGATCCAATTCATTTGTTTGGTTGTGAACAATGATTTTAGAGAATCCTCTCAAGCCTTAGAGAAATCCTTTCTCCAAGAACTCTCTCAAGAATAGACATTTATCTTCTTCCACCACTCACTCTCAAGATAAGAGAGATCAAGTAGAACTCCATGGAAGCAGTTCCTGTAGAGATTAAAGGCAGATTATATAAGTGATAGGATTTACTGGGATGGAACCCATATATTCCTATGGTGACATTCAGATATTTGTGGAACATGTGTGGATCACATCTAGAGGGAATCTACTATTTATGTCTATAACACAATGACATTGTAACAAAAAAAATTTGTCAGATCCATCAATGAAGAAAGAATTCCAACAACATAATTCTTAATTAATTAAAATAAATATAAAAAAATGTGATGATCACCCCTATGGTTTCAACATGAATTCCATGTTATGTATTCATTGATTCAATTACATTGATCACTACATTTACTATCATGTGGATATGATATTGATCATTGGTCATCTAAAAAGAAAAGTTGGGCATGACACATTGCATGATTCCACTATACCCGAGACCTACAGGTGGTATCAGAGTGGTCACATAATTATTTATAATTATTTAAATATCATTGATTGATTTATGCATTTTTTATTTAGTTTAAATTCATTTTAAATTTTTCTTTTAATCATAATTGAGAGATCATCTTCTTCCCCCTTTTTTCTCATAGATCTAATCAAAATTATTAATTTTATGAAAGAAATAAAATTGAATAACTCAACCGAGGGTTCCAAGGATTATAGAGGGATAACATAGGAATACACACCATGTATTCGGAGTTACACACCATGTGCTTGAGTTCAATACACCATGAATTAATTCAAAATTTATTCAAACCATGTTCATTGATGACATGTGATTCATTTATTTATTACACCATGTATTGACTGGGCTAGCCTAATGCACAGACAGCCGGAGATTATGCCTTGTAGCTCACATACATATTGTGTAGTCCTTTTAAGTCATAAATAGGTAGTGTATTTTCATACACGGCTAACCTGGCTGGTGAACATTTAATTAAATTACCACACACCATGTAGTGCATTGTGCACACCGTGTAAACCATTTCTGAGGCACTATTAACATGGCGAGTCCCTAGGCGTGTTCCATGAATAAATGGTGAGAGATGTACACATGGTGTAGCTTGGTTGTGCATGTTGTGTACTTATACCAAATTATACAATTTTAAGATTTATTTTTTATATTTTGTAAACCTTATCAACATGTGATTTTTTGTGGTCATTTAGTTTATAGGACAGATGATGTTATGGGTTTTGAAATATATATATATATATATATGTAAATTTTAAATTAATATCTGCATGATTTTGGATCTGCATATCAAGTATGAGTCATATTATGGTTTTTACTCCACATTCATTGAATAATATAACGTGACCAAAAAATCGTGTAATTCATGTAATCATCATGTTTAATTACATGTCATGAATGTATGTGATAATATGTGTATGTCATATTTCACAAGATTAAATAATATATGAGTATAATACATGTTGGGTAGAATCGGACCAGTATTCACCATATTTCCAAAAAGGTACATTTATGTACATGATTTATTTTAAAGTAATTTATTAATTTGTTTAAAATTATGATGTATGAGAATATCAAGGGAATTCATAAGATAATCAAGATAAAATAATTGATTAAATAAAGAATATAATTAATTGATTCGAGCATGATTTATCTTAAACTAGAATGATTAAGTATTGAATTCTATTTTTATTAAATGAAGAATTTGTTGCATTCATGCTGATGATCATGAGCATAGACCGAACATTTTTATGTGATTGGATTCATTTAATTTATTATTAAATTAAATTGTTTCCATGCTTGCCTTCTCTCCTCTTATTATGTAAGGGCATGTGTTCCCATGGTTTCTTTTATGTAAACCCTTTTCCCCTCAACTTCATGTGAGTAGAATCATATGTAGAGGACATAGATCCCATACTAGTGGAGTTGGTTCATGTTTGGAGCCAAGGAAAAATTAATCAAAGATAGATACATAGGTGTACAAGTGTAAATCTATAACATAAACCTTAATTTTTTCAAGGTGTTATCCCCCTAGGTCAACGGTTAGTTTATCTGCCTCTAGATAAACTAAACATTAGTAAATCTCATGATCGTACTTTTTTATAATTTTATTTTTGTCATGTTATGTAGTTATTTAATTATGGATGCTTTTTCATGATCAAATGATTTAATGAATTAGTGATCATGCAAGATAGAACTAAAATAAATTGGATTATGAATAAATATTATCTAAGACATGGTTATCCATTTAATTAAACCTATTTAATATTAACAATCATGTGATAAGGGTAATAATTGGAAATTTAGGAATAAAAGGATAAAATACCTCAATAATATATATTAATTTGGTATATCCTTCCACTACTTTAGTTAAAATTGAACTATAGTTCAATGTTCTTGACCAGAAAAAGTTGGGGTTCTTTCAGTTATCAAGGAATTCTAACATGAAGTTTTGGGTTGAATTAACTTAGTTCAAATCTAGGGTTTACTTCTAAATAAGTACATGGTGTAACTGAGAGGCAAGGTTTGAGGAAATCTAAATTAGGATTTCAGGATCGGGGAGTCCACTTCATAGATCAAGGAACTATGAGTTAATATAGTTGGAATTCAGAATGCCTACCTAAAATCATTAAATTTTCTTGACCAACCAATGATGGGGTAATGATAAGGGGAATTTGGATTGTTTCCACTATAATGTCCAAGAAACATGATATTCTGAAGCCAATGGTGATGGATATTGGGTTTTGATAAAATAGTCGTATATTAATAAATATAATATTTATTTATTTTTCTAAATTTTATCAGATAAAGTAATAAAATATCTTCTCATCTTGTTTGTAGAAACAATAATAAAATGACATCAAAAATATCGTTGTGATCTATAAATGAGAAAGACATCCTTTTAACTGGCACAAATTTCAAAGAGTGGCAAAGGAGCCTATGTGTTATCCTTTTACATGAAAGGAAATTATATGTGATAAAAAACCAATTACTAAAGCACTTGGAAATGGGGCAAGTGATGAAGAGTTAATACTCTATGAAAAGCATTTTAATGATTCAACAGATGTTCAATGTTTCATGATATCATCCATGACCAATTAACTTTTGACGCAACATGAGGACATGGATGCATATATCATGATGTATCACTTTGGTATATCTATCAAGAGAAGGCAAGACAATAGTGGTATGGGATCTCAAATTTTTGTTTACAACTAAGCATGGAGAGTCTCTTCCATCTTGGACTCATGTAGTCAAGATTATTGGCTAAATTGAACATACATACATCTTATGGATTAAATTCCCTGGTAATTTGCATATAGATCTCATAATTTTATCACTACTCAATACCTTCTCCAGTTTTATTGTTAATAACATTATTAAAAAAATGATAAGAGTCTTTTGGAACTTCTTACATTAATTTTCGAAGAGGACAAGAACATGAGGCATGATAAACCCACATTCCATATGATGAATAATAAAATGAAGAACCAGAAAAAGGGTCCTAAGACTCATAATAGATGTAATTCTCTCGATCACCAATAACCCAAGAAGAAGAATATCTAGAGGCAGGGCATGGAAAATGAGGTATTGTGTTTTTCATGTTCCAATCTAGGCCACTGGAAGAGGAGGTGAATCCATAAGTAAGGGGAAACTGATGGTCCATTGGTTATCTGTTGTAATCTTTCAATATCTACATATTGGGTATTAGATATAGCTTATGGTTCTCACATCTATATAAAATTCAGGAAACAAGTAAAGTCCAAAAGATTACTAGAGGAGAGGTGGATCAGAGAGCTACTAATAGTGCAAGTGTAGTTTTTATGGCTATTGGTTACTACCACTATTAATTTCCATCGAGAAAGATTTTTATTTTAAAAGATTGTTATTATATACCTATGGTTACCAAGAACATAGCTTCTATATCATGTGTTGACGCAGATGGGTTTATTTCCAAATATGGAAGTAAAAGATGTTTCTTTTTTAAAGAAAACATATTTTATGGTATGAAAAATTTAAATAATGGTCATTATGTATTAAATTATTGAAACCATGTTTGGAAATTAATAATGAATCATGTTCACTTGACTCATCTAACACCAAGATAAATCATCACCAACATGGTCATGTAAAAAATAAGTGTTTGAAAAATCTCTATCAATATGGTTATCTAGACTCTTTTGAGCTAAAACCACTTGAAAGATGTAATGGTTGTTTATAAGAAAAAATGACTAAATCTCCATTTGGTGGACATGGTGAAAGGGAAAACGAGATTCTTGGATTGATACACACTTATGTGTGTGGAAAATTTCCAGTATAATCTAGAGGTTGATATTCATACTTTATAACTTTTACTAATGACTTGAGTAGATATGGTTATGTCTATTTGATGAGGTATAAGTCTGATTTCTTTTAGAAATTCAAAGAATTCAATAATGAAGTAGATAATCAACTTTGAAATAAGATAAATATGATTATATTAGATTATGTTGTTGAATATATTAATCAATAGTTTATCAATATTCTATGGGATTTTGGGATTCTATCTCAACTCAATCCACCTAAGACACCACAGTGGAATGGTGTTAGTGAAAGGATGAACCATACCTTATTAGACATGGTATGGTTGATGAGGAGTCACATAGATCTTCCATTATCCTTTTAGGGATATGAATTAAAAACTATGACATATACATTAAACTAAATACTAAGTAAAGTGGAAAACTAAATTCCCTTTGATTTATTGATTAGAAAGAAACATATTTTCTAAAATACACATGTATGGGGTTGTGAGGAATTTTGTAAGGTCTTCTCAAGAAACAAACTTGAACGTCATGGCACAAAGTGTATCTTTATAGGGAATCCCAAGGAAACAAAGGTATAATAACTATAAAACACATCATAAAATAAAGTTATTGTCACTAGAAAATCTATCTATCTTTAGAGGATGAACATTATTAAAAAGGATATTAGGAGAAATATTGACTTTTTTGAAGTTGATTATCAATATACACAAGAGTTGGTATAGGAAAACATTCTACAGGTCCCAATGGAAGAAGTAGTTTGTGAAACACAAGTACTGTGTAGGAGCACAAGAGGGGTAATAGAATCAGAGATATATAGTTTTATAGTCATCAAATATGGTGACTCATTATTGGTTGAAAATGATGAAACTCTAACCTATGAAGATGAAGTAGAGAGATTAGAAGATTCGTGATGGAATGAAGCTATGAATTCTGAAATGGATTCCATGTATCATAACCATTTTTGGGTTCTAGTTGATGCACAAATTGATGTAATGCATGTTGGGTGTAATTGGGTATTCAAAAGAAAAATAGACATAGAAGGTAAAGTAAATACCTATAAATAAAGGATAGTGGCTAAAGGGTTTAAATTGAATCAAGAAATTGACTATTATTAAACATTTTCACTAGTTCCCATGTTTAAATCCATCAGAATTATACTTTCTATAGTATCTTACCATGACTATAAGATTTTGTATATGGATTTTAAAACTGAATTCATTAATGGTAACCTTTATTAAGATTCCTACATGACTCAACTAGAAGGATTTTGACTCCAAGTGATGCCAAAAAGACTTGAAAGTTATAGTTATCCATTTATTGATTGAAGAGAGAATCCTGGTTATGGAATATTTGATTTTATAAAGCTATAAAAGAATTTTGTTTTAATAATAATGAATGTGAGATGTTTGTTTACAATATATTTAGTGGGAATGTGACCATTATCCTAGTAGTATATGTTGATGATATATTCTTATTGGAAATGACATACCAGTATTATAGTCTATTAAGGACTGGTAAAACTAGTGTTTCTCCATGAAGGACTTAGGAGAAGAAACTTATATTCTAGGTATCAATATCATTCATGATAGATCATAGAGGATTATTGGACTAATTCAAAGTACATATGTTGACTTGATACTAAAGATATTTAGTATAGAGAAATCTAAGGGGGTATTGGTTCTGTTGTCACATGGTTTACATATTTCTAAGAAAATGTATCCTTATATACATAAAGAGAAAGAAAGAGTCAATAATATCTCATATGATTTAGAAATTGGATCAGTCATGTATTCCATGTTATGTACAATACATGATGTTTCCAATGCATTTAGCATGGTCGTAAGATGACAAGAAGATCTAAGAGAAAAACATTGGTATGTTGTTAAGGCTAGTCATGAGTGTATGAGAAGAACTAAGGATATGTTCCTGGTGTATAGAGGGGATGAGGAGCTAGTAATCAGGGTTTATACTGATTTTAGATTTCGGATAGATTAGAATGATATGAAGTCATAATCAGGATATGTTTTCGGCCTCAAAGGAGGAGCTTTGTGCTAGAAAAGTTCAAAGTAACCAGTTGTTGCTGATTCTGCTGTGGAGACCGAGTATATAGTACCTTCTGATGCGTTCAAAGAAGTTGTATGGATATAGAACATTATGAAAGATATTTATGAGGTACCTAACTTTATATATCTCATCACATTGTATTGTGATAATACTGCAGCTATGGCCCTAGAAAAAGATCCAAGTTCACACTAATAGAAAAAGAATAAACTCTAGAAGTATTGCTTATTGAAGAATTTTTATTGGAGGGGTGAAGTTGTAGTAAGCAGAGTACCCATAAAAGTGAATGTGGAAAACCCCTTGACTAAAGTTTTATCTCAGTAGAAGCATGTGTATCATGATTTGAGAGCTATCAGACTGAAGGTTGTTAGTAGTTAGCTCTAGTGAAAGTGGGAGTCTTGTGTAGTTGGTGACCTATAACCAACTTATATATACTTTATGATAACTTTTATTCATAGTTTTTTAAAATTAATAAACTCTTTATCATAACATGATTGTTATTTTACAAAACATAGTATGTGATAATGTCCTATGAGTTGCTATCACGCTAAATGGTTATAGTTGTTCCCTACTATGATGAGAACCCATAAAAGCTAAGACATTTTTCATGAATATATGTTGTATATACAGATGATATAATTTGAGGTACATATATGATACATTATATCAGGGGTGTAGACTCATTGGAATTTGATGCATCTTCTCATAGTATACACCCTTGGTAATATCCAATGTCAGATATTATGATAATGAGACCCGCCAGTAGAAAATCAATATTTATATGTGTCATTGGATGTTCATATCTATGAACATGTGTATTGATCATTAGAATTTATGATTATTATTAATGAGTATTATGAGTCACTTACTTTTATGTGTTGATGAAAACTATGAAGACAGATGTTTGTGGTGAGGTAGGATACGTTGGGTGCAGCATGAGTAAAATTGCATTAATGAATAATGCGAGAAAGGTTTTTTCCCTTTTTTAAATGAAACTTGATATCTCTGTCTCTTTGATGGAAATGATATATCCTAAATAAATCCATGGCCATTGTGTTATATAGGAATGTTTAGTTTTCAGAAATCCAAAGAAAGAGACATTGAGCACATAGGTTGATGGAAACGTCTTGCAACCTGTTTGATTAGATATATCATGGTAAGATGATTATATTACATAGTAAGCATCTGTATGAGGTGTTTTTTAATTACAACATTATCTTATTTCTATATAGGTTCCTTGAAATGTTTCTAGTCACTAACATTATACATAAGGGTGCATTGCCTAAAGCCACTAAGAAAGATACCTAGAGGGTCGCACACCAAGTGTATCCAGAATCTCAGTTAAATAATATATTATTATTTATTATTTAACATATTGAATAAATATTAAACCTATAAACAGTTAAATAATTATTCATGTATGTATGATCATATATATTTCATCACCAGAAATTCTAGAGAATATAATGTGAGTGGAATATTTAATAAATATTTATTTTCTATTTAGTGAATATAATATTCATTTATTTATTAGTGAATAATGCAGTGATATTTATTTAATAAATAAAAACTCATTATTTAAGTCTTGATAAATATTATGGAGGAGTAGAGGATCTAGTTTTTAGGTCTGGTGAGAAATATTAAATTTTGAATATTAATTGATTAAATAATATTTAATTTAATTCTTAATTTAAGCGCATATCGAGAATTACTATTATTATTACTATTATTAGATGTGGAGTTCTGTAGGGATTAAAAAATTAATAAATTGCACTTGTGTAGTTATTTTATTTTAACACTAGAGATATATAAACCCAATTATATTATTTTATCTAAGTGCCAAATCATTTGTTTGGATGTGCACAATGAATTTGTAGAATCCTATTATTCCCTAGAGAGATCTTTTCCCCAAAAACGCTCCTAATAACGGATAGCAATCTTCATCCACCACCCACTCTCAAGTCAAGGGATATCAAGGAGAACACATTGGAAGCATTTCTCATGGTGATCAAAGGTGAATGAAGCAAGCGATGGGATCTTTTGTGCTAGTTCCTAGAGATTCATACGATGGAACTCACAGATTTGTGGAATATGAGTGGATCTCTACTAGAGGGGATTTTCTCTTGATTCCTATAATGTAACGATGGTGTAATGCAAATATGTTTTTAGATCCTTAAACAAAGAAATAATTCCAACAAGTTAATTCTTAATTATTTAAATTAATTATAAATAACATGTGATGATCCACCCTCATGTTCCGACATGATTTCCATTGTCTATTTTATTTGACTTAATTCCATTGATCATGACATTTATTGTCATGTAGATCTTGTATTGATCATCAATCGTGACAAAAATCAATGTTGGGCATGACCCATTGAATGCTTCCAAATTCCTAGAACATAAAAATACCATCTGATGGAGTATAATAAATGTCTAAATCAAAAGACTGTAGGTACTCCATCCAATTCCTCTATTGGAGATTCAAATATTTTTGAGAGAATATATAACTCAATGTTTTCAGGTTGGATTAATTGGTAAACCATTCTCTAAAAAGGTAATGTTACCAACTCTTAATAGAGTGCATCATAGTTGTTATCTTGAGTTCATGGGTTGGATAATTCTTCACATATGGCCTATAGATTTAGGATCCATAGGATCCCACATGATCAACCTAAATAAGAAAATCATAAAACCAAATTTGATGCATAAAAATGGCCACATATCCCTATATTTCCTCGAGAAGACTCAGCGCTGGCATAGAAGTCAAAATATGTTTCTTCTCAATAAAAAAGTACTAACCTTCTTAATCCCAAATAATAATCACTCCTTTTGAAGTGATAGATATCATCAGAGAAGCCATATTTTAGAATTCCATATAAAAACTACTATAATAACCCTCAAACCCCAAGAATCACCAAATCACCAAAACATCATGTGGTTACTCCTACGTCACAACATATTTCACCTTTTCATGATCAACTGAAATACCATGTTTTGATACCACATGTACCATGAACATCACTTCCCAAACCTAGAAATTACTTTTTTACATATTATAATAATTTCATAGATTTATTAACATTTATTGAACTTCTCTCAGATGATGCACATGATCTACCTTTTTCTTAGTATAATCCATTATATTTTTCAAGACAATACCATGAATAAGTTGAGGTACTCATGGATTATATTTTTAATCAATGAAATAAAAACTACATGAGATTTGGTTAGACCAAATGGAATATCATGATAGTTATAATGGTTATACCTATTTCTAAAGGTGATCTTCAGAATTTAGGATTCTTTAATTCTCAATTGCTAATAACCATATTGATGATCAATCTTTGAGAACCAATTTTTCCCTTTAACTGGTCAAAAAAATCAAAAACCCTTGGTAATAGTTACTTGATCATCATCATAACTTGATTATGTCTTTAGAAATTAACACATTGGTGAAGTGTCCCATCATTATTCCTCATATAGAGAATAGGCACCGCCCAAGGTGACACACTCAGGGGTATAAATCCTTTCTCTTGTTGATCATCCAAATGAGTCTTTAACTAGTTAAAATCTATTGGTTATATATGAAAAGAATTTTTTCACTCCAACAAGGTTCCTGTAAATAAATAAATATAAAATTATTCCTCACTAACAAGAGGAAAACTGGATTAATCAAATGGAAACATGTCAGGAACCTCAAAAATCACTAGAGGAAGGTCACCACTCAATGATTATTAATCAAAGACCAATGAAAACAAAAATATTACACATCCCTACTCTAAAAAATAAAGTCCATATCTACTAAACATCTGGTCCCAGTCTCTCTAAAAGACATGGAATATGCCACCAGACACTGTAAAGGAGACCCACAAAAGGTAATCATCAATATGGGAATTATGGGTGATCATCCAATAATTTTATAAAATGACATCGAGAGGTTTTATGTAAAGAAATGAAAATTTTCATGTAATATAACCCTCAGGTGGAGATAAATCATAGGAGGGACATTGAATACATTTCTCTATCCCTTCATTCTGAGGGCCATAGTAATATCCATCACATGGGGAAAATATCCATAGGAAGAATCATCATGTTCACAATAAATGTTGATATAAATGAGTGAGATTCATGAGTACTATGTAAATATATCATTAGAGATAAAGAAATAGTGATGGTACCTCTCGTGGTAATAGGACCAACATCTGTTTCTTCTAGAGACTCTTCCACTACAATAAGAAGCATTATTATAGATTCTTGTGGATTGAACAACTTAGTTCATGATGCATATGATTGAACGACAATAATTTTAGTATATTATGATTCTATTCCCTTGGTAAGAGAATTATATATATGGAATAACCTATATAGGTATCCCAAGTGACTAAAATATGTATAGGTTTTTAGTGTCTTAGTAAAAAACTGTCTTGAACGTCCCACCAAACACACTCGAGGTAACTAAAATGGCCTCTTACAGGAACTGCAAGAAGTATAGAAGAATCCTAATATCAATAAGAACCACAAGACTCATCACACTCCCCATATCCTATAAATTAGCTCATAGAACTACCACTTTGAGAAAATGGAACACCCTTCAACCCAGAATTACCATCAAATCAAGCTCAAAATTCAATTCTCTATACAGCACATCAAAATATGAAGTGAGATTCAACAAGAAAAAATGTGATTATATATCAGTTTCAAGACCCATTTAAAATCATTGTTCTTTTAGCTTCTCATTAGTTACTAAATTAGGAGAAAACAAAACATGCAAAGCAAATCCATTTTCATACTAATTCACAGTCATGTAAACCTGTTTAAGACTACAAAACTCTAGGGATTTTTCCAAGATCATAGATTATGGATTTAACTAATAAGTGAAAAGGACTCAAAATTAGTTCCACTCTAGAACCATGTGATTATTAACCATCACTATCAAGGCATATTATCACTTTCTATTCTGTTCGTGATTAAAGGTAGAACACTTCCCCTTTATAGCTTCCAGCATATACGAAAATCAAAATGCAACGAGATAATTTGCAAACAATTATCATCCTATTGAGGATCATTCAAAGTGTGGAATTTTAGTTATTTCTAATGAATAAACTTTTGAGAAAATTATATAGATACATATATTTGTGTTTCCATAATAAAATCCCTAATGGGAAGGGTTGATCCTACCTATCCCAAAGCTTGAATAGCACATATAGAAATTTCAATAATATTTTGGTCTACTAGTGGATTTCCTCACTCTTGTTCAGAACAAGATTCCTCCTATTATCTATTAAAATGTATTCTTGGAGGCATGATGTTACACAAAATTAATAGATAGAACTATTCACATCAGCAATGATACACAAATTAAAAATCACAAAAGATATATAATAATATCAATTCCATAATGTAAAACTCAATATTCAGATTTCAACATTCTTAAATCAAATAAGGGAACACACTAGAAATCATATCAAAATATTCCTCAAGACACTTCTTCCAAAAAACCATGGTGACTTAAGGCTCATTATGATGAGAAATGGTAAGGAACTGACTTGAAACTACCAACTAAGACCCATATATCCCATCTTCTTCCTATGAGGAAATCCCCAAATACATACCGAAATCCATGAATTATGCTTAAAGATAACCATAAATACCATGTTTTCATGATCCATCAAGGATACCCTAGTACCCTAATACCTAATCGATCTTTTTCACATCCTAAAGGCAAATCCTGATCACCAAGGGTTAATGACTAGCACCTGATGTCATACAATAATCAAAAGGAAACAATTTTACCCCAAATTGCAAAAAATAAGATTTTCATGTTGGTTTGATAGAAACCCTAAAGGATAAAGTACTATTAATAAATAGGTAAAAAAATACCCACCATTACTTCATAAAGAGAAAAAAAATCATTAACCTAGAAAAACATCTCAAAACTCATGTGAAATAAGTGGACTGTATCTCCATTGGTCACCTTTATCACTCCATGGTCCCAATGATCAGGAACATTCACCACATCTAAGTGACACATTACCTTTACTCTGACCTAGAATAAAAAAATCAACAAACACCTAAAGGAAATGGTTAGGTGTGAGATAAACATCCTAGTATAGTATCACCAAGTGTTCTACATACAAATCCTTAACAATAAACCAATGAATATTTTAATATCAATAAAACATGGAATGGTATACTATTTTCATTTTTTATAATAAAACATTCATTCAATTCAATAGACAAAAGATGTATCAAAACATTATTAAATGAACACTTTATATACAAGAAGTATATAAATGAATATCTTGAATGAATAAAATAGTTCAATGATCTAGGGAATTATAATATTGTCAAAAATCATAACACCATGTACAAAGGACCTTTAGTGTGATAGATTCTTGAAAAATTATCCTCACACATCTAAAGAATGTGATTGGATCAGGATAGATTTATAAACTCCCATCATCTATACCCCAATAGAGGAACCCATCACAGGAAGTCTATATCATAATAGGGGAACCCTAACAGGACATCAAGCCATAATTGTTTAGTTATAGATCTCATCAATAATATATTTATTGGGATTCTGAGCCCTAGTGTAGTTGTTCTACTTACCACTAACTACCAAGGTTAACATGTTCTTCAATCAATCAACCAATCAAATATACTTTGGAAAATAATTTCATTTTAAAAAAAATTATCATTCACATTTCAATTTCCCGACTTCATTTTTCATAATTCATTAATTTCAAAACGAAATCATGGGGTCTAATAATTTCATTCATTTAAAAGTAAACATTCATTTAAATCAATTTTTCATTGATCTGTCACCAAATAATTCAACAAAATAATTTCTTATTTGAGAGCCTTATTTTCTTGAAATCTACCCAACAATTCCACCTTTATTGTAATTGTGGGTTTTCATTATTTCCATTATATTCCCAATCAAGTGTCAAATCACTTAAATATCATGTTTTAAAATCGATTAAAAACTAATTTCAAATTAATCATTTAATTCAGGGTCTCAATTGTATATATAATTATTATGGAACTGCCTATCATTATTCATGACATCACACAGTCAACACATACATTGGGAACACCAATAGAGGGAAGAAGGTGGAAATGATCAAATAGGAATCCCTAAAATCAAGATCCATACAACTGGTGATTAAAACCATCAATATCATGATGATCTATCACTCTATAAGAAGTATAGGAAATAAAATAGAGGATATACAAATTAGAAGAGATCTATTATAGGAGAGTATTCAAATGCTTCAACAGGAGCTTTGATCTAAGAATAATGGATTTAGGAGAGTCCAAGACACCTATCAGGATCCTTGGCTAGAAAAATATTGAATGATATTTGAGGGGTATAATATTGGATTTATGATAGGCTTAGGGAATTTATGTTTCAAAAAATATAAGATCATGCCATAGCCTCTAATGTTTATGGCATAACCATGTTAAAAGTGACTAGACTATGATGTTGTCATCCTAGACCATGCTACATCCACCCCTATCCAAAAATAATTTAGAAAATATAGTGAATATACACATTAAAAAGTATTGAGATATGCCAAATCTGGTACACATCTCCACATGGGTGTTGAAATTGGAAAAATGACAAAACAATCCCCTCAAACCCGCACAACCTGGAAACCTCATCCACACTACACCCATGCCTAAAATAGGAGTGGATCTGAAACTAAACACGCCACAGAACTTTGGTTGATGATGAATCCCATCTCATTAAATGTCATTGTCACAAACTAACCCGGGTAAACCCTAAACCGGTCACCCGAGCCAGTCTGCGACAAGGCTCGAAGGGAATTCTCGATCCCTACGGGCTAGAAACTAGTGCCAAACATCAAGATAAAAATGTTCAAAATGATTTGTGTCATGAAAAAAGATAAAAAAATAATTTAAAATAAAATTGAAGAATAAAATAAACACTCGTAGAGGAAATAAATAAACCGCCACACCTACCTCCATGTGACCTCATGGGTCACTGACAAACATAGAAGGAAGCTTGCTCCAAGAGTGATGTGCAACTGGGAGAGCCTAAAACTTAAAAGATAAAGTAGGTGTAAGCACTGAGATGTTTACTAGGAATCCCAAAAATAAACCACATTGATTCTCCACCTCTAAAATGAAATCAATTCTTTCTTATCTGAAAGTAGGATATATAAAAATGGTTTACCACTATTTTATCAAAACAAGTAGCAAGCTTTTACTTTTATTTTAAAACCCCTTTTTTCATTTCATTCTTCCAAATCAACTACCAAATAATATAAGTCATTGAAATGAACTCTTTTAAAATTCATCTAGTACCAAAATAGTTCCTTTAATATAAAAAGAAAAGTAAAAGTTTCATTAGATCAAATAACCAAAAGTGCCACAAAATAAAGCAGGAACATACAAGTATGAAAACATGGGCATTTCCTAAACATCCATAGAGTGATCCCTGGACATACTCGGTTCGGAACCAACTTTCAGCGTATGGTGAATCTCCTAAGTATATAACCAACAAGACTCCCTCAACTGAACAATCTAGTGGCACATCCCACCGAGCCTCTCAACAAATCCATGGGGTATAGACCCATTTAATCATGGTTGATTAGTAACTATCACTTGATCCCCTAAAAGACACCCAGGAAACCCATGGTAAAAGTATAATATGTAAGTATGAGGCCCTCACATGAATGACTCACATTACATATCATTTCCACACTTGCTGACTCCATACACGGACACTACATATATGATAACCCATATAGGGAAATCCCTAATAGGTGTTCCCATCATATAAAGAACCAATCACAAGTTCCAAATTATTCATCACATCACATGAAATTTTAAACAATTTCACAAATCACCTGAATTGGCCAACCGAGTATTCACACTTTCAAAACCAAATTTCACTTCCAAAATGACATAAGGTTCCAAACGGGCCTTTAATACTATCACTCTAATATATAATAAAAATATTCCAAACCATTTATAATATAATGTGAAACACCACTTCCGCAAGAACTTTTCACATGGGACTTTACATTTTCAAAACCAAATTCGCTTTCCAAAGCCATTTCCAATTCCCAGTTAAAAATACACAATACAAGTTAATGGTTCCAAATGGGCCTTCATGTCATTTAATGTTCAAACTACATTTCAAGGTGAAAACAAATCCAAATTTTAAACAACACATTTAATAAAATCCTTTTTGTTTCACAAAATACACATCACAACTAGGAAAATTTTAGTAAACTATTCTAAAACACATAGGATACTTAAAAATTTAAAAGAAATTTGTAAACATGCTTAAAAAAGTTATGAAAATAAATGGGAAACCAATCTTCAAGAGGTTCAATCCATTTCACCAAAAATATATACATATCTACATATATAAATACCACATGAATATGAAAACACACTTTTAAAAAATGATAAGTAATCATGGAATTCAAATTAAAGGCGTGGGAATATAGGACTTACATCAAAAAGGAAGAGGACCAATCCAAGACTCTTTAGATCTTGAGGTTTTTTATGACAATCGCCCACATCATCACACGCATAAATTCTCATATTTATATATATTCCTTTAATCCAGTGTACATATTTCCCATGGAATGAGGGAATATGTGAAAGGAAGATATATATACATATAGACATATCTACCTATGTGTGTGTGCGTGTGCACTACTAAGCAGCCACCACAGCTCTAATTAATTAAACTAAAGGGACCAACATCATTTAGAAACCAAAGAACCATTTAAGAAATCAAGTTTTTAATAGAACATCATTTTAAAGTGTCATCTTCATTTCAGGGCACATCCATGTGTGCACGTCGTGCACCCATAGATGTGTCAATATCCAATGGAAAACTCTAATATATATGAAAACACTCAAAACCCATTTTCACAAAAAAAACCCATTTGATTTCAAACCAAACCCAACAAATTACATAATTTTAAAAACACATGAAATCCCTTTAAAAAACATGGGGGTCCTTCCAAAACATTTAAACATGTCCTCCAAGTTATCACATTACCAAACTATATGCATAAAACCAAATTCACAATCCAATAATACCACTGCAATAAGAATGTGGATATATATTTTCCAACCCCCACCCCCCACCAACCCATTTCATTTACAAGACCACATGGAATTTAATCAAACACATTTAGCATAGATTTACATAAGAATAAACCAATAATCACTTAAAACCCTATTTTTAACAAATTCTAAAAATTTGAAAACACCATAATAGACTAACTAAATGTATTATGAATCTACTTATCATGTTTAAAAATCATTTAAAACTCTCAAGCATAACATGGATTCATTAGAAAAGATAAGGGAAGAAAATGACTACCTCGAAGGTCTGGGAATGAAACATTGATTCAATGAAAGGGAGAACATGACCTCACGGACCCTTCGCACACCCTAAAATCCGAGAAAATCAAGTTACAATTAAACCCTGACATGTAGGGTTCAACTATCAAAATAAAACCCCAAAATAAAGGAAAAACTCACTAGAGGGGGGGAGCGGTACAAGTAGGGGGATGCGTGAGGGTCCGCACGAGGAGGGGGCATCGTATAATGGAGGACCGCCGGAGGGAGGGTGGTCGCCGGAGGGAGCACAAGTCAAAGAGGATGCCAATAATGGAGGGTGAATGGAGGAGGAGGTGATACTTAGTATGAGGGAGAGAGTGGGGGGAGGGGGCGTGCAATGTGAGAGGGTAAGGGGGAGACTTAGGTTTTCTTTTTTTAAATTAAAACTCTAATAATAATAATAATCATCATCATCATCATCATAATCATAATATTATTATTATTAATCATTATTTTATTTTTATTTTATTTTTCATCAAATTTTATTATATTTAGACATAGATCAGACTGCATAGTTTGGCCGCACAGTCTACCAAAACATGCATAAACCATGCGCATGCCAAAAACTCACCTAGAAGTTATAAAATATGAAAATGTTACTCGAGAATCAACCCTAACCTCAATCGAAAAAATTAAAGACCAAGAAAGGTATAGAATAAAGGATTTTCTAGGGTCATGGTGTGATAATTCTCCCCACCACAAACACTTTCTGCCCCCATAAATTCACCCATCTTAAAGATAATCAAAGCTCGAGTCTATGCCCGATCAAAGACGAAAGGAACCATGAACCTCAGGGTGACCATTTACTCCACAAGTCATACCCAAACAACCCAAAAGAAACCACAACACTAAATATTGGGAGGACACAAGAAATTTCCCTACACCATAAGGGCTCAACTAGAATGGAAATTAAAACCCAAACACACCACCCTAGGGTGGGGGCCAATGCAGAAAATCCCAACCGATCCAAAAAAATTCCATAGAAAAAGAGAAACAACTCCACCACTAGATCTATAATCTTTTCACACACCAACTGGAACCCTAATATTAGGGAAAAACACAAAAATAAACTCCAACTAAAAAACAGACCGGAAACAGCATTCACTTATCTCACAAAACCCAAACATATCCAAATGAGCACTACTAAACCAAAACCATCCCACACCAGAGTTAAACACACTAATGGAAATAGAATGATTCTCTAAGCCACATTCAGTTGAACACAACAACTATGATCATGAGGGAACAAGTCTATCTCACTTTCACAGAAAAAGATGAACTTACAATAGCATCAGAAATGATAATAAAGTCACTTTAAACACTCCTTCCCCAATATGGGGAATAAAATTTGGCCAATATTTCACACATCCTTGGAAAATCTTAACTATGTGATAGATTCACTCTGAGTCATGTTTCTAGAGCCATGATGGTGGAAGCATCTCCTTCCTCATAGTTAGGTGATGAAGTTCTCCAATCAAAACATCTTATTCGGGCGATGATTCCTACAAAACTTCTCTAGATGATCCAGACAGCCGAAAAATGGCACATCTTCAAAGGAATGTGACAAGATGTCTTTGAATTCCAGAACCATCCACACTGGTGGCACAAAATAGAATGGTATAATGATCTAGAATTCCGAACTGATGAAGGAAATTTTTCAGAAATAGGTCCCTCTGGTACACCCTGCTCATCAAATGGTTAACCTTCACGAGGACCAACCACCACTAACTGTACCCCAAAAACCATCTCTAATAAAATTGATTCTTCTTCCATCTTCTCAAAATAGAATTCACCAGATGAGAGCACCATTCTAGCAATTTCAGGATAAATACCCTAAAAAAGAGGAGTTTCACAAATATAAAATTAGGCTATAGCCAAGGTTTGGAACCGTGGATATAAGCCCAAAACCCGTGGCTATAGGTTATAGCCACAGTTCATTGAACTGTGGCTAGTATTGGCATGGCTATAGAGCCAAACCTATAGCCATAGTTTCAAACCATGGCTATAGCCCTATAGCCACGGTTTGAACCATGGCTATACAGCCCCTGCCCCCCCCCCCGGACCCCCCTGGATAGCACCCCCCCCCTACTGAACCCCCTGGACAGAACCCCCCCCCTGCTGGACCCTGCTGAACAGTTCCCCCCCTACTGCACCCCCCTGAACAGCTTCTCCCCTACTGAACACCCCTGGACAGCTAACCCCCCCTACACATCCCTTGCACACACCTTGCCCCCACCCTTCACCCCCTGGACAGAAGCCCCCCCCCCCCCCCAACACACACATCCCTTGCATCCCTTGCACACACCCCCTTGAACCCCCCCTACTAGACCCCCCTTACACACCCCCTTGCACCCCCTGTTGTGTGGCTAGTTATATGGAGGTGTATAGGTGTGTGTTGTGGTTCTTCCTGGTTTCAGGTTGGGTGGGGAGGGGATACTCAGGTGGAGGGGTGTATGTTCGTAGGGAGTGGTATGCAGGTTACTTTGGATGCTTCTTAAGGTTGAGGCTGTGAGATGCTGGTTTTATCCAATAGAGACTTACAGATATTCTCATAGTGGGGTTATAGGTTTCTTATGGAGTATTTAGGAGGTGGGGTTGTGATTTTCATGTTGCTGTTTGGAATTATAGGACCTTTGAAGATGGGTTTCAGCTAGGGGTGTTGTTTTTTGGCTTTTTCTACATGGTTTAGTAGAGGATACACTTACATGGTGCATGGTGATGGTTGGTTTTTGATTTCTACTATGGTTGGTAACATGTTTTGTGTGCATAGGGGTTGGATTTCTGGTGTTTCTTCTTTGTTTTGGATTAATATTATAGGCTTCTGGTTCTCTCGATTATCTAGTGTGGTGGATATAGTTTGGGGTGGGTCTTCAGGTGGTGGTTTAGAGTAATTTCAGTTATCTTGTGCTCGGTTTCCCCATCTTGTGTATTCTGGTTGTTGATAGTGTAGGTATTTCTATGGTGGATGTTCTAAAATTCCCTTGAGATGCTGGATGCTGCAGGTTGGGAGGCATGTTTCTGGTATATGGGTGGTTCTATTTCTAGGGTGGGTGCATGTTGACTACTTGGTGGGTCTAGAGGTGTTGGATTCAAGGTGGGTATTAGCTCACATTTGGATCAGGGACTGCTTGGGGATTCTTGAGGTTGTATGATGGGTTAGGCGTGGGTGATGTGGGGCACTTCGGATGGATGGTACTAGTTGATTTCTGGTTTTTTAGACTTTCTTATGGTGGGGTGGTCCATTTTGATCTAAGGTGTTCAGATGGTGATGGATGGGGCCAGATGGTGGTCTGGGGATGATTTGGTTTCTAGCTAATATTTTGGGTGTTGTGTCTACTATAGGTGCTTATTGTGGTTGTATCTGGTGTGGTTTAGGGTTCTTGTGCAAGTAGGTGTTGGTGTAGTAGCCATTAGTTGGCATGGTTGTCTAGAGGTCTTTCAATGTAGGCTTTGTTTGGATTGGGATGCTAGTCTGGTTGGTTGATGTTGGCTACGGGGCTGGGGGTTTAGTGGTTCTATTTCTTTGGATAAAGCTAGACTTTTGGGTGGGTGATGGATTTTGGCAACTTGTGGGTGGGTGGGTGTGTGTGGGTGGGTGGGTGGGTGGTTGTGGGTGATTTCATGAATGAATGTGTGTCGTTGGTTTCTACCATTTGTGACTACTTATTTTTGAGCTTTTATATTTCTCCTTTAGCCGCCTTGTTTCCTTGGTTATACTTCCCCCAGGAGTGCTTGTTGGTTTTGTGCTTGGGAGCTTATGTGATTCCTTCTGCTGGTTTGTAAGTGGTGCATATGCTGGGATCTTATGCTATTTGGTGGGTTTCTAGTGTGGTATTGATATGATAAAATATATATATATGGGGTATTCATTAGATTAAATGTGGAAACACAAGTGATGGAAGTTGTACAAATGGAAATTAAAAGAAGTGAAAAGGAAATAAAAGGGGAAGGGGGATAATCAATTAGGACCCCAAGGATACTTTCTCCTTAAAACCCTAATTATAAAGCACCAAAAAGGTTGATCACTCCTTTGATAATCCTTAGATTAATTCACCTTGGAACACAAGAAAAACAAACATAATAATTTTAGAAAATCTCAAAATTCGTAATTAACCTTCAATGGGTACAAAGAGGTGGCTATTTATAACCAAATGTGAGGGATACATGTCAAAATACTTGGCCAAAAAATATCTAAACCCTAACCCATGATTTTTAATTTCTTTACACATGTCCATGGATTTAGGGGATAATATATCCACAAAGAAAACTTTTTGACATCACCATAAAAATTTGGAGATTCCCACCATGAAATTGGAGGCTAGGGGCTGGTGAGGGATGGAACTGGTGACTGGGGCTATTTTGCATGTGGAATAGGGATGGCATGAGTGTTTTTCAGGAGGCTGGGAGTGGTGGCTAGTGTGGTGGCTGGTGCGGGCTGGATTGCAGGTAGTTGGGGGCTGGTGTGGGCTCGAATGCAGGTGGAAGGGGCTGGAATGCTGGTGGAAGGGGGCTGGTTGCAAGTGCTGGGGGGATGGTGCAGGCTGATTAGAAGGTGTAAGGGGGGTTGTTGCAGGCTGGAATGCTAGTGGCAGTGGGCTTAAATGAATGTGGAAGGGGACTAGTGTGGGCTGGATGTGGCTGGAGCAGGGCCAAATCACGGCATTATCGCGGCGTGACCGCGGCGTGTGGGCCCGGTCCAGTGACATTCGCAGGGCAGCATCTTCCGGCCAGGAGTGAAGGGAGTAGGAGGAGGCGGGGCAACATTCCTGCCATCATCCCGCCAGCATAAATTGTGATTAGTCAGTCTCAACATTGATCACAAGACTCATGGAATACTATCACTATGAACCGCCGCAGGGTGTCGTCCGGGAGCAAGGCCAAATCACGGCATTACCGCGGTGTGACCACGGCGTGACCGCGGCGTGACTGTGGCGTAACCACAGCGTGTTGGCCCGGTCCAGTGACATCTGTGGGGTAGCATCTTCCGGCCAGGAGTGAAGGGAGCGGGAGGCGGCGGGGAAACATTCCGGTCGTCGCCCCACCGGTAGAAATTGCGATTAGTCAGTCTCAACATTGATCACAAGACTCATACAACACTATCACTACGAACTATCGCAGGGTGTCGTCCTGGAGGAGGGCCAAATCACGGCGTGACCACGGCATGTTGGCCCAGTCCAGTGACATCCGCGGGGCAGCATCTTTCAGCCAGGAGCGAAGGGAGCGGGAGGAGGCGGGGCAACATTCTGGTCATCTCCTCGCTAGTAGAAATTGTGATTAGTCATTCTCAACATTGATCACAAGAATCATGGAATAAACTCACTGCGAACCGCTGTGGGGTGTCGTTCTGGAGTAGGGCCAAATCGCAGCGTGACTGCGGCATGACCACGTTGTGATCGCGGCATGACCGCGGCGTGACCACGACGTGTTGGCCAGGTCCAGCGATATCCGCGGGGTAGCATCTTCCGGCGAGGAGTGAAGGGAGCGGGAGGAGACAGGGCAACATTCCAACTGTCGCCCTGCCGACAGATGATAAAACAGATCAACTATTTAATATGCTATAATAGGGGATCGTCAGAGAAGGTTGTAGCGAGCGGCCCAATGATGCAAAGTCTAAAGGGAAACAAAATGGCAGAAAAGAATCATAAGCCCAACACAAACCATTTAAAAATTCATTCACTTTTCCTAAAATCATGGCATTGCTTTATCACACAATTCATTTAATTATATTTAAAATTTATTCTAAAACTCATTCAGCACAAATCAAATGAAATAATTTAAGCAACTAGATCAATATAACTATCACTGTGAGTTTTCGCAGATAGAGCACCTCCGTTGGAGGGGTTTTATAATAAAAACATGACTTTATTTGTCAAATGAAACAATTATATTATAGAACACTTATTCAAGATATGCAATTCAATATAATTAAGCAGAATTAAGAAAGAAACTAAATTTAATTTAAATCATTCATGAATTAAAGAGGATAGAAGAGGGATCCTACCTCAAGGTGGAACCAAACCATCCAATTCAGCTCTTGGAGCATTCTAACTAAAAGTTGTTTCTCCCCCCTGGGTATACGCACCTTCACACACGCGCAAGGACACATAGCCCCTATGCACACACCTGCATGGCCATGAGCACGTGCAAGGGGATCCTTGCACATATTCTTATATGAATATATCGGTCTCCACTCACCTGCGTATGCATTTATATTTATATATACATGGTCACACATAGCCCCAAACGTGCATAATCACAGCCATGGTTGACTATACACGTAACGGGGGAACCCACATATATATACTTTCTTACCTATGCACACGCAGGCGAGTCTCCCTTAACTTGGATACTCAAAACCAATGAGTAGGGATCAACACACTACACAAAGAATATTAAGAACCTTAAAACACATAAAGGATGCTACATAACCAGTGAGAAACCTACCAATGGCATTAAAGCCTTACCTCAATTGGGAGAACCAAATCCAACCGAACCAACACGAAATGATACAACGCCCTACTAAAAACATAATATGGAGTCAAAAACACTAAAATCCCCAAATACATGTGGTGCAAGACAAGTAGTAACCATATAATCTTACCTCAGATCAAAGCTGGCGGACTGAATCAATCTGAACCCCATTTTCCCCCCCTTGGTAAAATATAATTACCCTTTTTCCACAGAAAGAAGTAAAAGACCTAAGTGGCCAATGTGATAAAGAAAATAAAATAAAAACTAAACTAAAAAATACCTGTCTCCTATGACTATACACGTCACCTCCCAACATATAAGAACCACAATGCCCCATGGGTCAAATCATGTTCCAGCAAGAAAAGGGGAAATATATCCATGTTTCAAAATGATACTATCAAATAGTTCATTTTAATTAATTAACAATTATTCTTCCTATTAATTGTATATAATTAGATTGGATCGAGTTTCAGCTTAATTTGGTTTTGTTCGATACAAGTTTTTATCCCATCCGACAATAAAAGTTTACTAGAGGACACAATTTCTAATCAAATAGAGTATATCATAACAAAAAATGGATCCACGCCTATGAAGAAGGTTGAACATGATAAGAAAGAATGTTTGATCACATAGTCTGATGAGTTATAAAAGGATAAACCAAAAAAACGAAAAACATTTAGAGTTATCTAATGTAATTTAAAATATCATATTGAATCTAGCTATGTACAGGTAAATTCATGCAATGTGGTAGTGGAATCAACCAACCAAAAGGAGGACAGATTGTAGGATCCAAATCTATCTTTATAATCTATAATTAAGAAAAGTGGACATAATGGCCTGGTTTTTTAAAAAAAATGTTAAATCCATACCAATAACAACTAGTGGTATCATACAAATTCTGATTTGTTGCAACTAATATCAATCCATGATTTAGTGAAAGAAATCTGTTGTAAATTGGAGGGCATATTTGGAGAAACCTAATCATGAAGAAATGGGGGAGTTAGAGATGGATTGTAATGGTTATTCAACCTTATCTAAGATTAAAGAAACCTATAGTGACTAACTACACCCCCATGCCTTGCCTTACTACCCCACTACCCCACCCCCTTGCACCCCCTCCCCCCTCCCCCTACCCTGCAGACCCCCCTGCAGACCACCCCATGCCCTGCAGACCTCCCCACTCCACCCTGCCCCCTCCACCCACCCCCCTCCCCCTCCACTGTGCCCTACAGACCTCCCCCTCCCCCCTCCCCCGGCGCTGCAGACATCCCCTCTGCCCCCTTCCCCCTACCCCCCTCCACCCTGCCCCCTGCCCACTGCCCCTACCCCCTACCCCACTACCCCTACACCCTCCACCCGCCCCCCTACCCCCTCCCCCTGCCCCCTACCTCCTTCCCTGCAGACCTTCCCCCTGCCCCTTGCCCCTAACCCTACCCCCCTGCCCCCATCCACCCTGCCCCTTCCCCCTGCCCCCCTCCACCCTGCCCCTATCCTGCACAGCCCCCCCTATACCCACTCCCAACCCCCTAGCCTACACCACCCCCCATCCTGCACCACCCCCTATCCTGCACACCCCCCTGTGAGTCAAAAAATCTTTGGAGATTCCTGTGGTGTCTCAAATGAGAGGAGTAAGGATTAAAATGGAAAACATAAATGTAATAATGTCAAACAAGCTATATAAGTATAAACTACCACTGTGAGTTTTTGCAGACAACTCACCTCTGTTGAAGGGGTTTTATTACAAAACCATGACTTATTTATAAAACGAAACAATTATTTTAACTAACACTTGATCGAGAATTGAAATTTAATATAAACAAGAAGGAATCAAGAAGGCATCTAAATGCAATTTAAAAAATTCTTGAATTAAAGAGGTTGGGAGAGGGACTCTACCTCAAAGGTGTCAAGCCACTCACAAGAGGATCCTTATATATATGCTCACATGCATAAGCATGGGCTATATTTTGTAACTATTTCTCTTCATAGAATTCATCCCTATCCATAGACACATCCTATCATGTGAAAGCATACACACAATAAATCCAGTTCTTGTGAAGACATTGAGACAAATAAAACCTCATAAAGATATATTCAGAATGAGTTGTACTAATAAAAGGGATGAGAAGAATGCTTGGGGAGGAAGTCGTTTTAAAAGGACCATCAGCGTTTGAGAAATAATATAGGAAAAATGAGGTCGAATGGAAATGTACTCCAAAAGCCTGTACTAAAAAGAACACCACAGTGGTTATCGAATAAAAGGACCAAATGTAGTATTGTGTTGAAATTGATTGTAATTACCTCTCAATGTAATCAAGTATTATGATGATTAATTGTGACTTATAGGCATCCTAAAATACCTGAAAAGAACAGGTGAAAAAAATGACTAAAAGTATTCAATATACAAGTTGAAAATTCAATAAGCATAAACAAATGGAAACCTAATTGATTTTAAACCTTGAAAATTTGTGCCGATTTACTGGCCTCGCTCACCCCAATCATTGATTGAGCTGAAACCTGGCCATATAGAACCCAGAAAAAGTTTAAAACAAAAATATATGCAAGTGCATGCATGAAATAATGAAAGGAAACAATGAGAATTATTAAAATGCACTTACAATATTAACATATGTGAAATCACTTTCAATACCAATGGTTCCTGTACAGCCCCTGCGCTGCCCTCTTCCCAAGCCAGGAATAAACCTTCCATGGTCCTGGAGTAGCTCGTGCGCTATCATCATGTTAAAAAGAAAATCTCACATGAGGAGGGAAGAAAGAAATCCATGCTGCCCAAGGCTGCTTGAAAATTCAGAAGTGCATGCATGAAGAGTCCATCCAGACTTGGAGCTAAATTGGAAAGGACAAACTGGTTGAGAAAATTTTCTCAACACAACAGCTCACATTTATGAACAAGGATATCCACCTTATTCCCTAATTATTTTTGTGTTATTAGTGTTCCATACAATGCAGGGAATTAATGGTGAAACTAGTTCTCAAGAGGAGAGCAAATGAAGGGAAGTAAGCTGGAATAACTATTCCAGATCTGAAAAAAAAATCACCATCTTGGTATGATTTATCAAATGGTATTCCAAAGAACATAAGAAGGAAATATCTGCCTTGATGGAGTGAAGATAGTGTCTCTCCTCGATGGGGAGATGAGTGGAGAAGACCCTTGAGAAGCTTCGATACTTATTTATTCCATGCAAATCTGGAATTTCTGGAAAGTCCTTGAAAAAGTCATTGATGAGGTATGCATTTCTCTCATCCCTATTAATGACCAAATAAAGTCTGATATTAAGGGGGAGAAATTGAATTAATCAATGATAAGAAGTTGAGGAAATTTGATATCTCAAGCTGATTTCTAAAACCTGCTACATGTACTTGAATGTTTTCAACATGTGTATTGACATGAGTACAATATCTCAGGTTGTGATTCCAAAAAGAATGAAGATGTCAATTGGCATCATTTGGTTTCAACTTGAGGACATCTGAACAGCCCCTAAATGAGTCATGGGAATTAGAATCAGTTTTTATCATGTTCAGTTTGTTAATGGGAAAAAAAATTCTAAATCAAACCCTCATATTTTCTACACCAAACATGGATCACATAGACTTTGAATAGAATTAATGATGGAACATTGTTTATGAATTAAGTGATACCATCCTCTTTAATGAACTTTGTATTTATTGTCAATAAGGGGAGAAAATAAAATGAGAGAAGTCAATGAGAAAAAGAGGAGAGGAGAAAATTAAAGAACATCTTGACATACCAATTGCTAGATTGGTATTGACAATAAACCCAGAGTGAAAGATTGTTAAATCCATATTGTGTTTGTGTCATAGTTGTTGTAAATGAGGAAGAAAAGTAGTTTCATGCCAATATGTAGATGATAAATGGCTTGGAAGTTATTTGGATTACCCAAGCATATTGATGAGACAATTGGGAGCTGGACAGATTAGAAGGGAGTCGGAAGTTCCCAAGATTGTTGAGAATTAATATGACGTTCCCAAGAAAATGTGTTAGTATGTGAATATTATATGAGGCTTGAAGAATTATCCTGAAGCTTAGAAGTGATTTAAACTGCCACCACTGATTATGTCACAATGAAATGAACAAAAGAAGGAAGTGTTGCCAGTCCCCCCTGTCAGCCCCCCCCCCCCCCACCAGTCCCCCCTACAAACCCTCCTGGACACCCCCCTTCCAGTCCCCCATCCCAATTCATATTTCTCTTATATAATTAATACATGCCCATGAATCTTGTTCTTGATTCCATCTCCATGTGGACATCCGTTAATAATGTCACTTTATTCCTTGTCAAGGTGACAACCTAATGATCAAAGTTGACTAGAATTTCAATTACATTGTATATTTAGATAATCCCATAAATATATTTCTCATTTCTGGAAGTGAGGGAATCTTATTCTTGCCACATATAAGTAAAGGATGGATCTTCAGTTATAATCTGGGAAGGAAGGCAGTTATATCTTCTTCTGTCAATCCATATAGACATATTAGGCTCATAATATAAGGAATACTATTCTCATCACGTATATAATCCTAGCTTCATCACCAAAGTCATCATAGGCTAGTCACCTATGTTATTTTAGGCTCATCACCTAATGAACTCTTGGCTCAACACCTAATGAATTCCATGTTCATCAACTACGGAATTCCATGCTCATCGCATGAGGAAGGATGGGATTATGATGCACTAGTAAAGGTGAATCATCCTATTCTTATCACATAATAAATCTTATACTTTTCATATATGGAAAGGTAGGGTACTCTTATGCTCATCATAGAATTCTTGTCAATTTTAGGTCTAGTGGGGACTAGTCCCCTTATGCTCATTGCATAAGTTTGGTCATGATTTAAATTCCAGTGGGAACTAATCCTCTTATACTCCTCACATAAGACAAATAATGGCCTAATTGTCTATAATATCATCATATAACCTATTCAAAATATTATGGTGACCAACCACTCATGGAAGGTCCATATCATATTCCAATACATTCTAAATTCCAACCCATAATAAAAAACATTGATTCACGTACTTTTTAAATATAATTTAATAAAAAACTATAAATAAAAGCATACAATGATGATCCTCAATGAAAATAAATGTAAATACAATATTTTATCATCTTTATACTCTCACAAGTGATTCCAAAAAAACCCATGATATTGGATGATTTCCACCATAATCTAGTGAAAATCATCTCCTACTCCATTCTCGTTTTAAAAAATTAGTTAGACGATAAATGGGAAACTAGAATGAAAGGAAGATGAGATCACACATTGAATCACCATGGAGGTCCATAAAAACCACCATATTTAAAGGTGAAATTCAAGGTGAATAGGGGATGAAGCTCCCTCAACCTCCCCTGATTCGCTCACATGTGTGGGAGGAAGATAGGTGGGGTGAGTTGTTTAAAAACTAAAAGTGGATAAATGTTTATTTACCTTTCTTTGAGTGAGGCTCCATCCTCATCATTTTAGCATCCATTAAAATATTCATTTTTTTATGGTGGTGATCTCCATTTCCTAGGGGGAATCCTCCGAAGTACAAAGAAAACAAAACACAGGTTCATTCCTCTGTGATTTCATGGACCTATCCAATGAAACCCACAAGCCCTATACACACTAAGGACCATACAAATACCTCAACCCTTTCTAATAATTATTCAAATGAGAACTAATGAAACCCCTTATCTATAACTATTTTAAAAAATCCCAACTATAAGGTGCTATATCATGGTTATATTTCCCAAGAAGCACCACTATCACCTAAATTTCCCATCTAGTGCATTTTGACTCGATGTTTCCATAAGTGTGAATATAGGGCACCATACTTAGCCAATCATAATATAAATGGGAACAAAAACAAGACATCTCAACCATCAAAATTTTCCACCATGCCAAACCAATACAAAATGGTATTTTTTTTTCTTTTTTCAATATGGATAATCCCATGGGAAAATCCCTCCAAAACACCTGACCAACTCACCCAAGAAGAGATGAAACAACCAAAACCATGGCCATGGTAAACTGATATTTTACTATAGGGAGACGATAAAAAACAAAATTTCCCAACAATAAGGAAAAGGTCACTCCACCTGGGTATTTTCCGTCCAACACATGGAGCTCTACTCCATGGAGGCTCCATGGTGAAAAACCTAAAGCTTAAAATGGTTACAGGTCCACTCATCACTGCTCAGACACACACCCGAGAGCCTATATCACCCTCAGGCCTCAATTCACATAACTGAAAACCTTATTGAGAATTTAAAAATATATATTCCCTAACCAAATAATGGTTCTAAAAATTACCACATCCTTGGAAAACCAAAATTCATACTTGCTAAGAATTTATCAACCAGTATTGACATGAATCTTTAAATTTATCTCAACCATGAGTCATGGATCATGGGGAAAGTTCCAAAGTTATAAGGAACACTATGTTTACTCATTAGACTAGGACCAAAACTGCAAACAGTAGCCACATAACAGAATTAAGTAAATTAGTTGGGCCAATGCAATGTATGGAGGAGGAAGGACCAAAGAAGGGTATGGAGGAACCCTTCTACCGACACACTGAATGGAGGAGGAACACCCAAAGAATGGTATGGAGGAAGGGAGTACCGCTCGAGGGATGGAGCAACCCCGAATGGAGATGTTGAGGCGTGATTGGAGAATCCGCGTTGTGAATAAAGGAACCGCTATGAGGGATGGAGGAACCGAAGCCGACGAGGATGAGCGATAGAGGATAGCAGCGAGGGCGAGAGAGGAAAGCTGTGACGGAAGAGAAAAGGGTGCGATGAGAGAGGTCTTCGAAGAGGAGGAGAGGCCATTGGGGGAGGAGGGCGCCACGGTGATAGGGTCGTGTATCAAGGATGGAGGAGGAGCCCAAATGGAATCGAAAAAAAGGGGGACGCATATTGAGGATGGAGGCGGAGCCCGACGGGAATCAAAAAAAGAAGGGGGATGGAATTGTGTAGCCACGAATCAAAAATTAAATTGTGTAAATAACCTATAAAATCATGGCTATAGGTTCGTGGCTATAGCTTAAATTTCTAGTAGTGTTTACATTTGATCCTATAACGCCACCTCCAGAGAGTACAAAACCAACAATCTAAAGTGATCAACATAAGCTTTCATGTTCTGTTGGCCCTATCGAATATCGCACATCTCTGCCACATTCTCCGAATTCACCTCCTCAGGTATAAACACATGGATGAAAGTGGTCTCAAACAACTCATACGTCATCCCAACTTCCCTAGATGATGGGAAAACTGACTTCCACTACTCCAAAGTTGGACCCTCAAGCAACCCCAAGACAAAAAGAACTATAATTACCTCAGGAGTTCTTAACAACCTGAAGATGCACGTTATCTCTTCAAGACACTCCTCTGCCTCTAACAGACCTTGATCTCTATAAAGGATAGGCAATGTTTGTGAAGAATAAAAAATTCATCATGCCTCCTTAGAAATTTTGGGAACCTTTCTCGGTGGAATTTTCTGAACAGCACAGAAAACACAAACCAAAACTAGAATAAAAAAAACGCAACTAAAAGGAAAAACATGATCCAAAATAGCAGGCTCACAAACCAAGCACATACAAGCACGACCAGAAATCCATCTTTCAAAAATCCCATTTCCATTTTAATTCCTATAACCTCCTCATTTCAAATCCAATTTCCAAACAAAAAGCAACTTTTTTTTACAAAACCAAACCCCCATTATAAAAAAAAAGTTTCTGAATCCATTTTCCCTTTTCAAAAATCACTTTAGAAAACAAGGCTAATCATTTATTCTCAAACACACACACATGGAATCATATGAACCACCACATTTTTGTCCATACAATTCCACTTACCTCATCCACAAACAAGTTCCCCCATTCACTTTTGTACAAACCCAACACACATTTGATCTTTCATAGAGAGTAACAAGGGTAACGTATCTCTTTCCCTAATCAAATCCAAGGGTGCACCAAAGTTTTTTAAAAAATCCTTTAAAACCCCATTTTTTCAATTTAAAAACCACTAAGAAGAATCCATTTTCCATTAAAAAAACTACTTTTGTTTTAAAAACCACCTTACCGATTTGAAACCACTCGAAAGAAAGAATTTTCATTCCAAAACCATTTCCATTTTCAGAATACACTCACACCAATTGGAACCAAATGAAACACAAATTACAACGAACCAACGAAATAAGGAACTATCAGTTATCAAAAAACCAGCAACATGGTAGTAAAACATGCCCCATGTAAGTACCAACAACTAAGAGGAACTTAAAATATGTACTCGGACTCCACATGGGTCACTACTCCATGTGAAATCATGACATAACATCGTCTGACCTCCATTTTCATCCCTCAATCCAAAACAAAGACAACTACTCAAAACCCAGATTGCCCCTGGTAACTCAGGTTTCTTCATGAGTTGTGGTGATAATTCACCGACCCATAACCTACCTCCTAAGCTCCAAAAATCCCAATCTCCATCTACTAGAAACCACAAATAGAAAGGTACTTATATGATACCATTTTTTCACAAATCAACCCAATTCAACCCTAAACCGATCACCCAAGCTGGTCCGCAACAAGGCATGAAGGGCCTTCCCAATCCCCACAAGCTGGAAACTAGTGTCAGGCATCCAGATAAAACCATTTGGAATGATTTTAAGCATGAACAAAAAATAAACAAATAAATGAAAATAAAACTGAACAATAAAAATAAACGCTCATAGAGGAAATAAATAAACTACCACATGTACCTCCATGTGACCTCATGGGTCACCATCAAAAAAATAAAGAAGCTCACTCCATGAGCAATGTGCTACTAGGAGATCCTGAAAAAAAAATATAAAGTAGGCATAAGCACTAAGATGCTTATTAGGAATGCCAAAAATAAACCATGTCTGATGCCCCACCCCTAAAATGAAATCCATTCCTGCTTTTCTGAAAATAGGATATATAATGATATGGTTTACCACTCTTTTATCAAAATAGGTAACAGTATTTAACTTTTAAAAAAACCTTTTTCATTTAATTATTTAAAATCAATTACCAAATAATATAATTCAATGGAATTAATTCTTTTAAATACCTAATAGTAAGAAAAAAGATCTTTTAATATAAAATAAAGTAAAAGTGTCATGATATCAAATAACCAAAAGTTCCAAAAAAATAAAGCAGAAACATGAAAGTATGCAACCATGGTCATTTCCTAAACATCCTTAGAGAGATTCATGGATTTACTCGGTTTGGAACCACATGTTAGTGTATGGTGAACCTCCTAAGTCTATAACCAATTGGCTACCCTCAACATACTAATCCAGTTACACATCCCACTTTTCCTCTCAAAAAATCCATGGGGTACCAACCCATCTAATCAGGGCTGATCAGAAACCATCACTTGATCCCCTAAAAGACACCCAGTAAACCCATGGTAAAAGTATACTATGTAAGTAGGAGACCCTCGCATGCATGACTCACCTTACTTGTCGTCACCTCACTTTCTTACCCCATACACAGACACTACATATATGATAACCCATATAGGAAAATCCCCAATATGTGTGCCCATCATATAACAAACCAATCAAAAGTTCCAATTGGACCATCACATCACATTAACTTTTAAACCATTTCACAAATCACCTGAAGTTTCCAATAGGGAATTCACACTTTCAAAACCAAATTTCACTTCCAAAATGGCATAAGGTTCCAACTGGGCCTTTAATACTATCACTCCAATATATAATAAAAATATTCCAAACCATTTCTAAAATAATGTGAAACACCACTTCCACAAGAACTTTCCACATGGGCCTTTACATTTTCCAAACCAAATTCACTTCTTGAAGACATTTCCAATTCCCAGATAAAAATACACAATACACGTAAAAGGTGCCAAATGGGCCTTCAAGACTTTTAATGATCAAACTACATTTCAAGGTGCCAAACAAGCAGAATTTGAAACAAAAAATTTAACCAAATCCTTTTTGTATCAAAAAATACACTTCACAACTAGGAAACATTTAGTAATCTATTCTAAAACACTTTGGATAGTTTACAATTAAAATCATTTTTTAAACAGGATTAGACAACTTATGTAAATAAATGGGAAACCAATATCTAAGAGGTGCAACCCATTTCACCAAAAAAATATACATATATACTTATATAAATAACACATGAATATGAATTCACACTTTTAAAAAATGATAAGAAATCATGGAATTAAAATTAATGGGAAGAGAGGACCTGCCTCAAAAAGAAAGTAGACCAAGTCGAGACACTTCAGATCTTGAAGCTTTTGATGAAAATCACTCACACCAGCACACACACACATTCTCATACATATATATACACCCTTAATCCAATGTAAATATTCCACGCTCCATAAGAGAATATGTGTAAGGAAGATATATATACATATACATATACGTACCTATGTATGTGTGTGTGAACCACCAAGGATCCACCAAAGCTCTAATTAATTAACCTAGAGATACCAAAAACATTTTGAAACCAAAGAACCATTTAAGAAAAAAAGATTTTAAGAGAACTCCATTTTAACGTGTCATCTTCATTTGAGGGCCCATCTATGTGTGCATGTCGTGCACCCATGGATGTACCAACATCCAACAGCACACTCTAATATCCATGAAAACACCCAAAAACCATTTTCTCAAAAAACGCCATTTCTTTTAAAACCAAACCCAACAACTTACGTAGTTTGAAAAACACAAGAAATCCCTTTAAAACCCATGGGGGCCGTCCAAAACATTTAAATACATCCAAAAAGTTATCACATTACCAAACTATACATGTAAAACCAAATTCACAATCCAACAATACCAATTCAACATGAATGATGTTAAATATTTTTCAACCCCCCCCCCCCACAATTTCTTTTTAAAAGAGCACATGGAGTTTAATCAAACACATTTATCATAGATTTAAATAAGTATAAACCAAGAATAAATTTAAAAACTATTTTTAACAAGTTCTAAAATTTTGAAAATGCCATAATAGACTAACTAAATTTATTATGATGTTGTGCATCAATTTTAAAAATTCTTTTAAAACCCTCAAGCATAACATGGATTGAATCGAAAATATAAGGGATGGAAACACCTACCTTGGAGGTGTGTGAATGCAATGGAACTTCAAAGGAAGGTAGAATAAGACCTCGTAGACCCTTTGTAAATCCAAGAAAATTGAGTTGCAATCAAACCCTAACATCTAAAGATCGGCTATGGGAAGAAAATCTCAAAATCAAGAAAAACAACTCGGAAAGGGTGGATCCATCTGTGGAGGATGAGGGCAGCACCAACGGGGTTGCGCGTTGGAGAGGGGATATCAGTGAGGACGGGTCACACACCGGAGAGTAGTCCGGAGTCGGTGGGCTCTCACGCCGGAGAGGAGAGTAGCGCAAGCAGGGGTCGCGTGAGGGACTGCGCGGACAAGGGGTTTTGGGCAGGGGAGGACCGCTGGAGGGAGGGTGGTCGCTAGAGGGAGCACTGGCCGGAGATGACGCCGACGATGGAGGGTGGCTGGAGGAGGACGGCATACGTAGCGTGAGGGAGAGAGTGGGGGGAGGGGGCATGTAACATGAGAGGGTAAGGGGGGAGACTTCAGTTTTCTTTTTATTTTTCCTTTTATTTATTAAACCCCTCTTAATAATAATAATAATAATCATTATCATCATCATCATAATAATAATATTATTATTATTATTCATAATTTTAATTTTTGGTATTTTTCATCAAATTTTATTATTTTTAGACACAAAGTAAGACACATGGTTTGGTCGCACGATCTGGTAGACTGTGTGTCAATCGTGCACAGGCCAAAAAACTCACCTGAAAGTTTTAAAATCCAAAAAATTTACCCTAGAATCAACCCAAACCTCAACTAGAAAAAATCAAGACCAAGAAAAGTATAAAATAAAGTACTTTATAGGGTCAGGGTGTGATAGTCGTTGCCCCTACACAGTAGTCCAACTCCCTATTAAATTTTCTTACAAATTTGGAACCCAAAAAAGAACTCTCTAAAACCTCTAACACATTTATAAATGGACTCCACTAAATTAGACAAAAATAAATCCCTGGACTACAGGTCATTTACCTAGACAAAAAATCCCCAAAAAACTAAAATAAAATAATATTTCAAGATGTTTCTGATAGAAGATAATTTGATGTTACAAGTTTTCCAAATAGAAAATTTTTAGATATAAAGAAAGTTTTAATATCAAAATTTAATATGAAAAAGATTCCAATGAACTAAATTGAATTAATAAATATATAATTAAAAAAAAATTCCTTTTAACCCATTTCTTAAAAAAATTAAATCTTATAAATTCTTTAAATGAAAAGGTAGTTTTTAAGAAAAAATATTATATTTTTTCACTATTCAACAAAAAATTAATCTTTTATGAAAAATTCCAAAAACTGTCCCTAAGATAATTTTGACATGTTTACTCAAAAAATAATTTTCATTTTGTCAAATACATTATTTAATAGTGCATAAAATTATTTTTATTATTTGTTTTCAAAAAGAAATAAAAAATTGAGAAGAAATTATTTTTGATGTATATAAATACTTTACAAAAAATTATATGTGTATTTCTCAATATATCTTCTTCATCTAAAAAAATTATTTTATTTTAAAAATATGGTTATTCGTATTCTTAGTACCAAATATAATGTCTATGTTATAATTATCATGTTTAAATAATAATATCAATAATATATCGTGGTTCGTTATCACTCGGTGTTGTGTGTAATGTAAGCTATCAAATAAATTAAATTTATTTGAAAACAGAATATTTCATAAAATCTCATAGGGTTACGCATGTTCATCTTAATATTATCATACATTCATATATTTATATATAGATACTCATACATACAAATAAATATTGGTATATACATACAGTATGAATGTATATATATTATTGCAATTTTTTAAATATATATAAATATAGATACACAAAAACATAGAATCATATAAATATTAGTGCCCACATGCATGCATGTATGGAAATATAATAATGTAATTATTTATAAATTTAATATATAAATATAAGAACATAAAAGAAACAAATATATGCAATTATATGTATATAAAAACATACATAGTACATTGAAAATTTTATCAAAGTAAATTTGACCTAAAAATATCCCGGAAAATATTTTTCCTATAAACCCCCGGATGGAGATTTGTCTAAAAAACATCCCATTAGAGGTAGGTCTTGCAAATCCAACATTAGAAATTTTTCTTAAAAATATATCATATAGATACATATAATTATGAGTATAAAATAACACATTTAAATCATTTGAAACACAAATTTCTCATCGAATATTTCTACTGTAAATCACCCATTGAAGATTTTTCATACAAATATCCAACTGGAGATTTTCCTTGCAAATCTACCATTAGAGACGTCCCTAAATAATCTCTACCATTACATTAATATATTTAAATTAATTCATGCATATATAAACTTATTTTTATATTTAAATATGATTGTTTTTATATGTACGTATGCACATATAATAATATTTTGATGTATATAAGTACATGTATTTAAATATAATTAAAAATATTTATAGTTTTATAGGCTTGTATATATACATATGTACATATGCATGTATGTACTTATATCTATAAATAATTACATTATTTATATTTTCAAGTAAATGAAATAATATATTTTTATGTACTCATATTAATATAGGTTTTTATATATATGTATGTATGTACATATACTTAGATATGTATTTAACTATGTTTATATATTGATATATTAATATGTATATATAAATGTACAAATTTGTTTATATATAAATCTATTAATATGTATGTATGTCTATGTGTGTGTGTGTATTCATTGGTTTTAATATATGTGTCATCAATAATTATTATAGGTATGCACATATATGAGTATTTATAAGGATAGTTTTATACATGTACATATATGAATATATATATGATTTCATGTAGATACATACTCATAGATATAAACATGAATACATATAAATATATTAATGTAATTATTTATAATTATACCTCTATACAAGTAAATAAAAAATAAATATTTATATGTGTGTTTTAAAGTCTATTTATACAAACTTATAGAAATCTATATAAATATGAGTACATAAATATATAACATTTCCATTATATGTAAATAAAATTAATTTAATTAAATACAAATATTATTGGATAGATGAAAACACATGGACAAACTGACACTCACACACACAAATATAGGTATATACAAAAAAATATTTGTAAGTATATTTTAATGCATGCACACACATGCATCTAAATGTTATTATACATACAAACATACATATACATAAATATAAATATCAGTATATAAATTCTTTCATATATATTAATTTAATTATTTAAACATTTAAATACGTATCACCATTATCTTACATACATGTATATGTTCATATATAACTAAATATAAACACGTACAAAAAACATAAATACATAAAAATTTAAGTACTCACATGTGTTTATATAAATTAATGAAATTGTTTACAAATTTAATATATAAATATATGACTTTACAAATATCCAATTGGATATTTCTTAATGTATATTGGCACTATGAATCTCTCTGTAACAATTTCCTAGTATAAATTGGCACTATGAGTCTCCCATGGAAGATTTCCCAGTGCATATTTGTAGATTGAATCTGCCATGGGATATTTCTCATGTGATATTTATAGTATCAATCTCCCATGGGTGATTTCCTAGTGGATATTTGTATTTATTTATATATATATTTATGATTTTATATTTTTTATGTATGTAATATTGATGTATAGTAGTAAATAATTACACTAATAATTTTTTATTCACTAAAATAAGTACATAATATTTTTTTATATACCTATTTATATTTAGTATTCATGTTACTATATTAATATATATTTTTATATGTATATAAGTATGTACTTATAGTTGGAGATATGTTTTTAACTACGTATGTATATGGCCATATTAATTTGTATGTATAGATTTATGTGTGTGTTTTCATATAAATATATTAATGTGTGTGTGTGTGTGTGTGTCTTCATTGGTTTTTATATGTGTGTTAGATCAATAATATTTATTGGTACATAAAAACCTAATTTATTATAATGATATTTTAATACATGTACATAAATTCATCGAACTATTTTTACCTATACAGACATACGAACATATGTAAACATTCATACATATAAATATATATGGGTAATTATTTACAATTATACATCTACATAAGTATATACAAATATAAATATTTATAAGTTTAATTTAATGTGTATTTTTTGTATACATTACAAATATCACTTAATTAATTAGTTTTTTTATATTTACATTATGTGTACATAATTGTTCAGGTATATCGTATTTATATATATTCATTGATATATATATCTCTATGTGTGTGCATGTGTGTGATAAATAAATTTTAGAAATATTTATTGATATATTGATATAAATAATTTGAATACTATATAAATTTTATACAAGAAAGTACAATCTAAATTTTATACAACAAAAGTTACGTTTCTTGTAGAATAATTTATATGTTTATGTATATATACATATGTATATATGTTATATGTATGTAGGTTTATATATATTTCTATTTATATATTGTTGTAAATAAATATATCTATAAATATTTTTATATTTTCATGAGTGAATGCATATACATAAAAATACTTACATGTACTTATAGATTGTTATATTTATAAAGAATATATGTAATATGAATGTATGTAATTATAATAATTTATGTATGTATTTATATACTTAAATATATATATATATATATATACTCTTATAATCATTAATTTTATAAAAAATGAATATGTATGTAATTTTTTAATGTATTTTTTTGTGTAAGAAAATATCCAGCAATAGTTACAAAAATATGTTGTAATTGTACACCACAAATCCATACCTATATATGAAAATATTATGTTTTTAAATAAATATATGATATATTGGTCTAGAATTGTTCGTATCAATCTAACGATTTAATTGGTGGTGATATATTGATATTTTGATAGAATTTAAAAATAATATGTTAGTTCAAAAATAATCAGTCTAAAAAAATTGAATAGATGGGATAGAAGATAAATTTGTTATTAGTACTATGCATATACATGGGAGTATTGAAGTGGTTATTAAGGTAATTAAAATAACCACCTTTTAAAAATAAAAAATCTAGAATGAAGGTGATTCGGCCACCTGCCACTCCTTTACGCATCACTATCCTACACCCCAAATCAATCAACCATTTCAGGTGGGAAATGGAAATACCAATGTATTGGGTTTTATTTCCTTCCCATGTAAGAGAATAGAAACCCTATAGATTCCCATGTGAGAATATCTAGATATTTTTTTAAAAGGTCGATCATGTGAAAAGAAAATCCACATCGGGTTTGTGATTTTACTCAAGTAACCAAATTTCTATATATGAGGATGATCGCATATGAAGTTGGAAAAATCACCATATCAGAAAAATCATTCGCAAATGGTTACATATAAGAAATTAAAGAACATAAGCCACCCTATCTAGTAACCCACTGATGATCGTGATATACAGTATACATCTAAAATTAACTATTTATATATTTGTGGTAGTGTCATGTATTCCATGATTTTCATAAGACTATATGTATATTTTTAAATATGCACCCTTAGTAGATTTATAGCCAATCCACGAAATCCACATTGGCATGATCTAAAGTGGTTGCTATGGTATTTGTCATGTACTTCAAAATTTATATTTTTATTTTGGTAAAAACCGTGATACTACTAAAATGATTATTAGATATATATATATATATATATATATATACTGACTATGTAGGTAATATTGACATGATAAAGTCATTAACTGGGTATGTTTTCACTAATTAGGGAGGCTTTATATTTTGGAAATGTAATATATAATATGTGGTTAACCTTTAAACCATAGTGTCAAAATATATTGCATCGACTGAGGTTGTTAAGGAACCACTATGTGACACATACATGACTTATTTTAAAGGTATTTTCATTTAATTTTCATTCTTTCTTTGTTTTGGGGGTTTCCCATGCATTTTGGTGAAAAGTGTGTGTTTTTATGATTTGGGCCAAACCGTGAGCCCATTTCATGTTTTAAAAAGAAATTTTGTTTTTTTATAAATCCTTAATTTTTCAACATTTTACACCCATTCCACTTACCAATTAGAATAACCTGAAATATTAAAACCACCATATCAATTTGGACCCCATAGTAATCCATAATAATGATGGATTTGGGTTTTTTATTAAGGTATTGGACCAGCCCGTAAGCCCATTTCCTACATCAAATTATTTTTCTAATTTATCAATATCTCATTCATTTTTTACTGGTTTTCAGGTATTCCACCTCCCACTAAAATAAAAAAACCTAAGGATCACCCCCATTATCGACTTTGCCTCATTGGAGCTCATCTCCCCCATGGATTATGGAAATATTTCTTAGTATTTCTCAAATCTCCCAGATTTGAACAGGTAAAATGTTTCTTTCATAAATCCTTCAATTTATACTCTTTTCCCCCATTTCAGTTCTAACTTGACCTTATAAGCCTTATTAAAACCTCACTTGAATTTTTGGTGGTTTGTAAATTCAGATACTAGTGTATTTGCGGCGATTTCTTCAAGTTCTCTTCTAATAAGGGTTTCTCTCCTTGATTTCTTCCCTTTACTTAGGGTTTCCTCAAATTGTCTTGAATTTATAAAGTGTCCAGAAGTTAGGGTTCATAACTAGGGTTTGTCATTGAGTTTCTTGGTCTAATATTGGGGTTTTAGGTTTGTTTTCACTCCCTTGTGATGTGAAGGTGGTGCGGATGAAGTTTCACACAACGGTTTGGAGTGTTTGACACATTCTATAGGCGATTCCATGTGTAAGAATTATTTGATGAGTTAGATTTTCCTTATTAATATTTTTACCATGATACTATTCAATTATATTTGGTGTGAAAACAATTTTTGGAATTATTTATTAAGCATTTAGTTTCAAAGTTTCATAATTTCAGAAAATATATGTGTTTCAAGTGTATCTTTTGTGGTATCACTTGAGGTGATTTTATAAAATTTTAATGTGGTTTAATAAATGTTGTTAGCACTGCCAAACCTATTTTTGTTTGATGTTGTCTTGAATTTGGTTTCAAAATAGGGTATTTATATGGGTTTTATGTGTAAAACATGACTATACTACTTTGAATTGTTTTATGAAAATTTGAAATTGGTTATTGATTTATATAAGAGGTGAAATCATGTTAGCAACCTATTTTTAAGGGATTATATTTTTAAAATGGTATAATTTAATGTTAAAGGGATATTATGTCAAGGGGTCTATCTTGTAAACTTTTTATAAAATTGTTTAAAGGATTTTATTGAGGTTAAAAGGAGATGTTAAACATGTAGTGGGCTGTTTTGGTGTGAGTATGATTTCAAAATGAATCTGAATGAAAAAGAGGATTATGTGACAATTGTGTGGGATGTTTGATGTGTGTGTGATTGGAAATGGTATTTGAATGTGAAAATTGTATTTCATGGATGGTGTAACTTGTTTGAGCACAAGATGGAAAACCCGAGTATCTAGGTGGGTGGACGTGTACTAATATGATAGTGATCTCGTGGGGTTTGGCCCCTGTTTCATGTAGTAAGTTTGATGGTGACAAAACTAACTTAAATATGATGATGATGTTGTTTGGGGACCACTAGGATCTGGGTATGCTCCCTAATAGTGTATTTTGTACACGATAATGGATATTAAGATGGTTACTTTCACTGAGATACGAGGTACCAGGGACCCATAGTGAGCTAGTGCCTATGGGTTATTTCTCATTGCTAGTGATCATTGGATATTTTACACTTATCTTCGGCATATGGTGTGTTTTACTTGAACATTTCATTAGATTATGCATTTTATTTAAAAGTTTTTGTTCTTTAAAATAGCCCACTTGAAAACTATTTCTATTTAAAGTTACATCTCTTTAAAATTCTTATTAGTATTTCATGTTTATGAAAAATTGTAAAATTTTCATATTTGTATGTTTATCAGATGGAATATTTTTGTGGTGGAATCCTACTAGGATTTGTCTCAAACCCTACTTACAACTTTGGGTGTAAATAGACTTGGTTTTTGTCACAGGTTTGGGTAAAGCTTTTAGTGCCATTGGTTCGGGTTTCAAGTGGTCTTTCTTGGTGATGTGTCGTGGAGATGGCTTGAGGGCGGTGTCTCTTTCCATGAGGTGGTTTTTGGGATTTCCATTTTTACTTTATTCATTTTTAATAGTCTTTGAGATTTATTTTAAATTGTGTAAATAAATTTTGAATTTTTGTAAAAGATGGTTTATTTTTGAAAAATATAGATTTTTTTATAGGATTTGTTTGATGTTTTATGTTTATGAATTTGGGAAATGCATTCCCAAATTTTATTTTATGATACCCGGGCACTTGTTCCATCCCGTGGGGATCGATAACGCCCTTCATCTCTTACGACAGACCAAATTTGGAGTCGGTATTGAAGGCGACTAGATCTGGTTCATGATATTATAGCTCATGGGTTTGTCTTTTAAAATAATTCTTTATGATTCTATTATTACATTATATATTTATAGTCAATGTTCTATGCATTTAATCAAAAATCTAGTAAGACATGGTAAATCCAAACACATAGATATCAGATTAAATTTTATTGGATATGTTATTGGATATGGAATTTAATGTTTCAATAACATACATATTGATAATAAATTGACTGATCGTCTGACTAAATATGTAGTATTATCTAAATTTTGTTAATGTTTATATAATTTGAATTTCTTAAGCATTAAAAAACCTTAGGTGAATGAACATTACCAATTTAAATTTAAAATGTAGAGATTTCCGATTTGAATTGTTTTCATATTGAATTTTCTTGTTTTATTAATATACAACTTAAATCCTTTGATATTAATGCATGGAAAATTAGTTTATATTTTGGTATTCTTATCATTCCCATTAAATATTGTTTACTAGATCCATCTTATACAACCAGACCTCCCGTATGGGTCGCTTTCTTCGATCACTGCCTTCAGTTGTCCTATTATCCTCTTCGGCTCGTGTTTTCCACATCAATGATCCTCTCTATCTTTTATTCATGGATATTGATTTTTATGCCACTATTTTTATACTTTCTATCCATTTATTCGATTTTTTTTATAGAACCATTTCATTTCTGTTCATCATGGATCTAAGGTTGGTGTTGATTCATCTAATGGTCTCAAAGTTTAGTGGCGTATTAGTGGTATGGATGGTTCATACATTCCATATCATTATAAATTTAATTCAGTTTGGTTCTCCCCTATCCCATCTCTCTCCATTGTTTCTCCTAAAGTTAAACCCTACTATTATAGCTAGCTACTGTGGTGTTGATGCTCTGGTTCAAATCATATCATCACCAATCAGAGTTCTTGGTGCACTACTATTGGTGGGGTATTATGATTTTATTACTTCCTCGTGAAGAAGTGTGTATTTTTGATGAACCAAGAAGATTCAGTGAGGTATTTCCTTTGTACACCATAGATTGAGACTATTTTCATCCCATTGAACATCTTTTCTGGCCAAACTTATATTGTATTCTAATTTTATATTAATAAATGTTTTTTGTGGATGATGTTCTTTTCAGGAACATAGGACCTAACTAGAGTGAATAATGTTAAATCCATTCTTTCAACTTTACTTATTTCTTATTTCTTATATATTGAATGTTCTATATCCATTGGAATTGAATTTTGTGAAAAAACCCCAATCCGGTCCTTTTTGGTTTGTGTCAACTATTAATTACTAGTGAACCTTCCCCTGACACTTGATTTATCATCCAAGTCTTGAGAAAGTTTTGTTGATGTTGGTTGTAATGGATTCAGGGATATAAAAGATATAAAGAGGAGTGATCAGTAGTGATTGGGGGGAATCTGGAGCTGGATATTAGATCAAAATCAACATAAAATATGAATTTATACTACTCTATGTGTTAGTTTCTTATATTGTTTTTTGATATATTTCTTGAATATCATTGTTTTGTTAGAAAGTGTAACTAAAATTCTTTTGGTGAACTGGATTAGAATTAATTAAACTATGTTAACTAATCATGTTTATGTTCAATTCATAGATGTCTATGATTTTATAGTTTTAATATCATGCTTCATTTTATCCTCTAATAATATATCGTCAATTGTAGTTAGAGATAAATATTTTTATTATGTTGAAAATTAATTCCCACTTTATAAAAGTAGAGATATTAAGTGAGGTGTCACTAGATGTTCACATTGTGTTTTCTTTATTTAGTGTTCTCATTTTCTATTCTTCATCACCCTCATTTTTTTCTAGTTTAGTTTTATATGGGTCAAGAGTGTAATACATTTTTCATTGATAACTTAAACCATAGTATTCAAATCAGAAAATGATAAGTTTCAATTTTCTTCATGAATATCCATCCATTTCATTAGTGCTTGACGAACATATTAGCCTCATGAGAGATCACATTGTATTGTCTTCTAACTTAATAAATCTTTGGTGGTGTTCAAATCATATTCTACATAGATTCCAGAATATCATTGATGAAATCTAACACAAGAGAGGTAATATTTTATTATTAGTTCATTCCATTCCATTTTCCCAATAATTCCATCTTTTTTTGCCCATAAATTCATATTCCACTACTATGGATTTATTTTGATACACATTACCACTATTTATTCACTTTTAACAAAACAGTTTTACCCTGAATTTTTCTAATGTTTGGGTTTTTCTTCTTTTTTTAATATTTTTGTTATGTTTATATTATAAACATACTTTATTCCTTCTTTTTTGTTCAAAAATGGCTCATAAATATCCTGTAATAAGTGGATTTTAAAAAAATAAATTATAGAACATCAATGACTACATTTTTCATGTTATAGAAAATTAGGGTATTGATAATTAATGAACATAAGTGAGGAAGGAATAGAATGGTTTTATATTGCCTTTAATAAATAAATTCAAAAAAATGATGTGAAATATGGAAAAGAATTTATTTTTTTCTCAAAATTATTGTCGAGTATTATATATATAAGATCACAACCTATTTTTCAATAAATTTTAAATGATCATGAACCAATGGATAAACATTCAATTATTCCTCAAGTCATGGAAGGACCTTCTCAATTATAGTAATCTTAAAATCATCGAGTTACTCAAAATTATTTAATGAATTTTTATGTCATGAAAGATTTAAAATTTCGCCATCCTTCGGTTCTACATGGTAAAACCTCTCCATAAGAAGTCCCGAAGTTGATCATTCCTATCCACCATATCCTTGAGAGAATATAAGCCCCAGAGTCGAACTGGTTCATGATAACCACCTTCATGTTTGAAGGGGTTTCTTGTTGGTAGTGCAATGGAATACATAAGGAATTGAAAGACTAGAGCCTCACTTGAAAAAACTTACATTATTTTTACACTAAGTAATTCAACCCTACTACTTTACATCTGTTTATGGAAAAGGAGTTCATAAATCTCCATCAATGATCAGTTTTTGTTATTATAGGATCCATATTTTTCCTTGAGGTATAAACCATTTTTATGTTAAATAAAACTACCTTGTTTTACCATAATGGTGTTCCCTAGGGAGTATATTTGGTTTCAATGTTGTTTAGTAAGGTTTGGGGCCTAGTGTTCGGGTTTATAAGAAGCCTCTGTGGGGTGCATAGTTAGTTTATATTTTTCTCTAACCATAAACCAGATCCATGAGACTCAAAAAGGGGAGGAGAATAGTTTGATAAACCATGAAATGGGGGATTTATAATCATGTGAGGTATGTAGTTTATTTATGACCAATCCCATACAAATGGCACATAGTTTGTACAACTGTGGGGAAAACCCATTCACCTTGTTCAAAGTGGGTAAAATTAAATTTTTACCCCCTTTTTTCATTAAATAAAATTTTTCATCTTCCCAATTTTCCATTGTACACAATAGCCACCATTGTCTCTCCCTCTCATATTAATAAGAATTTGGTGAATATCCTTCATCTTACCTCCATTTCTATCATTTTTTATTGTGTTGCAACACCCTCAGTAAGGCTACTACACTTTTACCTTCATTTCTCTTTGTCTATTTCCATCTAATTTTTTTTCCTTATTTGAAATAAATACCATATTTTAGGATCATTGGTCTCTTTTTACAACATCTTACATTATTTCTTAAATATGAGACCAATAATGAAAGGGGGGTTCTTTTATGGGGCCCAGGGAAGTTGTTTATGTTCTTTTAACTAAAATTACCAACATTTATAAAATGTACCTTTATGTCACACATTGAAATTTTTGAGACTTAAACCTAAAATTCATATTCCATTAATTTCTTCCAATAATACTATCCTAAAATTTCAATTCCCCCCAACGTCATTGATGGTTGAAAACAATAATTAGAACCATCACATAGGGTGTATTTGGAATAAAACCCATGTTAAACATACATTAACTACAACCAAAACATTCCTTTAGGAATTTTACAAGGGACGGTGGAGTCTAGTGACTCAATAAAATAATGAAACAACTCTCTATTAGCTAGAGATCAATAATATTTTTAGTTAGTAGTTCTATTTGGCCACGTTGTGGGTGGTTCACATACCGGAGCTTCTAAATCATCAGAAGGGTGACATGACCATGGTTGTGTACTCATTGAGGTTCACCTACCTATCATGATACTCCTTGTATGTTGTTCAATATCCATTTTTTGGTGAATGGTTTTTAATTACATGTCCTATGATGATTTATAATGGCCTCAATGATATCAACGAATATTCCAACCTATATTGGAGTGATTTAGTGGGAATTAGTGGTGGAGAGATTTCTGAGTGTGAAGATGCCAATAGTTGTTGTCGATAGTGTAAAAACATAAGATAAGACCTTATCTACTGGTATTTAGTGGTATCCACAAGGATATTTGTGATTAGGATGATTCGGAAGGCAGTCCTAGGATATAGGGTCTATAGTTTAGGGATCTCATGATTGTTCTAGTTATCCTACAGAGAGGTGGTGTTTCTCTTATGACGATAAGGGACACCTTGAGTGGGATTGTGGTACCTATCATAAATCCAATAGAGAGACAATCAATATACAAAATATATATAGGAAAATATAGGAACAAAGAGGTATAAAAGGCATAAGGTGTAGAAGAATAGTGGGGATAACATATGGATGTGGAAGTCAGTTTTCCCTATTCCCACCACCACCACCAATTAGTCCATGCCATTCTTCGGAACCTGGTGGTCATTGGTGAGGGTAGCTACAATATCTGGAGTCCTATGAAATATAAAGTCCTAGTATTATTAGAGGTGTGATATGTTTCCTTTCTAAAATATTTTCAGTACTGATAAAAATAGGTGTGATCCATTCTATTCTTTCCACTTCACCTGTTTGAGACATGGAGATTTTGGTTGAGCCATAAGCTCAACCATGACACATGGAGGCACCTAAAGGTGTGGATTCAATGACACAAAAATCATCCAATGGTGTGATATGATTCTCAGAGGACAAAAACTCTCATGGGATCACTTTGTAGTAGTGATGAGGCCTCATCACGTCATCTTAGGAATGGACTAGCTATTTATAGTTCATGCCTATATTGACTGTTTTCGGCAGAGGATGTGAATTTTATTTAGTGATGAGATATGGATATCCATCATGGATGAGATGGAAACCCAAGTAGATCTTGATGATCTCATGTGTAGGAGGGTGCATCCTATTATTCACCAGTTTGTTAGCATTAATCTTGGAGAAGTGGATGCTATTACTAACCAATTTCCCATAGTAATGTCAAAGTATGGGGACATATTTCATGAGGATGTTCTAAGATTATCTCCCTATAAAGAGATAAAATTTTGATTATACATGATCCAAGGAACTGGATCGATATATTCACCAACATATTGACAGCTCCCTCTTGTGGAAATAATGCAGTTTACAGAGATAAACACAATGTAAACACAGCCGAGAATAAAATGTATTATCAACAAAGTCATAAAACAGAAAACGAAACTTGTAGGAAAGTAAAAGGAACAACAGGATTTACATGGTTCGGACCTTATGGTCCTACTACATGGCAAGAACACCACCACCGATTCTTTATTATTATGCAAATGAAAAATAGAGCAAATAGAAAATAGAGAAGAAAAAAATACAGACCACGCACGCAGACCACAAAAGATATCCGAGAACGAAGATCTCTCCGCCCCAAGAGCCAGTGATAAACCCTGGATCGGATTTAGCGGAGTATTCTTCTGAACTGGACGGACTCACGCACGTGAAACCCCGACTATAAGCAGACCAGAAAAGGAAACCAAAAATATACAACGCAAAGAACAGACAAGAAAGAAAAAACAGGCTCACAAACAAAAGCACCGAAAAGAACGGATCCCTGCCATGGTTGCCTCCCTAGTTTCCGTAGAGGTCTCCACCAGAAATGCACCAGAACAGTGATCGAGGCGACGGCGTACAAGCGGCGGGTCACCGAAACATCGAAGGATCTTCTTCTCTCGGAGCTCTCAGGAGCGGAAAACTGAAGATGATGACAACCAACCCTTGAAACACAGCGGAAACTTGGTCATAATGGAGCAGTAGAGGCGAAGAGAGGCGCTGACAGGCGCAATATATGAGGGCCACACGGCGGGAATCGAACGAGCGGAAGAATCTCAAAGCGGCAGGCAGCTCAACAAATCGCGAACAAACCGCACATGTGGATGGTTTCGAACGAAAGGGTGGTGAAGATTGGATCACCGAATAAACACAAACAGAAGCACCAGCGTCGTAGGATCAGCACTCATCAACGGTCAGAAAAAGTGGTGAATAATCAGGATCGCCATGGTGGAAGGCCGAACATCAAGCGGGCCATGTACAGGATTAGCCCAGCGAACAGGCCCAACAAACAAGAAAAGGCCACGGAACAGAAACCCAACAAGCATAATAATAATAAAGGAAAACTAAAACCAATTTTTCATGGAAAAACTGAAAACAACATTTTTTAATATTTGAAAACCCATTTTCACAAATCTCCACCTTTTCAAATTTAAAAAACAGAAAACAGATGGTGTTCTTGCAAACCATCTAACTACCAATACAGGCTATTACTAGTGTGGGTAGACTTTCTATAATCATAAAAACCTAAGTCTACAAATGTTCTCCAAGTAGAACATCACCTAGCATGTTTCGGTAGTGACACATGTTCTACCCACACTAATTTTCTAATATTAAACAGATTAAACATGCTCAGAATTTTAAACTAAGCAACTAAAATTCATCAAGCTTACCCATCATTTACCATTGGTTCAACCCGGAACAGTTGGTCTGATATGCACCAACAACCTGAAATTCAAACAGCCTTTCCCAGGGGTAAAATACAATGAAAAAACAAAAAAAAACATGAAACCTTAAAAAGAATGAATCATTAATCAAAAATAGTAGAAAACTAAACACAATAATCACAGAACAGAAAACCGACAGGAGAACATCCTCTCCACCTAAGCCCGAACAGCTTAGACCAGCCCACACAGACCCTTTTTCTTAACCGTGATTCCTCCACAAAAACAAGTGAAGCCAGTCCTAGGAATGCAAGAAAAAACTACAAAGAACCTATGTCTAGTTCTAACAAAGGGGCTGCTAAAAGGACTAAAGGACTTCTGCAGACTCATAATCGGGACATACCACATTTTTCTAGGTCATACTATCTTTTCCTTTTAGATTAGGATAGTAACATTTAATGTGGCCGATATTACCACACTCAAAACACTGAAATCCTTTAAATCGGTTCTTTCCATTCCTACCCTTATTTTGCACAGGAGCCTTGGTATACAAAATCTGAGGTTCACTCTTAATAGAACTCAACTCTTCCTTCAAACTATGCGTTTGAAGATCCTGAGATAGGACAACAGACTTAACCTCTTATAACATAATAGAATCACGACCATACATCATGGAATCCCTTAACGAGTTAAAAGAATCATCAAGAGAGGTTAACAGAATTAAAGCTTGGTCCTCATCCTTAACTTCAATGTCTATGTTTTCTAAATCTAACATAATTTTATTAAACTCATCTATATGAACATGCACAGAAGCACCAGGCGACATTTTAAAACTGTATAAACACATTTTTTTATACAGACGCCCAAATAAAGACTTAGTCATATACAAATGCTCGAGTTTAGCCCAAATCGATTTAGCAGTAGTTTCATGTGCTACTTCACACAACACCTTATCACCCAAAGCTAAAAGTAGAGTGCAGTGAGACTTCTCTAATATACTAGGATCAACATCGACAAATGTAGTGGTGGACTGACCATCAGCAATGACAGTCACAACAGGTTTATTACTACCGTTAAAAGCATCAGCAAGACCATTATGAACAAGTAAAGCACACATTTTCACTCTCCATAAATTAAAATCATTTTCTCCGTCAAATTTATCAATTTCAAACTTGACAGACATTGTAAATAAAACGATTAATCAGGATCTGATACCAATTGTTGCGGAAATAATGCAGTTTACAGGGATAAACACAATGTAAACATAGCTGAGAATAAAATGTATTATCAACAAAGTAGGAAAACAGAAAAAGAAACTTGCAGGAAAGTAAAAGGAACAATAAGATTTACGTGGTTCGGACCTTATGGTCCTACTCCACTGCAAGAACACCACCACCGATTATTTATTATTATGCAAATGAAAAATAGAGAAAATACAAAATAGAGAAGCAACAAATACAGACCACGCACGTGGACCACAGAAGCTATCCGAGAACGAAGATCTCTCTGCCCCAAGAGCCAGTGATGAACCCTGGCTTGGAGTTAATGGAGTCTTCTTCCGAACTGGACGGACTCACGCACGCGAAACCCCGACTATAAGCATACCAGAAAAGGAAACCAAGAACATACAATGCAAAGAACATACAAGAAAGAAAAATCAGGCTCACAAAAAAAAGCACCGAAAAGAACGGATCCCTCCCATGGTTTCCTCCCTGGTTTCTGTAGAGGTCTCCACCATAAATGCACTGGAACAGTCGTCGAGGCGACGTCGTACAAGCGGCGGGTCACCGAAACATCGAAGACTCTGCTTCTCTCAGAGCTCTCGGGAGAGGAAAACTGAAGAAGACGACAACCAACCCTCGAAACACAGCGGCTACTCGATCATAATGAAGCAGCAGAGGCAAAGAGATGCGCTGACAGGCGCAACAGATGAGGGCCACGCGGCGGGCATTGGACGAGCGGAAGAATCTCGAAGCGGCAGGTGGCTCAACAAATCGCGAACAAACCGCACACATGGACAGTTGAGAATAAAAGGGCGACGAAGATTGGATCACCGAAGAAACACAAACAGAATCACCAGTGTTGTAGGATCGACACTCATCAACGGTCAAAAAAAGAGGTGAATAATCAGGATCGCCACGGTGGAAGGCTGAACATCAAGCGGGCCACGTACAGGATTAGCCCAGCGAACAGGCCCAACAAACACGAAAATGACATGGAACAGAAACCCAACATGCATATTAATAATAAAGGAAAACTAAAACCAATTTTGCATGGAAAAACCGAAAACATCATTTTTTAATATTCGAAAACCCATTTCCACACTCCCACATATCATCATGAGTTGAGGGTATAGTAGGAGGACTTATAGAGGGTGATATTTGTTAGAACTAGTTTTTCACCTTAGGATGCCCTAGTTTTATTCACCAATAAGGTGGATAGTATCTTAAGGTTTTGTGAGGACTATCATCACCTGAATTAGGTGACTGTGAAGAATATATATCCACTACCAAAGATCGATGTCTTCTTCAACTAGTTGAGAGGGGCATAATGGTTCTTGAAGACTGACCTCATATCAGGCTATCACCAGCTACGAGTATGGGAATAGGATATGTCACACCCACCTCTTTTACATTAATTATTTTATCAATTTTTCTTGGTATCGGGGAGTCTGGGTGAAACCTGATTTGAAATTTTTGAATTCTTATTTTGAAACGCACTTTTTAGCCTTTACGACGTTCAGTGCGCCACTGTCGAAACTGCGCGACCTTGCTTGGGTCACTGCGCGGCCTCGCTCGGTTCCCCGCTCGCCTGCCTGATGTGCAACTACTTAAATGAAATGAATTAACAATGAAGAAATAAAATTAAATGAGTTGTAAAATAAAAGTAAAACAAAATAATAAGAGTTGGATAAAAACTTAATTAATTGTTTTGCTGATAATAATATTATTATTATTCAGGATATTATTAATTATTATCATGTATTATTATTATTTTTATTAATGATGATAATTAAGTTACTCTATTTATTATTTTTATTCTCATTTTAGTTTATTATTATTATTATTATTATTATTATTCTTTTTATTAATGTTTAACTAAGTTATTAAGAATAATGTTAAAAATTATTATTCTTGTTTTAGTTTTATTATTATTATTATTATTACTATTATTATTATTATTATTATTATTATTGATTTACTTTTTAGTTTTAGTTTTATTTTATTCTCTTTTTTTTTTGGTAGGGTTTTCCTCCCACTATTGGTGCATCACGGCCTAGACCTCCCCCCCTGTAGCCCTCATTTCTGTCGCACCCTACCTCACCCCTCTCCAGTCGATCGCCTATGCACTCCTCTCCCACCTCTGGCGCGCCTCCATCCTCTCGGCCAGCATCCCCGTCGCACGCCGTTGTACGACACCTCCCCTGTTCCCCTTGTCCAGCCGAGGCGAAACCCCCCTGGAACCCCCATGTCGGTCGGCGCACTCCCAAACGGCCTCCCTCCCTCTTCCGGCGCTGCTACCCCGCTGCCCCCTCCTCCAGTTTCTCCTCCGACAAACACCTTGTGCCACGCCCTCCCTTGCGCATCGACCCCCGGAAGACGACCCTTCCTCCCCCCGGCCGCCACCAACTGTCGCACCCCCCCCATCCTGGCATGGCCAGCTCTAGCGAGTCCTCCGTTCGCGCCTCCCATGCTGTCCGCAAACCCACCAGCCAGCCAACTTCCTACTGGCGACACACTAGATCGGCCCCCAAACTCATGTTTCCTTTCCCTTCCGACCGATTCTTCTGTCACGACGCACCTCTGGTGGCCTTCTTTAATCATCGGCCAGCCCCCCGCTGCACCACCACTACTAAAAATTCCACGCTGTCGCTAAAGCTAGATGAAAATCTTGCCTACAGCGACCGCCAATGGCGGTCGCTCCAGTGGAAATTTTTTTTAAAAAAAATCATGATACAGAATAAAAAAAACAGCATATAAATCATAAAAAATGAAAAACAAATCCAAACACAATAAACATCAAGATCATTATAAACAATAAATGATATATGTGCTTCAATGATCCACATCCATTTGCTTTAAAACCCTACAATAAGATACAAAGAAAACTAAACAAAACAAACGTAAATTTGATATCTTTATTCAGTTATTATATACATATAATAAAATGAAATCTAACATCTCATGGGTTCTATAATAATTTTAAACCACCAATTTAAGAAATGTTATCATTTTTTAATTTGTTTTCCTTATTTTGGAGTCTTTGCTTTAGTTTAGGAAAGTGTTTTTTGTTGTATTAAAATGAATGTTTTCTGCTTTCACCGCACGTCTGATGGAAGTTCCGTCTCTTCCTACATGTCATGAATATTCCTATCATTCTCGTATGGTTTCAAGTCATTCGGATCACGTTTGCTCTGAATTCGACCGTGACACGCCGTTTTGGTGTTTTATGACTCCGGAAACACTTTTTCGGTCACTGCGGTCAAACGGAACCTCCGATTGACGTTCCATATATCCGACCATTTCACAATTCACATCACGGTTGTTGTCGTATGATTTTGTGGAATTCCGAGGTCGTTCGGGTGGTTTTGACCACCCAGCGCGCCCTTTTAGAGCACGCTGAACTGCTGAAAATGACACATTCAGTCGAACCCCACTTTGCACATCCGATTGACGTTCCATCTCCTCCTTCATCTCAGGAATAATATTCCTATCGTTCTCGTGCAGTTTGAGGTCATTCGGAGCACATTTGCTCTGAATTCGACCGTGACACGCCGTTTTGGTGTTTTGTGACTCCGGAAACGCGTTTCCAGTCACCGCGGTAAAAAGAAACCTCTGATTGATGTGTCATCTATCTGACCATTTCAAAATTCACATAGCGGTTGTTGTCGTATGATTCCGTGGAATTCCGAGGTCGTTCGGGTGGTTTTGACAACCTAGCACGCCCTTTTAAAGCGTGTCGAACTATTGAAAACGACACATTCAGTTGTACCGTGCGCACCGTAGGTCCGATGGACGTTCCGTCTCCTCCTGAATCTCACGAATAATATTCCTATCATTCTCGTGCGGTTTCAGGTCATTCGGAGCACGTTGGCTCTGAATTCAACCGTGACATGCCGTTTTGGTGTTTTATGACTCCGGGAACGCGTTTCCTATCACCGCAGTCAAACGGAAACTCTGATTGATGTGTCGTCTGTTCGAACATTTCACAATTCACACCGTGGTTGTTTTTGTATGATTTTGTGGCATTCTGAGGTCGTTCATGTGGTTTTGAGCACCCAGCGCGCCCTTTTAGATCGCGACGAACTGCTGAAAACAACACATTCGGTCGTACCGCGTGCACCGCACGTCCGATGGATGTTCTCTATCCTCCTGCATGTCACGAATAATATTCCTATCATTCTCGTGCGGTTTCAGGTCATTCGGAGCACGTTTGCTCTGAATTCAACCGTGACACGCCGTTTTGGAGTTTTATGACTCCGGAAACGCGTTTCCGGTCACCGCGGTCAAACGACACCTCCAATTAACATGTCTTCTATCCAAACATTTCACAATTGACAATGTGGTTTTTGTTGTATGATTTTGTGGCATTCCGAGGTCGTTTGGGTGGTTTTGACCACCCAACGCGCACTTTTAAAGCGCGTCGAACTGCTGAAAATGACACATTCGGTCGTACCGTGCGCACAGAAAGTCCGATGGATGTGTTGTTTCCTCCTACATCTCAAGAAGAATATTCCTATCATTCTCGTGTGGTTTCAGGTCATTCGGAGCACATTTGATCTAAATTCGACAGTGACACGCTGTTTTGGTGTTTTATGACTCCGGAAACGTGTTTCCAGTCATCGCGGTCAAACGGCACCTCCAATTGATGTGTCGTCTATCCAAACATTTAAAAACTCACACCGCGGTTGTTGTCGTATGATTTCGTGGCATTCCGAGGTCGTTCAGATGGTTTTGACCACCTAGCGTGCCCATTTAGAGTGCGCCGAACTGCTGAAAACGACACATTCGGTCGTATCGGGCGCACCGCACGTCCGATGGAAGTTCCGTCTCCTCCTGCATTTCAAGAATAATATTTCTATCGTTCTCATCTGGTTTCAGGTCATTTGGATCGAGTTTTCTCTAAATTTGACCCTGATACGCCGTTTTGGTGTTTTATGATTCCGGAAACACGTTTCCGGTCACCACGGTCAAACGACACCTCTGATTGATGTGTCGTCTATTCGACCATTTCAAAATTCACACCGCAGTTTTTGTCGTATGATTTTGTGGAATTCCGAGGTCGTTTGGGTGGTTTTGACCACCCAGCGCGCCGAACTGCTGAAAACGACACATTCAGTCGTATCGCGCGCACTGCACGTCCGATGGATGTGCGCTCTCCTCCTACATCTCAAGAATAATATTTTTATTGTTCTCATGTGGTTTCAGGTCATTCAGATCACGTTTGCTCTGAATTCGACCATGACACGCCGTTTTGGTGTTTTATGACACCGGAAACGTGTTTCTAGTCACCGCAGTCCAAGGGCACCTCTGATTGACATTCTTTCTATCCGAACATTTCACAATTCACACTGCGGTTGTTGCCGTATGATTTCGTGGCATTCCGAGGTCATTCGGGTGGTTTTGACCACCCAACGCGCCCTTTTAGAGCGCGTCGAACTGTTGAAAACGACACATTCGGTCGTACCACGCACACCACACGTCCTATGGACGTTTCGTCTCCTCCTTCATGTCACGAATAATATTCCTATCGTTCTCGTGTGGTTTCAGGTCATTCGGAGCACGTTTGCTCTGAATTCAACCATGACACGTCGTTTTGGTGTTTTATGACTACAGAAACGCGTTTCCGGTCACCACGGTCAAACAGAACCTCCAATTGACGTGTCATATGTCCGACCATTTCACAATTCACACCGCGCTTATTTTCGTATGATTTTGTGGCATTCTGAGGTTGTTCGGGTGGTTTTGACCACACAGCGCGCCCTTTTAGAGCGCGCCGAACTGCTGAAAACGACACATTCGGTCGTACCGTGCACACCACATGTCCGATGGATGTTTCGTCTCCTGCTGCATGTCACGAATAATATTCCTATCGTTCTCGTGCGGTTTCAGGTCATTCGGAGCACGTTTTCTCTAAATTCGACTGTGACAGGCCGTTTTGGTGTTTTATGACTCCGAAAACGCATTTCCGGTCACCATGGTCAAAAGGCACCTCTGATTGATGTGACGTCTGTCCCACCATTTCACAATTCACACTTCGGTTGTTTTCATATGATATCGTGGTATTCCGAGGTTGTTCGGGTGGTTTTAACCACCCAGCGCGCCCTTTTACAGCGCGCCGAACTGCTGAAAACGACACATTTGGTCATACCCCGTGAACCGCATGTTTGATAGACGTTTAGTATCCTCCTGCATCTCAAGAATAATATTCCTATCGTTCTCGTGCGGTTCCAGGTCATTCGGAGAATGTTTACTCTGAATTCGATCGTGACACGCCGTTTTGGTGTTTTATGACTCCGGTAACGCGTTTCCAGTCACCGCGGTCAAACGGCACCTCTGATTGATGTGCCTTCTATCCAAAAATTTTACAATTCACACCTCGGTTGTTGTCGTATGATTTCGTGGCATTCTGAGGTCGTTCGGGTGGTTTTGGCTACCCAACGCGCCCTTTTAGAGCGCGCCGAACTGCTAAAAACAACACATTCGGTCATATCGCGCGCACCGCACGTCCAATGGACATGTCGTCTCTTCCTACATCTCAAAAATAATATTCTTATCATTCTCATGAGGTTTCAGATCATTCAGAGCAAGCTTTCTCTGAATTCGACTGTGACACGCCGTTTTGGTGTTTTATGACTCCGGAAACGCGTTTCTGGTCACCGCAGTCAAACGACACCTCTGATTGATGTGGTGTCTATCCGACCATTTCACAATTCACACCGCGGTTATTATAATATGATTTTTTGGAATTCTGAGGTCGTTCGGGTGGTTTTGACCATCCAGCGCGCCCTTTTAGAGTGCGCTGAACTGCTGAAAACGACACATTCGGTTATACCACATGCACCACACGTCTGATGGACGTGACGTCTCCTCCTACATGTCATGAATAATATTAATATCATTCTTGTTCATTTTCAGGTCATTTGGAGCACGTTTTCTCTAAATTCGACCGTGAAACGCCGTTTTGGTGTTTTATGACTCCGGAAATGTGTTTCCGGTCACTGCAGTCAAACAGTACCTCTGATTGATATGTCGTCTATCCGACCATTTCACAATTTACACTGCTGTTGTTTTCGTATGATTTTGTGGCATTCCGATGTCGTTCAGGTGGTTTTGACCACCCAACGCGCCCTTTTAGAGCGCGCCGAACTGACGAAAACGACACATTCGATCATACCCCACGTACCGCACATTTGATGAACATTTCATCTCCTCCTGCATCTCACGAATAATATTCTTATTGTTCTCTTGCGGTTTTAGGTCATTCGGAGCACGTTTTCTCTGAATTCGACCGTGACACGCCGTTTTGGTGTTTTATGACTCCGGAAACGCGTTTCCTGTCACCGCGGTCAAATGGCACCTCCGATTGACATTCCATCTATCTGACCATTTCATAATTCACACCGTAGTTGTTGTCGTATGATTTCGTAGCATTCCGAGGTCGTTCGAGTGGTTTTGACCACCAAGCGCGCCCTTTTAGAGCGCGCTGAACTGCTGAAAACGACACATTTGGTCGTACCGCGCGCACCGCACGTCCGATGGACATTCTGTCTCCTCTTGAATCTCGTGAATAATATTCCTATCATTCTCATGCTATTTCAGGTCATTTGGGGCACGTTTTCTCTGAATTCGACCGTGACACGATGTTTTGGTGTTTTATGACTCCGGAAACGCGTTTCTGGTCACCGCGGTCAAACAGAACCTCCGATTGACATTTTGTCTATTCAACCATTTCACAATTCACACCGTGGTTATTGTCGTATGATTTCGTGGCATTCTGAGGTCGTTCGGCTGGTTTTGACCACCCAGCGCGCCCTTTAGAGCCCGCCGAACTACTAAAAACGACACATTCAGTCCTACACGCGCACCGCACGTCCGATGGATGTTTCGTCTCCTCCTCCATGTCACGAATAATATTATTATCGTTCTCGTACTCTTTCAGGTCATTCGGAGCACGTTTGCTTTGAATTCGACCGTGACACACCGTTTTGGTGTTTTATGACTTCAGAAACGCATTTCCGGTCACTGCGGTCAAACGGAATGTCTAATTGATGTTTCGTCTATCCTACCATTTCAAAATTCACACCGCGGTTGTTTTCATATGATTTCGTGGAATTATGAGGTCGTTCGGGTGGTTTTGACCACCCAACGCGCCTTTTTGAGTGCGCTGAACTGCTGAAAATGATATATCCGGCCGTACCGCGCGTACCGCACGTCCGATGGATGTTACGTATCCTTTTTCAAGTCACGAATAATATTTGTATCGTTCTCGTGCGGTTTCAGGTCATTCGGAGCACGTTTGCTCTGAATTCGATCATGACACGTCGTTCTGGTGTTTTCTGACTCCGGAAACGCGTTTCTGGTCACCGCGGTCAAACGGCACCTCTGATTGACATTTCGTCTATCCTACCATTTCAAAATTCACACCGCGGTTGTTTTTGGATGATTTCGTAGCATTCCGAGGTCGTTTGGGTGGTTTTGACGACCCAGCACGCCCTTTTAGAGCGCGCCGAAATGCTGAAAATGACACATTCGGTCGTAACCCGCGCACCGCACATCCGATGGATGTACCGTCTCCTCCTGCATCTCAAAAATAATATTTCTATCGTTCTCATGCAGTTTCAGGTCATTCGGAGCACGTTTTCTCTGAATTTGACCGTGACACGCCGTTTTGGTGTTTTATGACTCTGGAAACGTGTTTCCGGTCACCGCGGTCAAACGACACCTCCGATTGACATGTCATCTATCATACAATTTCACAATCCACACCGCAGTTGTTGTCGTATGATTTCGTGGCATTCTGAGGTCGTTCGAATGGTTTTGACCACCCAACGCGCCCTTTTAGAGCGCGTCGAACTACTGAAAACGACACATTCGGTCGTACCGCGCACACCGCATGTCCAATGGACTTTCTGTCTCCTTAGGAATCTCACTAATAATATTTCTATCATTCTCGTGCGGTTTCAGGTCATTCGGAGCACGTTTTCTCTGAATTTGACCGTGACACCCTGTTTTGGTGTTTTATGACTCTGGAAACGCGTTTCCGGTCACCGCGGTCAAACAAAACCTCCGATTGATGTGTCGTCTATCCAACCATTTCACAATTCACATTTTCATTGTTGTCATATGATTTCGTGGCATTCCGAGGTCGTTCGGGTGGTTTTGACCACCCTGCGCGTCATTTTACAGCGCGCCGAACTGCTGAAAACGACACATTCGGTCGTACCGCGCGCACCGCACGTCCGATGGACGTTCCGTCTTCTCCTAAATGTCAAGAATAATATTCATATAATTATTGTGTGGTTTCAGGTCATTCAGAGAACGTTTTATCTGAATTCGACCGTGACATGCTGTTTTGGTATTTTAGGACTCCAGAAACGCATTTCTGGTCACCGCGGTCAAACAGCACCTCCGATTGACGTGCTGTCTATCCGACCATTTCAAAATTCACACCGCGATTGTTGTCGTATGATTTCGTGGCATTCCGAGGTCGTTCGTGTGGTTTTCACCACCCAGTGCGCCATATTAGAGCACGTCGAACTGCTGAGGATCCCAATAGGAATGCATCTTCATACATATAGAAAGTAAGGACTCGAGTGGGTGCCCAATTTATAGAATGATCCTGAGTGTGTGTGTGTGTGTGTTTGGGTAATGATGCTTGCGATTGTTACATTATAATCTGAATCGATGTGGAATCCTGGTTTGGGATAAGATGTTGAGGTTAGCTGTGGATGATTCTACAACCAATGTTTTATTTTTATTTCTGTTTATGCATGATGCCTAAGATTCACTAGGGTTTCGGGGGTGGGGCGGGCTGTCCGGGTGGGGGAAGGGCTGTCCGGGGGTGCGGGGGGGCTGTCCGGGGGTGCGGGGTGAGCTGTACGGGGGTGCAGGGGGGGCTGTTCGGGGTGGGGGGTGCTGTCCAGGGGCTGTTCGGGGTGGGGGGGTTGTCTGGGGGTGGGGGGTGCTGTCCGGGGTGGGGGGGCTGTCCGGGGGGGTGCGGGGGGGGGGGGGGGGCTGTACATGGGTGTGGAGGCTGTCCGGGGTGGGGGGGGTTGTCCGGGGGTGGGGGTGCTGTCCGGGGTGGGGGGAGGGGCTATCCGAGGGGTGCGGGGTGGGCTGTACGGGGGTGTGGGGGGGTTGTCCGGGGCGGGGGGTTGTCCGAGGGTGGGGGGGTGTTGTCCGGGGTGGGTGGGGCTGTCTGGGGGGGTGCGGGGGTGCGGGGGGGGGGGGGTGCTGTCCGGGGGGTGGGGGGATATCCGGGGTGGGGGGACTGTCCGGGGGTGGGGGGTGTTGTCCGGGGTGGGGGGCTGTCCGGGGGGTGCGGGGGGGCTGTCCGGGGTGGGGGGTTGTCCGGGGGGGGTGCGGAGGGGATGTCCGGGGGTGCGGGGGGATTTCTGGGGTGGGGGGGGCAGTCCGGGGGGGGGGGGTTGTCCGGGGGGTGTGAGGGGGTTGTCTGGGGGGGTGCGTGGGGTTGTCCGAGGGTGTGGGGGGCTGTTCGGGGTGCGGGGGGGCTTTTCGGTGGTGGGGGGTGCTGTCCGGGGTGGGGGGGTCGGGGGGTGGGGGGGGCTGTCTGGGGTGGGGGCTGTCTGGGGTGGGGGGGGTTGTCTGGGGGTGGGGGTGTTGTCCGGGGGTGGGGGGCTGTCCGGGGTGGGCTGTCCAGGGGTGGTTACAGAACATGCTTTTTTCAAAACTATTACAGAACATGCAATTTAAAACATTAAATAATTAAATGAACAAAAATATCCAAAATAATAAATTAGTTTCATGGTTACTTTTCAATTCGTGCACACAACATTGCGTCAGACCAAAACACACATGATACCCCCAAATCACGAAAAATATCACTAGAAACCCAACTTATACATCAATAACAACCCCACCAGTAAAAACAAAAACACACCTCGTGAATATGATGCATCATGCATGGTCATCACTGCTACCTCCATCTAGTGGGCCAGAGGCCTACAACAAATAAACATTATGAATATTTTCATAACAAAAATAATTTAAATTAAATAAATAAATACAGTATAAACCTGCGTCGTATGATCCCCTGCACCATCACCTGGACGCACATATTCCCGCAGTTCTCTAACCTCAGCGGTCAATTGTGCATTTGCCTCCTCGGAAGTGCACAACCGTGCCTCGAAATCTGTGTCATCTGAGCAACAGCATGACGAAAACCGTAGCGCGTGACACTACAGAACGAGGAATCCCTGTTCCATAGGTCAAACTATATCCATGCCCATCCCGACCGATAATGCGATGAAATTTCTCATCTCTTCGCATGGAAGCTGTCACTGGTCCTCTGGCAGATGTTCTAACTCATCTTCAAATTGAGCCTGTGAAATATTTAAATATATATACATATATATGTTAATATAAAGATTTATGTAAGTATTGTAAGTACAAGCACTTACTATCAGTGTTGCAGCCTCTAGATCATTGTGATCATGAGTCCTCATCCACACTGACATTTTATCAGTCGATGCACCTTGCTCCCGCAACTGTATATGAACAGAATATAAACACAAAACCATATTAATTAATAAATTAAAAAATGAATAATAAATACCTCATGTCGGATCTGAGACATGTGACGACTTCCGAGCCTGTGAGGTGGTCCCTGCAATGTTCTATTCTCAGAATGGCGTGCTGACACCTCCTACATTCAATTCATTCAAATTTCAAACAAATCACACATTCTTGAAAATATATATACACCAAAATAAATATTCAAACTGCAACACCCTCAGTAGACCAATATGTAACCAAGTCATGCCACTGAGCCGGGAGGACACCTCTCAGGACTTTTTCCAGAATGTCTAGGGCACCCACATTTGGTACCCAGTGGTCCCTCTTCACTTTGCCTTTATAGTCTTTCCACATCTTACAGCATTTTCTCGTACACACGGGTCGAAACTCTTCAGGGCATACTTTCAAATTTTTCTATAAAGAAAAAAATTACACATATTAGTATTATTTATACATAGAGAATAAAGTAAAATGGTCTTCTTACCTGAGCCTCCTCCAAAGACGATTCTAATGTGTCCTGAGGGATAGAAGTCCAGTCACACGTGGTCAATGGAAATCGATGTGGGTCACGTATGATATGACCCAACTGATGAATAAATTCATGGGAATTCGATCCCACAAGATGAAATACCTCATCAAATGAAACATCAATCGTCGTGTCAGAATTCCATGATAAAATGCCACGACCGGGGCCTCTCTTGCGAGAGGAAGAAGAAATCGAGTCTGATCCTGTTGAAATTTTATATATAATTTTACAGATGTTATAAATATATATATATATATATATATGTTTATCAATTACATAAAAAATAGAGACAATGACATTCAAACATACCTCGACCCTGAGTCATAGATGCCTCAGATGGATGATGTGGATCTGCTGCCTCTTCCCCTGACATGCCTGTAGTCATAGAAAACATTAGTAAGGGGACTATCCAAAGTGTCTAAAAGATAAATTGGATTGTTCTTAAAAAATCAAACTTGTACAATTGTTAATCAAACAAAAATGGATTGAATAATTAGTTGTGAATGAATTTTAAAAAATCATAAAGTTAACAAAATAGATATACAAATTATGTACAAAACCAGTCAATGCATAGCCAAATTTCAGATAGAATTAATAAAAATTCAAGCAACACATGAACCGGATGAAGAATACCTCAAAGGGAGATGCACAGACAATAACATCAATAAACGAGATTAAAATCACCCTAAATATTTATAACTGAATAAACATCCAAAAGTGAGGATTAAAACTTACAAGGATTTATAAAATGGTAAGATAATTTATGATATCCTAGGACATTCAATACTGAATAGCGGGAAAACAATTATACCTTGCATTAAGCATGAAAAATCGACCGTTTCTCCTTCAACAGCCACTCTGACCCATAAATATCTTCTTCACTTTGAACTACGGTATGTTGATCAAGCTGTTGGTAAACAAACGGAACAGTCTTGGGTTCATCTTCTTCAAATAAAAACACTCCTCGCCGTGACATTTTGACAACAACTTGCCAACTTGGATCCGAAGGAAAAGTAATGAAGAATACTTGTTCCGCTTGTGATGTCAAAATGAAAGGTTCATTCTCAACTCTTTCATTATTTCTGTATAACATATAGTTTAAAATTAACCAATGAAAAGTGATATCGATCGACTTTACATACACGCACTGGATCAACCCAATTACACTTTAACAATATGTACTTCGAACCGTGTGTGTATACAACTTCAATGATGTCTATCAATTGACCATAGTAATAACCAGAATCGACAAATGGAAAATCGATTCCACTGTTTTGTGTTGCTCTTTTTTCGTCAACATCTTTAATGAAAAATTGAAGACCATTAGAATCAATAGCTTTATAAAGATGAGTCGTTATAGATGGACCCTCAGCAAGTTTGATAAATACTTCAGTTAGCATGGGGTCCCCTAACTCCCTCAGCTTACGAACCAACATAATTTATAAAATTAAATACTAATATATGCAGAAAGAAATTAGTATAATACTTCACTCATAATGAAAATCAATTTATACATACATAATCCTTGAACGAATCATGAAATGACGCATAATGAGATTGTTGAATTTGCAACTCAGTCGCACGATACATCTCTTCTTTTATCTCATTAATGTGTTTCCTGCAAATGATAACGCGATGTTTAAATGATCAACTTATGAAAAAAAACATGTAAAAGTTATACAAGCACATTGATAAGATACTTACTGCATTAATGGTGCAACTGATGGAGTATTGAACAAGATATATCGATGTTCTTGTATCCACTCAATGTTGTCCATATCAAATGTGGTTCCTTCTCCAACTGGACCATCATGAATCTGAGAGGGATTATCTAATTTTGTATCAACATCCATAAGATATTCTTCACAAAAAGTAGTACACTCATCCATCAAATAACCATTGGATATTGATGCCTCCAGACGAGCTCTGTTGCGTACAAATCTTTTCAATGTACTCAAATATCATTCAATAGGATACATCCACCTGAATTGCACTGGACCAGCATCTATTACTTCATCAGTTAGGTGCACTATCAAGTAGACCATAACATCGAAAAATGAGGGGGGGATGTTTCTCAAAGTGAAAAGACGTAAGTACAATTCAGTCCTGCAAACTTTTTAATCACTCATAAGTTGATTTCTTAAACAAATATGTCTAAAAAATTACTTATCTCAATCAACGGCTGAACAACATTGGGGGATAAATAATCACAAATTGCAATTGGAATCAACTGCTGAAGTAGTATGTGATTGTCATGACTTTTCAACCCTTGCAATGTCTTTCTCATCAGATTCACACACTTTGAAATATATAAGAGTAACCATCAGGAACCTTGACCATCATCAAAATGGAAAGAAATGTCTCTTTCTCCTTTGTAGTCATTGTATACTATGTAGAAGGAATATATGACTTGTTTCCCTCAGCTAACTGTAAATGCAACTGTTTCCTTAATCCCATTTATTCCAAATCACGACGCGCATTAACATGGTCCTTTGATTTTCCACTGACACCTAAAATGGTCCACAATATGTTATCACAAACATTTTTTTTCAATGTGCATGAAATCCAAATTATGCCTCAGCATGTTAGTTTTCCAATACGGAAGACTATAAAAAATACTTTTCTTTTTCCAATTGTGACTGTGCTTCCTACCCCGCAGCACGAATATTATGTACTGGAGAGGCCACCAAATCCTGAATTTCATATACCGTGCCGGATGTTTTCTTCCTCAATCTGCGATAACATTTCGACTCCTGTCATGATATTTGGTGCTAGGTTGAACTCTCTAGAAACCATCAAATGTCACTCTGTCCTTTCTGAACCTGTGTTGTGGGGGGGAGAAAATGTCTGTGACCCATGTATTGCCCATTTTTTTGGAATGTTTAAGCCATACATATTTTTTTCTTTTATTGCAATAAGGGCAATAAAATTCCTCTTTCTTACTCCAATCTGATAAATTTTCATAAGCTGGAAAGTCCCAATAAAGTATCCTGCAGTTTGAACATTTCATTCGTTTCCCAGTCATAAGTCATCACACCATCTCCCCAAAATTCATTCAACCTCATCAATCAATGGTTAAAGGTAAACATCAATCTTATCCCCCAGACTTTTAGGTCCATCAATAAGAGTGGAAATTAATATAAATTGTTGCTTCATACAAAGCCACAAAGGAAGATTATATACAACCAACGCCACGGGCCATGTGCTATGAGTTGCACCAACCATAGACTTGAATGGATTGAAACCATCTGCTGCCAATCCCAATCAGACATTACGAACATCTTTAGCAATGTTGGGATGTCTCTTATCAAAATCCTTCCATGCATGAGAGTCCTGTCGGGTGGGTTAACATATCACTTTCATGAACTCTTTCTGAATGCCATCTCATTTAAATTAGAAACTTTAGATGACATAAAAAAATATTTTCAACCTCGGTTTAAGGGGAAAGTAACACATTTGATTTTACAGCAATCGGTTTCCCCTGTATCACAATCTGACTTTGATGAGTCTTATTTCCCTGTTCTCTTTCCCACCTGGAAGCACCATAAAATCGTACAAATATCCAAATGGTCAGTTTCCTTTCTAAACAACATACAGTTGTTTGCACATGCATCTATGGTCTCATATGTAAAAATTAAGTTCTCTGTCAACTTACGAGCATAGTAATATGACTCGGGAATCATAGCGTCGACAGGAAGAACCTTTTTCAATAACACCAAAAGCATGTCGAATGATGTGTCTGACCAATTATTCAAAGTCTTCAAATGCAACAACTCCATGATAAAAGATAGTTTATTGTAAGAAGTACATCCGGGATATAATTCTGTTTTTGCATCATCAAGTGCTTCATAAAACCTCCTCGAATCACAATCTACACCAGAGCGAAGATTTATCTCACTGGTCCTCAAGATTCAGGATGTCATGCCTTCAGGATCAAACCCCACGTACCATTTTCAGTAAGCATTTCATGCATTGGATCATTCATCTTTGCATCAACATCCATATGAGCTACATCCGTATTTTGACAACGAACATATTTTTCTCCATGACGAGTCCAAATCTTATAATTTTTCAGAAATCCATTAAAGAATAGGTGCTCCCTCACAGTATCTCGTGTGAATTGATATCTGTTAGCACATTTTCTATATGAACAACTAATATAGTCACTTTCAAATCCTCTTGTGAAGTCAATAAACTGCATAATGCCATTGAAATATTCTCTAGACGTTTGATTTGGAAGATCAAGACAACTCTTATCTATAATAATATCTGTATAACAAACATTTACACAATACTTATTACATTTTCATTTTTCAAATCAACTATATTTAAAATAAATACTAATCATTTTTTTATGAACCATTGATAAAATAATAATGCAAGTGAATGCCCATGGCATACCTGATTGCGCTACAAACCTGGAAGGGGAGGGGAGCCGAAGGAGGTGCTGTGAGGGAGAGGAGAGGCAACGTAGGGGAGCCGAATCCAAAAGCGGTGAGGTGAGGGAGGGGACAGGCGGGGTGGTGGCAGCGGCGGGGAGCCAGAGGAGAGGAGGCGGTGAGGGGACGGGGGATGGGCAGTGGGGGGGGGGGGGGGGCTTGTTCGGGGTTGCGGGGAGGGGTGTACGGGGTGCGGGGGGGCTGTCCGGGGTGCAGGGGGGCTTGTCTAGGGGGGGGGGTTGTCCGGGGTGAGGGGGGGGCGTTCGGGGTTGGGGGGCCTGTCCAGGGTGCGGGGGGGGGGGGGGGGGGTTGTTTCCGGGGTGCGGGGAGGGGGGGGGAAGGCGGTCACCCGTGTCAAGGGGGCTTCAAGCCCCAATATTCTAGTAGTGCACCAATGGTGTGTGCTCCCTCTATTAGTTGTTTATTCAATTTTGGGGTGGGTTACTGTGTTGTTTGAGTTCTAATTTTATGTTATGGGTTTGGAATTCATGTGTTGAGTTCACACTTGGTTCCTTGTGGTGCAAATGGCGCACGATTAAGGTTTCACGCTAGAATTTGAAGTTTTCACATCAATTTTTGGGGTTTGACATCGAGGTGGGTGGTTCAGCTCTTAATTATTTTATGATTAATCAGTTTGCAAGTTTAATTAATTTAGCATGTTATTTAATTAATATGTGTTGTGCGAAGTTGATCTTTGATGTTTGATTTTCATTTTAACTCTTGGTATCATGTTATATCATGTGTGTGTTTTTCTGCTAAAAACTCATATCCAGTTGTTAGTGATTTTTAAATTGTGTTTCAGACTTATTATGTTGTGCATATAGTGTTAGCTTATTATGATGTGAAATTAGTATGAACTATATTTTTGATATAGTTTCGTGTGCATCTTATCATAAAAGAAGGTCTTGAGTGGGTTAATGGGTGATGTCTAGTTACTTCTTTGAAGTTGTTTCATAAAATTTTATTTTTTTGGCTTGTTAAGTTGTGTAGTTTGTGCAAAAGCGTCTTACATGTGGTGTCAGGTTTTTCATGAAACTGTTTGGGTGGTGCAGGTCCACACTTTAAATTGTATTTGAGTGCGTGCAATGTTGGAATGTGTTTTGGATTTATAAATAGTTATTTTTTTTGTGTGTGTAAAACCATGTGACACTTTTCTTCTACTATTTTTTAAAATTCTTAAATGGTTTATTAAATTATGTTAATAGTGTGAAGCTTGTTTTGAAAACGTTTTTGGCGGGTGTATTATTTTAAATGGTTTTTGTGTGTGCAAATGGTTGTTTTGGCGTGTGTAGTATCTTATTAGGATTAAGTGTATGATTATGACATGTGACATGAACTCTGAACTACTTGAGAACAAACAGGAAGTCTGGGTACTAGGTAGGCGGACTAGGACTAGTGTGCTAGTGATACGGAAGTGGCATCATCCCGGTTTCACTTAGCTGGATTTGACGACTACAACACTAACTAAACTTTGGATGATCAGAGACCACTAGGTTATGGATGTGTTTCCCTGTCTAGTGGCTCGTGCACGAGAACGTATATTGTTGTTTTCCTGTACCATTGTTCACCGAGACAGGAGGTTCTAGGGTCCCACCTCTCGCTAGTATCTTTAGGGCCTTTCCCATGTATTTGTGCTCCTCTTTTTCTTGCGCTCACTGTCGGCACACAGTGTGACGTTGAAATTACCAAGAAGGTGTGTGTGTGTGTGTGTGTGTGTGTGTGTGTGTTAAATTGAGTTGTTTTTCCATTTAGAGTACTCTTCCCTTAAAAATTGTTCTCATTAAAATTTTTTAAGAACTTGTTTATTTATTTATTTTTTATTATTTTTTATTTATTCCATTAAACTGCATATGTATTTGTAATTTAATAATTATGCATGGAACCTTTTCTCGGTGACATCTTACTGGGCTTTTGGCTCACACCCTACATAACCCTTTGGGTGTATATAGACTTTGTTTTTGTGTATTCCAGATTGTAACATCGTGCTCAGCGACAATGGTCTTGGTCGGTGGTGGTTTTCTCATACAGGTTGGTGTTGTGGCATGTGGATGTTGCACCTCCCTTGTTGCTTGGAGGTTTTATTTAGAGTTTTACTTTCTTTTGATGTCGTTTATTTTGGATATTGGTTCAAGTTGTAAACCCCTAAACTTGTTTTTAGTTTAAGGCCCTATTTTGTTGTCTATTTTCAGTTCAGTTTATTTATCATATCAGTTGCTTTGTGTTTTACTGTTTTGGGTAAATCGTTCCCATAAGTTGGTTTAGATACCCAGGCACTTGTGCCAACCCGTGGGGATCGGGAATGCCCTTCGGGCCATGTCACGGACCGGGTCGGGCGCCGGGTCGGATGGCGACCCGGCCTGTTTATTGACAAAATGGTATCAGAGGGACGAGTTTTCTCTCTTGGGTCGTGATCTTTTGGAATAAAGTCACAGTATACTTGAGTTAAGGTTGTCAGAACTCGACATTCTAGCTACGAGCAATGTGCCTGGCCAGCACACCTCATGGCAGAACTCGAGTTACCAAAGTAAGTTGATGTTTTTTCTACATCTTCGGTCTGTGTGGTTAATTTTGTTTAGGAGAAATGAAAAAGGAGTAGAGTCAGTGGTCCTAGTGATCTCGCAGGGTCTGGCAAGCCATGTGGAGCCAGGGACGCTGTCCTGGAATACCCTCTGTGGCAGTGGTGTGATTGGCGTATGGCCGGCAACCATATGTTCCAGTCACCCGCTGACACTAGTTTTCTCTTGCACTATTCCTCGTTTCTTTGTTTTGGTATTGTGGATATTTGGGTTTTAAGTAAAAAATGATTTGGTCTTGGAAAAATGTTTTGGAAAATGTTTTGAAATAAATAACTTTAAAAATAAAGTGAGGTATGAGGTTTGAAAAGTGTGGGTTGGATGTTTTGGTTTTGAAAAATGAAAAGGTTTGGTTTTGATCCTTGGTCTTCTCATGGTCAACCACATGCATGAGTGTATATGGAAAGAGAAAGGGGATAATGGCACTAGCGAATGAGTGCATGGATGGATAAGAGGTGGGTGCTGATGTGGCACGAGAACATGCATGTGCAAGGCCCATGGGACACCATTGGTGTTTGTGCAACCCACTAGCTTTTCTTATTTTCAAAATGTTTTATTAAATTAAAAAAAATGGTGTTTTAATAAACGGTGATTGTGCGGTGTGTCCTTGTGTTTTGGAAATGTCAGATGTGAGGCATTTTGAGTCGAGGATTCCTTCTGACTGATTTGTGTCCTGAGTTTGAATTCTTATTTGTAAGTTGGTATGTAAGCGTGTAGTTAGTTAATTCTTTTGAAAAGCACATCGGGGAGCCCTTGCAGTGGTTCCCCTGCATGTTTGGTGTTTTCTTGTGGTATTTCTGGACTGTTGGACCAGTTTGGTTGGGTCCATGGGTTTCTTTCTTGACTAGTGTATGCCCCCCAAAAGAGTTGACATGTGATTGAAGTGTGTCCATGGGAAATTAGTCATTGGCCGGCTCTCCAGTTGATTAGAGGACTCTCCTCTTGAACTCTAGAATTGTACCCACCTCTCCTTTTTTTATAACTAAACTGATCCTCTCGCAGCGGGATGACAGATGTAAGGGGAGTTAAAGGGAGTTTTGGTCTCTTGGGGTTGTGTGAGTTGTCAGGTATGAAGTTGACATCGTTGTGTCTAAAGGTTCCCCTAGAAGCAGTGAAAGAAATTACAGTGGGGAAGGGTGAAGGCAATTCAGAATTATCAGTGCTGACTAGTGTCTTGAAGGGATTTTTAGTAGTTTCATCGGCTGCAAGGGTCGTGTTTGGTGATGTCTTGCAGTTTGAGTTATCCATGATAGTCAGGGGTGATGTTTGACCTCATTAATTTGGAAGTTCTATTTGGAAACGGTGAAGGATATTCCAATGGGGAAAGGTGGAAGCAACCTAGAATGGTTGGTGCGGGCCACTATTCTAAATGACTTTTGGTCCTTTGTTGGTTTTGTTTAAGAAAGGTTCTATGTTAGGCCACTAGTGTGGCAGACCTAATCACATGGGGATGCTACGGTCGATCGCAGGAATCACGTGTTGTTTAAGACTCAGTTTAGAGTCCCTCTTCGTATAACGTTCCTCTCAACAGGAATGGTCATGTTCAAGTGACGATTTGTGGTGTCGTGTTCTCATCCAGTGTGACAAAGGGTGATGTGCATGCACCATTTCAACTCTTGTGTTGGTGAATATTCCGTGTATGATCAGTTAGATGTCGTAATGTGTTGTGTTTACTGGTGTTGTCTCAGTTGCAGTGTGGTTGCATGTGACACCAAAAGGAGAAGCTCCGTTCGGGAGTCTCCCGTGCCTGACTGCGAGGAAGAAGATGCTTCAAACATCAGTGCTCCATCCATAGGCCTTGGAGGTGAAGTTGGCGCGTGGTCAGGAACCCCGGGAGTGTATGGGACCCCTACATTATTTCTGTCATTGGTGTTGAAAGTGAAAGTAGCTTAAATTTTTTTCTATGGTTGTCCCGTTTTGAACAAACAGTCTGGTTGCGTAAGGTTTCAGTGACTATGCAGAGGCAGGTCCGCCTCGATGCCTTGAAGTCTTGGGGGTAGCGTCCCATCAGATGTAATCACTTTTAGTGGTCTTTGAGAGTCTGTTGGGGAAATCAGTCCCAAAATTGTATAATGCTCATCCCGGGATGTGGATGTGTTGGTTGGGTCTTAGGTCGTGGTTTTGACGCCCGGGTGGTCGAGCCCCTCCCTCCCTGCCCCATGTGGTAGGGTGTTTGGTCAGCATCAAAAAAATTTCAAAGTTATGTATCCTCTGTTCATTCTAATGGCGGGGAGACCCACGACAGGTCTCGCACAAAGGTCTCTGGAATAAATCGTTGTTGGCCTTTCCCGAATGGAGGGGAGTCCGCCCAGACCTCCCCATGTTGGTTTTCTATTCTCTCCTTGGGCATCGACAGGTTCTTAATGGTGGGGAGACCCACATTGGGTCTCGCGCGAATGTCTCTAGAATGAATCAGTGTTGGAATTTTAGTTAATAGAGGGGAGTTCACTCGAACCTCCCTGTGTCGGCTTTCCAGTCTCGTTTCGAGCGCAAGTGAGTTCCTAATGGTGGGGAGCCCCTTGGGCCTCCCCATGTTGATCTTTTGCTTTTGTTTTTAAATACGACTTGGTGATAAGTGATATGAGTGTTCCGTGGACGTGGTTTGACCTTGTTTGTTCATTCTAGCCAAATGGTGTGGTTTCGGTTTAATAGTGCTTGAGATGTTTCGACTTGTGAAGTTAGTTTTCGTGGGGGAGAGAGCTCCCTTCCTTGATCAGTCAACTGGAGGCGTTCTAGCTCTTCGGGGCGGGCGACACATATCAGAAAGACTTTATATGAGTTTCTCGAAGTTGTCTTTAAGTCACTTTCTCTGAGCACGATAGTTTTGCCTCTCTTTGCTTTGTGTTTATGGGGATTCCCTTTGAACCTTAAGGGAGTGTGGTTTTCTGCTTTGAGGTTTGGCTCTGGTTGTGGCTTTCCGGGGACGGAAAGCTTTATGGTGGGGATAATTGTCACACCCCGCCTATTTTACATTAATTATTTTATCAATTTTTCTTGGTATCGGGGAGTCTGGGTGAAACCTGATTTGAAATTTTAGAATTCTTATTTTGAAACGCACTTTTTGGCCTTTACGGCGTTCAGCGCGCCGCTGTCGAAACCGCGCGACTTTGCTTGGTTCACTGCGCGACCTCGCTCGGTTCCCCGCTCGCCTGCCCGATGTGCAAGTACTTAAATGAAATGAATTAACAATGAAGAAATGAAATTAAACGAGTCGTAAAATAAAAGTAATTCAAAATAATAAGAGTTATATAAAAACTTAATTAATTGTTTTGCTGATAATAATATTATTATTATTCAGGATATTATTAATTATTATCGGGTATTATTATTATTTATATTAATGATGATAATTAAGTCACTCTATTTATTATTTTTATTCTCATTTTAGTTTATTATTATTATTAGTATTGTTATTATTATTATTATTCTTTTTATTAATTTTTAACTAAGTTATTAAGAATAATGTTAAAAATTATTATTCTTGTTTTAGTTTTATTATTATTATTATTACTATTATTACTATTATTATTATTATTATTGCTTTACTTTTTAGTTTTATTTTTAGTTTTATTTTATTCTCTCTTTTTTTTGGGTGGGGTTTTCCTCCCACTATTGGTGCGCCGCGGCCTGGACCTCCCCCCCTGTAGCCCTCATTTCCGTCTCACCCTACCCCACCCCTCTCCAGTCCGTCACCTCCGCACTCCTCTCCCACATCTGGCGCGCCTCCATCCTCCTGGCTAGCATCCCCATTGCGCGCCGCTGTAGGACACCTCCCCTGTTCCCCTTGTCCAGCCGAGGCGAAACCCCCCCCCCCCCCCTGGAACCCCCATGTCGGCCGGCGCACTCCCGAACGTCCTCCCTCCCTCTTCTGGCGCTGCGACCCGCCGCCCCCTCCTCCGGCAAACACCTCGCGCCACGCCCTCCCTTGCGCAGTGACCCCCGGTGAACGACCCTTCCTCCCCCCAGCCGCCACCAACTGCCCCCCCCCCCCCCCATCCTGGCATGGCCGGCTCCAGCGAGTCCTCTGTTCGCGCCTCCCATGCTGTCTGCAAACCCACCAGCCATCCAAATTCCTACCGGAGACACACTAGTTCGGCCCCCAAACCCATGTTGCCTTCCCTTCCGACCGATTTTTCTATCACGATGCACCTCTGGTGGCCTTCTTTAATCACCGACAAGCCCCTCGCTGCACCATCAATGGTGCGTGCTCCCTCTATTAGTTGTTTCTTCAATTTTGGGGTGGGTTACTGTGTTGTTTGAGTTCTAATTTTATGTTATGGGTTCTAATTAATGTGTTGAGTTCACACTAGGTTCCTTGCGGTGCAAATGGCGCGCGATTAAGGTTTCACCTTAGAATTTGAAGTTTTCACATCAATTTTTGGGGTTTGACGTCGAGGTGGGTGGTTCTGCTCTTAATTATTATTTGATTAATCAGTTTGAAAGTTTAATTAATTTAACATGTTATTTAATTAATATGTGTTGTGCGAAGTTGATCTTTGATGTTTGATTTTCATTTTAACTCTTGGTAGCATGTTTATATCATGTGTGCGTTTTCTGCTAAAAACTCATATCCCGTTGTTAGTGATTTTTAAACTTTGTGGCTGACTTATTATGTTGCACAAATAGTGTTAGCTTATTATGTTGTGCAAATAGTGTTAGCTTATTATGATGTGCAATTAGTATGAACTATATTTTGATATATTTTCGTGTTCATCTTATCATAAAAGAAGGTCTTGAGTGGGTTAATGGGTGATGCCTAGTAACTTCTTTGAAGTTGTTTCATAAACTTTTATTTTTTGGCTTTTTAAGTTGTGTAGTTTGTGCAAAAGCGTCTTACATGTGGTGTCGGGTTTTTCATCAAACTGTTTGGGTGGTGCAGGTCACACTTTAAATTGTACTTGAGTGCGTGCAATCTTGGAATGTGTTTTGGATTTATAAATAGTTATTTTTTTTTGTGTGTGTAAAACCATGTGACACTTTTCTTCTATCGTTTTATAAACTTCTTAAATGGTTTATTAAATTATGTCAATAGTGTGAAGCGTGTTTTGAAAACATTTTTAGTGGGTGTATTATTTCAAATGGTTTTTGTGTGTGCAAATGGTTGTTTTGGCGTGTGTAGTATCTTATTGGGTTTAAGTGTATGATTATGACATGTGACATGAACTCTGAACTACTTGAGCACAAACGAGAAGCATGGGTACTAGGTGGGCGGACTAGGACTAGTGTGCTAGTGATACGGAAGTGGCATCAGCCCGGTTTCACTTAGCTGGATTTGACGACTACAACACTAACTAAACTTTTGGATGATCGGAGGCCACTAGGTTATGGATGTGTTTCCCTGTCTAGTGGCTCGTACACGAGAACATATATTGTTGTGTTCTTGTATCATCGTTCACCGATACAGGAGGTTCTAGGGTCCCACCTCTCGCTAGTATCTTTAGGGCCTCTCCCATGTATTTGTGCTCCTCTTTTGCTTGCGCTCACCGTCGGCACACAGTGTGACGTTGAAATTACCAAGAAGGTGTGTGTGTGTTAAATTGAGTTGTTTTCCATTTAGAGTAGTCTTCCCTTAAAAATTGTTCTCATTAAAATTCTCTAAGCACTTGTTTATTTATTTATTTATTATTATTTTTTATTTATTCCATTAAATTGCATATGTATTTGTCATTTAATAATTATGCGTGGAACCTTTTCTCGGTGACGTCCTACTGGGATTTTGGCTCACACCTTACATACGCCTTTGGGTGTATGTAGACTTTGTATTTGTGTATTTCAGGTTGTAACATCGTGCTCAACGATAGTGGTCTTGGTTGGTGGTGGTTTTCTCGTACAGGTTGGTGTTGTGGCGTGTGGATGTTGCGCCTCCCGTTGCTTGGAGGTTTGAGTTAGAGTTTTAGTTTCTTTTGATGTCGTTTATTTTGGATATTGGTTCAAGTTGTAAACCCCTAACCTTGTTTTTAGTTTAAGGCCCTGTTTGGTTGTTTATTTTTAGTTCAGTTTATTTATCTTATCAGTTGTTTTGTGTTTTACTGTTTCGGGTAAATCGTTCCCATGAGTTGGGGGGAGGGGGGGAGGTCTGCAGGGGGTGGGGGGATGGGTCCCATGTTTTGTGACCATGTCACATGGCATGTGATATTTAAATCCAACCAAAATCCCAGTTCCACGACCCAGGGGTCCCACAGTACCAGTAATGTCAAATTACATGTTATGTAACCTGTGATTTTCCTGATCCCATGGGGTATTCCTCTAGGTAATCCTACACATTGATAGATCTCCAAACCTCATCGAATAAGGTATATCAGGGGTCATCCAATCCTCTAGTCATCACAGATTAGCATTCATTTCTTTAAATATTCTGAGAAAACATCCTCTCATGCCATCCATATCATCCTATTTGAAACTAAGTGGAACAAATACTCCAATTCCATTCTAATACACCTCCAATTTTCCATCGCCATCATTGCACCTAAAAAACACCATAGATCAGAAATTTCACCAATGGTATCGATCCGTAGAACTGATGATTGGTCACCCAACGATCAAATCCCAGGTATTCGTCAAACCACGTAACAAAAGAAATGAATGTGATGTACATGAAAAGAGCGTGGGTGGGGTGGGTGGGGAGGGGGTGGGGGGCTGGGGGCTGGGGGGGCGGAGGTCTGCAGGGTAGGGGGAAGGTGGAGGGGGGCAGGGGGGAGGTCTGTAGGGCAGGGGGCTGGGGGGAGGTCTGCAGGGCAGGGGGGAAGGGGGCACGAGGTACAGGGAAGAGGCGGGGGGCACGGGGAAGGGGGCACGGGGCAGGGGGTAGGTCTGCAGGGTAGGGGGCAGGGGGCAGGGGGTGGGTGGAGGGGGGCAGGGTGGTGGGGGGCAGGGTGGAGGGGGCAGGGGGCAGGGGCAGGGGGGATGTCTGTAGGGCACGGGGGGACGGGGGAGGTCTGCAGGGCTGGGGGGTGGGTGGAGGGGGCAGGGTGGAGTGGGGAGGTCTGCAGGGCAGGGGGTGTTCTATAGGGGGGGTCTAAAGGGCAGGGGGGGAGGGGGTGCAAGGGGGGTGAGGCAGGGGGTGTGTAGTTAGTCTCTATAGGTTTCTTTAATCTTATAGAAGGTGGGGTGCAAGGGGGTGGGGCAGTGGGGCAGTGGGGTAGGGGGGGTGGGGAAGGGGGTGTTAGTTTACATAGGTTTTTTTAATCTTAGATAAGGTTGAATAACTATTACAATCCATCTCTAACTCCCCCATTTCTTCATGATTATGTTTCTCCAAATATGCCCTCCTATTTACAACAGATTTCTTTCACTAAATCATGGCTTGATATTATTTGCAACAAATCAGATTTTTTATGATACCACTAGTTGTTATTGGTATGGCTTTAACACCTTTTCTTTTAAAAATCCTGGCCATTATGTCCAGTTTTTTTAATTATAGCTTATAAAGATAGATTTGGATCCTGCTATCTGTCCTCCTTTTCTTTGCGCTTTCTTATTTCTCACATTCTAAACATTTATGTTGAGGAAACATGGTTTTCTCTTCTTTCACATGTTTATTATTGTTTGAAAATTGCATATTCACTTGAGTAATTAGAGAACTCTCAATGTTTTTCGTTTTTTTTGGTTTATCCTTTTATAACTCATCAGACTATATGATCAAACATTCTTTCTTATCATGTTCAACCTTCTTCATAGGTGTGGATCCATTTTTTGTTATGATATATTCTATTTGATTAGAAATTGTGTCCTCCAGTAAACTTTTATTATCGGTTGGGATAAAAACTTGTATCAAACAAAACCAAATTAAGCTGAAACTCGAGCCAAACTAATTATATACCATTAACAGGAAGAATAATTGTTAATTAATAGGATTTTACTATTTGATATTATCATTTTGAAACATGGATCTATTTCCCCCTTGCTTTTAGGAACATGATTTGACGCATGGGGCATTGTGGTTCTTATATCTTGTGCGGTGACGTGTATAGTCACAGGAGACGGGTATGTTTTAGTTTAGTTTTTATTTTATTTTCTTTATCGCATTGTCCACTTAGGTCTTTTACTTCTTTCTGTGGACAAAGGGTAATTATATTCTGCGAAGGGCGGCAAATGGGGTTCAGATTGATTCAGTCTGCCGGCTTTGATCCGAGGTAAGATTTATGGTTACTACTTGTCTCGCACCTCATGTATTTGGGGATTTCAGTGTTTTTGACTCCATATTATGTTTTCAGTAGGGTATTGGATCATTTCGTGTTGGTTCGGGTGGATTTGGTTCTCCCAATCGAGTTAAGGATTTAATGTCGTTGGTTGTTTTCTCACTGGTTATGTAGCATCCTTTATGTGTTTTAATGTTCCTAATATCCTTTGTGTAGTGCGTTGATCCCTACTCGTTGGTTTCGAGTAGGCAAGTTAAAGGCGACTCACCTGCGTGTGCATAGGTAAGAAAGTATATGTATGTGGGTTCCCCTGTTACGTGTATAGTCAACCATGACAGTGATTATGCACATATGGGGCTATGTGTGCCCATGTATATATATATATATAAATGCATACGCAGGTGAGTGGAGACTGTTATATGCATATAAGAATATGTGCAAGGATCCCCTTGCACATGCTCATGGCCATGCGGGTGTGTGCATAGGGGCTAGGTGTCCTTGCATGTGTGTGAAGGTGCGTATACCCAGTGGGGGAGCATCAACTTTTAGTTAGAAAGCTCCAAGATCCGAAGTGGATGGTTTGGTTCCACCTTGAGGTAAAATCCCTCTTCTAGCCTCTTTAATTCAAGAATGCTTTAAATTGAATTTAGCTTCTTTCTTAATTCTACTTAATTATATTGAATTGTATATCTTGAATAAGTGTTCTTTAATATAATTTTTTAATTTGATAAATAAAGTCATGTTTTTATAATAAAACCCCTCCAACAGAGGTGCGATATCTGTGAAAACTCACAGTGATAGTTATGTTGATCTAGTTGCTTAAATTATTGTATTTGATATGTGATGAATGAGTTTCAGAATAAATGTTAAATATAATTAAATTAATTGTGTGATAAAGAAATGCCATGATTTTATAATAAAACCCCTCCAACGGAGGTGCGCTGTCTTCTAAACCATAGAGTAGTTATAGTTATTTGTATCATGTTTAGATTTGGTTTGAGTCTTTCATATGCCTCTTGTTGGTGTTTGTTTTGTGGCTATTTAGTTTTTGTTTTCTTTGAATAATATAAATTGACTTATCATGCTCGTTTAACTCAAAGGACATTGCCCGAGTAGGCATATGCCTTGACCATGCCACTTTCCTTTTCACGCTTTGAATATTATAAATAAAATTTCCATGTTTAGGCAAAGTGAATGAATTTGTAAATGGTTTGTGTAGGGTGTATGATTCTTTTTCGTCGTTTTGTTTCCCTTTAGACGTTGTGTCATTGTGCCGCTCGCTACAACCATCTTTCATGATCCCTTGTTATAGCATATTAAATAGTTGATCTGTTCTATCATCTGTTGGCAGGGCGACGGTCGGAATGTTGCCCCGCCTCCTCCCGATCCCTTTGCTCCTGGCCGGAAGATGCTGCCCTGCGGATGTCACTGGACCGGGCCAACACGCCGCGGTCACACCGTGGTCACGCCAAGGTCACACCGCGGTCACGCCGTGGTCACGCCGCATTCACGTCGCGGTTCACAGTGATAGTATTCCATGAGTCTTGTGATCAATGTTGAGACTGACTAATCACAATTTCTGCCTGCGGGGCGACGACCAGAATGTTGCCTCACCTCCTCCTGATCCCTTTGCTCCTGGCCGAAAGATGCTACCCCGCGGATGTCGCTGGACCAGGCCAACACACTGCGGTCACGCCGTGATTTGGCCCTGCTCCAGGATGACACCCCGCGACAGTTCGCAGTGATAGTATTCCATGAGTCTTGTGATCAATGTTGAGACTAACTAATCACAATTTTTTTCGGCGGGGCGACGACTGGAATGTTTCCCCGCCTCCTCCCGCTCCCTTCGCTCCTAGCCGGAAGATGCTGCCCTGTGGATGTCGCTAGACGGGGCCAACACACCGTGGTCACACCGCGGTCACGCCGAGGTAATGCCGTGATTTGGCCCTGCTCAAAGACGACACCCCGCGCCGGTTCACAGTGATAGTATTCCATGAGTCTTGTGATCATTGTTGAGACTGAATAATCACAATTTCAGTTGGCGGGGCGAAGACATGAATGTTACCCTGCCTCCTCCCGCTCCCTTCACTCCTGTTCGGAAGATGCTGCCCCGCAGATGTTGCCGGACCAGGCCAACACGCATCGGTCACGCCGCGGTCACGCCGCGGTCACGCCGTGATTTGGACCTGCTCCAGCCACATCCAGTCCACACCATCCCCCTTCCACCTTCATTTCATCCCGCTGCCACCAGCATTCCAGCCCGCAACAGCCCCCCCTGCCACCTTTGAATTAGCTCGCACCATCCCCTAACACCTACAACCAGCCCCCTTCCACCAGCATTAAAACCCCCTTCCACCTGCATTCGAGCCCGCACCAGCCCCCAACCACCGGAAATCCAGACCGCACTAGCCACCACACCAGCCACCACACCAGCCACCACACCAGCCACCACCCCCAGCCTCTTGAAAAACACTCATGCCAACCCTCTGCCACCTGCAAAACAACCCCAGCCACCAGTTCCAGCCCTCACCATCCCCCGACCTCCTACATCCCAGCCCACACCAGCCCCTGCCACATGCCCAACAACCCCCATCCACCTGCAATCCAGCCCACAACATCCCCCTGCATAGTTATTTACGGCGCATGGTGCACAATGGCGACAAGAGCCCCCGGTGCTAAAGTGCACGGCGCGGCGCACGGCGCGTGGCAATATTAACTTGCGGTGCACAAAAGAGGTGTATACATATATCAACAATAACCAATAATAAATTATACAATTTATATATATAAAACAAAGATTTATGTCAATAATTTATATTCCATACATCAAAAAACAAATGAAGTCAACAATGACACCTACAATTAAATATTAAAAACTATATATCTCAAAAAATCATATATATCCATTCCTGAAATATATTAAAAACCATATATCTCAAAAAACCAAGACGAGAGTAAAAAACCATATATCTCAAAAAAACAACAGGAGTAATTTGAAAAAAAAATAAGGGGCGAGCAACATAAATAAAATTGAATTTAAAACAAAAAAAAAAGTTATTGATTCGCAGAGAAGGTGTGCCTGCTCTGGACAACATTGTGTATCTAAGTCGCAGTGGTTGAGGGAGATCGGCTAAGTCGTGGTCGACTGGGTCACGGTAGTCAAGGGATCTCGGTTTGGTCATGGCGGTCAATGTGGTCCAACGCCAGCTGGGTCGCTATGCTCACGGGAAGAGTGTTGCGTAGAGTCGAAAGGGGAGGTCGTTGTTTGACCTCAAAAGAGGTATTTTCAATCGGGGCGTAAGAGTTGGCAGGTTAAAAAAATACAAAAAAATTAAAAAGGCTCAATGGCATGTGCCATTGGCACAACATGGTGGGCGCCATTGTGCAATATGGTGCACACCACAGTGAGCCATCTTAAATGAGCCATGGCGAAGCCATGGCGCGGCGCACAACTCCCTGGTGCTAGCCATGGTGCAATGGCACGCCATGGCATGCGCCATTAATAACTATGGCCCCCTGCCACCTATTCCAGCCCGCACCAGCCCCCTGCCATCCCCCTGCCGCCTACCTTTTCGCCCGCACCAGCCCCCTGCCATCCCCCTGCTGCCTGCCTTCCCACCCGCACCAGCCACTCCAGCCCGCACTAGCCACCGCACCAACCCCCAGCCTCCTGCATTCTAGGATGCGCGAGAAAAACTTCATGAAAATCACAAAAAGGAAAGGCGAAAGCGGATCCCCTTGCTTGAACCCTCTTTTCCCCGAAAAGTAGCCATGTAAACTGCCATTGATGTTCACTGAGAACATTGTGGTAGAGACGAATATTTTAACCCAAGACGAGAACCTAGCCGGAAATCCGAGCAGATCCAAAGCATCCCATAAGAAGTCCCACATGTCCGAATCAAAAGCCTTGAATAAATCGATCTTAAAGGCACACCTAGGAACCCTAGAATCAAGATGGTAGCCCCACAATAATTCCGGGGTAACAAGATTCTTAGGATGAATTGGTTTTGGTACTCAAGGTTGAGGATATTTTTATCCAGCTTTAGATTTATGAGTCTCTTAAGGTTATTTTTGTAACCATCCTACTAGAGGGTCCGAGTTATAAGTGGTGGAAGTATATTATTCAGAATAATCCAGACAAATACTATTCTTGGAAAATTTTCAAGGCATTGTTCATTTAGCATTCTTTCATAATGAAGTGAAGGTAATGATGGCTATAGAATTTTCTAGGAGGGGCTGTCTAGGTGGGGTGTCCAAGGGCTGTTCGGGGGGGGGGGGGTGCCGGGGGGTTCTGCAGGGTAGGTGGAGGGTGCAGGTGGGGTTTCTAGGAGGGGCTATCCAGGGGGGTCTCTAAGGGCTGTCCCGGGGGGGGGGGGTTGTAGGGCAGGGTGCAGGTGGAGTGTCCAAAGGCTGTTCGGGGGGGGGCGGGGTGTCGGGGGGTCTGCAGGGCAGGGGGGTGCATGTGGGGTGTCTAGGAGGGGCTATTCAGGGGGGTTTCCAAGGGTTGTCCGGGGGGGGTGCAGGAGGGGTGTCTAGGGGGGCTGTCCAGGGGGTGTCCAGGGGCTGTCTGGGGGCTGATTTGAAGAGATAAACCCACGAGCAATGAGACCAAACCTCATAACAATAATTTTTCTAATGATTTTTGGAAAGGTATTCCCAATAGCAATAGGTCTGAAATCCTTTACATCCACAACATTTTCCTTCTTTGGGATCAGGGAAATAAAATTGGAGTTGATTCCATAGGGAATTGAGGCATGGTTAAAGAACTCCCTCATAGTGTTAAGGAGGTCATTATGAACTATGTTCCAGTATAACATAAAGAATTAATTTGTGAACCCATTAGGACCGGCCACACTCTCAAGATTTAGAGAAAAAAGGGCACTCTTAACCTCCTTATTCTCATCAAGGGATGCAACAAGGGAGATTGTTGGATTAGTGTAGCCTGATCCGGTTGGGCCGAATGCTTGTGGCCCGCAACTGTACCAAGAGAGGAAGCATTAAGTGATGGATTACTCACTTTCTACTAATCTCCCTCAGGGAGAAATAATGGAGAAAAATGTAAATGATAAGAAACATGTGGAAGATGCACTAGATGTATAGTGTATTATGTTTCCATCGATGTCCAGTAAACTAAAGAAAATGAATGGGGATGAAGATTCCTACTAGATACGAACTCACCTCCATGATTCATTTTAGGAGATAAAAATTCAAGAATGAAATGAGATATAAAGTGCATTGTATCAGTGTAAGATAGAAGACGGGAATAAAGTAGGACCTCATGTACTCAAGATGCTTAGGTACATTGAGACTTGAATCCCATGGGTTTAAGATGAACCAGGAACTAGTAACATATATTATTCTTTCCTCTTTACCGCCCATATTCTCAAATTTTATTCTTAAATAAATATTTAATAACAATACAAATTCAACCCTAGAACAATTTGCATTAGTTCTCCATGCTTATAAGGATATTAATAATGTCAATTCATATACATATTAGTGAACAAGAGGATGAAGGGATGATGGGAACGACTAAGGGTTTAATAGATAAACCTGTGTTGAAGACACAGATGCATTATCCATCTAAAAATCCAAAGTTAAAAATAGAGGTAATTGAGAAGGGGGGTGTTTTTTGCATGTTCTTATAAATCCTATTGGATGAATAATTTAAAGGCGTTGGAAAATAAGAAAGGATACACATCTACCATAGGTATTTTTTCATTGAGTGTAATATTTATTTATCTATAATTTGGTTATTAGATAAAGAATAAATATCACACATTTGTATTCATATATAGGAACTAATTATATTATAGAAAATTTCAATGGGAGAGGTGGATCTCTGGGTAGAAAATGGTATGAGACTAGCAACCTTAGTAGTAAGATATTACAATATGGCTTTTACTAGAATTTTAGTAATTATATTAAATAATTATTATTATGTTTCTAAAGATTCCAATAACAAAATATCAGTGCCATGTTTTGACACCATGGGAATTTATTTCATGTTTGGAAATAAATTTTTTCTCCTTTATAAGTATAATATATTATATTGTACGGTACATATTAAAAATGGATTGTATGTACATGAAATTGAAACCCATATAATAGAAGTTAATGATAAAATCAATGATTATAGGTCATATAACACCCGCCTGTAGCTCATCAAGACTAGATATGCAAATGAAGAGCATTTACAAAAATTAGTTCAATTAGGGTATTTATACGATACTGTTAAAACCATTGGATGTATATCATGCATGTTTATTAGTGAAAATAACCTTAGAAACCTTCACTGGTAAAGTAATAAGTTCCACTGAATTATTATAATTGATTCATACTAATTCATGTGGTCTATTTCTAATAATTTAAAGGGAAATCCTTCTGTAAATCATTAATTATATAGATTACTAAAGTGGGTATGGCTATATCTACTTAATGAGGTATAATTCAGATAACTTTCATATGTTTAAGGAATACTAACATGAAGTAGGAAACCATCATGGTAATAAGTTTAAGGAAATCTTCTTAGACTGAGGTGGAGAGTATCTTAACCAATATTTCATTAATCAATTAAAGGAGTGTGGGGTATTATCCAAACTCACTCTTCCTTGGACACCACTTTTGAATGGTGTTAGTCAAATGAGTAATCAAACCATTCTATACATGGTCATAACAATTATGAGTCAAAAAAATATTCCTTTATACTTTTGAGGATACAAGTTGTAGTAGTAGAATATACACCTAATTGAGTTCAACTAAATAAACAGATGGGATTCCATATGAGTTTTGGTATGGAATGAAACTCATTCTATCCAAAATATGTCCGTAGGGATGTGGGTAGTTTTTGAAGACTATTACTAGTGAAAAATTAGCATCTTGTAGCATGAAGTGAATCTTTAATGGTTACCATAATTAAAAAACATATTAACTATATATCAAATAATATAGAAAAGTGATTGTGGAAATAAATGCAATATTTGTAGAATGGAAGAACATTTCCAATGGAAATAGTGAGCACAAGATTGAATTCACTGAATATTATGTTCTAGATGAAATAGAGTTGGTACTAGAATAATCTCTATAAGGGATAGTGGGAGATGATGATTTTCCTAAGAAACAAGTACCACATAGGTCTACTCAATAGGTTAGAGAACTAGAGATATATGGTTTAATGTTCACAGAGTTACATGACACATTAATCCTAGATAATGATGAACCTCCAACATAAAATGAATAAGTAGAAGTGAAGGATACTAAATGGAAAGAACCTATGCATTATGAGATGGAGTGCATATACCAAAAATCATGTTTATATTTAGTTATACCCTCTTGATGATGTAAAACCCATTGGGTCTAAATGGGTATTAAAGAAAAATTTGTACAATGATTTTAATGTAAATACCTATAAATAATGAATGTGAACCATGTGTCTATGATAATTTTAGTGGAAATTCCAACGTATTCCTCATATTATATGTTGATGGAATATTATTTATGGTAAACAAAGTGAATGTATTACAGTCAATTAAGACATGGTTAAATGATGTCTTCTCTATGAAAGACTTATCTTAAGAAACCTATATCCTTGAGATTATGATCTATGAAGATTAATCCCAGAGACTAATTAGTATAAGTCAAAGTATATATATTTTAAGATACTCAAAAAGTATAACATAGAAAAATCCAATATGGGGTAGTTTCCAATGTAATGTTGTATCAATCACTCTAATAGAATGTGTCCACAAATCAAAGGACAATATTGAAATAATTATTATAATCCCTTATGCTTTATCTCTTGAATCTATCATGTCTTCCATGACATGTACTAGGTTTGATGTCTCCTTCACATTGAGTATGGTCAGAAGATATCTTTCTAATCTAGGGGAGATGCATTAAGAAGATGCAAAAACTATCCTGAAGTATATAAGATGTACAAATGATATGTTCTTGATGTATAGAAGAGATGAGGAACTAGTAGTGGGGAGATAAACTGATTATAGTTTCTAGATAAAACATGATGATCTAAATTCACTTTCAAGATATGTATTTTTTCTGAATAGTGTTGTAGTGAGTTGAAGATTCTTGAAGTAACCCATGGTCATCAACTCAAAAATAAAATCTGATTATATCATGGATTTAATTTCTGATATGGAGGTAGTTTGGATATTCATCATTGTTTAAAACATTGGTCTTGTTCCTAGTAGTGTAGAACATGTTCCACATTATTGTGATAGAACTAAAGCAGTAGTTCCTTCTGAGGAGTCCTGGCCACACAAGAGGAAAAAGTATATACATTGGAAGTTTTATGTATTGATGGATCTTAGTTATAGATGTTAATTAAAAGTTTATAGATTATCCAAATATGATAACATGGTAGGCCGCTTTACTAAATCCATATCTTAGAAGAATCATAATTCTCATGTGATAACAAACGCATTTAGATTTATAACCACATGGATCTAGTTCAAGTGGGCGTGTTGTATGTGGGTTTCCTAAAACAAACTCATATATGTAAATTGATTACCATTACATGTATATAGTCTGATATAAACATGTTATTACCTTTCTATACTAGTTTTTATATTTCTATATCCACTAGATTTATAGCAATTTCCCTAGTTTACATGTCATATTAAATGGATATAGAGCTTCCCATGCTGTAACGGTAACTTGGAGATACCATTACATTAATATTAATCATATTTATTATGGTAATGATACATCATGCTGATAGGACACAATTGATGTCTCACTATCAGGTGCTCAGGGATCATAATCATTGAGACTTTTACTCAAGATGTTTTCACTTGGTAATCTTGAGTAGATGAGATCATGAGGACTAAACTTCCAATAGGAACACCACATGTTTCTAGTGAAATTTTTAGTCCCTATATGCAAAGATGTGTAATGGTCTCCTGAAATGAGATTATATTTTGGATATACTATTTCATTATGTAAAATGTTTCAAGATGAAAAAAATCCATTGATGACATAGTGAGGTAGCATGTTTTGGGTGCATCATTAGTGATATGATGTGGATTTAATAATCAGGATATAATTTATTTCTTCCTTAAGGAAGTGGTGTCTTAGGAATACATAATATAGATGATTGTACCATTATTAAATCCATGGCCATGGTAGAATAAGACATGGATTTCTAGAAAGGATAATATATAATAAATAAAAAATGGGTGATAATAAAAAGTTTTCATATACATTATGAGATACCATAAGAAAAACATATTATATTATGTGGAATGTGTTCATAAGAAATGTTATAATTGTAATGGTCTTTCCATATCACTTTAGGTACCTTGATGGGATTCTATACTTCACTCGTAGTTTTTTAATAATATTCACAGCTATCGAGAAAAGGGACTATAGGTTCACACACTTAGTGTATTCCAATATCTTCCCAATTCTGATGAATATGAGTATAGCACATGGTTGGACCCATCATGAGGTCAGAGAATAAATGATCTCCAATGAATTAATAAATCCATTATTATTCGAGTATGAAATAATTTGAGTTGAATTTATTTATTAAATGTAATCATAGGGTATTATTTGAATACATGGAAAAATAGTATACAGAGGAATATCATTTTAACATTCATTGGTCATTTTAATATTTTCATGAATTATGTGTCAAGTAAATGACTCAATTTTATCGCGTAATGTATTTACTGTTGGGACCGTAAATGATTGGCCCATCGGTGCAGCGATAATCACGAGATAAAAATAAAGTGCAAAATGCGGAAAAATAAATGACACCAGATGTAACGTGGAAAAACCCCCAAATAGAAGGGGTAAAAAACGACGGGTAAATAGAAGGATCGCTATGGGGTAAAAGTGGGTACACACTCCCTCACTATTACAAGGATAAAACCCTTGTAATATCTCACTCAAATAATGGGGAAAACTGCCTCACAAAATACCACACATAAAAGATGATAGATGAGAAACTGATTGAGGATGAAAATAATGATGGGAGAGAGCCCTTTATATAGGCTGCCTCTCCCCTTCCTTTGCCTCCTCCCGCTGGAGTTTTGGTGGGGTTGGCCACCCACCTCTACGCCCACCTCATTTGACAAATGAGGGGCGGCCACCATCTTGTGGAAAAGTTTCTGCCGACACATCTCCCACTTGGAGATTTTATTGAGAACCAATCACATCTCCACACATCCTTTCTATCTGCCCAACCATGCGGCTCACGTATCTGCGAGGCCACTCGAGGATCTGCACCATCTGAACTGATGAGAGTTAATCGCCTTCGTCAGGAAATCTGCCAGATTTTCTTTAGTGTGAATCTTCTGCGTGTCCACACTTCCTTCCTCCACCACATCTCAGACAAAGTGATATTGCAGCCCAATGTGTTTCGTTCTGGAATGAAAATATGGATTCATTGCAATGTGCAAGGCGCTCTGACTATCACAAAACAATAGAATTTGCTCCTGTATGTGCCCGAGCTCCTCCAATAACCTTCACATCCAAATTGCCTCTTTGCAAGCCTGTGTAGCTGCCATGTACTCTGCCTCCGTCGTGGATAAAGCCAAAACTGACTGTAACTTCGAAATCCAGCTCACAGCTCCTCCTGCAAGAGTAAACACATAACCAGTAGTGGATTTCCTCTGGTCAGAATCACCTGCAAAATCTGAATCAACATATCCTCTGACCATAAAATCTGATCCTCCATAACATAATGCAACATCTGAGGTCTCCTTGATGTATCTCAGGATCCTCTTCACTGTGCTCCAATGCTCCCGTCCTGGATTTGCAATGTACCGACTAACTTCTCCCACTACATGTGCAATGTCTGGTCTAGTACAAACCATAGCGAACATCAGACTTCCCACTGCTGATTCATACGGTACTCGAGACATTTTCATCCTCTCTGCTTCACTGCTAGGACTCGTCATGGAGGATAACTTGAAATTAACAGGAAGAGGGGTAGATATTGGCTTACAGTCTTGCATGTGGAAGCGTTTCAAGACTCTCTGTAATTAACTTTTCTGTGATAGCCAAATCTTCCCATTATTTATGTCTCGATAAATCTGCATCCCAAGAATTTTGTTTGCTGGTCCCAAGTCCTTCATATCAAACTCCCTAGCCAAATGTGCATTCATCTCCTGGATCTGATCATTGTTGGGGCCTGCAACCAACATGTCATCCACATACAACAGAAGAATGATGAAATCATTACCATCCGAACCCTTGAAATATGCACAAGGATATGAATGAAGTCTGTCGTATCTAAGGCTCATGATATAGGAATCAAATCTCTTGTACCAACACCTCAGTGCCTGTTTGAGACCGTACATAGATTTTTTCAACCTGCAAACAAAGTTCTCTTTACCATCTTCTACAAAACCTTCTGGTTGGAGCATATAAATCTCTTCATCAAGATCACCATGGAGAAACATTGTCTTCACATCCAGCTGCTCTAGATGTAAGCTGTATATAGCACACATCGCCAGAACTAATCGAACAGTCCTCAGTCTAACAACAGGAGAAAATATTTCATTGAAATCAATACCTTCCTTCGGAGAAAATCCTTTGACCACCAATCTTTCACTATATCTTTCCACCTGGTCATTTCCATCCCGCTTGATCTTAAAGACCCATTTGTTTCTGATAGCCTTCCTTCCATGAGGTAATGGAACAAGATCCCAAGTCTTGTTCCTGTGCAGGGCTTCAAGTTCCTTCTGAATCACCGCCATTCATGAGGATACATCTGGACTTTGGGTCGCCTCCACAAAAGAATATGGCTCTCCATCCTCCTTCAATAAGCAATACGCAATATTTCTCTCAGTGACATAGTCTGAGTGCCATACTGGTGCTCTTTTCTCCCGAGTTGACCGTCGTGGTCCAGACTCAACAGGTACTTGATCATCGTGCTCTGGTAATGCTTCAGAGGAAACTTATTCTTCCTTGGACTTGTCCTCTATTTCGACTGTTGTGGTTTCTGTATTCTCCTTCTCCATGTCTTGATAGTTGTCATTTTCACCTTATCTTCTGCGAAAATGACATCTCTGCTGATGATAAATTTGTCGGCAGTGGGATCCCACAAACAATACCCCTTTACACCATCAGTGTACCCCAAGAAGATACATTTTCTAGATCTCGAAACCAACTTCGATCATTCCTGGTCATTAAACATTGCATATACATGAGTTCCAAAAGTATTTAATCAGGAATAGTCAGTGGGTTTACCAGTCTACATCTCCATCGGTGTCTTCAACTCAATCGCCATTGAAGGAGATCAGTTGATCACATAACAGGCGGTATTCAGTGCTTCTTCCCAAATTTTTTTTGCAATTCCTGCAGTCTTAAACATCGCCTTCATTCTATTCAAAAGGGTTCTGTTCATCCGCTCTGCCACTCCATTCTGCTAAGGAGTGTACGCCATCATGAACCGTCTCTTGATCCCTCCCTGTTGACAAAAAGTATCAAACTCTTCGCTTGTATATTCTCCACCATTGTCTATCCTCAGACACTTGATCTTCTTTCCAGAGTCAAGCTCCTTCCGCTCTTTGAATGTTTTGAAGACTTCAAAAACATCTTCCTTCCTACTGATTGGGTACACCCAACATCTCCTGGGATAATCATCAATGAATGATACAAAGTACCATGCTCCTCCCAGGGATATAACCAGTGCTTTCCAAACGTCGGAATGAATTAACTCCAAGATCTCCTGACTTCTTGTTGTTGACGTCCCGAACTTTAACCCGTGTTTCTTGATCAAAACACAATGATCACAGAATGGTAAGGATACCTTTGTAAGACCAGGTAGGAACTTCTGATCCGCAAGAATCTTCAGGCCTCGTTCTGACATATGGCCAAGCTTTCGATGCCATAACGCCATCAATGCTTCTGTCGAGGTAGTTGATGCAACAACTATCTCCGCCTCCTTGTACGTTTCACCCATAAGCACGTACAGGTTCTTTGAGATCTTCTATGCCTTCATTACTAAAAGCACACCCTTCACGATTCTCATCAATCCATTCTCGGTGCGAGCCTTGCATCTGATATCATCGAATTGTCCCAAAGACAATATGTTTTTCTTCAGGCCCCTCACATGACATACTCCTTGGAAGGTCCTTACTATGCCATCATGCATCTTCAGTTTGATGGTACCAACTCCAACGATCTTCAGAGTGTGATCGTTCCCCATGTACACAAGTCTTTTTGGGATGGTTTCATATTGGTCAAACCATTCCCGTCGAGATGTCATGTGCCATGTTGCTCCTGAGTTGATAATCCATGCATCGTCGAGATGTTGTCTGCTTCCAGTAGTCGTCACCGCTTCACTGACTAGTATATCTCCACTTCCAGAAGTACTCGCCACATTCCCCTGAGAGTTCTTTTCACCACTATTCTTATTCCAACAATCCTTCTTGATGTGCCCCTTCTTGCCACAATTGAAACATGTGATATTCTTCTTCTTACTCCTCGATTTGGACCTGCCATGATTTTGGCTCCCACTGGAACAACACTCCATCATCCTTCCTCTCCATTGATAGAGATTCTTCTTGGTGCAAAGTTGTCTGTTTGTCCTCCTTGTTCTTCTTCAAGAACCGTGGATGCAACGTCATTAAAGAGAAGCATATCCGTCAGGATATTGTTGGTGAGTTTGATGATGAGTTAGTCATACAAATCTGGAAAACTCTGGAGTAGAATCTTCGCACGTTCAGTATCCACAATCTTATAGCCCAACGCCGTGAGCTGAGTGAACAAGGTATTAAGGTTGTTGATGTGGTCGGTCACCGATGATGACTCAGCCATCCGAAGAGAGTACAATTTTCTCTTCAGGAAAATTTTGTTGTGCAGTGACTTGGCCTCGTATAGCTTCGTCAGAGTATCCCATATTTCCTTCGCCGTCTTTTTATCCACAATGCTCGATAAGACCCCATCTGCCAAATCCAAATGGATGTTGGAAATAGAATTCCCATACATATCGTTCCATTTCTCCTCCGTCATACCCGCTGGCTTTTCACCAATTGCCAGTAGGCAATTATCCTTCCGCAGCACTGCCTGCATCTTCATTTTCCATAACGAAAAATTATTCCCGTTGAATTTTTCGATCTCAAATTTCGTCTCCATCTGGACATGTTTCCAGTCCAGAACCTCCTCCGATTCACAATGGTGTATTTAATAATCTTAAAAAAAATTTTCTGATGTGACAGATCAACTAGAGTTGCAATCATAGAGAAAACTCAAATTTACGAGAATTATTAATACCCGAAAAAGTGAACAACACTGGGTCAGAACCTTGCCTTTCATACCACTTGTTGGGACCGTAAATAATTGGCCCACCGGTGCAGTGATAATCACGAGATAAAAATAAAGTGCAAAATGCGGAAAAATAAATGACACCAGATGTAACGTGGAAAAACCCCCAAATAGAAGGGGTAAAAAACAACGGGCAAATAGAAGGATCACTATGGGGTAAAAGTGGGTACACACTCCCTCACTATTAAAAGTAGAAAACCCTCGTAATATCTCTCTCAAATAATGGGGAAAACTGCCTCACGAAATACCACACATAAAATATGATAGATGAGAAACTGATTGGGGATGAAAATAATGACGGGAGAGAGACATTTATATAGGCCGCCTCTCCCCTTCCTTTGCCTCCTCCTGCTGGAGTTTTGGTGGGGTTGGCCACCCACCTCCTGCCAGCCACGCCCACCTCATTTGACAAATGAGGGGCGGCCACCGTCTTGTGGAAAAGTTTATGTCGACATTTACTATATATTACAAGTATGTGATAAAATATAAATAACATTTATGACATAGTTTTTTCAATATGTGTCATTAATAGCTTTTATAGTGGGAATTATTTATACCGGGGTCGTTGAACCCTTTCCACCCGTTTAACTTGACAATATAAGAAAGAGGTAGATATTTTATGAGGTATTTTTCAACCAATAAAATTCAAGACCTTCTATCTCTTCCTTCCTGTATCATAGATAGGGAAGAGCCCATTCTAAGTTTGTGTTCATCGATCATCCTCTTAGATCGAATTAATGGGATCACAGTTCCCATCATGACATTGAAGACATCTTTAAAACACCACACTAGCACTAGAAACATGATAATTGGCGCTTCAATGGATGCATAAAGAATTTTTGAATGTCCTGGAGGAATCCAATATTGTACACTTCAATAAACAGCTTCCAGTGATGATCTATTGTTTATCATGTATTCAATTCAAATGAGTCTGCTATTTTTTAATTTTTTTTAAATAAATTCACATGTGATCTTTAGGCCTTTAATGGACCTCAAATCACCAAAGATGACAATTTTACATCAATACAGTGATGAAAAATTAAAATTCCATTCCCATTTTCTTCTTCCACCTTCCTCGGTACCATTAGTGTCATAAAAGGTGTGTGAATTGAAATTTATGTGGCATTTCAGTAGTGTTGAAGGAAGGGTCACAAGAAATCCTAGTGTAACCAGTCCCAATAGAGTGTAGAGCCTATGAAAAAATTATTAGTATCCAGAGATTCAATGGGGCCTTTCCACTGGTGTTCAGTAAGAGGGGATCTGCACCAGTTCTGAGTTCTTCAGTTGTATTTGTGGCTCTATTCTAGGTAAGAAGCTGGAGTACTATTGTCTGTTTTGGATGAGGAGGTTGTCAAGGTTGAGGGATCCAACCTCAGTATGTGTAATTCCAACAGAGCATACCTTCTTTTGGAGTTTAGGTTGTAGCTCTGGGAAGTGGGTCTAGCTAGTTACATGTAATAAAGTTGAAACCTCTTGAGTAGATCCTTTCTCCATATATAGTGTGAGGTATGATATTATTTTCCACGAATTATTTATTTTATTTATTTTACATAGGCTATTCACACATGTTTTTATCTATAGTTTTGACAGGAGGAAAGGTTTTTAATTTGAATACCTATATGAATATATTTCCTTAAACATACTTATGGGAAACTGGTCAAACGTGTTTCTCCATTGTATGGAGTGTCCCCTTGAGATGGGTGGTTACTGATTTTTATGGAGATTTTTTTTCTTGATATGAAAAATATCAACAAAATTATTGGGATATACTTATTATTTCCTATTCAAGCTGATATTGATTGGTATTGTTGATATGCGTCCTTCTCATAACCCAATGGTGGTAGCTTTGTTCTTATGGGAGAATGAAATTTCCAGGCTATATGTACTGTACTTGAGAATCTTTGGCTGAGTAGAGTATTGACCCAGATTACTAGCCTCTTACTGGATGACTAGGGAGGGTTATTGGCTATGTTCACACCCATTTTGGAGTATTTTAGATATGTATTTCTTGATGGAATTTTTTAAGATACCTCTTATGACAGAGTTTGAGTTTTCAAAGTGTTTAGTTTATATTGTGTAATATAATCAATTTATGATAAAATATTTTATCTTATGAATAATCGAAGAATCTATTCTGTCTACTCTTAATTATAAGGTGATGGCATTATCATACTCTAGATGCCGAAAAAGTCCGTAACTTCCAGAGGAAGTTTCGAACGGACGGAGCGAAGTCATATTCGGACTCAGAGACCTGGTCCGGATGACCTGGATGTGGTGCGCGAAATTAAGGACTTACGCGTAAAAATGATGTTCGCGCGAAGGACTCCTGGGATTCATGAAAAAGAACCGGTATGGCGTGCAATTTTGTGCACCCGGTTTCGCACGGGGAAGCCTTGCGCGCTGACTGGTCTTAGCGCGGAAGATTTCGCGCGCCGCCTGGATTCCGCGACGGCGAATGCCTATAAATAGAAGGCGACCTCAACCGTTTCGGGGTTGAGGAATTCGGACCAGCTCCTGTGCGCGCAATTCGGACTCCCGCGTGCGAAAGATGACTTCCAGGTAATTCTTTTTTTCGCGCAACCTTGCCCCAGGATTCGCCTTTGCGCGCAACCCCACTGTCTTAAGTGAATTTTCCAACTCCTCCGGGTTCTTCCTTTGTGCGCAATCCTTGCCCCTTGCGCACAATCCCTTCCAATTGTGCGCAATCCCTTACAAATTGCGCGCAATCCCTCTGATAGGTTTCTCCATGGCTTAGGGATCGACCATTGCCCACGCGCGCAATCCAAGCCCTTTGCGCGCAATCCCCTATTCGCGCGCTATCCTTCTGCCCCAATTGCGTGTCATCCCGGTGTTTTGTGCGCAAACCTTCTCTTTGCGTGCAAAACCCAGGACCCCTCACCTTGATTACCCTTGGGTGCCTCTCTGCGCCGACGCCCATTGTCTTCCATACCGGGCATGCACGCCATGCGTTGTTTTCCTGTACGGCCTTCCAGGCTCGTACGAAGTAACCTCAAGGTTCCTTGGGCGGTGTTTCCCATTGCGTTTCTTTGCCTTATGCTTCTTCACATAGGCACGCTAACGGCTATTGCTTCTTTCGCATATCCATGCTAATGTGGACCCCTCGATGGTTCTCCTTACGGCCCCCCTTCACGACGGCCTTGCCGATGCCTTCCCTCCCACAAGGGTTAGAGGGTGTTGGGCATGTAAGCCCTAGGGTGTGGAGCAAACCCACCTTGTCCGAGATGAAGGACGTTAAACTGCCAAGCACCTCGTCCTTAACACATGACGTTAAACTGTGGTCCGACCCCGTGCCTCGCACGTAGGGTCCCCTCGGCTCGGACATTCTTTACGCCTCTCGTCTCCACAGGAATGGATTCTTCCTCACATGGAATGATATCCTCCTTCGGGAGTGGCGTTTGTCCGCGGGGGAAGGGCTGCCTCAGAGCGTAATCCCCTAGCATCTCTTGCGGAACGTTGCACCCATGCACCTCCGTACTTCACCACTGCCAAGGCCAGTGGAGCCCCTTTCCCACTGTGCTTTGTCGCACCACGGGCCTCTATCCTGGAGTAAGTCCCGACACCAAGGGCCGCTAACCACGCGTAAGCCCCTGTTTCCTCTTTGGGCCACTCAACGCGTAATCCCCTTTCCACTTCTCACGGACGCACCCTCGTCCCGCATGACATTAAACTATATGATCCTGTCCCACATGACGTTAAACTGTATGCCCTCGTCCCGCATGACGTCAAACTGTATGACCCAAACTACATGGACTTTGATCCGTGCTAACACATGGTACGTAGGAAGCCCCCCATGAGGCTCAATCCCATCACTCAGTTGTTCCGACCCCTCCGCGTCGGTTCACAACCACCGTTATGGGCCGCCTCAGAGCGTAAGCCCCATACCTCACACCCACGTCTCATCATGACCTCTCCCTCGAGCCCACGTGCCTCGGGAAGCTCATTCCCTAGCCCAGATATCTTACTTACTCCAGGATCCAATCCATGCGTTCATTCTCACGGGCCGCCTCTTCAGGTGTCCCACCGTATCACCGAACTACGCGGACTTTGATTCCCTCCATGGGGATACGTAGGAAGCCTCCATGAGGTTCAAGTCCGTCACTCCATCACCCATCCTGATCCTTACCCGGGCCGCCACATCCCGGTGGGATCCTGCCACCTCATTCCACTCCACAGTATCCGGGAAGCCGCCCATGTGTTGTCCCCAACATAGGTGTTCCCCATAGGGGGTCCTTCAATCTGATCCATTCTCAGTGTTTCGATCAGTCCGATCCGTCTCCGCCAAACGTTAAACTCGCGGAATACCCCGTGTTAAACATGGGAAGCTGAGGAAAACCTCAGATGGTACATAGTTCCCCACGTTCTATGTGGGATGCCTCGGGCTTCCGGGCCCTCGAGAAGCCCTATAATAAGGGACAGAAGACAGACATGCCAATCCCCCAACGTTAAGGCGCACCGACGACACCCCAACGTGACTATTCTCCTCACCGAAGGTTTCTGCCCCGACCAGACCCCTTGGAGCGTCTCGACGGAAACAGTGTAATTAACTGGCGTCCATGCAGATATGGCGCCGAGAATGAGCTCCAAGAACCCATCTTAAATCTATGTGGGAGACCCAGACTAGGTGACGAGCTCCGAGGAGGAATCCACGGAAGGAAGAACCGACATCCCATCATCCCGGTTTCAATCAAGGAGCAGACGTCCCTGAATAAGGAACGAGTGCCGCCCGTCTTTGGAAAACGGGAATGTGGGGCCTCAAGCCGCGCGTCCTCCCCTGCGTGACGGATGCGTGCGCCCCAGCGTAAAAGCGTCGGAAACACATACGAAGAAAATAAATTGTTTGTTTCTCATGTTAAATTCCTTTTTAAGAATGAGAATTTGAAAATGTCATCTTAAGAAAAGGAATTTCAGGAAATATTTTCTTATGATATTCAGAGAATATATGAATACTAAGAATTGTATATATGATGAAGATTTATCTTGTTCATAATTTATGTTGTATTTTCTTATTTTCTTATGAAGAATAACTATTTTATCTTACAAAATTTATCTTAAAATGTTTATCTTATGATGATTTTTACTTCTGATCAATATCTCATGATGATCAAGCTATTGAAAAATTCCATGATTAATCTTCTAATGTCTTGATAAGTCACATCATGCCTTTAGAGCATATCAAAAGTATATTATACATTTATGGAGAGATTAGTCTACACATGACTTTCCATGAATGTAAATATCTCAAGAGTGATAATATCTGCGACATCGCTGACGCAAATGAAATTCTATTTTTGAAAGCATTGGATTCACATCCATAATAGGCTATCATATATTGTTCACCACATGGTTTTCCTAACAATTAGGATTATATCATGAATAAGTTCAAAATATTATATAAAAGGAATAGTTATCTACTATATAAAGGAGGAAAATATAAGATATATAAACACACATATAGGCAGTTTCATACAAATACTTTGGATACTTGTACATAGATCAAACATAAAAGTTCATGATGTGCATACCAGTTATATTAGTTGAAATGAAGATCATCCCTAGATATACCTTGAATAATATCATATTCTCAAGATGAATCTTCAAAAATTGTTAGTTTCTACTTGAAACTATGTACTGCAATCGAACCTTCTAAAACTTTTTTATTCTATTTTTTGACACTTGGTGTAAGAGTGTGTTTGAGACTAAGGATAGGTCTTGTAAAGGGAGATCCTATTTGAAATCTATTAGGACATTTTATCAAGTGAATGATTCCTATACTCATTAGGGATCCCCATTTTAAAGGGTTGTTATAGTAAAAATCATCAAACTTTTGGAGTAGAGTGTTGGTTGAGGTGACTAGGGGATTAATGTTCCCGAACCACTATAAATCTCTTATGTTCAATCTCTTTCATTTATGTTTTAATTTATAATGCTTATTTTTATTAAGGAAAATGGATTTGATTGATCGTACCTAGAGATGGAGGTATTATACAATGAATTATTTTTGGAACTCATTTCACAACCCTCTTGAGTGTTCATCTTTCCATTATATGGGAAACCAACTGGTATCCGAGTTTGTTACTCTTGATTTAACAACTATCAAAGGATAATGTCCAATGATATCCTGTCAAATGGATTTCATTGATGATATAATTGTAGAATTTCCCTTACCTCAATGTGAGGTGAGGATGTTCTATTATAGATGAGTAAAACTAAATACAGAGAGGGTAAGTCCGATGTGGGACTCAGAAATACCCAATTAAATGAAATGGGGTCCAACACTCTCCCTCAAGCTGGACATGCCCAGATTGGATTGAGTCCCACAAAGAAAAAATAGAATACAAGATAGACGAACTCATACTCCCCCTCAAGATGGGCTATGGAGGCTGTGAATACCCAGCCGGGAAGTGAGAGAGTCAAGGAGAGCCCCTGGGAGACCTTTGGTGAAGAGATTGACAAGCTGATCTGCCGTCGGTACATGACCAAAGCTGATATGGTGCTGCTCCAGATGGTGGCGGAGGAAGTGACAGTCCACCTCGATATGCTTCGTTCGTTCATGAAAGACGGGATTCGAGGCAATCATCGTGGCAGCCTGATTATCACACCATATATGAGCAGGGGTGTGTGCCGGGAAGCCGAGCTCATGTAGGAGATGACGAAGCCAGAGGATGTCAGTGGTGACGGTGGCCATGGCGCAGTATTCAGCCTCGACACTCGATCTGGAGACGACAGTCTGCTTCTTGTTGCACCAATAGATGAGGTTACCGGCAAAGAAAACGGTGAACCCTGAAGTAGACTTGCGGGTCGCGAGGAAACCTGCATAGTCGGCATCACAGAAGGCCTCAACATCCAAGTGAGCATGATGGGAATACTGAAGGCCACGTGCAGGGTCTCACTTGATGTATTTGTCAATGCGAAGGACAGCATCCCACTGATATTGGGTTGGATGCTCCATGAACTGGCTGACTTTTCCAAAGGCACGGGCAATGTCGGGTTGCGTCATGGTGAGGTAGTTCAGTTTACCCACTAGACGTCGATAACGCTCGGGATGAGGAAATGGTTCTGATTCAGAATGGAGAGAACGTTCGCCAGGCTCAAGTGGGGTGTCCATGGCAGTGGCGGTGCTCAGACCGGCATCCTGCAAGATATCAAGAGCATACCTACTCTGGAAGAGAGAGACCGAGTCCTCAGAATGGGAGACCTCGATGCTAAGGAAGTAAGTCAGGGGACCAAGATCTTTGGTATGAAAGTTTTGGTGAAGGTGTGCCTTGAGGCTGGCGATCCCTCTGGAGTCGCTTCCTGTGATGATGATATCATCAACATATACCACGAGAAAGATACAGCCGTGCGGTGTCGTACGGAAGAAGACGGTGTGGTCCTTTAGACGGCGGGAGAGGCCAAAGGCTATGACGACAGTACTGAAGCGGCCAAACCAAGCCTGAGGAGACTGCTTGAGGCAATAGAGGGACCGACGAAGTTGGCAGACATGGGAGTCAGCACCGGAGGCAGAAAAACCAGGGGGCTGCTTCAGGTAGACTTCTTCCTCAAGAACTCCATGGAGAAAGGCATTCTTGACATCCAGCTAATGAAGTGGCCAATGATGATGGGTAGCCAGAGAGATGAACAGACGGACAGAGGCCATCTTGGCGACCGGAGAGTAGGTCTCAAATTAGTCGATGCCATATGTCTTAGCAAACCCCTTCGCCACCAGCTGGGCTTTGAGGCGGCAAAGAGAGCCATCGGGATTAAGACGGATTGTAAAAATCCATTTGCTTCCCACTGCCTGTTTTCCTGCTGGAAGGGGGACAAGATCCCAAGTATGGTTTTCCTCCAGAGCCAGCAATTCATCCCGCATTGCAGCTAGCCACCCGGGGTGAGATTTGGCTTCACCAACCGTGCGAGGTATAGAAACTGTCTCCAGAGCGGACAGACCCCTATATGAAGAGACAAATAGAGGAGTACTCTGGCAGGAGTGAGTACCTTTCCGTAGGGCAATGGGCAAGTCCTCGGGTGGCAGAGCAGGAGCAGCGGACAAAGCGGGAGCATCAGTGTCACTGGCTGGAATGGGGGATACAGTCGAGGGACGACGGGAGTAGACCTGACCAAAATAGGTGTCAACAGGGGTTGACGCCGGTGGAGGAAGGACGATGAGGGGAAGACAGTCATCAATAGCAGAGTCAGGAGGAGGAGAGGGAAAGTAGAATGGAGAACTCTCAACAAAGGAGACATCCGCTGAGATGACATACCGGCGAAGGTCCGGGGAGAAGCAACGGTATCCGCGCTGAGTGCGGGAATAACCAAGGAAAATGTAGCGGAGGGATTTGGGAGAGAGTTTGGTGCAACCAGGGCAAGTGTCACGCACATAACACAAGCAGCCAAACACTCGAAGAGGGAGGGAATGAAGAGGGAGAGTGGGGAAAAGAGCCCGAAAGAGATTCTCCCCCTTAAGGATAGAAGAAGGAAGATGATTGATGAGGTATGTAGCAGTGAGAATGAAATCTCACCAAAAGAGTAGAGGCACCTGTCGGTGGAAGATGGGGGCATGAGCAGTCTCTAGAATATGTCTGTGTTTCCGCTCGGCCACACCTTTCTGTTGGGGTGTATCAGGACAGGAGGTCTGGTGAAGGATACCATTCGTCTGGAAAAACTTCCGAAAGGAAGTGGAGAGATACTCACGCCCATTATCCAAGCGGAGACATTTGACAAAGATATAAAAGCAGTTCTTAATTTCATTGAAAAAGGTTTGGAAGGTGGAAAACACTTCGGAGCGTTCTTGAAGAAGGTAAATCCACGTCATTCGCGAATAGTCATCAATGAAAGATATATAGTATTTATATCCCAAGTGACTCGGAATGGCACACGAGCCCCAAACATCTGAATGAACCAGATCAAAGGGGTGGGACGCCTGTGTATCCGTGTGAGGAATGTAGGAAGAGCGATGATGTTTTTCAAAAGAACAGGACTCACAATGAAAAGTAGGAGTCCGACTGAAGTCTGGAAACATCTGATGAATGGTGGATGCAGGCGGGTGTCCTAATCGGGAATGAAGATCTAGTGCCTGAGAAGAGGTAGACGTGCAAGCAATGGGTGCTGGTCCCTCGAACATGTTGACCCCGTCTCGAAGCCAGCCTCGACCAAGTTCCCGGTTCGTAGTTTTCTCCTGAAACACAACACCAGAAGAGGTAAATATGGCTGCACAGTTATAATCCTTAGTCAGTTTACTGATGGAAAGCAGATTAAAGGGACAACAGGGCACATGTGCCACAGAGGGTAGGTGTATCAATGGAGTCAGGGAGCATGCGCCGAAGCCCGCTATGGGGATAGTGGAGCCATCAGCGACGGTGATGGCTGAAGAACCGACATATGGTCAGTAAGATGTCAGCATACCAGCATCACCGGTGAGGTGGTCAGAGGCACCTGAGCCCAGCAGCCATGCAGGGGAGCAATGACCCACAAAGGCAGTGGGGCAAACAGTACGGGCCAGAGAGGCCGAGGAGGGACCAGATTGGACAGAGGCCGAAGGATCATGAGGCCGCATGAGGTCAGCCCTAGAAATGGCCAGAGACGGGGAAAGAGAGGCGATAGTCGAGGACGCGTCCTAGACCGCGGGCTGTCCCTGCCGCGGGTGTTGAGATGGTCGTCCATGCAGGACCCAACATCGGGCGATCAGGTGGACAAACTTGCCACAATATTGACAGAAGGGACGTGGATGACATGAAGCACGACCACGTCCCGAGGAGTCTTCCATGGAAGCGTCGGGTAGCTGAGGCAGTGGGCTGGCGGGATGATCGTGCGCAGGACGTGCGCGTGTTGGAAGGGCCGCCGGAATGAGGGCGCTCTACCAGGATGAGGGCGCATTATCGGGACAAGGGTGCACGGCCGGGAGGGTCCGCCGGGACGAGGCCGAGGGCACCTGCTGGGGTGAAGGCGGCGGAAGGGGGGCCACATGGTGAGAGCAGCGGGAGCGCGCGGGAGGCGCGGGGGCAGCGGGAGGCGCGGGAGGCACGGGAGCAGCAGGAGGTGCGGGACGATGGGGAGCCGGGAGCCGCGGGAGGGCATCACGCCAGGAAGGAGGTCATCTAGGAGCCGGGAGCCATGGCCGAGGGCGGGGCACCGGGGCGAGTCCGAGGGCGGGGCGTCAGGGCGAGGCCGAGGGTGGGGCGTCGGGGCGAGGCCGAGGGCGAGGCGTCGGGGCGAGGCCGAGGGTGGGGCGCCGGGGCGAGGCTGAGGGCGGGGCGCCGGGGCGAGGCTGAGGGCGCGGCGCCGCTTGGGCGAGGGGGAGAGCGCCTGGGCGAGGCGCTGGCGAGGGCCCCGCGGAGCGAGGGGAGCCGCCGGGAGAGAGGGCCGCCAGGAGGGAGGGCCGCCGGGAGGAAAGGCCATCGAGAGAGAGAGCCGCCGGGAGGGAGGGCCGCCGGGAGATTAGGGCAGAGCCAGAAGGGAAGAGAGGCGGGGACAGACAGAACCGGGAGTCCGCTGGGAGGGAGGGTCTGGATTAAGATCCCTCTGATACCATGTAAGTGGGGAATTCCCCTTACCTTAATGTGAGGTGAGGATGTTCTTTTATAGATGAATAAAACTAAATACAGAGAGGGTAAGTCTGATGTGGGACTCAGAAATACCCAATTAAATGAAATGGGGTCCAACAGATGATAATGGAGAAGGTATGTCAATGGTTAGATGTCCTTACTTCAATGGTAAAAATTATGGTTGCTATAAATCTCACATGACCATTTATCTAAAGAATCTAGGCTTGAATGTTTATATTGATAGGAATTAAGCCCTATGAAATTACTAAGATAGAACCCGAAACTTGGGATGCTAAAAGTGAAGAAAATTATGATCTAATCTCCAAATATATGAATGTTATAATATACGGATTAAGAAAAGATGTGTGCAATAGAGTTTCTTAATTTCATAAAGCACACGAACTATGGACCACTATAGTGGATTCATATGAAGGTACTGACAATATGAAAGATCATAGATATGATACAACCAAACTTTAGTTTTACACATTCAAAATGTATTAAGGATAAATCATTACTCAACTAAGTGGAAGGCTACTTGAGATTTTGAACAGCATTGTTGCTTTAGGAACACCTATCTTTGAGCTTGAATAGGAATTAAAAGTTCTTAGAGTATTAACACCAAGGTGGAGTTGAATATCAGCTACTATTAGATATTCTATAGAAGTCAATAATCACAAAATAAAATATCTTACTAGAACAATCATAATGTATAAATATGGAATATGAATTGGGGTTGAGGTGAATAAGATGATCAAGAAGGAAAATGTTGGCTTGATGGATTCTACATTTAAAGATGACAGGGAACGAAGTGCACAAATTGCTGAAAATATGAATAAAAAGATTCCTTAAGAAATTATAGATCAAATTTTGAGCTTGACAATATTGAATTTAATTCCAAAAATTCTACAAGGGAAGAATTTTCAGAAAATCTTTCAACAAGTATAAAAGGAAAGGATACAATCCTTAAGAGTTTAGATGCTATGAGTGTAAGAAGTTAGTTCATATGAAGGATGACTATCCAAAAATTAATGATAATAGGAAGATAGAGAAGAAATATTTCAAGGAGACTGGTTTTAAAAAATAATTTGAGAATGAGAATTTGTAGGTTGAGAAGAAATATTTTAAGATGCTATGGAGTGATAGGTAGTTTAGATGCTATGGAGTGCTTTTAAGATTCTAGTAGATTCACATCATCAGAATGAGAATTTAAAGTTATCAATCAAAATTCACATGTATGATTTATGGAAAATTTAGATGAGATAAATTCATATTACTCTTCTGAGCATGAACATGAAACAAATAAATGAAAATTTCTCATATAAAGAATTAAATGAATAATTCACCATGTTGGAAACCCAGTATGAAAGCATGAAAAAGAAAAATAAGGCCCTCAAAGGTTCTTATAATAAGAGTGTAAATGAAGAGGGGGACCTAAATAAAGAGATTTTAGAAATAAAGAGTCAATTAGAAAAATATAATTTCTCAAATACTGAATATTATAATACAATAGAGAACCTACAAAAGGAAGTTCAAAACATTAAATATGCTTCTAGTATCTTTTCTAATAGATAATTCTACCTGAATAAAATTATTCCTCAAAATTAACAAAATAAATAGATGTTTAGAATAGGTTTCCAAGGTAAAAAAGCCCAAATTCTAAGAAAACTATTTTTTCCCTAGTTCCAAAAACAAAAAAAAATCAAAAGTCACTTATTTTCATTATGGTGGAGTAGAAAACGATGCCATTATTTGTGATTTGAAAAACACTCAATTTTGTGAAATTAAAAATTATTTTTTTATAAAATATTTTTCAAAGTATGTTTTCAATTATTCTAGTGAAAAAAATAGATATGGGTTACTATTTCTCTTTTAGCTAACATTTATAGACCCAAAAGCGTTTGGGTGCCAAAATATTCTGTTGTATGATTTGTCATTGTATGGAGCAAGATACATGAATAGAAATGAAAAATAGTTTATGGACAATTATTGTTCAAGACATAAGAGTGGTGATTTTTTAAATTTTTACACACTATGAAAAATTGATGGACTCTATATCGCATTTGGTGATAATGAAATTGGAAAAATTATTGGGAATCCATGGTATATGAAGATATTCATGTGGGATTGGACTAGAAGGGTTTTAGTACTCACTTATTTCAGAATTTTTGTCCAGAGTCGTTGATAATGGTGATGACTCTGGAGATCCTATATTCACAGTAGGGAGAGAATTCAGTGTTGGCATACACCACTTGATTTTATGAGCTGGTTCATTTTACACAAGAGGTTGTAAATAATGACCAACTAAAAGCTCAGAAGTACCATCATGGTTTGTGACCATATATCAGATTGTTGGTATTCATGCTAAATCATTCGAATAATGTAGAGACTGTAGACAAGGTTATGATGAAAGAGATAAATGTGGAAGGAAAGGTTGGATATCATTCCCTTTATCTGCCTCCTACTAGTAGCATCAATATTGCACCAGGGAATAAAAGGATATGAAAAGATCATCATCGGAGTGGTGGAGGTATTTCTTAGTAGCAGGGCTCTTCATAACCTCCAATTACAACTAGTGGTGTTCCTCTAACTTACTATTAGTGTGTCAATGTAGATTGGGAAATCCCCTTGCCTCCTTACCTCAAAGTGAGGCAGAGGCAAGCTTTTATAATGATTGAAAAGTACCACATCAGACCACAAGTCCGATGTGGGATAAAGACTCCAACACTCCCCCTCAAGCTAGGTGTACCTAGCTTGCACACCTAATGAAAAAGAAAGCAACAAAACAGACGCTAACACTTGCCCTCAAGATGGACATGCCCAGCTTGATGACAAATACAAGACAAAAACAGAAGAAACAGAAATAAGAAAATCGTTGTTGATGCTGCTCCTCCTGAAGATGGTAATGTGATGCCGCTGAAAAATAAAGGATGGGTCATTGCCCGAAAAGTGCGGGGCCGGACAACAGAGCGCCGGGAAATCCACACTGGAGGGTTGGTCGTCAGAGCGTCGGGAAAATCCGCACTATGGGTCAGTCTTCAGAGCGCTGGGAAATCCGTAATGTTGGGACGATCGTCAAAGTGCTGAGAAATCTGCTCGGGAGGGCCGGTCGTCAAAGTGCTGAGAAATCCGCAATGGCGGTTCCGGTCGTCGAAGCGTCAGGAAATCTGCATGAGGAGGCCAGCGATTGAGGCGGGAATGCCGCGGGAAGCAGGAAGAGGTCGACATGGAGGGAGCAGTTGAGCAGAGGCGGAACAGGAGGCCGGTAGGGCTGGAGGTCGGTTGCTGGAGGAGCCGGTAGGAATGGAGGCTAGCTTTCGTGCAGAGAGGGGCCGACGAGGCTTGAGGCCGGCTGCTGGAGGAGCCGACAGAAATGGAGGCCGGCTGTCGGAGGCGTCGGCAGGGGGAGAGGCCGGCAGAATTGGGAGATGGGGCTGGATATCCGCACAAGAGGCGGCGGGCAGGAAGGACTCAGCGCTGGGAAGGAAGCAGTCGGACGTCGAGGGGCCGGTGCAAGGGAGCCGCCGGGAAAGAAGCAGTCGGGCACGGGAGGGAGGGCCACCGGGAAGGGAAAAGCATACTGTTCTTCTCGTCGGGAGAAGTTGGAGCAGGAGCCGGTAGATGCAGGGAGCCGGAAACAGCGCGCTGGAAGAGTGCCGCCTGGGATGGAGCCGTTGGATGAGGGTGGGTCGCGCTCGGGAGGGGCAGCGACGAAGGGTCGCACGCAGAGGATGAGGCGTGACGGGGCGTCGGGAGTGTCACGCTCGGGAGGAGCCGCGACTGGAAGGGAAGGAACGCCGGGAGGGATGCGGGACGGGAGATGCCGCCGGAGAGGGGTCGCCGGACAGGAGGGTGATCCGCCGGGGATGGAGGGGGCCGCGCTGATGGATTCACGCGCAGGAAGCCGGGAGTCACGTCAGATGATGAGGACAGGAGACGTCGGTAGTTGCGGGATCCGGAAAGACCGTCGGGGATGCGGGAGAAGTTGAGGAGGCGGGTCGCGACGGAGGGTCGCGCCCGGGTTGACGAGGCCGGTGCGCGCAACTGGGAGTCGCGCTGGCAGGAGCCGACCGGGAAGAGGCGGGCCATCGGGAGGAGGTTCACCAGGGGGTCACCGCGGGAGGTGCTGCGCGCACAGGAGGACCGCCGGAGTGGGAGCCACGACGGGGAGGGCTTGCGTGTAGGAGGAGCGGGCATCGTCGGGATGGGTCGTCTGGCCGGCGCGAGGGAAGCCTCATTGAAGGCGGGGCCTGGCGCCGGGAGAGATTCGCCACAGGGGGATGGACGAAAAATAGTCAGGCTTGTAGGCCATGGAAGTCGCCGCCCCTCGTGGGGAAGAAAAAAAATATATTAAACCCTAGAGCAGAATAAAAAAATAGATGGAGGGGGGGTCGGGGTTAAGATCTCTTTGATACCATGTAGATTGGGAAATCCCCTTGCCTCCTAACCTCAAAGTGAGGCGGAGGCAAGCTTTTATAATGAATGAAAAATACCACATCGGACCACAAGTTCGAAGTGGGATACAGACTCCAACAGTCAAGTTTATACAAATATAATATTCGTGTACGTAACTTTCTAATATGTGTAACAACTGTGGGAGTTATGATCTTCTGCAACATATCTATTAGACTATGTCTACTCGATATGGTCATGGATCTTTGACTCCAAAGGATACAATGACACAATCAGATGCTTCAATGACTATAGGGATCCATCCAAAGGCCTCAGGAGTTAAGCCACATAACATAGTAGATGATCTCCCAGTGAAGGTTGACTTGTGTCTAGTGAAAATGAGGGGTATCATCTTTATTTCATCTCTAGTGGTAATTATTTTATTTAACATTGGTCCTATCCACTCAAATATATCTAGATGTTATTTTGATTTCATTAACCATCCAATAAAACTCATGTGATTTGTTATGGAGTTAGCAGCACCTCATGCAAATAAGAAAGTGTCTAGGTTTTATTCTCCTTCTTTTACACTATCGATAGTTTTTACAGAGCTAGTATGGGATTTTATTTTTCTTAATCTCGATTTGTTTGAAATCATAAATGGGATGGATTGGATTATTCCTCCTAATGTTGAGTTTGATTTCTACTATCACTGTGTCCCATTTCATGCGGTTGATGGGAGCTTGAGAGTGTTTCCAAGAGAGTGGGATTTTTGGTTTGGTCTTACAGGACCTTCCCGCCTAGAGTTCAAGAGTTTGTTGTCTTTATTTGTATATGAGACCTATTAATTTTCATCTTTTGATAAAATTTCCACATTTGTTCATGGTTCTCAAAACTTTTATCCCATATGATTTCTCTAGGATTCCTCCATATAGGGAGGTAGAGATTACAATTGACCTATTGCTAGGAATGCAGTCGATATCAATAACTTCTTACCATATGGAAACATCAGAGTTGAAAGAGCTCAAAATTTAGTTGGATGATTTAGTCAAAAGGGTTTTTTTCACCCTAGTGTTTCACCTTGGTAATCCCTAGTTCTCTTTTCCATTAAGTCATACAGTTCTCTCCAATTGTGCGTGGACTATCGGAAGTTGAACTGGGTAATAATTAAGAAAATGTTTCCTTTTCCATGTGTGGGTGATTTTTTGACCTGTTAAAGTGGGAAAAGTGGTTCCCGAATATTAATCTTTGGTCTAGTTATCATCATATAAGAGTTCATAAGTGTGATATATCAAATACACCTTTCAATAGAATTTATAGCCATTACGAATAACTTGTGATGTTGTTTAGTTTGACTAATGCTCCTACAGTTTTCATTTCTCTAATTAATTTTTTATTCCAACAGTATCTAGTCATTTTTTTGGTAGTGTTTGTGGATGATATTTTGGTTTACTCAAGATCCGAGTGTGATCATGAGCAACATATAGGTTTGGTTTTGGAAATCCTGAGAAGTCACTGTTTGTATGGATATATTTTGAAATGTATCTTTTGGATTCCTGAAGCCAAATTCTTGGGGAACATTATTTTTGTGCATGGATTATCAGTTGATCCCGAGAAGGTAACGACTGTATCTTCATGAGAATGGCCACATTTTTTTTTGAGATTCATAGATCTCCTGGCCTTGCTAGATACTATCAGTGGTTTTTCATGGATTTCTCAATGTTATCATCCCCATTTACTACTCATACTATGAAAGGGGTGAAATTCTCATGGGATGAAAAGAGCCTGTCTCCATTTTGAAAGTTGAAAAGACTTCTATCATCATATTCTTTTTTGATCTTACCTAAGCCTAGTAAAGGATATGTGGTTTTCTATTATTCTATAAGAGCTAGTTTGGGTTGTGTTATTATGGAATATAATCATGTGGTATATTATAGTTCTTGTAATATTTGACCAAATGATAAAAATTACCCCACCTATGGTTTAGAGAATTCTGTAGTTATTCATGAGCATATTTTTTTGAAGAATTATCTTTTTTGAGAATGGATTGATGACATTTCTGACTATAAGAGTTTAATCTGTATCTTTTCTCAGCGGGACTTGAATCTTAGGTAGAAGTGGTGGGATGAATACCTTTAGACATTTGACATTGATATTTCCTACACTCTAGGAAATGGGAAGTTCATTGAAGATGCTCTTAGTAGGAATGTGCTATCGCAATCCATTCTGAAATCAAATGATGAGTGGAATCTTATGAGGATTTTTGCTCGGTTGAATTTAATGATTAGGACGATGTATCATGAATGGTTATAACCAGTGTATAGTTAACATCATATCTGTAAGATTCTATTCTACAGATTCATTAGCATGAGTTAGAATTTATAAGAATTTGAGAAACCCTATATGGTGGGGAGACCGTTTCTAGTTGGTCTCTCTCTTCAGATGGTATTCTCAGTTATGGGGGTCAGTTTTTCATCCCAACTTCTGTAAGAAGCTTAGTTTTGTATGATATTCATAGTACTTCATGGGAATCTCATTTGGGTTCTATGAATATGAATTATGATATTAAACATTGATTTTGGTGGTTGATTATAATGTGTGACATTGTTGATTATGTGTCGCTTTGTTACATCTGCTAACAAATAAATACAGAGCATTTGAAGCCCTCTAGTTTTCTTCAGCCTCATCCAGCGTCGATTTGTAAATAGGAAAAGGTATCCATATACTTTATTTTCAGATTACCATGCTCTCCCTGAGGGAGGAATTCTATCTAGGTGGTGATTCATCAGATGAAAAGGTCATCAAATTTTATTCTGATTAGGGACACCATAAAAATTGATGATCTAAGTAAGATGTATGTCCAGGAAAATGTGAGGTTTCATGGGGTTCCTTCTACCTTTATTTTAGATAGGTATGAAATTGTTAATTTGATATTCTGGTGAAGTCTCCAAGAGGAAATGGGGACTCGGATTAGGTTATATACAACTTATAATCCATAGGCAGATGGTCAGTTGGAGCATGTTATTTAGATTCTGGAAGATATGCTTTGTGTCTGTGTCTTGGATTTTGTTGGATCTTGGGATAGCCATATGGGATTTATTGAGTTATTTTATAACAATATTTATCATTCATAGATCATAATGGATCATTTTGATGCTTTTTATAGTCTCCCATGAAATTCACTTCTTTTCTGGGTAGAATAGGGAAAAGCTTTTTGGTTAGACCAAGTTTGTTTTAGGGGATGTCTATTACGATGCCGGGTATACATTGGTGTTTAGTTACAACATGGATTCAATATAAATATTATATAGGTTGATGGTGTCATCATTTGAAGTTTTCTATAGATGACTGGGTTTTCTATAATGTTTCTCCTCCACTGGGTCACCATCGGCTCAAAAAGTAGGGAATGTTGGCTCTAAGATATATGGGACGGTTTGAGGACATTAAGTAGATTGGGAAGGTTTCTTATCAATTAGAATTTCTGGATTAATTGAAAATCATTCATGATGTTTTCCACATATCATATTTTATGACATATCATCATGATCCCTCTCATGTTCTGAGTTGGGAATAGATTGAGTTAGAGCTAGATATTTCTATTGTTGAGTAGCTAGTTGAGATTGTAGAATCTCAAGTGAAAGTCTTCCATGGGAAGTTGGTTATGATGGTCAGAGTGTTATGGAATCATAGATTAGATTCTAATGAGTCTTGTGATCATGATACGTTGATGATGGAATAGTGGCCTCACCTCTTTATGGGGCTTGATTATTCTACATGACTTCCTGGGGAATGAAAGTTTTATTGTGGGGGATTTTGTAACATCATGTTACCCACTTTCAGGTAATTCTCTTCTCTGTGATAGTTTTCATCTTTTTTAGGTACGTCGTTGGACTCCCAATAATGGAGAATATTTGTTAGGGGAAAATTTCATAAAATTAAGGGTTTTATGTTTATTTAATTTATTAGAATCCATGTATAAATGTGTAATGTATTTGCGGGGTTCTCCTTGAGTTTGGGGAACTTTAGAGTTGGTTTTGGTGTTTTCTCATGTACGCTGGGAGAATTTACGTTGTGTAAAGGGGTTACACGTTGTGTACATGGTATCAAGACACAAATCATGAAATGTGTAAGTAGCATGAAAGGATTACACACCATGTAATAGTTACATGAAATGTAATGCTAAATGATTGGCTTTAATTAAAAGGAAATGAGTTTTCCAGAATATCTAATCATCGTGGATTACATGACATGTAAAGGTATTACAAGCCATGTTAATTCTCGAGATTAACTTTTTATAGTGTCGTATGAATGATATTTAATTTCAATATCCCACATCACATCTTACTCTCGATCTAGAAGGATTCTCCAATTATTTTGGGAGTCTCCATTTGATCGGGATTGATTCATTTGGCATTGGGTCACTATAACAGTTGGTTTGCATCTCTCTAGGTGATTATGCCTTTCTGCTTCATTAATTTGATTATCCTATTTTTCCATTCCATTGATATAAAAAACTATTAAACTATCATCTTACCTAGTTTTCATTAATGTTGATCATGCTTTGATTATTGTTTAAAGACATGATATGGAATCCCTGGGTGAGACTCTATTGAGCCTGTTAGCTCACACCCTACGTACATATTTGATGGTGCATAGACTTGGTTATGAATTTTGATGCGAGGAAAGTCAAGGTGTTATAGTTATGAAGTGGGGTTTTAATTTATCTAGGATGGGTAGTTGGTGGTAAGATAACGGAAGTTTCTCATGATATCACATGGAGTAGATGGTTTTTCTTATTTTGATAAACCTTATGGTTGGACTTGTACTTGGAGATTTTTTCTACTCATGAGTTGTACGGTTTTCTCTATATCCTCTCAGTTATGGGATATATTTATTTCTTATATTTTTGTTTATGATTTATATATAAACCACTAACATGCCTCATGTTGGGAGAAATCATTCCCTTGGTTTTTTGTTCGATGCTTGAGTGTTAATCACCAGCCCATTGGGATCAAGAACTCCCTTTAGGTATGTAGCATATTGGGTTGGGTTCCAGTTTGAGAGAGTATTTGGGTCGGTTCGTTACACGATTTATCTCATCACATGGGGAACCATTTCAAAGAATTAAAATCACATATGGGAATGAAATGACATAAAATAACAACATGATATCAATCCCCAAATTATATAAAATTCTCTAATGAGGATGGAGGATATAATGCCTAACACCACTAAATGAAAGTTAATAAAAAAACCATTTCATCATAAAATTCAATAATTGAAAGGAAAAGGGTCTCTATGGGAACCTAAGTATCCAATATGGGATATAGAGTTAAATTAAATGAGGAAAAGAAAACATATAGAAATTTAAATGCACAATATAAACGAGTAAATTATTCTTCATTGAACATGAATTCAAGGGGTAATTATATTAAGAAATGTAATACTCAAATAATTACACCAATGCTGAAACCTCAAATGTTTCCCATTTCAATCATTGAGTTATCAGACATACACTCCTCCCCAAAGGTGGGTTTCATATTTGATTTCATATTTTATCAATATTTATACATTAAAATTTTTAAAGATGACCCAGTTGGGGACACAAATAATATGTCATAGAGCTTTCAAACATGATGACTTGGAATTCCCAAACCTTATATATTGGAAGAGCATATGAAATCACATTATATTATTGTAGAAAGAAAAAAAGGAGAGGGTTTTTCACAAACACCTCCACTTTTAATGTCAATAACTCAAATCCTCCTCATTCTCGATATAATTCCTTTACCTAGATAATGAGGATTCATGGCCTGATGTAGTTTGTCCCACCATATTACCTTCCACCAATATTTCACTACTTCTATATAAAAAGTCAATATACATAATGATACTTCTTAATTGAGGTCTAAACAAAGACTTGAATCCATTAAATGATCTTTTATGATGTCATTAATGACTAACTCGCAAGAGAAAGACACAAAGTCATCAAAAATTTTAGTGTAATCCATCACTATTCAATCACACACCGGAGACTCTTAAACTAAATGGCCTTCTCCACATTTAGATTACATAGACAACCCCGCTAAACAAACATGTTCTTCAATAATTCTAAAGATATTTCAATCATTTTATGAGAAAATGTAATGTTTTCCCACAATTACCTTCATAGTCCCTTAAAAAAGACTATGATAACTTCCAATTTAGAGTTTATAAGAGTCTCTATAGAATTGAAAAGTCCTTTTATTTTCTCTTATCAATTGATCAAATCATTTGGACCTTGATAACCATGGAATATAGGTTGTTAGTAAAATTAGGAATTAATAAACATAATCTATATATTGACATGGATTTTACCCTTCCACTCTATTTAGAGTCTCGGTAGAACCTATAACTAAATGGATCCCATATAGTTTTGAGAATAAATAGACCACAATTTAACCAAAATAACACTCATCCCTTTGATCACTAACACATTTTGGGAGAAATTTTCTAACATATAATGAATCTGCACGTTCAAAAAAAAAATTAAACCAATATCCCACATACCATAAGGAACTCAATAATATCACAATAATATTTCCTAAAAATACACTTAATATTAAAACTACATCATGTAATCATTTGTAAACATGAAAACCCCCAATGGAATCCCAAAAATAAGTTAATATATATCATAAAGAAAGTATTATTTTATATTGTAAGGGTTTCCCTTCAACCCTTAAAAGGGGTATTATCAAAAATAAAATTAAAATAAGGCCTTCGTGTTGCGGAATCGTCGGGAGACACAACGACATAAACAAGAAAATGAAACAAAGAAAGCAATAAGGAAACAACGATTTACGTGGTTCGGGAAAAATCCCTACGTCCACGGGAGAGGCAGAATTCACTACATCGGGAGCACAAAAAAATACAGAGGATTTTCAGTAGTAAACCCTAGCCCGAAATGAGCTACATATGAAGAAGACGGTCCACTGTTCCGAATAGTAAGTCCACGTTGCTATAGTGATAGACGACCAACTTTGTCAAAAGCGCTACAGTGACTGTCGGCTGGAAGTCAAAAGTGCTACAGTGAAGTTGACTCCAAAGTCTGCATTGCTACGATGTCTGTCGGTGTCCGTCGGTCAGCTCTTCTACAGTGTCAGAATTGCTACAGTGCCAAAAAAATTGGGTCGGGGACCTTCGTCCCCCGGACCCCCGGAGCAGGGGCATGTTGCCTATGCAACCCCCAACGAGCTTACTGCGGAGCTCGGCCCGCGAAAGTTGCAGGGCACAACCGGATCGGGCAACACCAATCCAACACTTCGAGTAATTCAAGGCAAAGCATTATTTTATATTACACAAAACTCTTTATAGAAATATATAAAATTCCACTTATATAATTACCATTTACCCTTTAAGAAAGCTTTATAATAAGATCGTATAATAAAAGAATTATCCATCATTCAATATATATATTTTTATAATATTCATGGTCTATAATTGTAAATACACTTTACAAGTATCATTAATTGAATACATAAATTTTCAAATTGAATTAATACATAACTTATTCCTGGGAAAATCAGTATACAGGGGTTTTTTAATTTTTTTTTAATTTAAAGGGATTCGGTTTATGATAATTTGGGATATGGGTTTGCAATACACCATATGAATTGGGGTTTTAAAATTTTTCTCCAAAGCACCACATCCCCACCCAAATTAAGCGTTTTAATTATTATATTTAAATAATTATAAATAATACCTATTTATAAATACCTTATGAATAATTTATATAATAATATATATTTATATATATTTATAATTATATATATTTATAATTAAATTTATAAATACATATAATAAAATTTTTATATATCTATATATAATTATATATAATTATATTTATATACATTTATATTTATATATATTTATATTTATTTATAATTATATTTATGAATACATATAATAAATTATTTATATATTTATTGGTATAATTATTTTAAATTTATAAATTATTTATATATTCAAACTATATTAATATGAAATTATTTATAATTCTGACTATATAGATATATATTTATCTATAAATATAATTTTATATATATACATAAAAAAATTTACATATTTGCATAATTATAAAAATTAAATAAATATATTTAAATAATAAATGTATTAATTATATATATAATTATAATTTTAAACTTATATATTTATAGTTATATAAATAAGTTTTTATATATAATTATCTATAATTATATTTATTTATAATTAAATTTATAAATACATATTTTCAATTCTTTTAATAGTTCTAATTATATAAATATTGATTTATAATTATATACCCTTAATTATATACATTCAGTTGTAGCAGTTAAGTCTCTCGATCCCTATATATTAAGGTGTCTGCTCTTCGGCCACAAATCTTGCGCTTCTCCTCTTCTCGTTCGTAACTAAAGATACTCAGTTTGTACGCAGATCCCCGAGTCTCGCTATGGAGAATATTGGCGAAGCAGGGAGGCATGATCCTCCCCTTGAGAATCATTCAGGTATCTTTCTTTGTTTTATTAAACCCCACCTAATCTTGGTATACAGGATTTCATTCATTCGATGCGTGGACAAATTTGGAGAAGAAACTCCGCGATGCGAGGAAGGAATTAGTGGAGGCGGTACAGGATTCAATATGGTTGCTCACGGTATATAATTTCCCTCCAAGCGTTATATAGAAGAGTATATTGATCCATTTTACTGTAATTTAGGAAAAAATTTCGTATCATCAAATGGGTGCCGAGGTGTCAATGTACCGAGATTTTATTCGCAGCTTATCTTCGCGTCTTTCCCAAGAAAAGCAGAGACAGAGGCTGGAGAGCAAGCTGCGCCACCTGAACAACGACTTCCAAAGTAGAGGGTTCCACGAGTCTTGGATAATCGACCTTGCTGATTGGATCCGAACGAGTTTGGGTTACCGATGAAAGGGTACAGACAAGATCCATGTAGAGGATGATTTGGTGGATGAAGGCTCTCATGCCACTGATATCATCGCTTGATGGAACCAGATCCCACATCTTCATTTCTTGAAGGAGATTCCCAGAACCGCCGACTTCATTAATGATCTCAAATCCGTTGTCGTCGAAGCCTTCAAATATGATCTTGATGAAGCTGACTCATTCAAGGGGTTTTCAATCGGAGGCCCAATTTTAGTTAATGAAGAATCACAGCTGCGCATCCCATGATGAACTATTTGCAAAGAAATTGAGCAGTGCTTGGACATCCGATTTCTATTTCCTCCTGGTTACACTCGAAGCAGTTAACCCAAACTTCAGTTATTAGGCGTGTTTGGGTTAATGAAATTTTTAGTATATTTGGTTTGCTGATATTGAAGACTCGCATAGGCAGTTAAAGACAAAGAGGATCCAAGTTCATGATGAAGGTGAAGTTGGACTAATCTAACATTCCCTGCCCAAGCTTACAAAAAATGGTTTTCCTAATTGATGAAATTTAGCATTAGGGTAACCGAGTTTGGATAAGTTTTCTTGGAGGTTTCGATAAGAGGCTAAACTAGTGTGACCGAAGTGCACTGGGTACCATCCAATAATGATATTCTTTTTGGATCCGATTGAAGATTAACCATGAAGCCTCTCCTACTGAAGAAGATTTTTTTGTTTCCTGAATTATTTATGTTTTTTTGGAGATTCATTTGGTGAAGCCTGAGGAAGGAGATGAGCATGGTTAGAGTTAGGGAAGAATTGAAGAAGATGATGTCAAGTTTCTAGAAATAAAATAATAAAGTAATAATTATTATTATAAAAAATGCTTGTTGGTTGGAGCATTAAATGAAACCTAGACAGTGTTGGAGCCTGTTGAAAGAGAGTTTTTTCTTAAGTGACGAGAGCAGTGATTGAAGGTCACAAGACTTAGTTCCCTCATTTAATGGTCATTTAAAAGAGGCGGTGGTTTTGATGCTGATTTTTTGGGAGAATAAAAGGAACGCAATGCATGACATTCGAGGGAACAATGGATTGGAAGACGGACACTGAAACACATATACGGAGATATACTGAGATGTTAGAAGCGGAGAAGATGGGAGCGGCACCAGGAGATATTCTAGGAAACTACTGGTACTTCGAGAGAAGATGGAGATGGAGATCATAATTCGTTTATGCTCCTTGGTGATGTCCTGCTAAATATCCAGTAACTGAGGCTAGTGTATTCAAATAATGAAGTCTTTCTTAGTTTACATTTAATTAAAGTTTTCAATTTTAATTCATTCAAGAATCTTGAAATTTGTAATGCAATTACTTCATTAAGTTTTATTATTTTGTTGTTTTGTTAAACACCTTTTCCCATTATGAGTACCTCACACTACCAATTGGAGTGTGAAAAACTCTGAATACAGCTCGTTAATTCGAGCCTAGTTGAAGTATGAAGACGATTTAAGCTGTTAAAATTTCTTAATATCTGATCGATGAATTGTGAGTACAATAAGTGTTTTCTTTGTCCTTTTTAGCGATTGTTGAGAGCAGTGACCAACTCCTTCAAAAATGAGTTTTGCTTCTGATCTATTGGTTGTAGTCTCACTTTAATAAATTGTTTGAGTTCGAGATTTGATATTTCATTATTTCATTGAGATAATTACAGTTGTGAAAACCATTAAAAATCAATGAATATAGACTAATCCATATAAATCACTAGTTAGGTTGCTTCTTTCTCTTGTTTATTCATACCGCTGATACTTTCTTTCATTTTGTTTTCAGTTATTTTATTTCTTTTTGAATTTTTTTGTGCTTTGAATTTTGTTTTTATTTTTGTCTAGTTTTAATTTCTTTGAAAAAAAATAAAAATATAGAAACATAAAATAAAAACATGTGAAAGAATAACCCCATACAGGGCAGTCTCGCTACGAGACAACCTTAGAGGTTGATAAACTGTATTTTTAAGTTTTCAAATTTTTTGTTAGGTTTTAAGTGATACAAAAACCTTACATGAATTCATGTTATTCCTAGGGAGGCTAGAAATGGGTTAGTTAAAAAAGGATTAAGAAAAAAAATTTATTTAAAAAAATAAAAAAACAAGTGAAAAAGAAGTTTGTTTCATAAAAAATCTGTTTCATGTCCTGCAATGTTGAAAATTCAGAAAATGAAAATTCATACAATATTAGGACTAGGATAAAACAACTTTCATGTGTCCTTTTGGTACCTTTACTTATCAAATAATTCCATTCGGACTTTGTAATTCTCCTTCCACCTTCCAAAGAAGCATTATTAGAATTTTTTATGAGTTTCTTAAGGAATTCATGGATGTTTTTATGGAAGAATTTACAGTGTATGGTATATCTTTTAAGAGCTGTATGAGGAGTTTAGGAGTTATTATTAGAGTTTAAATTGAGAAAAACCTTGTTCTAAACTATGAAAAATGTCATTTTATGGTCGATAGTGAAATTGTGCTTGGTCATGATGTGTTTAAGAAAATAATTTGTGTGGAAAAGTCCATGGTTGACATCATCTCTTTATTACATTTTCCTAAGACTATTATAGATATTAGATCTTTTCTTGATCATGCTGGATTTTATAGGAGATTCATAAAATATTTAAACCGCACTACATTGCCTTGGATAAGATTACTTCATAAAGAAATTCCTTTTATATTTGATGAGACATGTAAGGAATCCTTTAATGAACAGAAACAAAAGTTTGTTTTCGCACCAATTGTTTAACCACCTAACTAGAGATTTCCTTTTGAGCTGATGACTGATGATTTGGAGTTTCCTTTGGGGGATGTTCTTGGGTAAAGAATAGAGAGGAAATATCATGTCATTTATTATGCCTTTTGGACTATAGATGATATTGAATCCATCTACTCCACAAATGAGAATGAATTTCTATCATTTTTATTTTCCCATGATAAGTATAGAAATTATCCTTTGGGATCTAAAGTTATGGTTGTTACTGGTCATTCTGCTATTTGGTATCTTATGAAAATGAAAAATCAAAACTGAGGCCGGTTTGATAGATTTTATTACCTCATGAATATGATTTAGAGATCCAAGATAGGAAAGAAATTTAGAACACTATAGTTGATCATTTGAGTAGGATAACTAATGATTTTTTTCAAGAAAAATCTATTGTTGAACCTATTAGAGATATTTTTCTTAGAGAGAATCTATATTCTGTTCTTGACAAAAGGCCATGGTTTTCAAGCCTCATGAATTACTTAACTCTTGAAATTGATCCACACTGGTTTTCTAAGAAACAAGTTTCTAGACATGTTTGTGAGTCAAGGAAATATGTCTGGGATGATCCTTATGGAATTTGGGAAGTTACGAGATTGTTATGAGAAGTATTCCGAATTTTGAAATTCCTTCCGTTATGAAATTTTGTCATAGTTTAAGTTGTGGTGGACACTTTGGGCCACATATGAGTGCTAGAGAACTACTATATTAAGGGTTATATTGGTCAACCATTCTCAAGGATTCTCATGAGTTTTATAGGACTTGTACATCTTTTCAATTCTAAGGAAACATTTCTCGAAGACATGAGATTACACAATAACCTTTCTTGTTTTGTGACATCGTTGATGTTTGGGGAATGTATTTTATGGGGTTTTCCCTAATTCCTTTGGATTCATTCACATTATCTTTTAGTGGAATATGTGTCCATGTGGATTAAAGCTATTCCAACTTGAATAGATGATTCTAGAGTGGTGTCCCAATTTTCCAAAAGCAATCTTTTTTTGTAGGTTCAGGATACCCAGATTTATTCTCACAAATGGAAGAACTAATTTCTATAAAAAGTGTCTTGAGGCTTTATAAAAAATAAATAGTGTAATCCATAAAGTTTTTACACCCTTTCACCCTCAAAATAATTGATTTTTTTAAGTTTTAAATAGATAGATTAAATATATTCTTGAGAAAACTATTAACAAAAACAAAAAATATTAGTGATTGAGGATTGAGGATGCTCTTTGGGCATATATGACTATGTATAAGATTCCAATAGGGATGTCACCTTATAGGATAGTTTTTGGAAGAGATTGTCATCTGCCTGTAGAAGTTGAAAATAAAGCTTTTTTGGTAGTCAAATCATGTAATTTGAATCTGTTTGAGGATAAAAAAGATAGGAAGCTATATTTTCAAGAGTTTGAGGAGATAATAAATAATTATTATAAATCTAAAAGGGTTTTATGGAGAAAACCAATGGTTTCATAAAAATATTTTTTTGAATAAGGAGTTTCAGATTAGATATAAGTTCTTGCTGTAGAACTCTAGGATGAAGGTTTTTCTAGGTAAATTTCATTCAAAATGAGATGAACCTTTTATTTTAACTCATATTTTCCCTTTTGGTTATGTACATATTTAAGATCCTAATAATGATGTTCCATTTACTTTTAGGGGACATCGACTGAAAATGTTTAGAGAAGTTAATAAGGAACCTCTGAGGGAGGAGTTAATTTTATTAGAAGTTGAATACCATTGAATATATAGTTTGTTTCTTCCCCAACTTTTTTTGGCAGAAGTGTGGGGGAAGGTACTAACCTTTTTTTATGTTTAAATTTTTCTTTTTTCTCAAAAGTTTTTCCTTGTAGAGAATGAATTGAGCTTAAAGGGAGAATCTTTTCATATTTTTCACCAAGATGAATACAATTAAGGATTCTATTCACTTTATCTTCTGGTTGGAGTATATGTCTTACAATTTTCTTTCATCAACAGAAGATACAATCTAAATCAACTTGATTCATCCACTCACTTTCTAAACTATGGTTATGTTTTTCTTGAGTTGAATATTTCTTGAATCTAATATTAATCTGTTTACATTTTTAGGGGTTTTTAAGATGACCAGAGAAACTTTATAAAAGTAAAGAGGAGGGATAATTCTAGTGGATATATAGAAAAATAAAGCTTCTATTTCAGGGGAGTTTTTCATTAAATACTTATTTTAATGAACTTTATTTCTACTTGCGGCTGTTACCAATTTATACTTAATTGTCTAAAAATAATTATAATTGGATGATATTTTCTTGTTGAATATTTGGTTGAAACTGGGTGGTTATTAATATTAAATTAAGTGTTTTTTATTTTGTATTAGTGCTAAATAATCTTGTATTTTTCGGAATTTTTTCTGCACATTTCTTGAAAATGAATTGTTGGATTGGTGTTACCCGATCCGTTTGGGCCGAATGCTTGTGGCCTGCAACTGTCGCGGTGCGGACTTCGGGGTCAACTTCACTATAGCGGTGCAGACCGACCGACACCGACAACCACAGTAGAAATGTTGACCGATCGACACCGACAACCACTGTAGCGGTGCGGACTTCGGGTTCAATTTCACTATAGCGCTTTTGACTTCCAGCCGGCAGACCCTGTAGCGCTTTTGAAAAAGTTGGCCACCGATCACTGTCGCAACGCAGACTTCTATTTAGGAACAGTGGACCGTCTTCTTCATATGTAGCCCATTTCGAGCTAGGGTTTACTACTGAAAAAACCCTCTGTAATTTGTGCTCCCGATTAGTGAAATTATGCCTCTCCCGTGGACGTAGGGATTATTCCCGAACCACGTAAATCGTTGTGTCCTTTGCTTTTTTTCTTTTGTTTTTCCTCGATTCTGTCGAGTCTCCCGGCGATTCTGCAACATGAATTAGTTTATAGATTTTACTTTTAAGCTGAATAATTGAAGTTGTAACTGGTAGTAAATTCCTATGTGTGCAGAAAATTTTTTTTATTTATTTTCTGTGTGGTGAAATTGTATTGATATATCTTATAACCCTTAGAATTTTTTTATTCTACTAAATTATCAAATCTCTTTGAACTTTAAAATTGAATTTACATGTTTTTCCACCTTGGATTAAACATTGAGGAGCACACACGTGAAAGCCACTTCACTACTGAAAAACATGCACCAATGGAAGTTACTTCACTACTGGCAGAATTAAGGATGAACAAACCACACAAGTTGAAGGTGAATGGAAGAAAAGGTTTTATGCTGACACTGAAAGATAAAAATGGAAAATGGAAAGGAGACACCAGCATGAAGAGTACCAGACACCTTAGATCCATAAGGAAAGAAGTTCTTAGGTTGAGAGAAAAATTATCAGCCCCATTTCTTCTATTAATAAGCTCACATATGTTCCATACTATTCCCTTATACTTTTGTTATATATGTGTTCTTACATTGTAGGGAATTGAAGGTGAAGGTCATTCTCAAAATAAGAATTGAATGAACAAAGTGAAGAAAAACAAGTTGGATTGATTATTCATGATTTGATAAAAACTTGGAATGTTCCACAATGTAAGATTATCAACATGCATATCTTGAAGATTATGTGATGATATTTTCCACCTGTTGGAGTTGGTGGTCTAGAACCAACTACTTTGTAATTTATTCATTAATAAAAGCCTTATCACATCTTGATTGTTCTTCTGTGTGACAATGCATGTGATAATGTCCTAAGGATAGTTGTTACATTAATGGGTCATAGCGGATCCCTGCTATGATGAGAAACCGGAAGTGCCATAACACTGTTCGTAAATATATGTTCTGTGACCGGATGATATTATTTGAGGGACACAAATAATACAGGTCATTAGGAGTGAGGACTCATAAAACTTTGAGGCACCTTCTCATGGTGTGCGCCCTTGGTAATATCCAGGAGGATATTATGAGAACGAGACCCGCCAGTAGGAAATCCACATTTCGTAGTGTCATTGGATGTTCCTATATGCGGACGTGTGTATTGGTCCTTAGACTTTAAGATTATTATTAATGGGCATTACAACCCACGCACTTAGATTTATTGATGAAAGCTGTGATGACACACTATTCGCAGTGAGGTAGGATACATTGGGTGCGTCATGAGTAATAATGCATTAATAGATAATGCAAGAAAGGATTTGTCCCTTCTGTTCCATAATAGAAGTAGATATCTCAAGCCCTTTGATGGAATTGATATAGCTTAAATAAATCCATGACCATGATAAGGTGTGAGCAAGTTCAATTCTGGGAAGTCAAAGAAAGAATAATCGAGCACATGGGTTGATGGCACTAGCATGCAACCCGCTTGATTGGAGATATCGAGACAAAGGGATTATATTACACGGTAAGCATTTGTAGGAGGTGACACGTCATTGTGGCGTTAACTTCTTTCTCTATGGGTGCCTTGACGTGTTGCTAGATGCTAACCTTGGAATTTAGGCAGGCTCTGCCTAAGTGTGTCCATGCATCTCAGTTAAATATTAATTTAACAAGTTAAATAAAGATTATTCCTGACTGTGGTTTAATAATTATTTAAGGATGCCTGATCGCATTTATTTCGACACTGGTTATTCGAGAGAATATATTGTCCTTGAAATAATATATATATTAGCGAGTAATGCAGTTACATTTATTTAAGAAATAAATAGTCATTACTCAAGGTCTAATAAATATGTTGGAGGAAATAAATAAAATAAAAAATAAAAAGTACACGCCGTGTAGTTTGTTTTTCGGGATTCGTGAGAAAATATTGTTTATTTAATTAAATGATATTAAATGTAATACGTTGGGTGCATGTTAAGTAATAATGATGGTCAACTGTCATTATTAAGACATGGAATATTACTAAGAATTAAATGAAATGATTAAATGCTTTCAGGCAATTAATTCAAGAACGCCCTCAAGTAACTAGAGTAAGATCCTCCACCGGATCAAGGCGGTTGAAGGCGGACATTGCAAGCGGAATCTCTTCCGTGCTAGCACCCGGAGATCCCTTCTCCGACGTCTAGAGATTCGTGGAGCACGTGTGGATCACCGCTATAGGAATCCTATACTTGGATTCTATGACGCAACGACGGATCACATGATCGTGACCGGAGACTCCAATGAAGAAAGAATTCCATCGAGGTAATTCTTATGAATTAATTAAATTAATTATAACCAACATATGATGATCCTATCTCAAGGGTTCTGGGACTCTTCTTTTCTTTTTTTCGTTCTTCGTTCTATTCCAATGATTCGTCGTTTTAAATTGTGACAGATCTCGGATTGAACATTGTTTAACGTTAAAATTAAAGTTGGGCAAACCCACCAACGCGCTTCCGCTGCACTCGAAACATACAAGTGGTATTAGAGGGGCTCATATCGTTGATTATAATTATTTATTTTTTCGTTGGTAATTTACGCATTTAATAATTTCATTATTTCAATTCAAGTTTAATCGTTCGGGAAATCTGAATATCGAGATCCATTCCTCCTCCCTCGTTTCTCATTCACCTCACAGAAACGAATTTTTCTTTTAATTTTGATTAAAATAAAATAGAGGAACTCATCCGGTGGAGCCAAACGTTTCTGGACATACAACACCCGAATACACAGCATGTATTCGGAAGTACACGTCGTGTAGTCTAGGTTCAATGCATTGAATGATCCGCCAAATCAGGCCGTGTATTGGATTTTTTCTAAGAATTTAGGACACAGTCTGTTGACCATAAACAGGTGGCATACGGTTTTCGGATTACATGCTGTGTGGTCCAACAGAACACGGCGTGTAGTCCCTTCGGGTTAGGGTTGGACCGTGTACGCCGTACATGGCCTGCCCAGCTGGAAACCGTGTAACGCGAAAACTACACGGCATGTGTCCAAAAGAACACGCCGTGTACTCCGAAAATTTTCCAAGTACATTAACACGCCATGTCCCCGGGCGTGTACTTCGTATGGACGGTGAAGAAAAGTACACGTCGTGTAGTCGGAACTACACGCCATGTACTTACCCAAATTACGCAGATTTATTAAAATTTATTATTATATTATACAAACTCTTGAGACGTGTACCATAGTGCAGACATAAAGATGAGACACAACATGTCATAGGTGTTATATATATATGTGCTTAATTTAACATATGCGTAATAAATGGGAATTCACCGGGTTGCCTCCAAGGTGCAAGTAACGTACAAGGATAATTTTAAATGAATTTATTTGTTTAAAATTGTGATGGATGAGAATCTCAAGGAAGTTCAGAAAAATGTTTAAGATAAAAGGGTTGATTAATTAAAGATAATTAATTAATTCGAGCATAATTTATCTTAAAAAAGAACGATTGAAGAATTGAATGCTAGTTTTATTTATGTGTAAATATCGTTGCATGTATGGATGATCATGAGCTAGACCGAGACCTGTGTATGTGAATGATTTCTTTTAATTTATTTATTTAAATTAAATTTGTTGGCTTGCGAGCCATCTCCTCATTAATATGTAGGGCATGCGCGCCCAAGGATTCTTTTATGTAAAACCCTTTTTTACCCCTCACCTGCGTGTGAGATAAATGCATATGTAATGGATGGAGTTCCCAAGCTAGTGGAGGCGACTCAAGTCAGGAGCCACGACGAAACCAATCCAAGGAGATACAAAGGTGGACAGGTGGAAAATTGTAAACACGAACCCGAAAGGTTCAAGGTGTTTCTCCCCTAGGTCTTGGGTTAGTTTATCAACCGCTAGATAAACTAACCAATAGAAAATCTCATGATCATACCATTTATTTTATTTCTGTTAGTTGCATGGTTTATTTATTGTGGGTGTGTTGTCACGATCACACAATTAATGAATTAAATGAGCATGCAAGATGGAACTAAAATAAAACCGGCTTATACGTAAATATTATCTTAGACATGGTTAATCACTTAAGTATATCCCACTTAATATTAACAAACATGTAATCAGAGATAATAAAATGACATTTTACGTATAAGGATAAAATCCCTCAAAAGAAATATTAAGTCGGCATAGTCTTCCATAATCTTGGATAGAATCGAACCATAGTTCAAAGTGCTTGACCAACCCTAGTTGGGGTGATTTCAATTATCGGGGAATTATAATTAAAGGTTTTGGGTTGACTTGACTTGGTTCTCATCAAGGGTTGACTACCACAGTAGGACTTGGTGTGACCAAGAGGCAACGATTGAGGAAATCCAAAATAAAAGGATTTCAGGATTGGGGAGTCCACTCAGCGGATCAAGGAGCTGCGAGTTAATGCAGTTGTCATTTAAAATGACTACCTAAAACCTTTCAAGTTGCTTGACCAACCCTATTTGGGGTAATGCGAAGGGAATTATGGATCCTTGACACTAGAATATTCACTCAACAGAATATTCCGAAGTCAATGGTGAGAGCTATTGGATTTCGATAAAATAGTGGGAGACTAATAAGTATTAATTTATTTATTTGTCTCAATTTTTTTTAATAAAGTATTAAACCTTTGCTCATCTTAATTTGTAGAAACGACAAGAAAATGACTTCAAACATATCATTGCTCACCATACTCGAGAAGGAAAACCTTCTCACCGACACCAATTTCCAAGAGTGGCAGAGGCATTTACGCGTCGTTCTTTGCCACGAAAGGAAATTATATGTGCTGGAAGAGCCTATTCTAGTTGCGCATGGGAAATAGGCTAGTGATGAGGAATTATCTATCTACATGAAACAAATGGATGATGCCACAAATGTCCAGTGTTTCATGCTATCGACCATGTCTAATGAGCTCTTGAAGTAATATGAAAACATGGATGCATATAGCATGATGTCTCACCTTAAAGATCTCTACCAAGAGAAGGCGAGACATGAGAGGTATGAGATCTCCAATTCTTTGTTTACCACAAATCTTGGAGAGTCTGCGCCAGCTGGGCCTCATGTAGTCAAGCTTATTGGCTACATTGAATTCTTGGACATCTTATGGATTAAATTCCCGGATGAGTTGCGTACAGATCTCATCCTATCATAACATCCCAAGACCTTCTCTAGCTTCATTGTCAACTATAATTTGAGCGGAAATGAGAAGAGTATATCGGAGCTTCTAACCTTGATTCGCCAGGTAGATAAGGACATGGTCCGTGACAAACCCGAGGTCCTTATGGTGAACAAGAAAAGGAAGGACAAGGCAAAGGGGCCAAAGACTTATAAACGGTCTGAAGCCCCCGAGCACCATCCCTCCAAGAAGGGGAAGATCCAGAGGTAGGGCAAGGAACGAGAGGCAGTGTGTTTTGCATGTGGAAAGCAGGGACACTGGAAGAGGAACTGCACCCAGAAGCGTGGGGACGCTAAATGTTCATTTGTTATCGAGTGCAATCTTTCTATTTCTACACATTGGGTATTAGATACAGCTTGTGGGGCTCACATCTGTATTCAAATGTAGGAACCAAGTAGATTTAGAAAGATCTCAATAGGAGAGGTGGATCTTCGAGCTGGCAATGGCGCAAGGCTGGCTGCGTTGGCTATTGGCGACTATCACCTCTCATTGCCAACTGGAATGATTTTGGTTTTATAAAACTGTTATTTTGTTCCTAGTGTTACCAAGAACATAATTTCTGTATCTTGTTTAGATATGGATGGATTTATTTTCAAGTTTGTAAATAAGGGTTCTCTCTTTTATAAGAAAAACGTAAGTTATGGTATGACACATTTGAATAATGGTTTGTATGTATTAAATTACGAAAACCAAGTGTTGGCAATCGATAACGAAACAAACTCACATGACTCATACGTCACCCAGTTATGGCATCACTGCCTTGGTCATGTGAACGAGAAGTGCTTGAAAAAGCTCAGCCAAGATGGCTATTTAGACTCTATCGAGCTAAAACCACTTGATAGATGTCATGCTTGTTTACAAGTTAAAATGACCAAGTCGCCTTTTGGTGGACAAGGTGAAAGGGCCACAAAGCTTCTAGGATTGGTACACACCGATGTGTGTGGACCATTTCCAGTAGAAGCTAGAGGTGGATACTCTTACTTCATTACTTTTACTGATGATTTGAGTAGATATGGCTATGTCTACTTAATGAGGTATAAGTCAGAGTCCTTAAATAAATTTAAGGAATTCAAGAATAAAGTAGAGAATCAGCTTGGTAAGAAGATAAAGAAGCTTCGATCGGATCAAGGTGGAGAATATCTGAACCAAGAGTTCATCGATCTTCTACGGGAGTATGAGATTCTATCTCATCTCACTCCTCCTTATACACCACAGTGGAATGGTGTTAGTGAAAGGAGAAACCGCACCTTGTTGGACATGGTGAGGTCGATGATGAGTCATGCAGATCTTCCATTATCCTTTTGGGGATATGCATTACAAACAGCAGCATACACATTAAACTGAGTACCAACTAAGACGGCAAATGAAATTCCATCTGAGTTATGGAATGGAAGGAAACCCACTTTGTCGCACACCCATGTATGGGGATGCCAGGCATTTGTTAAGGCCTTCTCAGGCACCAAACTATCACCCCGGGGCATGAGATGTATCTTTATAGGATATCCCAAGGAAACAAAAGGATATTACCTATATAACCCTCAAGACAAGAAAGTGACTGTCACTAGACAAGCTGTCTTTCTTGAGAGGGAGCACATCCTCAATAAGGATAGTGGGAGAAAGATTGATTTCGATGAAGTTGATTTTCAGGATACACAAGAGTTGGTACAGGAACAAGTTTCACAGGTCCCCGTGGAAGAGGTTCCAGAAACACAAGTACTGCATAGGAGCTCAATAGAGGTAAGGGAACCAGAGAGATTTGGTTTCCTAGTCACTGAGGATGGTGAATCATTATTGTTGGACAATGATGAGCCTCTATCCTACAAGGAAGCAGTAGAAAGCTCAGAAGCTGCAAGATGGCTAGAAGCTATGAATTCTGAGATGGATTCCATGTATCAGAACCAAGTTTGGGTTCTGGTCGATGATCCAGTTGATGTAAATCCAGTTGGATGCAAATGGGTATCCAAAAGAAAGTTGGACATGGAAGGTCAAGTTAACACCTATAAAGCAAGGCTAGTGGCTAAAGGATTCAGACAGCGTCAAGGAATTGACTATGATGAAACCTTCTCGCCATTTGCCATGTTTAAATCCATAAGAATCATACTTGCCATAGCATCTTACCATGACTACGAGATTTGGCAGATGGATGTCAAAACAACATTCCTTAATGGGAACCTTTAGGAAGATGTCTATATGACACAACCAAAAGGGTTTGTGACACCAGGTGAAGCCAAACGGGTTTGCAAGTTGCAGAAATCCATTTATGGATTGAAGCAAGCATCCAGGTCATGGAACATTCGATTTGATGAAGCCATAAAAGAATTTGGTTTCATTAAGAACGAATGTGAGCCATGTGTTTATAAGCGGTTTAATGGGAATGTGGTCGTCATCCTAGTGGTATATGTTGATGAAATATTACTTATTGGAAACGACGTACCAGCCTTACAGTCAGTTAAGGACTGGTTGAACAAGTGTTTCTCCATGAAGGACTTAGGAGAAACAACCTACATTCTAGGGATCAAGATCATTCATGATAGATCCAAGAGGCTTCTTGGACTAAGTCAGGGTACATACATTGACCAGATACTAAAGAGATTTAGTATGGAACAATCCAAGAGGGGATTGGTTCCAGTGTCACCTGGCTTACATCTTTCTAAGAAAATGTGTCCTCAGACACAACAAGAGAAAGATAGAATGAGTAAGATCTCATAAGCTTCGGCTATAGGATGCATCATGTATGCCATGTTATGTACCAGGATTGATGTTGCCTATGCACTGAGCATGGTAGGCAGATATCAATAAGATCCAGGAGAACAACATTGGACTGATGTTAAGACTATCCTTAAGTATCTGAGAAGAACTAAGGATATGTTCCTGGTGTATGGAGGAGACGAGGAGCTTGTCATCAGAGGGTATGACGATGCTGGTTTTCAGACAAATTAGAACGATCTGAAGTCGCAATCTGGATATGTTTTCTGTCTCAATGGAGGAGCTGTGAGCTGGAAGAGTTCAAAGAAGCCAGTTGTTGCCGATTCTACAGCGGAGTCTGAGTATATAGCGGCTTCTGATACATCCAAGGAAGCCATCTGGATTCGGAACTTTGTCCAGGAGCTTGATGTAGTGCCTACCAGTAAAGATCCCATTACATTGTATTATGATAATACTACAGCAATTTCTCTTGCAAAAGAACCAAGGTCACATCAACGGACAAAGCACATACTCCGGAAGTATCACCTCTTGAGGGATTTCTATCAAAGGAGTGAAGTTGCAGTGAGCAGAGTGTCCACAGAAGAGAACGTGGCAGAACCCATGACTAAAGGCCCATCTCAGCAGAAGGATGAATATCATGTGAGAGCTAGCAGGTTAAAGGTTGTTAGCAGTTGGCTCTAGTCCAAGTGGGAGTCTGTTGGAGTTGGTGGTCTAGAACCAACTACTTTGTACTTTATTCATTAATAAAAGCCTTATCACATCTTGATTGTTCTTCTACGTGACAATGCATGAGATAATGTCCTAAGGACAGCTGTTGTATTAATGGGTCATAGCGGATCCCTGCTATGATGAGAACCTGGAAGTTCCATAACACTGTTCTTAAATATATGTTCTTTGGCCGGATGATATTATTTGAGGGACACAAATAATACAGGTCATTAGGGGTGAAAACTCATAAAACTTTGACACACCTTCTCATGGTGTGCACCCTTGGTAATATCCAGGAGGATATTATGAGAACGAGACCCACCAGTAGGAAATCCACATTTCATAGTGTCATTGGATGTTCCTATCTGCAGACGTGTGTATTGGTCCTTAGAATTTAAGATTATTATTAATGGGTATTACAACTCGCGCACTTATATGTATTGACGAAAACTGTGACGACACACTGTTCGCAGCGAGGTAGGATACGTTGGGTGCGTCATGAGTAATACTGCATTAATAGATAATGTGAGAAAGGATTTGTCCCTTCTGTTCCATAACGGAAGTAGATATCTCAGACCCTTTGATGGAATTGATATACCCTAAATAAATCCATGATCATGGTAAGGTGTGGTCGAGTTCAATTCCGGTAAGTCAAAGAAAGAATAATCGAGCACATGGGTTGATGACACTAGCATGCAACCCGCTTGATTGGAGATATCGAGACAAATGGATTATATTACACGGTAAGCGTTCATAGGAGGTGACACATCATTGCGGCGTTAACTTCTTTCTCTATGGGTTCCTTGGCATGTTGCTAGACGCTAACCTTGGACTTTATCCCGGCTCTGCCTAATGCCATTGAGAAAGAGGCCAAGAGGGTCATAAACTAAGTGTGTCCATGTATCTCAGTTAAATATTAATTTAACAAGTTAAATAAAGATTATTACCAACTGTGGTTTAATAATAATTTAAGGATGCCTGATCGCATTTATTTCGACACTGGTTATTCGAGAGAATATATTGTGGGTGAAATAAAATATATATTAGCGAGTAATGCAGTTACATTTATTTAAGAAATAAATAGTCATTACTCAAGGTCTAATAAATATGGTGGAGAAAATAAATAAAATAAAAAATAAAAAGTACACGTTGTGTAGTTTGTTTTTCAGGATTCGTGAGAAAATATTGTTTATTTAATTAAATGATATTAAATGTAATACGTTGGGTGCATGTCAAGTAATAATGTTGGTCAACTGTCATTATTAAGACATGGGGTATTACTAAGAATTAAATGAAATGATTAAATGCTTTCGGGAAATTAATTCATTTTATTATTCTAAGTATTATAATCTCAATTACATTATTCTCATTGAGACAGAGCCATTGTTGTGAACAAAGGTTTTGGAAAAACTCTCAATCCAAAAGAGAATTCCTTTCCACCAAGAACGCCCTCAAGTTACGAGAGCAAGATCCTCCATCGGATCAAGGCGGTTGAAGGCAGGCATCGCAAGCGAAGGATCTTCCGTGCTAGCACCCAGAGATCCCTTCTCCGATGTCTAGAGATAAGTGGAGCACATGTGGATCACCGTTAGAGGAATTCTATACTTGGATTCTACAACGCAACGACGGATCACAGGATCGTGACCGGAGACTCCAACGAAGAAAGAATTCCATTGAGGTAATTCTTATGAATTAATTAAATTAATTATAACCAACATATGAAGATCCTATCTCAAGGGTTCCGGGACTCTTCTTTTCTTTTTTTCTTTTTTCATTCTATTCTGAAGATTCTGCATTTTAAATCATGACGGATCTCAGATTGAACATTGTTTAACGTTAAAATTAAAGTTGGGAAAACCCACCAACGCGCTTCCGCTGCGCCCGGAACCTACACCACCATGATGAATTATAGGGATTGCACCCATTGAGGGGGATAAAATATGAAGGAGATGATATCAAGGATTATTTCATGACAAATCTTTAAATTCATATCATCACAAGAAGTTGAAACTTGAGGTATTCCAATCAAACTTTCATCCCTTGTTCTTAATTGTATTTATCATGTCAATTAACGGGGAGTTCTTGATTGATGACAAGATGGTATTATAGGGGGGTCTTTATCTTTTCACTTGAACCTTTTAATATGTTTGGTGAAGTATGTGCATGATTTAGCATTTCATTGATAGATATGACTATTTCCAACCCCTAGGATTAAGAATTGATACATTCTGAGCATGATTTCACATGCATGGTTATTTATGGACAACATTGAATACCTTGGTCATATATCTCTTGTTTTCTACAATGGGTTATCCCAAGTAGACTTAGAGTTGATTAACTAAAGTCTCTTTTCTAAGTGAACCATGTGACATCATCCCGCTCTCAGAAATATTCAAGAAGATATTCTTTAAAGGGAGGAGAACATACTTTTGAAAAGACCCCATTAAACCTTTGCATTTGGTTTCCAATAAGGGGGAGAAAAGATTGGCACACATATTGACCATTATAAAAGTGTGCCTAAGGGATATTGACAACAAAATACAAAGGGGGAGATTGTAGAGCATAGTGTTTCATTTTTTGTCAATAAGATATTAATATGTTTATGGAAAGGTAGTGATGAAGTGAATATGATGATTGAAGAGGAGAAGTTGTTCCAAAGCTTATGTCCCTTGGGGAATCAGTATGAAATGACATTGTATGTCATGCTTGGACATTCTCCATGTTAATTTAGATGATTGTAGAGCTGGTCCTAAGTTCCAAGACATGTCTCACTAAAAGACACCGTGTTACACCATTTAAAGAAGGCCATTCAATACTTTACTGCTTGAAGCAGTTTGAAGATCCATCCACATGTTTCTGATTAGATGAAGAGTTTGAGAAGATTATGCTAATGTAAAATGTTTAAGATATGTGCAAAATGTGTTTGCACATTGGGTACATGCTTGAAAGTTCTTTGAGAATTCATATTTCCAAAAAGAATTGAAGGAGGAGGAGGATAGATGAAAAAGTGCTTTATTGGTTATACGTTTGAAGAAAGGTGGTCATTCATGTGTAAATTTCTAAGTACATATGCATTTGATACTTAGCATTTGGTTTCCAATAAGGGGGAGAAAATATTGGCACACATATTGACCCTTATAAAATCATGCCTAAGGGATATTGACAAAAATACAAAGGGGGAGATTATAAATCATAATGTTGCATTTGTTGTTAATAATATGTCAATATGTGTATGGTAAGGTAGTGATGAAGTGATGATGATGATTGAATAGGAGAAGTTGTCCCAAAGCTTATGTCTCTTGGAGAATCAGTATGAAATGACATTGGATGTCATACTTGGACATTCTCCATATTAATTAAACAATTGTAGAGCTGTTCCTATGTTCCAAGATAGGTGTCACTGAAAGGCACCATGTTACACCATTTAAAGAAGGCCATTTAATACTTGATTTCATGAAGCAATTGGAAGATCCATCCACTAGTTTTTAATTGGTTTAAGAGTTTGAGAAGATTGTGCTAATGTCAAATATTTAAGAGATGTGAAAAATGTGTTTTCATATTGGATACATGCTTGAAAGTGCTTTGGGATTTCATTCCAAAAATAATTAAAGGAGGAGGAGGATAGATGAAAAAGTGGTTTATTGGTTATATGTTTGAAGAAGGGTGGCCATGTGTGTGTAAATTACTAAGTACACATGCATTTGATACTTATAATTTTTTAATGGGCTTATATTAAAAATTATGGGCCAACCCGACGCAAGTCAGCCAGCCAGGGGAGGCAGTACGCACTTGGCGGCCAAGCCTGGACTCCCCAGCCATCCAGCCCGCATGGACCAGCCTTGGGGTGAATAGAGCACGTCACAGGGCGCATGGGAGCACTAGAGTGGTGCCACCATGCAGGGCGGCACAACAATAGGGAGTGGGCACAGAGCGTGCCCAAAAGGAGCATAGGGTGGGCCCAAAGTGCATCTACAAAACACCAGTATGGGGCAGTACCAGGGAGGGAGGAAGATAAGATTTGATCATGTGCCGCGACGCTGAGCATTGTAAAGAGCGACTTTACTGTGACGCGTTTCGATGTGGGACAGAGTTTTAAAAACACAAGATCCATATCCTCCATCTGATCTGATCGCGATATGATCCCGACCATTAATCATTCAACGACACACAATCTACCATACGATCAGTGCGCCCTCGATCCAGTGCATCTCGGCCGCAGATCTCATCGCGCACCTCGCAATTGAACCACGACCATATGATCTTCTCCACCAAGGTTTTCATCAGCCTCCGGCCACCCCTGCTGCACCCATGAACCAAGAGCTCCAGCTAGACACCCAACTCACCACTCCGGCCACCATTTGAGATCTAGTCAAGCCAAATCTGATCGTCTGAGGAAAACAAATCACATGCATGCATTTTTAGTTAAATGCATGCATCAACCGACGATTTTTAAGGAGGAAAAGGCAACGCGAAGATGCATAGGCTATAAAGAAAGCTCCATAATTGACCTTTCATGGAGAAGAGGATATGAATTCCTTCGTAAACGCTTGCGTGTGATGTTTTCTCTAGGAAATAGGGAACTCGTGTTGAACTGAAACGTACCGAGAGAAGTGGAATCTCTCATCCACATTTTATGTTTTCAAAGCCGAAGATCTCATCCATTACAAGATTTAAACCCCCGTAATATCCTACGGAATTTGAACGTGGAGCAACATGGTGATCCTCTCTTATAAATAGAGAGCCCTCGACTGAGGCTCTACTGTTGAAAATCTTGAGGAAGTGCCTGTTTTAGTGAAACAGAGCACCTTACACATAGAAGTTCTGCGTAGCCTAGCTACGCGAAGAAGAAGAAGATCCGCAAGAGTTCAACAAATGCAACACACTCTTGAATTGTCCTTGAAAAGGAGGAAATCATCCACACCCTCTGTGCGAAGAAATCTGAGAACACGTGATAGGTTCTCATGAACCCTCTTCGTGTTTTTGTGAAGGTAAGTCCGCATTACACAACTGGTGCACTTGAACCCTTATTGTACTCTGTGAAGACAGAACCACGAGCCTTTAATGGTTCTGTGAAGAATATCCACACGACCCGTGTGCGTGAAGAGAAAGAAGAAGGGAAGTGTGTGTGTTAATGTGAAGAAATAAGAAGAAATAATAATACATGCATGCACATAACCCTGAGAATACCTTGAGACATTTCTTGTAAAGAAGCCCCAAGCATTGTGAATCCACACACGAAGAAGAAGTTTGCATGTTGATGAGAAGAACCTTTTTTCATGAATGTATGTGAATGCTTTGAAGAGTGGACAATGTGTATGCTAGAAGAGGGCAATAGTTCCAAGTGTGCAACAACAAATCCAAACTGTGGACTACACTAATTTGGGGTTGAAGAAAACATATACATAACACACTTATAATGAATCAAATTTTAAAGGAACAAGTGTGTGTGTAAAGAACCAAAAGTAAAAAAGAGAAAGGTAATATAAGAAGATAAAGTGAGTTACACCAAAAAGGAATTGCATGCATATGCATGACATACACGCATTGAACCTAAACCATTGATTCAAGAGATGAGTGTGTGTTCAGACTTACAAGAAACACATTATACATTCATACAATCATGCATAATCATATGCATGTTTGAATAGTCTTTGAGATACCCAAGAAAAGAGGTATTGGATGACATGCAATGCATGAATGAAGTGAGGCTGAACTGAGACTAAAGCTAGAAAGAATTTAAAGAAGATTTGATATTTGAGTTGATAGTATTTGAGGATCCAAGAAGAGAGGCAGTGCTGAAATTGTGAAAGATCACTCTTGAATATTATATTCTTGAAGAAGTTGTGTGCACCATATGCACACACATTAGTGAGTCCAGGTCTTCATCAGAAGAAGAAAGAATTTACCTAGCATTGTTGAACTGAGAATTGATCAAGTAAAGTGATCAAAATTATTAATCAAGGCCAACAGACCTTACCAAAGGTCGTTAAAGATTCTTGAAGAGAGAAACATTCAAGTGTGATTCAGAAATCCCATGTGGACAGAGCATCATATCATCTACAGTGAATCAAAGAGAACTTAAAGAAGGAAGCTACTCATGTGACTCGAGAGCTAGAAGACCCCTATGAGATTCATGGAGGAGAAGAAGTCTTCAGTGGGACTCTGAAGCATAATAGTGGACTATAGTAACACTATGGGAGGTAGTATAAAGAACCTCCTGTGGGACTTAGGAGAGGTACAGTGGGACTCTGTATCGACCATTGTAATTGATGATAAGATTATAATGGAGAATCTGTGTTGGGGTGAATAACCAACACAATAAGGAGTAGGTATTTGAACCGAACCTTGTAAATCCTTATGTTCAGTGACTTTATATTTACAGCATCATCCGAGCTAAGGCTGAGAGATATAAGAAGATTGGATAGAGGCTTTAACCAACCATAGAGGTTTAATTGAAAAGAATCAATTTGTAAAAAGTTGAAAAGGGATCACTGATTCACCCCCTCCCCCTCTCAGTGATTCACAATGATCTGGACACTTCAATTGGTATGAGAGGGAGGTTCTCTCTAAAAGATACAACTGAGTCTTTATGAAGTGCAGATTTCAGGAAATGAGTGAGAAACTTCAAATGGAGATTTCTGCCAAGACTCATAAGAATAGTAAGAAGAAACAGTCAAGGAATTTGAAGAAGAATTGTACTGCTAATGGGGAGACACCTTCTACTGAAGGTAATCTGGAAGGTACAACATGTGATAATTATTTCTATTATTTCTCTTCTGATGAAGCATGTTCAAGCTATGATAATGGTATATCAATTAATGATATTCAATCTACACTCAAAGATCATCTAAAGAAAATCCCTAGAGAAGTGTAAAGACAAATTTCTTCAAGAATTAGTGCTCTTCAAAATGAAAAATTACAGCTGGAAGAAGAAGTTGATGTCATGGAAGAGGCATTGGCTAAAAGGGTTGGCATATCCAACACTCTCAAAAAATTAGTGAAGGAAATGGAAGAAAAAATATCTCTTTGCAATGAAATACATGCTCAAGTTACTGAAGAATTACTAGGAATTATTTGCGAGAAATAATTCTTTGAGATTATATTTGTAGAATCTTTCCCTGCATTTGAAAAGTTACAAAAAGTTTCTATGGTTGTCAAAGCCGCTCAATTGGAAGACAAAGTCAAAAAGATAAGGGAGTTTGACATCTCTTTGCAACAATTATGAAATGAGCATGAAGAATAAATAATAACGTTGAAGGAGAATTAGGAAAGTAATATGAGATCGGTTGGGGATGAAAAGAACTCCCTCAACATGAAGTGTTTAGAGTTTGAGGTAAGATTGAAGAATCAACAGTCAACCCAAGCTGGAACTTCCCAAACAGCTGAAAAACGAGATGTCTCCACTCAAGTTTGCATTAAAGAGAATGATTCCAAAAGGAGTAATAGATCATCCTCTAATTCAATGGAAACATCCTCCAAGAAGGTATCACATAACCCAGTTATTTATGTTTCTACTAATACAGTTTCATCTGCAAGTACATGTTCAAAGATAAAAGATGGGAAGATGTGGATTGGTAAAAATACTGATACATCCATCAAAACTTTAAGGGTGGATATTGGAATGACTAAGAAGAATAAATACTAAATGGATGCTACAAAGAAAGAAAGACAATTCCAGAAACAACAATGCACTAAATCTAGCCAGATTGGAAAAAGAAAAAGATTTATTGGCTACTTTTGGTGTTGTTGGAAGTTTGGGAATCATGCCAATGGTTGCTGGAATAATTTTTCATCATATGAAAATTATGGAAGGCCTACATTCAAGGAAAGTAGATGTGAATAAATGCAGAAACCTACAAAGAAAAAGAAGAAAACAGATATGAAGAAGAATCTGTCTATCAATAATAGATTTGAATATCTTGAAGAATTCCGTGATAGTTTCAATAGAAGTGGTCATAGTTATGATGAATGTTGGTTTAGTCCAACCATGCAGCATGCATATGTTGATAAGAGGAAAATGCCACACTAAAGGTAAGAGAAAGGAAAAATATTTGAAAAGTCTTCTATTGGGAATATGAAAAACAATGAAGTTAAAAAAAACCGTGAAAGAAACTATTCCCAAGAAGAAATTTAAGCTAGAGTCCAATAATTTCACCTCAACCAAGAAAAGATGCTTCTACTGTGGAAAGAAATGTCATACCATTGATCACTACAAACAAGCCACGAAAATAAATGGAAGCAAGTTGAAATTAAAAGGAGGATCAATCCAAGAGAAGTCAGGATATACTAAAGACAGTCTTGAAGATAATTTTGATAAGTTTTCTAAGAAAGGTAACTTGAAAACATTGAAGAAGCCCTGTGGAAAATCCAAACCAGAATATATTAATTATAAGTGTTTAGTTATCTAGCCTCATCAATTGAAAATTGCTAGAGAACTTCAAAAAGATGAAGATGAAGTACTTGATAAAGCTAAGGAAAATGGGAAACTGATAATTTCACATGAAGAAGGATCCACATTTCATGAGAGGTTTTCAACACAAGAAAACTCAAGTGTCTCACAAGTACCGTGTGGAAGGTGCAAGCAGTCTAGACATAATTCAAACAAATGTATGACTGTTTTACCAGCTCAAATGGAAATGTTGAAAATTGAAAAACATGCACCAGTGGAAGCTACTTCACTACTAGAAGAAGTAAGGATGAACCAACAACTCAATTTGAAGGTGAATGGAAGAAAATGGTCCATGCTGACACTGAAAGAGAAAAATTGAAAATGGAAAGGAGACACCAGCATGAAGAGTACCAGACACATTAGAGCCACAAGGAAAGAAGTTCTTGGGTCGAGAGAAAATTCTCAGCCCCATTTCTTCTACTAAGAATCTCACATGTGTTCCATATTAGTCCCTTATACTTTTGTTATATATGTGTGCTTACATTGTAGGGAATTGAAGGTTAAGGTCATTCTCAAAATGATAATTGAATGAATAAAGTGGAGAATAACAAGTTGGATTGATTATTCATGATTTGATAAAAACTTGTAATGTTCCACTATGGAAGATTATCAACATACATATCTTGAAGATTATGTGATGATATTTTCCACCATGATGAATCAAAGGGATTTCACCCCTTGAGGGGGAGAAAATATGAAGGAGATGATATCAAGGATTATGTCACGACAAATCTTGAAATTCGTATCATCTCATGAAGTTGAAACTTGAGGTATTCCAATCAAAATTCCGTCCCTTGTATTAATTTTATCTATCATATCAATTAAGTGGGAGTGCTTGATTGATGACAAGATGGGATGATAAGGGGAGCTTTATCTTTTCACTTGAACTTTTTAATATGTTTGGTGAAGTATGTGTAGGATTTAGCATTTCATTGATAAATCTGACTATTTAAAACTCCCAGGATTAAGAATTGATACATTTTGAGCATGATTTCACATGCATGGTTATTTATTGACAACATTGAATACCTTGGTCATATCTCTCTTGTTTTCTACACTGAGTTAGCCCAAGTAGACTTGGATTTGATTAACTAAAGGCTCTTTGCTAATTGAACCATGTGGCATCATCCCTCTCTCATAAATATTCAAGAAGATATTCTTTAAAGGGAGGAGAACATGCTTTTGAAAATACCCCACTAAATCTTTGAATTTGGTTTCCAATAAGGGGGAGAAAATATTGGCACTCATATTGATCCTTATAAAAGTGTTCCTAAGGGATGTTGACAAAAAAATACAAAGGGGGAGATTGTAGATCACAGTGTTTCATTTTTTTCAATAATATGTCAATATGTGTATGGAAAGGTTGTGATGAAGTGATGATGATGATTGAAGAGGAGAAGTTGTTCTAAAGATTATGTACCTTGGAGAATCACTATGAAATTACATTGGATGTCATGCTTGGACATTCTATATATTAATTCAGACGATTGTAGAGTTGGTCCTAAGTTCCAAGACATGTGTCACTGAAACAAACCGTGTCACACCATTTGAAGAAGGCCATGAAATACTTCATTGCATGAAGCAATTGGAAGATCCATCCACTAGTTTCTTATTAGATGAAGTGTTTGAGAAGATTGTGCTAATGTCAAATGTTTAAGAGATGTGAAAAATGTGTTTTCATGTTGGGTACATTCTTGAAAGTGCTTTGGGAATTCATATTTCCAGAAAGAATTGAAGGAGGAGGATAGATGAAAAAGTGGTTTATTGGTTATATGTTTGAAGAAGGGTGGCCATGCATGTGTAAATTACTAAGTAAACATGCATTTGATACTTAGAATTATTTAATGGGATTATATTAAAAATTATTGGCCAGCCCGAAGCAAGCCAGCTAGCCTAGGGAGGCAACACGCACTGGGCGTCCAAGCCTTGACTCCCCAGCTAGCCAGCCCGCATGGACTAGCTGTAGGGCGCACATGGCATGCCACGTGGTGAATGGGAGCACCAGAGAGGCACCACTATGTGGGGCGGAACGACGGTAGGGAGTGGGCATAGAGCGCTCCCGCATGGAGCATAAGGCGGGTGAAAAGCGCGCCCACAGAACACCAGTATGGGGCGGTGCTAGGAAGGTAGGAAGAGAAGATTTGATAATTTTCCATGGCACTGAGTATTATAAAGTGCAAATTTACCAGAGTGAGTTTTGATGTGGGACTGAGTTTTAAAAACACTAGAGCCATATCCTCCGTCCGATATGATCGCAATATGATCCTGACCATTGATCCCACTAGTGGAAATATGATCTATACCAACAGTTTTGGGAAAACCATTTGTATAGGTCACTAATTTGGACCTATACTAATGGTTTGGCCAAAATCGTTGGTATTGGTCACTTATATGGACCTATACCATCGGTTTTGGCCAAACTGTTTGTATAGGGGGGGACCTATACCAACAGTTTGGCCAAAACCGTTGGTATAGGTCCATTATAGAGACCCTATACCAACGGTTTGGCAAAATCGTTGGTATAGGTCCCCCCTATACCAAAGGTTTGGCCAAAACCATTGGTATAAGTCCCAAAATCAAAGAACCTATACCAACAGTTCTCAAAACCGTTGGTATAGGTCTATACAAATGGTTTTGAGAACCATTGGTATTGGTACAAGTATTTTTAATGGAATCTTCTTACCAAGAACATTAAAGAAATCAAAATTTAAAATACTTATGATAATACATATATATATTTATGAAATTATGTTCACAAAAGTCAAGTTATGTTATTGGTTAGGTCGTTCAATAATAAACTGCAGGTACTGGGATCAAAACCCTCCGAATGCTTCTTTTTTGAAATACATATACCAGCGGTTTTATGGAACCTTTGGTATAGAATTTTCATATTACTTATACCAATGGTTTTTGAAAACCATTGGTATAGGTCTATAGCAACGGTTTTCCCAAAACCGTTGATATAGACCTATCCTCACGGCTTACTTAGCCGCGGTTCTCCAAACCGTTGGTATAAGATATACCAACGGTTTGGAAGCCTATACCAATGGTTCTAAACCGTTGGTATATGGTATTTTTCCAGTAGCGTCCCTCAACAACACGCGGTCTACTGTCCGATCAGCACACCCTTGATCCAGCCTCCCACCCCCTCGACCAATGTGAGTTTCTAAGATTCATTGGGCGTGATAACCCATTTGGACTCCTACCATTGGAAAAAAATGTTTGTTCTATTTAATTGATTATGAACTATTGGGATTTTCTATTAAAGAAAAAAATGGTGATCCTGATGTAAAGATTTGTGCAATAGTCACCCCCAAAATTAGTCATCAGACCTCCATATTTTCTTCAGGAAACAAAAATGGTCAAACCAATTTGAATATATCGCATAAAAAATATGATCAGTTGATCATGTGTTGAGACATTTTCCTTTTCATATCCTATGAAAATGAAAATGGTATTCCCAAAAAGCTGACATAACTGAGTTTCCCTTGAAATAGGCAATTCTCACCATGAAATTTTTATGTGAGAAAAATGGACAAATCAGGCATGAGAAAGTAAAATTGTGATACATGAGCATATCTGGTTATGTTTTTTTTACACTTGTGATGATTGACTTATTGTTTAACTTGTTCCTTATTTTATTCATGGATGTAGACACTTCTATAATAAAAAACACCTTAACCCATGATCATGACTTCATCATGTGAACATTATGGTACCTCAGCCATGGTTGCAATTTTTGTGGATTGCTAAACTACCACACCCACCTGAAACCTTCATCTTCAGGTAGAAAACATGATGGTTCAGGAATACCACCTACATGGTATGATCTTAGCCCTCTATAAATCATGTGAATGTATTTAGATATTGAATTCAAAAAATTATTTACTATTAAGGGAGAGCTGTGTTGAAACCAGTGTGACATATCGCCACCACCAATTTATTAAAAAATGCATCTACAAAGTGTGATAATCACAATCTTCCATATTCGATGAAGGTTGATCATGGAGTTGACTATGGATCAATATCAGTTTGTAATCCACCAATTAGGGCTCCTGTCAACCATGGTCACCAGGTTTATCCCACTGATACCCCTTGGTCACTTACCGAGGGTACCACCTGACAAATTTGCACCATGGATACTCATAAACATGTACCAAGGAAGTCTCTATGAGTACATAAACCAGAGGATAAATTGGAGTGTGATTATATCCCCACTTTCACTGATGAAGCCCACCAGCATTTTCAGGAGGTAAACAGCAACCATTATCATATACCTTGTCACTCTGATAAAGTCTACAAAAATATTCCTACAACAAGAAATTTGGAGTCACGTATCCCTTCCCACTTTTATGAATCTAGTTAGTGTATGCTGATGGAACAAGGAGTATAAGAGTGGACTAATATACTCACTTCAATCGATGATATCTACCAGTACATATTAGAGACTGAAAATTTATAGGATTATATCATACACACACATTATTAAAGTTTCAATACATTATTACAATTATTGAATAACTCTGGTAACATATTATGAAACTTGTAAAAATGTTGATATAGTGACATATTCTTATTCCAACAGCCATAATAGCACATAACCAAGATTAGTATGAATAGGTGGCTACTATGGAGAAAGTGAACATTCTTATTCCCATCCAAGAGGATTATTGGGATATTTCAGTAAAGGGTAAGGCACAAGAAAAGGCCAATATTCTCATTCCAATTAGGGCTCACCGAGTGAAAGAGACACATTACTCGGGACCTGCACATAATCTTATCAAAAGAGACCAGTGAAATACTCCAATGGAATTGGATTGAGAATATATCTCCATTCTGAACAGGGCTCACCATGTGAGTGAGTCACATGCCTCATGCCAAGCTCATATTCCTAGTAAAAAAAAAACCCAATTGGCATACTCTGAAGGTGTAGTATCAAGCTCATGTATTTATTCTTACCGGGACTCACCAAGTGAGAGCATCACATGCCTTGGGAAAGGCTCATATACCTATCGAAAAATGCTAGTGGAATGCCCTAAAGTAATAGTACCAGGACCATATCCCCATTACTATCAGGGCTCACCAAGTGAGAGTAGCACATGCCTTAGGAAATTCTCATATTATTTTCAGAAAAGCTACTAGGCATACTCCAACAACTCACATAATCCATGTTCATATCCCTTCTTCCACATATGAATGACATAAATAGAATCATTCAGAGGATTTATGGGATGAGTCTTATATCCATTATACCATTATATTGGTATATCAGCATATTATGGTAGGGAATTCATATTTGAAATGGGATCATATCTCTGCTTCATCAAGAATTGATAGGTATATTCCACCAACCACCCATAGGAAGGATCATATTCTAAATAACAATGTACAAGCCCACCAGTATAATCCATAGACTTCTCATCCATGAGATCATATTTACATAGAAACATATGGTTATCAACATATTCTGGAAACAGTCATTTAGTGGGCTCATATCTGAACACAACACCAAATAGAATGTTATAATATTCTAACCATGCTACTAAATGAGGCTCATATCCGTAACATTCTCAATTCCAATGCCTATGAGGTAGTTTGAAACATATCCAAAACACCTCAAGTCTCCTTTGAATCATCAATCAATGAAAAAGGTGATCATTACCTCAATAGTCCTCCACTTGATAGTTTGGAGTTTGATTTCAAGGACTCCACTCCATAAATCTAATATGGTCAACCTCTCCCAGGTGATATCTCCCTCAGATAAGGAAATCATCCTCAGTCCTAGACATCTACATATAGAGATGTTTTAAAAACCCTGTCACCATCATATAGTTTGGTTCTTGAAAAACTATGGTCATCCATATATATTTCCCATCAACTATCAATAGTACCTCATTATGGTCAGCAGGAAACCTTGAAAAATGAATTATGTGGTCTATCCAAGTGGATGAAGGTAAATATGATTACTAGGAGTCCAACATGGATATATGAAGATATTTATATGGAAAAAACCTCTCAAACATGATCTTGACCCATTACACTTATGATTATGATATTCTAGATCATCTAGGGAAGGATTGCATACCATACCTACAACAAAATATATGGGAAAATCATCACTTGTTAAAGGATAAACACCTCCCATATCAAGATTATTAGGGTGATGTTTATGGTATAAATACACTGTATTGTTAGTTGGAAATGGAATCATTCTTTATATCATGGAATCTGGGGATGGAATAGAATGAAAAACACCTATGTGGTGTTTTCCTTTATGTCAAAAAAACTATCCATCCACTGATTTCAAGACTTCTATCAGACATAAATATCTAAGGGTGGGGAAAATAAAGAGAATTACACTTCACTATGTACCCAAAATAGAAGATCCACCACGATGAAACATCCTCTAATTTCATAGCCTCTAAAGAAATTAGGAGATGAGTAATCAATGAGCTAGTTTTCCAATACAATGAAATTCACCTGTTTCAAAAACTAAAAATATGTTGTGAATAAAGGGAGAGGGATGCCAAAATATTATTATAATGGACCCCTAGAAAAAAATATAATGAATTTCAAACACGTAAGATGATGTTGTATCCAATTAAAATAATTCTCATTAAAAATGGCTCCCATCATGGGATATCCTTGAACCCAACTAATATATGAGAAAAATTACACTAAATCATGTGGGTCATAATAGTAGCTGCCATAGTAGCTATTTAGGAGTGAACACAACCCAAAAGGTTGGGGAAAATATCACTACTAACTACAACCCTCATGTCATCAAAACCTGAGTGGATCAAAGAAATATTGACCAAAACTGCAAACCAACCCAATCCCACATGGCTAGGGTAATTTAAATCTTAATCTCTGTCACATCTTCATCATACTTCGAGAGGGTCCTAGAGAAATTAGTGGTAGCTCAAGATCAACCATAGCATATAGATATGGGGGTATTTATATCTCAATTAATGTATCATGAATCATCAAACCCTCAATTAGAATAATAAAATCCTTAAAAAATGGATCAAAATATTCCAATTATGGACCTAAATAGTCCCCATCCCATAGGGCTAGGGGAAATTTTATTATTGTAATCACTACATGAGGAATCAGTATTCCTCGAGTTGGTAGGTAAATATAAATTTTTGGAAACCTGTATATTCCTCCCGCTATAATAAAAACAAAATTTATTCGAGGACCATTTTGAAATCATGACTGGAAAGTCTATTAAGGTTATTATTCACAAACCGATATAGGAGGAATGTAGAGTTAATGAAACCAAGTCCCATAGGGGTTGGAAGCCGAAATAGCCGAATTTGGTCAGAGGTAAGAGAAATGAACCAAATTAAAGTGGTGATGAATGATCCTGTTATGTTAAGAGTGATGAGCTAACTACCATTTCCCAATACACCTCATTGAATATCTTCACCATAAACACAATAGATGATGTGAATCAATATGCAAATGTAGATGGATACAATACAAAAAATATACCTCAAGAAGAGGATGATCTGAATAAACCAACCAAGGATATATGTATGTGGAACCATAGAAGGATAAAAAAACCTAGAACCTACGAATAATGAGTTGTGACCTCAATGGTAGAACACAACCAATTATAAATGGAATGGTGTGGCTAAATCCCATTCACCACCCAGATGAACGAAGATTCCTTCAATGGAGGAATGACTAGAATAATATGAGAATGAGATACAAAATCTTAGACATTTCAATGAGGAACTACCTAAGGGAAGAATTTTCGTTGGGTATATTCTCCAGATAGAGACAAATATGCCTCCTCCCATATATCCGGAGAGAGAAAACCAAACTACAAGAGCTAAATATGAGTGTCAAGATGGAAATATATATATATATATATATATATATCTAGTCTATATAATTGATTATGTTTAGGATGATCACGAATTTCCACACTTGCATCGACCACCTCTCCCCCACCAATGAGACCATTCAGTCCTAAAATAGATCAATTATTAGTGATAAATGAATACATGACAACATCATCATTCCCTTCCTACTCTATATAGATGGTAGGTAGATTAGATAGTGGTTCCTATAGAACATCTAAATTCCATTGAATCTCTGGATACTCAAATGGATGTCATGGAAGGGTGGCTCATGTCTATGTAGCCTGAGAAGAATCCATATTCTGAATGGGTGGATGAAACTGTTCCCCCACACAAGTTTGAAAATCCTACCTTCTCATCCTTTGAAAACATGGGAGATCCAGAAAAACATCTTGCACACTTCATGTCCTGATGCAGCCAATGATGGGCCCTCAAGACCAGTTGGAGGTAACCAAGATAATATTTTTTTACAATCTCTCTTTGGTCAAACCTTCATTTGGTACAACAACATCTCAGTAGGATCCACTTGGGATTAGAAGACCATCATCATCAATTACATTGCCTGTTCATCCCCATGCATAGGAAAATAATAATCATTAACATATGAATTGTGAGAAATGTAAAAATGATATGGTATATGAATTCATCTCCATAAGGAAGTTTTTAACCTATCCACACAGTATCCCTCTCTCATTGGAGCATTTTCTAGAACTCTGTACCAAAAATCCTTAGGATGATCTATAAACACCCTTGATCCCAATAAAGTTTCTAGGAGGATTTTGATAGTTTGTAGAAACAAAAAAATGTTTGGAATATTCCATTTAGAAGACCCATGATAAATCTAATCTCATGCCCTCATCATATAAAAAAGGCTTCTTAAGGTAGAAACGTCCATTGTTACTCTCAAAAAATTATTAGTTCCCATTGAAGCATCCATGAATTCCATGAATCATTCATCAATTCCCATTTTGTAGTAGAAAAAATGAATTATCCGTCTACTATAAGTAAAAGAAGATCAGGGTCACCAGTTATTTGGGGAATGGATGAGAAAAGTGTACTCCTTTCAAAATGAGGAGGCCCCTTGTTATTTCATTGTATCCATGGAAGATAACCTACTCAAGCTTCCACAACCTAGAAAACCCCACATGGTTAACCACACTGATTATCCAAACATCTTCCATTTCTATATGAGTTCGGTTCACACATCCATGATTATTTAATCTTTATAGATATCCTCTAGATCGTGGTTGATTCTAGACGGGTGATTATGGAAAATTCATAGGGATAGATAACTTGTGTAGCCATCACCTATTTAGATGAAGATGGTGAATAGTAGAGATGTTCAATATAAGTGTGTATAGTGTATTGATAACTCTATATCTCAAAATAAAGTTCACTATTCGCATTCCACCATGAGAGAAAAAATTCAGAAACCCATAAAGATCACATCACCTAGGAAGGTAACATCAAATAATCCTCTCGAAGGTAGATGTAATCATTGAACATGGGAAGATAATGAAGAGTAAGAGATGTATTTAGATCCTATTAAATCTCTGACTCTTGTAGAATTCATTCCTTCAACATCAAAAGAATGGGAAATACCCCCACCAAATTGAATACTAATTGGATAAAGATGTCATATATGGATCTTTTATCATAGTTCACTTAACAGATCCCTTCTCTGATGAATAATATGCCTCCAGGTAAGATTTTCCCATACATGAATGGGGATCTAGAGGCTTAAGACGCAAGAGGTGAGGATATAAACACAAAAATGTGTGGTCAAAACAAATATATTTGTCATATTCTCAAAGAGGAGATATATGTAGCTGATACCCATGAATGAGCACTCCATATAGACTAATAGAGACACATTTATGACTCAGAGCCTTCTAGAGTTTGTCTAATCATAGTAAAATTAGATGACTAGATAGAAAGGGTGTGATTGTCTGATTAGCTCAGACAAAGGAGAAGACCAGAGTGACCAGTGACAGTAGTAGAATATAATCCTTTGACTTCTACTCAAGAACCAAGCCCATCCACCTCAAATAAATTATTTCTTGAACCATATAATAGGTGGTAACCCTATCTTATGAAATAGATACCTCTAGAATAAATATACAACATTATGAAATAGTTGGTAGTTTTTTTAACCGAACACTCAATCATAGATGCTCTCTAGATTTTAAAATAAATTATAGGGGCACTTATCTCCAAACAATATAACAATTCAAGGGTATAATAAAATTATGTATAGAACTCTCAGTAAGATCAAGTTAAACATTATTTTTGGGGATCTCATATCTAACACTGAGTTCAATAGTAATCCAATATGACATAGAATATTATGTCCTTGAATGACCATGATTTTCATAGCCATGTGAGGTTCCATATACATTTAATTAGTGTTTGAAATATACAACTGATGGGAAGGTAGGAATACTACATGGTGAAATTTCCCCCTTCAAGTCTTTTGAATTCATATATGATCAGAAATGTTTCTATAAAAGGGATGTAGAACAACCATTGATGGATAATGATATGTAGGATACATCCCACAATGGATGGGGGGCCTCCCTTATAAATACCTAGACTATGCTCGATAGTGATTATGTGCTACCAATAAAACTTATTGGGGTGGTAAATTTAATCCTATATCTCTAGGATCCTCCTCTCCCCAATGACACCATAAAAGAAAAAAATCATCTTTGTAATATCTGTGCATTGATATCGGTAGTTCGGGATGAAAATGTATCTTACCATGGACTCTCTAACCATGAGAATGATAGAGATTCATTGGTATTATCTACCATGCCTAAAAATTCCACCACATACTCAAATATGGAAGAATAAGAAGTTGACCTCATGAACGCTTATACCATATCTAAGGATGGTGTTTCCACCACAATCAATGATATGAGATAGGTGAATCAGGGAAAAAAAGTGGAACTTCAGAATATGTTGATTAGTGTTGTTATTCCTCATGAAGATAACTATATATATATTATTTATAAAGAAGAATTGATATTTTTTCTTGTAATTATATGGAAATTATTTGGCTTAACCCATATGTGTTTATACACCACCTAACCATACTTGATAACCACCAAGGTTTCAAGAAAACATCCAAGATATTTCACCCATCTCATGATAATAATTTAGAATCAAAGGAAGAAAATTGTTTCAATTCAACTTTTTCATGGAAGTGAAATACCAATGATTTCTCTCTAACATTGTCCCTTTCAAGAAAAATAACAATCAGATCAATGTCTACATCGATTTCAGAGACCTTAATTGACACTTACCAAAGGTCGATTTCCCATTGCCGATCACAGTGATTTTGATAAAGTGATCTATGGGACTCCAATACCACTCTTTTATAGGGTATTCTTGGTATAATCAAATAATGATATCCACTAATGAAAAAGAATCTATCATCTTTTCAACACCTCTAGGGATCCTTTCCAATAATACCATTCACTTTATATTAAAGAATGCCAACACTTCTTATCAAAGAGCCATGCATCATATTTTTAATCCATTTTTGGGACCAAAATAATAATGTTATGTTGATATCATGTTGGTAAAATATCAACAATGATGTGATCACTTTTTTGATCTTAAATAAACATTAATAAATTTTCTATATCATTGTTTTAAGATGAATCATCTAAAGTGAACTTTTGTGGTAACATCTGGGAAATTCCATGGATCTGTGGTATGCCATTGTGGCATTGATGTTGACTCAGAAAATACTAGTGCATTCCTAGAAATGTCACCCCCTTAGAATCTCAAATAACTAAGGGGGATCCAGGTGAACCTTGATTATATTCATCATTTCATAACTGATATGGTTGGAAAATCACTCCCCTTCAATGAGTTAATTAATAATGGAGTCATCTATAAATGGGAGGAGGACTTCTAATAATCCTTTTAGAATCTAAATATGTACTTGATGCACCCACCAGTCTTTATCATACTGGTTGAAGGAAAGCCACTCATTATATATGTAGCCACCATGGAGTGATTGTTCAGTGCTATCCTCGAATAGAAAACTGACTTAGGGAATAAAACTAGTGTCTTATACCTTATTTTAATGATTCTAGGTACCCAGACCTAGTATTTTGATTTCAATAAGAATTTTTTTGTGCTCATCATTAATATGAAAAAATTGATAAATTGCATGCAACATCACGAATTCCACTTAGTCCCCTGTGTTGAACCACTCAAGTACATCTATGAATTCCTTATGATTACTGAGCGTTTTCCCTAGTGGGTAATTATTCTACATAAGTGGTACATCTAGTTTTTGTAATATAAGGCATTGAAAGGGCAAGCCCTGGCTAATATCCTTGTATCACATCTCACCCCTGAAGTCACACTAGTGAATAATGAACTTCGAGACAATGAATTTTGTCCCACGATGCTCTCCAAACATGGTAGATGTATTTTGATGGTGCCTCCTAAAGTCCTATTTTCATGTGGATAAAAAACATATTTCTCAATTAGGTTTTTTTAGGAATTATATTTGTTTCTCTAAAAAAAATATTTCCCTACTCATTCTAATTATACAAAGACTACACTAATAATGAAGAAGAATACCAAGCCATAATTGATTTCTTGTAATTATCCCTACAACTATAGATATCATACCTGAATGTAAAAGGGAATTTAGAGCTAGTGATAATGTATATACATGGATAATTTTATATCAAGAATAATTAATTAAACCCTCTAATCATCTATATTAGTGGAGTGAAGTAAAATTTCCCGTTTAATCCCACATTACATCACATCCCTCAATCCCAAAATATTTGTGTTGATGCACTTGATAATGAAACTACAGTCCTGGATGGCCCTGATTAAAATGAAGTGGTTTTATGCATCATTCACTAAAGGATGGTCTCATTAGTAATAATCTATGACATGGAGGAAATAAATTGAATCAACACTGCCCAAGGAATAATTATCTGATATACATACCTATATAGATGGATATAATAGTCAATTACCTCCAAAAATGGACACTCCTATTAGGTTGAGCTGAAAGGGAACCTACTTGGCACTGAGTAGTGAACTTTACACTTTATGATGGTCTAAATGAGAAAAGTTCCATCTAAAACTGGGGATTCAATGGGATCCTCTACATATGAATAGAATAAAGAGAAAATCCTTCCATTATAAAAACATTTCATGCAGGCTCCAACAACACTCATCAATCTATAACCATTCTCTCACATCAAATCAGAAGGCTTGGTTAGTATTAGGAAACACTGATACAATACTGTATGGAATTCACTAGGAAATTTCATGCCTTAAAAATTCATTAAAACCTAATCAATAAACCTCTATAATTTCTTTATTCAAGTAAATATCTCAGTCTATTTTATATATGGGGAAGGGATGTTTTGGAGAAAATGTGTCTTCCATAGCTAAGTATTTTAAGTACATCCTTAATAATACTAACTTCTTTTAAAAATGGGATGATTCAATACCCTTAAATTATTTTAGGATAAAGAGTAACATTAAATTCATGAAATCTAATATCATCACCATATTCAGAGTCTCTCACACGATATTGATGGAAACCGAAACCAACTTATATTCAATGAAGATGAAGAAATTGTACCAGAAGTATGAAATTGAGTCCAACCCTTTATCCAGCTATAATGAATTGGAAAATAGATAGATGGAGGACTTTAATAAGACTCTGTCAAACCTAATCCGAAAGATGGTAGATAAATATAATAATTCCTATCCTGAAAAGATCCTTCATGCTTTATGGGTCTACCATACCACCACACGCAATGATACACAAGAAACTATATATTCATTATTCTATGTAAACAAGTCCATATTTAACATAGAATTATTTTTTCCCTATATTTTAATAGATATATGTGTAAATCTATTAGAATAAGATTAATTGAAAAAGAAGTTGGATGATTTACAATGATTCAATGAGAAAAGGATTCAGACACCGCACAACTATGAAGTATATCAGAATAATATTGTGTTATCCTTAAATAAAAATGTTTAAAACCTTTTTTAACTTTATAGAGAGATGGTACTATCTCTCAGAACCCAAAAAATCATAGGATATTTAGTTATGCCTAGATCTCCATTCTTGTGTCCAACTATTATAATCGATAGGAACAATGACCTCTTATGTGTATGAGTCAGACCTATGTGGAGGTATTCCCTTTAAACAACTAAATGAGGATTGATTCCTTCTATCACAGCATATGTATTGACACCCATATCTATAATGTTGGGTCTAGTTTCAATATGTAATATTTTGTGTCCTAGAATAAACTATTTTTACTTTGATTACAAGAATATTTAATGTATTTAAATATTAAACATCTTATTACATAATGTTCATTGTTCTCCATGAATATGATATAATAATGACCTGGAGAATTTTTTGCATTGATAAGGTCATAGCAGTTCCCCATTATGATGAGAAACTTGAATTGCTATGACAATATTCTTAAATATAGTTCTACAGTTGGATGAAATACTATGATGGGACACATAGTATAAAGACCGTCAGGTGCGAGTACTCATAAAAGATGAGACTTCCTCTCATGAAGTTCGCACTTGGTAATCTCTAAGACGGAAGATTATGAGAATAGACATGCCAGTAGGAATACTGCATGTTTTGGTTTCATCAGATATTTCTATCTACGAGCATGTGTAATGGTCCTTAGACATTAAGATTATTATTAATGTGTATCATGACTCACACACTTTGATTTACTGACGAAAACCATCACAACATATGTTGTTGGTAAGTATCGTATGTTGGGTGTGTCACGAGTGACATATTATTACTGATTTTTCCCTTCCATTTATGGAAGTCGATATCTCAACCCTTTCATTGAAATAGAATTTTGACGTGAAATTCCATGACCATGGTGTAACGAAGAGTTTATTTCAGGTAGTCAAAGATTGATGCATCAAGAATAAGGGTTGATGAAACTATCATGAAACCTTCTTGATGAGATATTGAGACAAAGGGATTATATTACACAGTGATCATTCATATTTTGATGTTGTCATTTAAACTTTATATTATTTCTATTGGGTATCTTAACCCTTTGCTAGACAGTACTATTGGACATTAGGCAAGGTCGCCTAATGCCAACAAGAACAAATCCTAGAGGGTAACACACTAAGTTTTTTTGTGGTCTCAGTTAAATTCTATATGAATGTAATTAATGGAATAAATTTTATTCTCAATACAGTGAAATAATTTAATTCAAGAAAAAATGACCGCATAAATTAAATAAATATTTATTCATCGGATTGTGAGTAAAATTTATTTATTTATTTTATTTAACATTTAATAAATATGTGTTTACTAGTTTTTAAATAAAATATTTATTTAAGAGAATAATTTATTTATTTATTTATTTGGGTTTTTAATAAATGAAAGTGGAGTTCAAGTGGACCAAAGTCATTCTGGTAGTAAAATAATTATTTGCAAGATGGTAAATAATTATTTAACTAGTTAGCACAAGACAAAATAATAATAACGATGTCATCATTATATGTCATGGGTTTTTATTTATGATTCCATTTTGTACAAGTTGGTGCACCACGTATAATGGTGTTATTATTGTTATTATGTTTCATGGGTTTTCTCTAAGGTCATGAATGTACTTAATTGTAGTTACGCAATTAAATATTGTAATCGAAAACCCATTTCAATGAATAGAAAGGTACGTATATTGTGTAATCACACTGGTGTACTAAATTCCTGGTGAATTGAGAACTATTGAGCCAAAGAATTTCTCTCTTGAATCATCTTCTCTCCCTATCAGTAATGATAGACATTCTTCAATATCGAAGAACAGGCGATCAAGAATGACCGATGCAAGACACTCGCTTTGCCGCACTATCACCTGGAGAATGAGTGGTGTTGGTCGGAGGTCATTGGAAAATGTGTAGATCACCACTAGAGGGATTCTTGCTTGGATCCTCACAATCGCAATGAGACAATCCAGAAGGGTCATTCCAGATGATCAACATCATCAACAAAGAAATTACCAAAGATCCAGGTATTCTTGTCTTTATGAAATTAATTAAAATAATTATAAACATGATGTGAAAGATCCTCTCTCTAGGATCTGACACCTTTTCTTCTTTTTTCTAAATCATTGATCTTAATCCATGGATACTGACATTTATCATCATATTTATCCTAGATTTTTCATCGATTGCGGCAAAGGAAAAGTTGGGCCCCACCCAACATTGATCTTTTGTTACGCCCAGATCCTTCAAGTGCTATTAGAGTGGTCACATCATAGTTTATAATTATATAATTATCGTTGATGGTTTATGCTTTAATAATTTTTTTTTCAATTAAAGGATTAATCATTTTATTAATTTGAATTTTGAGATCTATTCTTCATCTATCATTTCTCGTAAATTTCATAGAAATGAATAATTTTTGAATTAAAATTAAACTAAGGATCTCATTAGGAGGTGCCAACAATTCTGTTCAGGTGACACGAAAGTACACGTTGTGTGTTCAGACTTTCAAATCATGTTCTCTGCAATAGATGTCGTGTAATCTGGAATACACATAGTGTAGTAGTGTATAGTTCATAGGGAGTAATTCGTCAATTACTCAATCTGTGTGCATTTATTACATGCAGTGTAGTTAATTCTTACACCGCATGTTGACTAGGATAGATAGGCACACAGATACCAGATTACATTGTAACAACCAAATGTTTTATCAATGGAATTCCCTTCTTATATTTATGCCTTATGGTATAATAAAATTAGTAAACACAATGAAGTATCATGATAATAAATACAATGTTACCATTAAACATAATTTTACCACTTCTGTGTCTTGAAAATCTAATATACATGGTTGTGTTCAGGGTGATTTTTAGAGTCTGATGGGAAAAACATATTTTTTTTGGTTAATAGTAACCTACCCTTATGAATAACCTACCCTTATAAATAGTAATATGAACCTTATGAATAATAATTGTCTAAAATAATATTAACCTCACCCATTGATGTATAAATAAAATTCAGGCATCTTATAAGTGATAATATGATCATAGTAATAGAATTAGTATTTTGTAATAATAAATAATTAATTAAAATTAATTATTTTAAATTTATTTACCAACAAGGTGTCCATAAATAATCAAGTTTATGTCATTTTCTTTTAAGATAATTTTATAGGACCTTATGTAATTTTTGAAAGCATTATGAAATCAGTTATAGTTTTAAAATTTGTATTTTGTAAGTAAATTATGATTTTAATTAGATATTAAATTAATCATATTTAAAAAATTATTTTTGAAAACTAGACTTCATTTTTGGATCCTACATATCAAAAATTGGTTAGGGTGAATTTTTTAGATTTTTCTAAAATAATTGAATTTTTTATGAATAATAAAATATGATAATTTAGAAATTAATCTAAATACTTGATTTTTTGAGTCATGGATGATTTTTTGGTAATGTAAGCCCTTATGGTTCGAACTCACATGAACATATTACTATTCATGGTCAAGGAATCATCACTATTTCTAGTCTTTATGGAAATTAATAAACTAATAAATTAAATATTAAGAAAACCCTCCTCTCCTCCACTATAAATACCACCTCTTCTTACCTCTTCTCTTCACTCCTCTCAAGCCTAGAGCCTTGACAAGATTCTGCCCAAATATATCCCCAACCTCCTCTCACACGTAAAAATCCCTTGGTCTCTTAAAAATAACAAAACAACTTCACTTAAAAAGATCTCAAGGAAGGTTGATTCAAGAGGTAAAATTCCTCTTTTCTTTTCTTTCATTTTTAAGTTCCTCTATTCTCTTTTCTTTACTAACCTATACTCATCCAAATGGTATGAAAAATCCAGTACCATAAATTTACTGGAATGTTTTTATGCTAATGGGATAGTTCTTTATCATCTCTCATATTCCCACCATTTATTTGAAAGAAATGAAGACACTATTTGAGATGTGTTAATTTAGCACATTGAAGGTCAGCGGTTTATCAATTTCTATTACTATCTTGAATTATAGCCATGAAACCATTTGTGTTATGGTTGAACCAGATTATTATTTAATATATATTCTAGTTATGTTCTGTAATCTTTTTGGTTAAAATGGTATTAAATTATAAATAAAAACATGTTTGTTGTAACTAAAACCCACCGATTAACCAAAATGGTTGTCTATGAGGTTTTATATAATAATTCACCTTAAATCCAAATAAAAAAATGAATTTTATAACCATTTAATATCCTTTAGGCTTACTAATAACCTATTAATCTAATTATGGACAAAAAATCTCATCTTGAAAGATTATCCGTTCATAAGTAAACTGATAATGAAAGCCAAGGAAACAAACAAACCCGAACAATGAAATTGAACCTTATAATCAATCAAGATGGGAAGGAATGAACTTAAAAAGGTATAAATTTTTTTTTAAACATATAATAGGTTCTTTATTTATTTATTAATGAACCTGATTTGTTTATTCAGGTCATTAATATCAAGTGGAGAACCCCATCGAACTTAAGGTAAGGGATCCTCTCCATTTCACTCTTATTAAAAATTCCCTCTATGTTATGCGCTTTCATGTGTAATCCCTAATGATGGGGTATGATTTCAAACATCCCCCATAATTCCCTCATGATTTATAAGTTTTTAGAAACCCCTTTTATCCCTCCTTATGTCCTCTTAAGTACACCTGATACCATGCTGGTAATCCGTAAAGAATTCTACCTGAACATCCTTTGTTCCTCTGGGTTTCCTTATCTTTCTTTTTACCAAAATGAAGTTATATTATCTTTTTATGTACATATTCTAAATTTTTTTACATAGAAAAAATTCATTTATCAAGACCCTTTAATCATCTCTTTCAGGGATATACATGTTTTTAAGTGATTCCCTCTTCAATACTTCCTGATAAGCAAAACTGTTAAGGGAACTTCCCAAATTCTTACCCGATTTCAAGTAAATTATATCTTCTATTTTAAGAAACAATTTTCTTTATAAAATCAGTATTTATATAATTAGAACCCTCTTGCTTCACTTCTGGTTTTATATAAAATATTGTCCCTTTTCTATTTTAAATACTCTATAGTATTTTTCTTAAAATCGCACTAAAATGTTTTAATTCTAAATTTTCTTAAATTTTTTTCTTTACAAGTTGTCACTTCTATTTGAAATCACTGATTGTGATATATGTATTTTTACCTTATTAATTTCCATGTATAATTTAATTAATTTATTTCATGGACACTTGTATGATACCCCCATTTATTATGATTTATGACATGATTGTGATACCCATTTCTTTCCATGGGTACACTTATGTTTATGTATGGTTGATTGAGTATGATTACTTCTGTGGAAATCATATTCATGAAAATGTTTAGATGGATTATCTAAGATATTGCTCCAATGCATTGGGTAAAGTTAATGTCTCATGAGATGCAATGAGCAACGGTCTTTGCGGTTATCCTTGACTTGTGCTATAATGGTAAATGATCTTGGCGGTTAGCCTTGCCTCATACTAATATGGGAAACGATCTTAGAGGTTAGCCTTGACTCGTACTAAAGCCGTGTTTTATGTTTCTTCCACATTACCATGATTCTAAGATTATATGATCCCATTTTTATATAATTCCATGTTTATATAATTTCATGTTTATATAATTCCATGTTTATATGATCCCATGTTTATATAATTCCATGTTTATATGATCCCATGTTTATATAATTCCATGTTTATATGATTCCATGTTTACATGATATGATTCCATATGTTCCATGCTTTTTATATCATTATTCCATTCCTTATAACCCATGTTCCTAAGCTTTATTCTTATATATACACCCTTACTGGGATTTGTAGCTCATCCCTTTGTTCATACGTTCCCCAGGGTACCCTATGTAGAGGTAAGGGCTCAATGGAAGTTAGGATACCTCTTTGAAGATTAAATAAAGAAGTTTTTTTTCAATGTTTTCAGTTTTATTTACCTATTCTTCCAAGAAACTAGACTTAACAATCCTTGGCTTGTACATTGATGTATAATTATGCTTAAAATCATGTAATGTTATGTGAAAAAGGCTAGGGTATCTATAGTTGGTATCAGAGGGATAGGTCTAGTTATTTTTGGAGATTTGGGATAGAGAACTTTAGTAAGAACCTTAGGAATTAGACTAAGTATAATAAAACATCCCTAAATTTTGGTAAGTATAAAGTAAGTGTTTTATAAAGAAAATACATCCCTTTCTGGATACGAACAGGTAGAGGAGGATCTAGAACAGATGTGTCTAGGGGTAAAACCTGAAAACATTACTTTGAGCTAGACTCGAATGAGAACTGGTGCATGATAACGGGCCTTTCTGTACTCTTGTTTTGACACTCCCAGAGGATATGCTTTGGTAAATTTATAAGATTAGTACGAACCATTATTAAGGGAACAAAATAAATAATCCAATAAGAATATATGATCATGGATAACCTAGATTCAAATCTAGGGAATCACAAGTTATGATATAATTTTCTTTTACAAGTTTATCCTTCTATGTTCAAAGTTTCCCTTTTATGCATTTTGGCTATGTATTCAAGCCCCCTAATTGCACATTCCTTTTTCTAGTTAATGGCGGGAAATAGAAGAACACATGCCAATAATCAATGTGATAGTAAATGTGATGATTTCCCTAAGGATATGTCTGATATTATGGGAATGGATTCTCAAAAATTCATGACTGTACATGGTCATCTGGCTCAAGTTATGAATAATAAATTGAATCAAGTGGAACGCCCTCCTCATCCAAGGAAAGATAAATTTTATGTATAATCCTTCATGCATAAAAGACCTCCCATCTTTAGTGGATCATCTGATCCTCTCCTCATGGAATATTGGATTAACTCCATTTAAAAGATATTCTCTGTCCTCTAGTGCTCAGAAGAAGAGAAAGTTTCACTGGTGGTCTATTATTTTGATGGGGAAGCTGATCAGTGGTGGACACTAATCAACAATATGAAGCCCCAGGAGAAATTTTATTCCATGGATTGGGAGGAATTAAAGAGAATGTTTTTCAATAAACATTTTCCCCAAACCCTCCATCTCAATATGGAAAGAGAGTTCATCAGACTCAAGAATAAGGAACATGATTCCATTGTGGAATATGAAGAAAACTTTACTAGGCTTGCAAGGTATGCCTCTAGCTTTTTCATGAACATCGAAAGTGAGGTGGGTCACTTCTTTAGAGGACTAAATCCAAGCCTACAAAAGGTGTTGGCGATTCGAGACTTCAAAAGCTATGAGGAGATTTTCTATTGTTCCCTCAAGGTGGAAATGGAGATTGGAGACTCTCAGTGGTCTCATGGGCCCAATGACAAGAAGAGGAAAATGGAATCTAATGTGGGAAGTCCCACAAATAAATTATAGGATGGAAAGAAGCCCGATAATCCCATGTGTAAAATTTGTGGGAAGAAGCATCATGGGAACTGTCTAAAGGGAACCAGGGATTTCTTCAAATGTGGAAAGTTTGGACATGTGGAAAAAAACTTCCAATGGGATATGAAGAATCCTACTAATGCGAAAGAAGAAAGGAAGGTTCAGGTCAACACGTATCCAGTGGTGTAGTATTACAACTGTAAGGAGCATGGGAATTATGTGAAAAAATTCCCTAAGCCGAGAGTTTTTGGAGGCAATAAACAACAACCTATAAGGCAACAAGGAAGGGCTTATGTTATCACTACTACTGAGGAGGAGTTGGACAACGATGTGGTGAAAGGTATGTTGTTTATTCATTTAAGAATAGAAAATATACTATTTCATTCCGGTGTTACGCATTCTTTCATATCATGCAAGTTTAGTAGAACTATTCAAAAACCACCTCAAAATATGGAGACTGAGTTATCTGTTAGAAAAGAGAATGGGGAAATTATTGCATCCAAACCACATAACTCCTCCCTGGTTGAAGTTTGTGGACTGAAACTTCCAAAAAATCTTTTCATACTTCCTTTAGTGGAGTTTGACTCTATCTTGGGCATGGATTGGCTATCTTTATACAAAGCCAACATCAACTGTCAGGAAAGTGAGATCACTCTACACATCCCAAAACATCCTCCAATTCTTTACAAGTGTAAGGACGAAGATGAATCTTCTTTCGGATCAATGACTCAAGTGTGGATATTAATACTTTATGAGAGGGCATGTCTAGATGAAATGATTGAGACAAAGGAGAGAATCATGCTTGAAGATATGCCCATCATGAGGGATTACACTGATGTATTCCCTGAAGAGTTGTCTGGTATTCCTCCTGATCAAGAGTTTGAGTTCTCAGTTGAACTTATACTTGGATCCTTGACTATATCAAAGACACCTTATATAATGGCCATTGTATAACTGGAAGAGCTGAAGAAGCAGTTACAAGAGAATCTGGAGAAGGGTTTTATAAGCATGAGTGCTTCACCCTGGGGAGAAAAAGTCCTCTTTTTCAAGAAGAAGGATGGTTCAATGCACCTCTACACTGATTATCGTGAGCTTAATAAAATCACAATAAAGAACAAGTATCCCTTAACTCTTATAGATGACTTGTTCAATTAGCTTCGTGGGGCCAGTTATTTCTCTAAGGTGGACCTTTGATCGGGATATCACCAATTAAAGGTGAGGAAGGAATATATTCCCAACACTGCCTTTCAAACGAGGTATGGACACTATGAATTCATAGTAATTCCATTCGGACTCTCTAATGCGCTATCAATTTTCATGGATTTAATTAATGGAGTCTTTAGAGATTACCTCGAAAAATCTATCATAGCCTTTATTGATGATATTCTGATATACTCCAAGAGAAAGGAGGAACATAAAGAGCATTTGAATATTGTGCTAAAGACATTGTGAAGGGAGAAGTTGTATGAAAAGTATAGTAAATGTGAGTTCTGGATTGAGGAAGTATCATTCTTGGGGCATGTTATCACTAATAAAGGGATATCTGTGGACCCTTCCAAGACAAAGGAAATCGAAGAGGGGCCCAAGCCAACATATGTAACAGAGATTTGTAGCTTCCTTGGTCTATCTGGGTATTACCGATGATTTATGGAGAACTTTTCATGATTTTCAAACCCAGTGACCAAGATGAAATGAAAGGGGGTTAAGTTTTTATATACTCAAGAATGTGAATATTGTTTCATAGAGTTTAAAAAGAGTCTTATCATGGAACCAGTACTCACACTCCCGCCATGTGGAGAACTCTTCATGGTGTATTGTGATGCTTAAAATAAAGGCTTAGTCTTTTTACTGATGAAAAATGATAAAGTAATAGACTATTCCTCAAGACAGTTGAAAATCCATGAGCAAAACTATCCCACTCATGATTTGGAGTTGGCATCAGTGATCTTTGCATTGAAAATCTGGAAGCATTATCTCTATGGGGATAATTGTGAGATATAAATTGATCATAAAAGTCTCAAATATATATTCACACTGAAGGAGATTAATATGCGCTAGTGAATATGGTTAGAGCTCATCAAGGATTATGACTTCACAATCCACTACCATCTCGGTAAAACAAATAAGGTAGCAGGTGCTCTAAGTAGAAAGGATCATGTATCTTTATCAATGATGATAATCGAAAAGGATTTGATCTTCTTGGATTTGGTAAGGATGGACATGGGAATAATTAAGGGAACAACATCATCAATCCTTTCCCAAATGTTTGTTAAACCATCCCTCATGGAGAAAATAATGGATTCTCAAAGAAATGATGGGGAAATTCTAAAAAGGGTGGAAGCTGTTAGAAGTTGGAAATCCTTGGAGTTCAAGATTGATAAGGAAGGATTTGTAAGATTTGGGTCATGATTATGTGTACCATTTGATCTAGAGATAAATAGGGAACTTCTGAATAACGCACATAGCTCAACCTTCTCTATTCACCCAGGGAGCACAAAGATGTATTGAGATCTCTGAGAGAACTTTTTGTGGGATAATATGAAGAATAATATTTTTGAATATACATCAAATTGCTTGGTATGTCAACAAGTGAAGGAAGAAATCCCAAAGTCTAAAGGGTTGTTACAACCACTACCCATACCAACATGGAAGTGGGAGAACCTTACCATGGACTTTGTCACTGGAATTCGAAGGACATCCAGAGGAAATAATGCTATATGGGTCATTGTGGATTGTCTTATAAAGATATCTCACCTTATCACAGTTTGAGAGGACTTCTCATTGGATCAACTTTCACGGATATACATCAAATAAGTCGTAAGACTGCATGGATTTCCACTATCTATTGTATCCGATCGTGATATAAGATTCACCTCGAAGTTCTAGAAAAATCTCCAACATGCTCTAAGAACTGAACTGAACATTAGTACGGCCTATCATCCTCAAATTGATGGCCAATCTGAGTGATCTATTCATACACTGGAAGATATGCTGAGAGCATTATTTATGGACTTTAAAGGAGGGTGGGATGAACATCTTCCACTAGTCGAATTCTCTTACAATAACAGCTTCCAGTCGAGCATCAGAATGACACCATATGAATCCCTTTATGGGAAAAGGTTCATAACACCAGCGTGTTGGGATGAAGTCAGTGAGCGTAAGATGCTTGGACCTAAAATGGTTGAAGAAATGGTGGAGAAGGTGAAAACTATTCAGCAGCACATCAATGTAGCCCAAAGTCGATAAAAGAGTTATGCATATAATCTTCGATGGGACCTTGAGTTCAAATTTGAAGACATGGTATTCCTCTATATATCTTTGTGGAAGAAGTTCATGAGATTTGGGAAGGAAAGTTAAGTCTCAGGTATATCGACCTCTTAGAGATCCTTGATCAAGTCAGAGTTGTTGCCTATCGACTGGAACTTCCTCCTGCCATGACGAAAGTACATGATGTATTCCATGTATCCCTCTTAAGGAAGTACATACCCGATCCTTCACATGTACTCTCTTCGGAGGTGGTGTAGTTGGAGGATGATCTTTCATACGAGGAGCAGCCGGTAAAGATCTTGGATCATATAGATAAATTTCTATGAAATAAGACTACTCACCTGTTCAAGTTGCTATGGAGAAACCATAAGTATGAATAGGAAACATGGGAACTGGAGGAGGTAATGAAGGAAAAGTACCTGCACCTGTTTATGGCTTAGAATGTAAAATGAAATTTTGAGGGAAAAATTTCATAAGGGGGGGGAGAATGTAACGACCCAATGTTTTATCAATGGAATTACCTTCTTATATTTATGACTTATGGTATAATAACATTAGTAAACAAAATTAAATATCATGATAAAAAATAAAATGTGACCATTAAACATAATTTTACCACTTCGGTGTCTTGAAAAAATGACATGCATGGTTGCGTTCAGGGTGATTTTTAGAGTCTGATGGAACAAACTTATTTTTTTGAATAGTAACCTACCCTTATGAATAGTAATATGATGCTTATGAATAATAAATTTTCTAAAATAATATTAACCTCACCCATTGATTTATATAAAAAATTTAGGCATCTTATAAGTGATTATATGATCATAATAAAAGAATTGGTAATTTTGTAATTATAAACAATTAATTAAAATTTATTTTCCTAAAAGGTTTCCATAAATAAAAAAATTTATGTCATTTGGTTTTAAGATAATTTTATAGGACCTTATGTAATTTTTAAAAGCATTATGAAATCAGTTATAGTTTTAAGATTTGTATTTTTTAAGTAAATTATGATTTTAATTTAATATTAAATTAATCATATTTAGAAAATTATTTTTGAAAAATGTACTTAATTTTTGGATTCCACATTTCAAAAAATGGTTAGGGTTAATTTTTTATATTTTTCTAAAATACTTGAATTTTTTATGAATAGTAAAATATGATAATTTGCAAATTAAGAAAAATACTTGATTTTTTGAGTCATGGATGATGTTCTTATTGAGTAATCCCTTTTGGTTCGAACTCACATGCACATATTACTGTTCTTGGTCAAGGAATAAGCACTATTTCGTGTCTTGAGGGAAATTAATAAACTAATGAATTAAATATTAAGAAAACCCTCCTCTCCTCCGCTATAAATACCACCTCTTCTTACCTCTTCTCTTCACTCCTCTCAAGCCTTGTACCTTGCCAAAATTCTGCCCAAATATCTCCCCAACCACCTCCCCCACGTCCAAAATCCATTTTTCTCTTCAAAATACCAAAACCACTTCCCTTAAGAAGCTCTGAAGGAAGGTTGATTCAAGAGGTAAAATTCCTCTTTTCTTTTCTTTCATTTTTTAAGTTCCTTTTTTCTCTTTTCTTTCCTAACATCTACTCATAAAAATGGTATGAAAAATACAATACCAAAAATTTACTTTAATTTGTTTATGCTAATGGGATATTTGTTTTTCATCTCCTCTTTCCCCACCATTTATTTGAAATAAATGAAGACACCATTTGAGATGTGTTAATTTAGCACATTCAAGGACAACGGTTTATCAATTACTGTTACTATCTTGAATTCTGGTCATGAAAACATTTGTGTTATGTTTTAACCAGATTATTATTTAATATATATCCTAGTTAAGTTATTGTAATCTTTTTTTTTCAAATGTTATTAAATTATAAAGAAAAACATGTTTGTTGTAACTAAAACTCACTGATTAACCAAAATGGTTGTCACTAAGGTTTTATATAATAATTCACCTTAAATCCAAATAACCAAATGGATTTTATAAACATGTAATATCATGTAATTTCAATAATAACCTATTAATTCAATTCTTTAAAACCATTCTCATCTTGCAAGATTGTCCATTCATAAGTAAACCAATAATGAAAGTCAAGGAAACAAACGGACCCAAACAATGAAATTGAACCTTATAATCAATCAAGATGGGAATGAATGAACTTAAAAAGTTATAATAAATATTTAAACATATAATATTATCTTTAATTATTAATTAATTAACCTAATTTGTTTATTCAGGTCATTAATATCAAGTGGAGAACACCATCGGACTTAAGGTAAGGGATCCTCTCCATTTCACTCTTATTCAAAATTCCCTCTATGTTATTCCATTTCATGGGTAATCCATAATGATATGGTATGATTTCAAACCTCCCTCATAATTCCCTAATGATTTATAAGTGTTTAGAAACCAATTTTATCTCTCTTTAATCCCTCTTAAGTACACCCGATACCATGTTGATAATCCGTAAAGAATTCTACCTGAGCCTCCTTTGTTCCTTTGGGTTGCCTTATCTTTATTTTTACCAAAAAGAAGTTATATTATATTTTTATGTGAATATTCTAAATGTTGTTTAAATATTAAAAATTCATTTATCAAGACCCCCTCATCATATCTTTTGGGTATATACATGTTTTTAAGTGATTCTCTCCTTAATACTTCCCGATAAGCAAAATTGTTTTAAGGGAACATCCCAAATTCATACCCGATTTCAAATACAATTTATCTTATGTTTTAAGAAACCATTTTATTTATAAAATTACTCTTTTTATAATGAAAAATATCTTGTTTCACTTCTGGTTTTATATAAAGTATTTTCCCCTTTTCTATTTTAATGACTCTATAGTATTTTTCTTAAAATCGCACTAAAATGTTTTAATTCTAAAGTTTCTTAAATTCTTTTCTTTACAAGTTGTCACTTATGTTTGACATCACTTATCATTATATATTTATTTTTACCTTATTAATTTCCATGTATAATTTAATTCCTTTCTTTCATGTACACTTGTATGATACGCCCATTTATTATGATTTATAATATGATTGTGATACCCATTTCTTTCCTTAGGTACCCTTATGTTTATGTATAGTTGATTGTGTATGATTATTTATGTGGAAAGAATATTCATGAAAATGTTCAGATGGGTGCACCTAGATAATTCTCCTATTCATTGGGTAAAGTTAATGTCTCATGATATGCAATGTGCAATGGTCTTGGCTGTTAGCCTTGTCTTGTGCTATAATGGGAACCGATCTTGGTAGTTAGCCTTGACTCATAATTATATGGGAAACAATCATGGTGGTTAGCCTTGACTCATACTAAATTCAGGTTTTATTTTTCCGCCACATTACCATGATTCTATTCTTATATGATCCCATGTTTATATAATTCCATGTTTATATAATTCCATGTTTATATGATCCCATGTTTATATAATTACATGTTTATATGATCCCATGTTTATATAATTCCATGTTTATATGATTCCATGTTTACATGATATGATTCCATATGTTCCATGATTTTGATATCATTATTTCATGCTTTCTAACCCATGTACATAAGCACTATTCTTATGTATAATCCCTTACTGGGATTTTAGCTCATCCCTTTGTTCATGTGTTCCCCAAGGTACCCTATACAGAGGTAAGGGATCAATTGATGTTAGGAGCCCTCTTTGAAGATTAAATAAAGAAGTGTTTTTTTCAATGTTTTCAGTTTTATGTACCTAGTCTTCCAAGGAACTAGAATTAACGATCCTTGTCTTGTACTCTAATGTATAATTATGCTTAAAATCATGTAATGTTATGTGAACAAGGCTAGGGTTTCTATATACATGTCATGTGTCCCACTAGACATGGTGTGTAGTCCTTTAGAGTCAGGGGCCAAACCGTGTATCCCCTACATGGATAACCCAACTAGTAACCCTGTAAATCAAAGATAACACAGTGTGTGGCCCACTAGACATGTCGTGTACTCCGATATTTCCAAAGTATGCCTCACACGCTGAATCCCTAGGCGTATACTTTGAATAAGACGGTGAAAGGTACTATACACCACGTACTAGGAACTACACGTCGTGTACTTTACCAAATTATGCAGAATTAAAATTTTAATTTATGCATAATTTTTTATCTACATATAATGAATAAATCATATTATAGGTTGTTACATTATGCATTGAAACATAACACATGGCCAAAAAAATCATGTGATTCATGTAATCATCTATGAGGTACATGTTGTGATAGTAGGCATTAAGTCGTGTATGCCAAATTTCACAAGAGTAAAACAATACATGAATATAATTCATGTTGGGTAGAGTCGTATGGGTATTCACCATGTTACCTCCAAGGTATTGGATGAGAATCTTAAGGAAATTCATAAAAGGATTAAGATAAAAGTATGGATTAATTAAAGAAAATAATTAATCTATTCGAGCGTGATTTATCTTCATAAGAATGATTAAAGAATTTAATTCCAATTTTATTAAATGTGTAATTTGGTGAATGTATGTGTATAATCATCACCTAGACTAGACCATTGTATGTGATTGGTTTTTCCTGTTAATTTATTTATGAAATCAATTATTAGCATGCACGTCATCTCCGCTCATTAATATGTAGGGCCTATGTGATCATGGTTTCTTTATGTAAACCCCTTTTACCCCTCACCTATGTGTGAGTTTAAAAGAATATGTAATGGATGGAGCTCCCAAGCTTGTGGAGGTGGTCTAAGTCAGGAGCTGAGGCTAAACCCATCCAAGGATTCACAAAGGTGTACAGGTGGAAAGCTGTAAACATGAACCTCAGTTCAAGGTGTTTCTCCCCTTGTTTAAGGTTATTCTATCAACCACTTGATAAACTAACCATTATAAAAACTCATGATCATGCCCTTTACTTTATTTTATTTATATCAGTTGCATGGTTTTTCATTATGGATGTGTTTCCGTAATTTACATAATTAATGAACTAACAAGCATGCAAGATGGAACTAAAATAAACAAGGCTTATGCGTAAATATTATCAAGACATGGTTAATAACTTAAGTTAGTTCCACTTAATATTAACAATAACGTCATAAATATAATAAGAAATTTATGCAAAAGTGATAAAAAAACCCTCAATAAAATATTATGTCAGACTAAGCCTTCCATTACTTGATTAAGGGAAAGACTCAATAAAACTATGTGTTTGACCAACCCTTGTTGGGACACTTACTTTTATGTAGGAATCTCTTATGAAAGGTTTTAGGTTGACTTAACTATATTAATCAAGAGGAGTATCCCTTGCTAGAATTGGTGAAATATTGGAGGAAAGTGCTGAGGAAATCCAAGTCAGGATTTTAGGATTGGGGAGTCCACTCAATGGATAAAGGAGTTGAAATCCCATAGTTGGAAAATACATACCTACATAAATAACTTCAAATAGGTTGATCATCCCTTTTTGGGGTTATGCAAAGGGGGATATGGATCCTTCCCACAATAATTTCATGTCAACTGGACATTTCGAGTTCAATGGTGACAGCCATTGGGACTTGATAAAAATAATCAGAGACTTAATAAAATTAATTTATTATTTCTCATGAAATGTAATCAATAAAGTACTAATAATATTCTCTTTTAATTTTAGAATAAAAATTACAATCTCTTAAACCACACTATCCATGTGATCAATTCTGGATAAAGACAACATCCTTACTAGAAATAACTTCCAGGAATGGTTTATATTCCTTCGGGTTGTCCTACACCATGAATGGAAGTCTTATGTGTTGAAGTCATCATTGCCTAATCCACCTGTAAAATAGGTGAGTGATGAGGATTTCCTTGTCTATGAGAAACATATGAATGATGTGGTCGAAATTCAATGTTTGATGCTTTTATCATTGTCTAGTGAAGTAAGGAAGTCTCATGAAAACATGGATGTGTATAGCATGCTCGAGCACCTCTGTGTTCTTTACCAGGAGAGAGCAAGATAGGAAAGGTTTTTGATCTATAAGGCGCTCTTTCATAGTAAGCTTGGATAGGGTTCCCCAATTGGGCCTTATGTAGTCAAACTCATTGGCTACATTGATCACATGAAGGTCCTAGGGTTTAAACCCCTCGAAGAACTGGGTATCAATCTCATTATTGCATCACTCCCTCAAAGATTCTCCAAATTTGTTGTCAATTTCAATATTAATTACATTAAGAAGTCTCTATCAGATCTCCTTATCCTCTTTCACCAGGTGGACAAAGATATGAAGCATGAAAATCCTTATTTCCTTATAGTGAATAAGAGTAAAGGTAAGGCTAAGAGATTTAAGCCCAAAGCATCTTCACATCCTTCCACGAAAAGGAAGATCAAAGGGTAGGCAAGGGAATATGAGGCTATTTGTTTCACATGTGGAAAAAATGGTCATTGGAAAAAAAACTGCACCCATCCAAAGAAGTAAGGGGAAGCTTTAGGATTATTTGTTATCGATTGTAATTTATCTATTTCTACAAATTGGGTATTGGTTATAGCTTTTGTTGGTCACATATATATTCACATAAAAGAACCAAGTATATTTAGGAAAATTGGCTAAGGGGAGGCAGATCTACAAGAATCCAACGGAGCTAGACTTTCAATTGTAGTTGTCAAGAACTAAAACCTCACGTTTCCAATTGGGATGATCATGGTTTTATAGGGTTTTTATTATGTGACTTTTGTAAAAAAAACATAATTTCTATATCTAGACTAGATACAGATGGATTTTTTTCATGTTTGGAAATGAATGTTTCTTCTTTTATATAGATAGTATTTTTTTTGGTAGGTCACATTTATACAATGGTCTTTGCATGTTGGATTACACAAACCAAGTAATGGAAATTAATAACAAAGATACCTCACATCACTCATACCACAACCAACTTTAGAATCACTAGATTGGTCATTTAAATGAGAAATTCTTGACAAAGTTACATCAAGATAGATATTTATATGATTTTGAACTAAAACCACTTGGTGTATGTCACACATGTTTACAAGGAAAAATGACCAAATCCCCATTTAGTGGGAAAGGTGAAAGGTCCAAATATATTCTTGAATTTGTTCATACCGAAGTGTGTGGACCATTTCCAATTGAATTAAGGGGTGGGTATTCATACTTAATAACTTTTACTAATGATTTTAGTATATATGGATATATCTACTTAATGAGGTATAATTCGGATTCTTTTGATAAGTTCAAAGATTACAAGAATGATGTTGAGAACCATCTTGGTAAGAATATTAAGAAACTCTGCTCAGAATGATGTGGAAAGTATATTAATCAAGACTTCATTGATTACTTATGGGAGTTTGGGATCTTATCCCAACTCTCTCTTCCTTACACACCTTAGTGGAATGGTGTAAGAGAAAGGAGGAACTGTACCTTGTTGGACATGGTGAGATCAGTGATGAGTCATGCGAGTCTACCTTTATCATTTTAGGGATATGTGTTACAAACAGGAGCACACATACTAAACCAAGTAATAACTAAATCGATAAATGGAATTCTATATGAGTTTTGGAGTATAATAAAATCCATATTATTGAATTTACATGTGTCAGGTAGCGAATTATTTTTTAAGGCCTCTTTAGGAAACAACCTTGCACCCCAAGGCAGAAGGTGTGCCTTTATAGGATACCCCAAGGAAACAAGGGGATATTAACTATAAGACCCCTCATACAAAAAGGTTATAGTGGAAAGACATGCCATATTCCTTGAGAGGGAGAACATATCCAAAAGAGATAGTGGGAGCGAGATAGACTTCAACGAAGTCAAGGCTCAAGGTACACAAGAGTTGGTATAGGAGTAGATTCCACAAAGCCCCATCGAAAAAAGATCTATTCCAGAGACACAGGTACTATGTAGGAGTATAGGAGAGGTTAGATAACAGGAATAGTATGTTTTTCTAGTTACTGAGGATGGTGAATCATTATTAGTTGATAATAATGATCCTCTGACCTAAAAGGAAGCAGTAAGTGGAACAGATGTTTCCAAGTGACTGTAATCCTTGAATTCTAAAATGGATTCCATGTACCAAAACCAATTCTAGATTTTGGTAGATCCTCTAGTTGATGTAATGCATGTCAGTTGCAAATGATTATTCAAGAAAAAATGGATAAGGAATGACAAGTCAAAACCTATAAGGCATAACTAGTTGAAAAATGGTTTCAATAGTGCCAGGGCATTGACTATGATGAAACCTTTTCACCGGTTGTAATGCTGATATCCATCAGAATTATACTTAAGATTGCATCTTACCATGACTATGATATTTGGAAAATGGATGTCAGAATATCCTTCCTTAATGGGAACCTTTAGGAAGATGTCTAATTGACACTACCCGAGGGGTTCCTGACTCCAAAGGATGCCAATGAGGTATGAAAGTTGAGAAATAAATTTATGGATTAAGTCACGCATCCAAGTCATGAAAAAATAATTTTTATGAATCCATAATAGAATTTGGTTTTATTAATAATGAATGTGAGCCTTGTGTCTAAAAATGGTTTAGTGGGAGTGCAGTCATTCTCCTAATAGTATATATTGATAACATATTATTTATTGGAAATGAGATACCGTTATTATAGTCTATTAATACATGGTTGAATAAATGCTTCTCCATGAAGGACTTGGGAGAGGAAGCATATATTCTTAGGATCAAGATCCATCATGACAGATCCAAGAGATTGTTGGGCCTAAGTCAAAGTATATATATTGACAAGATACCGAAGAAATTCAATATGGAACAATCCAAGAGGGGATTATTTCCAGAGTCACATGGAGTTCATCACTCCAAGAAAGTGTGCTCTCGGATACATGAAGAGAGATAGAATGTAAAGGAATCAATACACATCAGTGATTGGGTCAGTCATGTATTACATGTTATGTATTATGCATGATGTTTCCTACGCATTGAGTATGGTAGGCAGATATCAAGATGACCCAGGTGACTACCATTTGATGGTAGTCACAACTATCCTTAAGTATCTGAGGTGTACTAAGGATATTTTTCTATTTTATGGTGGAGATGAGGAACTAGTCATCATAGGATATGCATATACTTGTTTCCAAACTGATCGAGATGACAAGAAGTCACAAATAGGATATATCTTCACTTTGAATGGAAGAGCTGTGAGCTGAAAGATCTCAAAGAAGAGTGTGGTCGTAGATTATACAGCAGATTCTGTGTATATTGCAACTTCTGAAGTAGCTAATGAAGACATTTGGATGTGAAGCTTCATCTAAGAGTTAGATTTAGTACCTGGCAGTAAAGATCCCATCACACTCTATTGTGATATTTATAAATCATTGCCTCTCACAAAAGATCCAAGGTCACATCAGCAGACTAAGCACATACTTCGAAAGTGTCATCTCTTGAGGTATTTTTCTCAAAGATGTGAAGTTGTAGTGAGAATTATTTTCATGGAAGAAAATTTGGTGGACCCCTTGACTAAATACATGACTCCGCAGAAACATGATCATCATGTTAGGCCTAGTGAACTCAATGTCGTAGGCAGTTGGCTTTAGTCCAAGTGGAAGTTTTTAAGAGTTAGTGTCCTGGAACCAACTGTTTATACTTTGATTACATGAATAATTAATGTATTTAAATATTAAACATGTTATTCTATATAGTTCATTTTTCTTCATTACTATGATGTAATAATTCCCTAGAGTATTTGTCGCATTGACAAGGTCATAGAAATTCCCCGCTACGATGAGAACCTTGAAGTGCTACAAAAATATTATTAAATATAGATTTGTGGTTTTATGACATACTATGATGGGAAAAATTGTATATAGACCATTATGTGCAAGTACTCATAATAATATGAGACTTCCTCTCATTATTTTTTCACTTGGTAATATCCAAGACGAGAGATTATGAGAACAGACCCGCCGGTAGGAATTCTGCATGTTTTGGTGTCATCAGATATTCCTATCTGTGAGAATTTGTAATGGTCCTTAGACTTTAAGATTATCATTAATACATGTCATGACTCGTGAACTTTGATTTAGTGACGAAAACCATCATGCCATATGTTGGCGGGAAGTTAGGTATGTTGGGTGCGTCATGAGTGGCATGTTATTAATGGATAAGTCGAGTAAGGATTTGTCCCTTCCATTTATGGAAGTATATATCTCATCCCTTTGATTGAGATACAAATGATGCACTGAATTCCATGGCCATGGTGTGATGATGAGTTTATTTTAGGTAGTAAAAGAACGAGGTATTAATCATAAATTTTGATGACACTATCATGAAACCTGCTTCATGAGATATTGATACAATGGTATTATATTACACAGTGAGCGTTCGTATGTGGATTTTATCATTGAGACTTTAAGTTCTTTCTCTTTTGTTCCTTGACCCGTTTCTAGATAGTACTCTTGGGATTTAGGAAATCCTAACCAATTCCAATGAGAAAGAATCCTAGAGGGTCACACACTAAGTATTTTTTGTGGTCTCAATTAAATTATATTTGAATTTAATTAATGGAATAAATATGATTCTCAAGACCGTGGAATAATTTAATTCAATTAAAAATGATCACATAAATTAAATAAATATTTATTCGCCGGATTGTGAGTAAAATATATTTATTTATTTTATTGAAAATTTAATAAATATTTATTCACTAGTTTGTAAATAAAATATTTATTTAAGAGATTAAATTATTTATTTATTTATTTATTTGGGTGTTCAATAAATAGAAGTGGAGTTCGTGCGAACCAAGTCCAGTCCAGTAGTAAAATAATTATTTTCAAGAGGGTAGATAATTATTTAACTAGTTACCACAAGACAAAATAATAATAACGTTGTCATCATTATGTGGCATGGGTTTTCATTTATGATTCTATTTTTCTCAAGTTGGTGGACCACATATAATGGTTTTATTATTGTTATTATGTGTAATGTATTTTATCTAAGGTCTTGAATGTATTTAATTTTTATTATGTAATTAAATATTGTACCTAAAAACCAATGTCGATTAATAGACAGGTACATCTAATGTTCCATCATGCTGGTGTAGCAATTCCCTATGAATTGAGAATTATTGGCCCAAACAATTTCTCTCTCAAATCCTCTTCTATACCCTCTCAAGAATGAGAGACTTTATTCAAGATTGAAGAACATGAAATCAAGAACGACCGACGCAAGACACTCAATTTTCTGTGCTAGCACCCAGAGAACGAGTGGTGTCGATCAAAGGTTGTCAGAGCACATGTGGATCACCGATAGAGGTATTTTGTTTTGGATCCTCACAATTGAAATGAGACAATCTATAAGGGTCATTCAGAATGATCAACATCATCAATTAAAAAGTACTGAAGATCGAGGTATTCTTTTCTTTTTGAAATTAATTGAAATAATTATAAACATGATGTGCAAAATCCTCTCTCTAGGATCCGATTCCTTTTCTTCATTTGCCTATATCTTTGAACTTAATTCATTGATACTATAATTTATCATTATGTTGATCTCATATTGATGATCGATTACGGTAAAGGAAAAGTTGGGTCCCACCCAATGCTATGCTTCCACTATGCTAGGACCCTTCAAATATCCAAGATAAAAAATTCACCCACAAATTACATTTTTGATGAAACTGTGTAGTGATACTTTCGATACCCACTCTCACATGGCTCAGTTGAAGACCATTTGTCCCTCATTTCTCATACGGAGCACAGATCTGGTGAGATTAGAGAACTTGCAAATCCTCTCTTGCTGATGTGAATGAGATGTACTTCATATCAGGTCCATGTCCTAGAAGCATGATGTTAAACTGGATGAAAAAATTTACTTACATTGAATATATTATCACCTATAATGGTTGGGTACACATGAATCACATGTTTTATACCTTATCCTTGAAATGTGTTCAATACATACTGTCATAACCTCTAGGGTGATTGAACCATTTTTTGAATATTACATTTTCTACAAACTAACTTTGTATTATTGATATTTGAGTCAACAAAACCAATTCCTTTAGTTGATATCACTCTCTTGGAACTCCATGGACCTTGGGCTTCCATTCACGTGGTTCTTCCCCATAGGAAACTAATAACTAGGACTACTTCATAAAAATGATCCTTCCATCCTAAGAAGACCCCCTTAAATCTTGGAGTTTTTTTTTCAAATTTCATAGAGTAATATAAGATTACTCCATTACCAATGGTTGACATGTACCCACTAGTTCCCACCTCCAGTTAACTAAAATATTCTTGGGTTATGATTTATACCTTCCATGAACCAACTATTCAAGCTAATTTAGATACACTCGATGTTACAAATTTGTGAATCATAATCATTATCAAATAAATATTTGGAGAGTGTATCCATTTACCCTTCTATTTCATGGTATGAATCTTCTATGGAGACCCAATTGCTATGAGTTAGTCACACATCTCCTCTATATATAAGTCATATCTACACAAGAGGATATCCATAAAGGAGCTGATTTTTTCATGATTCCTTCCACTACAATATGCATAGGGAAACCCAATAAATCCCACCGATAAAAGTATCATATACATTTGTTAAAAGTGGTTCGAGTCATAAAAGCTCTTTTTTCCTATACATGATTTAAATCTACATACATCAGGTTTCCCACAAGATAAATCAGTACGATAAGGGATCCATCATATGGATACCAACTAGTAAGTCTATTCATAGATAAAATGTGTTTCCTTCACCTAAATACCCCATGAACAGTGTGAAATTCCCCAAGGATATACTTAAAAATTTCACATTGGTACCCATGTTCATACCTCGTGATGTTGAACTGAAAGGAAAAAATACTTGTGACATTACATTAAACTGTAAGGAAAACATCCTTATCGTATGATGTTAAACAGCATGATAGATACATCTTCACTACATGATGTTAAAATTTGTAGTAAGTAGCCCATCCTAATTACATATCAATAGTCCATAAGAACCATATCCCAGTTTACCGTAGTATGGGCTTCTTCCAACATATTTTAGGCCCTCAACCCATAAATCACATTTCATGTCTTAAGCACCATGGGTTGCCTCAAACATTTCAAGGACCTTGGAATGGAAAATTGATCTCTTTGTTTGAACATCTATAAATGAATAAGGCATTTTACCTACCAACAAGAAGCATCATGGTCCTATGTGAAGGTATTTTTGATCCCTATAAGGATGACATCATCATGGAAAAACATAGCACCTTAGGGTGTTTTGGGTCATCCCCATAATGGTTTTCCCATATCATTACCCATAACCCAATCACCTTGATCCATTATTTACAACATATAAATATCCCACTAAAAATGATTTTGGATTAATCTCGATCCTTAGTATTCTAATTAATCTATTGTGTAACATCCTCATCATACAAGGTCTATGTGCATCATGAGATTAAATTGCATGAAATTTTGTCAATATTGTATGACATTACACATTATCCTTTGATGGTTGAAATAGCAGGACCCTAAATAGCTTGTGGAAGATACATAAAAAATGTCATGTTGAAAACCCTCAAAGGGTGGATGGAAGAAATTCAAGTCTCCACTTATTATATTCTTCATCACTAGAGTTTAGGAAAATGTTATAGTGTAAATAAAAAAAGGAATTAAGGTTTTAGGGCCTATTATGTGGCCCTAGTAAAATCTGATCCATGCTCATTGGACCCCTAGACTATGAAAATTTTAGATTAATGATTTTTCACATCTCCTCACCATGCTACATGTTCACTAGGTGGTGGAACAACTTTTAGTGTGGTTTAATACCTCATGAATCGTTAATTTTTTCATAAACTACATTAATGTATTTAAATTCTGAGCTACCACAACAATTTCCTCAAGATGATATCCTTCTCTTCAAATCCAATGGACCTTAGGCTTCCTTCCTCTTGTTATTTTCACATAGAAAACTGGTATTAGTACGGGATCATCCCAAACAGATCCTTCAACCCTACGAAGTCCCCCATAAATCAAAGAGATATTATCCTAACTATGCAGGGTATTATAGGATTCCTTCGTTAGCCATGGTTGACCTATACCCACTCATTCCCACCTCCAGTTAATATGGATATTCCTAGACCATAATTTAAAATAGCAATAGCTAGATTTTTCAAGTGGATCTAAAATCCTCAACATTGCGTCATTATGTATTATACCCTTATCAAAGAAGTAATGTAACACTCTATTCCAAAATGATTTGATATCCAACACAACAAGACTTGAAACCACATAGCATAGGTTACAAGCCTCCCAAAAAAAATCTATTCTTCACTAGGGTTCTAGAACCCTTCCTGGATAGTTCATTTCTCCATCCCACACATCATAGTTAAGTCATTTGTGTCTTCACAGATCCTCCATGTCCCTTGGAAAAGAGTGGGGATCCCCTTTTATTTATCATGCATGTAAGTCCTATGGGATCATTCATAAGGGATTCTTATATACTAACTTGAGTCATCACCTCATTTCATGTGAGGAATCCAAATCCTCATGATCCCTAAAGACACTGTGGATGAACCCAACACCATATTGTGTTATGGGAAGTCCACAAAATTCAATCCCTATTACATATTCATTGGTTCAAACTTTTGGGTTATGAATTACTCATCCAATATTCCATCTATCCAATTGGACTCATCATCCCTAATATTTCACTATCCACCACCACCCTTTATGTTAAGGATGCAGAGTGTCACAAGACATTATCCACATACCATAGTCTCTCCAATAAATACAAAAATGAGTGGATATTCATGGAAGTATAGTCCCTCTTACATCATATTCTCAAAGGATTCATTGAGATCTACATACATATGATCCTCAGAAGAGATGGATTATAGAAATTAATTAATATGTTCAGTCATTGCCTCTGCAATCTACTAAAATTCCACTACCATGGAAATAGTATAAAGTATGGAATTCTCCTTCAGGTTTATGATCCCCTATTTCTTAAATATTCATTTCAATGTTACTTGTAGCGCATTTTGAAAAAAAGATCGCTCTTCCTGGATGCATCGTATTTCAGAATGTAATCAACTAATTTTCTAGTGATGACCATGTCATGGAGAGATGCACCTTCACCATGTGTTGGGAAGCCTCGTCCAAGGCCTTGTACGGACTTTGTTTCATCAAGGATGATGCATCTTCTTCTACAACTTTTAAATATAGATCCCTCATTTTCTCCCTCATGGAGATCACATCCTTTACTCGGTCCTGAAGAGTTGTATAATAAAAATCCTCATAACTAAGGGTGGTAAACCTAAACCTAATATTACCCAGTTGGTCCTTCAGATATTCCAAAGGGGATACCAAAATTAATGTCAAAATATCCATCCATAATTGTTATTGCATCATCTAATAGAGTTTAATAGACTTTTATCCTTTACTAAGGCCTAACCAAGGAACATGATAAAATTTTTGAACTAAATCTCAGAGTAGAGGACTCATGATTGTGGTCTTTGATGAAGTGGGTATAAAACCGATGTTTGTGTTCATTGAATCGATTAGAGGAATTCTTCAGGAAGAAGGGAAAAGAACATAATAACTCTTGGGTGAGGATGTTATATCAATAAGAACATATGTTTATCATTTGTAGGCTATAAGATATTATACCATCAGATAATGAATATACGTGGTCAATATTGGATATATAACTTTCTCTATTTCATCACTTGAAATATATATTTACCAAACCCCATATTCAGGAGAAGAGGCCACATCCTCTAATCATAAGTGGCCTAGTGGAACCAATGGTGTTTTCATTTTCCTTATACTTTTCACAGTACATTTAAGCATTTCATGAGTAAAAAAATGTTAGATGACGTCACAAAGTGGACAGTGTGTTTCATTTTAAAATAAGCTCTCAGGTTCCCCCAAAGATGCCTCTATCAAGGTTAAATTAGTAGTAGAGTAAATACTGAAATTTTTATCCTCCATTAGTGCATTCTCCCATGCTAGGTCAAATATAATGACTACTATAATGACATAAAGATTAACTGATACTAACTAAGTCGACGCATAAACTATCTCCACCTCTATATGGGAAGGTCATTATATTGAAGGATTGATTATAGTAATAGAATGATAATACATATCCTCAGGAGAAGATTTCTGTCCCTTTATATGGGATTAGTAAGGACCTATACATTATTAAATAACAAGAATAATCTACTAAAATGGTTTGAAATATTAAAAGTGTAAAGTGTAATACTTAAATTAGGATTATGGGTGAGAGGGGTCTGATAATTTAGAGTGATTCCTATTACCTTTCCTCTCTAAGGATGGTCCCCCAAAGGATACTGTCATAAAGGTGTTGAGGATGAAGTAAATGGTAGCATATATTTAGATATCTCGGGGTTGATAAATGTCCCCTCATTAGATAAATATGACCCAAGGAATCCTCATCATTGACCACTTAATCCCCACTCAATTCAACTCTGATAGACATGCCCCCAGGATAATATGTTAGGTACAGAGGAATTGACAATTCTTCTACATATTCCTTCCATATAAATAGAAACAAAAAATACATTTTTTTCGATCACAAAGGTACCATGTCTATTGTAATATAGTATCAAGATCAGTCTTACCACAAATTTGATGATGGGATGGCCCTTTTCATCAACATAAATCTCCAACATTCCTTGAACAAAAATCCATTTCACTAGATGTGAGTAATAGATATTACCCTTCATGTTATCCATCATTACTTCATGGTAACAAAGAAAAGTCTTTACCTCAGTGGGATTTTATTTTAAAGTGACACCATCAAGATAATTAACATGGGAAAATCCTTCTAAAGGTATCTCCACATAGAATAGTATTCCTCATAGATCATCATCTGAGTTCACTATCCTCCAAATCATGCATTGCTGAAATGTAGTGGGAAATAAAAATGTGGTCATGGATGTACTGACATTCCCTATTCTCACCACTTCTATGCTAATTGATACATATCTTGATAATAAAACTGATGATAAATGTCTCACTTCCTTATGACGAATTATCGAGGTTGTCGGTCACTGGAAGTGAGTTGATTTCTAGGACTCATATTGGCTTTGTAAATCAATATCATATTTGTATCCTTAGGTAATAATGAGAATAATTAATCAATCAGATATGCAAATATCCAAATATCAATATGATCTTTGGGAAAAACTGATCTTACCATATTTTTATGGGAATTATTTCTAGACCTGAGTCTCCTCCTTGGTGAAAATAAACCAGAACTGGAGATACACTATTGGATGGTTTTGAGATTGAATGAAAATAGGGGTAGGGAATTTTTGTCTAAATACACAAAAAGTAAAGTCTAAACTGATAAGGTGCTTACCATTTATAGTGAATTCTATCATAAATATGGGTAGAAAGGTACCCTCACAAACTGATATCACATAGTCCTAGGCCTCATAGATGCCCCAACCATTGTCAAATATACCACTAGATGGATCATCTCATTGGGTTTGATAGAGAAGTCATAATGTAGGTGTAGTAAAGCCCTAATTTCTTAGTCCATTAATGTGATAGGCCCCACTATACTAATCCACGGTAAGAAGGTATTGAAATAAAGTTCATGGTTGTCATGGATATTGAAGTACTCATAGCTACCCAAATGATCCCCCATCCAACCCCATAGTGGTTGATGGGGGTAAGAAATATCATGTAGGTCCCTTCCTATATAAGTATGGAATAATATGTGATATAGTTTTTCCAACACATGAATGGCTATCCTAATTTGTTTCCCTCCTTCCATATATTCCACCATCATAAAGGTGGAAATAATGACTCCACCCTTCTCCTTTGTTAGGAAAAGGTACTTTATTAGGTACATGGAATGAAAATTGGCCAAATAAATGGTCCGCTCAATGTTAAGAATAATCCCCCTTGTTGGTGAATGAACCCTCTTAAACTATGGAACAATAGGCACCCTCATCACAATGGGAATCCATTATGGGACAGGCCTTCAGCCTCTTGGTACTGGGTTCATAACAAACATTCTTGATAAAATTTCTTTCCCATTTCTTAAATGGGAAATATCCCTAGGAATTTCTGAATTATCCGAGGTCTTTTTAGCTGACCTAATAAACACCTTTACAATGTGTGGTGTCCCCTCCACATCATCCCATTTGGACATTGGGGGGAAAACTCATTGTACATATCCCCTAGAATTGGTGTGCTAAAAATCTACTTGATCTCCCAGAGACTGATTCTCACCATGCCATGTGTTAGGTGGAATATGTTTTCATCTGAACTCCAACAATTGAATAAGTATGCCATCAAGACCATATTACAATAGGAGAATGTCTAGGATATCCAAACAGGTTTATACATCCGGACCATTTTTGAGTCTAAGGAAAATTCAAAATCAATATACTACACCCAAAAGGGTTGACCCCAATCCATCACAATGATACCTGTTGATTGATGGTCCTAGTTAGGAAACCACTCAAACCTATGGGTTGTGGGATATTTACACATTATAAAAATGTGAATTTTTATGTCTCAATCAGGTTTATGAAAATTATTTCCAATATTGTTTGGCATATATTTTAGCACGTACCCATATGATATTTTTTCTTTATCAAAGAAATGTCCCACGTGATGTATATTTTCCCAGAAGGTATTATGGGTCTCTAGAATCCATGAGGGGGCACAATTGATGAATATGGTGTAAGGATATGAGCATAATTTGTAAAAACAAACCCATAAAGAGATAGGAAATATGAGAGGGGATATTATACAATATTTATCCCCACCAAGTCTATCAATCTTGTCTATGATGACTCAACAATGGAACAATAGATAGAATCCACACTAGCAATAATGGAATTCTGATAGTCCATCACTATTGTAATGTATTTCATTAAAAACATACATGAACTGGAATCCATCTATATGAAAATAAGAGGATCATGTCGGATAAGTGGAGATATCCTATCAAAAGAGGTTCTTGGATCTGATAGCATCATGTGAGTCACATGAACCATGAAGGGATTTGTGTTCGCATGAGCTAATATGGGCCTCTTGAATCACATGTTCTACAAAGAACCTTCTGAAGTACATGACCCACATATAATATCATAAAAAAATAAATAGTTTTATTTCGTATTATCTCATGACAATGATATGGTTATGAGAACCATGTAATGATCATGTAATCATGAGACCTAGCTAATAGATTATGTGAAGCCTACCAAACAACCATGATTCCAATCAACTATGTAAATATTCAATAAAATTACAGAGAGTTGGTTTGTGGTTCATTTATTCATGTGATGATTAAATGAAGGAATTTATAAAGATCATGTGATCTAATATCGTGAAACAACTCTTGTGGAGAGGTCTTAAAAAAATAATTCTTAAAGCAAGGTATTGAGAAAGGGTTCTTGTGGAGAGGTCTTGTGAAGAAATCACATCATAGGAGAAATAACGAGAGCATTGGAGTTCAATGTCACTGGTGAGATGACCCACCTCATTACTATACTATTTATAGGATGCCTCGAAGAATACCAAAGGTCACCTATGAGAACAAATGTCATCTGAGACACTGATTAGCGAAATCCCTAAAAACTCAAATAGGAATTTAATCTCCTCAAATCTAAGTTCAAGTCAATTTTGGCCTTTCTCATGATGGAGGTAATTGTTGATACCCACAAAATGATATTAAGAATTCTATAATTGAAGAAATACTAGCAGAATGGGTATTATTTTCTCTCTAAAACAAAGAAGTAGCATGACTATATAAAGTCCATACTATTGATTCATATAAAAATCATAATCACTAGGGGAAACATGAGTGCATGACCATGGTAAAGTCATGATAATGGATCATAAATTTTACATGATTTATTTATGATCACACACAGCCCCTCTGACAGACCCCATAGTTTTTATAAAGGATCCTAGAGAGGGGCTCATGGTTATGTGAAGGCTTCCATATGAGTTCCTCCAATCATGTGTATTTTCAATTGATATACACCAAATATTCACCCAAATACCATTATAAAATATATGTTTATAAAGGTGTATGCTTCATATAGTGGAGAGTTACATTAATCATTAGGATTTTTGATTATGTTACTTGAAAAACCCCATGGATCCCCCTAGTAACATGACAATCTTTTAACTCAAGATCATGTTGGAGTGATAACTTCATCATGATAAGGACATCATACATGTCCATTAAGTAATGTGAAACCCCTTCATCTCTACAAACAAGAGGATGGATTTTCCCTAAAATCCATTCAGTCCATCATGAAATCTAGCATTTATCTCAGGACACGCCACAGATATGCTTGGTGACATTCCATGATGACACTCCAACATCATTTTGAGATACCCTACTAACCATACGAAACCCTAATGGAAAACCATAAGAAAAATTCTAATATCCTTGTAAAATAAGAAAGATATAAAACCTGGAAAAGGTGGAAGCCTCTTGTGGGTGGAAGATGCGCTAATTTTCATACGAAATGGGTTAAGCATCTCATTAAATTTCCACTAATCATGCAAATAACTTTTGAAAAGACAACATGATCTAATGAGAGTCCATTTAAAAGATATCATGGTCTCACAAAGGACCCTAGACCAATCTCCTTTGATCACCTAGAGCCTGTACACAAACGTCTTGATCTCATGAAGGCTATCAAACATGTCATCTACAGGGTGAAAAATCAATTTGACATAAGAAATCCTTTTGATAAGAAAAGGAACAATAAGTATGGTGATCAAGGAGTACTCTCATAGTCATTTATTCTGATGTGATGCCTTGGATGACCCATAACATGATCATGTTAAATGTGTGATGTGTTTCTCTATAAACCGTCTCTTTATCATATCTGTGATATACGCATCATGAAAGAAATTGTATAACTAAGATTAATAGTCCTATAAATCCCCCATAAATATATATATATATATATATATATGATTATTACATCCATGGGAGTATAGAAGATAGGACATATTATAGAAGAAATGCATGTGATCTCAAGATCTTTCCACCAAGTAAAATCTGAGGAATGACCTAAGGGATCACACGACATTAATATGTGCTTTGCGTGATCACCATATAGATCATATAAAGGAATTCTGGTATTCCTACCATATTATTCAACGGAGTCTATACATGTCAAATTATTCAAGATAGTTCTAATCATGTTAATTCTTGAATAATCATGGGGTAGATAAGTAATAATGAATTGAAAAAGGTGGATGTATTTTGAGAATAAGGCTACACAAATTTTTGGGCGAAGGCTTTCTATTCTTCTCAGAAATTATCCAGATTATAATAAAGAACTTGAAATTGTTAACATAGTTTTGAGGATTCCTATAGACATGTTGAATAGGTCATGGTAATCCCTATGTACATGTCTTTGAAGACTTTTAAAGTACTCCAAACATATCATCTAGATCATGGAATAACACTTAGACAAGTCAACCAAGTCTTGTGGAGTCCTCTAAACTTGTCAATCAGGCCTTGCAAAGTACTTTGGAAATGTCTCCCAAATCATGTTAATTCCTCCATACATGATATCTAGATCATATGATATCCTTCAGGTATGTCATCTAAGTGATTTGAATCCCTCGATACATGTCATCCATGTCATGTGATGTCCTCGAGACATGTTGTCCAGGTCACGTGACGTTCTCAAGAAATTCCATCCAGATCATGTTATGTCCTCTAGATGAGACAATTGGATCATGATATTGTCTTTGGAAAATTCTTCTAGGAAACTAAGACATTTCTTGACATTCTTAGACTTGTCGGACATATGCCACAGACATGTTAGGCAAACAATCAGGTCATGTTAGGTAGATGCCCCAGGACATGATATCCTTTCCTAGTAGACATATTCAAACATACCCCATGTTGAACTATTAGAATTGTGATTCTTAACATAAATAGGAAAAATAAAAATACTTCCTTTGAAACAAACTCCAATGGGTATCAACATCAATGTAACTCTATTCATGTCTAAGTCACTCAAATCGATGGATCCTAAACACTCCCATGGGTTTACCACCCTTCCTCATCCATTAGTGAATAGATAATATTAATTAAACTATCATAACTCTAATTCCATATATAATTTGGATTCATAGGATTCCTTTCTAAGGTCAGGGATACATATCCAACACCCCATAAGGGCTCCCTTAGTGTATAAGTCCTATATCCATATGCAGGGAGACAGATCACATACTATCCCTTGTTTCTCACACCAATCACAGCTGATATGGGATCAGTGATTAGTAATAATCACATCATTTATATTATGAATTTCCCCTAGAAAGGTAAACCTAGTTGTATAATCCTTTCTCAATGGCATGATTCGAATTCCACCACATAAGTGAATCCACCTCAATGTAAGTCCCTAATACATTACCATTTTTCTAAACTCTTGTTCAATAAACCTCACTGAAAATTAAATATTTTATTTAGTGGTAAATAATTTTTTGAGTTTGATTGATAACCCAAACATATGTAAATAAACATCAAAATAATTAATCACTTGTCACCACCCATAATCAGTTTGAGGTCAGATAAAACTATGATGACTTTGATTCCTATTATAAGTTGGATACATAGGATTCCTTCCTAAGGATCAAGCTCAATACCTAGTTCCTATATTCCCTCTTCTATATTCATTCCTCATGATGTTAAACCACATGGTTGAAACAAACTATTTTCATTTTGATTCCTGTTATTAAAATGATTTGTAGGATACCTCATAAAGTTCCAATCCCACCCTTGAAAAAACAAATGACTCCCTAGATGGAAGTAAACTCAAGAGTGCATGGTTATACAGATCCAAAATATAATCATATTCCATTTCTAATAAGTAAAGGGAAAAAGATAAATAACATTAGATAGATACATATGAACTCATTAATAGAACCCCACTTTATGCATAGATAGATTCAACACTCATCACTTTGTTAGGGTAACCAGTCCCATATCAAGGTTAGTAAGAGATTCATGAACACATCAAAAATGTATAATATGGTCCTAGAATGTGGATTAATTTCCCCCAAAAGTGATCAATGAGCCTGAACTCCCATCCTCTCAACCATTGTGTGTTCCTAAGGGTTATTAGGTTTGAAACCCAAATTCTCTGTCTGCCTTTGGAAAGTAGGTTCATACCTTGTTCTAGATGATAGAATTGTTGGGAGTTTCCACTAAATATAAAAATGGTGAAACCAATGTGAAAAATTATGCAACATTTCACCCCCCAGAATCAGTCATCGGGCACCAAAATCTTCATCGGGAAATAGGTGGTTTACAAATGAATATTTATTTACCTAAAATAATTCTCTAAATACGATAATTTATACATTTAAACAAAAAATACCCCTTTAAATAGAAATGATGGTTTTTTAAAAATAACTATTTTCATATAAATATAAATATTTAAATTGTCTTTATAAAATTTTATTATCATTTATATTTAATAATAATAATTTACTAAAATATCATTTATTTTGAAATTTATTGAATTCATCAAAAATAATGTCTTGATTGAAACTATATATTTCCTAAAAATAAAATTTATGTTTCACTATATCAAAATCTATTTTTATCAAACTCGTTATTTTTTATGGTAAGATGAGAACCTGCCTAAAAAACAGGGCTCCTTTAAAATTAAATCAAATTCAAATACACAAAATTCTGAAAGATGAAACAATACATTTGTCCCCCCAAAAAAGATAAAATATATATAAAGAGGTCTTATTAGACCAAGTAATATTGCTACCATCCACATAATTGTTGGAAAGACCGTCAGTAAAAGTATTCGCCTCCCTGTAAACTTGAGTAATAATGAAATCAATGGAGTAAAGATAATCTAAAAATAAAATCCATTAATTAGTGAACTTCCAAAGAATATGAATAGATCTTGTCTGAAGGCTTAAACAATAACAGTTAAATCATACTCCAGCTAGAGTTTTCTCAAACCATTATTCTTGGCATGATAAATCAAAAAAATAACACCAGTCATCTCGGCCTCTAAAGAAGAAGAAACACCACAAGAAAAATTAAGACACCTGAGAACATATCTTTTACTATCACTGGAAATAGATCTATAGCTTAAAGGACTTGTATTTCCCTCTCGAATGTCCATCAGTGTTGAATTTGATCCACCCTACAAAAGGATATTTCCAAAATACCTCCATTTTGTGAACAGGAGGACATACATTACCCTAACATCCAATTTTCCAAAACACGGAGAGATCATGAATTGAATATTTACAATGAGACTTATGATGGATATCAACCAATATCACAGTTATTAAAATATGTGACAACACTTCACGAGAGATAAAAATAACACCATCATGAATTTTCTTGTTTATTACATGTCAAAAAATGGTAACCAACACTGAATCAATGGTTTTAAAGAGCATAATTAACTATGGAGAAAGTGTAAGATCCAGCAAGCTCATAATGAATTCTCTAATGTAACAATAATGAGGTAACTGAAATTGAAAAATATCAGCTACTTCTTTCCACGTATTTGAATTAGTTACACAACTAAGAAATAGATGATCTATGTCCTCTATATGTTGATGGAAGTGATCCTAAACTGAGTATAAAGATATGCCACAAACCTGAAAGGAGTCATCAGTTTGTAACCGTCTATGAGAAAGAGGCCATACAAGGTGTAATTTTGATGGCATACCCATCTTCCTTCTTAACCTACCAATCCACTGTATTCCTAAAAGAGAGTTAATATCATGGAAGTGGAATAACTTTGGTGTTAATAAACCACTATCTACCATCTCCTAGGTCCAGCAATCATCACTTTCTAAAAAACTGTAATCTCGACCAGCATCTCTGATAGAGGCTGGGAGAGAATCTAGATCGTGTAGTTGGTCATTGATTGATAAATCCAAATAAATTTCCATATCGTCATGGGTAAGGAAATCAATAAAATAAATTACACTCTAATTAGTTGTCAAAATATTCATGGAGTAGTTCATAGAGATAGATCATCTTGAGTGAAGTTAAATTGAAGAGAAAATTGATTTGAAGGAAGTCCAAATAGAAGAATCAAAATAGTTGAAATTTCCAAATTTGATCTTACTCTAAAACCTAGAAAATATAAAAACAAGGGCTTCCAATTTTCTATTTACCATAAATTTAATAAAATAGGATTATAAATAATGATTGAAAACCCTTATATTTTTAATCCCAAGACCGCCCTCCTTATAAGGCTTGCAACAAGTAGACCAAGTAAGAGTGTCCAAAATCACTTCCAAAATGCTTCCACTCCAAATAAAATTCTTTAAAAAAGTATTAATACTCTTAATAAGAGAGATAGTCCATTAATAAACCATAAATGAGTATACAAGTTTATATATGATAATACATTTGATAAGGCACACATGACCTTCCATGGAAATTGATTTCCCTTTCCAAGAGGAATGTTGTCTTTTGATCTCACTGACAATGCCAGAAAAATAAAAAGATTTTGGAAAAACCCAGAACAAAGAACTAAAAGGTAAATTAAAGTAAAAATACCTTCTCTGATACCCAACTCCCAGATTATAGTAGCTTTCATAGGAGTAGCGATGTTCCTTCCAAACTAGACAAAGGAATTTCTCCTGATCACTTGTTATCCTGAAACCTCCCCATAATGAGTCATAGATTTTTTAATATTACTAATGTTCTTTTTATCCCCTTGGTTAAAAAGGATAACACCATCAGTATAACGAAAAATGAGTGGGAGAAATAATACTTCTACCCACTAAGTTACACTTCATCATTGCATTACCAGCCATGAGGGATAAAAATCTACTCAGATAATCTTCAACAATAGAAAAAATAATACCCAAAAAAGGGTCACCTTGACTCAACCCTCGAGAATAATTAAAGTACCACTCAAGGAATCCACTAACCGGAATAGAAATATGAGAAGAAAACAAAATAACTTTAATCCAATTAATGAAAGTACCATAAAAACCAAACTTATCCAGAATATTGAAAATAAAGTTCCAATACATTTTGTTAAAAGTATTTTTGATATTAGGTTTTAGAGAAATATTACCTCTCCTACCATATTATTTGAGAATATTATCACACTCGAAGTTAGTGATGAGACAATACTGAATGTTGCTTCCTTTAAAAAAATAAAATTGATTAAAGGAAAAAAATACTTGATATGGGAGCCAACCTGTTAGTAAGTATTTTACTGATTATTTTGTAAATGGTATTAACTAAAGGAAAAGGGTTGAAAATATGGACCTCATTTGTATTCTCCACCTTTGGAATTAAATAAAGGAACTGAGAATTTAAACCTTTAGGAATATATCCTTACTTAAAAAATGTATTATAATACTACAAACATCATTATGAATACTACAAAAACCATATGAACTAGGGGAGCTATCAAGATTAAGACTAAAGACAGCCTCCCTGATCTTTGGATCTAAGGCGATAGAGGAAATTATTGATCAAAATCATTATTTAATCATTATAATAATTTATAATAAAAATGATTAAATGTAATAATTTTTTATTAGTGAATGAAAAAATATTCAAAACCCTTCATTACCCCCCAATGAATTCCCTAAGGTTAAGGTGTGAGATTGTGGTATGATCTTAGGTTGGTTCAACAAACATGGTTTGGTTCGTTATCTCTAGGAGCTTGAACTTATTCCATAATTGGTTTCTCTAATGCTTTAGTTATTGAATCTCATCTTGGGTATGGTCAAGGGAAAATCCTCGTGAAGATATCTCCCTTTATAGCATTAATAAATGGGCTTCATAGGTTAATATCAAACTATTTGAGGAAATATCTCCTTCATTCAATGTTAATTGTATTTTATAATAACTCTTAATATAATAATAATAATTATCAAATTAAAAAATATTATTATCAAATTTTTAGATTCTTAACAATCTATTAAATAAAAAATTGTATAACAATTGAAAATATCCAAAGTAGTGCATGCGTATTCTATAACCATATTAATTAATAATGAATTTATTCATTTAAAAAGTAAATTTCATTTATAAAAGTTTAGTTCAACCAAAATTTAAATAATAATGGTAAATTTAAATGAAAATTAATGGGTTATTTACAAAAAAATGTATAAAAACAGTATTTTCACTATTCACCAAAGAATTAGTCTATTCAAAAAATCCCAACATTTAACCCTAAGATAATGTTTTTATGTAGATTTAAAAAATAAGATTTTTTATATAATAATTTTTTTAAAAGAATCATAAATTAATATTTTCTAAAAAAATAATTATAGATCATTCTTGAAGAAAACATGTTTTTGAATATTTAATAGATTTCACTAAAAACTGATTTCTTATTTACTAAGCCTTAATCAATACATTTTTATTGATCATAAACTTTTTATATATTACATAATGAGATTAATCTTATTCATACCTTCCAATATAACTACCAAGTTATAACTATAATATTTAAATAATAACATTTCATGGTTTCTTATGCTCAATGTTTCATATTGTATAAGATATAAAACATAGTTTTATTTTAAAATATTAGGGAGTTATAGTAAACACATTAAGTTTCTTTAAACCTATATTGGATATTAATATACATTTCATGGTTGATGTGGCATCTATTTTAACTAATCATGAGAACCAATATCTAAAAACAATGAACCATGAAATTTTGGAAGTAAGGTCCAATCTAAAATAAATGTTAAATCTTCACGTGAAAATTTTAATGAAAAAATAAAATGAACTTTGAATTACTCATTGAAAGTATGAATATGGTAGTGTTTGAGGAGAAAGAGAAAAATCAAACTATTATGACTCATTATTCCCCTCAAATTCCCTTTCACCAAAGGATTAATAGAAATGATGATAATCCCAATTACTTGAAATTCTTAATGTTTATTAAAAACCTTATTGTGAACATTCCTTTTGGGTTTCCATCTACATTATTCCTTATCATTCAAAAATATTCAATAGATTTCTAGCTAAAAAAATAAAATAGGATGAAAATTTGACCATTAACTTAACTAATGATTATTGTGCAATACATATTAAGGAGTTTCCTTCTAAAAATAAGGACCCATGAATCTTTTTCATATGTCATAAAATATTATAAAGTTAAGAGAAAAAATAATAGTGAAACTTAGGTTCATGTATCAACATTATTCCTTTATCCATGATTAGAAAGATGGGTTTATAGGGAATAATTTCATCTTTTGTTTCACTAAAATTGTCTTATTAGTCAACCACTCATCTCATTGGAAGGGTGGGTACTTTATTGGATTATTTAGTGAGGCTCTCATTTCCCACTAATTTTCTAGTTATCAATATAGATTTTGGTAAGAATATGATAACTAATGAGCAGGGTGTTCCATGTTTTTCAATTTTTACTGAGTTTATGGAAGCCTTAAGTGTGACGGAAAGCTATGTGGTTATGGATAGAAATGTTATAGATTTTTATAGGTTGTTTTAATTTATTTTTGGGTATTTTTTTAAGTTCCTTGATAAAAAAAATGTAGTGGATAACAACCATGGATTTAGGTTATTTGAGGATTTTATGGAGTTTTTACTTAATGCTGGTGTTTTTAAAAAATTAAACGATCAAAATTATTTCTCCATAAACAATAATGAAATAACAGTATAGAATAATTTATACCCTCTGAATTATCATGGTCAGATAATTTTATGTAATGTTTGGATGATGACTAAAAATTTAGGAATGCATGTGTGGAAAACCATGGTTATTCAATTTTTTGTTATTTGATTTATCATTTTTCAAATAAATATATTCTCTTTGTCAATTCCCCTTTTGAACACATAATCCATATTCTATTGACCCATATTTGGTCAGTTATTGATTTCATACACTCTCCCCATTTCATGGTTTCAAATTTTTGTTTTTAGGGATTAATTTTCATGTATGATTAATTCACTTCTTTAGGTACTTCAATAGAAATTTCATGTGGTTCTTGAATGATAATGATAGAGAAATGGTCTATGGAATGAGGAAGTAAATATGCATCTATCAAGGGAGGGAATTTATAATATTTCTTTTATATTTTGAAATTTCAATGTTGGTTTTAATTGTTGTGTACATCCCTGATAAGATGAATTGAATTGATGCGTGAATTTTGGTTAAAAAGGATTATCATAGCAATTAAGTGTGGGGGTAATTTTTTAAAAGTGTTTTTATGTTGGGTGTTATATTTCCTTAAGATAGTATGTTAAAATTCATTTTTAATTTAAATTATAACCCTATTGGAACCCTTATAATTCCTTTGCACTATAATTTTGTTTAATATTTAAATCATTGATTATACAAGCTTCTATCTTTAGATGATTTCAAAAAAATAATCTACTATGTTTTTAATGATAAAGAATAATAAATTTGATATCATTTTTGAGAAATTGTATGAAATTTGTGGTAACATATTGTATTGAACTTATCTATGTACCGTGTACATGTTTTTTAGTTGATAAAATTGAAAATATTTTTGAACATACTTGTTTTTTGTTTTTTCTCACCTTAAGGTTCAATATTGGAGACAGTGTTGATATTTAAATGTGTGGGAGGGTAATTCAATGAGATAAACTATTTTCCATATCGTACACATCAAAAACACAAATAAAATTATTCTAATTTACTATCATCAAGCCTTGATTTTCATTTTCAATTGTTCAAAATTTTTAATAAATTAATGTTGTTTTTTCCACTCAGAAGTGGTTAATAATTTCATTAAAATATTGGATTTTATCGAGTAAAATATTTTCTATAACACCCTAATATTTTAAAAGGAAACACTATTTTTAATATCAAACAAGATATTCCATGTTGAGTTTAAAAAATCTACAATACATTATTTTGATCATTATAACATAGACATTAATTTAGTGGGTATGGATAGGAATAATAGAATTCAGAAATAAATATATAGGTCTTACTCAATATAAAATTATTTTTAAATGATTTTAAAATATTAAACATAACTCTTGATAAATTCATTTTAATCATAAAAAAATACGTTTTATTCAAAAATGATATTTATTTCAGTTCGTAAATGAATATTATAATTTTTTTCTCGAAATTTTATACAATTTATTTGATAAAATTAACTTCATTTTTAAAATAATCATATAAAATTAGACTATTTGGAAATATCTAAAATTTTCTGAAAAATTTTAAAATTTTGGTGATTTATAAAAATTACGAGGTTTTTTTATAAAATGCGGTATCATTTTTTATATCATCAAGACATAATTATGATTAAAAAAATTATTAAACATATAAAATTACAGAAAATGGTAAAACAAATATCATAAAAAAATAATTTAAGAACATTTAAATTATAATTTATATCATGATAAAATTGAAAATCATTTTCATTGTTAACCCAATGCTTTTGTATCAATAAAGAAGTAAAATTTGGTGTCTTATATATTATAATTGAGAGTTATAAAGTCTTTTCATTACCTTTTTATTAAATATCATATATAAATGATTATTTAAATTGATAATTTTAAATTTTGGAGTTATATAATAAGAATATTACCCAAATGATTGTGGAATTCTTGTAAAAGGAAATAAATGCCAAATTAAAAAACTAAATAAGTCATCTTGACATGGATATGATTAATTATAGATAATTAATGAATGTAAAGGATTATATTGAGAATAATTTATTTATTTTTATGATAGTAAAGTATTTTTAATTTTAATATTTCAAATAATTACCTTACATTCAAATGCAATACTAACACAGTGTTTGTGCAAGAAGAAGAAAAATAAATAAAATAATATCAAAAAATACTCTAAAATTAAAAGGATGTATACCATTTAATGAAACTTAAACTAGAAAAAATATTATTTTTTGAGTATATATCGACCATAGTCATCAATGGGTCAAATTTATGAATTTTCTGAGACACTTGGTTGACATTAAGACTCTTAAAGTATTTTATTTAATAAAAAATAAATCATGTCTCTCTATTGTTATTAATAAGTATAAAATATTTAATATGTGGTCAGCCATAAGATTACGTTGAATATAAATATTATTTTATGGATAAATTATTTATTTTCATCATTATAATTTATTTTTAATTTTTAGAGAATAAATAATTATATTAAATTTTGGCACAACGTTAATGCATTAATTATTTAATTGACAAAATTATCAAATAAATGATATTAAAAATATTTAAATAAATATAATTTGATATAATTAATGTGATCCACGAATTTTATGTATTACCATGACATGATTAAGATACAATAAAATAGTTTGATTGAATTTTGCATAGTTTTTTATGTTTTTAAAGTCCAAGTAATGAATTGTATCAAATTTGACAATAATGAGATTTTCTGGAATTAATATTTTATTAAAAAAAATTAAAATCATGTATATGTACAAAGGGGGTATTATATGGTCTAAAATGTAATATTATATGCATTTATATGAAATTTTAATGTCCTTGGCTCTAGATTATATGTAATATCCTGAATTTTTAAAGATAATAAAAAGTCTCTTTTTGAAAATTTATAAGTATTTTTATGTGAAAATGTAATTTTTTAATAAAAAGTATATAATAAATGTTTTAATGATATTGTTTAAGTGTAAAATCATAGTTAACACATTGTAATATTCAATCGGATATTCTTTGAGTCAGACACTGAGTTAGTGCAAGATTCCGAGACCCATAGAGATAAGTTGGAGACGGAATAAAAATAATAAATATACTAAATTATGCGCGCATGATTTATCAAAAATAATTGGATAACTCCCAAATGGTGTGTCTTAGGAGAAATTTGAGACAACCATTAGGTCTGATATGTTGTTTTCACCCTAGGAAGTGTATTTCATTTTTGAGTGTCGAACGTTTGGTCAGGTCGCTCGTGAGAATAAGTTATTTAATAATTTTATTATCTTATTTTTCCAAAAAATTAAAATCTCTCAAATGGTGAAATTTTTAATAAATTAGATGTAACACCCCAATATTTCATATTAAATTATCTTTTTAAATAAATTGAATAGTTTATATTGCATGCAACACCAACTTGGATTGCATTAAATGCACGATTGAGATTCTGCAAAACAACACTTTTGTATTATAATTATTTAAAACATATATTAATAATATACCCATTAAATATAGTAATATGAATATTAATAAATAAATTTTAAATATTATTTATAAAGTTTTCACACAAATAAAACATATTTATAATGAAATGTATAAGTTTCGGTAATATAATAATATGTTTAGAAATACTATTTCCTGAAAGGAACTACTTTTTATGCCCTTTTGTAAAAAATGAAAAAGTTAATTTCAGACACTCTTAGAAAATTAATTTGGTAAAATAGGCTTCATTTTTAAATTCAAAATATCAAAATTATCTTAGGGTGATTTTTTGGTATTTTTCTGAAAACTTTCAATTTTTGATGAATAGTGAAAAACACTGAATTAATGTTAAAAACCCGACATTTTCACTTAAATAATTGTTTTACTTTAAATTTATTTTAAAGTAAAAATAGATGGATAATAAATATATTAACCCAATTTAGGTAATTGTAATCATTTTTATAATAAAATTAGATATAAAAATTCACTGAACTTTTTAATGTCTTTTTACCCACCTTCTAGCCACATTTGCAAATTAACATTAAACGTAATTTTATCACTTCTGTGAAATGAATTTTGAAAAATGGACATACATGGTTCTAATAATTATAAAAAATGTGGTCTAATAGGATCAAAATAATTTTTCGAGAATAATAACTTTTGAATTTTATTTATCACGGTTAAAGGTGAATAAGGTAATTTAAGGTAAACAAATAATTCTATAATAATATATAATTACCCTAAAACTTGTCCTAATTTCATTGGATAAGTGTTTTTTGACCCAAATCAAACTTAGATATCAAATATGATCCTTTTTAACCCATTTGTGTAAGATTAGGACATTTATTATATTTTATTTAAAGAAGAGATAAAAATGTCATATTCAAAGTTTAATAACCATATAATTTTTAAAATGAGGTTATATAATCAATCAATCTATCATCCTGAGATTCCATTCTACCTTCTGAACCATCCTATCGTACACAACCAAGAAACCCACACACAACATCAAATTTTTATTACAATCATATCACCATAAAAACCAAAAAAACATAAATTCAAGATTTAATAAAGCATCACTTATTAAGTTCCACTTGTTAATTCTAGGGTTATAAAAGAAACAATATAATACTAGGGCATCCATTTATTTTATCCAAATATAAATGGTTAACATATTCCATGTATTCATTTAACAATAAGTATACAAACATGAATTCATAAATATTTTGTTAGCAACCAAGGACTTCCAACGACCACGATTTTCAATAGGCATATAGCCCATACCAAATTAAATAACAACCAAAAACAAATAACAAGCATATCATATGTCACTTTTTCCCACCCCTGTATATTGATCTCAAACTAATTCAATTATCTGTATTTAATTTGGATTCAACTATCTTCACATGGGAAACATTTTTACACCCATCCCACATGATATACAATTAAGAGGGACGAATGAAACCTACCTGGAAGAATAGGCAATCATTACTTCCTTATTGTGCCAAAGTAGGGGGCATGCATGTAGTAGGAAAAGCCTCCAGGGAAAATAAAATTCAAATTATACAGCTCAATTGCATGACTCCTCAGGGAAGAAAGGTTTGGAGAATCTCATACCAATATAAAGGAGAAGGAATGAAAGAAAGGGAAGCCCCCCATCTTTGAAGGATTAGATTCATGATTTATGGGATATGAAATAGTTTTTAATTTTCTATAAAATGTTGATCTTGACCAAGAACAGATATTTGACTATTAAAAAGGCTCCTTGAATTTTAGTAAATTAAGGATAATTTTTTAACCCTTGAAACGGCTTCAAAACCACTTAAATATGGCATTAAACTCATTTCTCATCAAAGAAATGATCAAAGGCAGAAATAGTTGGAAGCTAGAAAATTTAGAAAAAAAACTATTGAAAATGAATCATCATTGGTTGAGTCACCGATGAGAGTCACCAATGTGAGTCACCAGTGCGAGCTAGCGGTGTGAGTCAACAGTTCAAGCTACCAGTGCAAGTCACCAGTGAGAGCCACCGTTAGTAATCTACCAGTGTGAATCACCGTTCCTGAATCACTATTACGAATCACTATTGTAGCTCACCATTCCAGAATCAGATGTCCGACTCATCGTTGCAACTCACCATTCCTGACTCATCGGTCCAATAACGATTGTGAGCTACCATTCCTGACTCACCAGTTTGAATCACCGTTATGTGTCACTCTGATGTGTCACCATTATGTGTCACTATTATGTGTCACTGTGATGTGTCACCGAAATTCTTGACTCACTGTTCCCGAATCACTATTCAACTCACAGTGACACATCATGATGACACAAAATGGTGAGTCAGATCAATGATTCAGGAATGGTAGCTTGAAACGGTGAGTCCGGAATGGTGAGTCAGGAATGGTGAGTCGCAACGGTGTGTTGGACAGGTGAGTCAGGAATGGTGAGTCACAACGGTGAGTCGCAATAGTGATTCAGGAACGATGAGTCACACCAGTGACTCACACTGATAGATCGCCAATGGTGACTCGCATTGGTAGCTCACACTGGTGACTCACACCAGTTTCTCACACTAATGACTCACACTAGTGATTTTCAACAATAGATCTCACTAGAGACTCTTATCTATAGCTCACACATGTGACTCGCACCAGTGAATTGCACCAGTGACTCATCCAATAGTGATTCATTTCAATAGTTTTCCATTTTTTCAAATTTTCCAGTTTTCTATAGTTTCACCCCTTTGATACTTTGTTGGACGATAAATGAGTTTAATGACATATTTAAGTGGTTTTGAGGCTGTTTCAAGGGATATAAAATATATATTTGATTTTCTAAAAGTTGTGGAGCCTTTTAATGGTCAAACGTGTGGTCTTTGTCAATATCCACCATTAATGTAAAATTTAAAACCGTTTTATATCCCATAAGTCTTGGATCTAATAATTCTTAGTGGGGGCATTCCCTTATTTAATTCTTATCCTTTCAATTGGTACAAGATGCCCTGAACCTTTCTTCCCTGATGAGTCGTGCGATTACGCTGTAGACTTTGGATCATGTTTTCCCTCGAGGCTTTTCCCGATGCATGTGTTCCCCCTTCTTTAGAGCAATAAGGAAGTGATGATCACTTCTTCTTCTAGGTGGGTTTCCTTTCTTCCTCTTAATTGTGTATCATATATGATGAGTGTACAAATTTTTCACATGTGAAGATAGTTGAATCCAAATTCAAGAAAGATAGTTGAATTGATTTAGGGACAATATACAGGGGTTGGGGAAAAGTGATGTTTGATCTTCATGTTATTTTTTTGTTATTATTTTAATTTTTATGGGCTATATGCCTACTAAAAATCATGCTCATTGTGGGTCCGTGGTTTCAAAAATAATATATATCAATGTATGTTGTTCTTCTTCTCATTAAATGAATACATGGAATCTGTTAACCATGTATGTTGGTTTCTATGATAACCCCTATATTTATAAGAACTAAATAAGATATTCCTTATTAAATCTTTAATTTATGTTTTTTTGTTTCTGTTGTGATATGATTGTAAAAACAGTTGTATTTTTTGTGTGGGTTGCTTGGTTGTGTACGGCGGGATGGTTTGGAAGGCAGAATGGAATCTCGGGATGAGATATTGATTGATTATGGAATAGATGGGTAGTGTTATATAGGGCTTCCTAAAATGGTTATTATGTGAGTTTTTGCTCGGTTCAGTTATTAGTTCAGGGTTTTCTTTGGCTAGGGGAGGTATTGGGCGGAATGATTTTGAAGAATGATGATGATGGTGGTTAGTATGGGTAAATTCACCTAGATTTTTTCCATGTTTGGATTTGATAGTGTTTCTTTTTGTGTGTTTTTATTGGTAGTTTCCTGGATAGTTATGGAATAAATGAATAAAATAATTGTTAATAAATAATGGTAATGGTTAATCAATTGGATGGGATTATGATTTGGGTTTTTGGTTTGTTGTGTGTTGTTGTGCATTTTAGATGTAGCAGAGAAGTTGGCAGTATTGTGAGATGGTTGTTTGTTTGAGAACCCATAGTTTGGGAATGAGTTTTAGGTATTGTATCTATATATACATGTATTTTACTTTTTCATTTCTATACGCACCACACCCTAGTTGATCACTATGTTTCGAATGCCCCCATTGTCATGGGGGAGGGTGTCTTTACCAAATATCCCAGTTGGAGGATGGATGGTTGGCCACCCTCTCTTCCTTACTTCTTATTCCAAGAAGAGGCAGCCTAAGATTCTTTTGGTAGGTTATGGTATGTTTCCTAGTTTTCTATGGGTTGTATGTGATGTGTTTGTGAGGTCCAGGTTTGTATAGGCAAGTTGTGTTTTCATAGGTGTCTTCAGGATGTGATGTGTTGTGATTTCCTAGGTGCCTTATGGTTGATATATGTTTTGCTTTCCCTCGTGTTTTCAGGATGTGACATGGTATGTGGGACAGGTGTTTGTATGTGGGATGTGATGTGGTTTTGAGGCCTAGTTGTGTGTGGTCAGGTTGCGATGTGGTGTGTTTGGAAGTGGAAAGAGCACCAGTACGTTTACCATTAGAGTGTGATAGTTTCTAATCAGTGGGAAATTGGTTTGGGGTACCCTATCATAGATATTAATTCTATTACTTTAGTTTAGTTTCATTACTTGGTGAGCGTTCCTTGGTGAGGTGGGAATGGTTAGTATACCTTGTTAGGTGGTGTTAGTTCTGTTGTTTTCTCACGGGAGCATTAGTATGCTTCTCTCAATTTTGCAATGGATGCTTTGGTTTCCTATTGGGTATACCTATATTCTCACCCCATGTATATAAAACTACATTCAGGTTTCCAGGAGGACTACATGGACCGTTTTGGGCATTACTAGCTCAGACTTTGGGACCGTTGTTGAGTCGCTGCTTTAGCTTGCCTTTGGTTACATTGAAGTTTTATTGTAATTGTAACAGTTTTATTTTAAACATTCATGTGGGATGTATTTTGGATTTCATATATATATATATATATATATATATATATCATGGAGTTGTTTTGGGATAGACCATATTATCTCCCGATCTTGTTTTTCTAAAAAGGGAAATGCCTCCCATTTTGTGATATCATCTACCCTTGGTGTTGGTTGCCACCCAGAGGCCTACTAGAGGTGGTACTCGGGGGTCATTATCTCTCTTTCTTAATTTCCATCCTAGGATGAGTATCTTTGGAGGGAGGGGTTGTGATATAAGACATAAATTTGTGGCATACACACAAGCATAAAAAATCATTTCCTTTATAGTCAAGGATCATTTCCAAGGATGTCATTGTGGATTGGGTTCACATTAAAAAACATCATAGTAGTCAATGAACACTCCCAAGAATTTCATAGTGGATAGAGTCCCATACTAAACTAGGTTCACTCCCCATTCCATTCTTGTTTCTCTCATGATATATCTACATTTACCCAATTCATTTGAGAGAGATATAGGTCTCACACATCCTTAGTTATAACCTGAACACCATCCTTTGTAATAAAATTACCACCTTCCTTGGTTATAATGTAATCACCATCAAATAATTAATACCATACATATGTATTCCACATTATCATAAAATATTCATCATATTAGAATCCATGAAAATAAATTGGTTCCATAAAAATTTAATCATATCATAACCCGTGGAAATGAAATGCGACTCATAAAAATCTTATCATGAAAACCATAAACCACCCAAAGAAAGAATAAGGATGGTATAATTTTGTTATATCTCTATTTAATCTTAATAAAATAAGGTGTTTTCATTTAATATGTTAAATAATTTTGAAATATCACATGGACCATTTCATGAGGAAAATAAATTTTCATTGAAAATTACCTTTTTAAAACTATAAAATTCACAAAATATTATCAAAATAAATTTCATTAAAAATAACAATTGAAACTAATAATGTATTATTATAATAAAATAATTTTCATGATGGTATAGAATTCCATTCATTCCATTCATGTTAAAATAAAATATTTCTTTCATATTTTTGTAAAAATTCAAAAATAAACTCGTTCTGAAAATGATATAAAGATTATTGTTTAAAATATATATAAAAGGTACAAAAAAGGATATAATTAATTTCAAAAAAATATTTTTTAAATTTTATAATTTCTCTTTAAAACAATTATAGAAAAAATTCATTTGGAAGAAAAAGTTTTTTTGACTGAAGAGATAAATAATGTCGATATGTTTAAAAAATATTATTTTTGTATATTGTGTACATTAATGGAAGATAGAGAAATAAGAACATGTATTTTCATGAAAATAGAAGAGTATATTAAGACACATGAATTTATTTAGAGATATATCATAATATTCCATCATTATAAATATAATCATAAACAATCCTGATAAACAATGAGATTGTAAAATAAAACCTTTACCACTTTGTTATATTTCAATACTTACCCCCATGGAAGAAGGAAAATAAAATAAAACATTAAATTTCATTAAATTAAGTGGATAAAATTCATAACATTTCATGTGAGAAGTATATAAACCACATAAAAAATGAGTGGTTAATACTATATATGTTTCTAAGAAATAAAAGAGTGACTAGAAATTCCATAGCTTAATTCCTGACTACCTTAATACACATTTGAACCTCATATATAATAAATATCAGGTTTCTATACATATAAGATAATATTATATATATATATATAATATTATATATTAAAAATTTCATCTATTATAATATTTACTTATGACATTTCATTTCCTATTTATTAACAATTCCATCTTAAAATCACGTTTTAGTTAATAAATGCATTATTTTTAATGTCTTCTTTGATTTTGTATTATTGGTAGTTTTATTTTTATCATGATTATAACATCACTATAATTTTAAAAATGATATTAATATCTTAAATTTTTATTAAATATTTATTTATTGTAATCCATTGATGTTAGACATAGAAAATGGATTACATCATTCTTGGAGAGGGTAGGTCGTACATACACATGAAAGTTGTTTTCATTTTCTCAAAGTATGGAACAAAAGGAAGTTAAATAATATATCAAGTTACTATATACCTTATTATTTCATATATATCACATATATTTATCAAATTTATCCTTATTACCACCTATGCATAGACAATTTGACTAATGAATCACATCACTTCTCCAGGCAACAGTTCATCGTACACATTAGTGACATTATCATATCCCCAAAAAAATATAATGTAAGATGGTATATGTTATATTCTAATTATATAAGTCTAATTATGTATTAAATATAGTATATATAATTTAAATCCATCATTACATCAAACCGTTATAGGCGGTGATGGAAAATTAATTACATCAGTTCATGAGGGGGTCGATCGCCGTATACACGATCAACTGTTTTGTTTCTCATTTGATATAAGAGGTGATAGATTTAGGCTATGAAAATGTTTTAATAACATTTAATTATAAAATGGATAATTATGTTATTATATCATAATATTTTAAGAGTATTTTATATAGGTGGAAATAGAAATAAAACAAAAATACAAGTTTAAGAATTTTACCTCTTATTCGGAGAGATTCCATAGGATTATACCTAAAACCTTTTTAGGAGTTTTCCTTATAAAATTATGGCCAATAATAAGTGGGAGTGAATAATTAATATATTTGGGTTTGTATTTTTTGAACCAATGGGTTTTTTAATTTTGAATATGAGAGGAGAGGGGGTGGCATTTTATAAGTGGGGGAGTGGACACAGTTGGAATTTATGGAAAAAAATACTTATACCCAAGTTATTCACATATAAATGGTCTAAAAAATGTCCCATTATCTATCATTAGAATATATATGGTCTACATATGACCATTTAAATGGAATTCGACATGTTTTGGGTCATTTTTACCCTTATCTTCATAGTTGAAGCACTCAATAAACATATTTTCACCTTAACCACAGTAATTAATTTTTATTATTTTTATTAATCATTATTGTGAAAAATTATTAAGAAATTGTGAGATATTATTAATTTTTATGATTCCAATTATGAAATCCATTTTTCAAAATTTCATTCACAAAATTAGAAAAAAATTAATTTAAAATTAAATCGGCATACATGATGAAAAAGAGGTTTTGTCATGAACCAGAAGTGATACCCTTGTACTATGATAGTTAAGTAGCTCTATAATAGATTGAAAGGAATTACCAATCCACATAGGTTTCATACTAGCACATGGAATCATATAGGAGTCAAAATGGAATTATATTCCCACAATAAAATTGGAATATAAAAGTTTCCAGTTTGTATATCAATACTCCTCAAGTATAAAGTACCAGAAATAAAAAGGTAAAACAATACCCAATAGTACATAATCTAGATACATGTCATAATAAACCCATAATAAGGTCTCAAAAAACCTATTTAATAAGTATATAACATCAACATATATCACTAGTATTTCTCCATGATCTCGATAATCATGAAAACCACCACCTCTACGAGGATGTTTCCCTTTGCTCAGACCTAGCACAAGAAAATATAAAAACTCCTAAAAGAAATGTTAGTGTGTAAGATTAACATATAAAAAGGTTCCCACTAAGTGTTCCATATACAAATTCATAATAATGAACAAATTAATCTTTAAATTTCAATAAAACATGGCATAGAATAATCATTACATATTTAAAAAACATGATTTCAATTCCATAGAGGACATATATATCAAAAATTGAATAAATTAACATTTTATATAAATAAATTTATTTAAATAAATAGTTAGAATGAATATAATAGTCCTATAATCAGTATAATGTATAATCTAGTCAATAAATTGAAGCATCATATAGAGAATCCTCACGGTATGTTATTTTATGGGAATAGGATCCTCACAAATCTCAATAATGATCTCGACTTAGGGTAGGTGGACACACTCAAATAATATACACCCCAATAGGGGAAAACATTACACATATTATACACCATAATAGGGGAGACCACATGGGCCTTCATTCCTTAATTTTTTAGTTAGAGTTTTCATCCTTGATATATTTCTAAGTAATTAGATTCCTACTGTGCTTTTCCATGTTTCCACTAACTATCCATTTGAACATGTGCTTAAATCAATCAATAAATCAATCAAACATTGGAAAATAATTTCATTTCAAATCAAATCATCATTCACATTACAATTTCCCAATTTCAGTTTATAACATGCATTCATTTCAAAACGAAATCACATATTTTCATAATTTTATTCCTTTGAAAATAAAATTTTATTTAAATCCATTTTCAAAAATTAATTTCTAAATGAAACATAAAAATAATTTTTCAATTTAAATCCATCTTTTCCTCAAATCTACCCAAAAATTCCAATTACATTGGAATTTGTAGGTTTTCCATAATTTCCAAGCCAATCCAAATCAATCATAACATCATTTCAAATACCTATTCTTTAATCACACCAAAATTCATTTCGAATCAATCAATAAATTCAATTTCTCAATTTTATGGAAAATTAATGTGGAACCACATTCCTTTAATAATGATATCACAAAACCAGCACCAATAATTGGAACACCAATAGAGAGACCAGGGAAGAAAGGATCAAAGTGGAATCAATAAAATAATGATCCATCAATATGAGGATAGATACATAAATATAATGATGATCTATCACACTCTACGGAGGAGAAGAAAGAAAATAGGGGATTTCAAAATTAATATAGATCCTTTATTATAGAGGAATAAAATGCTTCCATTGGAGATTTGATCCATGAAGAATAGATTTAGGAGTTTCCAAAACACCTCTTGGTATCCTTAGAGAGAAAAAATATCAAATGAGATTTATGTAGGAGATGATTGGATTTAGTATGGGCTCAGGGAATTTATGTCATAAAAAATAAAATGCCATGCTACAACCTCCCATGGACACAATATATCCTTGTAGAAAGTGTACAGACCACTCCATAGCCACTAAAGACAACATCATACCCACCCATGGTCAAATGGACTTCAGACAGTACGGTGAAAATAAACTTTACATGGAATATATAAATGACGTATCCATTACACCATGATTTAATGGTGTCCAAAATGACAAAACAGATCAAAACAACCCCTCAAACCCTCATGTCATAGAATCATCCTCCATGCCACAACCATGAAGAAAATGGTAGTGGCTCTGAAACTAGGCACACCATAGAATATTAGTAAATGGAAAAGCACCTATCACTCTATATTGATTCACCTACATCACTTCACATCACCCTATAAGAAGTTTCAAAATGTTGGGTAACATCAAAAAGAACTATCTAAAACCTCTTACACATTTATACACATAATCCACTAAATCAAAAAAATATACATCATCATAATGTACTTAATTCTTCCCAAAAAATGATACCCAAAAATAAGAATTAATTAATGTTAATAAGTACCTAAAATAAGGTAAAAGTGTGTTATAAATCCCAACCATATAAGATTTATGTCCCTAGAAATCCTGTCAAGAAGATTCCATATCGAAGAGAAGAGGCTACTTCTCTCTCGTCAGTTCCTCATAATCCCATGTAACATGTGAAAAAGACCCATATTTCAATTCACACAAAACAACGGTATTATCTTTACATGAATAATATTTTCTTTAGAATCAACAATCCATACTAGATGCTCATTCATAGATAAATCAGGCTCAACATCAAGAACATACCAGCTCAGAACATGTTAAGGGTTAGAAAGATACATTTGAAGCTATTATACATGGATTATGATATTTATTAATGTACACTTATGTGGAAGTTGGAACTGATAGGACACTTTACCAACCTCCTCAATAACTTCAAAAGGTCCCACAAACTTTATCATAAGTTATAACTGTTTCCCAAGATGTATGTGACTCAAATGAGGTTAAACCCTCATGAACACCTTTCCACCAATTGAAAACTCCAATGATCATCAATGATTATTGACAATGTATTTATAATGGCTCTATGTGGTCACTATTCTTTGAAGAATCAACTAGATCATCACCATAATCTCCTGGACCAAAATCAGTCTAACCAAAGGACTTTTACCAATCTTATTACAATAAAGAGTATATCAATAACGAATACTATAAAATAACTCAAAAGGATCCATCCAAATATAATACTAGTGACTATTATTCAAAATTTCCTAAAGGGGCATCTCTATCTCTAAAAAATTCTTAAGTACAAGCTCAAATCATGTACTCAAGAATATGTATATCTTGGTCCGTCAGTCAATATTTCTGGAGATGAAATATCATGGTTAAATATATCATAGAACCTAGTTCCTCCTAAAATTCTATTTAAAAGAAAGAAGTGACATCAGGGTCCTTATTTGAGACTATTGGATATAGAACCCATCAAACCTGAAAATCTTTTACATATAGATATTTCCCAAGTCCTCAATATAGGATTAATATTGAATGTGTAAAAAGTGATAAATTTTAGTCAGTCTATCTACCACAACCCATATCAAATCTTTCCCTCATGGTGTACAAGGAAGATAAACCAAAGATTCCAAAAACAATATTCTCATTTCAATGACTACACTAGATGTTCTTGAAGAAAACCCAAGGGTATTTAGTGCTTGGTATTGACCTATTTGATGGTATAAAATGCCGGAAAAATTCAATGATGTCTATCCTCATGCTTGTCCTAAAAATTGTCACTGAATATCATAAAACATATTGGTATTTTCATGGTGTACTATCCACTAATAATAATGACATTCATTAATCACAACTTTTCTCATATGATTTAGCACAAAATTGTAGTACTAAAAAGATAGGATATTCTCATAAGATAAATTCCACTCACCAACATTATCCCCACCATAAAGAGAGTCCCTTATCGAATAGAATTCATTATAACACTAATGAACCTAAATATTCATCTCAAAAAGAGATGTGGTCGGCTATACATATTCCAAAATAAACCCAGAAACATTCTCCAAGACTCCAAAAAGAAACTTTACAAATAATACCATCTGATTCAACTCTTCTAATGATTCTTTCATATGATGGGCTAAAATTTTCCCACTAAAAGAATTAACAATGACATTCTTGTTGGATTTGGTTCCCAAGAACCAACTTATGTGTACTTTATGAAAACATGTATTCATAGTTTTTAATATTAATAAACTCTTTATCACATCATGATTGTTCTTCTGTGTAACATAGTATATGATAATGTCTTAGAGGTAGTTGTCACGCGAAAATGTCATAGAAGTTTTCTTCTTTGATGAGAAAAACAAGTGGTATGAAACTATTCCTGAATATATTTTCTCTATCAAGATGATATCATTTTAGGGACACAAATGATTCAGGCTATCATGGGTGGAGACTGATCAGACATTGAGCCATCTTCTCATAGTGTACTCCCTTGGTAATATCCATTATAGTACATTATGAGAACAAGACCTACCCTTAGAAAATCCGCATTTATATGTGTCATTGGATGATCCTATCTGTGGATGTTTGTATTAATCCATATACATTAATATTATTATTAACGAGTATTATGAGTCACATACTTTTATGTATTGATTTAAACTTTGAATATAGATGTTCTTGGTGAGGCAGGAAGCATTAGGTGTGTCACGAGTAATATTGAATTAATGAATAATGCAAGAAAGGATTTTTCCCTTCTATTCTTTAACGTAATTTAATATCTCAAGCCCATTGATGAAATTGATATAGCCTAAATAAATCTGTGGTCATGGTGTTTTATAGGCAAGTTCAATTTCTGGGAAGTCAATGAAAGATACATTGAGTACAAAGGTTGATGAATATAATATTTATTTATTTATTGAAGAATAATGTAGTGATATTTATTTAATAAATAAATAGTCATTATTCAAGGCATGATTAATATTATGGAGTAATGGAGAACTAAGTTTTTAGGACCAATGAGAAATAATAAATATTGAATACTATTTGATTAAATAATAAATAATTTAATTCTCAAGTTAAACACGTGTCAAGAAATAATAATTAAAATATTATTATTATTAGACATGGAGTTTTATAGGGATTAATTAAATAATAAATTCCCCTTGTGCAATTATTTTATTGTATCTATAGTGATATATAAACCAAATTATATAATTTTCTCTAAGATCCAATTCATTTGTTTGGTTGTGCACAATGATTTTAGAGAATCCTCTCAAGCCCTAGAGAAATCCTTTCTCCAAGAACTCTCTCAAGAATAGAGAATTATCTTCTTCCACCACTCACTCTCAAGATAAGAGAGATCAAGTAGAACTCCATGGAAGCAGTTCCTACAGAGATTAAAGGAAGATTCTATAAGTGATAGGATTTACTGGGATGGAACCCATATATTCCTATGGTGACATTCAGAGATTTGTGGAACATGTGTGGATCACATCTAGAGGGAATCTACTATTTATTTATATAACACAATGACATTGTAACATAAATTTTTTGTCAGATCCATCAATGAAGAAAGAATTCCAACAAGGTAATTCTTAATTAATTAAAATAAATATAAAAAAATGTGATGATCACCCCTCTGGTTTCAACATGAATTCCATGTTATGTATTCTTTGATTCAATTACATTGATCACTACATTTACTATCATGTGGATATGATATTGATTATTGGTCATCTAAAAAGAAAAGTTGGGCATGACACATTTCATGCTTCCACTATACCCGAGACCTACAGGTGGTATCAGAGTGGTCACATAATTATTTATAATTATTTAAATATCATTGATTGATTTATGCATTTTTCATTTAGTTTAAATTCATTTTAAATTTTTCTTTTAATCATAGTTGAGAGATCATCTTCTTCCCCCTTTTTTCTCATATATCTAATCAAAATGATTAATTTTATGAAAGAAATAAAATTGAATAACTCAACCGAGGGTGACAAGGATTACAGAGGGATAACATAGGAATACACACCATGTATTCAGAGTTACACACCATGTGCTTGAGTTCAATACACCATGAATTAATTCAAAATTAATTCAAACCATGTTCATTGATGACATGTGATTCATTTATTTCTTACACCATGTATTGACTGGGCTATCCTAATGCACAGACAGCCGGAGATTATGCCTTGCAGCTCACATACATATTGTGTAGTCCTTTTAAGTCATAAATAGGTAGTGTATTTTCATACACGGCCAACCTGACTGGTGAACATTTAATTAAATTACCACACACCATGTAGCGCATTGTGCACACCGTGTAAACCATTTCCGAGGCACGATTAACATGGCGAGTCCCTAGGCGTGTTCCATGGATAAACGGTGAGAGATGTACACATGGTGTAGCTTGGTTGTGCATGTCATGTACTTATACCAAATTATAAAATTTTAAGATTTATTTTTTATATTTTGTAAACCTTATCGACATGTGATTTTTTGTGGTAATTTAGTTGATAGGACACATGATGTGATGGGTTTTGAAATATATATATATTTATATATGTAAATTTTTAATTAATATCTGCATGATTTGGGATCTGCATATCAAGTATGAGTCGTATTATGGTTTTTACTCCACATTCATTGAATAATATAACGTGACCAAAAAATTGTGTAATTCATGTAATCATCATGTTGAATTACATGTCATGAATGTATGTGATAATATGTGTATGTCATATTTCACAAGATTAAATAGTATATGAGTATAACGCATGTTGGGTAGAATCGGACCTGTATTCACCGTATTTCCAAAAAGGTACATTTATGTATATGATTGATTTTAAAGTAATTTATTAATTTGTTTAAAATTATGATGTATGAGAATATAAAGGGAATTCATAAGATAATCAAGATAAAATAATTGATTAAATAAAGAATATATTTAATTGATTCGAGCACGATTTATCTTAAACTAGAATGATTAAGTATTGAATTCTATTTTTATTAAATGAAGAATTCGTTGCATGCATGCTGATGATCATGAGCATAGACCGAACATTTTTATGTGATTGGATTCATTTAATTTATTATTAAATTAAATTGTTTCCATGCTTTCCTTCTCTCCTCTTATTATGTAAGGGCATGTGTTCCCATGGTTTCTTTTATGTAAACCCTTTTCCCCTCAACTTCATGTGAGTAGAATCATATGTAGAGGACATAGATCCCATACTAGTGGAGTTGGTTCATGTTTGGAGCCAAGGAAAAATTAATCAAAGATAGATACATAGGTGTACAAGTGTAAATCTATAACATAAACCTTAATTTTTTCAAGGTGTTATCCCCCTAGGTCAACGGTTAGTTTATCTACCGCTAGATAAACTAAACATTAGTAAATCTCAAGATCGTACTTTTTTATTATTTTATTTTTGTCATGTTATGTATTTATTTAATTATAGATGATTTTTCATGATCAAATGATTTAATGAATTAGTGATCATGCAAGATAGAACTAAAATAAATTGGATTATGCATAAATATTATCTAAGACATGGTTATCCATTTAATTAAACCTATTTAATATTAACAAGCATGTGATAAGGATAATAATTGGAAATTTAGGGATAAAGGATAAAATCCCTCAATAATATATATTAATTTGGTATATCCTTCCACTACTTCAGTTAAAATTGAACTATAGTTCAATGTTCTTGACTAGAAAAAGTTGGGGTTCTTTCAGTTATCAAGGAATTCTAACATGAAGTTTTGGGTTGAATTAACTTAGTTCAAATCGAGGGTTTACTTCTAAATAAGTACATGGTGTAACTGAGAGGCAAGGTTTGAGGAAATATAAATTAGGATTTCAGGATCGGGGAGTCCACTTCATAGATCAAGGAACTATGAGTTAATGTAGTTGGAATTCAGAATGCCTACCTAAAATCATTAAATTTTCTTGACCAACCAATGATGGGGTAATGATAAGGAGAATTTGGATTGTTTCCACTATAATGTCCAAGAAACATGATATTCTGAAGCCAATGGTGATAGATATTGGGTTTTGATAAAATAGTCTGAGATTAATAAATATAATATTTATTTATTTTTCTAAATTTTATCAGATAAAGTAATAAAATATCTTCTCATCTTATTTGTAGAAACAATAATAAAATGACATCAAAAATATCATTGTGATCTATAAATGGGAAAGACAACCTTCTAACTGGCACAAATTTCAAAGAGTGGAAAAGGTGCCTATGTGTTATCCTTTTACATGAAAGGAAATTATATGTGATAAAAAACCAATTACTAAAGAACTTGGAAATGAGGCAAGTGATAAAGAGTTAATACTCTATGAAAAGCATTTTAATGATTCAACAGATGTTCAATGTTTCATGATATCATCCATGACCAATTAACTTTTGACGCAACATGAGGACATGGATGCATATAGCATGATGTCTCACCTTTGGTATATCTATAAAGAGAAGGAAAGACAATAGTGGTATGGGATCTCTAATTTTTGTTTACAACTAAGCATGGAGAGTCTCTTCCATCTTGGACTCATGTAGTCAAGATTATTGGCTAAATTGAACATACATACATCTTATGGATTAAATTCCCTAGTAATTTGCATATAAATCTCATACTTTTATCACTACTCAATACCTTCTCCAGTTTTATTGTTAATAACATTTTTAAAAAAATGATAAGAGTCTTTTGGAACTTATTACTTTAATTTTCCAAGAGGACAAGAACATGAGGCATGATAAACCCACATTCCATATAATGAATAATAAAATGAAGATCCAAAAAAAGGGTCCCAAGACTCATAACAGATGTAATTCTCTCGATCACCAACAACCCAAGAAGAAGAATATCTAGAGGCGGGGCATGGAAAATGAGGTATTGTGTTTTTCATGTTCCAATCTAGGCCACTAGAAGAGTAAGTAAATCCATAAGTAAGGGGAAACTGATGGTCCATTTGTTATCAGTTGTAATCTTTTAATATCTACATATTGGGTATTATATATATCTTATGGTGCTCACATCTATATAAAATTCAGGAACCAAGTAAAGTCCAAAAGATTACTAGAGGAGAGGTGGATCAGAGAGCTACTAATAGTGCAAGTGTAGTGGTTATGGCTATTGGTGACTACCACTATTAATTTACATCGATAAAGATTTTTATTTTAAAAGATTTTTATTATATACCTATGGTTACCAAGAACATAGCTTCTATATCATGTCTTGATTCAAATGGGTTTATTTCCAAATATAGAAGTAAAAGATGTTTCTTTTTTAAAGAAAACATATTTTATGGTATGAAAAATTTAAATAATGGTCATTATGTATTAAATTATTGAAACCATGTTTTGGAAATTGATAATGAATCATGTTCACTTGACTCATCTAACACCTAGATAAATCATCACCAACTTGGTCATGTAAAAAATAAGTGTTTGAAAAATCTCTATCAAGATGGTTATCTAGACTCTTTTGAGCTAAAACCACTTGAAAGATGTAATGGTTGTTTATAAGAAAAAATGACTAAATCTCCATTTGGTGGACAAGGTGAAAGGGAAAACGAGATTCTTGGATTGATACACACTTATGTGTGTGGAAAATTACCAGTATAATCTAGAGGTTGATATTCATACTTTATAACTTTTACAAATGACTTGAGTAGATATGGTTATGTCTACTTGATGAGGTATAAGTCTGATTTATTCTAGAAATTCAAATAATTCAATAATGAAGTAGATAATCAACTTTGAAATAAGATAAATATGATTCTATTAGATTATGTTTTTGAATATATTAATCAATAATTTATCAATATTCTATGGGAGTTTGGGATTCTATCTCAACTCACTCTACCTAAGACACCACAGTGGAATGGTGTTAGTGAAAGGAGGAACCATATCTTATTAGACACGGTATGGTTGATGAGGAGTCACATAGATCTTCCATTATCCTTTTAGGGATATGAATTACAAACTATGACATATACATTAAACTAAATACCAACTAAAGTGGAAAATTAAATTCCCTTTGATTTATTGATTAGAAAGAAACATATTTTCTCAAATACACATGTATGGGGTTGCGAGGAATTTTGTAAGGCCTTCTCAGGAAACAAACTTGAACGTCATGGCACAAAGTGTATCTTTATAGGGAATCCCAAGGAAACAAAGGTATAATAACTATAAAACCCCTCATAAAATAAAGTTATTGTCACTAGAAAATCTATCTATCTTTAGAAGATGAACATTCGTAAAATGGATATTGGGAGAAAAATTGACTTTTTGAAGTTGATTATCAATATACACAAGATTTGGTATAGGAAAAAATTCTACAGGTCCCAATAGAAGAAGTAGTTTGTGAAACACAAGTACTGTGTAGAAGCACAAGAGGGGTAATAAAATCAGAGATATATGGTTTTATAGTCATCAAATATGGTGACTCATTATTGGTTGAAAATGATGAACCTCTAACCTATGAAGATGAAGTAGAGAGATTAGAAGATGAATGATGGAAATAAGCTATGAATTCTGAAATGGATTCCATGTATCATAACCATGTTTGGGTTCTAGTTGACGCACCAATTGATGTAATGCATGTTGGGTGTAATTGGGTATTCAAAAGAAAAATAGACATGTAAGGTAAAGTAAATACCTATAAATAAAGGATAGTGGCTAAAGGGTTTAAATAGAATCAATAAATTGACTATTATTAAATATTTTCACTAGTTCCCATGTTTAAATCCATCAGAATTATACTTTCTATAGTATCTTACCATGATTATAAGATTTTGTATATGGATTTTAAAACTGAATTCATTAATGGTAACCTTTATTAAGATTCCTACATGACTCAACTAGAAGGATTTTTTACTCCAAGTGATGCCAAAAATACATGAAAGTTATAGTTATCCATTTATTGATTGAAGAGAGCATCCTGGTCATGGAACATTTTATTTTATAAAGCTATAAAAGAATTTTGTTTTAATAATAATGAATGTGAGATGTTTGTTTACAATATTTTTAGTGGGAATGTGACCATTATCCTAGTAGTATATGTTGATGACATATTCTTATTGGAAATGACATACCAGTATTATAGTCTATTAAGGACTGGTAAAACTAGTGTTTCTCCATGAAGGAATTAGGAGAAGAAACATATATTCTAGGTATCAAGATCATTCATGATATATCATAGAGGATTATTGGACTAATTCTAAGTACATATGTTGACTTGATACTAAATATATTTAGTATAGAGAAATCCAAGGGGGTATTGGTTCTGGTGTCACATGGTTTACATATTTCTGAGAAAATGTATCCTTATATATAGAAAGAGAAGGAAAGAGTCAATAAGATATCATATGATTTATAAATTGGATCAATCATGTATTCCATGTTATGTACAATACATGATGTTTCCAATGCATTTAGCATGGTTGTAAGATGAAAATAAGATCTAAGAGAAAAACATTGGTATGTTGTTAAGGCTAGTCATGAGTGTATGAGAAGAACTAAGGATATGTTCCTGGTGTATAGAGGGGATGAGGAGCTAGTCATCAGGGTTTATACTGATTTTAGCTTTTGGATAGATTAGAATGATATGAAGTCATAATCAGGATATGCTTTCGGCCTCAAAGGAGGAGCTTTGTGCTAAAAAAGTTCAAATTAACCAATTGTTGCTGATTCTGCTATAGAGACCGAGTATATAGTAGCTTCTGATGCGTCCAAAGAAGTTTTATGGATATAGAACTTTATGAAATATATTGATGAGGTACCTAACTTTAAATATCTCATCACATTGTATTGTGATAATACTGCAGCTATGGCCCTAGAAAAAGATCCAAGTTCACACTAATAGAAAAAGAATAAACTCTAGAAGTATTTCTTATTGAAGAATTTTTATTGGAGGGGTGAAGTTGTAGTAAGTAGAGTACCCATAAAAGTGAATGTGGAAAACCCCTTGACTAAAGTTTTATCTCAGTAGAAGCATGTGTATCATGGTTTGAGAGCTAGCAGACTGAAGGTTGTTAGTAGTTAGATCTAGTGAAAGTGGGAGTCTTGTGTAGTTGGTGACCTATAACCAACTTATATATACTTTATGATAACTTTTATTCATAGTTTTTTCATATTAATAAACTCTTTATCATAACATGATTGTTATTTTACAAAACATAGTATGTGATAATGTCCTATGAGTTGCTATCACGCTAAATGGTTATAGTTGTTCCCTACTATGATGAGAACCCATAAAAGCAAAGACATTTTTCATGAATATATGTTATATATACAGATGATATAATTTGAGGTACATATATGATACATTATATCAGGGGTGTATATTCATTGGAATTTGAGGCATCTTCTCATGGTATACACCCTTGGTAATATCCAATGTCAGATATTATGATAATGAGACCCGCCAGTAGAAAATAAATATTTATATGTGTCATTGGATGTTCATAACTGTGAACATGTGTATTGATCATTAGAATTTATGATTATTATTCTTGAGTATTATGAGTCACTTACTTTTATGTGTTGATGAAAACTATGACGACAGATGTTTGTGGTGAGGTAGGATATGTTGGGTGCAGCATGAGTAAAATTGCATTAATGAATAATGAGAGAAGGTTTTTTTCCTTTTTTAAATGAAATTTGATATCTCTTTCTCATTGATGGAAATGATATATCCTACATAAATCCATGGCCATTTTGTTATATAGGAATGTTTAGTTTTCAGAAATCCAAAGAAAGAGACATTGAGCACATAGGTTGATGGAAACGTCTTGCAACCTGTTTGATTAGATATATCATGGTAAGATGATTATATTACACAGTAAGCATTTGTATGAGGTGTTTTTTCATTACAACATTATCTTATTTCTATATAGGTTCCTTGACATGTTTCTAGTCACTAACATTATACATAAGGGTGCATTGCCTAAAGCCACTAAGAAAGAGACCTAGAGGGTCATACACCAAGTGTATCCATAATCTCAGTTAAATAATATATTATTATTTATTATTTAACATATTGAATAAATATTAAACCTATAAACAGTTAAATAATTATTCATGTATGTATGATCGTATATATTTCATCACCAGTAATTCAAGAGAATATAATGTGAGTGGAATATTTAATAAATATTTATTTTCTATTTAGTGAATATACTATTCATTTATTTATTGGTGAATAATGTAGTGATATTTATTTAATAAATAAAAACTCATTATTTAAGTCTTGATAAATATTATGGAGGAATAGAGGATCTATTTTTTAGGTCTGGTGAGAAATATTAAATTTTGAATATTAATTGATTAAATAATATTTTATTTAATTCTTAATTTAAGCACATATCAAGAATTACTATTATTATGACTATTATTAGATGTGGGGTTCTGTAGGGATTAAAAAATTAATAAATTGCACTTGTGTAGTTATTTTATTTTAACACTAGAGATGTATAAACCCAATTATATTATTTTCTCTAAGTGCCAAATCATTTGTTTGGATGTGCACAATGAATTTGTAGAATCCTATTATTCCCTAGAGAGATCTTTTCCCCAAAAACGCTCCCAAGAACAGTTAGCAATCTTCATCCACCACCCACTCTCAAGTCAAGGGATATCAAGGAGAACACATTGGAAGCATTTCTCGTGGTGATCAAAGGTGAATGAAGAAAGCGATGGGATCTTTTGTGCTAGTTCCTTGAGATTCATACGATGGCATTCACAGATTTGTGGAACATGAGTGGATCTCCACTAGAGGGGATTTTCTCTTGATTTCTATAATGTAATGATGGTGTAATGAAAATCTGTTTTTAGATCCTTAAATAAAGAAATAATTCCAACAAGTTAATTATTAATTATTTAAATTAATTATAAATAACATGTGATGATCCACCCTCATGTTCTGACATGATTTCCATTGTCTATTTTCTTTGACTTAATTCCATTGATCATGACATTTATTGTCATGTAGATCTTGTATTGATCATCAATCGTGACAAAAATCAAAGTTGGGCATGACCCATTGAATGCTTCCAAAGTTCCTAGAACATAAAAATACCATCTAATGGAGTATAATAAATGTCTAAATCAAAGGACTGTAGGTACTCTATCCAATTCCTCTATTGAAGATTCAAATATTTTTGAGAGAATATATAACTCAAGGTTTTCAGGTTGTATTAATTGGTAAATCATTCTCTAAAAAGGTAATGTTACCAACTCTTAAGAGAGTGCATCATAGTTGTTAGCTTGAGTTCATGGGTTGGATAATTCTTCACATATGGCCTATATTTTTAGGATCCATAGGATCCCACATGATCAACCTGAATAAGAAAATCATAAAACCAGACTTGATGCATAAAAATGGCCACATATCCCTATATTTCCTCGACAAGACTCAGCACTGTCATAGAAGTCAAAATATGTTTCTTCTCAATAAAAAAGTACTAACCTTCCTAATCCCAAATAATAATCACTCCTTTTGAAGTGATAGCTATCATCAGAGAATCCATATTTTAGAATTCCATCTAAAAACTACTATAATAACCCTCAAACCCCAAGAATCACCAAATCACCAAAACATCATGTGGTTACTCCTACATCAGAACATATTTCACCTTTTCACGATCAACTGAAATACCTTGTTTTGATACCACATGTACCATGAACATCACTTCCCAAACCTAGAAATTACTTTTTTACATATTATAATAATTTCATAGATTTCTTAACATTTATAGAACTTCTCTCAGATGATGCACATGATCCTCCTTTTTCTTAGTATAATCCATTATATTTTTCAAGACAATACCATGAATAAGTTGAGGTACTCATGGATTATCTTTTTAATCAATGAAATAAAAACTACATGAGATTTGGTTAGACCAAATGGAATATCATGATAGTTAAAATGGTTATACCTATTTCTAAAGGTGATCTTCAGAATTTAGGATTCTTTAATTCTCAATTGATGATAGCCAGATTGATGATCAATCTTTGAGAACCAATTTTCCCCTTTAACTGGTCAAAAAAATAAAAAATCCTTGGTAATAGTTACTTGATCATCATCGTAACTTGATTATGTCTTCAGAAATTAACACATTGGTGAAGTCTCCCATCATCATTCCTCATATAGAGAATAGGCACCGCCCAAGGTGACACACTCAGGGGTATAAATAATTTCTCTTGTTGATCATCCAAACTAGTTAAAATCTATTGGTTATATGTGAAAAGAATGTTTTCACGCCAACTAGGTTCCTGTAAATAAATAAATAGAAAATTATTCCTCACTAACAAGAGGAAAACTGGATTAATCAAATGGAAACATGTCAGGAACCTCAAAAATCACTAGAGGAAGGTCACCACTCAATGATTATTAATCGAATACCAATGAAAACAAAAATATTACACATACCTACTCTAAAAAATAAAGTCCATATCTACTAAACCTCTGGTCCCATTCTCTCTAAAAGACAGGGAATATGCCACCAGACACTGTAAAGGAGACCCACAAAAGGTAATCATCAATATGGGCATTATGGGTGATCATCCAATAATTTTATAAAATGACATAGAGTGTTTTATGTAAATAAATGAAAATTTTCATGTAATATAACCCTCAGGTGGAGATAAATCATAGGAGGGACATTGAATACATTTCTCTATCCCTTCATTCTAAGGGCCATAGTAATATCCATCACATGGGTAAAATATCCATAGGAAGAATCATCATGTTCACAATAAATGTTGATATAAATGAGTGAGATTCAGGAGTACTATGTAAATATATCATTAGAGATAAAGCAATAGTGATGGTACCTCTCATGGTAATAGGACCAACATCTGTTTCTTCTAGAGACTCTTCCACTACAAGAAGAAGCATTATTATAGATTCTTGTGGATTGAACAACTTAGTTCATGATGCATATGATTTAACGACAATAATTTTAGTATATTATGATTATATTCCCTTGTGAAGAGAGTGATATATATGGAAGAACCTATATATGTATCCCAAGTGACTAAAATATGTATAGGTTTTTAGTGTCTTAGTAAAAAACTGTCTTGAACGTCCCACCTAACACACTCGAGGTAACTAAAATGACCTCTTCCAGGAACTGCAAGAAGTCTAGAAGAATCATAATATCAATAAGAGCCACAAGACTCATCACACTCCCCACATCCTATAAATTATCTCATAGAACTACCACTTTGAGAAAATGGAACACCCTTCAACCCAGAATTACCATCAAATCAAGCTCAAAATTCAATTCTCTATACAGCACATCAAAATATGAAGTGAGATTCAACAAGAAAAAATGTGATTATATATCAGTTTGAAGACCCATATCAAATCATTGTTCTTTTAGCTTCTCATTAGTTACTAAATTAGGAGAAAACAAAACATGCACAGCAAATCCATTTTCATACTAATTCATAGTCATGTAAACCTGTTGAAGACTACAAAACTCTACGGATTTTTCCAAGATCATAGATTATGGAGTGAACTAATAAGTGAAAAGGACTCGAAATTAGTTCCACTCTAGAACCACGTGATTATTAACCATCACTATCAAGGAATATTATCACTTTCTATTCCCTTCGTGATTAAAGGTAGAACACTTCCCCTTTATAGCTTCCAGCATATACGAAAATCAAAATGAAACGAGATAATTTGCAAACAATTATCATCCTATTGAGGATCATTCAAACTGTGTAATTTTAGTGGTTTCTAATGAATAAAATTTTGAGAAAATTATATAGATACATACATTTGTGTTTCCATAATAAAATCCTGAATGGGAAGGGTTGATCCTACCTATCCCAAAGCTTGAATATCACATATAGAAATTTCAATAATATTTTGGTCTACTAGTGGATTTCCTCACTCTTGTTCAGAACAAGATTCCTCCTATTATCTATTAAAATGTATTCTTGGAGGCATGATGTTACACAAAATTAATAGATAGAACTATTCACATCAGCAATGATACATAAATTAAAAATCACACAAGATATGTAATAATATCAATTACATCATATAAAACTCAAGATTCAGATTTCAACATTCTTAAATTAAAGAAGGGAACACACTAGAAATCATATCAAAATATTCCTCAAGACACTTCTTCCAAAAAACCATGGTGACTTAAGGATCATTATGATGAGAAATGGTAAGGAACTTCCTTGAAACTACCAACTGAGACCCATATATACCATCTTCTTCCTATGAGGAAATCCCCAAATACATACCGAAATCCATGAATTATGCTTAAATATAACCATAAATACCATTTTTTCATGATCCATCAAGGATACCCTAGTACCCTAATACCTAATCGATCTTTGTCGCATCCTAAAGGCAAATCATGATCACCAAGGGTTGATGACTAGCACCTGATTTCATACAATAATCAAAAGGAAACAATTTTACCCCAAATTGCAGAAAATAAAATTTTCATGTTGGTTTGTTAGAAACCCTGAAGGATAAAGTACTATAAATAAATAGGTAAAACAATACCCACCATTACTTCATAAAGCGACAAAAAATCATTAACTTAGAAAAAGATCTCAAAACTCATGTGAAATAAGTGGACTGTATCTCCATTGGTCACCTTTATCACTCCATGGTCCCAATGATCAGGAACATTCACCACCTCTAAGTGACACATTACCTTTACTCTGACCTGGAATAAAAAAATCAACAAACACCTAAAGGAAATGGTTGGGTGTGAGATAAACATCCAAGTATAGTATCACCAAGTGTTCCATATACAAATCCTTAACAATAAACCAATGAATATTTTAATATCAATAAAACATGGAATGGTATACTATTTTCATTTTTTATAATAAAACATTCATTCAATTCAATAGAAAAAAGATGTATCATAACATTATTAAATGAACACTTTATATACAATAATTATATAAATGAATATCTTGAATGAATAAAATAGTTCAATGATCTAGGGAATTATAATATTGTCAAAAATCATAACACCATGTACAAAGGACCTTTAGTGTGATAGATTCCTGAAAAAGTATCCTCACACATCTAAAGAATGTGATTGGATCAGGATATATTTATAAACTCCCATCATCTATACCCCAATAGAGGAACCCATCACAGGAAGTCTATATCATAATAGGGGAACCCTAACAGGACATCATTCCATAATTGTTTAGTTATATATCTCATTAATAATATATTTATTGGGATTCTGAGCCCTAGTGTAGTTGTTCTACTTACCACTAACTACCAAGGTTAACATGTTCTTTAATCAATCAACCAATCAAATATACTTTGGAAAATAATTTCATTTTAAAAAAAATTATCATTCACATTTCAATTTCCCGACTTCATTTTTCATAATTCATTCATTTCAAAACAAAATCATGGGGTCTAATAATTTCATTCATTTAAAATTAAACATTCATTTAAATCAATTTTTCAATGATTTGTCACCAAATAATTCAACAAAATAATTTCTTATTTGAGAGACTTATTTTCTTGAAATCTACCCAACAATTCCACCTTTATTGTAATTGGGGGTTTTCATTATTTCCATTATATTCCCAATCAAGTTTCCAATCACCTAAATATCATGTTTTAAAATCGATTAAAAACTAATTTCAAATAAATAATTTAATTCAGGGTCTCAATTGTATATATAATTATTATGGAACTGCCTATCATTATTCATGACATCACACAGTCAACACATACATTGGGAACACCAATAGAGGGAAGAAGGTGGAAATGATCAAAGAGGAATCCCTAAAATCAAGATCCATACAACTGGTGATTAAAACCATCAATATCATGATGATCTATCACTCTATAAGAAGTGTAGGAAATAAAATAGAGGATATACAAATTAGGAGAGATCTATTATAGGAGAGTATTCAAATGCTTCAACAGGAGCTTTGATCTAAGAATAATGGATTTAGGAGAGTCCAAGACACCTATCAGGATCCTTGGCTAGAAAAATATTGAATGATATTTTAGGGGTATAATATTGGATTTATGATAGGCTTAGGGAATTTATGTTTCAAAAAATATAAGATCATGCCATAGCCTCTAATGTCTATGGCATAACCATGTTAAAAGTGACTAGACTATGATGTTGTCATCCCAGACCATGCCACATTCACCCCTATCCAAAAATAATTTAGAAAATATGGTGAATATACACATTAAAAAGGATTGAGATATGCTAAATCTAGTACACATCTGCACATGGGTGTCGAAATTGGAAAAATGACAAAAAAATCCCCTCAAACCCGCACAACGTGGAAACCTTATCCACGCTACACTCATGCCTATAATAGGAGTGGATCTGAAACTAAACACACCACAGAACTTTGGTTCATGATGAATCCCCTCTCATTAAATGTCATTGTCACAAACCAACCTGGGTAAGCCCTGAACCGGTCACCCGAGCCAGTCTGCGACAAGGCTCGAAGGGTGTTCTCGATCCCCACGGGCTAGAAACTAGTGCCAAAAATCAAGATAAAAATGTTCAGAATGATTTGTGTCATGAAAAAAGATAAAAAAATAAATTAAAATCAAATTGAAGAAAAAAATAAACACTCGCAGGGGAAATAAATAAACCGCCACACCTACCTCCATGTGACCTCATGGGTCACTGAAAAACATAGAACGAAGCTTGCTCCAAGAGTGATGTGAAACTGGGAGATCCTAAAACTGAAAAGATAAAGTAGGTGTAAGCACTGAGATGTTTACTAGGAATCCCAAAAATAAACCACATTGATTATCCACCTATAAAATGAAATCAATTCTTTCTTATCTGAAAATAGGATATATAAAAAATGGTTTACCACTCTTTTATCAAAACATGTGGAAAGCTTTTACTTTTATTTTAAAACCCCTTTTTTCATTTCATTCTTCCAAATCAACTACCAAATAATATAAGTCATTGAAATGAACTCTTTTAAAATTCATCTAGTACCAATATAGGTCTTTTAATATAAAAAGAAAAGTAAAAGTTTCATTAGATAAAATAACCAAAAGTGACACAAAATAAAGCTGGAACATACAAGTATGAAACCATGGGCATTTCCTAAACTTCATTAGAGTGATCCCTGGACATACTCTGTTCGGAACCAACTTTCGGCGTATGGTGAATCTCCTAAGTCTATAACCAACAAGCCTAACTCAACTAAACAATCTAGTGACACATCCCACTGAGCCTCTCAACAAATCCATGGGGTATAGACCCATTTAATCAGGTTTGATCAGTAACTATCACTTGATCCCCTAAAAGACACCCAGGTTAACCATGGTAAAAGTATAATATGTAAGTATGAGGCCCTCACATGCATGACTCACATTACATATCATTTCCACACTTGCTGACGCCATACACGGACACTACATATATGATAACCCATATAGGGAAATCCCTAATAGGTGTTCCCATCATATAAAGAACCAATCACAAGTTCCAAATTATTCGTCACATCACATGAAATTTTAAACCATTTCAAAAATCACCTGAATTGGCCAACTGAGTATTCACACTTTCAAAACCAAATTTCACTTCCAAAATGACATAAGGTTACAATTGGGCCTTTAATACTATCACTCTAATATATAATAAAAATATTCCAAACCATTTCTAATGTAATGTGAAACACCACTTCCGCAATAACTTTTCACATGGGCCTTTACATTTTCCAAACCAAATTCGCTTTCCAAAGCCATTTCCAATTCCCAGTTAAAAATACAAAATACACGTTAATGGTTCCAAATGGGCCTTCATGCCATTTAATGTTCAAACTACATTTCAAGGTGAAAACAAATCCAAATTTTAAACAAAACATTTAATAAAATCCTTTTTTTTCACAAAATAAACATCATAACTAGGAAAATTTTAGTAAACTAATCTAAAACACTCAGGATACTTAAAAGTTTAAAAGAAATTTGTAAACAGGCTTAGAAAAGTTATGAAAATAAATGGGAAACCAATCTTCAAGAGGGTCAATCCATTTCACCAAAAATATATACATATCTACATATATAAATACCACATGAATATGAAAACACACTTTTAAAAAATGATAAGTAATCATGGAATTCAAATTAAAGTCGTGGGAATATAGGACAAACATCAAAAAGGAAGAGGACCAATCCAAGACTCTTTAGATCTTGAGGTTTTTTATGACAATCACCCACACCATCAGACGCATAAATTCTCATATTTATATATATTCCCTTAATCCAATGTAAATATTCCTCGTGACATGAGGGAATATGTGCAAGGAAGATATATATACATATAGACATATCTACCTATGTGTGTGTGCGTGTGCACTACTAAGCATCCACCACAGCTCTAATTAATTATCCTAAAGGGACCAACATCATTTAGAAACCAAAGAACCATTTAAGAAATCAAGTTTTTAATAGAACATCATTTTAAAGTGTTATCTTCATTTCAGGGAACATCCATGTGTGCACGTCGTGCACCCATAGATGTGTCAATATCCAATGGAAAACTCTAATATCTATGAAAATACTCAAAACCCATTTTCACAAAAAAAAAACCATTTGCTTTCAAACCAAACCCAACAAATTACATAATTTTAAAAACACATGAAATCCCTTTAAAAACCATGGGGGTCCTTCCAAAACATTTAAAGACGTCCTCCAAGTTATCACATTACCAAACTATATGCATAAAACCAAATTCACAATCCAATAATACCACTACAATAAGAATGTGGATAAATATTTTCCAACCCCCCCCCCCCCCCACCAACCCATTTAATTTACAAGACCACATGGAATTTAATCAAACACATTTAGCATAGATTTACATAAGAATAAACCAATAATCACTTAAAACCCTATTTTTAACAAATTCTAAAAATGTGAAAACACCATAATAGACTAACTAAATGTATTATGAATCTACTTATCAGGTTTAAAAATCATTTAAAACTCTCAAGCATAACATGGATTCATTAGAAAAGATAAGGGAATAAAATGACTACCTCAAAGGTCTGGGAATGAAACAGTGATTCAATGAAAGGGAGAACATGACCTCATGGACCCTTCGCACACCCTAAAATCCAAGAAAATTGAGTTACAATTAAACCCTAACATATAGGGTTCAACTAGCAGAATAAAACCCCAAAATAAAGGAAAAACTCACTAGAGGGGGGAGAGCGGTACAAGTAGAGGGATGTGTGAGGGTCCGCACGAGGTGGGGGAATCATATAATGGAGGACCGCCGGAGGGAGGGTGGTCGCCGGAGGGAGCACCAGTCAAAGAGGATGCCAATAATGGAGGGTGTATGGAGGAGGAAGGGATACTTAGTATGAGGGAGAGAGCAGGGGGAGGGGCATGCAATGTGAGAGGGTAAGGGGGAGACTTAGGTTTTCTTTTTTTAAATTAAAACCCTAATAATAATAATAATAATAATCATCATCATCATCATAATAATATTATTATTATTATTAATCATTATTTTTATTTTATTTTATTTTTCATCAAATTTTATTATATTTAGACATAGATCAGGCTGCATAGTTTGGCCGCACAGTCTACCAAAACATGCATAAACCATGCGCATGCCAAAAACTCACCTAGAAGTTATAAAATATGAAAATTTTACTCGAGAATCAACCCTAACCTCAATCGGAAAAATTAAAGACCAATAAAGGTATAGAATAAAGGATTTTCTAGGGTCATGGTGTGACAATTCTCCCCACCACAAACACTTTCTGCCCCCATAAATTCACCCATCTTAAAGATAATCAAAGCACGAGTCCATGCCCGATCAAAGACGAAAGGAACCATGAACCTCAAGGTGACCATTTACTCCACAAGTCACACCCAAACAATCCAAAAGAAACCACAACACTAAATATTTGGAGGACACAAGAAATTTCTCTACACCATAAGGGCTCAACTAGAACGGAAATTAAAACCCAAACACATCACCCTAGGGAGGGGGGCCAATGCGGGAACTCCCAACCGATCCAACCAAATTTCGTAGAAAAAGCGAAACAAATCCACCACTAGAACTATAATCTTTTCACACACCAACTGGAACCCTAATATTAGGGAAAAAATCACAAAAATAAACTCCAACTGAACAACAGACTGAAAACAGCATTCACTTATCTCACAAAACCCAAACATCTCCAAATGAGCACTACTAAACCAAAACCATCCCACGCCAGAGTTAAACACACTCAAGGAAATAGAATGATTCTCTAATCCATATTCAGTTGAACACAACCACTATGATCATGAGGGAACAAGTATATCTCACTTTCATAGAAAAAGATGAACTTACAATAGCATCAGAAATGATAATAAAGTCACTTTAAACACTCCTTCCCCAATATGGGGAATAAAATTAGGCCAAGATTTCACACATCCTTGGAAAATCTTAACTATGTGAGAGATTCACTCTGAGGCATGTTTCTAGAGCCATGATGGTGGAAGCATCTCCTTCCTCATAGTTAGGTGATGAAGTTCTCCAATCACAACATCTTATTCGGGCGATGCTTCCTACAAAACTTCTCTAGATGAGCCAGACAACCGAAAAATGGCACATATTTAGAGGAATGTGACAAGATGTCTTTGAATTCCAGAACCAGCCACACTGGTGGCACAAAATAGAATGGTATAATGATCTAGAATTCCGAACTGATGAAGAAAATTTTTCAGAAATAGGTCCCTCTGGTACACCCTGCTCATCAAATGGTTAACCTTCACAAGAACCAACCACCACTAACTATACCCCAAAAACCATCTCTAATAAAATTGCTTCTTCCTCCATCTTCTCATAATAGAATTCACCGGATGAGAGCATCATTCTAGCAATTTCAGGATAAAGACCCTAAAAAAGAGGAGTTTCACTACTATAAAATTAGGCTATAGCCACGGTTTGTAACCATGGCTATAAGCAGAAAACCCGTGGCTATAGGTTATAGCCATGGTTCATTGAACCGTGGCTAGTATTGGCATGGCTATAGATCCAAACCTATAGCCACAGTTTCAAACCATGGCTATAGCCCTATAGCCACGGTTTGAACCATGGCTATACAGCCCCCCCCCCCTGGACCCCCCTGGATAGCACCCCCCCCCCCTACTGAACCCCCTGAGAACCCCCCCCCCCCCTGTTGGACCCCCCTGAATAGCTTCCCCCCTACTGAACACCCCTGGACAGATAACCCCCCCTACACATCCCTTGCACACACCTTGCCCCCCCCCCCTTCACCCCCTGGACAGCAGCCCCCCCCCCCCACACACACACACATCCCTTGCATCCCTTGCACACACCCCCTTGCACCCCCCTTACACACACCCCTTGCACCCCCTATTGTGTGGCTAGTTATATGGAGGTGTATAGGTTTGTGTTGTGGTTCTTCCTAGTTTCAGGTTGGGTGGGGAGGGGCTACTCATGTGGAGGGGTGTATGTTCGTAGGGAGTGGTATGCAGGTTAATTTGGATGCTTCTTAAGGTTGAGGCTGGGAGATGATGGTTTTATCTAATAGAGACTTACAGATATTCTCATAGTGGGGTTATAGGTTTCTTGTGGAGTATTTAGGAGGTGGGGTTGTGATTTTCATGTTGCTGTTTGGAATTATAGGACCTTTGAAGATGGGTTTCAGCTATGGGTGTTGTTTTTTGGATTTTTCTACATGGTTTAGTATAGGATACACTTACATGGTGCATGGTGCTGGTTGGTTTTTGATTTCTACTATGGTTGGTAACATGTTTTGGGTGCATAGTGGTTGGATTTCTGGTGTTTCTTCTTTGTTTGGGATTAATATTATAGGGTTCTGGTTCTCTCGATTATCTAGGGTGGTGGATATAGTTTGGGGTGGGTCTTCAGGTGGTGGTTTAGAGTAATTTCAGTTATCTTGTGCTCGGTTTCCCCATCTTGTCTATTCTGGTTGTTGATAGTGTTGGTATTTCTATGGTGGATGTTCTAAAATTCCCTTGAGATGCTGGATGCTGCAGTTTGGGAGGCATGTTTCTGGTATATGGGTGGTTCTCTTTCTAGGGTGGGTGCATGTTGACTACTTGGTGGGTCTAGAGGTGTTGGATTCAGGGTGGCTATTAGCTCACATTTGGATCAGATACTGCTTGGGGATTCTTGAGGTTGTATGATGGGTTAGGCGTGGGTAATGTGGGGCACTTCGGATGGATGGTACTAGTTGATTTCTGGTTTTTTAGACTTTCTTATGGTGGGGTGGTCCATTTTGATCTAAGGTGTTCAGATGGTGATGGATGGGTCCAGATGGTGGTCTGGGGATGATTTGGTTTCTAGCTAATATTTTGGGTGTTGTGTCTACTATAGGTGCTTATTGTGGTTGGATCTGGTGTGGTTTAGGGTTCTTGTGCAAGTAGGTTGTTGGTGTAGTGGCCATTAGTTGGCATGGTTGTCTAGAGGTCTTTCACTGTAGGCTTTGTTTCGATAGGGATGCTAGTCTGGTTGGTTGATGTTGGCTGCGGGGCTGGGGGTTTAGTGGTTTTATTTCTTTGGATAAAGCTAGACTTTTGGGTGGGTGATGGATTTTGGCAACGTGTGGGTGGGTGGGTGGGTGTGGTGTGGGTGGGTGGGTAGGGTGGTTGTGAGTGATTTCATGAATGAATGTGTGTTGTTGGTTTCTACCATTTGTGACTACTTATTTTTGAGCTTTTATATTTCTCCTTTAGCCACCTTGTTTCCTTGGTTATACTTCCCCCAGGAGTGCTTGTTGGTTTTGTGCTTGGGAGCTTATGTGATTCCTTCTACTGGTTTGTAAGTGGTGCATATGCTGGGATCTTATGCTATTTGGTGGGTTTCTAGTGTGCTATTGATATGATACAATATATATATATATGGGGTATTCATTAGATGAAATGTGGAAACACAAGTGATGGAAGTTGTAAAAATGGAAATTAAAAGAAGTGAAAAGGAAATAAAAGGGGAAGGGGGATAATCAATTAGGACCCCAAGGATACTTTCTCCATAAAACCCTAATTATAAAGCACCAAAAAGGTTGATCACTCCTTTGATAATCCTTACATGAATTCACCTAAGAACATAAGAAATACAAACATAATAATTTTAGAAAATCTAAAAATTCGTAATTAACCTTCAATGGGTACAAAGAGGTGGCTATTTATAACCAAATGTGAGGGATACATGTCAAAATACCTGGCCCAAAAACATCTAAACCCTAACCCATGATTTTTAATTTCTTTACATGTGTCCATGGATTTTGGGGACAATATATCCACCAAGAAGACTTTTTGACATCACCATAAAAACTTTGGAGATTCCCACCATGACATTAGAGGCTGGGGGCTGGTGAGGGATGGAACTGGTGACTAGGGCTATTTTGTTGGTGGAATAGGGCTGGCATGAGTGTTTTGCAGGAGGCTGGGAGTGGTGGCTAGTGTGGTGGCTGGTGCGGGCTGGATTGCAGGTGGCTGGGGGCTGGTGTGGGCTCGAATGCAGGTGGAAGGGTCTGGAATGCTGGTGGAAGGGGGCTGGTTGCAAGTGCTGGGGGGATGGTGCAGGCTGATTAGAAGGTGTAAGGGGGGATGTTGCGGGCTGGAATGCTGGTGGAAGTGGGCTTAAATGAATGTGGAAGGGGACTAGTGTGGGATGGATGTGGCTGGAGCAGGGCCAAATCACGGCATTACCGCGGCGTGACCGCGGCGTGTTCGCCCGGTCCAGAGACATTCACAGGGCAGCATCTTCCGGCCAGGAGTGAAGGGAGCGGGAGGAGGCGGGGAAACATTCCTTCCATCATCCCACCAGTAGAAATTGTGATTAGTTAGTCTCAACATTGATCACAAGACTCGTGGAATACTATCACTATGAACCGCCGCAGGGTGTCATCCTGGAGCAAGGCCAAATCACGGCATTAACGCGGTGTGACCACAGCGTGACTGTGGCGTAACCACAGCGTGTTGGCCCGGTCCAGTGACATCCGCGGGGCAGCATCTTCCATCCAGGAGTGAAGGGAGCGGGAGGAGGTAGGGCAGCATTCCGGTCGTTGCCCCGCTGGTAGAAATTGCGATTAGTCAGTCTCAACATTGATCACAAGACTCATCGAATACTATCACTGCGAACTATCGCAGGGTGTCGTCCTGGAGGAGGGCCAAATCACGGCATGACCGCGGCATGTTGGCCCAGTACAGCGACATTCGCGGGGTAGCATCTTTCATCCAGGAGCGGGAGGAGGCGGGGAAACATTCTGGTCATCGCCTCACCAGTATAAATTGTGATTAGTCAGTCTCAACATAGATCACAAGACTCATGGAATACAATCACTGTGAACCGATGTGGGGTGTCGTTCTGGAGTAGGTCCAAATCGTAACGTGATTGCGGCGTGACCACGTTGTGATCGCGGCATGACCGCGGCGTGACCACGACGTGTTGGCCAGGTCCGGTGATATCCGCGGGGTAGCATCTTCCGGCGAGGAGTGAAGGGAGTGGGAGGAGACAGGGCAACATTCCAACTGTCTCCCTGCCGACAGATGATAAAACAGATCAACTATTTAATATGCTATAATAAGGGATCGTCAGAGAAGGTTGTAGCGAGCGGCACAATGATGCAAAGTCTAAAGGGAAACAAAATGGCCGAAAAGAATCAAATGCCCTACACAAACCATTTACAAATTAATTCACTTTTCCTAAATATGGAAATTTTATTTATAATATTAAAAGCATGAAAAGGAAAGTGTCATGGTCAAGGAATGTGCCTACTCGGGGAATGTCATTTGAGTTAAACAAGTATGATAAGCTAATTTATATTATTCAAAGAAAACAAAAACTAACTAGCCACAAAACAAACACCAACAAGAGGCATATAAAAGACTCAAACCAAATCTAAACATGATACAAATAACTATCACTACTCTTTGGTTTAGAAGACAGTGCACCTCCGTTGGAGGGGTTTTATTATAAAATCATGGAATTTATTTATCACACAATTCATTTAATTATATTTAAAATTTATTCTAAAACTCATTCAGCACAAATCAAATGAAATAATTTAAGCAACTAAATCAATATAACTATCACTGTGAGTTTTCGCAGATAGCGCACCTCCATTGGAGGGGTTTTATTATAAAAACATGACTTTATTTATCAAATGAAACAATTATATTAAAGAATACTTATTCAAGATATGCAATTCAATATAATTAAGCAGTATTAAGAAAGAAACTAAATTCAATTTAAATCATTCATGAATTAAAGAGGATAGAAGAGGGATCCTACCTCAAGGTGGAACAAAACCGTCCACTTCAGTACTTGGAGCTTTATAACTAAAAGTTTTTGCTCCCCCCTGGGTATACGCACCTTCACACACATGAAAGGACACCTATCCCCTATGCACACACCCGCATGGCCATGAGCATGTGCAAGGGGATCCTTGCACATATTCTTATATGAATATATCGGTCTCCACTCACCTAAGTATGCATTTATATATATATACATGGGAATACATAGCCCCATACATGCATAATCACTGCCATGGTTGACTATACACGTAACGGGGGAACCCACATACATATACTTTCTTACCTAAGAACACACAGGCGAGTCTCCCTTAACTTGGCTACTCAAAACCAATGAGCAGGGATCAACACACTACAAAAAAGAATATTAAGAACATTAAAACACATAAAGGATGCTACATAACCAGTGAGAAACCAACCAATGGAATTAAATCCTTACCTCAATTGGGAGAACCAAATCCACCCGAGCCAACACGAAATGATACAACTCCCTACTAAAAATATAATATGGAGTCAAAAACACTAAAATCCCCAAATACATGAGGTGCAAGACAAGTAGTAACCATATAATATTACCTCAGATCAAAGCTGGCGGACTGAATCAATCTGAACCCCATTTTCCCCCCCTTGGAAAAATATAATTACCCTTTGTCCACAGAAAGAAGTAAAAGACCTAAGTGTCCAATTTGATAAAGAAAATAAAATAAAAACTAAACTAAAAAATACCTGTCTCCTGTGACTATACACGTCACCGACCAACATATCAGAACCACAATGCCCCATGGGTCAAATCATGTTCCTGCAAGCAAAGGGGAAATATATCCATGTTTCAAAATGATACTATAAAATAGTACATTCTTATTAATTAACAATTATTCTTCCTATTAATTGTATATAATTAGTTTGGCTTGAGTTTCAGCTTAATTTGGTTTTGTTCGATACAAGTTTTTATCCCATCCGACAATAAAAGTTTACTAGAGGACACAATTTCTAATCAAATAGAATATATCATAACAAAAAATGGATCCACACCTATGAAGAAGGTTGAACATGATAAGAAAGAATGTTTGATCACATAGTATGATGAGTTATAAAAGGATAAACCAAAAAAAACGAAAAACATTTAGATTTCTCTAATGTAATTTAAAATATCATATTGAATCTAGCTATGTACAGGTAAATTCATGCAATGTGGTAGTGGAATCAACCCACCAAAAGGAGGACAGATTGTAGGATCCAAATCTATCTTTATAATCTATAATTAAAAAAAGTGGAAATAATGGCCTGGATTTTTAAAAGAAAATATGTTAAATCCATACCAATAACAACTAGTGGTATCATACAAAATCTGATTTGTTGCAACTAATATCAAGCCATGATTTAGTGAAAGCAATCTGTTGTAAATAGGAGGGAATATTTGGAGAAATCTAATCATGAAGAAATGGGGGAGTTATAGATGGATTGTAATGGTTATTCAACCTTATATAAGATTAAAAAAACCTATAGAGACTAACTAAACCCCCTGCCTTGCCTTACTACCCCACCTCCCCACCCCCTTGCACCCCCTCCCCCTACCCTACAAACACCCCTGCAGACCACCCCATGCCCTGCAGACCTCCCCACTACACCCATCCCCCTCCACCCACCCTGCTCCCCCTCCCCTGTGCCCTACAGACCTCCCCCTCCCCCCTCCCCCTGTGCTGCAGACATCCCCCCTACCCCCTGCCCCCTACCCCCCTCCACCCTGCCCCCTGCCCACTGCCCCTGCCCCCTTCCCCACTGCCCCTGCCCCCTCCACCCGCCCCCCTGCCCCCTCCACCCTACCCCCTACCCCCTTCCCCCCTCCACCCTACCCCCTCCCCCCTCCACCCTCCCCCTCCCCCTCCCCCCTCCCCCTACCCCCTACCTCCTTCCCTGCAGACCTTCCCCCTACCCCTTGCCCCTAACCCTACCCCCCTGCCCCCCTCCACCCTGCCCCTTCCCCCTGCCCCCCTCCACCCTGCCCCTAGCCTGCACATCCCCCCCTACACCCACCCTCCAACCCCCTAGCCTACACCACCCCCCAGCCTGCACCACCCCCTAGCCTGCACACCCCCCTGTGAGTCAAAAAAATCTGTGGAGATGCCCGTGGAGTCTCAAATGAGAGGAGTAAGGATTAAAATGGGAAACATAAATGTAATAATTTCAAACAAGATATATAAGTATAAACTACCACTGTGAGTTTTTGCAGACAACTCACCTCTGTTGAAGGGGTTTTATTACAAAACCATGACTTATTTATAAAACGAAAAAATTATTTTAACTAACACTTGATCAAGAATTGAAATTTAATATAAACAAGCAGGAATCAAGAAGGCATCTAAATGCAATTTAAAAAATTCTTGAATTAAAGAGGTTGGGAGAGGGACTCTACCTCAAAGGTGTCAAGCCACGCATAAGAGGATCCTTATATATATTCTCACATGCATAAGCATGGGCTATATTTTGTTATTGTTTCTCTGCATAGCATGCATCCCTATCCATAGACACATCCTATCATGCGAAAGCATATACACAAAAAATCCAATTCTTGTGAAGACATTGAGACAAATAAAACCTCATAAAGATATATTCAGAATGAGTTGTACTAATAAAAGGGATGAGAAGAATACTTGGGGAGGAAGTCATTTTAAAAGGACCATCAGCGTTTGAGAAATAATATTGGAAAAATGAGGTCGAATGGAAATGTACTCCAAAAGCCTGTACTAAAAAGAACAACATAGTGGTTATCGAATAAAAGGACCAAAAGTAGTATTGTGTTGAAATTGATTGTAATTACCTCTCAAAGTAATCAAGTATTATGATGATTAATTGTGACTTATAGGCATCCTAAAATACCTGAAAAGAACAGGTGAAAAAAAATGACTAAAAGTATTCAATATACAAGTTGAAAATTCAATAAGCATAAACAAATGGAAACCTAGTTGATTTTAAACCTTGAAAATTTGTGCAGATTTACTGGCCTCGCTCACCCCAATCATTGATTGAGCTGAAACCTGGCCATATAGAACCCAGAAAAAGTTGAAAACACAAATATATGCAAGTGAATGCATGAAAGAATGAAAGGAAACAATGAGAATTATTAAAATGCACTTACAATATTAACATATGTGAAATCACTTTCAATACCAATGGTTCCTGTACAGCCCCTGCGCTGCCCTCTTCCCAAGCCAGGAATAAACCTTCCATGGTCCTGGAGCAGCTCTTGCACTATCATCATGTTAAAAAGAAAATCTCACATGAGGAGGGAAGAAAAAAATCCATGATGCCCAAGGATGCTTGAAAATCCAGAAGTGCGTGCATGAAGAGTCCATCCAGACTTGGAGCTAAATTTGAAAGGAAAAACTGGTTGAGAAAATTTTCTCAACGCAATAGCTCAAATTTATGATCAAGTACATCCACCTTATTCCCTAATTATTTTTGTGTTATTAGTGTGCCATACAATGCAGGGAGTTAAAGGTGAAACTAGTTCTCAATAGGAGAGAAAATGAAGGGAAGTAAGCTGGAATAACTATTCTAGATCTACAAAAAATCACCATCTTGGTATGATTTATCAAATGGTATTCCAAAGAACATAAGAAGGAAAGATCTGCCTTGATGGAGTGAAGAGAGTGTGTCTCATAGATGGGGAGATGAGTGGAGAAGACCCTTGAGAAGCTGCGAGACTTATTTATTCCATGCAAATCTGGAATTTCTGGAAAGTCCTTGAAAAATTCATTGATGAGGCATGAATTTCTCTCATCCCTGTTAATGACCAAATAAAGTCTGATATTAAGGGGGTGAAATTTAATTAATCAATGACAAGAAGTTCAAGAAATTTGATATCTCAATCTTATTTATAAAACCTTCTACATGTACTTAAATGTTTTCAACATGTGTATTGAGATGAGTGCAATATCTCAGGTTGTGATACCAAAAAGAATGAAGATGTCAATTGGCATCATTTGGTTTCAACTTGAGGACATCTGAACAGCCCCTAAATGAGTCATGGGAATTAGAATCAGTTTCTATCATGTTCAGTTTGTTAATGGGAAAAAAATTTCTAAATCAAACCCCCATATTTTCTACACCAAACATGGATCACATAGACTTTGAATAAAATTAATGATGGAACATTTTTTATGAATTATGTGATACCATCCTCTTTCATGAACTTTGTATTTATTGTCAATAAGGGGAGAAAATAAAATGATAGAAGTCAATGAGAAAAATAGGAGAGGAGAAAATTAAAGAACATCTTGACATACCAATTGCTAGATTGGTATTGACAATAAACACAAAGTGAAAGATTGTTAAATCCACATTGTGTTTGTGTCATAGTTGTTGTAAATGAGGAAGAAAAGTTGTTTCATGCCAATATGTAGATTATAAATGGCTTGGAAGTTAGTTGGATTACCCAAGCATATTGATGAGATAATTGGGAGCTGGACAGCTTAGAAGGGAGTTGGAAGTTCCCAAGATTGTTGAGAATGAATATGAAGTTCCCAAGCAAAGGTGTTAGTATGTGAATCTTATATGAGGCTTGAAGAATTATCCTGAAGCTTAGAAGTAATGTAAACTGCCACCACTGATTATGTCACAAAGAAATGAACAAAAGAAGGAAGTGTTGCCAGTACCCCCTATCAGCCCCCCCCTACAAACCCTCCTGGACACCCCCCTTCCAGTCCCCCATCCCAGTTCATATTTCTCTTATATAATTAACACATTCCCATGAATCTTGTTCTTGATTCCATCTTCATGTGGACATCAGTTAATAATGTCACTTTATTCCTTGTCAAGGTGACAACCTAATTATCAAAGTTGACTAGAATTTCAATTACATTGTATATTTAGATAATCCCATAAATATCCTTCTCATTTCTGGAAGTGAGGGAATCTTATTCTTGCCACATATAAGTAAAGGATGGATCTTTAGTTATAATCTGGGAAGGAAGGCTGTTATATCTTCTTCTGTCAATCCATATAGACATCTAAGGCTCATAATCTAAGGAATTGTATTCTCATCACGTATATAATCCTAGCTTCATCACCAAAGTCATCATAGGCTAGTCACCTGTGTTATTTTAGGCTCATCACCTAATGAACTCTAGTCTCATCACCTAAGGAATTCCATGTTCATCACCTTAGGAATTCCATGCTCATTGCATGGGGAAGGATAGGATTATGATTCATTAGGAAAGGTGAATCATCCTATTCTTATCACATAACAAATCTTATACTTTTCATATATGGAAAGGTAGGGTACTCTTATGCTCATCACAGAATTCTAGTCATGATTTTAGGTCTAGTGGGGACTAGTCCCCTTATGCTCATTGCATAAGTTTGGTCATGATTTAAATTCCAATGAGAACTAATCCTCTTATACTCCCCACATAAGAAAAATAATGGCATAATTTTCTATAATATCATCATATAACCTATTCAAAATATTATGGTGACCAACCACTCATGGAAGGTCCATATCATATTCCAATACATTCTGAATGCCAACCCATAATAAAAAACATTGATTCACGTAATTTTTAAATATAATTTAATAAAAAACTATAAATAAAAGCATACAATGATGATCCTAAATGAAAATAAATGTAAATACAATATTTTATCATCTTTATACTCTCACTAGTGATTCCAAAAAAACCCATGATATTGGATGATTTCCACCATAATCTAGTGGAAATCATCTCCAACTCCATTCTCGTTTTAAATAAATTAGTTAGATGATGAATGGGAAACTAGAATGAAAGGAAGATGAGATAACACATTGAATCTCCATGGAGGTCCATAAAAACCACCACATTTAAAGGTGAAATTGAAGGTGAATAGGGGATGAAGCTCCCTCAACCTCCCCTGATTCACTCACATGTGTGGGAGGAAGAGAGGTGGGGTGAGTTGTTTAAAAACTCAAAGTGGAAAATGTTTATTTACCTTTCTTTGAGTGAGCCTCCATCCTCATCATTTCAGCATCCATTAAAATATTTTTATTTTTTATGGTGGTGCTCTTCATTTCCTAGGGGGAATCCTCAGAAGTACAAAGCAAACAAAACACAGGTTCATTCCTCTATGATGTCATGGACCTATCCAATGAAACCCACAAGCCCTATACACACTAAAGACCATACAAATACGTCAACCCTTTCTAATAATTTTTCAAATGAGAACTAATGAAACCCCTTATCTATAACTATTTAAAAAAATCCCAACTATAAGGTTCTATATCATGGTTATATTTCCCAAGAAGCACCACTATCACCTAAATTTCCCATCTAGTGCATTTTGACTCGATGTTTCCATAAGTGTGAATATAGGGCACCATACTTAGCCAATCATAATATAAATGGGAACAAAAACAAGACATCTCAACCATAAAAATTTTCCACCATGCCAAACCAATACAAAATGGTATTTTTCTTTATATTTTCAATAGGGATAATCCCATGGGACAATCCCTCCAAAAAACCTTACCAACTCACCCAAGAAGAGATGAAACAACCAAAACCATGTCCATGGTAAACTGATATTTTACTATAGGGAGACGATAAAAAACAAAATTTCCCAACAATAGGGAAAAGGTCACTCCACCTGGGTATTTTCCCTCCAACACATGGAGTTCTACTCCATAGAGGCTCCATGGTGAAAAACCTAAAGCTTAAAATGGTTATAGGTCCACTCATCTATGCTCAAACACACACCCGATAGCCTATATCACCCTCAAGCCTCAATTCACATAACTGAAAACCTTATTGAGAATTTAAATATATATATTCCCTAACCAAATAATGGTTCTAAAAATTACCACATCCTTGGAAAACCAAAATTCATACTTACTAAGAATTTATCAACCAGTATTGACATTAATCTTTAAATTTATCTCAACCATGAGTCATGGATCATGGGGAAAGTTCCAAAGTTATAAGGAACACTACGTTTACTCATTAGACTAGGACCAAAACTGCAAACAGCAGCCACATAACAGAATTAAGTAAATTAGTTGGGCCAATGCACTGTATGGAGGAGGAAGGACCAAAGAAGGGTATAGAGGAACCCTTCTACCGACACACTGAATGGAGGAGGAACACCCAAAGAATGGTATGGAGGAAGGGAGTACCACTCGAGGGATGGAGCAACCCCGAATGGAGAAGTTGAGGCATGATTGGAGAATCCACGCTGTGAATAAAGTAACCGCTATGAGGGATGGAGGAACCGAAGCCGGCGAGGATGAGCGATAGAGGACAGCAGCGAGGGTGATAGAGGAAATCCGCGACGAAATAGAGGAGGGTGCGATGAGAGAGGTTGTCGAAGAGGAGGAGAGGGCATTGGGGGAGGAGGGCGCCGCGGTGAGAGGGTCACGTATCGAGGATGGAGGAGGAGCCCGAATGGAATCGAAAAAAAAGGGTGACGCATATTGAGGATGGAGGCGGAGCCCGACGGGAATCAAAAAAAGAACGGGGATGGAATTGTGTAGCCACGGATCAAAAATTAAAATGTGTAAATAACCTATAAAATCGTGGCTATAGGTTCATGGCTATAGCTTAAATTTCTAGTAGTGTTTACATTTGATCCTCTAACGCCACCTCCGGAGAGTAAAAAACCAACAATCTAAAGTGATCAACATAAGCTTTCATGTTCTGTTGGCCCTGTTGAATATCCCACATCTCTGCCACCTTCTCCGAATTCACCTCCTCAGGTATAAACACATGGATTAAAGTGGTCTTAAACAACTCCTACGTCATCCCATCTTCCCTTGATGATGGTAAAACTGACTTCCACTACTCCAAAGTTGGACCCTCAAGCAACCCCAAGACAAAAAGAACTATAATTACCTCATGTGTTCTAAACAACCTAAAGATGCACGTTATCTCTTCAAGACACTCCTCTACCTCTAACAGACCTTGATCTCTATGAAGGATAGGCAATGTTTGTGAAGAATAAAAAATTCATCATGCCTCCTTAGAAATTTTGGGAACCTTTCTAGGTGGCATTTTCTGAACAGCTAAGAAAACACAAACCAAAACTAGAATAAAAAAAACACAACTGAAAGGAAAAACTTGAGCCAAAATAGCAGGCTCACAAACCAAGAACATACAAGCACTACCAGAAATCCATCTTTCAAAAATCCCATTTCCATTTTAATTTCTATAACCTCCTCATTTCAAATCCAATTTCCAAACAAAAAGCAACTTTTTTTACAAAGCCAAACCCCCATTATAAAAAAAAGTTTCTGAATCCATTTTCCATTTTCAAAAATCACTTTAGAAAGCAAGGCTAATCCTTTATTCTCAAACACACACACATGGAATCATATGAACCACCACATGTTTGTCCATACAATTCCACTTACCTCATCCACAAACAAGTTCCCCCATGAACTTTCGTACATACCCAACACATATTTGATCTTCCATAGAGAGTAACAAGGGTAACGTATCTATTTCCCTCATCAAATCCAAGCGTGCACTAAAGTTTTTTAAAAAATCCTTTAAAACCCCATTTTTTCAATTTTAAAAACCACTAAGAAGAATCCATTTTCCATTAAAAAAACTACTTTTGTTTTAAAAACCACCTTACCGATTTGAAACCACTCGAAAGAAATAATTTTCATTCCAAAACCATTTCCATTTTCAGAATATACTCACACCAATTGGAACCAAATGAAACACAACTTACAACGAACCAACAAAATAAGGAACTATCTATTATGCTTAACCCAGCAACATGGTAGTAAAACATGCCCCATGTAAGTACCTACAACTAGGAGGAACTTAAACTATGTACTCGGACTCCACATGGGTCACTACTCCATGTGAAATCATGACATAACATTGTCTGACCTCCATTTTCATCCCTCAATCCAAAACAAAGAAAACTACTCAAAACCCAAATTGCCCCTGGTCACTCAGGTTTCTTCATGAGTTGTAGTGATAATTCACCGACCCATAACCTACCTCCTAAGCTCCAAAAATCCCAATCTCCATCTACTAGAAACCACAAATAGAAAGGGACTTCTATGATACCATTTTTTCACAAATCAGCCCAATTCAACCCTAAACCGATCACCCAAGCTGGTCCGCAACAAGGCATGAAGGGCCTTCCCAATCCCCACAGGCTGGAAACTAGTGTCAAGCATCCAGATAAAACCATTTGGAATGATTTTAACCATGAACAAAAAATAAACAAATAAATGAAAATAAAACTGAACAATAAAAATAAACGCTCACAGAGGAAATAAATAAACTACCACATGTACCTCCATGTGACCTCATGGGTCACCATCAAAAAAATAAATAAGCTCACTCCATGAGCAAAGTGCTACTAGGATATCCTGAAAAAGAAAATATAAAGTAGGCATAAGCACTAAGATGCTTATTAGGAATGCCAGAAATAAAACATGTCTGATGCCCCACCCCTAAAATGAAATCCATTCCTACTCGTCTGAAAATAGGATATATAATGATATGGTTTACCACTATTTTATCAAAATAGGTAACATTATTTTACTTTAAAAAAACCTTTATCATTTAATTATTTAAAATCAATTACCAAATAATATAATTCATTGGAATTAACTCTTTTAAATACCTAACAGTAAGAAAAAAGATCTTTTAATATAAAATAAAGTAAAAGTTTCATGAGATCAAATAACCAAAACTTCCAAAAAAAATAAAGCAGAAACATGCAAGTATGCAACCATGGTCATTTCCTAAACATCCTTAGAGAGATTCATGGATTTACTCAGTTTGGAACCACATGTTAGTATATGGTGAACCTCCTAAGTCTATAACCAATTGGCTACCCTCAACTTACCAATCCAGTTACACATCCCACTTTTCCTCTCAAAAAATCCATGGGGTACCAACCCGTCTAATCAGGGTTGATCAGAAACCATCACTTGATCCCCTAAAAGACACCCAGGAAACCCATGGTAAAATTATACTATGTAAGTAGGAGACCCTCGCATGCATGACTCGCCTTACTTGTCTTCACCTCACTTTCTTACCCCATACACAGACACTACATATATGATAACCCATATAGTAAAATCCCCAATGGGTGTGCCCATAATATAACAAACCAATCAAAAGTTCCAATTGGACCATCACATCACATGAACTTTTAAACCATTTCACAAATCACCTAAAGTTTCCAATAGGGAATTCACACTTTCAAAACCAAATTTCACTTCCAAAATGGTATAAGGTGCCAACTGGGCCTTTAATACTATCACTCCAATATATAATAAAAATATTCCAAACCATTTCTAAAACAATGTGAAACACCACTTCCACAAGAACTTTCCACATGGGCATTTACATTTTCCAAACCAAATTCACTTCCTGAAGACATTTCCAATTCCCAGATAAAAATACACAATACACGTAAAAGGTGCCAAATGGGCCTTCAAGACTTTTAATGATCTAACTACATTTCAAGGTGCCAAACAAGCAGAATTTGAAACAAAAAATTTAACTAAATCCTTTTTGTATGAAAAAATACACTTCACAACTAGGAAACATTTAGTAATCTATTCTAAAACACTTTGGATACTTTACAATTAAAATCAATTTTTAAACAGGCTTAGACAACATATGTAAATAAATGGGAAACCAATATCTAAGAGGTGCAACCCATTTCACCAAAAACATATACATATATACTTATATAAATAACAAATGAATATGAATTAAGACTTTTAAAAAATGATAAGCAATTATGGAATTAAAATTAAGGGCATGGGAAGAGAGGACCTGCCTCAAAAAGGAAGTAAACCAAGTCGAGACACTTCGGATCTTGAAGCTTTTGATGAAAATCACTCACACCAGCACACACACACATTCTCATACATATATATACACCCATAATCCAATGTAAATATTCCACGCTCCATAAGAGAATATGTGTAAGGAAGATATATATACAAATACATATAAGTACCTATGTATGTGTGTGTGAACCACCAAGGATCAACCAATGCTCTAATTAATTAACCTAGAGATACCAAAAACATTTTGAAACTAAAGAACCATTTAAGAAACCAAGATTTTAAGAGAACTCCATTTTAAAGTGTCATCTTCATTTGAGGGCCCATCGATGTGTGCATGTCGTGCACCCATGGATGTACCAACATCCAACAGCACACTCTAATATCCATGAAAACACCCAAAAACTATTTTCTCAAAAAACACCATTTCTTTTAAAACCAAACCCAACAACTTACGTAATTTTAAAAACACAAGAAATCCCTTTAAAACACATGGGGACCATCCAAAACATTTAAACACATCCACAAAGTTATCACATTACCAAACTATACATGTAAAACCAAATTCACAATCCAACAATACCAATTCAACATGAATGATGTTAAATATTTTTCAACCCCCCCCCCACAATTTCATTTTAAAAGAGCACATGGAATTTAATGAAACACATTTATCATAGATTTAAATAAGTATAAACCAAGAATCAATTTAAAAACTATTTTTAACAAGTTCTAAAATTTTGAAAATGCCATAATAGACTAACTAAATTTATTATGAAGTTGTGCATAAATTTTAAAAATTATTTTAAAACCCTCAAGCATAACATGGATTGAATCGAAAATATAAGGGATGGAAACACCTACCTTGGAGGTGTGAGAATGCAATGGAACTTCAACAGAAGGCAGAACAAGACCTCATAGACCCTTTGTAAATCCATGAAAATTGAGTTGCAATCAAACCCTAACATCTAAAGATCGGCTATGGGAAGAAAATCTCAAAATCAAGAAAAACAAATCGGAAAGGGTGGATCCATCTGTGGAGGATGAGGGCAGCACAAGCGGGGTTGCGCGTTGGAGAGGGGGTATCAGTGCGGACGGGTCACGCGCCGGAGAGGAGTCCGGAGTCGGCGGGATCTCACGCTGGAGAAGAGAGTAGCACAAGCAGGGGGCCGCATGAGGCACTGCGCGGGCAGGGGGTTTCGGGAAGGGGAGGACCGCTGGAGGGAGGGTGGTCGCTAGAGGGAGCACTGGACGGAGAGGATGCCGACGATGGAGGGTGGCTGAATGAGGAGGGAATACGTAGCGTGAGGGAGAGAGTGGGGGGAGGGGGCATGTAACATGAGAGGTTAAGGGGGGAGACTTCATTTTTATTTTTATTTTTCCTTTTATTTATTAAACCCCTCTTAATAATAATAATAATAATAATCATTATCATCATCATCATCATCATCATCATCATATTATTATTATTATTATTCATAATTTTAATTTTTGGTATTTTTCATCAAATTTTATTATTTTTAGACACAAATTAAGATACATGGTTTGGTCGCACGATCTGGTAGATTGTGTGTCAATCGTTCACAGGCCAAAAAAACTCACCTGAAAGTTTTAAAAATAAAAAAATTTACCTGAGAATCAACCCAAACCTAAACTAGAAAAATTCAAGACCAAGAAAAGTATAAAATAAAGTACCTTATAGGGTCAGGTTGTGATAGGTGTTTCCCCTACACAATAGTCCAACTCCCTATTGAATTTTCTTACAAATTGGGAACCCAAAAAAGAACTCTCTAAAACCTCTAACACATTTATAAATGGACTCCACTAAATTAGAAAAAAATAAATCCCTGGACTACAGGTCATTTACCTAGACAAAAAATCCCCAAAAAACTAAAATAAAATAATATTTCAAGATGTTTCTGATAGAAGATAATATGATGTTACAAGTTTTCCAAATAGAAAATTTTTAGATATAAAGAAAGTTTTAATATCAAAATTTAATATGAAAAAGATTCCAATGAACTAAATTGAATTAATAAATATATAATTAAAAAAATGTTCCTCTTAACCCATTTTAAAAAAAAAATTAAATCTTATAAATTCTTTAAATGAAAAGGTAGTTTTTAATAAAAACTATTATATTTTTTCACTATTCAACAAAAAATTAATCTTTTATGAAAAATTCCAAAAAATGTCCCTAAGCTAATTTTGACATGTTTACTCAAAAAATAATTTTCATTTTGTCAAATACATTTTTTAATAGTGCATAAAATTTTTTTTATTTTTTTTTCAAAAAGAAATAAAAAAATTGAGAATAATTTTTTTTTGATGTATATAAATACTTTACAAAAAATTATATTTGTATTTCTCAATATATCTTCTTCATCTAAAAAAAATTATTTTATTTTAAAAATATGGTTATTCGTATTCTTTGTACCAAATATAATGTCTATGTTATAATTATCATGTTTAAATAATAATATCAATAATATATCGTGGTTCGTTAACACTCGGTGTTGTGTGTAATGTAAGCTATCAGATAAATTAAATTTATTTGAAAACAGAATATTTCATAAAATCTCATAGGGTTACGCATGTGCATCTTAATATTATCATACATTCATATATTTATATATAGATACTCATACATACGAATAAATATTGGTATATACATACAGTATGAATGTATATATATTATTAAAATTTGTTAAATATATATAAATATAGATACACAAAAACATAGAATAATATAAATATTAGTGCCCACATGCATGCATGTATGGAAATATAATAATGTAATTATTTATAAATTTAATATATAAATATAAGAACATAAAAGAAACAAATATATGTAATTATATGTATATAAAAACATACATAGTACATTGAAAATTTTATCGAAGGAAATTTGACCTGAAAATATCCCGGAAAATATTTTTCCTATAAACCCCCCGATGGAGATTTGTCTAACAAACATCCCATTAGAGGTTGGTCTTGCAAATCCAACATTAGAAATTTTTCTTAAAAATATATCATATAGATACATATAATTATGAGTATAAAATAACACATTTAAATCATTTGAAACACAAATTTCTCATCGAATATTTCTACTGTAAATCACCCATTGAAGATTTTTCCTACAAATCTCCAACTGGAGATTTTCCTTGAAAATCTACCATTAGATAATTTCCTAAATAATCTCCACTATTACATTAATATATTTAAATTAATTCATGCATATATAAACTTATGTTTATATTTAAATATGATTGTTTTTATATGTACTTATGCACATATAATAATATTTTGATGTATATAAGTACATGTATTTAAATATAATTAAAAATATTTATAGTTTTATAGGCCTGTATATATACATATGTACATATGCATGTATGTACTTATATCTATAAATAATTACATTATTTATATTTTCAAGTAAATGAAATAATATATTTTTATGTACTCATATTAATATAGGTTTGTATATATATGTATGTATGTACATATACTTAGATATGTATTTAACTATGTTTTTATATGGCTATATTAATATGTATATATAAATGTACAAATTTGTTTATATATAAATCTATTAATATGTATGTATGTCTATGTGTGTGTGTGTATTCATTGGTTTTAATATATGTGTCATCAATAATTATTATAGGTATGCACATATATGAGTATTTATAAGGATAGTTTTATACATGTACATATATGAATATATATATGATTTCATGTAGATACATACTCATAGATATAAACATGAATACATATAAATATATTAATGTAATTATTTATAATTATACCTCTATACAAGTAAATAAAAAATAAATATTTATATGTGTGTTTTAAAGTTTATTTATACAAACTTATAGAAATATATATAAATATGAGTACATAAATATATAACATTTCCATTATATGTAAATAAAATTAATGTAATTAAATACAAATATTATTGGATAGATAAAAACACATGGACAAACTGACACTCACACACACAAATATAGGTATATACAACAAACAATATTTGTAGGTATATTTTAATGCATGCACACACATGCATCTAAATGTTATTATACATACAGACATACATATACATAAATATAAATATCAGTATATAAATTCATTCATATATATTAATTTAATTATTTAAAAATTTAAATACGTATCACCATTATATTACATACATGTATATGTTCATATATAACTAAATATAAACATGTACAAAAAACATAAATACATAAAAATTTAAGTACTCACATGTGTTTATATAAATTAATGAAATTGTTTACAAATTTAATATATAAATATATGACTTTACAAATATCCAATTGGATATTTCTCAATGTAGATTGGCACTATGAATCTCTCTGTAACAATTTCCTAGTATAGATTGGCACTATGAGTCTCCCATGGAAGATTTACCAGTGCATATTTGTAGATTGAATTTGCCATGGGATATTTCTCATGTGATATTTATAGTATCAATCTCCCATGGGTGATTTCCTAGTGGAGATTTGTATTTATTTATCTATATATATATGATTTCATATTTTTTATGTATGTAATATTGATGTATAGTAGTAAATAATTACACTAATAATTTTTTATTCACTCAAATAAGTACATAATATTTTTATATATACCTATTTATATTTAGTATTCATGTTACTATATTAATATATATTTTTATATGTATATAAGTATGTACTTATAGTTGGAGATATGTTTTTAACTACGTATGTATATGGCCATATTAATTTGTATGTATAGATGTATGTGTGCGTTTTCATATAAATATATTAATGTGTGTGTGTGTGTGTGTCTTCATTGGTTTTTATATGTGTGTTAGATCAATAATATTTATTGGTATCTAAAAATATAAGTTATTATAATGATATTTTAATACATGTACATAAATTCATCGAACTATTTTTACCTATACAGACATACGCACAGATGTAAACATTCATACATATAAATATATATGGGTAATTATTTACAGTTATACATCTACATAAGTATATACAAATATAAATATTTATAAGATTAATTTAATGTGTCTTTTTTGTATACATTACAAATATCACTTAATTAATTAGTTTTTTTATATTTACATTATGTGTACATAATTGTTCAGGTATATCGTATTTATATATATTCATTGATATATATATCTCTATGTGTGTGCATGTGTGTGATCAATAAATATTAGAAATATTTATTGATATATTGTTATAAATAATTTGAATACTATATAAAGTTTATACAAGAAAGTACAATCTAAATTTCATACAACAAAAGTTACGTTTCTTGTAGAATAATTTATATGTTTATGTTTATATACATATGTATATATGTTATATGTATGTAGGTTTATATATATTTCTATTTATATATTGTTGTAAATAAATATATCTATAAATATTTTTATATTTTCATGAGTGAATGCATATACATAAAAATACTTACATGTACTTATATATTGTTATATTTATAAAGAATATATGTAATATGAATGTATGTAATTATAATAATTTATGTATGTATTTATATACTTAAATAAATATATATATATATATATATACTCTTATACTCATTAATTTTATAAAAAATGAATATGTATGTAATTTTTTAATGTATTTTTTGTGTAAGAAAATATCCAGCAATAGTTACAAAAATATGTTGTAATTGTACACCACAAATCCATACCTATATATGAAAATATTATGTTTTTAAATGAATATATGATATATTGGTCTATAATTTTTCGTATCAATCTAACGATTTAATTGGTGGTGATATATTGATATTTTGATAGAATTTAAAAATAATATGTTAGTTCAAAAATAATCAGTCTAAAAAATTGAATAGATGGGATAGAAGATAAATTTGTTATTAGTACCATGCATAGACATGGGAGTATTGAAGTGGGTATTAAGGTAATTAAAATAACCACCTTTTAAAAATAAAAAATCTAGAATGAAGGTGATTCGGCCACCTGCCACTCCTTTACGCATCACTATCCTACACCCAAAATCAATCAACCATTTCAGGTGGGAAATGGAAATACCAATGTATTGGGTTTTATTTCCAGCCCATGTAAGAGAATAGAGACCCTATAGATTCCCATGTGAGAATATCTAGATATTTTTTTAAAAGGTCGATCATGTGAAAAGAAAATCCACATCGGGTTTGTGATTTTACTCAAGTAGCCAAATTTCTATATATGAGGATGATCGCATATGAAGTTGGAAAAATCACCATATCAGATAAATAATTCGTAAATGGTTATATATAAAGAATTAAAGAACATAAGCCACCCTATCTAGTAACCCACTGATGATTGTGATATAGAGTATACATCTAAAATTAACTATTTATATATTTGTGGCAGTGTCATGTATTCCATGATTTTCACAAGACTATATGTAGCTTTTGAAATATGCACCCTTATTATATTTATATCCAATCCACGAAATCCACATTGGCATGATCTAAAGTGGCTGCTATGGTATTTGTCATGTACTTTAAAATTTATATTTTTATTTTGGTAAAAACCTTGATACTACTAAAATTATTATTAGATATATATATATATATATATATATATACTGACTATGATGGTCATATTGACATGATAAAGTCATTAACTGGGTATGTTTTCACTAATTAGGGAGGCTTTATATTTTGGAAATGTAATATATAATATGTGGTTAACCATTAAACCATAGTGTCAAAATATATTGCATCGACTGAGGTTTTTTTAAGGAAGCACTATGTGTCACATACATGACTTATTTTAAAGGTATTTTCATTTAATTCCCATTCTTTCTTTGTTTTGGGGGTTTCCCATGCATTTTGGTGAAAAGTGTGTGTTTTCATGATTTGGGCCAAACCGTGAGCCCATTTCATGTTTTAAAAAGAAATTTTGTTTTTTTATAAATCCTTAATTTTTCAACATTTTACACCCATTCCACTTACCAATTAGAATACCCTGAAATATTAAATCCACCATATCAATTTGGACACCATAGTAATCCATAATAATGATGGACTTGGGTTTTGTATTAAGGTATTGGACCAGCCCGTAAGCCCATTTCCAACTTCAAATTATTTTTCTAATTTTTCAATATCTCATTCATTTTTTACTGGTTTTCAGGTATTCCACCTCCCACTAAAAGAAAAAAAACTAAGGACCACCCCCATTATCGACTTCGCCTCTTTGGAGCTCATATCCCCCGTGGATTATGCAAATATTTCTTAGTCTTTCTCAAATCTCCCAGATTTGAACAGGTAAAATGTTTCTTTCATAAATCCTTCAATTTACACTCTTTCCCCCCATTTCAGTTCTAACTTGACCTTATAAGCCTTATTAAAACCTCACTGGAATTTTTTGTGGTTTGTAAATTCAGATACTAGTTTATTTGCGGCGATTTCTTCAAGTTCTCTTCTAATAAGGGTTTCTCTCCTTGATTTATTCCCTTTACTTAGGGTTTCCTCAAATTTTCTTGAATTTATAAAGTGTCTAGAAGTTACGGTTAATAACTAGGGTTTTTCATTGAGTTTCTTGGTCTAATATTGGGGTTTTAGGTTTGTTTTCACTCCCTTGTGATGTGAAGGTGGTGCAGATGAAGTTTCACACAATGGTTTGGAGTGTTTGACACATTCTATAGGCGATTCCATGTGTAAGAATTATTTTATGAGTTAGATTTTCCTTATTAATATTTTTACCATGATACTCTTCAATTATATTTGGTGTGAAAATAATTTTTAGAATTATTGATTAAGCTTTTAGTTTCAAAGTTTCATAATTTCAGAAAATATATGTGTTTCAAGTGTATCTTTTGTGGTATCACTTGAGGTGATTTTATAACATTTTAATGTGGTTTAATAAATGTTGTTAGCACTACCAAACCTATTTTTGTGTGATGTTGTCTTGAATTTGGTTTCAAAAGAGGGTATTTATATGGGTTTTATGTGAAAACCATGACTATACTACTTTGAATTGTTTTATGAAAATTTGAAATTGGTTATTGATTTATACAAGAGGTGAAATCATGTTAGAAACCTATTTTGAAGGGATTATATTTTTGAAATGGTATAATTTAATGTTAAAGGGCTGTTATGTGATGGTTTCTATCTTGTAAACTTTTTATAAAATTTTTTAAAGGATTTTATTGAAGTGAAAAGGAGATGTTAAACATGTAGTGGGCTGTTTTGGTGTGAGTATGATTTCAAAATGAATTTGAATGAAAAAGAGGATTATGTGACATGTGTGTGGGATGTTTGATGTGTGTGTGATTGGAAATTTTATTTGAATGTGAAAATGGTATTTCATGGATGATGTAACTTGTTTGAGCACAATATGGAAAACCCAAGTATCTAGGTGGGTGGACGTGTACTAATATGCTAGTGATCCCATGGGGTTTGGCCCCTATTTCACATAGTAAGTTTGATGATGACAAAACTAACTAAAATATGATGATGTTGTTGTTTGGGGACCACTAGGATCTAGGTATGCTCCCTAATAGTGTATTTTGTACACGGGAATGGATATTAAGATGGTTACTTTCACCGAGATACGAGGTACCAGGGACCCACAGTGAGCTAGTGCCTATGGGTTATTTTCCATTGCTAGTGATCATTGGATATTTTACACTTATCGTCAGCATATGGTGTGTTTTACTTGAACATTTCAGTAGCTTATGCATTTTATTTAAAAGTTTTTGTTCTTTAAAATATCCCACTTGAAAACTATTTCTATTTAAAGTTACATCTCTTTAAACTTTTTATTAGTATTTCATGTTTATGAAAACTTGTAAGATTTTCATATTTGTATGTTTATCAGATGGAATATTTTTGTGGTGGAATCCTACTAGGATTTGTCTCAAACCCTACTTACAACTTTGGGTGTAAATAGACTTGGTTTTTGTCACAGGTTTGGGTAAAGCTTTTAGTGCCATTGGTTCGGGTTTCTAGCGGTCTTTCTTGGTGATGTGTTGTGGAGATGTCTTGAGGGCGATGCCTCTTTCTATGAGGTGGTTTTTGGGATTTCCATTTTTACTTTATTAATTTTTAATAGTCTTTGAGATTTATTTTAAATTGTGTAAATAAATTCTGAATTTTTGTAAAAGATGGTTTATTTTTGAAAAATATAGATTTGTTTTATAGGATTTTTTGATGTTTTATGTTTATGAATTTGGGAAATTCATTCCCAAATTTTATTTTATGATACCCGGGCACTTGTTCCATCCCGTGGGGATAGATAACGCCCTTCATCTCTTACCACAGACCAAATTGGGAGTCGATATTGAAGGCGACCTGATCTGGTTCGTGATATTATAGCTCATGGGTTTGTCTTTTAAAATCATTCTTTATGATTCTATTATTACATTATATATTGATAGTCAATGTTCTATTCATTTAATCAAAAATCTAGTAATACATGGTAAATCCAAACACATAGATATCAGATTAAATTTAATTGGATATGTTATTGGATATGGAATTGAATGTTTCAATAACATACATATTGATAATAAATTGACTGATAGTCTGAATAAATATGTAGTATTATCTAAATTTTATTAATGTTTATATAATTTGAATTTCTTAAGCATTCAAAAATCTTAGGTGAATGAACATTACCAATTTAAATTTAAATGCAGATATTTGCGATTTTAATTGTTTTCATATTGAATTTTCTTGTTTTATTAATATACAACTTAAATCCTTTGATATTAATGCATGGAAAATTAGTTTATATTTTGGTATTCTTATCATTCCCATTAAATATTGTTTACTAGATCCATCTTATACAACTAGACCTCCCGTATGGGTCACTTTCTTCGATCACTGCCTTCAGTTGTCCTATTATCCCCTTCGGCTCGTGTTTTCCACATCAATGATCCTCTCTATCTTTTATTCATGGATATTGATTTTTATGCCACTATTTTTATACTTTCTATCCATTTATTCGATTTTGTTTGATAGAACCATTTCATTTCTGTTCATCTTGGATCTAAGGTTGGTGTTGATTCGTCTAATGGTCTCAAAGTTTAGTGGAATATTAGTGGGATGGATGGTTCATACATTCCATATCATTCTAAATTTAATTCAGTTTGGTTCTCCTCTATCCCATCTCTCTCCATTGTTTCTCCTAAAGTTAAACCCTACTATTATAGCTAGCTACTGTGGTGTTGATGATCTGGTTCAAATCATATCATCACCGATCAGAGTTCTTGGTGCACTACTATTGGTGGGGTATTATGATTGTATTCCTTCCTCGTGAAGAAGTGTGTATTTTTGATGAACCAAGAAGATTCAATGAGGTATTTCCTTTGTACACCATATATTGAGACTATTTTCATCCCATTGAACATCTTTTCTGGCCAACCTTATATTGTATCCTAATTTTAGATTAATAAATGTTGTGTGTGGATGATGTTCCTTTCAGGAACATAGGACCTAACTGGATTGAATAATGTTAAATCCATTTTTCAACTTTACTGATTTCTTATTTCTTATATATTGAATGTTCTATATCCATTGGAATTGAATTTTGTGAAGAAAAAAAACCCAATCTGGTCCTTTTTGGTTTGTGTCAACTATCAATTACTAGTGAACCTTCCCCCAACACTTGATTTATCATCCAAGTCTTGAGAAATTTTTGTTGATGTTGGTTGTAATGGAGTCAGGGATATAAAAGATATAAAGAGAAGTGATCATTAGTGATTGGGGGGAATCTAGAGCTGGATATTAGATCAAAATCAACATAAAATATGAATTTATACTACTCTATGTGTTAGTTTCTTATGTTGTTTTTTGATGTATTTCTTGAATATCATTTTTTTTGTTAGAAAGTGTAACTAAAATTATTTTGGTGAACTGGATTAGAATTAATTAAACTACGTTAACTAATCATGTTTATGTTCAACTCATAGATGTATATGATTTTCTAGTTTTAATATCATGCTTCATTTTATCCTCTAATAATATATCGTCTATTTGAGTTAGAGATAAATATTTTTATGATGTTGAAAATTAATTCCCACTTTATAAAAATAGAGATATTAGGTGAGGTGTCACTAGATGTTCACATTGTGTTTTCTTTATCTAGTGTTCTCATTTTCTATTCTTCATCACCCTCATTTTTTTCTAATTTAGTTGTATATGGGTCAAGAGTGTGATACATTTTTCATTGATAACTTAAACCATAGTATTTAAATCAGAAAATGATAAGTTTCAATTTTCTTCATGAATATCCATCCATTTCATTAGTGCTTGGCGAACATATTAGCCTCATGAGGAGATCACATTGTATTGTCTTCTTACTTAATAAATCTTTGGTGGTGTTCAAATCATATTCTACATAGCTTCCAGAATATCATTGATGAAATCTAACACAAGAGAGGTAATATTTTATTATTAGTTCATTCCATTCCATTTTCCCAATAATTCCATCTTTTTTTGCCCATAAATTCATATTCCACTACTATGGATTTATTTTGATACACATTACCACTATTTCTTCACTTTTAACAAAACATTTTTACCCTGAATTTTTCTAATGTTTGGGTTTTTCTTCTTTTTTTATTATTTTTGTTATGTTTATATTATAAACATACTTTATGCCTTATTTTTTGTTAAAAAATGGCTCATAAATATCCTGTAATAAGTGGATTTAAAAAAATAAATTATATAACATCAATGAATACATTTTTCATGTTATAGAAAATTAGGGTATTGATAATTAATGAACATAAGAGAGGAAGGAATGGAATGGTTTTATATTTCCTTTAATAAATAAATTCAAAAAAATGATGTGAAATATGGAAAAGAATTTATGTTTTTCTCAAAATTATTGTCGAGTATTATATATATAAGATCACAACCTATTTTTCAATAAATTTTAAATGATCATGAACCAATGGATAAACATTCAATTATTCCTCAAGTCATGGCAGGACCTTCTCAATTATAGTAATATTAAAATCATTGAGTTACTCAAAATGATTTAATGAATTTTTATGTCTTGAAAGATTTAAAATTTCCCCATCCTTCGGTCCTACGGGGTAAAACCTCTCCATAAGAAGTCTTGAAGTTGATCATTCCTATCCACCATATCCTTGAGAGAATATAAGCCCCAGAGTCGAACTGGTTCATGATAACCACCTTCATGTTTTAAGGGGTTTCTTGTTGGTAGTGCAATGGAATACATAAGGAATTGAAATACTAGAGCCTCACTTGAAAAAACTTACATTATTTTTCCACTATGTAATTCAACCCTACTACTTTACATCTGTTTATGGAAAAGGAGTTCATAAATCTCCATCAATGACTAGTTTTTGTTATTATAGGATCCATATTTTTCCTTAAGGTATAAACCATTTTTATGTTAAATAAAACTACCTTGTTTTACCATAATGGTGTTCCCTAGGGAGTATATTAGATTTCAATGGTGTTCAGTAAGTTTTGGGGCCTAGTGTTTGGGTTTATAAGAAAGCTCTGTGGGGTGCATAGTTAGTTCATATTTTTCTCTAACCATGAACCAGATCCATGAGACTCAAAAAGGGGAGGAGAATAGTTTGATAAACCATGAAATGGGGGATTTATAATCATGTGAGGGATGTAGTTTATTTATGACCGATCCCATACAAATGGCACATAGTTTGTACAACTGTGGGGAAAACCCATTCACCTTGTTTAAAGTGGGTAAAATTAAAATTTTACCCCCTTTTTTCATTAAATAAAATTTTTCATCTTCCCAATTTTCCATTGTACACAATAGCCACCATTGTCTCTCCCTCTCATATTCATAAGAATTTGGTGAATCTCCTTCATCTTACCTCCATTTCTATCAATTTTTACTGTGTTGCAACACCCTCAGTAAGGCTACTACACTTTTACCTTCATTTCTCTTTGTCTATTTCCATCTAATTTTTTTTCCTTATTTGAAATAAATACCATATTTTAGGATCATTGGTCTCGTTTTACAATATCTTACATTATTTCTTAAATATGAGACCAATAATGAAAGGGGGGTTCTTTTATGGGGCCCAGGGAAGTTGTTTATTTTCTTTTACCTAAAATTACCAACATTTATAAAATGTACCTTTATGTCACACATTGAAATTTTTGAGAATTAAACCTAAAATTCATATTCCATTAATTTCTTCCAATAATACTATCCTAAAAGTTAAATGCCTTCCAACGTCATTGATGGTTGAAAACCATAATTAGAACCATCACATAGGGTGTATTTGGAATAAAAACCATGTTAAACATACATTAACTACAACCAAAACATTCCTTTAGGAATTTTACAAGGGATGGTGGAGTCTAGTGACTCAATAAAATAATGAAACAACTCTATATTAGCTAGAGATCAATAATATTTTTAGTTAGTAGTTCTATTTGTCCACGTTGTGGGTGGTTCACATACCGAAGCTTCCAAATCATCAGAAGGGTGACATGACCATGGTTGTGTACTCATTGAGGTTCACCTACCTATCATGATACTCATTGTATGTTGTTCAATATCCATTTTTTGGTGAATGGTTTTTAATTACATGTCCTATGATGATTTATAATGGCCTCAATGATATTAATGAATATTCCAACCTATATTGGAGTGATTTAGTGGAAATTGGTGGTGGAGAGATTTTTGAGTGTGCAGATGCCAATAGTTGTTGTCGATAGTGTAAACACATAAGATAAGACCTCATCTACTGGTATTTAGTGGTACCCACAAAGATATTTGTGATTATGATGATTCGGAAGGCAGTCCTAGGATATAGGGTCTATAGTTTAGGGATCTCATGATTGTTCTAGTTATCCTACAGAGAGGTGGTGTTTCTCTTGTGACGATCAGGGACTCATTGAGTGGGATTGTGGTACCTATCATAAATCCAATAGAGAAACAATTAATATACAACATATACATAGGAAAATATAGGAACAAAGAGGTATAAAAGGCATAAGATGTAGAAGAATAGTGGGGATAACATATGGATGTGGAAGTCAGTTTTTCCTATTCCCACCACCACCACCAATTAGTCCATGCCATTCTCCAGAACCTGATGGTCATTGGTGAGGGTAGCTACAATATCTGGAGTCCTATGACATATAAAGACCTAGTATTATTAGAGGTGTGATATGTTTCCTTTCTAAAATATTTTCAGTACTGATAAAAATAGGTGTGAGCCATTCTATTCTTTCCACTTCACCTGTTTGAGACATGGAGATTTTGGTTGAGCCATAAGCTCAACCATGACACTTGGAGACACCTAAAGGTGTGGATTCAATGACACAAAAATAATCGAATGGTGTGATATGATTCTCAGAGGACAAAAACTCTCATGGGATCACTTTGTAGTAGTGACGAGGCCTCATCACGTCATCTTAGGAATGGATTATCTATTTATAATTCATGCCTATATTGACTATTTTAGGCAGAGGATTTGAATTTTATTTAGTGATGAGATATGGATATCCATCATGGATGAGATGGAAACCCAAGTAGATCTTGATGATCTCATGTTTAGGAGGGTGCATCCTATTATTCACCAGTTGGTTAGCATTAATCTTGTAGAAGTGGATGCTATTACTAACCAATTTCCCATAGTAATGTCAGAGTATGGGGACATATTTCATGAGGATGTTCTAAGATTATCTCCCTATAAAGAGATAAAATTTTGATTATACATGATCCAAGGAACTCGATCGATATATTCACCAACATATTGACGGCTCCCTCTTGTGGAAATAATGCAGTTTACAGAGATAAAAACAATCTAAACACAGCCGAGAATAAAACGTATTATCAAAAAAGTCAGAAAACAGAAAATGAAACTTGTAGGAAAGTAAAAGGAACAATAGGATTTACATGGTTCGGACCTTATGGTCCTACTCCATGGCAAGAACATCACCACCGATTCTTTATTATTATGCAAATGAAAAACAGAGAAAATACAAAATAGAGAAGCAACAAATACAGACCACACACGCGGACCACAGAAGATATCCAAGAACGAAGATCTCTCCGCCCCAAGAGCTAGTGATGAACCCTGGCTCGGAGTTAGCGGAGTATTATTCTGAACTGGACGGACTCACGCACGCGAAACCCCGACTATAAGTAGACCAGAAAAGGAAACCAAGAATATACAACGCAAAGAACAGAAAATAAAGAAAAAACAGGCTCACAAACAAAAGCACTGAAAAGAACGGATCCATGCCATGGTTTCCTCCTTGGTTTCCGTAGAGGTCTCCACCAGAAATGCACCGGAACAGTCATCGAGGCAACGACGTACAAGCAGAGGGTCACCGAAACATCGAAGGCTCTTCTTCTCTCGGAGCTCTCGGGAGCGGAAAACTGAAGACGATGACAACCAACCCTCGAAACACAACGGCTACTTGATCGTAATGGAGTAGTAGAGGTGAAGAGATGCGCTGATAGGAGCAATAGATGAGGGCCACATGGCAGGCATCGAACGAGCGAAAGAATCCTGAAGCGGCAGGCGGCTCAACAAATCGCGAACAAACCGCACATGTGGACGGTTGCGAACGAAAGGGTGGGGAAGATTGGATCACCGAAGAAACACAAACAGAAGCACCAGCGTCGTAGTATCAGCACTCATCAATAGTCAGAAAAATAGGTGAATAATCAGGATCGCCATGGTGGAAGGCCGAACATCAAGCGGGCCACGTACAGGATTAGCCCAGCGAACAGGCCCAACAAACAAGAAAAGGCCACGGAACAGAAACCCAACAAGCATAATAATAATAAAGGAAAACTAAAACCAATTTTTCATGGAAAAACCAAAAACAAAATTTTTTAATATTCGAAAACCCATTTTCAAAAATATCCACCCTTTCAAATTTAAAAAACAGAAAACAGATGGTGTTCTTGCAAACCATCCAACTACTAATACAGGCTATTACTAGTGTGGGTAGACTTTCTATAATCATAAAAACCTAAGTCTAAAAATGTTCTCCCAGTATAACATCACCTAGCATGTGCCAATAGTGACACATGTTCTACCCACACTACTTTTCTACTATTAAACAGATTAAACATGCTCAAAATTGTAAACTAAGCAACCAAAATTCATCAAGCTTTCCCAGCATTTACCATTGGTTCAACCCGGAACAGTTGGTCTGATATGCACCAACAACCTGAAATTCAAACAGCCTTTCCCGGGGGTAAAATACAATGAAAAAACAAAAAAAACATGAAACCTTAAAAACAATGAATCATTAATAAAAAATTGTAGAAAACTAAACACAGTCATCACAGAACAGAAAACCGACAGGAGAACATCCTCTCCACCTAAGCCCGAACAGCTTAGACCAGCCCACACAGACCCTTTTTCTTAACCGTGATTCCTCCACAAAAACAAGTGAAGCCAGTCCTAGGAACGCAAGAAAAAACTACAAAGAACCTATGTCTAGTTCTAACAAAGGGGCTCCTAAAAGGACTAAAGGACTTCTGCTGACTCATAATCATGACATACCACATTTTTTTGGGCCATACTATCTTTTCCTTTCAGATTAGGATAGTAATGTTTAATGTGGCTGATATTACCACACTCAAAACACTGAAATCCTTTAAACCGGTTCTTTCCATTCCTACCCTTATTTTTCACAGGAGCCTTGGTATACAAAATCTGAGGTTCACTCTTAATAGAACTCAACTCTTCCTTCAAACAATGTGTTTGAAGATCCCGAGAAAGGACAACAGACTTAACCTCTTCTAACGTAATAGAATCGCGACCATACATCATGGAATCCCTTAACGAGTAAAAAGAATCATCAAGAGAGGTTAACAGAATTAAAGATTATTCCTTATCCTTAACTTCAATGTCCATGTTTGCTAAATCTAACATAATTTTATTAAACTCATCTATATGAACATGCACAGAAGCACCAGGCGACATTTTAAAAATGTATAAACACATTTTTTTATACAGATGCCCAAATAAAGACTTAGTCATATACAAATGCTCGAGTTTAGCCCAAATCGATTTAGCAGTAGTTTCATGTGCTACTTCACACAACACCTTATCACCCAAAGTTAAAAGTAGAGTGCAGTGAGCCTTCTCTAATATACCAGGATCAACATCGACAAATGTAGTGGTGGACTGACCATCAGTAATGACAGTCACAACAGGTTTCTTACTACCGTGCAAAGCATCAGCAAGACCATTATGAACATGTAAAGCACACATTTTAACTCTCCATAAATTAAAATCATTTTCTCTGTCAAATTTATTAATTTCAAACTTGACATACATTGTAAATAAAATGATTAATCAGGCTCTGATACCAATTGTTGCGGAAATAATGCAGTTTACAGGGATAAACACAATGTAAACACAACTGAGAATAAAACATATTATCAACAAAGTCAGAAAATAGAAAATGAAACTTGCAGGAAAGTAAAAGGAACAACAGGATTTACGTGGTTCAGACCTTATAGTCTTACTCCACAGCAAGAACACCACCACCGATTCTTTATTATTATGCAAATGAAAAATAGAGCAAATACAAAACAGAGAAGCAACAAATACAGACCACGCACGCGGACCACAGAAGCTATCCGAGAACGAAGATCTCTCCGCCCCAAGAGCTAGTGATGAACCCTGGCTTGGAGTTAACAGAGTATTCTTCCAAATTGGACGGACTCACGCACGCGAAACCCCGACTATAAGCATACCAGAAAAGGAAACCAAGAACATACAACGCAAAGAACAGACAAGAAAGAAAAAACAGGCTCACAAACAAAAGCACCGAAAAGAACAGATCCCTCCCATGGTTTCCTCCCTGGTTTCCATACAGGTCTCCACCGGAAATGCATCGGAACAGTCATCGAGGAGACGTCGTACAAGCGGCAGGTCACCGAAACATCGAAGGCTCTTCTTCTCTCAGATCTCTCGGGAGCGGAAAACTGAAGACGACGACAACCAACCCTCGAAACACAGTGGCCACTCGATCATAATGAAGCATCAGAGGCGAAGAGATGCGCTGACAGGCGCAACAGACGAGGGCCACGCGGCGGGCATCGAACGAGTGGAAGAATCTCGAAGCAGCAGGCGGCTCAACAAATCGCGAACAAACCGCACACGTGGACGGTTGTGAACAAAAGGGCGACAAAGATTGGATCACCGAAGAAACACAAACCGAAGCACCAGCGTCGTAGGATCGACACTCATCAATGGTCAGAAAAAGAGACGAATAATCAGGATCGCCACGGTGGAAGGCCGAACATCAAGCGGTCCATGTACAGGATTAGCCCAGCGAACAGGCCCAACAAACACGATAAGGCCACGGAACAGAAACCCAACAAGCATAATAATAATAAAGGAAAACTAAAACCAATTTTTCATGGAAAAACCGAAAACATCATTTTTTAATATTCGAAAACCCATTTCCACACTCCCACGTATCATCATGAGTTGAGGGTATAGTAGGAGGACGTATAGTGGGTGATATTTGTTAGAACTAGTTTTTCACCTTAGGATGCCCTAGTTTTATTCACCAATAAGGTGGATAGGATCTTAAGGTTTTGTGAGGACTATCATCACCTGAAATAGGTGACTGTGAAGAATATATATCCACTACCAAAGATCGATGTCCTATTCAACTAGTTGAGAGGGTCATAATGGTTCTTGAAGATTGACCTCATATCAGGCTATCACCAGCAACGAGTATGGGAATAGGATATGTCACACCCACCTCTTTTACATTAATTATTTTATCAATTTTTCTTGGTATCGGGGAGTCTGGGTGAAACCCGATTTGAAATTTTTGAATTCTTGTTTTGAAACGCGCTTTCTGGCCTTTACGGCGTTAAGCGCGCCATTGTCGAAACCGCGCGACCTTGCTTGGGTCACTGCGTGACCTCACTCGGTTCCCCGCTCGCCTGCCCGATGTGCAACTACTTAAATAAAATGAATTAACAATAAATAAATAAAATTAAATGAGTCATAAAATAAAAGTAAAACAAAATAATAAGAGTTAGATAAAAACTTAATTAATTGTTTTGTTGATAATAATAATAATATTATTCAGGATATTATTAATTATTATCGTGTATTATTATTATTTATATTAATGATGATAATTAAGTTACTCTATTTATTATTTTTATTCTCATTTTAGTTTATTATTATTATTATTATTATTATTATTCTTTTTTATTAATTTTTAACTAAGTTATTAAGAATAATGTTAAAAATTATTATTCTTGTTTTAGTTTTATTATTATTATTATTTCTATTAATATTATTATTATTATTATTGCTTTAATTTTTAGTTTTAGTTTTAGTTTTATTTTATTCTATTTTTTTTGGGTAGGGTTTTCCCCCCACTATTGGTGCGCCGCGGCCTGGACCTCCCCCCCTGTAGCCCTTATTTCCGTCGCACCCTACCTCACCCCTCTCCAGTCTGTCGCCTCTACACTCCTCTCCCACCTCTGGCGCGCCTATATCCTCCAGGCCAGCATCCCCGCCACGCGCCGCTGTACGACACCTCCCCTGTTCCCCTTGTCCAGCCGAGGCGAAACCCCTGGAACCCCCATGTCGGTCGGCGCACTCCCAAACGGCCTCCCTCCCTCTTCCGGCGCTGCGACCCGCCGCCCCCTCCTCCGGTTTCTCCTCCGGAAAACACCTCGCGCCACGCCATCCCTTTTACAGCGACCCCCGGCGGACGACCCTTCCTCCCCCCGGCCGCCACCAACTGTCGCACCCCCCCCCCCATCCTGGCATGGCCGGCTCCGGCAAGTCCTTCGTTCACGCCTCCCATGCTGTCCGCAAACCCACCATCCAGCCAACTTCCTACCGGAGACACACTAGATCGGCCCCCAAAATCGTGTTGCCTTTCCCTTCCGACTGATTCTTCTATCACGACGCACCTCTGGTGGCCTCCTTTAATCACCGTCCAGCCCCCCGCTGCACCACTACTACTAAAAATTCCACTTATAGCGACCGCCATTGGCGGTCGCTATTGGCCTGTAGAGACCGCCCTGCGGCCGACATTGGCGGCCGCTAAAGGTGGCCGAGACTTTGGCCTATAGAGACCACAGCGGTCGCCAAAGCCGGCCGAAATTCCGGCCTATAGCAACCGCCAGTTGCTGTCGCTAAAGCTAGACGAAAATCCGGCCTACAGCAACCGCAAATGGCGGTCGCTACAGTGGAATTTTTAAAAAAAATCATGATACAGAATAAAAAAACAGCATATAAATCATAAAAAATGAAAAACAAATCCAAACACAATAAACATCAAGATCATCATAAACAATAAATGATATATGTGCTTCAACAATCCACAGTCATCTGCTTTAAAAACCTACAATAAGATACAAAGAAAACTAAACAAAACAAACGTAAATTTGATATCTTTATTCAGTTATTATATATATATAATAAAAAGAAATATGACATCTCATGGGTGCTATAATAATTTTAAACCACCAATTTAAGAAATGTTATCATTTTTGAATTTGTTTTTCTTATTTTGGAGTCTTTGCTTTAGTTTAGGAAAGTGTTTTTTGTTGTCTTAAAATGAATGTTTTCCACTTGCACTGCACGTCCGATGGACGTTCCGTCTCCTCCTACATGTCACAAATAATATTCCTATCATTCTCGTATGGTTTCAGGTAATTCGGATCACGTTTGCTCTGAATTCGACCGTGACACGCCGTTTTGGTGTTTTATGACTCCGGAAACACTTTTCCGGTCACCGCGGTGAAACGGAACCTCCGATTGACGTTCCATATATCCGACCATTTCACAATTCACACCGCGGTTGTTGTCGTATGATTTTGTGGCATTCCGAGGTCGTTCGTGTGGTTTTGACCACCCAGCGTGCCCTTTTAGAGCACGCTGAACTGCTGAAAACGACACATTCGGTCGTACCCCGCTTCGCACATTCGATTGACATTACATCTCCTCCTTCATCTCACGAATAATATTCCTATCGTTCTTGTGAGATTTGAGGTCATTCGGAGCACATTTGCTCTGAATTCGACTGTGACATGCCGTTTTGGTGTTTTGTGACTCCGGAAATGCGTTTCCGGTCACCATGGTAAAACGAAACCTCTGATTGATGTGTCGTCTATCCGACCATTTCAAAATTCATACAGAGGTTTTTTTCGTATGATTTCGTGGAATTCCGAGGCCGTTCGGGTGGTTTTGACAACCCAACACGTCCTTTTAAAGCGTGTCGAACTACTGAAAACAACACATTCGGTCGTACCGCGCGCAGCGTAGGTCCGATGGAAGTTCCATCTCCTCCTTAATCTCATTAATAATATTCTTAGCTTTCTCGTGCGGTTTTAGGTCATTCGGAGCACGTTTTCTCTGAATTCGACCGTGACATGCCGTTTTGGTGTTTCATGACTCCGGAAACGCGTTTCCTGTCACCGCAGTCCAATGGAATCTCCGATTGACATGACTTCTATCCGAAAATTTCACAATTCACACCGTAGTTGTTTTTGTATGATTTTGTGGCATTCCGAGGTCGTTCGAGTGGTTTTGACCACCCAGCGCGCCCTTTTAGACCGCGTCGAACTGCTGAAAACGACACATTCGGTCGTACCGCACGCACCGCACGTCCGATGGATGTTATATCTCCTTCTGCATTCCACGAATAATATTTCTATCATTCTCGTGCGGTTTTAGGTCATTTGGAGCACGTTTGTTCTGAATTTGATCGTGACATGCCGTTTTGGTGTTTTATGACTCCAGAAACGCGTTTCCGGTCACCGCGGTCAAACGACACCTCCAATTAACGTTTCTCCTATCCAAACATTTCACAATTGACACTGCGATTTTTCTTGTATGATTTTTTGGAATTCTGAGGTCGTTTGGGTGATTTTGACCACCCAGTGCGCACTTTTAGAGCGCGTCGAACTGCTGAAAACGACACATTCGGTCATACCGCACGCACCTCATGTCCGATGGATGTGTTGTTTCCTCCTGCATCTCAAGAATAATATTATTATCATTCTCGTGTGGTTTCAGGTCATTCGGAGCACGTTTGATCTGAATTCGACCGTGACACGCCGTTTTGGTGTTTTATGACTCCGGAAATGCGTTTCCGGCCATCGCGGTCAAACGGAACCTCCGATTGATGTGTCGTCTGTCCAACCATTTCACAACTCACACCGCGATTGTTGTTGTATGATTTCGTGGCATTCTGAGGTCGTTCGGGTGGTTTTGACCACCCAGCGCGCCCTTTTAGAGCGAGCTGAACTGCTTAAAACGACACATTTGGTCGTACCACGCGCACCGCACGTCCGATGGACGTGCCGTCTCCTCCTGCATTTCAAGAATAATATTCCTACCATTCTCATCTGGTTTCAGGTCATTCGGATCACGTTTTCTCTAAATTCGACCATGATATGCCGTTTTGGTGTTTTATGATTCTGGAAACGCGTTTCCGGTCACCACTGTCAAACTACACCTTTGATTGACGTGTCGTCTGTTCGACCATTTCAAAATTCACACCGCGGTTTTTGTCGTATGATTTTGTGGCATTCCGAGGTCGTTTGGGTGGTTTTGACAACCCAGGGCGCCGAACTGCTGAAAACGACACAATCAGTCGTCCCGCGTGCACTGCACGTCTGATGGACGTGCGCTCTCCTCCTACATCTCAAGAATAATATTTTTATTGTTCTCGTACGGTTTCAGATCATTCAGATCACGTTTGCTCTGAATTCGACCATGACACACCGTTTTGGTGTTTTATGACACCGGAAACGCGTTTCCGATCACCACGGTCCAAGGGCACCTCTGATTGATGTGCTGTCTATCCGAACATTTCACAATTCACACTCCGGTTGTTGTCGTATGATTTCGTGGCATTCTGAGGTCGTTCGCGTGGTTTTGACCACCCAGCGCACCCTTTTAGAGTGCACCGAACTGTTGAAAACGACACATTCAGTTGTACCGCGCGCACCACACGTCCGATGGACGTTTCGTCTCCTCCTTCATGTCACAAATAATATTCCTATCGTTCTCGTGCAGTTTCAGGTCCTTCAGAGCACGTTTGCTATGAATTCGACCATGACACGTCGTTTTGGTGTTTTATGACTACAGAAACACATTTCCGGTCACCACGGTCAAACAGAACCTCCGATTGACATGTCGTATGTCCGACCATTTCACAATTCACACCGCGCTTATTTTCGTATGATTTTGTGGCATTCTGAGGTTGTTCGGGTGGTTTTGACCACCCAGCGCGCCCTTTTAGAGCGCGTCGAACTGCTGAAAACAACACATTCGGTCGTACCACATGCACCGCATGCCCGATGGATGTTTCGTCTTTTCCTGCATGTCATGAATAATATTCCTATCATTCTCGTGCGGTTTCAGGTCATTTGGAGCACGTTTTCTCTGAATTCGACTTTGACATGCCGTTTTGGTGTTTTATGACTTCGGAAATGCATTTCTGGTCACCGCGGTCAAACGGAACCTCCGATTGACGTGACGTCTGTCCCACCATTTCACAATTCACACTGCAGTTGTTTTCATATGATTTCGTGGTATTCCGAGGTTGTTCGGGTGGTTTTAACCTCCCAGCGCGCCCTTTTAGAGTGCACCGAACTGCTGAAAACAACACATTCAGTTATACCCCGTGCACCGCACATTCGATAGACGTTTAGTCTCCCCCTCCATCTCAAGAATAATATTCCTATCATTCTCGTGCGGTTTCAGGTCATTCAGAGCACGTTTGATCTGAATTCGACCATGACACGCCGTTTTGGTGTTTTATGACTCTGGTAACGCGTTTCCGGTCACCGCAGTCAAACGACACCTATGATTGACGTGCCTTCTATCCGAAAATTTTACAATTCACACCTCGGTTGTTGTCGTATGATTTCGTGGCATTCTGAGGTCGTTCGGGTGGTTTTGGCTACCCAGTGCGCCCTTTTAGAGCGCGCCGAACTGCTAAAAATGATACATTCAGTCGTATCACGCGCACCGCACATCCAATGGACATGTTGTCTCTTCCTACATCTCAAAAATAATATTCTTATCGTTCTCGTGAGGTTTCAGGTCATTCGGAGCACGTTTTCTTTGAATTCGACTGTGACACGCCGTTTTGGTGTTTTATGACTCCGAAAACGCGTTTCTGGTCACCGCGGTCAAACGACACCTCTGATTGATGTGGCGCCTATCCGACCATTTCACAATTCACACCACGTTTATTATCGTATGATTTTTTGGAATTCTGAGGTCGTTCGGGTGGTTTTGACCATGCAGCGCGCCCTTTTAGAGCACGCTGAACTGGTGAAAACGACACATTCGGTCGTACCACGCGCACCGCACATCCGATGGACGTGACGTCTCCTCCTACATGTCAAGAATAATATTACTATAATTCTTGTTCATTTTCAGGTCATTTGGAGCACGTTTTCTCTAAATTCGACCGTGACATGCCGATTTGGTGTTTTATGACTCCGTAAACGCGTTTCCGGTCACCGCGGTCAAACGGTACCTCTGATTAATGTGTCGTCTATCCGAAAATTTTACAATTCACACTGCAGTTGTTGTCGTATGATTTTGTGGCATTCTGAGGTCGTTCGGGTGGTTTTGACCACCCAACGCGCCCTTTTAGAGCACGCCGAACTGATGAAAACGACACATTCAATCGTACCCCGAGTACCTCACGTTTGATAAATGTGTCGTCTCCTCCTGCATCTCACGAATAATATTCTTATTGTTCTCATGCAGTTTTAGGTCATTCGGAGCACGTTTGCTCTGAATTCGACCGTGACATGCCGTTTTGGTGTTTTATAACTCCGGAAACTCGTTTTCGGTCACCGCGGTCAAACGGCACTTCTGATTGACATGCCATCTATCCGACCATTTCACAATTCACACCGCAGTTGTTGTCGTATGATTTCGTAGCATTCCGAGGTCGTTCGAGTGGTTTTGACCACCCAGCGCGCCCTTTTAGAGCGCGCTGAACTGCTGAAAACGACACATTTGGTCGTACCGCGTGCACTACATGTCTGATGGAAATTTTGTCTCCTCTTGAATCTCACGAATAATATTCATATCATTCTCGTGTGGTTTCAGGTCATTTGGAGCACGTTTTCTCTGAATTCGACTGTGACACGATGTTTTGGTGTTTTATGACTCCTGAAAGGCGTTTTTGGTCACCGCGGTCAAACAGAACCTCCGATTGACGTTTCATCTATCCGACCATTTCACAATTCACACTGTGGTTGTTGTTGTATGATTTTGTGGCATTCTGAGGTCATTCGGGTGGTTTTGACCACCTAGCGCACCCTTTAGAGCCTGCCGAACTGCTGAAAATGACACATTCGGTCGTACCACGTGCACCGCACGTCCGATGGATGTTTTGTCTCCTCCTTCATGTCACGAATAATATTATTATCATTCTCGTGTGCATTCAGGTAATTCGGAGCACGTTTGCTTTGAATTCGACCGTGAAACACCGTTTTGGTATTTTATGACTCTGGAAACACGTTTCCGGTCACTGTGGTCAAACAGAACCTCCAATTGATGTTCCGTCTATCCTAACTTTTCAAAATTCATACCTCGGTTGTTTTCGTATGATTTCGTGGAATTCTGAGGTCGTTCGGGTGGTTTTGACCACCCAGCGCACCCTTTTAGAGCGAGTCGAACTGCTGAAAAAGACACATTCGGCCGTACCGCCCACACCGCCCATCCGATGGACGTTCTGTCTCCTCGTTCATGTCACGAATAATATTTCTATCGTTCTTGTGCAGTTTCAGGTCATTCGGAGCACGTTTTCTCTGAATTCGACCATGACACGCCGTTTTGGTGTTTTCTGACTCCGGAAACGCATTTCCGGCCACTGCAGTCAAACGGAACCTCCGATTGACATTCCTTCTATCCTACCATTTCACAATTCACACTGTAGTTTTTGTCGTATGATTTCGTAGCATTCTGAGGTCGTTCGGGTGGTTTTGACCACCCAGCGCGCCCTTTTAGAGCGCATCGAACTGCTGAAAACGACACATTCGGTCGTAACCCGCGCACCGCACATCTGATGGATGTACCGTCTCCTCCTGCATCTCAAAAATAATATTCCTATCGTTCTCATGCGGTTTCACGTCATTCGGAGCATGTTTTCTCTGAATTCGACCGTGACACGCCGTTTTGGTGTTTTATGACTCCGGAAACACGTTTCCGGTCACCACGGTCAAACGACACCTCCGATTGACATGCCATCTATCCTAATATTTCACAATTCACACCGAAGTTGTTGTCGTATGATTTCGTGGCATTCTAAGGTCGTTCGAGTGGTTTTGACCACCCAGCGCGCCCTTTTAGAGCGCGCCGAACTGCTAAAAATGACACATTCAGTCGTACCGCATTCACCGCACATTCGATGCATATTCCGTCTCCTCCTGAATCTCACGAATAATATTCCTATCATTCTCGTGCGGTTTTAGGTCATTCGGAGCACGTTTGCTCTGAATTTGACCGTGACACGCTGTTTTGGTGTTTTATGACTCCGGAAACGCGTTTCCGGTCACCGCGGTCAAACAAAACCTCTGATTGACATGTCGTCTATCCGACCATTTCCCAATTCACACTATGGTTGTTGTCGTATGATTTCATGGCATTCCGAGGTCGTTCGGGTGGTTTTGACCACCCTACGCGTCATTTTACAGCGCACCGAACTGCTGAAAACGACACATTCGGTCGTACCGCGTGCACCGCACGTCCTATGGACGTTCCGTCTTCTCCTGCATGTCACGAATAATATTCTTATCATTCTCTTGTTGTTTCAGGTCATTCGGAGAACGTTTTCTCTGAATTCGACCGTGAAACGCTGTTTTGGTATTTTATGACTCCGGAAACGCGTTTCTGGTCACCGCGGTCAAACAGAACCTCCGATTGACGTGATGTCTATCCGACCATTTCACAATTCACACCGCGATTGTTGTCGTATGATTTTGTGGCATTCCGAGGTCGTTCGGGTGGTTTTCACCACCCAGCGCGCCCTATTAGAGCGCGTTGAACTGCTGAGGATCCCAATAGGAATGCATCTTCAAACATATAGAAAGTAAGGGCTCGAGTGGGTGCCCTATTGATAGAATGATCCGGAGTGTATGTGTGTGTTTGGGTAATGATGCTTGCGATTATTACATTATAATCTGAATCGATGTGGAATCCTGGATTGGGATAAGATGTTGAGGTTAGCTGTGGATGATTCTACAACCAATGTTTTATTTTTATTTCTGTTTATGCATGATGCCTAAGATTCACTAGGGTTCCGGGGGTGGGGCGGGCTGTCCGAGGTGGGGGGTGGGCTGTCTGGGGGTGTAGGGGGGCTGTCCGGGGGTGCGAGGTGGACTGTACGGGGGTGCAGGGGGGTTGTTCGGGGTGGGGGGTACTGTCCAGGGGGGATGTTCGGGGTGGGGGGTTGTCCGGGGGTGGGGGGTGCAGTCCGGGGTGGGGGGGCTGTCCGGGGGGGGGGGGTGCGGGGGGGCTGTACATGGGTGTGGGGGGCTGTCTGGGGTGGGGGGTTGTCCGGGGGTGGGGGGTGCTGTCCGGGGTGGGGGGGGCAATCTGAGGGGTGCGGGGTGGGCTGTACGGGGGTGTGGGGGGGTTGTCCGGGGCGGGGGGCTGTCTGGGGCGGGGGGCTGTCCGGGGGTGGGGGGTGTTATTCGGGGTGGGTGGGGCCGTCCGGGGGGGGGGGGGGTGTGGGGGGGCGGGGGGGGGGGGGGGGTGGCTTTCCGGGGTGGGGGGACTGTCCGGGGGTGGGGGGTGCTGTCCGGGGAGGGGGGGCTGTCCGGGGGGGTGCAGGGGGGCTGTCCGGGGTGGGGGGCTGTCCGGGGGGGTGCGGAGGGGATGTCCGGGGGTGTGGGGGGGGATTTCCAGGGTCGGGGGGGGGGGGGCTGTCCAGGGGGGGCTATCTGGGGGGTGTGAGGGGGTTGTCCGGGGGGTGCGGGGGGGGGGGGCTGTCTGGGGGTGTGGGGGGCTGTTCGGGGGTGCAGGGGGGGCTTTCCGGTGGTGGGGGGTGTCCGGGGGGTGTGGGCGGGCTGTCTGGGGTGGGGGGGTTGTCCGGGGGTGGGGGTGTTGTCCGGGGGTGGGGGTTGTCTGGGGGGGGGGGCTGTCCGGGGGTGGTTACAGAACATGGTTTTTTCAAAACTATTACAGAACATGCAATTTAAAACATTAAAGAATTAAATGAAAAAAAATATCCAAAATAATAAATCAGTTTCATGGTTACTTTTCAATTCATGCACACAAACATTGCGTCAGACCAAAACACACATGATACCCCCAAATCACAAAAAATCTCACTAGAAACCCAACTTATACATCAATAACAACCCCACCAGTAAAAACAAAAACACACCTCGTGAATATGATGCATCATGCGTGGTCATCACTACTACCTCCATCTAGTGGGCCAGAGGCCTACAACAAATAAACATTATAAATATTTTCATAACAAAAATAATTTAAATTAAATAAATAAATACAGTATAAACCTGCGTCGTATGATCCCCTGCACCATCACCTGGACGCACATATTCCCGCAGTGCTCTAACCTCAGCGGTCAATTGTGCATTTGCCTCCTCGGAAGTGCACAACCGTGCCTCGAAATCTGTGTCATCTGAGCAACAACATGACCAAAAACCATAGCGAATGACACTACAGAATGAGGAATCCCTATTCCATAGGTGAAACTATATCCATGCCCGTCCCGACCAATAATGTGATGAAAGTTCTCATCCCTTCGCATGGGAAGCTGTCGCTGGTCCTCTGGCAGATGTTCTAACTCATCTTCAAATTGAGCCTATGAAATATTTAAATATATATACATATATATGTTAATATACATATTTATGTAAGTATTGGTAAGTACAAGCACTTACTATCAATGCTGCAGCCTCTGGATCATTGTGATCACGAGTCCTCATCCACACTGACATTTTATCAGTCGATGCACCTTACTCCCGCAACTGTATATGAATAGAATATAAACACAAAACCATATTAATTAATAAATTAAAAAATGAATAATAAATACCTCATGTCGGATCTGAGACATGTGACGAGTCCCGAGCCTGTGCGGTGGTCCCTGCAATGTTCGATTCTCAGAATGGCGTGCTGACACCTCCTACATTCAATTCATTCAAATTTCAAACAAATCACACATTCTTGAAAATATATATACACCAAAATAAATATACAAACCGTAACACCCTCAGTAGACCAATATGCAACCAAGTCACGCCACTGAGCCAGGAGGACACCTCTCGGGACTTTTTCCAGAATGTCTAGGGCACCCACATTTGGTACCCAGTGGTCCCTCTTCACTTTGCCTTTATAATATTTCCACATCTTACAACATTTTCTCGTACACACGGGTCGAAACTCTTCGGGGCATACTTTCAAATTTTGCTATAAAGAAAAAAATTACACATATTAGTATTATTTATACATAGATAATAAAGTAAAATGGTCTTCTTACCTGAACCTCCCTCCAAAGACGATCTAATGTGTCCTGAGGGATAAAAGCCCAGTCACACGTGGTCAATGGAAATCGATGTGGGTCACGTATGATATGACCCAGCTGATGAATAAATGCAGGGGAATTCAATCCCACAAGATGAAATACCTCATCAAATGAAACATCAATCATCATGTCAGAATTCCATGATAAAATGCCACGACCGGGGCCTCTCTTGCGAGAGGAAGAAGCAATCGACTCTGATACTATTGAAATTATATATATAATTTGACAAATGTTATAAATATATATATATATATATATATATGTTTATCAATTACATAAAAAATAGAGACAATGACATTCAAACATACCTTGACCCTGAGTCATAGATGCCTCAGATGGATGATGTGGATCTGCTGCCTCTTCCCCTGACATGCCTGCAGTCATAGAAAACATTAGTAAGGGGACTATCCAAAGTGTCTAAAAGATAAATTGGATTGTTCTTAAAAAATCAAACTTGTACAATTGTTAATCAAACAAAAAATGGATTGAATAATTAGTTGTGAATGAATTTTAAAAAATCATAAAGTTAACAAAACAAATATACAAATTATGTACAAAACCAGTCAATGCATAGATAAATTTCAGATAGAATTAATAAAAATTCAAGAAACACATGAACTAGATGAAGAATACCTCAAAGGGAAGATGCACCGACAATAACATCAATAAACCAAGAGTAAAATCACCCTAAATATTTATAACTGAATAAACTTCCAAAAGTGAGGATTAAAACTTACAAGGATTTATAAAATGGTTAGATAATTTATGATATCCTAGGAAATTCAATACTGAATAGCGGGAAAACAATTATACCTTTCATTAAGCATGAAAATCGACTGTTTCTCCTTCAAAAGCCACTCTGACCCAATAAATATCTTCTTCACGTTGAACTAGGGTACGTTGATCAAGCTGTTGGTAAAAAAACGAAACAGTCTCGGGTTCATCTTTTTCAAATAAAAACACTCCTCACCATGACATTTTGACAACAACTTGCCAACTTGGATCCGAAGGAAAAGTAACGAAGAATACTTGTTCTGCTTGTGATGTCAAAATGAAAGGTTCATTCTCAACTCGTTCATTATTTCTGTATAACATATAGTTAAAATTCACCAATGAAATGTGATATCGATCGACTTTACATCCACGCACTGGATCAACTCAATTACACTTTAACAATATGTACTTCAAACCGTGTGTGTATACAACTTCAATGATGTCTATCAATTGACCATAGTAATAACCAGAATCGACAAATGGACAATTCATTCCACTGTTTTGTGTTGCTCTTTTTTTGTCAACATCTTTAATGAAAAATCGAAGACCATTAGCATCAATAGCTTTATAAAGACGAGCAGTTATAGATGGACCCTCAGCAAGTTTGATAAATACTTCAGTTAGCATGGGGTCCCCTAACTCCCTCAGCTTACGAACCTACATAATTTATAAAATTCAATACTAATATATGCAGAAAGAAATTATTATAATACTTCACTCATAATGAAAATCAATTTATACATACATAATCCTTGAACCAATCATGAAATGACGCATAATGAGATTGTTGAATTTGCAACTCAGTCGCACGATACATCTCTTCTTTTATCTCATTAATGTGTTTCCTGCAAATGATAACGCGATGTTTAAATGATCAACTTATGAAAACAAAACATTTAAAAGTTATAAAAGCACATTTATAGGATACTTACTGCATTAATGGTGTAACTGATGAAGTATTGATCAAGATATATCGATGTGCTTGTATCCACTCGATGTTGTCCATATCAAATGTGGTTCCTTCTCCAATTGGACCATCATGAATCTGAGAGGGCTTATCTAATTTTGTTTCAACATCCATTAGATATTCTTCACAAAAAGTAGTACACTCATCCATCAAACAACCATTGGCTATTGATGCCTCTGGACGAGCTCTGTTGCATACAAATCTTTTCAATGTACTCAAATACCGTTCAATAGGATACATCCACCTGAATTGCACTGGACCAGCATCCATTACTTCATCAGTTAGGTGCACTATCAAGTGGACCATAACATCGAAAAATGAGGGGGGGGTGGGGAAGTTTCTCAAAGTGAAAAAGCATAAGTACAATTCGATCCTGCAAACTTTTTAAATCACTCATTCGTTGATTTCTTAAACAAAGCTATCTAAAAAAATTACTCATCTCAATCAACGGCTGAACAACATTGGGGGATAAACAATCAAAAATTGCAATTAGAATCAACTAGTGAAGTAATATGTGATTGTCATGACTTTTAAACCCTTGCAATGTCTTGCTCATCAGATTCACACACTTTGAAATATTAGAAGAGTAACCATCAGGCACCTTGACCAACTTCAACATGGAAAGAAATGTCTCTTTCTCCTTTGTAGTCATCGTATACTGTACAGAAGGAATATATGTCTTGTTTCCCTCAGCTAACTGTAAATGAAACTGTTTCCTTAAACCCATTTATTCCAAATCACGACGCGCATTAACATGGTCCTTTGATTTTTCACTGATACCTAAAATGGTCCACAATATGTTATCACAAACATTTTTTTCAATGTGCATGAAATCCAAATTATACCTCATCATGTTAGTTTTCCAATATAGAAGACTATAAAAAATACTTTTATTTTTCTAATTGTGACTGTGCTGCCTACCCGCAGCACGAATATTACGTACTGGAGAAGCCACCAAATCCTAAATTTCATATACCATGTGGATGTTTTCTTCCTCAATCTGTGATAACATTTCGACTCCTGTCATGATCTTTGGTACTGGGTTGAACTCTCTAGAACCATCAAATGTCACTCTGTCCTTTCTGAACCTGTGCTGAGGGGGGAGAAAATGTCTGTGACCCATGTATGCCCATTTTTTTGAATTTTTAAGCCATACAGATTTTTTACTTTTATTGCAATAAGGGCAAGCAAATTCCTCTTTCTTACTCCAGTCTGATAAATTTGCATAAGCTGGGAAGTCATTGATTGTCCACAATAAAGCAGCCTGCAGTTTGAACATTTCATTCATTTCACAGTCATAAGTCATCACACCATCTCCCCAAAATTCATTCAACTCATCAATCAATGGTTAAAGGTAAACATCAATCTTATCCCCCAGACTTTTAGGTCCATCAATAAGAGTGGAAAGTAATATAAATTGTTTCTTCATACAAAGCCACAGAAGAAGATTATATACAACCAATGCGACGGGCCATGTGCTATGAGTTGCACGAACCATAGACTTGAATGGATTGAAACCATCTGCTGCCAATCCCAATCAGACATTACGAACATCTTTAGCAAAGTCGGGATGTCTCTTATCAAAATCCTTCCATGCATGAGAGTCTGTCGGGTGGGTTAACATATCACTTTCATGAACTCTTTCTGTATGCCATCTCATTAAATTAGAAACTTTAGATGACATAAAAAATATTTTCAACCTCGGTTTAAGGGGAAAGTAACACATTTGCTTTAAAATAATCGGTTTCCCCTGTATCACAATCTGACTTTGATGAGTCTTATTTCCCCTGTTCTCTTTCCACCTGCAAGCACCACAAATCGTACAAATATCCAAATGGTCAGTTTCCTTTCTAAACAACATACAGTTGTTTGCACATGCATCTATGGTCTCATATGTAAAACTTAAGTTCTCTGTCAACTTACGAGCATAGTAATATGACTCGGGAATCATAGCATCGACAGGAAGAACCTTTTTCAATAACACTAAAATCATGTCGAATGATGTGTCTGACCAATTATTCAAAGTCTTTAAATGCAACAACTCCACGATAAATGATAGTTTATTATAAGAAGAACATCCGGGATATAATTCTGTTTTCGCATCATCAAGTGCTTTATAAAACCTCCTCGAATCACGATCTACACCAGAGTGAAGATTTATCTCACTGGTCTCAAGATTCGGGATGTCAATGCCTTCAGGATCAAACCCACGTACCATTTCAGTAAGCATTTCATGCATTGGATCATTCATCTTTGCATCAACATCCATATGAGCTACATCCGTATTTTGAAAACGAACATATTTTTCTCCATGACGAGTCCAACTCTTATAATTTTTTAGAAATCCATAAAAGAATAGGTGCTCCCTCACAGTATCTCGTGTGAATTGTTATCTGTTAGCACATTTTCTATATGAACAACTAATATAGTCACTTTCAAATCCTCTGGTGAAGTCAATAAACTGCATAATGCCATTGAAATATTCATTAGACGTTTGATTTGGAAGATCAAGCCAACTCTTATCTATAATAATATCTGTATAACAAACATTTACACAATACTTATTACATTTTCATTTTTCAAATCAACTATATTTAAAATAAATACTAATCATTTGTTTATGAACCATTGATAAAATAATAATACAAGTGAAATCCCATGGCATACCTGATTGCACTACAAACCTGGAAGGGAGGGGCGCCGAAGGAGGTGCTGTAAGGGAGAGGAGAGGCAACAAAGGGGAGCCGAAGCCAAAGGCGGTGCGGCGAGGGAGGGGACGGGCGACGGCAGCGGCGGGGAGCCAGAGGAGAGGAAGCGGTGAGGGGACGGGGGACGGGCCGTGGGGGGGGGGGGCTGTTCGGGGTGAGGGGAGGGGTGTCCAGGGTGCGGGGGGGCTGTCCGGGGTGCGGGGGGGGGGGGGGGGGATGTCCAGGGTGGGGGGGGGATTTTCCAGGTTACGGGGGGGCTGTCCGGGGTGTGGGGACGGGGGGGGATGTCCGGGGTGCGGGGACGGGGGGGTTGTCCGGGGTGTGGGGGTCATCCGGGATGGGGGGCGAGGGGGAAGAGGGCTAAGGGCGGAGGCTAGAGGGCAAAGGGGTAGGAGACGGAGGGGGAGGAGGCCGGAGGGCGGAGGGACGTCGGAGGGGAGCGGAGGATGGCTGGAGGGCGGAGGGCGGTCGGAGAGAGAGGGCAGAGGGAGGAGGGCGTGCGAGGAGGGAGTAGGAGGGCGGTGACGGGGGGGGCTCGGTTGAGGGAAACGGTGGGGGGGCACCAAAGACCTAATTTGTTTTTTACAAAGGTTAGCGACCGCCATTGGCGGTCGCTATTAGGTACCTACAGAGATAGCCAAAGGCGGTCGCCCGTGTCAAGGGGCTTCAAAGCCCAATATTCTAGTAGTGCACCAATGGTGTGTGCTCCCTCTATTAGTTGTTTATTCAATTTTGGGGTGGGTTACTATGTTGTTTGAGTTCTAATTTTATGTTATGGGTTTGAATTCATGTGTTGAGTTCACACTTGGTTCCTTGCGGTGCAAATGGCGCACGATTAAGGTTTCACGCTAGAATTTGAAGTTTTCACATCAATTTTTGGGGTTTGACGTCGAGGTGGGTGCTTCAGCTCTTAATTATTATATGATTAATTAGTTTGAAAGTTTAATTAATTTAGAATTTTATTTAATTAATATGTGTTGTGCGAAGTTGTTCTTTGATGTTTGATTTTCATTTTAACTCTTGGTAGCATGTTTATATCATGTGTGTGTTTTCTGCTAAAAACTCATATCCAGTTGTTAGTGATTTTTAAATTGTGTGGCAGACGTATTATGTTGTGAAAATAGTGTTAGCTTATTATGATTTGTAATTAGTATGAACTATATTTTGATATAGTTTCGTGTGCATGTTATCATAAAAGAATGTCTTGAGTGGGTTAATGGGTGATTCCTAGTTACTTCTTTGAAGTTGTTTCATAAACTTTTATTTTTTTTGGCTTGTTAAGTTGTGTAGTTTGTGCAAAATCGTCTTACATGTGGTGTCAGGTTTTCCATCAAACTGTTTAGGTGGTGCAGGTCACACATTAAATTGTATTTGAGTGCGTGCAATGTTGGAATGTGTTTTGGATTTATAAATAGTTATTTTTGTGTGTGTGTGTAAAACCATGGGACACTTTTCTTCTACTGTTTTATAAAATTCTTAAATGGTTTATTAAATTATGTCAATAGTGTGAAGCGTGTTTTGAAAACGTTTTTAGAGGGTGTATTATTTCAAATGATTTTTGTGTGTGCAAATGGTTGTTTTGGCGTGTGTAGTATCTTATTTGGTTTAAGTGTATGATTATGACATGTGACATGAACTCTGAAATACTTGAGCACAAACGGGAAGCATGGGTACTAGGTGGGCGGACTAGGACTGGTGTGTTAGTGATACGGAAGTGGCATCAGCCCAGTTTCACTTAGCTGGATTTGATGACTACAACACTAACTAAACTTTTGGATGATCGGAGACCACTAGGTTATGGATGTGTTGCCCTGTCTAGTGGCTCGTGCACGAGAACATATATTTTTGTGTTCTAGTACCATCGTTCACCGAGACAGGAGGTTCTAGGGTCCCACCTCTCGCTAGTATCTTTAGGGCCTCTCCCATGTATTTGTGCTCCTCTTTTTCTTGCGCTCACCGTCGGCACACAATGTGACGTTGAAATTACCAAGAAGGTGTGTGTGTGTTAAATTGAGTTTTTTTCCATTTAGAGTAGTCTTCCCTTAAAAATTCTTCTCATTAAAATTCTCTAAGAACTTGTTTATTTATTTATTTATTTATTTATTATTTATTACATTAAATTGCATATGTATTTGTCATTTAATAATTATGCGTGGAACCTTTTCTCAATGACGTCCTACTGGGATTTTGGCTCACACCTTACATACGCCTTTGGGTGTATGTAGACTTTGTTTTTGTGTATTCCAGGTTGTAACATCGTGCTCAGCGACAGTGGTCTTGGTCGGTGGTGGTTTTCTCGTACAGGTTGGTGTTGTGGCATGTGGATGTTGCGCCTCCCGTTGCTTGGAGGTTTGAGTTAGAGTTTTAGTTTCTTTTGATGTTGTTTATTTTGGATATTGGTTCAAGTTGTAAACCCCTAAACTTGTTTTTAGTTTAAGGCCTTGTTTGGTTGTTTATTTTCAGTTCAGTTTATTTATCTTATCAGTTTTTTTGTGTTTTACTGTTTCGGGTAAATCGTTCCCATGAGTTGGGGGGAGGGGGGAGGTCTGTAGGGGGCGGGGGGATGGGTCCCATGTTGTGTGACCATGTCACATGGCATGTGATATTTAAATCCAACCAAAATCCCAAATCCACGGCCCAGGGGTCCCACAGTACCAGTAATGTCAAATTACATGTTATGTAACCTGTGATTTTCCTGATCCCATGGGGTATTCCTCTAGGTAATCCTACACATTTCTAGATCTCCAAACCTCACCGAATTAGGTATATCAAGGGTCATCCAATCCTCTAGTCATCACAGATTAGCATTCATTTCTTTAAATCTTCTGAGAAAACATCCTCTCATGCCATCCATATCATTCTATTTGAAACTAAGTGGAAAAAATACTCCAATTCCATTCTAATCCACCTCCAATTTTCCATCGCCATCATTGCACCTAAAAAACACCATAGATCAGGAATTTCACCAATGGTATCGATCCGTAGAACTGATGATTGGTCACCCAACGATCAAATCCCAGGTATTCGTCAAACCACGTAACAAAAGAAATGAATGTGATGTACATGAAAAGAGAGGGGGTGGGGGGGGGGCTGAGGGCTGGGGGGAAGAGGTCTGCAGGGCAGGGGGGAAGGTGGAGGGGGGCAGGGGGGAGGTCTGCAGGGCAGGGGGCAGGGGGGAGGTCTGCAGGGCAGGGGGTGGGGGGGGGGGGGCACGAGGTACAGGGAAGAGGCGGGGGGCACGTGGCAAGGGGCACGGGGTAGGGGGCACGGGGCATGGGGTAGGTCTGTAGGGCAGGGGGGCAGGGGGCAGGGGGTGGGTGGAGGGGGGGCAGGGGGCAGGGGCAGGGGGGATGTCTGCAGGGCAGGGGGGACGGGGGAGGTATGCAGGGCAGGGGGGTGGGTGGAGGGGGCAGGGTGGAGTGGGGAGGTCTACAGGGCAGGGGGTGGTCTATAGGGGGGTCTACAGGGCAGGGGGAGGGGTGAAAGGGGGGTGAGGTAGGGGTGTGTAGTTAGTCTCTATAGGTTTCTTTAATTTTAGAGAAGGTGGGGTGAAAGGGGGTGGGGCAGTGGGGCAGTGGGGCAGGGGGTGGGGCAGGGGGTGTTTGTTTCCATAGGTTTCTTTAATCTTAGATAAGGTTGAATAACCATTACAATCCATCTCTAACTCCCCCATTTCTTCATGATTAGGTTTCTCCAAATATGCCTTCCTATTTACAACAGATGCTTTCACTAAATCATGGCTTGATATTAGTTGCAACAAATCAGATTTTTTATGATACCACTAGTTGTTATTGGTATGGCTTTAACACCTTTTCTTTTAAAAATCCTGGCCATTATGTCCAATTTTTTTAATTATAGCTTATAAAGATAGATTTGGATCCTGCTATCTGTCCTCCTTTTCTTTGCGCTTTCTTATTTCTCACATTCTAAACATTTATGTTGAGGAATCATGGTTTTCTCTTCTTTCACATGTTTATTATTGTTTGAAAATTGCATATTCACTTGAGTAATTAGAGAACTCTCAATGTTTTTCGTTTTTTTTGGTTTATCCTTTTATAACTCATCAGAATATATGATGAAACATTATTTCTTATCATGTTCAACCTTCTTCATATGTGTGGATCCATTTTTTGTTATGATATATTCTATTTGATTAGAAATTGTGTCCTCCAGTAAACTTTTATTATTGGGTGGGATAAAAACTTATATCAAACAAAACCAAATTAAGCTGAAACTCGGTCCAAACTAATTATATACCATTAACAGGAAGAATAATTTTTAATTAATAGGAATGTACTATTTGATATTATCATTTTGAAACATGGATCTATTTCCCCCTTGCTTGCAGGAACATGATTTGACCCATGGGGAATTGTGGTTCTTATATGTTGTGCGGTGACATGTATAGTCACAGGAGACGGGTATGTTTTAGTTTAGTTTTTATTTTATTTTCTTTATCGCATTGTCCACTTAGGTCTTTTACTTCTTTCTGTGGACAAAGGGTAATTATATTCTACGAAGGGGGGAAAATGGGGTTCAGATTGATTCAGTCTACCGGCTTTGATCCGAGGTAAGATTTATGGCTACTACTTGTCTCGCACCTCATGTATTTGAGTATTTCAGTGTTTTTGACTCCATATTATGTTTTCAGTAGGGTGTTGGATCATTTCGTGTTGGTTCGGGTGGATTTGGTTCTCCTAATCGAGGTAAGGCTTTAATGTTGTTGGTTGGTTTCTCACTGGTTATGTAGCATCCTCTATGTGTTTTAATGTTCCTAATATCTTTTGTGTAGTGCGTTGATCCCTGCTCGTTGGTTTCGAGTAGCCAAGTTAAAGGCGACTCGCCTGCGTGTGCATAGGTAAGAAAGTATATGTATGTGGGTTCCCCCGTTACATGTATAGTCAACCATGACAGGGATTATGCACGTATGGGGCTATGTGTGCCCATGTATATATATATATATATATATAAATACATACGCAGGTGAGTGGAGACTGGTATATGCATATAAGCATATGTGCAAGGATCCCCTTGCACATGCTCATGGCCATGCGGGTGTCTGCATAGGGGCTAGGTGTCCTTGCATGTGTGTGAAGGTGCGTATACCCAATGGGGGAGAATCAACTTTTAGTTAGAAAGCTCCAAGAGCCGAAGTGGATGGTTTGGTTCCACCTTGAGGTAAAATCCCTCTTCTAGCCTCTTTAATTCAAGAATGCTTTAAATTGAATTTAGATTCTTTCTTAATTCTGCTTAATTATATTGAATTGCATATCTTGAATAAGTGTTCTTTAATATAATTGTTTAATTTGATAAATAAAGTCATGTTTTTATAATAAACCCCCTCCAACGGAGGTGCGATATCTGCGAAAACTCACAGTGATAGTTATGTTGATCTAGTTGCTTAAATTATTGCATTTGATATGTGCTGGATGAGTTTTAGAATAAATGTTAAATATAATTAAATGAATTGTGTGATAAAGCAATGCCATGATTTTATAATAAAACCCCTCCAATGGAGGTGTGCTGTCTTCTAAACCAAAGAGTAGTGATAGTTATTTGTATCATGTTTAGATTTGGTTTGAGTCTTTCATATGCCTCTTGTTGGTGTTTGTTTTGTGGCTATTTAGTTTTTTTTCTTTGAATAATATAAATTGACTTATCATGCTCGTTTAACTCAAATGACATTGCCCGAGTAGGCATATTCCTTGACCATTCCACTTTCCTTTTCACGCTTTGAATATTATAAATAAAATTTCCATGTTTAGGAAAAGTGAATGAATTTGTAAATGATTTGTGTAGGGTGCATGATTCTTTTTCGTCGTTTTGTTTCCCTTTAGACGTTGCGTCATTTTTCCGCTCGCTGCAACCTTCTTTGACGATCCCTTGTTATAGCATATTAAATAGTTGATCTATACTATCATCTGTTGGAGGGGCGACGGTCGGAATGTTGCCCCGCCTCCTCCCGCTCCCTTCGCTCCTGGCCGGAAGATGCTGCCCTGCGGATGTCGCTGGACCGGTCCAACACGCCGCGGTCACGCCGCGGTCACTCCACGGTCACGCCGCGGTCACTCCGCGGTCACACCGCGATTTGGCCCTACTCCAGGATTACATTCCGCGGCAGTTCGCAGTGATAGTATTCCACGAGTCTTGTGATCAATGTTGAGACTGACTAATCACAATTTCTGCCGGCGGGGCGATGACCGAAATGTTGCCTCGCCTCCTCCCGCTCCCTTTGCTCCTGGCCGAAAGATGCTACCCCACGGATGTCGCTGGACCGGGCCAACACGCCGCGGTCACGCCGTGATTTGGCCCTACTCCAGGACGACACCCCGCAACAGTTCGTAGTGATAGTATTCCATGAGTCTTGTGATCAATGTTGAGACTGACTAATCACAATTTTCGTCGGCGGGGCGATGACTAGAATGTTGCCCCGCCTCCTCCCGCTCCCTTCACTCTTGGCCGGAAGATGTTGCCCTGTAGATATTGCTGGACTGGGCCAACACGCCGTGGTCACGCCGCGGTCACGCTGAGGTAATGCCGTGATTTGGCCCTGCTCAAAGACAACACCCCGCGGCGGTTCACAGTGATAGTATTCCATGAGTCTTGTGATCAATGTTGAGACTGACTAATCACAATTTCAGTCGGCGGGGAGATGATATGAATGTTGCCCTGCCTCCTCCCACTCCCTTCACTCCTGGCCGGAAGATGTTGCCCCGCAGATGTTTCCGAACCGGGTCAACATGCATCGGTCACGCCGCGGTCACGCCGCGGTCACGCCATGGTCACACCGCGGTCACGCTGCGGTCACGCCGCGGTCACGCCGCGGTCACGCCGCGGTCACGCCGCGGTCACGCCGCGGTCACGCCGCGGTCACACCGCGGTCACGCTGTGGTCACGCCGCTGTCACGCCACGTCGCGGTCACGCCGTGATTTGGCCCTGCTCCAGCCACATCCAGTCCACACCAGCCCCCTTCCACCTTCATTTCAGCCCGCTGCCACCAGCATTCCAGCCCGCAATAGCCCCCCTTCCACCTTCGAATCAGCTCGCACCATCCCCTAACACCTACAACCAGCCCCCTTCCACCAGCATTCCAACCCCATTCCACCTGCATTCGAGACCGCACCAGCCCCCAACTACCTTCAATCCATCCCGCACTAGCCACCACACCAGCCGCCACACCAACCACCACCCCCAGCCTCCTGCAAAACAATCATGCCAACCCTCTGCCACCTGAAAAACAACCCCAGCCACCAGTTCCAGCCCTCACCATCCCCCGACCTCCTATATCCCAGCCCGCACCAGCCCCTGCCACATTCCCAACAACCCCCAGCCACCTGCAATCCAGCCCACAACATCCCTCTGCCACCTATTCCAGCCCACACCAGCCCCCTGCCATCCCCCTGCTGCCTGCCTTTTCGCCCGCACCAGCCCCCTGCCATCCCCCTGCTGCCTTCCTTCCCACCCGCAGCAGCCACTCCAGCCCGCACTAGCCACCGCACCAACCCCCAGCCTCCTGCATTCCAGGATTCGTGAGAAAAACTTCATGCAAATCACAAAAAGGATAGTCGAAAGCGTATCCCCTTGCTTGAACCCTCTTTTCCCGGAAAAGTATCCATGTAAACTGCCATTGATGTTCACTGAGAACATTGTGGTATAGATGCATCTTTTAACCCAAGACAAGAACCTAGCCGGAAAGCCGAGCAGATCCAAATCATCCCCTAAGAAGTCCCACATGGCCGAATCAAAAGCCTTGAATAAATCGATCTTAAAGTCACACCTAGGAACCCTAGAATCAAGATGGTAGCCCCACAATAATTCCTGGGTAACAAGATTCTTAGGATGAATTGGTTTTGGTACTGAAGGTTGAGGATATTTTTATCCAGCTTTAGATTTTTGAGTCTCTTAAGGTTATTTTTGTAAACATCCTACTAGAGGGTCCGAGTTATAAGTGGTGGGAGTATATTATTCAGAATAATCCAGACAAAGACTATTCTTGGAAAATTTTCAAGGCATTTTTCATTTAGCATTCTTTCATAATGAAGTGAAGGTACTGATGGCTATAGAATTTTCTAGGAGGGGATGTCCAGGTGGGGTGTCCAAGGGCTGTTCGGGGGGGTGCTGGGGGGTTCTGCAGGACAGGGGGAGGGTGCAGGTGGGGTGTCTAGGAGGGGCTGTCCAGGGGGGTGTCTAAGGGCTGTCCCGGGGGGGGGGGGTTGTAGGGCAGGGTGCAGGTGGAGTGTCCAAAGGCTGTTCGGGGGAGGGGGGTGCCGGGGGGTCTGCAGGGCAGGGGGGTGCATGTGGTGTGTCTAGGAGGGGCTATCTAGGGGGTGTCCAAGGGCTGTCCGGGGGGGGTCGGGGGGGTCTGTAGGGAGGGGGGTGCAGGTGGGGTGTCTAGGGGGGCTGTCCAGGGGGGTGTTCAGGGGCTGTACAGGGGCTGATTTGAAGAGATAAACCAACGAGCAATGAGACCTAACCTCATAAAAATAATTTTGCTAATGATTTTTGGAAAGGTATTCCCAATAGCAATAGGTCTGAAATCCTTTACATCCACAACATTTTCCTTCTTTGGGATCAGGGAAATAAAATTGGAGTTGATTCTATAGGGCATTGAGGCATGGTTAAAGAACTCCCTCATATCGTTAAGGATCTCATCATGAACTATGTTCCAGTAGAACATAAAGAATTAATTTTTGAACCCATCAGGACCGGCCACACTCTCAAGATTTAGAGAAAAAAGGGCACTCTTAACCTCCTTCTCATCAAGGGATGAAACAAGGGAGATTGTTGGATTAGTGTAACTCAATCCGGTTGGGCCGAATGCTTGTGGCCCGCAACTGTACCAAGAGAGGAAGCATTAAGTGATGGATTCCTCACTTTCTACTAATCTCCCTCAGGGAGAAAGAATGGAGAAAAATGTAAATGATAAGAAACATGTGGAAGATGCACTAGATGTATAGTGTATTATGTTTCCATCGATGTCCAGTAAACTAAAGAAAATGAATGGGGATGAAGATTCCTACTAGATACTAACTCACCTCCATGATTCATTTTAGGAGATAAAAATTCAAGAATGAAATGAGATATAAAGTGCATTGTATCAGTGTAAGATAGAAGACGGGAATAAAGTAGGAACTCATGTACTCAAGATTCTTAGGTACATTGAGACTTGAATACCATGGGTTTAAGATGAATTGGGAACTAGTAACATATATTATTCTTTCCTCTTTACGGCCCATCTTCTCAAATTTTATTCTTAAATAAATATTTAATAACAATAAAAATTCAATCCTAGAACAATTTGCATTAGTTCTCCATGCTTATAAGGATAATAATAATGTCAATTCATATACATATTAGTGAACAAGAGGATGAAGGGATGATGGGAACGACTAAGGGTTCAATAGATAAACCTGTGTTGAAGACACAGATGCACTATCCATCTAAAAATCCAAAGTTAAAAATAGAGGTAATTGAGAAGGGGGGTGTTTTTTTGCATGTTCTTATAAATCCTATTGGATGAATAATTTAAAGGCGTTGGAAAATAAGAAAGGATACACATCTACCATAGGTATTTTTTCATTGAGTGTAATATATATTTATCTATAATTTGGTTATTAGATAAAGAATAAATATCACACATTTGTATTCATATATAGGAACTAAGTATATTATAGAAAATTTCAATGGGAGAGGCGGATCTCTGGGTATAAAATGGTATGAGACTAGCAACCTTAGTAGTAAGATATTACAATATGGTTTTTACTAGAATTTTAGTAATTATATTAAATAATTATTATTATGTTTCTAAAGATTCCAATAACAAAATATCAGTGCCATGTTTTGACACCATGGGAATTTATTTCATGTTTGGAAATAAATTTTTTCTCCTTTATAAGTATAATATATTGTATTGTACGGTACATATTAAAAATGGATTGTATGTACATGAAATTGAAACCCATATAATAGAAGTTAATGATAAAATCAATGATTATAGGTCATATAACACCCGCCTGTAGCTCATCAAGACTAGATATGCAAATGAAGAGCATTTACAAAAATTAGTTCAATTAGGGTATTTATACGATACTCTGTTAAAACCATTGGATGTATATCATGCATGTTTATTAGTGAAAATAACCTTAGAAACCTTCACTGGTAAAGTAATAAGTTCCACTGAATTATTATAATTGATTCATACTAATTCATGTGGTCTATTTCTAATAATTTAAAGGGAAAGCCTTATGTAAATCATTAATTATATAGATTACTAAAGTGGGTATGGATATATCTACTTAATGAGGTATAATTCAGATAACTTTCATATGTTTAAGGAATACTAACATGAAGTAGGAAACCATCATGGTAATAAGTTTAAGGAAATCTTCTTAGACTGAGGTGGAGAGTATCTTAACCAATATTTCATTAATCAATTAAAGGAGTGTGGGGTATTATCCAAACTCACTCTTCCTTGGACACCACTTTTGAATGGTGTTAGTCAAATGAGTAATCAAACCATTCTATACATGGTCATAACAATTATGAGTCAAAAAATTATTCCTTTATACTTTTGAGGATACAAGTTGTAGTAGTATAATATACACCTAACTGAGTTCAACTAAATAAACAGATGGGATTCCATATGAGTTTTGGTATGGAATGAAACTCATTCTATCCAAAATATGTCCATAGGGATGTGGGTAGTTTTTGAAGACTATTACTAGTGAAAAATTAGCATCTTGTAGCATGAAGTGAATCTTTAATGGTTACCATAATTAAATAACATATTAACTATATATCAAATAATATAGAAAAGTGATTGTGGAAATAAAATCAATATTTGTAGAATGGAAGGACATTTCTAATGGAAATAGTGAGCACAAGATTGAGTTCACTGAATATTATGTTCTAGATTAAATAGAGTTGGTACTGGAATAATCTCTACAAGGGATAGTGGGAGATGATGATTTTCCTAAGAAACAAGTACCACATAGGTCTACTCAATAGGTTAGAGAACTAGAGATATATGGTTTAATGTTCACAGAGTTACATGACACATTAATCCTAGATAATGATGAACCTCCAACATAAAATGAAGAAGTAGAAGTGAAGGATACTAAATGGAAAGAACCTATTCATTCTGAGATGGAGTGCATATACCAAAAATCATGTTTATATTTAGTTATACCCTCTTGATGATGTAAAACCCATTGGGTCTAAATGGGTATTAAAGAAAAATTTGTACAATGATTTTAATGTAAACACCTATAAATAATGAATGTGATTCATGTGTCTATGATAATGTTAGTGGAAATTCCAACGTATTACTCATATTATATGTTGATGGAATATTATTTATGGTAAACAAAGTGAATGTATTACAGTCAATCAAGACATGGTTAAATGATTTCTTCTCTATGAAAGACTTATCTTAAGAAACCTATATCCTTGAGATTACGATCTATAAAGATTAATCCCAGAGACTGATTAGTATAAGTCAAAGTATTTATATTTTAATATACTCAAAAGGTATAACATAGAAAAATCCAATATGGGGTAGTTTCCAATGTAATGTTGTATCAATCACTCTAATAGAATGTGTCCACAAATCAAAGGACAATATTGAAATAATTATTATAATCCCTTATGCTTTATCTCTTGAATCTATCATGTCTTCCATGATATGTACTAGGTTTGATGTCTCTTTCACATTGAGTATGGTCATAAGATATCTTGAAAATCTAGGGGAGATGAATTAGGAAGATGCAAAAACTATCCTGAAGTATATAAGATGTAAAAATGATATGTTCTTGATGTATAGAAGAGATGAGGAACTAGTAGTGGGGAGATACACTGATTATAGTTTCTAGATAAAACATGATGATCTGAATTCACTTTCAAGATATGTATTTTTTCTGAATAGTGTTGTAGTGAGTTGAAGATTCTTGAAGTAACCCATGGTCATCAACTCAAAAATAAAATCTGATTATATCATGGATTTAATTTCTGATATGGAGGTAGTTTGGATATTCATCATTGTTTAAAACATTGGTATTGTTCCTATTAGTGTAGAACATGTTCCACATTATTGTGATAGAACTAAAGCAGTAGTTCCTTCTGAGGAGTCCTGGCCACACAAGAGGAAAAAGTATATACATTGGAAGTTTCATGTATTGATGGATCTTAGTTATAGATGTTAATTCAAAGTTTATAGATTATCCAAATATGATAACATGGTAGACCGCTTTACTAAATCCATATCTTAGCAGAATAATAATTCTCATGTGATAACAAACGCATTTAGATTTATTACCACATGGCTCTAGTTCAAGTGGGCGTGTTGTATGTGGGTTCCCTAAAACCAACTCATATATGTACATTGATTACCATTACATGTATATAGTCTGATATAAACATGTTATTACCTTTCTATAATAGTTTTTATATTTCTATATCCACTAGATTTATAGCAATTTCCCAAGTTTACATGTCATATTAAATGGATATAGAGCTTCCCATGCTGTAACAGTAACTTGGAGATACCATTACATTAATCTTAATCATATTTATTATGGTAATGATACATCATGCTGATAGGACACAAATGATGTCTCACTATCAGGTGCTTAGGGCTTATAATCATTGAGACTTTTACTCAAGATGTTTTCACTTGGTAATCTTGAGTAGATGAGATCATGAGGACTAAACTTCCAATAGGAACACCACATGTTTCTAGTGTAATTTTTAGTCCCTATCTGCAAAGATGTGTAATGGTCTCCTGACATGAGATTATTTTTTGGATATACTATTTCATTATGTAAAATGTTTCAAGATGAAAAAAATCTATTGATGACATAGTTAGGTAGCATGTTTTGGGTGCATCATTAGTGATATGATGTGGATTTAATAATCAGGATATAATTTATTTCTTCCTTAAGGAAGTGGTGTCTTAGGAATACTTGATATAGATGATTGTACCGTTATTAAATCCATGGCCATGGTAGAATGAGACATGGATTTCTAGTAAGGATAATATATAGTAAATAAAAAATGGGTGATAAAAAAAAGTTTTCATATACATTATGAGATACCATAAGAAAAACATATTATATTATGTGGAATGTGTTCATAGGAAATGTTATAATTGTTATGGTCTTTCCATATCTCTTTAGGTACCTTGATGGGATTCTATACTTCACTCGTAGTTTTTTAATAATATTCACAGCTATCGAGACAAGGGACTATAGGGTCACACACTTAGTGTATTCCAATATCTTCCCAATTCTGATGAATATGAGTATTGGACATGGTTGGACCCATCACGAGGTCATAGAATAAATGATCTCCAATGAATTAATAAATCCATTATTATTCGAGTATAGAATAATTTGAGTTGAATTTATTTATTAAATGTAATCATAGGGTATTATTTGAATACATGGAAAAATAGTATACAGAAGAATATCATTTTAATATTCATTGGTCATTTTAATATTTTCATGAATTATGTTTCAAGTAAATGACTCAATTTTATCGCATAATGTATTTACTGTTGGGACCATAAATGATTGGACCATCGGTGCAGCGATGATCACGAGATAAAAATAAAGTGCAAAATGCGGAAAAATAAATGACACCATATGTAACGTGGAAAAACCCCCAAATAGAAGGGGTAAAAAAACACGGGTAAATAGAAGGATCGCTATGGGGTAAAAGTGGGTACACACTCCCTCACTATTACAAGGAGAAAACCCTTGTAATATCTCTCTCAAATAATGGGGAAAACTGCCTCACAAAATACCACACATAAAAGATGATAGATGAGAAACTGATTGAGGATGAAAATAATGATGGGAGAAAGCCCTTTATATAGGCTGCCTCTCCCCTTCCTTTGCCTCCTCCCACTAGAGTTTTGGTGGGGTTGGCCACCCACCTCCACACCCACCTCATTTGAAAAATGAGGGGCGGCCACCATCTTGTGGAAAAGTTTCTGCCGACACATCTCCCACTTTGAGATTTGATTGAGAACCAATCACATCTCCACACATCCTTTCTATCTGCCCAACCATGCTGCTCACGTATCTGCGAGGCCTCTCGAGGATCTGCACCATCTGAACTGATCAGAGTTAATCGCCTTCGTCAGGAAATCTGCCAGATTTTCTTTAGTGTGAATCTTCTGCATGTCCACACTTCCTTCCTCCACCACATCTCAGACAAAGTGATATTTCACCCCAATGTGTTTTGTCCTGGAATGAAAAGTTGGATTCATTGCAATGTGCAAGGCGCTCTGACTATCACAAAACAATAGAATTTTCTCCTGTCTGTGCCCGAGCTCCTACAATAACCTTCGCATCCAAATTTCCTCTTTGCAAGCCTGTGTAGCTGCCATGTACTCTGCCTCCATCGTGGATAAAGCCACAACTGACTGTAACTTCGAAATCCAGGTCATAGCTCCTCCTGCAAGAGTAAAACCATAACCAGTAGTGGATTTCCTCCGGTCAGAATCACCTGCAAAATCTGAATCAACATATCCGCTGACCGTAAAATCTGATCCTCCATAACATAATGCAACATCTGAGGTCTCCTTGATGTATCTCAGGATCCTCTTCATTGTGCTCCAATTCTCCCGTCCTGGATTTTCCATGTACCGACTAACTGCTCCCACTGCATGTGCAATGTCTGGTCTAGTACAAACCATGGCGAACATCAGACTTCCCACTGTTGATTCATACGGTACTCGAGACATTTTAATCCTCTCTGCTTCACTGCTAGGACTCATCGTGGAGGATAACTTGAAATTAACGGGAAGAGGGGTAGATATTGTCTTACAGTCTTGCATGTTGAAGCATTTCAAGACTCTCTGTAAGTAACTTTTCTGTGATAGCCAAATCTTCCCATTATTTATGTCTTGGTAAATATGCATCCCAAGAATTTTGTTTGCTAGTCCCAAGTCCTTCATATCAAAATCCCTATCCAATTGTGCATTCGTCTCCTGGATCTGATCATTGTTGGGGCCTGCAACCAACATGTCATCCACATACAACAGAAGAATGATGAAATCATTACCATCCGAACCCTTGAAATATGCACAAGGATCTGAATGAATTCTATCGTATCCAAGGCTGATGATATAGGAATCAAATCTCTTGTACCAACACCTTGGCACCTATTTGAGACCGTACATATATTTTTTAAACCTGCAAACCAAGTTCTCTTTACCTTCTTCTACAAAACCTTCTGGTTGGAGCATATAAATCTCTTCATCAATATCACCATGGAGAAATGTTGTCTTCACATCGAGATGCTCTAGATGTAAGCTGTATGTAGCACACATCGCCAGAACTAATCGAACAGTCATCAGTCTAACAACAGGAGAAAATATTTCATTGAAATCAATACCTTCCTTCTGAGAAAATCCTTTGACCACCAATCTTGCACTATATCTTTCTACCTGGTCATTTCCATCCCGCTTGATCTTAAAGACCCATTTGTTTCTGATAGCCTTCCTTCCATGAGGTAATGGAACAAGATCCCAAGTCTTGTTCCTGTGCAGGGATTCAAGTTCCTCCTGCATCACCGCCATTCATGAGGATACATCTGGACTCTGGGTCACCTCCACAAAAGAAGATGGCTCTCCATCCTCCGTCAATAAGCAATACGCAATATTGCTCTCAGTGACATAGTCTGAGTTCCATACTGGTGCTCTTTTCTCCCGAGTTGACCGTCGTGGTCCAGACTCAACAGGTACTTGATCATCGTGCTCTGGTAATGCTTTAGAGGAAACTGATTCTTCCTTGGACTTGTCCTCTATTTCGACTGTTGTGGTTTCTATATTCTCCTTCTCCATGTCTTGATAGTTATCATTTTCACCTTATCTTCTGCGAAAATGACATCTCTGCTGATGATAAATTTGTGGGCAGTCGGATCCCACAAACGATACCCCTTCACACCATCAGCGTACCCCAAGAAGATACATTTTCTGGATCTCGAAACCAACTTCGATCTTTCTTGGTCATTAAACATTGCATATACATGACTTCCAAAAGTATTTAATCGGGAATAGTCAGCGGGTTTACCAGCCTACATCTCCATAGGTGTCTTCAACTCAATCGCCATTGAAGGAGATCAGTTGGTCACATAACAGGCAGTATTCAGTGCTTCTGCCCAAAAAGTTTTTGCAATTCCTGCAGTCTTCAACATCGCCCTCGTTCTATTCAACAGGGTTCAATTCATCCGCTCTACCACTCCATTCTGCTGAGGAGTGTACATCATCATGAACCGTCTCTTGATCCCTTCATGTTGATAAAAAGTATCAAACTCCTCGCTTGTATATTCTCCACCATTGTCTGTCCTCAGACACTTGATCTTATTTCCAGAGTCAAGCTCCTTCCGCGCTTTGAATGTTTTGAAGACTTCAAAAACATCTGCCTTCCTCCTGATTGGGTACACCCAACATCTCCTGGGATAATCATCAATGATTGATACAAAGTACCTTGCTCCTCCCAGGGATATAACTGGTGCTTTCCAAACGTCGGAATGGATTAACTCCAAGATCTCCTGACTTCTTGCTGTTGACGTCCCGAACTTTAACCTGTGTTGCTTGCTCAAAACACAATGCTCACAGAATGGTAAGGATACCTTTGTAAGCCCAGGTAGCAACTTCTGATCCGCAATAATCTTCAGGCCTCGTTCTGACATATGGCCAAGCTTTCGATGCCATAACGCCATCAATGCTTCTGTCGAGGTAGTTGATGCAACAACTATCTCCGCCTCCTTGTACGTTTCACCCATAAGCACGTACAGGTTCTTTGAGATCTTCTATTCCTTCATTACTACAATCACACCCTTCACGATTCTCATCACTCCATTCTCGGTGCGAGCCTTGCATCCGATATTATCGAATTGTCCCAAAGACAATATGTTTTTCTTCAGGCCCCTCACATGACGTACTCCTTGGACGGTCCGTACTATGCCATCATGCATCTTCGGTTTGATGGTACTGACTCCAACGATCTTCAGAGTGTGATCGTTCCCCATGTACAGAAGTCTTTCTGGGATGGTTTCATATTGGTCAAACCATTCCCGTCGAGACGTCATGTGCCATGTTGCTCCTGAGTTGATAATCCATGCATCGTCGAGATGTTGTCTGCTTCCAGTAGTCGTCGCCGCTTCACTGACTAGTATATCTCCACTTCCAGAAGTACTCACCACATTCCCCTGAGAGTTATTTTCACCACTCTTCTTATTCCAACAATCCTTCTTGATGTGCCCCTTCTTGCCACAATTGAAACATGTGGCATTCTTCTTCTTACTCCTCGATTTGGACCTGCCATGATTTTGGCTCCCACTGGAACCACACTCCATCATCCTTCCTCTTCATTGATAGAGCTTCTCCTTGGTGCGAAGTTGTCTGTCTGTCCTCCTTGTTCTTCTTCAAGAACCGTGGCTGCAACGTCATTAAAGAGCATCATATCCATCAGGATATTGTTGGTGAGGTTGACGATGAGTTAGTCATACGAATCTAGAAAACTCTGGAGTAGAATCTCCGCACGTTCAGTATCCACAATCTTATAGCCCAATGTCGTGAGCTGAGCGAACAAGGTATTAAGGTTGTTGATGTGGTGGGTCACCGATGATGACTCCGCCATCCGAAGAGAGTATAATTTTCTCCTCAGGAAAATGTTGTTGTGCAGTGACTTGGCCTTGTATAGCTTCGTCAGATTATCCCATATTTCCTTCGCCGTCTTTTTCTCCACAATGCTTGGTAGGAATCCGTCTGCCAAAGCCAAATGGATATTGGAAATAGCATTCCCGTCCATATCATTCCATTTCTCCTTCGTCACACCCGCTGGCTTTTCACCAATTTCCAGTAGGCAATTATCCTTCCGCAGCACTGCCTGCATCTTCGTTTTCCACAACGAAAAATTATTCTCGTTGAATTTTTCGATCTCAAATTTCGTCGCCATCTAGACACGTTGTCAGTACAGAACCTCCTCCGTTTCACAATGGTGTATTTAATAATCTTAATAAATTTTTTATGATGTGACAGATCAACCGGAGTTGCAATCACAGAGAAAACTCAAATTTACGAGAATTATTAATTCCCGAAAACGTGAACAACACTGGGTCAGAACCTTGCCTTTGATACCACTTGTTGGGACCATAAATAATTGGCCCACCGGTGCAGCGATAATCACGAGATAAAAATAAAGTGAAAAATGCGGAAAAATAAATGACACCAGATGTAACATGGAAAAACCCCCAAATAGAAGGGGTAAAAAACCACGGGCAAATAGAAGGATCACTATGGGGTAAAAGTGGGTACACACTCCCTCACTATTACAAGGAGAAAACCCTCGTAATATCTCTCTCAAATAATGGGGAAAACTGCCTCACGAAATACCACACATAAAATATGATAGATGAGAAACTGATTGGGGATGAAAATAATGACGGGAGAGAGCCCTTTATATAGGCCACCTCTCCCCTTCCTTTTCCTCCTCCCGCTGGAGTTTTGGTGGGGTTGGACACCCACCTCCTGCCATCCACGCCCACCTCATTTGACAAATGAGGGGCGGCCACCATCTTGTGGAAAAGTTTCTGTCGACATTTACTATATATTACAAGTATGTGATAAAATATAAATAACATTTATGACATAGTTTTTTCAATATGTGTCGTTAATAGCTTTTATAGTGGGAATTATTTATACAGGGGTCGCTGAACCCTTTCCACCCGTTTAACTTGACAATATAATAAAGAGGGAGATATTTTATGAGGTATTTTTTATCCACTATAATTCAAGACCTCCTCTATCTTCCTTCCTGTATCATAGATAGGGAAGAGCCCATTCTAAGTTTGTGTTCATCGATCATCCTCTTAGATCGAATTAATGGGATCACAGTTCCCTTCAAGACATTGAAGACATCTTTAAAACACCACGCTAGCACTAGAAACATGATAATTGGTGCTTCAATGGATGCATAAAGAATTTTTTAATGGCCTAGAGGAATCCAAGATTGTACACTTCAATAAACAACTTCCAATGATGATCTATTGTTTATCATGTATTCAATTCAAATGAGTCGGCTGTTTTTTAATTTTTTTTAAATAAATTCACATGTGATCTTTAGGCCTTTAATGGAGCTCAAATCACCAAAGATGACAATTTTACATCAATACAGTGATGAAAAATTTAAATTCCATTCCCATTTTCTTCTTCCACCTTCCTCGGTACCATTAGTGTCATAAAAGGTGTCTGAATTGAAATTTATGTGGCATTTCAGTAGTGTTGAAGGAACGGTCACAAGAAATCCTAGTGTAACCAGACCCAATATAGTGTAGATCCTATGAAAAAATTATTAGTATCCAGAGATTCAATGGGGCCTTTCCACCGGTGTCCAGTAAGAGGGGATCTGCACCAGTTCTGAGTTCTGCAGTTGTATTTGTGGCTCTATTCTAGGTAAGAAGATGGAGTACTACTGACTGTTTTGGATGAGGAGGTTGTCTAGGTTGAGGGATCCAACCTCAGTATGTTTAATTCCAACAGAGCATACCTTCTTTTGGAGTTTAGGTTGTTGCTCTGGGAAGTGGGTCTAGCTAGTTACATGTAATAAAGTTGAAACCTCTTGAGTAGATCCTTTCTCCATCTATAGTGTGAGGTATGATATTATTTTCCACGAATTATTTATTTTATTTATTTTATATAGGCTATTCACACACGTTTTTATCTACAGTTTTGACAGGAGGAAAGGTTTTTAATTTGAATACCTATATGAATATATTTCCTTAAACATACTTATGGGAAACTGGTCAAACGTGTTTCTCTATTGTATAGAGTGTCCCCTCGAGATGGGAGGTTACTGCTTCTTATGGAGATTTTTTTTCTTGATATGAAAAATATCAACAAAATTATTGGGATATACTTATTATTTCCTATTCAAGCTGATATTGATTGGTATTGTAGATATGCGTCCTTCTCATAACCCAATGGTGGTAGCTTTGTTCTTATGGGAGAATGAAATTTCCAGGCTATATGTACTGTACTTGAGAATCTTTGGCTGAGTAGAGTATTGACCCAGATTACTAGCCTCTTACTGGATGACTAGGGAGGGTTATTGGCTATGTTCACACCCATTTTGGAGTATTTTAGATATGTATTTCTTGATGGAATTTTTTAAGATACCTCTTATGACAGAGTTTGAGTTTTCAAAGTGTTTAGTTTATATTGTGTAATATAATCAATTTATGCTAAAATATTTTATCTTATGAATAATCGAAGAATATATTCTGTCTACTCATAATTATAAGGTGATGGCATTATCATACTTTAGACGCCGAAAAAGTCCGTAACTCCCAGAGGAAGTTTTGAACGGACGGAGAGAAGTCATATTCGGACTCAGAGACCCAGTCCGGAGGACCTGGAAGTGGTGCGCGAAATTAAGGACTTACGCATAAAAATGATGTTCGCGCGAAGGACTCCCGGGATTCCCGAAAAAGAACCGTAATGGTGCACGATTTTGCGCGCACGGTTTCGCGCGGGGAAGCCTTGCGCGCCGACTGGTCTTGGCGCGGAAGATTTCCCGCGCCGCCTGGATTCCGCAATGGCGAATGCCTATAAATAGAAGGCGACCTCAACCGTTTCGGGGTTGAGGAATTCGGACCAGCTCCCGTGCGTGCAATTCAGACTCCCGCGCGCGCAAGATGACTTCCAGGTAATTTCTTTTTTCATGCAACCTTACCCCAGGGTTCGCCTTTGCGCGCAACCCCACTGGCTTATGTGAATTTGCCAACTCCTCCGGGTTCTTCCTTTGCGCGCAATCCTTGCCCCTTGCGTGCAATCCCTTCCAATTGCGCGCAATCCCTTCCAAATTGCGCGCAATCCCTCTGATAGGTTTCTCCATGGCTTAGGGATCGACCATTTCCCCCGCGCACAATCCAAGCCCTTTGCGTGCAATCCCCTATTCACGCGCTATCCTTCTGCCCCAATTGCGTGTCATCCCGGTGTTTTGCGCACAAACCTTCTCTTTTCACGCAAAACCCAGGACCCCTCACCTTGACGCCCCTTGGGTGCCTCTCTGCACCGACGCCCTTTGTCTTCCATACCGGGCATGCACACCATGCGTTGTTTTCCCGTACAGCTTTCCAGGCTCGTATGAAGTAACCTCAAGGTTCCTTGGGCGGTGTTTCCCGTTGCGTTGCTTTGCCTTATGCTTCTTCTCATAGGCACGCTAACGGCTATTGCTTCTTCGCATAGCCACGCTAACGTGGACCCCTCGATGGTTCGCCTTGCGGCCCCCCTTCACGACGGCCTTGCCGATGCCTTCCCTCCCACAAGGGTTAGAGGGTGTTGGGCATGTAAGCCCTAGGGGTGTGGAGCGAACCCACCTTATCTGAGCTGTAGGATGTTAAACTGCCAAGCACCTCGTCCTTAACACATGACGTTAAACTGTGGTCCGACCCCGTGCCTCGCACGCAGGGTCCCCTCAGCTCAGACATTCTTTACGCCTCTCGTCTCCACGGGAATGGATTCTTCCTCACATGGAATGATATCCTCCTTATGGAGTGGCGTTTGTCCATGGGGGAAGGGCTGCCTCAGAGCGTAAGCCCCTAGCCTCTGTTGCGGAAGGTTTCACCCATGCACCTCCATACTTCCCCACTGCCAAGGCCAGTGGAGCCCCTTTCCCACTGTGCTTTGTCGTACCACGGGCCTCCATCCTGGAGTAAGCCCCGACACCAAGGGCCGCTAACCACGCGTAAGCCCCTGTTTCCTCTTTGGGCCACTCAACGCGTAAGCCCCTTTCCGCTTCTCACGGACGCACCCTCGTCCCGCCTGACATTAAACTGTATGATCCTGTCCTACATGACATTAAACTGTATGCCCTCGTCCCGCATGACGTTAAACTGTATGCCCCGAACTACGTGGACTTTGATCCGTGCTAACTCATGGTACGTAGGAAGCCCCCCACGAGGCTCAAGCCCATCACTCAGTTCTTCCGACCCCTCCGCGTCGGTTCACAACCACTGTTATGGGCCGCCTCAGAGCGTAAGCCCCATAACTCACACCCAAGTCTCATCCTAACCTCTCCCTCGAGCCCACGTGCCTCGGGAAGCTCATGCCCTAGCCCAGAGATCTTACTTCCTCCAGGCTCCAATCCATGCGTTCATTCTCAGGGGCCGCCTCTTCAGGTGTCCCACCGTATCACCGAACTATGCGGACTTTGATTCCCTGCCATGGGGATATGTAGGAAGCCTCCATGAGGTTCAAGTCCGTCACTCCATCACCCATCCTGATCCTTACCCGGGCCGCCACATCCCGGTTGGATCCTGCCACCTCATTCCACTCCACAGTATCCGGGAAGCCGCCCACGTGCTGGCCCCAACATAGGTGTTCCCCCTAGGGGGTCCTTCAATCTGATCCATTCTCATTGTTTCGATCAGTCCGATCCATCTCTGCCAGACGTTAAACTCGCGACATACCCCGTGTTAAACATGGGAAGCTGAGGAAAACCTCAGATGGTACACAGTTCCCCGCGTTCTATGTGGGATTCCTCGGGCTTCCGCGCCCTCGAGAAGCCCTATAATAAGGGAAAGAAGACAGACATGCCAATCCCCCAGCGTTAAGGCGCGCCGACAACACCCCAGCATGACTATTCTCCTCACCGAAGGTTGCTGCCCCGACCAGACCCATCGGAGCGTCTCGACGGAAGCAACGTAATTAACTTGCGTCCATGCAGATATGGCACCGATAACGAGCTCCACGAACCCGTCTTAAATCTATGAGGGAGACCCGAACTAGGTGACGAGCTCCGAGGAGGAATCCACAAAAGGAAGAACCGACATCCCATCATCCCGGTTTCGATCAAGGAGAAAACGTCCCTGAACAAGGAACGAATACCGCCCGTCTTTGGAAAATGGGAATGCGGGGCCTCAAGCCGCGCGTCCTCCCCCACGTGACGGATGCGCGCACCCTGGCGTAAAAGCGTTGGAAACACATACGAAGAAAATAAAGTGTTTGTTTCTCATGTTAAATGCCTTTGTAAGAATGAGAATATGAAAATGTCATCTTAAGAAAAGGAATTTCATGAAATATTTTCTTATGATATTCAGAGAAGATATGAATACTAAGCATTGTATATATGATGAAGATTTATCTTGTGCATAATTTATGATGTATTTTCTTATTTTCTTATGAATAAGAACTATTTTATCTTACAAAATTTATCTTAAAATTTTTATCTTATGATGATTTTTACTTCTGATCAATATCTCATGATGATCAAGCTATTTAAAAATTCCATGATTAATCTTCTAATGTCTTGATAAGTCACATCATGCCTTTAGAGCATATCAAAAGTATATTATACATTTATGGATAGATTAGTCTACACACGACATTCCATGAATGGAAATATCTCAAGAGTGATAATATCTCCGACGTCGCTGACGCAAATGAAATTCTATTTTTGAAAGCATTGGATTCACATCCATAATAGGTTATCATATATTGTTCACCACATGGTTTTCCTGACAATTAGGATTATATCATGAATAAGTTCAAAATATTATATAAAAGGAATAGTTATCTGCTACATAAAGGAGGAAAATATTAGATACATAAACACACATATAGGCAGTTTCATACAAATACTTTGGATACTTGTACATAGATCAAACATAAAAGTTCATGATGTGCATGCCAGTTATATTAGTTGAAATGAAGATCATCCCTAGATATACCTTGAATAATATCATATTCTCAAGATGAATCTTCAACAATTGTTAGTTTCTACTTGAAACTATGTACTGCAATCGAACCTTCTAAAACTTTTTTATTCTATTTTTTGACACTTGGTGTAAGAGTGTGTTTGAGACTAAGGATAGGTCTTGTAAAGGGAGATCCTATTTGAAATCTTCTAGGACATTTTATCAAGTGAATGATTCCTATACTCATTAGGGATCCCCATGTTAAAGGGTTGTTATAGTAAAAATCATCAAACTTTTGGAGTAGAGTGTTGGTTGAGGTGACTAGGGGATTAATGTTCCCGAACCACTATAAATCTCTTATGTTCAATCTCTTTCATTTATTTTTTAATTTCTAATGCTTATTTTTATTAAGGAAAATGGATTTTATTTATCGTACCTAGAGATAGAGGTATTATACAATGAATTTTTTTTGGAACTCATTTCACAATCCTCTTGAGTGTTCATCTTTCCATTATTTGGGACACCAACTGGTATCCGAGTTTGTTACTCTTGATTTAACAACTATCAAAGGTAAATGTCCAATGATATCCTGTCAAATGGATTTCATTGATGATGTAAGTGGGGAATTCCCCTTACCTCAATGTGAGGTGAGGATGTTCTTTTATAGATGAGTAAAACTAAATACAGAGAGGGTAAGTACGATGTGGGACTCAGAAATACCCAATTAAATGAAATGGGGTCCAACACTCCCCCTCAAGCTGGACATGCCCAGATTGGATTGAGTCCCACAAAGAAAAAATAGAAGACAAGACAGAAGAACTCATACTCCCCCTCAAGCTGGGCTATGGAGGCTGTGAATACCCAGCTGGGAAGTGAGAGAGTCAAGGCGAGCCCCTAGGAGACCTTTGGTGAAGAGATCGGCAAGCTGATCTACCGTCAGTACATGACCAAAGCTGATATGGTGCTTCTCCAGATGGTGGCGGAGGAAGTGACAGTCCACCTTGATATTCTTCGTTCATTCATGAAAGATGGGATTCGAGCCAATCTTCGTGGCATCCTGATTATCACACCAGATATGAGCAGGGGTGTGTGTCGGGAAGCCGAGCTCATGTAGGAGATGACAAAGCCAGAGGATCTCAGTGGTGATGGTGTCCATGGCGCGGTATTCAACCTCGACACTCGATCTGGAGAAGACAGTCTGCTTCTTGTTGCGCCAAGAGATGAGGTTACCGGCGAAGAACACGGAGAACCCCAAAGTAGACTTGCGGGTCGCGAGGCAACCTGCATAGTCAGCATCATAGAAGGCCTCAACATCCAAGTGAGCATTACGGGAATACTGAAGGCCACGTGCAGGGTCTCGCTTGATGTATTTGGCAATGCGAAGGACAGCATCCCACTGAGATTGGGTTGGATGCTCCATGAACTGGCTGACTTTTCCAATGGCGCAGGCAATGTCGGGTCGCATCATGGTGAGGTAGTTCATTTTACCCACTAGACGTCGATAGTGCTCGGGATGAGGAAATGGTTCCGAGTCGGAATGGAGAGAACGTTCGCCAGGCTCAAGTGGGGTGTCCACGGCAGTGGAGGTGCTCAGACCGGCATCCTGCAAGATATCAAGAGCATACCTACTCTGGCAGAGAGAGACCGAGTCCTCAGAACGGGAGACCTCGATGCCAAGGAAGTAAGTCAGGGGACCAAGATATTTGGTATGAAAGTTTTGGTGAAGGTGCGCCTTGAGGCTGGCGATCCCTCTGGAGTCGCTTCCTGTGATGATGATATCATCAACATATACCACGAGCAAGATACAACTGTGCGGTGTCGTACGAAAGAAGACGGTGTGGCCCTTCAGACTGCGGGAGAGGCCAAAGGCTGTGACGATAGTGCTGAAGCGGCCAAACCAAGCCCGAGGAGACTGCTTGAGGCCATAGAGGGACCGACGAAGGCGCAGACATGGGAGTCGGCACCGGAGGCAGAAAAACCAGGGGGCTGCTTCAGGTAGACTTCTTCCTCAAGAACGCCATGGAGAAAGGAATTCTTGACATCCAGCTGATGAAGTGGTCAATGATGATGGGTAGCCAGAGAGATGAACAGACGGACAGAGGCCATCTTGGCGACCGGAGAGTAGGTCTCAAAGTAGTCGATGCCATATGTCTCAGCAAACCCCTTCACCACCAGCCGGGCTTTGAGGCGGCAAAGAGAGCCGTCGGGATTAAGACGGATCGTAAAAATCCATTTGCTGCCCACTGCCTGTTTGCTTGCTGGAAGGGGGAAAAGATCCCAAGTATGGTTTTCCTCCAGAGCCTGCAATTCATCCCGCATTGCAGCTAGCCACCTGGGGTGAGATTTGGCTTCACCAACCGTGCGAGGTATAGAAACTGTCTCTAGAGCGGACAGACCCATGTATGAAGATAAAAATATAGGAGTACTCTGGAAAGAGCGAGTACCTTTCCATAGGGCAATGGGAATGTCCTCGGGTGGCGGAGCAGGAGCAGTGGACGAAGCGGGAGCATCAGTTTCACTGGCTGGAACGGGGGATACAGTCGAGGGACGACGGGAGTAGACCTGACCAAAATAGGTGTCAACAGGGGTTGACGCCGGTGGAGGAAGGATGATGAGGGGAAGACAGTCATCAATAGCAGAGTCAGAAGGAGGATAGGGAAAGGATAATGGAGAACTCTCAACAAAGGAGACATCCGCTGAGATGACATACTGGCGAAGGTCCGGGGAGAATCAGCGGTATCCGCGCTGAGTGCGGGAATAACCAAGGAAAATGCAGCGGAGGGATTTGGGAGAGAGTTTGGTGCGGCCAGGGCGAGTGTCACGCACATAACACAAGCAGCCAAACACTCGAAGAGGGAGGGAATGAAGAGGGTGAGTGGGGAAAAGAGCCCGAAAGGGAGTCTCCCCCTTAAGGATAGAAGAAGGAAGACGATTGATGAGGTATGTATCAGTGAGAATGACATCTCCCCAAAAGAGAAGAGGCACCTTTCGGTGGAAGATGAGGGCACGAGAAGTCTCCAGAATATGTCTGTGTTTCCGCTCGGCCACACCATTCTGTTGGGGTGTATCAGGACAGGAGGTCTGATGAAGGATACCATTCGTCTGGAAAAACTTCCGAAAGGAAGTGGAGAGATACTCGCGCCCATTATCTGAGCTGAGACATTTGACAAAGATAGAAAAGCGGTTCTTAATTTCATTGAAAAGGGTTTGGAAGGTGGAAAACACTTTGGAGCATTCTCGAAGAAGGTAAAGCCACGTCATTCGTGAATAGTCATCAATGAAAGATATATAGTATTTATATCCCAAGTGACTCGGAATGGCACACGAGCCCCAAACATCTGAATGAACCAGATCAAAGGGGTGGGAGGCCCGTGTATCCGTGCGAGGAATGTAGGAAGAGCGATGATGTTTCGCAAAAGAACATGACTCGCAATTAAAAGTAGGAGTCCGACTGAAGCCTGGAAACATCTGATGAATCGTGGATGCAGGCGGGTGTCCTAATCGGGAATGAAGATCTAGTGCCCGAGAAGAGGTAGATGTGCAAGCAATGGGTGCTGGTCCCTCGAACATGTAGACCCCGTCTCAAAGCCGGCCTCGACCAAGTTCCTGGTTCATAGTTTTCTCCTGAAACACAACACCAGAAAAGGTAAATATGGCCGCACAGTTATAATCCTTAGTCAGTTTACTGATGGAAAGCATATTAAAGGGACTGCGGGGCACGTGTGCCACAGAGGGTAGGTGTATCGATGGAGTCAGGGAGCATGCGCTGAAGCCCTCTATGGGGATAGTGGAGCCATCAGCGACAGTGATTGCTGAAGAACCGACATATGGGAAGTAAGACGTCAGCATACCAGCATCACCAGTGAGGTGGTCGGAGGCATCTGAGTCCAGCAGCCATGCAGGGGAGCAATGACCCACAAAGGCAGTGGGGAAAACAGTACGGGCCAGAGAGGCCGAGGAGGGACTGGGTCGGATAGAGGCCGAAGGATCATGAGGCCGCCTGAGGTCGGCCATAGAAAGGGCCAGAGACGGGGAAAGAGAGGCGATAGTCGAGGACGCGTCCTGGACCGCGGGCTGTCCCTGCCGCGGGTGCTGAGATGGTCATCCATGCATGACCCAACATCGGGAGATCAGGTGGACAAACTTGCCACAATGTTGACAGAAGGGACGTGGACGACTTGAAGCACGACCACGTCCCGAGGAGTCTTGCATGGAAGCGTCGGGTAGCTGAGGCAGTGGGCCGACGGGATGATCATGCGCAGGACGTGCGCGTGCTGGAAGGGCCGCTGGAACGAGGGCGCTCTGCCAGGACGAGGGCGCGCTGTCGAGACAAGGGTGCGTGGCCGGGAGGGTCCGCCGGGACGAGGCCGAGGGCGCCTGCTGGGGTGAAGGTGGCGGAAGTGGGGGCCGCAGGGTGAGAGCAGCGGGAGCATGCGGGAGGCGCGGGGGCAGTGGGAGGCACGAGAGCAGCAGGAGGTGCGGGACGACGGGGAGCTGGGAGCCGCGGGAGGGCGTCGCGCCAGGAAGGAGGGCCGTCTGGGAGCCGGGAGCCGTGGCCGAGGGCGGGGCGTAGGGGCGAGGCCGAGGATGGGGCGTCGGGGCGAGGCCGAGGGCGCGGCGCCGGGGCGAGGCCGAGGGAGGGGCGCCGGGGCGAGGCTGAGGGCGCGGCGCCGCTTGGGCGAGGGGGAGAGCGCCTGGGCGAGGCGCTGGAGAGGGCACTGCGGAGTGAGGGGAGCCGCTGGGAGAGAGGGCCGCTGGGAGGGAGGGCCTCCAGGAGGGAAGGCCGCCTAGAGAGAGAGCTACCGGGAGGGAGGTCCTCCGGGAGATTAGGGCAGAGCTAGAGGGGAAGAGAGGTGGGGCCAGACAGAACCGGGAGTCCACTAGGAGGGAGGGTCGGGATTAAGATCCCTCTGATACCATGTAAGTGGGGAATTCCCCTTAACTCAATGTGAGGTGAGGATGTTCTTTTATAGATGAGTAAAACTAAATACAGAGAGGGTAAGTCTGATGTGGGACTCAGAAATACCCAATTAAATGAAATGGGGTCCAACAGATGATAATGGAGAAGGTATGTCAATGGTTAGATCTCCTTACTTCAATGGTAAAAATTATGGTTGCTATAAATCTCACATGACCATTTATCTGAAGAATCTAGGCTTGAATGTTTATATTGATAGGAATTAAGCCCTATGAAATTACTAAGATAGAACCCGAAACTTGGGATGCTACAAGTGAAGAAAATTATGATCTAATCTCCAAATATATGAATGTTATAATATACGGATTAAGAAAAGATGTGTGCAATAGAGTTTCTTAATGTCATGCAGCACAAGAACTATGGACCACTATAGTGGATTCATATTAAGGTACTGACAATATAAAAGATCATAGATATGATACAACCAAACTTTAGTTTTACACATTCAAAATGTATGAAGGATAGATCATTACTCAACGAAATAGAAGGCTCCTTGAGATTTTGAACAACATTTTTGCTTTAGGAACACCTATCTTTGAGCTTGAACAGGAATTAAAAGTTCTCAGAGTATTAACACCAAGGTGGAGTTGAATATCAGCTACTATTAGATATTCTATAGAAGTCAATAATCACAAAATAAAATATCTTACTAGAACAATCATGATGTATAAATATGGAATATGAATTGGGGTTGAGGTGAATAATATGATCAAGAAGGATAATGTTGGCTTGATGGATTCTACATCTAAAGATGACAGGGAAAAAAGTGCACAAATTGCTGAAAATATGAAGAAAAAGATTCCATAAGAAATTATAGATCAAATTTTGAGCTTGACAATATTGAATTTAATTCCAAAAATTCTACAAGAGAAGAAGTTTCAGAAAATCTTTCAACAAGTATAAAAGGAAAGGATACAATACTTAAGAGTTTAGATGCTATGAGTGTAAGAAGTTAGTACATATGAAGGATGACTATCCAAAAAATAATGATAATAGGAATATAGAGAAGAAATATTTCAAGGAGATTGGTTTTAAAAAATATTTTGAGAATGAGAATTTGTAGGTTGAGCAGAAATATTTTAATATGCAATGGAGTGATAGGGAGTTTAGATGCTATGGAGTGCTTTTAAGATTCTAGTAGATTCACATCATCAGAAATAGAATTTAAAGTTATTAATCAAAATTCCAATGTATGATTTATGGAAAATTCAGATGAGATAAATTCATATTACTCTTCTGAGCATGAACATGAAACAAATAAATGAAAATTTCTCATATAAAGAATTAAATGAATAATTCACCATGTTGGAAACCCAGTATGAAAGCATGAAAAAGAAAAATAAGGCCCTCAAAGGTTCTTATAATAAGAGTGTAAATGAAGAGGGGGACCTAAATAAAGAGATTTTATAAATAAAGAATCAATTAGAAAAATATAATTTCTCAAATACTGAATATTATAATACAATAGAGAACCTACAAAAGGAAGTTCAAAACATTAAATATGCTTCTAGTGTCTTTTCTAATAGAGAATTATACCTGAATAAAATTATTCCTCAAAATTAACATAATAAATAGATGTTTAGAATAGTTTTACAAGGTAAAAAAGCCCAAATTCTAAGAAAACTATTTTTTCCCTAGTTCTAAAAACAAAAAAATTTCAAAAGTCACTTATTTTCATTATGGTGGAGTAGAAAACGATGCCATTATTTGTGATTTGAAAAACACTCAATTTTGTGAAATTAAAAATTATTTTCTTATAAAATATTTTTCAAAGTATGTTTTCAATTATTCTAGTGAAAAAAATAGATATGGGTTACTATGTCTCTTTTAGCTAAACTTTATAGACCCAAAAGAGTTTGGGTGCCAAAATATTCTATTGTATGATTTGTTAATGTATGTAACAAGATACATGAATAGAAATGAAAAATAGTTTATGGACAATTATTGTTCAAGACATAAGAGTGGTGATTTTTTAAATTTTTACACACTATGAAAAATTGATGGACTCTATATTGCATTTAGTGATAATGAAATTGGAAAAATTATTGGGAATCCATGGTATATGAAGATATTCATGTGGGATTGGACTAGAAGGGTTTTAGTACTCGCTTATTTCAGAATTTTTGTCCAGAGTCGTTGATGATGGTGATGACTCTGGAGATCATATCTTCACAGTAGGGAGAGCATTCAGTGTTGGCTTACACCACTTGATTTTATGAGCTGGTTCATTTTAAACAAGTGGTTGTAAATAATGACCAACTAAAAGCTCAGAAGTACCATCATGGTTTGTGACCATATATCAGATTGTTGGTATTCATGATAAATCATTCGAATAATGTAGAGACTGTAGACAAGGTTATGATGGAAGAGATAAATGTGGAAGGAAAGGTTGGATATCATTCCCTTTATCTGCCTCCTACTAGTAGCATCAATATTGCCCCAGGGAATAAAAGGATATGAAAAGATCATCATCGGAGTGGTGGAGGTATTTCTTAGTAGCAGGGCTCTTTATAACCTCCAATTACAACTAGTGGTGTTCCTCTAACTTACTATTAGTGTGTCAATGTATATTGGGAAATCCCCTTGCCTCCTTACCTCAAAGTGAGGCAGAGGCAAGCTTTTATAATGATTGAAAAGTACCACATCAGACCACAAGTCCGATGTGGGATACAGACTCCAACACTCCCCCTCAAGCTAGGTGTACCTAGCTTGCACACATAATGAAAAAGAAAGCAACAAAACAGATGCTAACACTTTCCCTCAAGCTGGACATGCCCAGCTTGATGACAAATACAAGACAAAAACAGAAGAAACGGAAATAAGAAAATTGTTTTTGATGCTGCTCCTCTTGAAGATGGTAATGTGATGATGCTGAAAAATAAAGGATGGGTCATCGCCCGAAAAGTGCGGGGCCGGACAACAGAGCGCCGGGAAATCTACACTGGCGGGTTGGTCGTCAGAGCGTCGGGAAAATCCGCACTATGGGCCGGTCGTCAGAGCACAGGGAAAACTGTAATGGTGGGTCGATCGTCAAAGTGCCGAGAAATCCGCTCGGGAGGTCCGGTCGTCAAAGTGCCGAGAAATCCGCAATGGCGGTGCCGGTCATCTAAGTGTCGGGAAATCCGCATGAGGAGGCCAGCGATTGAGGCGGGAATGCCGCGGGAAGCAAGAAGAGGTCGACATGGAGGGAGCAGTTGAGCAGAGGCGGCATGGGAGGCCGGCAGTGCTAGAGGCCGGCTGCTGGAGAAGCCGGTAGGAATGGAGGCCAGCTGTTGCGCAAAGAGGGGCCGACGAGGCTTGAGGCCGGCTACTGAAGGAGCCCACAGGAATGGAGGCCAGCTGTCGGAGGCGCCGGCAGGGGGAGAGGCTGGCAGAATTGGGAGACGGGGATGGATATCCGCACAGGAGGCGGCGGGCAGGAAGGACTCAGCGTCGGGAAGGAAGCAATCAGACGTCGAGGGGCCGGTGCAAGGGAGCCGCCAGGAAGGAAGAATACGGGCACGGGAGGGAGGGCCACCGGGAAGGGAAAAGCCGACTGTTCTTCTCGTCGGGAGAAGTTGGAGCAGGAGCCGGCAGATGCGGGGAGCCGAAAACCACGCGCTGGAAGAGTGCCGCCTGGGATGGAGCTGTTGGACGAGGGAGGGTCGCGCTCGGGTGGGGCAGCGACGAAGGGTCGCGCGCAGAGGAGGCGTGATGGGGAATCGGGAGTGTCGCACTCGGGAGGAGCCGCGACTGGAAGGGAAGGCGCACCGGGAGGGATGCGGGACGGGAGATGCCGTCGGAGAGGGGTCGCCGGACAGGAGGGTGATCCGCTGAGGATGGAGGGAGCCGCGCTGATGGAGTCACGCTCAGGAATCCGGGAGTCGCGTTGGATGATGAGGACAGGAGCCGCCGGTAGTTGCGGGATCTAGAAAGACCGACGGGGATGCGGGAGAAGTTGAGGAGGCGGGTCGCGATGGAGGGTCGCGCCTGGGTTGACGGGGCCAGTGCGCGCAACTGGGAGTCGCGCCGGCAGGAGCCGACCGGGAAGAGGCGGGCCATTGGGAGGAGGTTCACCAGGGGGTCGCCGCGGGAGGTTCTGCACGCACAGGAGGACCGCCGGAGTGGGATCCACGACGGGGAGGCTTGCGCGCAGGAGGAGCGGGCGCCGTCGGGATGGGTCGTCGGGCCGGCGCGAGGGAAGCCTCATTGAAGGCGGGGCCTAGCACCGGGAGAGATTCGCCACAGGGGGATGGACAGGAAATAGTCAGGCTTGTAGGCCATGGAAGTCGCCGCCCCTTGTGGGGAAGAAAAAAAATATATTAAACCCTAGAGCGGAATAAAAAAAATAGATAGAGGGGGGGTCGGGGTTAAGATATCTTTGATACCATGTAGATTGGGAAATCCCCTTGCCTCCTAACCTCAAAGTGATGCGGAGGTAAGCTTTTATAATGAATGAAAAGTACCACATCGGACCACAAGTTCGATGTGGGATACAGTCTCCAACAGTCAAGTTCATACAAATATAACATTCATGTACGTAACTTTCTAATATGTGTAACAACTGTGGGAGTTATGATCATCTGCATCATATCTATTAGACTATGTCTACTCGATATGGTCATGGATCTTTGACTCCAAAGGATACTATGACACAATCAGATGCTTCAATGACTATAGGGATCCATCAAAAGGCCTCAGGAGTGAAGCAACATAACATAGTAGATGATCTCCCAGTGAAGGTAGACTTGTGTCTAGTGAAAATGAGGGGTATCATCTTTATTTCATCTCTAGTGGTAATTATTTTATTTAACATTGGTCCTTCCCACTCAAATATATCTAGATGTTATTTTGATTTCATTAACCATACAATAAAACTCATGTGCTTTGTTGTGGAGTTAGCAGCACCTCATGCAAATAGGAAAGTGTCTAGGTTTTATTCTCCTTCTTTTACACTATCGATAGTTTTTACAGAGCTAGTATGGGATTTTATTTTTCTTAATCTCGATTTGTTTGAAATCATAAATGGGATGGATTGGATTATTCCTCCTAATGTTGAGTTTGATTGCTACTATCACTGTGTCCCATTTCATGCGGCTGATGGGAGCTTGAGAGTGTTTCCAAGAGAGTGGGATTTTTGGTTTGGTATTACAGGACCTTCCCTCCTAGAGTTCAAGAGTTTGTTGTCTTTAATTGTAGATGAGACCTATTAATTTTCAACTTTTGATAAAATTTCCACAGCTGTTCATGGTTCTGAAAACTTTTATCCCATATGATTTCTCTAGGATTCCTCCATATATGGAGGTAAAGATTACAATTGACCTATTTCTAGGAATGCAGTCGATATCGATAACTTCTTACCGTATGGAAACATCAGAGTTGAAAGAGCTCAAAATTTAGTTGGATGATTTAGTCAAAAAGGGTTTTGTTCACCCTAGTGTTTCACCTTGGTAATCCCTAGTGCTCTTTTCCATTAAGGCATACAGTTCCCTCCAATTGTTCTTGGACTATCGAAAGTTGAACTGGGTAATAATTAATAAAATGTATCCTTTTCCATGTGTGGGTGATTTTTTGACCTGTTAAAGTGGGAAAAGTGTTTTCCGAAGATTCATCTTTGGTCTAGTTATCATCATATAAGAGTTCATAAGTGTGATATATCAAATACACCTTTCAATAGAATTTATAGCCATTACGAATAACTTGTGATGTTGTTTAGTTTGACTAATGCTCCTACAGTTTTCATTTCTCTAATTAATTTTTTATTCCAACAGTATCTAGTCATTTTTGTGGTAGTGTTTGTGGATGATATTTTGGTTTACTCAAGATCCGAGTGTGATCACGAGCACCATATGGGTTTGGTTTTGGAAATCCTGAGAAGTCACTGTTTGTATGGATATATTTTGAAATTTATCTTTTAGATTCCTGAATCCAAATTCGTGGGGAACATTATTTTTGTGCATGGATTATCAGTTGATCCTGAGAAGGTAACGACTATATTTTCATGAGAATGGCCACATTTTTTTTAAGATTCATAGATCTCCTGGCCTTGCTAGATACTATAAGTGGTTTTTCATGGATTTCTCAATGTTATAATCCCCATTTACTACTCATACTATGAAAGGGGTGAAATTCTAATGGGATAAAAAGATCCTATCTCCATTTTGAAAGTTGAAAAGACTTCTATCATCATATTCTTTTCTGATCTTACCTAAGCCTAGTAAAGGATATGTGGTTTTCTATTATTCTGCAAGAGCTAGTTTGGGTTGTGTTATTATGAAATATAATCATGTGGTATATTATAGTTGTAATATTTGACCAAATGATAAAAATTACCCCACCCATGGTTTAGAGAATTCTGTCGTTATTCATGAGCATATTTTTTTGAAGAATTATCTTTTTAGGGAATGGCTTGATGACATTTCCGACTATAAGAGTTTAATCTGTATCTTTTCTCATGGGGACTTGAATCTTATGTAGAAGTGGGGGGCTGAATACCTTTAGACATTTGACATTGATATTTCCTACACTCTAGGAAATGGTAATTTCATTGAAGATGCTCTTAGTAGGAATGTGCTATCGCAATCCATTCTGAAATCAAAGGATGAGTGCAATCTTATGAGGATTTTTTCTCGGTTGAATTTAATGATTAGGACGATGTATCATGAATGGTTATAACCAATGTCTAGTTAACATCATATCTGTAAGATTCTATTCTACAGATTCATTAGCATGAGTTAGAATTTATAAGAATTTGAGAAACCCTATATGGTGGGGAGACCGTTTCTAGTTGGTCTCTCTCTTCAGATGGTATTCTCATTTATGGGGGTCAGTTTTTCATCCCAACTTTTGTAAGAAGCTTAGTTTTTTATGATATTCATAGTACTTCATGGGAAGCTCATTTGGGTTATATTAATATGAATTATGATATTAAATAGTGATTTTGGTGGTTGATTATAAGGTGTGACATTTTTGATTATGTGTCGCTTTGTTACATCTGCTAACAAATAAATGCAGAGCATTTGAAGCCCTCTAGTTTTCTTCGGCCTCATCCAGTGTCGATTTTTAAATTGGAAAAGGTATACATATACTTTATTTTCAGATTACCATGCTCTCCCTGAGGGAGGAATTCTATCTAGGTGGTGATTCATCAGATGAAAAGGTCATCAAATTCTATTCTGATTAGGGACACCATAAAAATTGATGATCTAAGTAAGATGTATGTCCAGGAAAATGTGAGGTTTCATGGGGTTCCTTCTACCTTTATTTTAGATAGGTATGAAATTGTTAATTTGATATTCTGGTGAAGTCTCCAAGAGGAAATGGGGACTCGGATTAGGTTATGTACAACTTATCATCCATAGGCAGATGGTCAGTTGGAGCATGTTATTTAGATTCTCGAAGATATGCTTTGTGTATGTGTCTTGGATTTTGTTGGATCTTGGGATAGCCATATGGGATTTATTGAGTTATTTTATAACAATATTTATCATTCATAGATCATAATGGATCCTTTTGATGATTTTTATATTCTCCCATGAAATTCACTTCTTTTCTGGGTAGAATAGGGAAAATATTTTTGGTTAGACCAAGTTTGTTTTAGGAGACGTCTATTACGATTCCGGGTATACATTGGTGTTTTTTACAACATAGATTCAATATAAATATTATATAGGTTGATGGTGTCATCATTTGGAGTTTTCTATAGATGACTGGGTTTTCTATAATGTTTCTCCTCAACTGGGTCACCATCGGCTCAAAAAGTAGGGAATGTTGGCTCTAAGATATATGGGACGGTTTGAGGACATTAAGTAGATTGGGAAGGTTTCTTATCAATTAGAATTTCTTGATTAATTGAAAATCATTCATGATGTTTTCCAAATATCATATTTTATGACATATCATCATGATCCCTCTCATGTTCTGAGTTGGGAAGAGATTGAGTTAGAGCTAGATATTTCTGTTGTTGAGTAGCTAGTTGATATTGTAGAATCTCAAGTGAAAGTCTTCCATGGGAAGTTGGTTATGATGGTCAGAGTGTTATGGAAGCATAGATTAGATTCTAATGAGTCTTGTGAGCATGATACGTTGATGATGGAACAGTGGCCTCACCTCTTTATGGGGCTTGATTCTTCTATATGACTTCCTGGGGATTGAAAGTTTTATTTTGGGGAGTTCGTAACATCATGTTACCCACTTTCAGGTAATTATCTTCTCTGTGATAGTTTTCATCTTTTTTTAGGTACGTCGTTGGACTCCCAATAATGGAGAATATTTGTTAGGGGAAAATTTCATAAAATTAAGGGTTTTATGTTTATTTAATTTATTAGAATCCATGTATAAATGTGTAATGTATTTGCTGGGTTCTCCTTGAGTTTGGGGAACTTTAGAGTTGGTTTTGGTGTTTTCTCATGTACGCTGGGAGATTTCATGTTGTGTAAAGGGGTTACACGTTGTGTACATGGTATCAAGACACAAATCATGAAATGTGTACATAGCATGAAAGGATTACACACCATGTAATAGTTACATGAAATGTAATGCTAAATGATTGGCTTTAATTAAAAGGAAATGAGTTTTCTAGAATATCTAATCATCGTGGATTACATGACATGTAAAGGTATTACAAGCCATGTTAATTCTCGAGAATAACTTTTTATGGTGTCGTATGAATGATATTTAATTTCAATATCCCACATCACATCTTACTCTCAATATAGAAGGATTCTCCAATGATTTTGGGAGTCTCCATTTTATCGGGATTGATTCATTTGACATTGGGTCACTATAACAGTTGGTTTGCGTCTCTCTTGGTGATTATGCCTTTCTGCTTCATTAATTTGATTATCCTATTTTTCCATTCCATTGATATAAAAAACTATTAAACTATCATCTTACCTAGTTTTCATTAATGTTGATCATGCTTTGATTATTGTTTAAAGACATGATATGGAATCCCTGGGTGAGACTCTATTAAGCCTGTTAGCTCACACCCTACGTACATCTTTGATGGTGCATAGACTTGGTTATGAATTTTGATGCGAGGAAAGTCAAGGTGTTATAGTTATGCAGTGAGGTTTTAAGTTATATAGGATGGGTAGTTGGTGGTAAGATAATGGAAGTTTCTCATGATATCACATGGAGTAGATGGTTTTTCCTATTTTGATAAACCTTATGGTTGAACTTGTACTTGGAGATTTTTTCTACTCATGAGTTGTATGGTTTTCTCTATTTCCTCACAGTTATGGGATATATTTATTTCTTATATTTTTGTTTATGATTTATATATAAACCACTAACATGCCTCATGTTGGGAGAAATCATTCCCTTGGTTTTTTGTTCGATGCCTGAGTGTTAATCACCAGCCCATTGGGATCGAGAACTCCCTTTAGGTATGTAGCATATTGGGTTGGGTTCTAGTTTGAGAGAGTATTTGGGTCGGTTTGTTACACGATTTATCTCATCACATGGGGAACCACTTCAAAGAATTAAAATCACATATGGGAATAAAATGACATAAAATAACAACATGATATCAATCCCCAAATTATATAAAATTCTCTAATGAGGATGGAGGATATAATGCCTAACACCACTAAATGAAAGTTAATCCAAAATCCATTTCATCATAAAATTCAATAATTGAAAGGAAAAGGGTCTCTATGGGAACCTAAGTATCCAATATGGGATATAGAGTTAAATTAAACGAGGAAAAGAAAACATATAGAAATTTAAATGCACAATATAAACGTGTAAATTATTCTTCATTGAACATGAATTCAAGGGGTACTTATATTAAGAAAAGTAATACTCAAATAAATACACCAATGATGCAACCTCAAATGTTTCACATTTCAATCATTGAGTTATCAGACATACACTCCTCCCCAAAGGTGGGTTTCATATTTGATATCATATTTTATCAATACTTATACATTAAAATTTTTAAAGATGACCCAGTTGGGGACACAAATAATAGGTTCATAGAGCTTTCAAACATGATGACTTGGAATTCCCAAACCTTATATATTGGAAGATCATATGAAATCACATTATATTATTGTAGAAAGAAAAAAAGGAGAGGGTTTGTCACAAACACCTCCACTTTTAATGTCAATAACTCAAATCCTCCTCATTCTCGATATAATACCTTTACCTAGATAATAAGGATTCATGGCCTGATGTATTTTGTCCCACCATATTACCTTCCACCAATATTTCACTACTTCTATATAAAAAGTCAATATACATAATGATACTTCTTAATTGAGGTCTAAACAAAGACTTTTATCCATTAAATGATCTGTTATGATGTCATTAATGACTAACTCGCAAGAGAAAGACACAAAGTCATCAAAAAATTTAGTGTAATCCATCACTATTCAATCACACACCGGAGACTCTTAAACTAGATGGCCTTCTCCACATTTAGATTACATAGACAACCTCGCTAAACAAACGTGTTATTCAATAATTCTAAAGATATTTCAATAATTTTATGAGAAAATGTAATGTTTTCCCACAATTACCTTCACAGTCCCTTAAAAAAGACTATGATAACTTCCAATTTAGAGTTTATAAGAGTCTCTATAGAATTGAAAAGTCCTTCGATTTTCTCTTATCAATTGATCAAATATTTTGGACCTTGATAACCATGGAATATAGGTTGTTAGTAAAATTAGGAATTAATAAACATAATCTATATATTGACATGGATTTTACCCTTCCACTCTATTTAGAGTCTCGGTAGAACCTATAACTAAATGGATCCCATATAGTTTTGAGAATAAATAGACCACAATTTAACCAAAATAACACTCATCCCTTTGATCACTAACACATTTTGGGAGAAATTTTCTAACATATAATGAATCTGCATGTTCAAACAAATTTTTTTTAAACCAACATCCCACATACCATAAGGAACTCAATAAGATCACAATAATATTTCCTGAAAATACACTTAATATTAAAACTACATCATGTAATCATTTGTAAACATGAAAACCCCCAATGGAATCCCAAAAATAAGTTAATATATATCATAAAGAAAGTATTATTTTATATTGTAAGGGTTTCCCTTTAACCCTTAAAAGGGGTATTATCAAAAGTAAAATTAAAAGAAGGCCTTCGTGTTGCGGAATCGTCGGGAGACACAACGACAGAAACGGGAAAACGAAACAAAGAAAGCAATAAGGACACAATGATTTACGTGGTTCGGGAAAAATCCCTACGTCCACGGGAGAGGCAGAATTCACTACATCGGGAGCACAAAAAAATACAGAGGATTTTCAGTAGTAAACCCTAGCCTGAAATGGGCTACATATAAAGAAGACGGTCCACTGTTCCGAATAGTAAGTCCATGTTGCTATAGTGATCGACGACCAACTTTGTCAAAAGCGCTACAGTGACTGCCAGCTGGAAGTCAAAAGTGCTACAGTGAAGTTGACTCCAAAGTCCGCACTACTACAGTGTCTGTCGGTGTCGGTCGGTCAGCTCTGCTACAGTGTCATAATTTCTACAGTGCCAAAAAATTGGGTCGGGGACCTTCGTCCCCCGGACCCCCGGAGTAGGGGCGCGTTTCCCATGCAACCCCCAATGAGCTTACAGCGGAGCTTGGCCCGCGACAGTTGCAGGGCACAACCGGATCGGGCAACACCAATCCAACACTTCGAGCAATTCGGGGCAAAGCATTATTTTATATTACACAAAATTCTTTATAGAAATATATAAAATTCCACTTATATAATTACCATTTACCCTTTAAGAAATCTTTATAATAAGATCGTATAATAAAAGCATTATCCATCATTCAATATATATATTTTTATAATATTCATGGTCTATAATTGTAAATACACTTTACAAGTATCATTAATTGTATACATAAATTTTCAAATTGAATTAATACATAACATATTCCTGGGAAAATCAGTATACAGGGGTTTTTTAATTTTTTTTAATTTAAAGGGATTCTGTTTATGATAATTTGGGATATGGGTTTGCAATACACCATATGAATTGGGGTTTTAAAAATTTTCTCCAAAGCGTCGCATCCCCACCCCAATTAAGAGTTTTAATTATTATATTTAAATAATTATAAATAAAACCTATTTATAAATACCTTATGAATAATTTATATAATAATATATATTTATATATATTTATAATTATATATATTTATAATTAAATTTATAAATACATATAATAAAATTTTTATATATCTATATATAATTATATATAATTATATTTATATACATTTATATTTATATATATTTATATTTATTTATAATTATATTTATGAATACATATAATAAATTATTTATATATTTATTGGTATAATTATTTTAAATTTATAAATTATTTATATATTCAAACTATATAAATATGAAATTATTTATAATTCTGACTATATAGATATATATTTATCTATAAATATAATTATATATATATACATAAAAAAATTTACATATTTGCATAATTATAAAATTTAAATAAATATATTTAAATAATAAATTTATTAATTATATATATTATTATAATTTTAAAATTATATATTTATAGTTATATAAATAAGTTTTTATATATAATTATCTATAATTATATTTATTTATAATTAAATTTATAAATACATATTTTCAATTCTTTTAATAGTTCTAATTATATAAATATTGATTTATAATTATATACCCTTAATTATATACATTCAGTTGTAGCAGTTAAGCCGCTCGATCCCTATATATTTAGGTGTCTGCTCTTCGGCCACAAATCCTGTGCTTCTCCTCTTCTCGTCCGCAACTAAAGATACTCAGTTTGTACGCAGTTCCCCGAGTCTCGCTATGGAGAATATTGGCGAAGCAGGGAGGCATGATCCTCCCCTTGAGAATCAGTCAGGTATCTTTCTTTGTTTTATTGAACCCCACCTAATCTTGGTATACAGGATTTCATTTGTTTGATGCGTGGACAGATTTGGAGAAGAAACTCCGCGATGCGAGGAAGGAATTAGTGGAGGCGGTACAGGATTCAATATCATTGCTCACGGTATATCATTTCCCTCCAAGCGTTATACAGAAGAGTATATTGATCCATTTTACTGTAATTTTGGAAAAATTTTCGTATCATCAAATGGGTTTCGAGGTGTCAATGTACCGAGATTTTATTCGCTGCTTATCTCCGCGTCTTTCCCGAGAAAAGCAGAGACAGAGGCTGGAGAGAAAGCTGCGCCACCTGAACAACGACTTCCAAAGTAGAGGGTTCCATGAGCTTTATTGATGGGATCTTTGGAGATGTTTTTTATAAAATTGTATCATTTCCTTTAAATAATAATTTTGAAGCGTCGTTCACTGACGCCAATCCAACTCTTGGACCGCTAACGAAGCAGAGTTCTTGAAATCATCTATAAGATTAGGCCCGTAAGGGGTGCTAGAAATCTAGGGTTTCCCCTCTTTGCTGCATCATCCCTTCGGCCAGGGTCGGGTCGGCTTCCTTCCTCACGCTCGGCGAGCTCGTAGCGGCGGCCTCTCGGTCGTGGTAGCATCGTGGATTTCGTGTAATCAGCCGTCTTGGCGTGCATCGCTGCTGGCATTTTTCTCACCCGATTCCATCTCACTGGATAGGGCTTTCCATGGCAGCGCGGTGATGGTCCAGCGGCTGAGCTCCTGCTTCCGCGGTCTTAAGGTTTTTTCTTTGTTTTCAGTTGTGTGCATTTGTTGGTTCGTCGTGGTCTCTACTGGCTTCTTGGATGGAAGTGATGGGATCTGTTTTGTAGTGGGATTTCATCCTCCATGCTGTTGATTTTGGTATTCGTTTCTTGTTTTCATTTTTAATTTCGGATGATTTCCTGTTGTTCAAGATTCTAGGTTCGTTTCAGATCGTTATGCTTCGGCATGTTTGGTTGGGCGGCATCATCAATGTTGTAGCGGCGGCCTGGACAAGTTGCAACAGATTAATTTTATTTCTCATGATCAATTGTTGATGGTTTCTCGAATCATAGTTTTTTCTTAAAAAAAAGGAAAAAAGAAAATCTATAAGATTAGGCCAATTTAGAGGATGTTTGAGCTGACAAAACCCGATCCAAGATTGTAAAAGGGTTGAAACCCATCTTCACATGGAGAAGATGAGTCGACGAGGCAAGCTGGTGTGAAAAACTGGGATAATCGACCTTACTGATTGGATCCGAACAAGTTTGGGTTGCCGATGAAAGGGTACTGACAAGATCCATGTAGAGGATGATTTGGTGGATGAAGCCTCTCATGCCACTGATATCATCGCTTGATGGAACCAGATCCCGCATCTTCATTTCTTGAAGAAGATTCCCAGAACCGCCGACTTCATTAATGATCTCAAATCCATTGTCGTCGAAGCATTCAAATATGATCTTGATGAAGCCGACTCATTCAAGGGGTTTTCAATCGGAGGCCCAATTTTAGTTAATGAAGAATCACAGCTGCGCATCCCATGATGAACTATTTGCAAAAAAATTGATCAGTGCTTGGACACACGATTTCTATTTCTTCCTAGTTACACTCGAAGCAATTAACCCAAACTTCAGTTATTAGGCGTGTTTGGGTTAATGACATTTTTAGTATATTTGGTTTGCTGATATTGAAGACTCGCATAGGCAGTTAAAGACAAAGAGGATCCAAGATCATGATGAAGGTGAAGTTGGACTAATCTAACATTCCCTGCCCAAGCTTACAAAAAATGGTTTTCCTAATTGATGAAATTTAGCGTTAGGGTAACCGAGTTTGGATAAGTTTGCTTGGAGGTTTCGATAAGAGGCTAAACTAGTGTGACCGAAGTGCACTGGGTACCAGCCAATAATGATATTATTTTTGGATCTGATTGAAGCTTGACCATGAAGCCTCTCCTAGTGAAGAAGTTTTGTTTTGTTTCCTGAATGATTTATGTTTGTTTGGAGATTCGTTTGGTGAAGCCTGAGGAAGGAGATGAGCATGGGTAGAGTTAGGGAAGAATTTAAGAAGATGATGTCAAGTTGCTAGAAAGAAAATAATAAAGTAATAATTATTATTATAAAAAATGCTTTTTCGTTGGAGCATTAAATGAAACCTAGACAGTGTTAGAGCCTGTAGAAAGAGAGTTTTTTCTTAAGTGACGAGAGCAGTGATTGAAGGTCACAAGACTTAGTTCCCTCATTTAATGGTCATTTAAAAGAGGCGGTGGTTTTGATGCTCATTTTTGGGGAGAATAAAAGGGACGCAATGCATGACATTCAAGGGAACAATGGATTGGGAGACGGACACTGAAACACATATAGGGAGATATACTGAGATTTTAGAAGCGGAGAAGATGGGAGCGGAACCAGGAGATATTCTGGGAAACTACTGGTACTTCGAGAGAAGATGAAGATGGAGATCATAATTCGTTTATGATCCTTGGTGATGTCCTTCTAAATATCCAGTAACTGAGGCTAGTGTATTCAAATAATGAAGTCTTTCTTAGTTTACATTTATTTAAAGTTTGCAATTTTAATTAATTCAAGAATATTGAAATTTGGAATGCAATTACTTCATTAAGTTTTGTTATTTTGTTGTTTTGTTAAACACCTTTTCCCATTATGAGTACCTCACACTACCAATTGGAGTGTGAAAAACTCTGAATACAGCTCGTTAATTCAAGCCGAGTTGAAGTATGAAGACGATTTAAGCTGTTAAAATTTCTTAATATTTTATCGATGAATTGTGAGTATAATAAGTGTTGTCTTTTTCCTTTTTGGCGATTGTTGAGAGCAGTGACCAACTCCTTCAAAAATGAGTTTTGCTTCTGATCTCTTGGTTGTAGTCTCACTTTAATAAATTGTTTGAGTTCGAGATTTTATATTTCATTATTTCATTGAGATAATTACAGTTGTGAAAACCATTAAAAATCAATGTAGATAGACTAATCCATATCAATCACTAGTTAGGTTACTGCTTTCTCTTGTTTATTCATACCGCTGATACTTTCGTTCATTTTGTTTTTAGTTGTTTTATTTCTTTTTGAATTTTTTTTGTGCTTTGAATTTTGTTTTGATTTTTTTCTAGTTTTAATTCCTTTGAAAAAAAATAAAAATATAGAATCATAAAATAAAAACATGTGAAAGAATAACCCCATACAGGGCCGTCTCGTTACGAGACAACCTTAGTGGTTGATAAACTGTATTTTTAAGTTTTCAAATTTTGTGTTAGGTTTTAAGTGACACAAAAACCTTACATGAATTCATGTTATTCCCAAGGATGCTAGAAATGGGTTAGTTAAAAAAGGATTAAGAAAAAAAAAATTATTTAAAAAAATAAAAAAACAAGTGAAAAAGAAGTTTGTTTCATAAAAAATCTGTTGCATGTCCTGCAATGTTGAAAATTCAGAAAATGAAAATTCATACAATATTAGGACTAGGATAAAACAACTTTCATGTGTCCTTTTGGTACCTTTACTTATCAAATAAATCCATTCGGACATTGTAATGATCCTTCCACCTTCCAAAGAAGCATTCTTAGAATTTTTTATGAGTTTCTTAAGGAATTCATGGATGTTTTTATGGAAGAATTTACAGTGTATGGTATATCTTTTAAGAGCTGTATGAGGAGTTTAGGAGTTATTCTTAGAGTTTAAATTGAGAAAAACCTTGTTCTAAACTATGAAAAATGTCATTTTATGGTCGATAGTGAAATTGTGCTTGGTCATGATGTGTTTAAGAAAATAATTTGTGTGGAAAAGTCCATGGTTGACATCATCTCTTTATTAAATTTTCCTAAGACTATTATAGATATTAGATCTTTTCTTGGTCATGCTGGATTTTATAGGAGATTCATAAAAGATTTAAACCGTACTACATTGCCTTGGATAAGATTACTTCATAAATAAATTCCTTTTATATTTGATGAGACGTGTATGGAATCCTTTAATGAACAGAAACAAAAGTTTGTTTTCGCACCAATAGTTTAACCACCTAACTAGAGATTTCCTTTTGAGCTGATGACTGATGATTTGGAGTTTCCTTTGGGGGATGTTCTTGGGTAAAGAATAGAGAGGAAATATCATGTCATTTATTATGCCTTTTGGACTCTAGATGATATTGAATCCATCTACTCCACAAATGAGAATGAATTTCTATCATTTTTATTTTCCCATGATAAGTATAGAAATTATCCTTTGGGATCTAAAGTTATGGTTGTTACTGGTCATTCTGCTATTTGGTATCTTATGAAAATGAAAAATCAAAACTGAGGCTGGTTTGATAGATTTTATTACCTCATGAATATGATTTAGAGATCCAAGATAGGAAAGAAATTTTGAACACTATAGTTGATCATTTGAGTAGGATAACTAATGATTTTTTTCAAGAAAAATCTATTGTTGAACCTATTAGAGATATTTTTCCTAGAGAGAAGCTATATTCTGTTCTTGACAAAAGGCCATGGTTTTCAAGCCTCATGAATTACTTAACTCTTGAAATTGATCCACACTGGTTTTCTAAGAAACAAGTTTCTAGACATGTTTGTGAGTCAAGGAAATATGTCTGGGATGATCCTTATGGAATTTGGGAAGTTACGAGATTGTTATGAGAAGTATTCCAAATTTTGAAATTCCTTCCGTTATGAAATTTTTTCATAGTTTGAGTTGTGGTGGACACTTTGGGCCACATATGAGTGCTAGAGAACTAATATATTAAGGGTTATTTTGGTCAACCATTCTCAAGGATTCTCATGAGTTTTATAGGACTTGTACATCTTTTCAATTCTAAGGAAACATTTCTCGAAGACATGATATTCCACAATAACCTTTTTTGTTTTGTGACATCATTGATGTTTGGGGAATGTATTTTATGGATTTTTTCCTAATTCCTTTGGATTCATTCACATCTATCTTTCGGTGGAATATGTGTCCATGTGGATTAAAGCTATTCCAACTTGAACAGATGATTCTAGAGTGGTGTCCCAATTTTCCAAAAGTAATCTTTTTTTGTAGGTTCGGGATACCCAGATTTATTCTCACAAATGGAAGAACTAATTTATATAAAAAGTGTCTTGAGGCTTTGTAAAAAATAAATGGCGTAATCCATAAAGTTTTTACACCCTATCACCCTCAAAATAATGGATTTTTTTAAGTTTTAAATAGATAGATTAAACATATTCTTGAGAAAACTATTAACAAAAACAAAAAATATTAGTGATTGAGGATTGAGGATGCTCTTTGGGCATATATGACTGTGTATAAGATTCCAATAGGGATGTCACCTTATAGGATAGTTTTTGGAAGAGATTGTCATCTGCCTGTAGAAGTTGAAAATAAAGCTTTTTTGGTAGTCAAATCATGTAATTTGAATCTGTTTGAGGATAAAAAAGATAGGAAGCTATGTTTTCAAGAGTTTGAGGAGATAATAAATAATTATTATAAATCTGAAAGGTTTTTTAAGGAGAAAACCAATGGTTTCATAAAAATATTTTTTTGAATAAGGAGTTTCAGATTAGAGATAAGGTCTTGCTGTAGAACTCCAGGATGAAGGTTTTTTCAGGTAAATTTCATTCCAAATGAGATGAAACTTTTATTTTAACTCATATTTTACCTTTTGGTTATGTACATATTTAAGATCCTAAGAATGATGTTCCATTTACTTTGAGGGGACATCAACTGAAAATGTTTAGAGAAGTTAATAAGGAACCTCTGAGGGAGGAGTTAATTTTATTAGAAGCTGAATACCATTCAATATATAGGTTGTTTCTTCCCCAACATTTTTTGGAAGAAGTGTTGGGGAAGGTACTAACCTTTTTTATGTTTAAATTTTTATTTTTTCTTAAAAGTTTTTCCTTGTAGAGAATGAATTGAGCTTAAAGGGAGAATCTTTTCATATTTTTCACCAAGATGAATGCAGTTAAGGATTCTATTCACTTTATCTTCTGGTTGGAGTATATGTCTTACAATTTTCTTTCATCAACAGAAGATACAATCTAAATCAACTTGATTCATCCACTCACTTTCTAAAATATGGTTATGTTTTTCTTGAGTTGAATATTTCTTGAATCTAATGTTAATCTGTTTACATTTTTAGGGGTTTTTAAGATGACCAGAGAGACTTTATAAAAGTAAAGAGGAGGGATAATTCTAGTGGATATATAGAAAAATAAAGCTTCTATTTCAGGGGAGTTTTTCATTAAATACTTATTTTAATGAACTTTATTTCTGCTTGCGGCTGTTACCGATTTATACTTAATTGTCTAAAAATAATTAGAATTGGATGATATTTTCTTATTGAATATTTGGTTGAAACTTGGTGGTTATTAATATTAAATTAAGTGTTTTTGATTTTTTATTAGTGCTAAATAATCTTGTATTTTTCTGAATTTTTTCTGCACATTTCTTGAAAATGAATTGTTGGATTGGTGTTACCCCGATCCGGTTGGACCGAATGCTTGTGGCCCGCAACTGTCGCGGTGCGGACTTCGGGGTCAACTTCATTATAGCGGTGCATACCGACTGACACCGACAACCACAGTAGCAATGCTGACCGACCGACACCTACAACCACTGTAGCGGTGCGGACTTCGGGTTCAATTTCACTGTAGCGCTTTTGAGTTCCAGCCGGCAGACACTGTAGCGCTTTTGACAAAGTTGGCCACCGATCACTGTCTCAACACGGAATTCTATTTCGGAACAGTGGAACGTATTCTTCATATGTAGCCCATTTCGAGCTAGGGTTTACTACTGAAAAAACCCTCTGTAATTTGTGCTCCCGATTAGTGAAATTCTGCCTCTCCCGTGGATGTATGGATTATTCCCGAACCACGTAAATCGCTGTGTCCTTTTCTTTTTTTCTTTCATTTTTTCTCGATTCTGTCGAGTCTCCCGGCGATTCCTCAACATGAATTAGTTTATAGATTTTACTTTTAAGATGAATAATTATAGTTGTAACTGGTAGTAAATTCCTATGTGTGCTGAAATTTGTTTTTATTTATTTTCTGTGTGGTGAAATTGTATTGATATATCTTATAACCCTTAGAATTTTTTTATCCTACTAAATTATCAAATCTCTTTGAACTTTAAAATTTAATTTACATGTTTTTCCACCTTGGATTCAACATTGAGGAGCACACACGTGAAAGCCACTTCACTACTGAAAAACATGCACCAATGGAAGTTACTTCACTACTAGCAGAATTAAGGATGAACAAACCACACAAGTTGAAGGTGAATGGAAGAAAATGTTTTATGCTGACACTGAAAGATAAAAATGGAAAATGGAAAGGAGACACCAGCATGAAGAGTACCAGACACATTAGATCCATAAGGAAAGAAGTTCTTAGGTTGAGAGAAAAATTCTCAGCCCCATTTATTCTATTAATAAGCTCACATATGTTCCATATTATTCCCTTATACTTTTTATATATATGTGTTCTTACATTGTAGGGAATTGAAGGTGAAGGTCATTCTCAAAATAAGAATTGAATGAACAAAGTGAAGAAAAACAAGTTGGATTGATTATTCATGATTTGATAAAAACTTGGAATGTTCCACAATGTAAGATTATCAACATGCATATCTTGAAGATTATGTGATGATATTTTCCACCTGTTGGAGTTGGTGTTCTAGAACCAGCTACTTTGTACTTTATTAATTAATAAAAGCCTTATCACATCTTGATTGTTCTTCTGCGTGACAATGCATGTGATAATGTCCTAATGATAGTTGTTGCATTAATGGGTCATACCGGATCCCTGCTATGAAGAGAACCCGGAAGTGCCATAACACTGTTCTTAAATATATGTTCTGTGACCGGATGATATTATTTGAGGGACACAAATAATACAGGTCATTAGGAGTGAGGACTCATAAAACATTGAGGCACCTTCTCATGGTGTGCGCCCTTGGTAATATCCAGGAGGATATTATGAGAACGAGACCCGCCAGTAGGAAATCCACATTTCGTAGTGTCATTGGATGTTCCTATCTGCGGACGTGTGTATTGGTCCTTAGACTTTAAGATTATTATTAATGGGTATTACAACTCGCGCACTTAGATGTATTGACGAAAACTGTGACGACACACTGTTCGCAACGAGGTAGGATACGTTGGGTGCGTCATGAGTAATACTGAATTAATAGATAATGTGAGAAAGGATTTGTCCCTTCTGTTCCATAACGGAAGTAGATATCTCAATCCCTTTGATGGAATTGATATAGCCTAAATAAATCTATGACCATGATAAGGTGTGAGCGAGTTCAATTCTGGGAAGTCAAGGAAAGAATAATCGAGCACATGGGTTGATGGCACTAGCATGCAACCCGCTTGATTGGAGATATCAAGAACAAGGGATTATATTACACGGTAAGCGTTCGTAGGAGGTGACACGTCATTTCGGCATTAACTTCTTTCTCTATAGGTGCCTTGACGTGTTTCTAGACTCTATCCTTGGACTTTAGGCAGGTTCCGTCTAAGTGTGTCCATGCATCTCAGTTAAATATTAATTTAACAAGTTAAATAAAGATTATTCCGGACTGTGGTTTAATAATTATTTAAAGATGCCTGATCGCATTTATTTCGACACTGGTTATTTGAGAGAATATATTGTTCGCAAAATAATATATATATTAGTGAGTAATGTAGTTACATTTATTTAAGAAATAAATATTCATTACTCAAGGTCTAATAAATATGTTGGAGGAAATAAATAAAATAAAAAATAAAAAGTACACGTCGTGTAGTTTGTTTTTCGGGATTCGTGAGAAAATATTGTTTATTTAATTAAATGATATTAAATGTAATATGTTGGGTGCATGTCAAGTAATAATGATGGTCAACTGTCATTATTAAGACATGGGATATTACTAAGAATTAAATGAAATGATTAAATGCTTTCGGGCAATTAATTCATTTTATTATTCTAAGTATTATAATCCCAATTACATTATTCTCATTGAGACAAATCCATTGTTGTGCACAACGGTTTTGGAAAAACTCTCAAGCCAAAAGAGAATTCCTTTCCACCAAGAACGCCCTCAAGTTACGAGAGTAAGATCCTCCACTGGATCAAGGCCGTTGAAGGCGGACATCGCAAGCAAAAGCTCTTCCGCGCTAGCACCCGGAGATCCCTTCGGCGACGTCTAGAGATACGTGGAGCACGTGTGGATCACCGCTAGAGGAATCCTATACTTGGATTCTACGATGCAACGACAGATCACATGATCGTGACCGGAGACTCCAATGAAGAAAGAATTCCATCGAGATAATTCTTATGAATTAATTAAATTAATTATAACCAACATATGATGATCCTATCTCAAGGATTCTGTGACTCTTATTTTCTTTTTTTCGTTCTTCGTTCTATTCCGATGATTCATCGTTTTAAATCATGATGGATCTCGGATTGAACGTTGTTTAACGTTAAAATTAAAGTTGGGCAAACCCACCAACATGCTTCAGTTGCGCTCGAAAACTACAAGTGGTATCAGAGGGGGTCATATCGTTGATTATAATTATTTATTTTTTTGTTGGTAATTTACGCATTTAATAATTTCGTTATTTCAATTCAAGTTTAATCGTTCTAGAAATCTGAATATCGAGATCCGTTCCTCCTCCCTCGTTTCTTGTTCACCTCACAGAAATGAATTTTTCTTTTAATTTTGATTAAAATAAAATAGAGGAACTCATCCGGAGGAGCCAAACATTTCTGGCCGTACAACACCCGAATATAAAGTGTGTATTCAGAAGTACACGCCGTGTAGTCTAGGTTCAATGCATTGACTGATCCGCCAAATCAGGTCGTGTATTGGATTCTTTCTAAGAATTTAAGACACCGTGTGTTGACCAGAAACAGGTGGCATACAGTTTTCGGATTACACGCCGTGTGGTCCAACAGAACACGGCTTGTAGTCCCTTCAGGTTAGGGTTGGACCGTGTACGCCGTACATGGCCTGCCCGGCTGGAAACCGTGTAACGCGAAAACTACACGGCATGTGTCCAAAAGAACACGTCGTGTACTCCGAAAATTTTCGAAGTACATTAAAACGCCATGTCCCCGGGCATGTACTTCGGATAGACGGTGAAGAAAAGTACACGCTGTGTAGTCGGAACTACACGCCGTGTACTTATCCAAATTACGCAGATTTATTAAAAAAAATTATTATATTATACAAACTCTTAAGACATGTACCATAGTGCAGACGTAAAGCTGATACACAACACGTGATAGGTGTTATATATATATGTGTTTAATTTAACATCTGCGTAATAAATGGGAATTCACCGGGTTGCCTCCAAGGTGCAAGTAACGTACAAGGATAATTTTAAATGAATTTATTTTTTTTAAAATTATGATGGATGAGAATCTCAAGGAAGTTCAGAAAAATGTTTAAGATAAAAGGATTGATTAATTAAAGAAAATTAATTAATTCGAGCGTGATTTATCTTAAACAAGAACGATTAAAGAATTGAATGCTAGTTTTATTTATGCGTAAATATTGTTGCATATATGGATGATCATGAGCTAGACCGCGACCTTTGTATGTGAATGATTTCTTTTAATTTATTTATTTAAATTAAATTTGTTGGCCTGCGAGCCATCTCCTCATTAATATGTAGGGCTTGTGTGCCCAAGAATTCTTTTATGTAAAACCCTTTTTTACCCCTCACCTGCGTGTGAGATAAATGCATATGTAATGGATGGAGCTCCCAAGCTAGTGGAGGCGACTCAAGTCAGGAGCCACGACGAAACCAATCCAAGGAGATACAAAGGTGGACAGGTGGAAAATTGTAAACATGAACCCGAAAGGTTCAAGGTGTTTCTCCCCTAGGTCTTGGGTTAGTTTATCAACCTCTAGATAAACTAACCAATAGAAAATCTCATGATGATATCATTTATTTTATTTCTGTCAGTTTCATGGTTTATTTATTGTGGGTGTGTTGTCACGATCACACAATTAATGAATTAAATGAGCATGCAAGATGGAACTAAAATAAAACCGGCTTATACGTAAATATTATCTTAGACATGGTTAATCACTTAAGTATATCCCACTTAATATTAACAAACATGTAATCAAAGATAATAAAATGACAATTTACGTATAAGGATAAAATCCCTCAAAAGAAATATTAAGTCGGCATAGCCTTCCATAATCTTGGTTAGAATCGAACCATAGTTCAAAGTGCTTGACCAACCCTAGTTGGGGTGATTTCAATTATCAGGGAATTATAATTCAAGGTTTTGGGTTGACTTGACTTGGTTCGCATCAAGGGTTGACTTCCATAGTAGGACTTGGTGTGACCAAGAGGCAAAGGTTGAGGAAATCCAAAATAAAAGGATTTCAGGATTGGGGAGTCCACTCAGAGGATCAAGGAGCTGCGAGTTAATGCAGTTGGCATTTGGAATGCCTACCTAAAACCTTTCAAGTTTCTTGACCAACCCTAGTTGGGGTAATGCGAAGGGAAATATGGATCCTTGCCACTAGAATATTCACGCAACATAATATTCCGAAGTCAATGGTGAGAGCTATTGGATTTCGATAAAATAGTGGGAGACTAATAAGTATTAATTTATTTATTTGTCTCAATTTTTTGTAATAAATTATTAAACCTTTTCTCAGTTTAATTTGTAGAAACGACAAGAAAATGACTTAAAACATATCATTGCGCACCATACTCGAGAAGGAAAACCTTCTCACCGACACCAATTTCCAAGAGTGGCAGAGGCGTTTACGCGTCGTCCTTTGCCACGAAAGGAAACTGTATGTGCTGGAAGAGCCTATTACAGTTGCGCCTGGGAAAGAGGCTAGTGATGAGGAATTATCTCTCTACATGAAACACATGGATGATGCCACAAATGTCCAGTGTTTCATGCTATCGACCATGTCTAATGAGCTCTTGAAGCAATATGAAAACATGGACACGTATAGCATGATTTCTCACCTTAAAGATCTCTACCAAGAGAAGGCGAGACATGAGAGGTATGAGATATCCAATGCTTTGTTTACCACGAAGCTTGGAGAGTCTGCGCCAGCTGGGCCTCAATTAGTCAAGCTTATTGGCTACATTGAATGCTTGGACATCTTATGGATTAAATTCCCGGATGAGTTGCGTACAGATCTCATCCTATCATTACTGCCCAAGACCTTCTCTAGCTTCATTGTCAACTATAATATGAGTGGAAATGAGAAGAGTCTATCGGAGCTTCTATCCTTGATTCGCCAGGTAGATAAGGACATGGGGCGTGACAAACCCTTGGTCCTTATGGTGAACAAGAAAAGGAAGGACAAGGCAAAGGGGCCAAAGACTTATAAATGGTCTAAAGCCCCCGAGCACCGTCCCTCCAAGAAGGGGAAGATCTAGAGGCAGGGCAAGGAATGAGATCCAGTGTGTTTTTCATGTGGCAAGCAGGGCCACTGGAAGAGGAACTACACCCAGAAGCGTGGGGACGCTAAAGGTGCGTTCGTTATCGAGTGTAATCTTTCTATTTCTACACATTGGGTATTAGATAAAACTTGTGGGGCTCACATCTGTATTCAAATGTAGGAACCAAGTATATTTAGAAAGATTTCCAGAGGAGAGGTGGATCTTCGAGCTGCCAATGGCGCAAGGCTGGCTGCATTGGCTATTGGCGACTATCACCTCTCATTGCCAACTGGCATGATTTTGGTTTTATAAAACTGTTATTTTGTGCCTAGTGTTACCAAGAACATAATTTCTGTATCTTTTTTAGATATGGATGGATTTATTTTCAAGTTTGGAAATAAGGGTTGTCTCTTTTATAAGAACAACATATGTTATGGTATGACACATTTGAATAATGGTTTGTATGTATTAAATTACAAAAACCAAGTGTTGGAAATCGATAACGAAACAAACTCACATGACTCATACATCACCCAGTTATGGCATCACCGCCTTAGTCATGTGAACGAGAAGCGCTTGAAAAAGCTCTGCCATGATGGCTATTTAGACTCTACCGAGATAAAACCACTTGATAGATGTCATGCTTGTTTACAAGGTAAAATGACCAAGCTGCCTTTTGGTGGACAAGGTGAAAGGGCCACAGAGCTTCTAGGATTGGTACACACGGATGTGTGTGGACAATTTCCAGTAGAAGCTAGAGGTGGATACTCTTACTTCATTACTTTTACTGATGATTTGAGTAGATATGGATATGTCTACTTAATGAGGTATAAGTCAGAGTCCTTAAAGAAATTTAAGGAATTCAAGAATGAAGTAAGGAATCAGCTTGGTAAGATGATAAAGAAGCTTCGATCGAATCGAGGTGGAGAATATCTGAACCAAGAGTTCATCGATCTTCTAAGGGAGTCTGAGATTCTATCTCATCTCACTCCTCCTTATACACCACATTGGAATGGTGTTAGTGAAAGGAGGAACCGCACCTTGTTAGACATGGTGAGGTCGATGATGAGTCATGCGGATCTTCCATTATCCTTTTGGGGATATGCATTACAAACTGCAGCATACACATTAAACCGAGTACCAACTAAGACGGAAAATAAAATTCCATCTGAGTTATGGAATGGAAGGAAACCCACTTTGTCGCACACACGTGTATGGGGATGTGAGGAATTTGTTAAGGCCTTCTCAGGCAACAAACTATCACCCCGGGGCACGAGGTGTATCTTTATAGGATATCCCAAGGAAACAAAAGGATATTACCTATATAACCCTCAAGACAAGAAAGTGATTGTCGCTAGACAAGCCATCTTTCTTGAGAGGGAGCACATCCTCAAGAAGGATAGTGGGAGCAAGATTGATTTCGATGAAGTTGATGCTCAGGATACACAAGAGTAGGTACAGGAACAAGTTCCAGAGGTCCCCGTGGAAGAGGTTCCAAAAACACAAGTACTGCGTAGGAGCTCAAGAGAGGTAAGGGAACCAGAGAGATTTGGTTTCCTAGTCACTGAGGATGGTGAATAATTATTGTTGGACAATGATGTGCCTCTCTCCTACAAGGAAGCAGTAGAAATCTCAGAAGTTTCAAGATGGCTAGAAGCTATGAATTCTGAGATGGATTCCATGTATCAGAACCAAGTTTGGGTTCTGGTCGATGAGCCAGTTGATTTAAAGCCAGTTGGATGCAAATGGGTATTCAAAAGAAAGCTGGACATGGAAGGTCAAGTTAGAACCTATAAATCAAGGCTAGTGGCTAAAGGATTCAGACAACATCAATGAATTGACTATAATGAAACCTTCTCGCCAGTTTCCATGTTTCAATCCATAAGAATCATACTTGCCATAGCAGCTTACCATGACTACGAGATTTGGCAGATGGATGTCAAAACAACATTCCTTAATGGGAACCTTCAGGAAGATGTCTATATGACACAACCAAAAGGGTTTGTGACACTAGGTGAAGCCAAACGGGTTTGCAAGTTGCAGAAATCCATTTATGGATTGAAGCAAGCATCCAGGTCATGGAACATTCGATTTGATGAAGCCATAAAAGAATTTGGTTTCATTAAGAACGAATGTGAGCCATGTGTTTATAAGCGGTTTAATGGGAATGTGGTCGTCATCCTAGTGGTATATGTTGATGACATATTACTTATTGGAAACGACGTACCAGCCTTACAGTCAGTTAAGGACTGGTTGAACAAGTGTTTCTCCATGAAGGAATTAGGAGAAACAACCTACATTCTAGGGATCAAGATAATTCATGATAGATCCAAGAGGCTGCTTGGACTAAGTCAGGGTACATACATTGACCAGATACTAAAGAGATTTAGTATGGAACAATCCAAGAGGGGATTGGTTCCAGTGTCACATGGCTTACATCTTTCTAAGAAAATGTGTCCTCAGACACAACAAGAGAAATATAAAATGAGTAAGATCCCATACGCTTCGGCTATAGGATCCATCATGTATGCCATGTTATGTACCAGGCTTGATGTTGCCAATGCACTGAGCATGGTAGGTAGATATCAAGAAGATCCAGGAGAACAGCATTGGACTGATGTTAAGACTATCCTTAAGTATCTGAGAATAACTAAGGATATGTTCCTGGTGTATGGAGGAGACGAGGAGCTTGTCATCATAGGGTATGTTGATGCTGGTTTTTAGACAAATCAGAACGATCTGAAGTCGCAATCTGGATATGTTTTCTGTCTCAATGGAGGAGCTGTGAGCTGGAAGAGTTCAAAGCAGCCAGTTGTCACCGATTCTACAGCGGAGTCTGAGTATATAGCGGCTTCTGATACAGCCAAGGAAGCCATCTGGATTTGGAACTTTGTCCAGGAGCTTGATGTAGTGCCTACCAGTAAAGATCCCATTACATTGTATTGTGATAATACTGCAGCAGTTGCTCTTGCAAAAGAACCAAGGTCACATCAACGAACAAAGCACATAATCCGGAAGTATCACCTCTTGAGGGATTTCTATCAAAGGAGTGAAGTTGTAGTGAGCAGAGTGTCCACAGAAGAGAACGTGGCGGACCCCATGACTAAAGGCCCATCTCAGCAGAAGCATGAATATCATGTGAGAGCTAGCGGGTTAAAGGTTGTTAGCAGTTGTCTCTAGTCCAAGTGGGAGTCTGTTGGAGTTGGTGGTCTAGAACCAACTACTTTGTACTTTATTCATTAATAAAATACTTATCACATCTTGATTGTTCTTCTGCGTGAAAATGCATGTGATAATGTCCTAAGGACAGTTGTTGTATTAATGGGTCATAGCGGATCCCTGCTATGATGAGAACCTGGAAGTGCCATAACACTGTTCTTAAATATATGTTCTTTGGACGGATGATATTATTTGAGGGACACAAATAATACAGGTCATTAGGGGTGAAGACTCATAAAACTTTTAGACACCTTCTCATGTTGTGCGCCCTTGGTAATATCCAGAAGGATATTATGAGAATGAGACCCGCCAGTAGGAAATCCATATTTCATAGTGTCATTGGATGTTCCTATATGCAGACGTTTGTATTGGTCCTTAGACTTTAAGATTATTATTAATGGGTATTACAACTCGCGCACTTAGATGTATTGACGAAAACTGTGACGACACACTGTTCGCAGCGAGGTAGGATACGTTGGGTGCGTCATGAGTAATACTGCATTAATAGATAATGCGAGAAAGGATTTGTCCCTTCTGTTCCATAACGGAAGTAGATATCTCAGACCCTTTTATGGAATTGATATACCCTAAATAAATCCATGACCATGGTAAGGAGTGGTCGAGTTCAATTCCGGGAAGTCAAAGAAAGAATAATCGAGCACATGGGTTGATGACACTAGCATGCAACCCGCTTGATTGGAGATATCGAGACAAAAGGATTATATTACACGGTAAGCGTTCGTAAGAGGTGACACGTCATTGTGGCGTTAACTTCTTTCTCTATGGGTGCCTTGGCGTGTTGCTAGACGCTAACCTTGGACTTTAGGCCGGCTCCGCCTAATGCCACTGAGAAAGAGGCCTAGAGGGTCATACACTAAGTGTGTCCATTTATCTCAGTTAAATATTAATTTAACAAGTTAAATAAAGATTATTCCCGACTGTGGTTTAATAATTATTTAAGGATGCCTGATCTCATTTATTTCGACACTGGTTATTCGAGAGAATATATTGTGGGTGAAATAATATATATATTAGAGAGTAATGCAGTTACATTTATTTAAGAAATAAATATTCATTACTCAAGGTCTAATAAATATGGTGGAGAAAATAAATAAAATAAAAAATAAAAAGTACACATCGTGTAGTTTGTTTTTCGGGATTCGTGATAAAATATTGTTTATTTAATTAAATGATATTAAATGTAATACGTTGGGTGCATGTCAAGTAATAATGATGGTCAACTATCATTATTAATACATGGTGTATTACTAAGAATTAAATGAAATGATTAAATGCTTTAGATCAATTAATTCATTTTATTATTCTAAGTATTATAATCTCAATTACATTATTCTCATTGAGACAGAGCCATTGTTGTGCACAACGGTTTTGGAAAAACTCTCAAGCCAAAAGAGAATTCCTTTCCACCAAGAACGCCCTCAAGTTACGAGAGCAAGATCCTCCAACGGATCATGGCGGTTGAAGGCGGGCATCGCAAGCGAAGGCTCTTCCACGCTAGCACCCGGAGATCCCTTCACCGACGTCTACAGATACATGGAGCATGTGTGGATCACCGCTAGAGGAATATTATACTTGGATTCTACGACGCAACGACGGATCACAGGATCGTGACTGGAGACTCCAACGAAGAAATAATTCCATCGAGGTAATTATTATGAATTAATTAAATTAATTATAACCAACATATGATGATCCTATCTCAAGGGTTCTGGGACTCTTCTTTTCTTTTTTTCTTTTTTCGTTTTATTCTGAAGATCCGGTGTTTTAAATCGTGACGGATCTCAGATTGAACATTGTTTAATGTTAAAATTAAAGGTGGGAAAAACCACCAACGCGCTTCCGCTGCGCCCGGAACCTACACCACCATGATGAATTATAGGGATTGCACCCATTGAGGGGGACAAAATATGAAGGAGATGATATCAAGGATTATTTCATGACAAATCTTGAAATTCATATCATCACAAGAAGTTGAAACTTGAGGTATTCCAATCAAACTTTCATCCCTTTTTCTTAATTGTATTTATCATGTCAATTAAGGGGGAGAGCTTGATTGATGACAAGATGGGATTATAGGGGGGTCTTTATCTTTTCACTTGAACCTTTTAATATTTTTGGTGAAGTATGTGCATGATTTAGCATTTCATTGATAGATATGACTATTTCCAACCCCTAGGATTAAGAATTGATACATTCTGAGCATGATTTCACATGCATGGTTATTTATGGACAACATTGAATACCTTGGTCATATCTCTCTTGTTTTCTACAAAGGGTTATCCCAAGTAGACTTAGAGTTGATTAACTAAAGTCTCTTTTCTAAGTGAACCATGTGACATCATCCCGCTCTCAGAAATATTCAAGAAGATATTATTTAAAGGGAGGAGAACATGATTTTGAAAAGACCCCATTAAACCTTTGCATTTGGTTTCCAATAAGGGGGAGAAAAGATTGGCACACATATTGACCCTTATAAAAGTGTGCCTAAGGGATATTGACAACAAAATTCAAAGGGGTAGATTGTAGATCATAGTGTTGCATTTGTTGTCAATAAGATGTTAATATGTTTATGGAAAGGTAGTGATGAAGTGAATATGATGATTGAAGAGGATAAGTTGTTCCAAAGCTTATGTCCCTTGGGGAATCAGTATGAAATGACATTGTATGTCATGCTTGGACATTATCCATGTTAATTTAGACGATTGTAGAGTTGGTCCTAAGTTCCAAGACATGTCTCACTAAAAGACACCGTGTTACACCATTTGAAGAAGGCCATTCAATACTTGATTGCTTGAAGCAGTTGGAAGATCCATCCACTTGTTTCTGACTAGATGAAGAGTTTGAGAAGATTATGCTAATGTCAAATGTTTAATAGATGTGCAAAATGTGTTTTCACATTGGGTACATGCTTGAAAGTTCTTTGAGAATTCATATTTCCAAAAAGAATTGAAGGAGGAGGATGATAGATGAAAAAGTGCTTTATTGGTTATACGTTTGAAGAAAGGTGGTCATTCATGTGTAAATTTCTAAGTACATATGCATTTGATACTTAGCATTTGGTTTCCAATAAGGGGGAGAAAATATTGGCACACATATTGACCCTTATAAAATCATGCCTAAGGGATATTGACAAAAAAAACAAAGGGGGATATTATAAATCATAATGTTTCATTTGTTGTTAATAATATGTCAATATGTGTATGGTAAGGTAGTGATGAAGTGATGATGATGATTGAAGAGGAGAAGTTGTTCCAAAGCTTATGCCCCTTGGCGAATCAGTATGAAATGACATTGGATGTCATACTTGGACATTCTCCATATTAATTTAGACGATTGTAGAGTTGTTCCTATGTTCCAAGATAGGTGTCACTGAAAGGCACCATGTTACACCATTTAAAGAAGGCCATGTAATACTGGATTGCATGAAGCAATTGGAAGATCCATCCACTAGTTTTTAATTGGTTTAAGAGTTTGAGAAGATTGTGCTAATGTCAAATATTTAAGAGATGTGAAAAATGTGTTTGCATATTGGATACATGCTTGAAAGTGCTTTGGGATTTCATTCCAAAAATAATTAAAGGAGGAGGAGGATAGATGAAAAAGTGGTTTATTGGTTATATGTTTGAAGAAGGGTGGTCATGTGTGTGTAAATTACTAAGTACACATGCATTATACTTAGAATTTTTTAATGGGCTTATATTAAAAATTATGGGCCAACCCGACGCAAGCCAGCCAGCCAGGGGAGGCAGCACGCACTGGGCATCCAAGCCTTGACTCCCCAGCCATCCAGCCCGCATGGACCAGCCTTGGGGTGAATAGAGCACGTCACAAGGCGCATGGGAGCACTAGAGTGGTGCCACAATGCGGGGTGGCACAAAAATAGGGAGTGGGCGCAGAGCGTTCCCAAAAGGAGCATAGGGTGGTCCCAAAGTGCATCTACAAAACACCAGTATGGGGCAGTACCAGGGAGGGAGGAAGATAATATTTGATCATGTGTCGCGACGCTGAGCATTGTAAAGCGCGACTTTACTGTGACGTGTTTCGATGTGGGACAGAGTTTTAAAAACACATGAGCCATATCCGCCATCCGATATGATCGCGATATGATCCCGACCATTAATCATTCAACGACACGCAATATACCATACGATCAGTGCACCCTCGATCCAGTGCATCCCGGCCGCAGATCTCATCACGCACCTCGCAATTGAACCACGACCATCTGATCTTCTCCACCAAGGTTTTCATCAGCCTCCGGCCACCCCTGCTGCACCCATGAACCAATAGCTCTAGCTAGACACCCAACTCACCACTCCGGCCACCATTTGAGATCTAGTCAATCCAAATTTGATCGTCTGAGGAAAAAAAATCACATGCATGCATTTTTAGATGCATGCATGCATCAACCGATGATTTTCAAGGAGGACAAGGAAACACGAATATGCCTAGGCTATAAAGAAAGCTCCATAATTGACCTTTCATGGAGAATAGGACATGAATGCGTTCTTAAACGCTTGCGCGTGATGTTTTCTCTAGGAAATAGGGAACTCGTGTTGAACAGAAACGAACCGAGAGAAGTGGAATCTCTCATCCGCGTTTGATGTTTTCAAAGACGAAGATCTCATCCATTCCAAGATTTAAACCCCCGTAATATCATACAGAATTTGAACGCGGAGCAACACGGTGATCCTCTCTTATAAATAGAGAGCCCTCAACTGAGGCTCTATTGTTGAAAATCTTGAGGAAGTGCCTGTTTTAGTGAAACAGAGCACCTTACACAGAGAAGTTCCGCGTAGCCTAGCTACGCGAAGAAGAAGAAGATCTGCAAGAGTTCAACAAATGCAACACACTCTTGAATTGTCATTTCAAAGGAGGAAATCATCCACACCCTCTGTGCGAAGAAATCTGAGAACACGTGATAGGTTCTCATGAACCCTTTTCGTGTTTTTGTGAAGGTAAGTCCACGTTACACAACTGGTGCACTTGAACCCCTATTGTACTCTGTGAAGACAGAACCATGAGCCTTTACTGGTTTTGTGAAGAAGACCACATGACCCGTGTGCGTGAAGAAAAAGAATAAGGGAAGTGTGTGTGTGCATGTGAAGAAATAAGAAGAAAGAATAATACATGCATGCACATAACCCTGAGAATACCTTGAGACATTGCTTGTAAAGAAGCCCGAAGCATTGTGAATCCACACAGGAAGAAGAAGTTTGCATGTTGATGAGAAGAACCTTTTTGCATGAATGTATGTGAATGCTTTGAAGAGTGGACAATCTGTATCCTAGAAGAGGGAAAGAGTTCCAAGTGTGCAACAACAAATCCAAACTGTGGACTACACTAATTTGGGCTTGAAGAAAACATATACATAACACACTTATAATGAATCAAATTTTAAATGAACAAGTGTGTGTGTAAAGAACCAAAAGTAAAAAAGAGAAAGGTAATATAAGAAGATAAAGTTAGTTACAACAAAAAGGAAGTGCATGCATATGCATGACATACACGCATTGAACCTAAACCATTGATTCAAGAGATGAGTGTGTGTTCAGACTTACAAGAAACACATTATACATGCATAATCATATGCATGTTTGAATAGTCTTTGAGATACCCAAGACAAGAGGTATTGGATGACATGCAATGAATGAATGGAGTGAAGCTGAACTGAGACTGAAGCTAGAAAGAATTTAAAGAAGATTTGATATTTGAGTTGATAGTATTTGAGGATCCAAAAAGAGAGGCAGTGCTGAAATTTTGAAAGATCGCTCTTGAATATTATATTCTTGAAGAAGTTGTGCGCACCATATGAACACACATTAGTGAGTCCAGGTCTTCATCAGAAGAAGAAATAATTTACCTAGCATTTTTGAAATGAGAATTGATCAAGTAAAGTGATCAAAATTATTAATCAAGGCCAACAGACCTTACCAAAGGTCGTTAAAGATTCTTGAAGAGAGACACATTCAAGTGTGATTCAGAAAGCCCGTGTGGACAGAGCATCATATCATCTACAATGAATCAAAGAGAACTTAAAGAAGTAAGCTTCTCATGTGACTCGAGAGTTAGAAGACCCCTGTGAGATTCATGGAGGAGAAGAAGTCTTCAGTGGGACTCTCAAGCATAATAGTGGACTATAGTAACACTATGGGAGGCAGTATAAAGTACCTCCTGTGGAACTTAGGAGAGGTACAGTGGGACTCTGTATCGACCATTGTAATTGATGATAATATTATAATGGAGAATCTGTGTTGGGGCGAATAACCAACACAATAAGGAGTAGGTTTTTGAACCGAACCTTGTAAATCCTTATGTTCAGTGACTTTATATTTAAAGCATCATCCGAGCTAAGGCTGAGAGATATAAGAAGAGTGGATAGAGACTTTAACCAACCACGGAGGTTTAATTGAAAAGAATCAATTTGTAAAAAGTTTAAAAGGGATCACTGATTCACCCCCTCCCCCTCTCAGTGATTCACACTGATCTGGACACTTCAATTGGTATGAGAGGGAGGTTCTATCTAAAAGATCCAACTAAGTCTTTATGAAGTGCATATTTCAGGAAATGAGTGAGAAACTTCAAATGGAGATTTCTTCCAAGAATCATAAGAATATTAAGAAGAAACATGCAAGGAATTTGAAGAAGAATCGTACTGCTAATGGGGAGACACCTTCTACTGAAGGTAATCTGGAAGGTACAACATGTGATAATTATTTCTATTATTTATCTTCTGATGAAGATTGTTCAAGATATGATAATGGTAGATCAATTAGTGATATTCAATCTACACTCAAAGATCATCTAAAGAAAATCCCTAGAGAAGTGTAAAGACAAATTTCTTCAAGAATTAGTGCTCTTCAAAATGAAAAATTACAGCTGGAAGAAGAAGTTGATGTCATGGAAGAGGCATTGGCTAAAAGGGTTGGCATATCCAACACTCTCACAAAATTAGTTAAGGAAATGGAAGAAAAAATTTCTCTTTGCAATGAAATACATGCTCAAGTTACTGAAGAATTACTAGGAATTATTTGTGAGAAATAATTCTTTGAGATTATATTTATAGAATCTTTCCCTGCATATGAAAAGTTACAAAAAGTTTCTATGGTTTTCAAAGCTGCTCAATTGGAAGACAAAGTCAAAAAGATAAGGGAGTTTTACATCTCTTTGAAAAAATTATGAAATGAGCATGAAGAATAAATAATAACATTGAAGGAGAATTAGGAAAGTAAGATGAGATCGGTTGAGGATGAAAAGAACTCCCTCAACATGAAGTGTTTAGAGTTTGAGGTAAGATTGAAGAATCAACAGTCACCCCAAGCTGGAACTTCCCAAATAGCTGAAAAAAGAGATGTCTCCACTCAAGTTTGCATTAAAGAGAATGATTCCAAAAGGAGTAATAGATCATCCTCTAATTCAATGGAAACATTTTCCAAGAAGGTGTCACATAACCCAGTTATTTATGTTTCTACTAATACAGTTTCATCTGCAAGTACATGTTCAAAGCTAAAAGATGGGAAGATGTGGATTGATAAAAATACTGATACATCCATCAAAACTTTAAGGGTGGATATTGGAATGACTAAGAATAATAACTACCAAATGGATGCTCCAAAGAAAGAAAGACAATTCCAGAAACAACAATGCACTAAATCTAGCCAGATTGGAAAAAGAAAAATATTTATTGGATACTTTTGGTGTTGTTAGAAGTTTGGGAATCATGCCAATGGTTGCTGGAATAATTTTTAATCATATGAAAATTATGGAAGTCCTACATTCAAGGAAAGTAGATGTGAATAAATGTAGAAACCTACAAATAAAAAGCAGAAAACAGATATGAAGAAGAATCTGTCTATCAATAATAGATTTGAATATCTTGAAGAATTTCGTGATAGTTTCAATAGAAGTGGTCATAGTTATGATGAATGTTGTTTTAGTTCAACCATGCAGCATGCATATGTTGATAAGAGGAAAATTCCACACTAAAGGTAAGAGAAAGGAAAAATATTTGAAAAGTCTTCTATTGGGAATATGCAAAACAACGAAGTTAAAAAAACTGTGAAAGAAACTATTCCCAAGAAGAAATTTAAGCTAGAGTCCAAGAATTTCACCTCAACCAAGAAAATATGCTTCTATTGTGGAAAGAAATGTCATAACATTGATCACTACAAACAAGCCACGAAAATAAATGGAAGCAAGTTGAAATTAAAAGGAGGATCAATCCAAGAGAAGTCAGGATATACTAAAGACAGTCTTGAAGATAATTTTGATAAGTTTTCTAAGAAAGGTAACTTGAAAACATTGAAGAAGCCCTGTGGAAAATCCAAACCAGAATATATTAATTAGAAGTGTTTAGTTATCTGGCCTCATCAATTGAAAATTTCTAGAGAACTGCAAAAAGATGAAGATGAAGTACTTGATAAAGCTAAGGAAAATGGGAAACTGATAATTTCACATGAAGAAGGATCCATATTTCATGAGAGGTTTTCAACACAAGAAAACTCAAGTGTCTCACAAGTACCATGTGGAAGGTGCAAGCTGTTTTGACATAATTTAAACAAATGTATGACTGTTTTACCAGCTCAAATGGAAATGTTGAAAATTGAAAAACATGCACCAGTGGAAGCTACTTCACTACTAGAATAATTAAGGATGAACCAACAACACAAGTTGAAGTTGAATGGAAGAAAATGTTCCATGCTGACACTGAAAGAGAAAAATTGAAAATGGAAAGGAGACACCAGCCTGAAGAGTACCAGACACATTAGAGCCACAAGGAAAGAAGTTCTTGGGTCGAGAGAAAATTCTCAGCCCCATTTCTTCTACTAAGAAGCTCACATGTGTTCCATCTTAGTCCCTTATACTTTTGTTATATATGTGTGATTACATTGTAGGGAATTGAAGGTTAAGGTCATTCTCAAAATGATAATTGAATGAATAAGGTCGAGAATAACAAGTTGGATTGATTATTCATGATTTGATAAAAACTTGTAATGTTCCACAGTGGAAGATTATCAACATACATATCTTGAAGATTATGTGATGATATTTTCCACCATGATGAATCAAAGGGATTTCACCCCTTGAGGGGGAGAAAATATGAAGGAGATGATATCAAGGATTATGTCATGACAAATCTTGAAATTAGTATCATCTCATGAAGTTGAAACTTGAGGTATTCCAATCAAACTTTCGTCCCTTGTATTAATTTTATCTATCATATCAATTAAGTGGGTGTGCTTGATTGATGACAAGATGGGATGATAAGGGGAGATTTATCTTTTCACTTGAACTTTTTAATATGTTTGGTGAAGTAAGTGTAGGATTTAGCATTTCATTGATAAATCTAACTATTTCCAACTCCCAGGATTAAGAATTGATTCATTTTGAGCATGATTTCACATGCATGGTTATTTATTGACAACATTGAATACCTTGGTCATATCTCTCTTGTTTTCTACACTGATTTAGCCCAAGTATACTTGGAGTTGATTAACTAAAGGCTCGTTGCTAAGTGAACCATGTGGCATCATCCCTCTCTCATAAATATTCAAGAAGATATTATTTAAATGGAGGAGAACATGCTTTTTAAAAGACCCCACTAAACCTTTGAATTTGGTTGCCAATAAGGGGGAGAAAATATTGGCACTCATATTGATCCTTATAAAAGTGTACCTAAGGGATGTTGACAAAAAAATACAAAGGGGGAGATTGTAGATCACAGTGTTTCATTTTTTTCAATAATATGTCAATATGTGTATGGCAAGGTTGTGATGAAGTGATGATGATGATTAAAGAGGAGAAGTTGTTCCAAAGATTATGTACCTTGGAGAATCAGTATGAAATTACATTGGATGTCATGCTTGGACATTCTCCATATTAATTCAGACGATTGTAGAGTTGGTCCTAAGTTCCAAGACATGTGTCACTGAAAGAAACCGTGTCACACCATTTGAAGAAGGCCATGAAATACTTCATTGCATGAAGCATTTGGAAGATCCATCCACTAGTTTCTTATTGGATAAAGAGTTTGAGAAGATTGTGCTAATGTCAAATGTTTAGAAGATGTGAAAAATGTGTTTTCACATTGGGTACATTCTTGAAAGTGCTTTGGGAATTCATATTTCCAAAAAGAATTGAAGGAGGAGGATAGATTAAAAAGTGGTTTATTGGTTATATGTTCGAAGAAGGGTTTCCATGCATGTATAAATTACTAAGTAAACATGAATTTGATACTTGGAATTTTTTAATGGGATTATATTAAAAATTATTGTCCATCCCGAAGCAAGCCAGCTAGCCCAGGGAGGCAGCACGCACTGGGCGTCTAAGCCTTGATTCCCCAGCTAGCCAGCCCGCATGGACTAGCTGTAGGGCGCACATGGCATGCCACGTGGTGAATGGGAGCACCATAGAGGCACCACCATGTGGGGCGGAATGACAGTAGGGAGTGGGCATAGAGCGCTCCCGCAAGGAGCATAGGGTGGGCGCAAAGCGTGCCCACAGAACACCAGTATGGGGCGGTGCCGGGAAGGGAAGAAGAGAAGATTTGATCATTTTCCATGGCACTGATTATTATAAAGTGCAACTTTACCACAGTGAGTTTTGATGTGGGACTGAGTTTTAAAAACACTAGATCCATATCCTCTATCCGATATGATCGCAATATGATCCTGACCATTGATCCCACTAGTGGAAATATGATCTATACCAAGGTGTTTCTCCCCTAGGTCTTGGGTTAGTTTATCAACCGCTAGATAAACTAACCAATAGAAAAGCTCATGATCATACCATTTATTTTATTTCTGTCAGTTGCATGGTTTATTTATTGTGGGTGTGTTGTCACGATCAAACAATTAATGAATTAAATGAGCATGCAAGATGGAACTAAAATAAAACCGGCTTATACGTAAATATTATCTTAGACATGGTTAATCACTTAAGTATATCCCACTTAATATTAACAAACATGTAATCAAAGATAATAAAATGACAATTTACGTATAAGGATAAAATCCCTCAAAAGAAATATTAAGTCGACATAGCCTTCCATAATCTTGGTTAGAATCGAACCATAGTTTAAAGTGATTGACCAACCCTAGTTGGGCTGCTTTCAATTATCGGGGAATTCTAATTCAAGGTTTTGGGTTGACTTGACTTGGTTCGCATCAAGGGTTGACTGCCACAGTAGGACTTGGTGTGACCAAGAGGAAAAGGTTGAAGAAATCCAAAAACATTAAAGAAATCAAAATTTATGAAATAATTATGATAATACATATATATATTTATGAAATTATGTTCACAAAATTCAAGTTATGTTAGTTGTTAGGTCGTTCAATAATAAACTGCAGGTACTGGGATCAAAACCCACCGAATGCTTCTTTTTTGAAATACATATACCAACGGTTTTATGGAACCTATGGTATAGAATTTTCATATTACTTATACCAATGGTTTTTGAAAACCATTGGTATACGTCTATAACAACGGTTTTCCCAAAATCGTTGATATAGACCTATCCTCACGGCTTACTTAGTTGCGGTTCTCCAAACTGTTGGTATAGGATATACCAATGGTTTGGAGGCCTATACCAATGGTTTTAAACCATTGGTATATGGTATTTTTCCAGTAGCGTCCCTCAACGACACGTGGTCTACTGTCCGATCAGCACACCCTTGATCCAGCCTCCCACCCCCTCGACTAATGTGAGTTTCTAAGATTCATTGGGCGTGATAACCCATTTGGACTCCTACCATTGGAAAAAATGTTTGTTCTATTTAATTAATTATGAACTATTGGGATTTTATATTAAATAAAAAAATGGTGATCCTGATGTAAAGATTTGTGCAATAGTCACCCCCAAAATTAGTCATCAGACCTCCATATTTTCTTCAGGAAACAAAAATGGTCAAACCAATTTGAATATATCGCATAAAAAATATGATCAGTTGATCATTTGTCGAGACATTTTCCTTTTCATATCCTATGAAAATTAAAATGGTATTCCCAAAAAGCTAACATAACTGAGTTTCCCTTGAAATAGGCAATTCTCACCGTGAAATTTTTATGTGAGAAAAATGGACAAATCAGGCATGAGAAAGTAAAATTGTGATACATGAGCATATCTGGTTATGTTTGTTTTACACTTGTGATGATTGACTTATTGTTTAACTTTTTCCTTATTGTATTCATGGATGTAGACACTTCTATCATAAAAAACACCTTAACCCATGATCATGACTTCATCATGTGAACATTATGGTACCTCAGCCATGGTTGCAATTTTTGTGGATTTCTAAACTACCACACCCACCTGAAACCTTCATCTTCAGGTGGAAAACATGATGGTTTAGGAATACCACCTACATGGTATGATCCTAGCCCTCTATAAATCATGTGAATGTATTTAGATATTGAATTAAAAAAATTATTTACTATTAAGGGAGAGCTGTATTGAAACCAGTGTGACATATCGCCACCACCAATTTATTAAAAAATGCATCTACAAAGTGTGATAATCATAATCTTCCATATTCTATGAAGGTTGATCATGGAGTTGACTATGGATCAATATCAGTTTGTAATCCACCAATTAGGTCTCCTGTCAACCATGGTCACTAGGTTCATCCCACTGATACCCCTTGGTCACTTACCGAGGGTACCACCTGACAAATTTTCACCATGGATACTCATAAACATGTACCAAGGAAGTCTCTATGAGTGCATAAAGCAGAGGATAAATGGGAGTGTGATTATATCCCCACTTTCGCTGATAAAGCCCACCAACATTTTCAGGAGGTAAACAGAAACCATTATCATATCCCTTGTCACTCTGATAAAGTCTACAGAAATATTCCTACAACAAGAAATTTGGAGTCACGTATCCCTTCCCACTTTTATGAATCTAGTTAGTGTATGCCGATGGAACAAGGAGTATAAGAGTGGACTAATATACTCACTTCAATCGATGATATCTACCAGTACATATTAGAGACTGAAAATTTATAGGATTATATCATACACACACATTATTAAAGTTTCAATACATTATTAAAAATATTGAATAACTCTGGTAACATATTCTGAAACTTGTACAAATGTTGAGATAGTGACATATTCTTATTCCAATAGCCATAATAGCACATAACCAAGATTAGTATGAATAGGTGGCTACTATGGAGAAAGTGAACATTCTTATTCCCATCCAAGAGGATTATTGGGATATTTCAGTAAAGGATGAGGCACAAGAAAAGGCCAATATTCTCATTCCAATTAGGGCTCACCGAGTGAAAGAGACACATTACTCGGGACCTGCACATAATCTTATCAAAAGAGACCAGTGAAATACTCCAATGGAACTGGATTGAGAATATATCTCCATTCTGAACAGGGCTCACCATGTGAGTGAGGCACACGCCTCATGCCAAGCTCATATTCCTAGTAAAAAACCCAATTGGCATACTCTGAAGGTGTAGTATCAAGCTCATGTATTTATTCTTACCGGGACTCACCAAGTGAGAGGATCACATGCCTTAGGAAAGGCTCATATACCTATCCAAAAAGGAAAGTGGCATGCTCTAAAGTAATAGTACCAGGACCATATCCCCATTACTGCCTTGGCTCACCAAATGAGAGTAGCACATGCCTTAGGAAATTCTCATATTCTTTTCAGCAAATCTACTAGGCATACTCCAACAACTCACATAATCCAGGTTCATATCCCTTCTTCCACATATGAATGACAACAATAGAATCATTCAGAGGATTTATGGGATGAGTCTTATATCCCTTATACTATTATATTGGTATATCAGCATATTATGGTAGGGAATTCATATTTGAAATGGGATCATATCTCTGCTTCATCAAGAATTGATAGGTATATTCCACCAACCACCCATAGGAAGGATCATATTCTAGATAACAATATAGAAGCCCACTAGTATAATCCATAGACTTCTCATCCATGAGATCATATTTACATAGAAACATATGGTTATCAACATATTCTGGAAACAATCATTTAGTGGGCTCATATCTGAACACAACACCAAATGGAATGTTAGAATATTCTAACCATGCTACTAAATGAGGCTCATATCCCTAACATTCTCAATTACAATGTCTATGAGGTAGTTTGAAACATATCCAAAACACCTCAAGTCTCCTTTGAATCATCAATCAATGAAAAATGTGATCATTACCTCAATATTCCTCCACTTGGTAGTTTGGAGTTTGATTTAAAGGACTCCACTCCATAAATCAAATATGGTCAACCTCTCTCAGGTGATATCTCCCTCAGATAAGGAAATCATCCTCAGTCCTAGACATCTACATATAGAGAAGTTTTAAAAACCCTATCACCATCATATAGTTTGGTTCTTGAAAAACTATGGTCATCTATATATATTTCCCATCAACTGTCAATAGTACCTCATTATGGTCAGCAGGAAACCTTGAAAAATGAATTATGTGGTCTATCCAAGTGGATGAAGGTAAATATGATTAATAGGAGTCCAACATGGATATATGAAGATATTTATATGGAAAAAACATCTCAAACATGATCTTGACCCATTACACTTATGATTATGATATTCTAGATCATCTAGGGAAGGATTGCATACCATACCTACAAAAAAAATATGGTAAAATCATCACTTGTTAAAGGATAAACACCTCCCATATCAAGATTATGAGGGTGATATTTATGGTATAAATACACTGTATTGTTAGTTGGAAATGGAATCATTCTTTATATCATGGAATCTTGGGATGGAAGAGAATGAAAAACACCTATGTGGTGTTTTCCTTTGTGTTAAAAAAACTATCCATCCACTGATTTCAAGACTTCTGTCAGACATAAATATCTAAGGGTGGGGAAAATAAAGAGAATTACACTTCACTATGTACCCAAAATAGAAGATCTACCATGATGAAACATCCTCTAATTTCATAGCCTCTAAAGAAATTAGGAGATGAGTAATCAATGAGCTAGTTTTCCAATACAATGAAATTCACCTGTTTCAAAAACTAAAAATATGTTGTGAATAAAGGGAGAGGGATGCCAAAATATTCTTATAATGGACCCATAGAAAAAAATATAATGAATTTCAAACACGTAAGATGATGTTGTATCCAATTAAAATAATTCTCATTAAAAATGGCTCCCATCATGGGATATCCTTGAACCCAACTAATATATGAGAAAAATTGCACTAAATCATGTGGGTCATAATAGTAGCTGCCATAGTAGCTATTTAGGAGTGAACACAATCCAAAAGGTTGGGGAAAATATCACTACTAATTACAACCCTCATGTCATCAAAACCTGACTGGATCAAAGAAATATTGACCAAAACTGCAAACCAACCCAATCCCACATGGCTAGGGTAATTTAAATCTTAATCTCTGTCACATCTTCATCATACTTCGAGAGGGTCCTAGAGAAATTAGTGGCAGCTCAAGATCAACCATAGCATATAGATATGGGGGTATTTATATCTCAATTAATGTATCATGAATCATCAAACCCTCAATTAGAATAATAAAATCCTTAAAAAATGGATCAAAATATTCCAATTATGGACCTAAATAGTCCCCATCCCATAGGGCTAGGGGAAATTTTATTATTGTAATCACTACATGAGGAATCAGTATTCCTCGAGTTGGTTGGTAAATATCAATTTTTGGAAACCTGTATATTCTTCCCGCTATAATAAAAACAAAAATTATTTGAGGACCATTTTGAAATCATGACTGGAAAGTCTATTAATGTTATTATTCACAAACCGATATAGGAGGAATGTAGAGTTAATGAAAACAAGTCCCATAGGGGTTGGAAGCCGAAATATCCCAATGTGGTCAGAGGTAAGAGAAATGAACCAAATTAAAGTGGTGATGAATGACCCTATTATGTTAAGAGTGATGAGCTAACTACCATTTCCCAATACACCTCATTGAATATCTTCACCATAAACACAATAGATGATGTGAATCAATATGCAATTGTAGATGGATACAATACAAAAAATATACCTCAAGAAGAGGATGATATGAATAAACCAACCAAGGATATATGTATGTGGAACGATAGAAGGATCAAAAAACCTAGAACCTATGAATAATGAGTTGTGACCTCAATGGTAGAACACAACCAATTATAAATGGAATGGTGTGGCTAAATTCCATTCACCACCCAGATGAACGAAGATTCCTTCAATGGAGGAATGACTAGAATAATATCAGAATGAGATACAAAATCTCAGACATTTCAATGAGGAACTACCTAAGGGAAGAATTTTCGTTGGGTATATTCTCCAGATAGAGACAAATATGCCTCCTCCCATATATCAGGAGAGAGAAAACCCACCTACAAGAGCTAAATATGAGTGTCAAGATGGAAATATATATATATATATATATATATATATATATATCTAGTCTATATAATTGATTATGTTTAGGATGATCACGAATTTCCACACTTGCATCGACCGCCTCTCCCCCACCAATGAGACCATTCAGTCCTAAAATAGATCAATTATTAGTGAGAAATGAATACATGACAACATCATCATTCCCTTACTACTCTATATAGATGGTAGGTAGATTAGATAGTGGTTCCTATAGAACATCTAAATTCCATTGAATCTATGGATACTCAAATGGATGTCATGGAAGGGTGGCTCATGGCTATGTAGCCTGAGAAGAATCCATATTCTGAATGGGTGGATGAAACTGTTCCCCCACACAATTTTGAAAATCCTACCTTATCATCCTTTGAAAACATGGGAGATCCAGAAAAACATCTTTCACACTTCATGTCCTGATGCGGCCAATGATGGGCCCTCAAGACCAGTTGGAGGTGACCAAGATAATATTTTTTTACAATCTCTCTTTGGTCAAACCTTCATTTGGTACAACAACATCTCAGTAGGATCCATTTCGGATTAGAAGACCATCATCATCAATTACATTTCCTATTCATCCCCATGCATAGGAAAATAATAATCATTAACATATGAATTGTGAGAAATGTGAAAATGATATGGTATATGAATTCATCTCCATAAGGAAGTTTTTAACCTATCCACACAGTATCCCTCTCTCATTGGAGCATTTTCTAGAACTTTGTACCAAAAATCCTTAGGATGATCTATAAACACCCTTGATCCCAATAAAGTTTCTTGGTGGATTCTGATAGTTTGTAGAAACAAAAAAATGTTTGGAAGATTCCATTTAGAAGACCCATGATAAATCTAATCTCATGCCCTCATCATATAAAAAAGGCTTCTTAAGGTAGATACATCCATTGTTACTCTCAAACAATTATTAGTTCCCATTGAAGCATCCATGAATTCCATGAATCATTCATCAATTCCCATTTTGTAGTAGAAAAAATGAATTATCCCTCTACTATAAGTAAAAGAAGATCAGGGTCACCAGTTATTTGGGGAATGGATGAGAAAAGTGTACTCCTTTCAAAATGAGGAGTCCCCTTGTTATTTCCTTGTATCCATGGAAGATAACCTACTCAAGCTTCCACAACCTATAAAACCCCACAAGGTTAACCACACTGATTATCCAAACATCTTCCATTTATATATGAGGTTGGTTCACACATCCATGATTATTTAATCTTTATAGATATCCTCCAGATCGTGGTTGATTCTAGATGGGTGATTATGGAAAATTCATAGGAATAGGTAACTTGTGTAGCCATCACCTATTTAGATGAAGATGGTGACTAGTAGAGATGTTCAATATAAGTGTGTATAGGGTATTGATAACTCTATATCTCAAAATAAAGTTCACTATTCGCATTCCACCATGAGAGAAAAAATTCAGAAACCCATAAAGATCACATCACCTAGGAAGGTAACATCAAATAATCCTCTCAAAGGTAGATGTAATCATTGAACATGGGAAGATAATGAAGAGTAAGAGATGTATTTAGATCCTATTAAATCTCCGACTCTTGTAGACTTCATTCCTTTAACATCAAAATAATGGGAAATACCCCCACCAAATTGAATACTAATTGGATAAAGATGTCATATATGGATCTTTTATCATAGTTCACTTAACAGATCCCTTCTCTGATGAATAATATGCCTCCGGGTAAGATTTTCCCATACATGAATGGGGATCTAGAGGCTTAAGACACAAGAGGTGAGGATATAGGGACAAAAATGTGTGGTCAAAAAAAAAATATTTTTCATATTCTCAAAGAGGAGATATATGTAGCTGATACCCATGAATGATCACTCCATATATACTAATAGAGACACATTTATGACTCAGAGCCTTCTAGAGTTTGTCTAATCCTAGTAAAATTAGATGACTAGATAGAAAGGGTGTGATTGTCTGATTAGCTCAGACAAAGGAGAAGACCAGAGTGACCAGTGACAATAGTAGAATATAATCCTTTGACTTCTACTCAAGAACCAATCCCATCCACCTCAAATAAATTATCTCTTGAACCATATAATAGGTGGTAACCCTATCTGATGAAACAGATACCTCTAGAATAAAAATACAACATTATGAAATAGTCGGTAGTTTTTTTAACCAAACACTCAATCATAGATGCTCTCTAGATTTTAAAATAAATTATAGGGGCACTTATCTCCAAATAATATAACAATTCAAGGGTATAATAAAATTATGTATAGAACTCTCAATAATATCAAGTTAAACATTATTTTTGGGGATCTCATATCTAACACTGAGTTCAATAGTAATCCAATATGACATAGAATATTATGTCCTTGAATGACCATGATTTTCATAGCCATGTGAGGTTCCATATACATTTAATTTGTGTTTGAAATATACAACTGATGGGAAGGTAGGAATACTACATGGTGAAATTTCCCCCTTCAAGTCTTTTGAATCCATATATGATAAGAAATGTTTCTATAAAAGGGATGTAGAACAACCAATGATGGATAATGATATGTAGGATACATCCCACAATGGATGGGGGGCCTCCCTTATAAATACCTAGACTATGCTCGATAGTGATTATGTACTACCAATAAAACTTATTGGGGTGGTAAATTTAATCCTATATCTCTAGGATCCTCCTCTCCCCAATGACACCATAAAAGAAAAAAATCATCTTTGTAATATCTGTGCATTGATATCGGTAGTTCAGGATGAAAATGTATCTTACCATGTACTCTCTAACCATGAGAATGATAGAGATTCATTGGTATTATCTACCATGCCTAAAAATTCCACCACATACTCAAATATGGAAGAATAAGAAGTTGACCTCATGAACACTTATACCATGTCTAAGGATGGTGTTTCCACCATAATCAATGATATGAGATAGGTGAATCAGGGAAAAAAAGTGGAACTTCGGCATATGTTGATTAGTGTTGTTATTCCTCATGAAGATAAGTATATATATATATTATTTATAAAGAATAATCGATATTTTTTTTCTTGTAATTATATGGAAATTCTTTGGCTTAACCCAGATGTGTTTATACACCACCTAACCATACTTGATGACCATCAAGGTTTCAAGAAAACATCCAAGAGATTTCACCCATCTCATGATAATAATTTAGAATCAAAGGAAGAAAATTGTTTCAATTCAACTTTGTCATGGAAGAGAAATACCAATGATTTCTCTCTAACATTGTCCCTTTCAAGAAAAATAACAATCAGATCAATGTCTACATCGATTTCAGAGACCTTAATCGACACTTACCAAAGGTCGATTTCCAATTTCCGATCACATTGATTTTGATAAAGTGATCTATGGGACTCCAATACCACTCTTTTATAGGGTATTCTTGGTATAATCAAATAATGATAGCCACTAATGAAAAAGAATCTATCATCTTTTGAGCACCTCTAGGGATCCTTTCCAAAAATACCATTCACTTTATATTAAAGAACGCCAACACTGCTTATCAAAGAGCCATGCATCATATTTTTAATCCATTTTTGGGACCAAAATAATAATGTTATGTTGATATCATGTTGGTAAAATATCAACAATGATGTGATCACTTTTTTGATCTTAAATAAACATTAATAAATTTTCTATATCATTGTTTTAAGATGAATCATCTAAAGTGAACTTTTGTGGTAACATCTAGGAAATTCCATGGATCTGTGGTATGCCATTGTGGCATTGATGTTGACTCAGAAAATACTAGTGCATTCCTAGAAATGTCACCCCCTTAGAATCTCAAATAACTAAGGGGGATCCAGGTGAACCTTGATTATATTCATCATTTCATAACTGACATGGTTGGAAAATCACTCCCCTTCAATGAGTTAATTAATAATGGAGTCATCTATAAATGGGAAGAAGACTTCTAATAATCCTTTTAGAATCTAAATATGTACTTGATGCACCCACCAGTCTTGATCATACTGGTTGAAGGAAAGCCACTCATTATATATGTAGCCACCATGGAGTGATTGTTCAGTGCTATCCTCGCATAGAAAACTAACTTAGGGAATAAAACTAGTGTCTTATACCTTATTTTAATGATTCTAGGTACCCAGACCTAGTATTTTGATTTCAATAAGAAATATTTTGTGCTCATCATTGATATGAAAAAATTGATAAATTGTATTCAACATCACGAATTCCACTTAGTCCCCTGTGTTGACCAACTCAAGTACATCTATGGATTCCTTATGATTACTGAGTGTTTTCCCTAGTGGGTAATTATTCTAAATAAGTGGTACATCTAGTTTTTGTAATATAAGGCATTGAAAGGGGAAGCCCTGGCTAATATCCTTGAATCACATCTCACCCCTGAAGTCACACTAGTGAATAATGAACTTCGAGACAATTAATTTTGTCCCTCGATGCTCTCCAAACATGGTAGATGTATTTTGATGGTGCCTCCTAAAGTCCTATTTTCATGTGGATAAAAAACCTATTTCTCAATTAGGTTTTTTTAGGAATTATATTTTTTTCTCTAGAAAAAAAATATTTCCCTACTCATTCAAATTATACAAAGACTACACTAATAATGAAGAAGAATACCAAGCCATAATTGATTGCTTGTAATTATCCCTACAACTATAGATATCATACCTGAATGTAAAAGAGAATTTAGAGCTAGTGATAATGTATATACATGGATAATTTTATATCAAAAATAATTAATTAAACCCTCTAATCATCTATATTAGTGGAGTGAAGTAAAATTTCCCGTTTAATCCCACATTACATCACATCCCTCAATCCCAACATATTTGTGTCGATGTACTTGATAATGAAACTACAGTCCTGGATGGCCCTGATTAAAATGAAGTGGTTTTATGCATCATTCACTAAAGGATGGTCTCATTAGTAATAATCTATGACATGGAGGAAATAAATTGAATCAACACTACCCAAGGAATAATGTTCTGATATACATACCTATATAGATGGGGAAAATAGTCAATTACCTCCAAAAATGGACACTCCTATTAGGGTGATCCGAAAGGGAACCTACTTGGCACTGAGTAGTGAACTTTACACTTTATGATGGTCTAAATGAGAAAAGTTCCATCTAAAACTGGGGATTCAATGGGATCCTCTACATATGAATAAAATAAAGAGAAAATCCTTCCATCATAAAAACATTTCATGCAGGCTCCAACAATGCTCATCAATCTATAACCATACTCTCACATCAAATCAGAAGGCTTGGTTAGTATTAGGAAACACTGATACAATACTGTATGGAATTCACTAGGAAATTTCATGCCTTAAAAATTCATTAAAACCTAATCAATAAACCTCTATAATTTCTTTATTCAAGTAAATATCTCAGTCTATTTTATATATGGGGAAGGGATGTTTTGGAGAAAATCTATCTTCCATAGATAAGTAGTTTAAGTACATCCTTAATAATACTAACTTCTTTTAAAAATGGGATGATTCAATACCCTTAAATTATTTTAGGATAAAGAGTAACATTAAATTCATGAAATCTAATATCATCGCCATATTCAGAGTCTCTCACACGATATTGATGGAAACCGAAACCAACTTATATTCAATGAAGATGAAGAAATTGTACCAGAAGTATGAAATTGAGTCCAACCCTTTATCCAGCTATAATGAATTGGAAAATGGATAGATGGAGGCCTTTAATAAGACTCTATAAAACCTAATCTGAAAGATGGTAGATAAATATAATAATTCCTATCCTGACAAGATCCTTCGTGCTTTATGGGTCTACCATACCACCACACGCAATGATACACAAGAAACTATATATATTCATTATTCTATGTAAACAAGTCCATATTTAACATAGAATTATTGTTTCCCTCTATTTGAATAGATATATGTGTAAATCTATTAGAATAAGATTAATTGAAAAAGAAGTTGGATGATTTATAACGATTCAATGAGAAAAGGATTCAGAAACCGCACAACTATGAAGTATATCAGAATAATAGTGTGTTATCCTTAAATAAAAATGTTTAAAACCTTTTTTAACTTTATAGAGAGATTGTATTATCTCTCAGAACCCCAAAAATCATAGGATATTTAGTGATGCCTAGATCTTCATTCTTGTGTCCAACTATTATAATCGACATGAATAATGACCTCTTATGCGTATGAGTCAGACCTATGTGGAGGTATTCCCTTTAAACAACTAAATGAGGATTGAATCCTTCTATCACAGCATATGTATTGGCACCCATATCTATAATGTTGGGTCTAGTTTCAATATATAAGAGTTTGTGTCCTAGAATAAACGATTTTTACTTTGATTACAAGAATATTTAATGTATTTAAATATTAAACATCTTATTACATAATGTTCATTGTTCTTCATGAATATGATATAATAATGACCTGGAGAATTTTTTGCATTGATAAGGTCATAGCAGTTCCCCATTATGATGAGAAACTTGAATTTCTATGAAAATATTCTTAAATATAGTTCTATGGTTGGATGAAATACTATGATGGGACACATAGTATAAAGACCGTCAGCTGCGAGTAATCATAAAAGATGATACTTCCTCTCATGAAGTTCGCACTTGGTAATCTCTAAGATAGGAAATTATGAGAACAGACCTTCCAGTAGGAATACTGCATGTTTTGGTTTCATCGGATATTTCTATCTACGAGAATGTGTAATGGTCCTTAGACTTTAAGATTATTATTAATGTGTATCATGACTCACACACTTTGATTTACTGACGAAAACCATCACAACATATGTTGTTGGTAAGTAGGGTATGTTGGGTGTGTCATGAGTGACATATTATTAAGGATTTTTCCCTTCCATTTATGGAAGTCGATATCTCAACCCTTTCATTGAAATAGAATTGTCACGTGAAATTCCATGACCATGGTGTAACGAAGAGTTTATTTCAGGTAGTCAAAGAATGATGCATCAAGAATAAGGGTTGATGAAAATATCATGAATCCTTCTTGATGAGATATTGAGACAAAGGGATTATATTACACAGTGATCATTCATATTTGGATGTTGTCATTACAACTTTATATTATTTCTATTGGGTTTCTTGACCCTTTGCTAGACAGTACTATTGGACATTAGGCAAGGTCGCCTAATGCCAACAAGAACGAATCCTAGAGGGTAACACACTAAGTGTTTTTGGTGGTCTCAGTTAAATTCTATATGAATTTAAATAATGGAATAAATTTTATTCTCAATACAGTGAAATAATTTTATTCAAGAAAAAATTATCGCATAAATTAAATAAATATTTATTCATCGGATTGTGAGTAAAATATATTTATTTATTTTATTGAACATTTAATAAATATTTGTTTACTAGTTTTTAAATAAAATATTTATTTAAGAGAATAAATTATTTATTTATTTATTTGGGTTTTTAATAAATGAAAGTGGAGTTCAAGCGGACCAAAGTCATTCTGGTAGTAAAATAATTATTTGCAAGATAGTAAATAATTATTTAACTAGTTAGCACAAGACAAAATAATAATAACGATGTCATCATTATATGTCATGTGTTTTTATTTATGATTCCATTTTGCGCAAGTTGGTGCACCACGTATAATGGTGTTATTATTGTTATTATGTTTCATGGGTTTTCTCTAAGGTCATGAATGTATTTAATTGTAGTTACGCAATTAAATATTGTAATTGAAAACCCATTTCGATGAATAGAAAGGTACGTCTATTGTGTAATCACACTGGTGTACTAAATTCCTGGTGAATTGAGAATTATTGAGCCAAATAATTTCTCTCTTGAATCATCTTCTCTCCATATCAGTAATGATAGACATTCTTTAATATCGAAGAACAGGCAATCAAGAATGACAGATGCAAGACACTCGCTTTGCCGCACTATCACCTGGAGAATGAGTGGTGTTGGTCGGAGGTCATTGGAAAATGTGTAGATCACCACTAGAGGGATTCTTGCTTGGATCCTCGCAATCGCAATGAGACAATCCAGAAGGGTCATTCAAAATGATCAACATCATCAACAAAGAAAGTACCAAAGATCCAGGTATTCTTGTCTTTATGAAATTAATTAAAATAATTATAAACATGATGTGAAAGATCCTCTCTCTAGGATCTGACACCTTTTCTTCTTTTTTCTAAATCATTGATCTTAATCTATGGATACTGACATTTATCATCATATTTATCCTAGATTTTCATCGATTGCGGCAAAGGAAAGGTTGGGCCCCACCCAACATTGTGCTTTTGTTACGCCCAGATCCTTCAAGTGCTATCAGAGTGGTCACATCATAGTTTATAATTATATAATTATCATTGATGGTTTATGCTTTAATAATTTTGTTTGTCAATTAAAGGATTAATCATTTTATTAATTTGAATTTTGAGATCTATTCTTCATCTATCATTTCTCACAAATTTCATAGAAATGAATAATTTTTTAATTAAAATTAAACTAAGGATCTCATTAGGAGGTGCCAACAATTCTGTTCAGGTGACACGAAAGTACACATCGTGTGTTCAGACTTTCACATCATGTTCTATGCAATACATGTCGTGTAATATGGAATACACATAGTGTAGTATTGTATAGTTCATAGGGAGTAATTCGTCAATTACTCAATCTGTGTGCATTTATTACATGCAGTGTAGTTAATTATTACACGCGTGTTGACTAGGATAGATAGGCACACAGATACCAGATTACATTGTAACGACCCAATGTTTTATCAATGGAATTCCCTTCTTATATTTATGCCTTATGGTATAATCAAATTAGTAAACACAATGAAGTATCATGATAATAAATACAATGTGACCATTAAACATAATTTTACCACTTCCGTGTCTTGAAAATCTAATATACATGGTTGTGTTCAGGGTGATTTTTAGAGTCTGATGGAAAAAACTTATTTTTTTGGTGAATAGTAACCTACCCTTATGAATAACCTACCCTTATAAATAGTAATATGAACCTTATGAATAATAATTGTCTAAAATAATATTAACCTCACCCATTGATGTATAAATAAAATTCAGGCATCTTATAAGTGATAATATGATCATAGTAATAGAATTAGTATTTTGTAATAATAAATAATTAATTACAATTAATTAATTAAAATTTATTTACCAAAAAGGTTTCCATAAATAAACAAGTTTATTTCATTTGCTTTTAAGATAATTTTATAGGACCTTATGTAATTTTTGAAAGCATTATGAAATCAGTTATAGTTTTAAAATTTGTATTTTGTAAGTAAATTATGATTTTAATTAGATATTAAATTAATCACATTTAAAAAATTATTTTTGAAAACTGGACTTCATTTTTGGATCCTACATGTCAAAAATTGGTTAGGGTGAATTTTTTAGATTTTTCTAAAATACTTGAATTTTTTATGAATAATAAAATATGATAATTTGGAAATTAATCTAAATACTTGATTTTTTGAGTCATGGATGATGTTTTGGTAATGTAAGCCCTTATGGTTCGAACTCACATGAACATATTACTATTCATGGTCAAGGAATCATCACTATTTCTAGTCTTGATGGAAATTAATAAACTAATAAATTAAATATTAAGAAAACTCTCCTCTCCTCCACTATAAATACCACCTCTTCTTACCTCTTCTCTTCACTCCTCTCAAGCCTAGAGCCTTGACAATATTCTTCCCAAATATATCCCCAACCTCCTCTCCCACGTAAAAAGCCCTTGGTCTCTTCAAAATAACAAAACAACTTCACTTAAAAAGATCTCAAGGAAGGTTGATTCAAGAGGTAAAATTCCTCTTTTCTTTTCTTTCATTTTTTAAGTTCCTCTATTCTCTTTTCTTTACTAACCTCTACTCATACAAATGGTATGAAAAATCCAGTACCATAAATGTACTGGAATTTTTTTATGCTAATGGGATAGTTCTTTATCATCTCTCATATTCCCACCATTTATTTGAAAGAAATGAAGACACTATTTGAGATGTGTTAATTTAGCACATTGAAGGTCAGCAGTTTATCAATTTCTATTACTATCTTGAATTATGGTCATGAAACCATTTGTGTTATGGTTGAACCAGATTATTATTTAATATATATTCTAGTTATGTTCTGTAATCTTTTTGGTTCAAATGGTATTAAATTATAAATAAAAACATGTTTGTTGTAACTAAAACCCACCGATTAACCAAAATGGTTGTCTCTAAGGTTTTATATAATAATTCACCTTCACTCCAAATAAACAAATGAATTTTATAACCATTTAATATCCTTTAGTCTTACTAATAACCTATTAATTTAATTATGGACAAAAAATCTCATCTTGAAAGATTATCCGTTCATAAGTAAACTGATAATGAAAGCCAAGGAAACAAACAAACCCAAACAATAAAATTTAACCTTATAATCAATCAAGATGGGAATTAATGAACTTAAAAAGGTATAATAAATTTTTTAAACATATAATAGGTTCTTTAATTATTAATTAATGAACCTGATTTGTTTATTCAGGTCATTAATATCAAGTGGAGAACCCCATCGAACTTAAGGTAAGGGATCCTCTCCATTTCACTCTTATTAAAAATTCCCTCTATGTTATGCCCTTTCATGTGTAATCCCTAATGATGGGGTATGATTTCAAAAATCCCCCATAATTCCCTCATGATTTATAAGTGTTTATAAACCCCTTTTATCCCTCCTTAGGTCCTCTTAATTACACCTGATACCATGCTGGTAATCCCTAAAGAATTCTACCCGAACATCCTTTGTTCCTCCAGGTTGCCTTATCTTTCTTTTTACCAAAATGAAGTTATATTATATTTTTATGTACATCTTCTAAATGTTTTTTACATAGAAAAAATTCATTTATCAAGACCCTTTAATCATCTCTTTCAGGTATATACATGTTTTTAAGTGATTCCCTCTTCAATACTTCCCGATAAGCAAAACTGTTAAGGGAACTTCCCAAATTCTTACCCGATTTCAAGTAAATTATATCTTCTATTATAAGAAACAATTTTCTTTATAAAATCTGTATTTATATAATTAAAACCCTCTTGGTTCACTTCTGGTTTTATATAAAAGATTTTCCCTTTTTCTATTTTAAATACTCTATAGTATTTTTCTTAAAATCGCACTAAAATGTTTTAATTCTAAATTTTCTTAAAATTTTTTCTTTACCAGTTTTCACTTCTATTTCAAATCACTTATTGTGATATATGTATTTCTACCTTATTAATTTCCATGTATAATTTAATTCATTTATTTCATGGACACTTGTATGATACCCCCATTTATTATGATTTATAACATGATTGTGATACCCATTTCTTTCCATGGGTACACTTATGTTTATGTATGTTTGATTGAGTATGATTATTTCTGTGGAAATCATATTCATGAAAATGTTTAGATGGATTATCTAAGATAGCGCTCCAATTCATTGGGTAAAGTTAATGTCTCATGAGATGCAATGAGCAACGGTCTTTGCGGTTAGCCATGACTTGTGCTATAATGGTAAATGATCTTGGCGGTTAGCCTTGCCTCGTACTAAGATGGGAAACGATCTTAGAGGTTAGCCTTGACTCATACTAAAGCCATGTTTTATGTTTCTGCCACATTACCATGATTCTAAGATTATATGATCCCATTTTTATATAATTCCATGTTTATATAATTCCATGTTTATATAATTCCATGTTTATATGATCCCATGTTTATATAATTCCATGTTTATATGATCCCATGTTTATATAATTCCATGTTTATATGATTCCATGTTTACATGATATGATTCCATATGTTCCATGCTTTTGATATCATTACTCCATTCCTTCTAACCCATGTTCCTAATCTTTATTCTTATATATACACCCTTACTGGGATTTTTAGCTCATCCCTTTGTTCATACGTTCCCCAGGGTACCCTATGTAGAGGTAAGGGCTCAATGGAAGTTAGGATACCTCTTTGAAGATTAAATAAAGAAGTTTTTTTTCAATGTTTTCAGTTTTATGTACCTATTCTTCCAAGAAACTAGACTTAACAATCCTTGGCTTGTACATTGATGTATAATTATGCTTAAAATCATGTAATGTTATGTGAAAAAGGCTAGGGTATCTATAGTTGGTATCAGAGGGAGAGGTCTAGTTATTTTTGGAGATTAGGGATAGAGAACTTTAGTAAGAACCTTAGGAATTAGACTAAGTATAAGAAAACATCCCTAAATTTTGGTAAGTATAGAGTAAGTGTTTTATCAAGAAAATAAATCCCTTTCTGGATACGAACAGGTAGAGGAGGCTCTAGAACAGATGTGTCTAGGGGTAAAACCTGAAAACATTGCTTTGAGCTAGACTCGAATGAGAACTGGTGCACGATAACGGGCCTTGCTGTACTCTTGGTTTGACACTCCTAGAGGATATGCTTTGGTAAATTCATAAGATTAGTAAAAACCATTATTAAGGGAAAAAATAAATAATCCCATAAGAATATATGATCATGGATAACCTAGATTCAAATCTAGGGAATCACAAGTTATGATATACTTTTCTTTTACAAGTTTATCCTTCTATGTTCAAAGTTTCCCTTTTATGCATTTTGGCTATGTATTCAAGCCCCCTAATTGCACATTCCTTTTTCTAGTTAATGGCGGGAAATAGAAGAACACAAGCCAATAATCAATGTGATAGGAAATGTGATGATTTCCCTAAGTATGTGTCTGATATTATGGGAATGGGTTCTCAAAAATTCATGACAGTACTTGATCATCTGGATCAAGTTATGAATAATAAATTGAATCAAGTGGAACGCCCTCCTCATCCAAGGAAAGATAAATTTTATGTATAATCCTTCATGCACAAAAGACCTCCCATCTGTAGTGGATCATCTGATCCTCTCCTCACGGAATATTGGATTAACTCCATTTAAAAGATATTCTCTGTCCTCTATTGCTCAGAAGAAGAGAAAGTTTCACTGGCGGTCTATTATTTTGATGGGGAAGCTGATCAGTGGTGGACACTGATCAACAATATGAAGCCCCAGGAGAAATTTGATTCCATGGATTGGGAGGAATTAAAGAGAATGTTTTTCAATAAACATTTTCCCCAAACCCTCCATCTCAATATGGAAAGAGAGTTCATCAGACTCAAGAATAAGGAACATGATTCCATTGGGCCATATGAAGAAAACTTTACTAGGCTTGCAAGGTATACCTCTAGCTTTTTCATGAACATCGAAAGTGAGGTGGGTCACTTCTTTAGCAGACTAAATCCAAGCCTACAAAAGGTGTTGGCGATTCGAGACTTTGAAAGCTATGAGGAGATTGTCTGTTGTTCCCTCAAGGTGGAAATGGAGATTGGAGACTCTCAGTGGTCTCATGGGCCCAATGACAAGAAGAGGAAAATGGAATCTAATGTGGGAAGTCCCACAAATAAATTACAGGATGGAAAGAATCCCAATAATCCCATGTGTAAAATTTGTGGGAAGAAGCATCATGGGAACTGTCTAAAGGGAACCAGGAATTTCTTCAAATGTGGAAAGTTTGGACATGTGGAAAAAAAATTCCAATGGGATATAAAGAATCCTACTAATGCGAAAGAATAAAGGAAGGTTCAGGTCAACACTCATCCAGTGGTGTAGTATTACAACTTTAAGGAGCATGGGAATTATGTGAAAAATTTCCCTAAGCCGAGAGTTGTTGGAGGCAATAAACAACAACCTCCAAGGAAACAAGGAAGGGCTTATGTTATCACTACTACTGAGGAGGAGTCGGAAAATGATGTGGTGAAAGGTATGTTGTTTATTCATTTAAGAATAGAAAATGTACTATTTGATTCTGGTGCTACGCATTCTTTCATATCATTCAATTTTAGTAGAACTATTCAAAAACCACCTCAAAATATGGAGAGTGAGTTATCTGTTAGAAAAGATAATGGAGAAATTATTGCATCCAAACCACATAACTCCTCCCTGGTTGAAGTTTGTGGACTGAAACTTCCAGAAAATCTTTTCATACTTCCTTTAGTGGAGTTTGACTCTATCTTGGGCATGGATTGGCTATCTTTATACAAAGCCAACATCAAATGTCGGGAAAGTGAGATCACTCTTCACATCCCAAAACATCCTCCAATTCTTTACAAGTGTAAGGACGAAGATGAACCTTCATTCGGATCAATGAATCAAGTGTGGATATTAATTCTTTATGAGCGGGCATGTCTAGATCAAATGATTGAGACAAAGGAGAGAATCATGCTTGAAGATATGCCCATCATGAGGGATTACACTGATGTATTCCCTGAAGAGTTGTCTGGTCTTCCTCCTGATCAAGAGTTTGAGTTCTCAATTGAACTTATACTTGGATCCTTGACTATATCAAAGACACCTTATATAATGGCCATTGTATAACTGGAAGAGCTGAAGAAGCAGTTACAAGAGAATCTGGAGAGAGGTTTTATAAGCCTGAGTGCTTCACCATGGGGAGAAAAAGTCCTCTTTTTCAAGAATAAGGATGGTTCAATGCACCTCTACACTGATTATCGTGAGCTTAATAAAATCACAATAAATAACAAGTATCCCTTACCTCGTATAGATGACTTGTTCAATTAGCTTCGTGGGGCCAGTTATTTCTCTAAGGTGGACCTTTGATCGGGATATCACCAATTAAAGGTGAGGAAGGAATATATTCCCAACACTGCCTTTCAAATGAGGTATGGACACTATGAGTTCATAGTGATGCCATTCGGACTCTCTAATGCTCTATCAATTTTCATGGATTTAATGAATGGAGTCTTTAGAGATTACCTCGAAAAATATATCATAGTCTTTATTGATGATATTCTGATATACTCCAAGAGAAAGGAGGAACATAAGGAGCATTTTAATATTGTGCTAAAGACATTGTGAAGGGAGAAGTTGTATGAAAAGTATAGTAAATGTGAGTTCTGGATTGAGGAAGTATCATTCTTGGGGAATGTTATCACTAATAAAGGGATATCTGTGGACCCTTCCAAGACAAAGGAAATTGAAGAGGGGCCCATGCCAACATATGTAACGGAGATCTGTAGCTTCCTTGGTCTAGCTGGGTATTACCGATGATTTATGGAGAACTTTTCATGATTTTCAAACCCAGTGACCAAGATGAAATGAAAGGGGGTTAAGTTTTTCTATACTCAAGAATGTGAATATTGTTTCATAGAGTTTAAAAAGAGGATTATAATGGAACCAGTACTCACACTCCCGCCAAGTGGATAACTCTTCATGGTGTATAGTGATGCTTAAAATAAAGGCTTAGTCTTTTTACTGATGAAAAATGATAAAGTAATAGACTATTCCTCAAGACAGTTGAAAATCCATGAGCAAAACTATCCCATGCATGATTTGGAGTTGGCATCAGTGATCTTTGCATTGAAAATCTGGAATCATTATCTCTATGGGGAGAATTGTGAGATATATATTGATCATAAAAGTCTAAAATATATATTCACACTAAAGGAGATTAATATGCGCTAGTGAATATGGTTAGAGCTTATCAAGGATTATGACTTCACAATCCACTACCATCTCGGTAAAACAAATAAGGTAGCAGGTGCTCTAAGTAGAAAGGATCATGTATCTTTATCAATGATGATAATCAAAAAGGATTTGATCTTCTTGGATTTGGTAAGGATGGACATGGGAATAATTAAGGGAAAAACATCATCAATCCTTTCCCAAATGGTTGTTAAACCATCCCTCATGGAGAAAAAAATCGATGCTCAAAGAAATGATGGGGAAATTCTAAAATGGGTGGAAGCTATTAGAAGTTGGACATCCTTGGAGTTCAATATTGATAAGGAAGGAGTTGTAAGATTTTGGTCACGATTATGTGTACCATCTGATCTAGAGATAAACAGGGAACTTCTGAATAACGCACATAGCTCAACCTTCTCTATTCACCCAGGGAGCATAAAGATATATTGAGATCTCTAAGAGAACTTTTTGTGGGATAATATGAAGAATAATATTTCTGAATATACATCAAATTGCTTGGTATGTCAACAAGTGAAGGCAGAAAGCCCAAAGTCTAAAGGGTTGTTACAACCACTACCCATACCAACATGGAAGTGGTAGAACCTTACCATGGACTTTGTCACTGGAATTTGAAGGACATCCAGAGGAAATAATGCTATATGGGTCATTGTGGATCATCTTACAAAGATATCTCACCTTATCATAGTTTGAGAGGACTTCTCATTGGATAAACTTTCACGGATATACATCAAATAAGTCGTAAGGCTACATGGATTTCCACTATCTATTGTATCCGATCGTGATCTAAGATTCACCTCGAAGTTCTAGAAAAATCTCCAACATGATCTAAGAACTGAACTGAACATTAGTACGGCCTATCATCTTCAAATTGATGGTCAATATGAGTGATCTATTCATACACTGGAAGATATGATGAGAGTATTATTTATGGACATTAAAGGAGGGTGGGATGAACATCTTCCACTAGTCGAATTCTCTTATAATAACAGCTTCCAGTCGAGCATCAGAATGACACCATATGAATCCCTTTATGGGAAAAGTTTCATAACACCAGCATGTTGGGATGAAGTCAGTGAGCGTAAGATGCTTGGACCTAAAATGGTTGAAGAAATGGTGGAGAAGGTGAAAACTATTCAGCAGCACATCAAGGTAGCCCAAAGTCGACAAAAGAGTTATGTATATAATATTCGACGAGACCTTGAGTTAAAATTTGAAGACATGTTATTCCTCTATATATCTTTGTGGAAGAAGTTCATGAGATTTGGGAAGGAAAGTTAAGTCTCAAGTACATCGTCCTCTTAGAGATCCTTGATCAAGTCGGAGTTGTTGCCTATCGACTGGAACTTCCTCCTGCCATGTCGAAAGTACATGATGTATTCCATGTATCCCTCTTAAGGAAGTACATACCCGATCCTTCACATGTACTCTCTTCGGAGGTGGTGCAGTTGGAGGATGATCTTTCATACGAGGAGCATCCGGTAAAGATCTTGGATCATAGAGATAAATTTCTATGCAATAAGATTACTCACCTGGTCAAGGTGCTATGGAGAAACCATAAGTACGAATAGAAAACATGGGAACTGGAGGAGGTAATGAAGGAAAAGTACCTGAACCTGTTTATGGCTTAGAATGTAAAATGAAATTTTGAGGGAAAAATTTCATAAGGGGGGAGAATGTAACGACCCAATGTTTTACCAATGGAATTACCTTCTTATATTTATGAATTATGGTATAATAACATTAGTAAACAAAATTAAATATCATGATAAAAAATAAAATGTGACCATTAAACATAATTTTACCACTTGTGTGTCTTGAAAATATGACATGCACGGTTGCGTTCAGGGTGATTTTTAGAGTCTGATGGAACAAACTTATTTTTTTTGAATAGTAACCTACCCTTATGAATAGTAAACTACCCTTATGAATAGTAATATGATGCTTATGAATAATAAATTTTCTAAAATAATATTAACCTCACCCATTGATTTATATAAAAAAATTAGGCATCTTATAAGTGATTATATGATCATAATAAAAGAATTGGTATTTTTGTAATTATAAACAATTAATTAAAATTTATTTTCCTAAAAGGTTTCTATAAATAAAAAAATTTATGTCATTTCGTTTTAAGATAATTTTATAGGACCTTATGTAATTTTTGAAAGCATTATGAAATCAGTTATAGTTTTAAGATTTGTATTTTCAAGTAAATTATGATTTTAATTTAATATTAAATTAATCATATTTAGAAAATTATTTCTGAAAAATGTATTAATTTTTGGATTCTACATTTCAAAAAATGGTTAGGGTTAATTTTTTATATTTTTCTAAAATACTTGAATTTTTTATGAATAGTAAAATATGATAATTTGCAAATTAAGCGAAATACTTGATTTTTTGAGTCATGGATGATGTTCTTATTGAGTAATCCCTTTTGGTTCAAACTCACATGCACATATTACTATTCTTGGTCAAGGAATAAGCACTATTTATTGTCTTGAGGGAAATTAATAAACTAATGAATTAAATATTAAGAAAACCCTCCTCTCCTCCACTATAAATACCACCTCTTATTACCTCTTCTCTTCACTCCTCTCAAGCCTTTTACCTTGCCAAAATTCTGCCCAAATATCTCCCCAACCACCTCCCCCACGTCCAAAATCCATTTTTCTCTTCAAAAGACCAAAACCACTTCTCTTAAGAAGCTCTGAAGGAAGGTTGATTCAAGAGGTAAAATTCCTCTTTTCTTTTGTTTCATTTTTTAAGTTCCTTTTTTCTCTTTTCTTTCCTAACATCTACTCATAAAAATGGTATGAAAAATACAGTAACATAAATTTACTTTAATTTGTTTATTCTAATGGGATATTTGTTTTTCATCTCCTCTTTCCCCACAATTTATTTGAAATAAATGAAGACGCCATTTGAGATGTGTTAATTTAGCACATTCAAGGACAACGGTTTATCAATTACTGTTACTATCTTGAATTATGGTCATGAAAAAAATTGTGTTATGGTTTAACCACATTATTATGTAATATATATCCTAGTTAAGGTATTGTAATCTTTTTTTTTCAAATGGTATTAAATTATAAAGAAAAACATGTTCGTTGTAACTAAAACTCACTGATTAACCAAAATGGTTGTCACTAAGGTTTTATATATTAATTCACCTTAAATCCAAATAACCAAATGTATTTTATAACCATGTAATATCATTTAATTTCAATAATAACCTATTAATTCAATTCTTTAAAACCATTCTCATCTTGCAAGATTGTCCATTCATAAGTAAACCAATAATGAAAGTCAAGGAAACAAACGGACCCGAACAATGAAATTGAACCTTATAATCAATCAAGATGGGAATGAATGAACTTAAAAAGTTATAATAAATATTTAAACATATAATATTATCTTTAATTATTAATTAATGAACCTAATTTGTTTATTCAGGTCATTAATATCAAGTGGAGAACACCATCAGACTTAAGGTAAGGGATCCTCTCCATTTCACTCTTATTCAAAATTCCCTCTATGTTATTCCATTTCATGGGTAATCCTTAATGATATTGTATGATTTCACACCTACCTCATAATTCCCTAATGATTTATAAGTTTTTAGAAACCCATTTTATCTCTCTTTAATCCCTCTTAAGTACACCTGATACCATGTTGATAATCCGTAAAGAATTCTACCTGAACCTCCTTTGTTCCTTCGGGTTGCTTTATCTTTATTTTTACCAAAAAGAAGTTAAATTATATTTTTATGTGAATATTATAAATGTTTTTTACATATTAAAAATTCATTTATCAAGACCCTCTCATCATCTCTTTTGGGTATATACATTTTTTTACGTGATTCCCTCCTTAATACTTCCCGATAAGCAAAATTGTTTTAAGGGAACTTCCCAAATTCATACCCGATTTCAAATACACTTTATCTTATGTTTTAAGAAACCATTTTATTTATAAAATTACTCTTTTTATAATGAAAAATCTCTTGTTCCACTTCTGGTTTTATTTAAAGTATTTTCCCCTTTTCTATTTTAAAGACTCTATAGTATTTTTCTTAAAATCGCACTAAAATGTTTTAATTCTAAAGTTTCTTAAATTATTTTCTTTACAAGTTGTCACTTATGTTTTACATCACTTATCATTATATATTTATTTTTACCTTTTGAATTTCCATGTATAATTTAATTCCTTTCTTTCATGGACACTTGTATGATACGCCCATTTATTATGATTTATAATATTATTGTGATACCCATTTCTTTCCTTAGGTACCCTTATGTTTATGTATAGTTGATTGTGTATGATTATTTATGTGGAAAGAATATTCATGAAAATGTTCAGATGGGTGCACCTAGATAATTCTCCTATTCATTGGGTAAAGTTAATGTCTCATGATATGCAATGTGCAATGGTCTTGGCTGTTAGCCTTGTCTTGTGCTATAATGGGAACCGATCTTGGTAGTTAGCCTTGACTCATAATTATATGGGAAACAATCATGGTGGTTAGCCTTGACTCATACTAAATTCAGGTTTTATTTTTCCGCCACATTACCATGATTCTATTCTTATATGATCCCATGTTTATATAATTCCATGTTTATATAATTCCATGTTTATATGATCCCATTTTTATATAATTCCATGTTTATATGATCCCATGATTATATAATTCCATGTTTATATGATTCCATGTTTACATGATATGATTCCATATGTTCCATGATTTTGATATCATTATTTCTTGCTTTCTAACCCATGTACATAAGCACTATTCTTATGTATACTCCCTTACTGGGATTTTAGCTCATCCCTTTGTTCACGTGTTCCCCAAGGTACCCTATACAGAGGTAAGGGCTCAATTGATGTTAGGAGCCCTCTTTGAAGATTAAATAAAGAAGTGTTTTTTTCAATGTTTTGAGTTTTATGTACCTAGTCTTCCAAGACACTAGAATTAACGATCCTTGTCTTGTACTCTAATGTATAATTATGCTTAAAATCATGTAATGTTATGTGAAAAAGGATAGGGTTTCTATATACATGTCATGTGGCCCACTGGACATGGTGTGTAGTCCTTTAGAGTCAGGGGCCAAACCGTGTATCCCCTACATGGATAACCCAACTAGTAACCATGTAACTCGAAGATAACACGGTGTGTGGCCCACTAGACATGTCGTGCACTCCGATATTTCCAAAGTATGCCTCACACGCTGAGTCCCTAGGCGTATACTTTTAATAAGATGGTGAAAGGTACTATACACCATGTACTAGGAACTACACGTCGTGTACTTTACCAAATTATGTAGAATTAAAATTTTAATTTATTCATAATGTTTTATCTACATATAATGAATAAATCATATTATAGGTTGTTACATTATGCATTGAAAAATAACACATGGCTGAAAAAATCATGTGATTCATGTAATCATCTATGAGGTACACGTTGTGATAGTAGGAATTAAGTCGTGTATGCCAAATTTCACAAGAGTAAAACAATACATGAATATAATTCATGTTGGGTAGAGTCAGATGGGTATTCACCATGTTACCTCCAAGGTATTGGATGAGAATCTTAAGGAAATTCATAAAAGGATTAAGATAAAAGTATGGATTAATTAAAGATAATAATTAATCTATTCGAGCGTGATTTATCTTCATAATAATGATTAAAGAATTTAATTCCAATTTTATTAAATGTGTAATTTGGTGAATGTATCTGTATAATCATCACCTAGACTAGACCATTGTATGTGATTGGTTTTTCCTGTTAATTTATTTATTAAATCAATTATTAGCATGCACGTCATCTCCCCTCATTAATATGTAGGGCCTATGTGATCATGTTTTCTTTATGTAAACCCCTTTTTACCCCTCACCTATGTGCGAGTTTAAAAGAATATGTAATGGATGGAGCTCCCAAGCTTGTGGAGGTGGTCCAAGTCAGGAGCTGAGGCTAAACCCATCCAAGGTGTTACAAAGGTGTACAGGTGGAAATCTGTAAACATGAACCTCAGTCCAAGGTGTTTCTCCCCTTGTTCAAGGTTATTCTATCAACTTCTTGATAAACTAACCATTATAAAAACTCATGATCATGCCCTTTACTTTATTTTATTTATATCAGTTTCATGGTTTTTCATTATGGATGTGTTTTTGTGATTACATAATTAATGAACTAACAAGCATGCAAGATGGAACTAAAATAAACAAGGCTTATGTGTAAATATTATCAAGACATGGTTAATCACTTAAGTTATTTCCACTTAATATTAACAATATCTTCATAAAGATAATAATAAATTTATGAATAAGTGATAAAAAACCCTCAATAAAATATTAAGTCAGACTAAGCCTTCCATTACTTGATTAAGGGAAAGACTCAATAAAACTATGTGTTTGACCAACCCTTGTTGGGACACTTACTTTTATGTAGGAATCCCTTATGAAATGTTTTAGGTTGACTTAACTATATTAATCAAGAGGATTATCCCTTGCTAGAATTGGTGAAATATTGGAGGAAAGTGCTGAGGAAATCCAAGTCAGGATTTTAGGATTGGGGAGTCCACTCAATGGATAAAGGAGTTGAAATCCCATAGTTGGAAAAGACATGCCTACATAAATAACTTCAAATAGCTTGATCATCCCTTTTTGGGGTTATGCAAAGGGGGATATGGATCCTTCCCACAATAATTTCATGTCAACTGGACATTCCGAGTTCAATGGTGACAGCCATTGGGACTTGATAAAAATAATCAGAGACTTAATAAAATTAAATTATTATTTCTCATGAAATGTAATCAATAAATTACTAATAATATTCTATTTTAATTGTAGAATAAAAATTACAATCTCTTAAACCACACTATCCATGTGATCAATTCTGGATAAAGACAACATCCTTACTAGAAATAACTTCCAGGAATGGTTTATATTCCTTCGGGTTATCCTACACCATGAACAGAAGTCTTATGTGTTGAATTCATCATTACTTAATCCACCTATAAAATAGGTGAGTGATGAGGATTTCCTTGTCTATGAGAAACATATGAATGATGTGGTCGAAATTCAATGTTTGATGCTTTTATCATTGTCTAGTAAAATAAGGAAGTCTCATGAAAACATGGATGTGTATAGAATTCTCGAGCACCTATGTGGTCTTTACCAGGAGAGAGCAATATATGAAAGGTTTTTGATCTATAAGGCGCTCTTTCATAGTAAGCTTGGATAGGGTTCCCCAATTGGGCCTTATGTAGTCAAACTCATTGGCTACATTGAGCACATGAAGGTTCTAGGGTTTAATCCCCTCGAAGAACTGGGAATCAATATCATTATTGCATCACTCCCTCAAAGATTCTCCAGCTTTGTTGTCAATTTCAATATGAATTACATTAAGAAGTCTCTATCTGATCTTCTTATCCTCATTCACCAGGTGGACAAAGATATGAAGCATGAAAAGCCTTATGTCCTTATAGTGAATAAGAGTAAAGGTAAGGCTAAGAGATTTAAGCCCAAAGCTTCTTCACATCCTTCCATGAAAAGTAAGATCAAAGGGTAGGCAAGGTAATATGAGGCTATTTGTTTCACATGTGGAAAAAAGGGTCATTGGAAGAAAAACTGCACCCATCCAAAGAAGTAAGGGGAAGCTTTAGGAGTATTTTTTATCGAGTGTAATTTATCTATTTCTACAAATTGGGTATTGGTTATAGCTTTTGTTGGTCACATATATATTCACATACAAGAACCAAGTATATTTAGTAAAATTGGCTGAGGGGAGGCAGATCTACAAGAATCCAACAGAGCTAGACTTTCAATTGTAGTTGTCAAGGACTAAAACCTCACGTTTCCAACTGGGATGATCTTGGTTTTATAGGGTTGTTATTATGTGCCTTTTGTAACCAAAAACATAATTTCTATATATAGACTAGATACAGATGGATTTTTTTCATGTTTGGAAATGAATGTTTCTTCTTTTATATAGATAGTAGTTGTTTTGGTAGGTCACATTTATACAATGGTCTTTGCATGTTGGATTACACAAACCAAGTAATGGAAATTAATAACAAAGATACCTCACATGACTCATACCACAACCAACTTTAGAATCACTGGATTGGTCATTTAAATGAGAAATTCTTGACAAAGTTACATCAAGATAGATATTTATATGCTTTTGAACAAAAACCACTTGGTGTATGTCACACATGTTTACAAGGAAAAATGACCAAATCCCCATTTAGTGGTAAAGGTGAAAGGTCCAAATATATTCTTGAATTGGTTCATACCGAAGTGTGTGGACCATTTCCAATTGAATTAAGGGGTGGGTATTCATACTTAATAACTTTTACTAATGATTTTAGTATATATGGATATATCTACTTAATGAGGTATAATTCGGATTCTTTTGATAAGTTCAAAGATTACAAGAATGATGTTGAGAACCAGCTTGGTAAGAATATTAAGAAACTCTGCTCAGACTGAGGTGGAAAGTATCTTAATCAATACTTCATTTATTACTTATGGGAGTTTGGGATCTTATCCCAACTCTCTCTTCCTTACACACCTTAGTGGAATGGTGTAAGAGAAAGGAGGAATTGTACCTTGTTGGACATGGTGAGATCAGTGATGAGTCATGCGAGTCTACCTTTATCATTTTGGGGATATGTGTTACAAACAGCATCACACATACTAAACCAAGTAATAACTAAATCGATAAATGGAATTCTATATGAGTTTTGGAGTATAATAAAATCCATATTATTGAATTTACTTGTGTCGGGTAGCGAATCATTTTTTAAGGCCTCTTTAGGAAACAACCTTGCACCCCAAGGCAGAAGGTGTGCCTTTATAGGATACCCCAAGGAAACAAGGGGATATTAACTATAAGACCCCTCATACAAAAAGGTTATAGTGGAAAGACATTCCATATTCCTTGAGTGGGAGAACATCTCCAAAAGAGATAGTGGGAGCGAGATAGACTTCAACGAAGTCAAGGCTCAAGGTACACAAGAGTTGGTATAGGAGTATATTCCACAAAGCCCCATCAAAGAAAGATCTATTCCAGAGACACATGTACTATGTAGGAGTATAGGATAGGTTAGATAACAGGAATAGTATGTTTTTCTAGTTACTGAGGATGGTGAATCATTATTAGTTGATAATAATGATCCTCTGACCTAAAAGGAAGCAGTAAGTGGAACAGATGTTTCCAAGTGACTGTAATCCTTGAATTCTAAAATGGATTCCATGTAACAAAACCAATTCTAGATTTTGGTAGATCCTCTAGTTGATGTAACGCATGTCAGTTGCAAATGATTATTCAAGAAAAAATAGATAAGGAATGACAAGTCAAAACCTATAAGTCATGACTAGTTGAAAAATGGTTTCAATAGTGCCAGGGCATTGACTATGACGAAACTTTTTCACCGGTTTCAATGCTGATATCCATCAGAATTATACTTAAGATTGTATCTTACCATGACTATGATATTTGGAAAATGGATGTCAGAATATCCTTCCTTAATGGTAACCTTTAGTAAGATGTCTAATTGACACTACCCGAGGGGTTCCTGACTCCAAAGGATGCCAATGAGGTATGAAAGTTGAGAAATACATATATGGATTAAGTCAAGCATCCAAGTCATGAAAAATTAATTTTGATGAATCTATAATAGAATTTGGTTTTATTAATAACGAATGTGAGCCTTGTGTCTACAAAAGGTTTAGTGGGAGTGCAGTCATTCTCCTAATAGTATATGTTGATAACATATTATTTACTGGAAATGAGATACCGTTATTATAGTCTATTAATACGTGGTTGAATAAATGCTTCTCCATGAAGGACTTGGGAGAGGAAGCATATATTCTTAGGATCAAGATCCATCATGACAGATCCAAGAGATTGTTGGTCCTAAGTCAAAGTATATATATTGACAAGATACTGAAGAAATTCAATATGGAACAATCCAAGAGGGGATTATTTCCAGAGTCACATGGAGTTCATAACTCCAAGAAAATGTGCTCTCAGATACATGAAGAGAGATAGAATGTAAAGGAATCAATACACATCAGTGATTGGGTCAGTCATGTATTACATGTTATGTACTATGCATGATGTTTCCTACGCATTGAGTATGGTAGGAAGATATCAAGATGACCCAGGTGACTACCATTTGATGGTAGTCACAACTATCCTTAATTATCTGAGGTGTACTAAGGATATTTTTCTGTTTTATGGTGGAGATGAGGAACTAGTCATCATAGGATATGCATATACTTGTTTCCAAACTGATCGAGATGACATGAATTCACAAATAGGATATATCTTCACTTTGAATGGAGGAGCTGTGAGCTGCAAGATCTCAAAGAAGAGTGCAGTCGTAGATTATACAGCAGATTCTGTGTATATTGCAACTTCTGAAGTAGCTAAAGAAGACATTTAGATGTGAAGCTTCATCTAAGAGTTAGATTTAGTACCTGGTAGTAAATATCCCATCACACTCTATTGTGATATTTATAAATCATTGCCTCTCACAAAAGATCCAAGGTCACATCAGCAGACTAAGCACATACTTCAAAAGTGTCATCTCTTGAGGTATTTTTCTCAAAGATGTGAAGTTGTAGTGAGAATTATTTTCATGGAAGACAATTTGGTGGACCCCTTGACTAAAGACTTGACTCTGCAGAAACATGATCATCATGTTAGGTCTAGTGAACTCAAAGTCGTAGGCAGTTGGCTCTAGTCCAAGTGGAAGTTTTTAAGAGTTAGTATCCTAGAACCAACTGTTTATACTTTGATTACATGAATATTTAATGTATTTAAATATTAAACATATTATTCTATATAGTTCATTTTTCTTCATTACTATGATGTAATAATGCCCTAGAGTATTTGTCGCATTGACAAGGTCATAGAAATTCCCCGCTACGATGAGAACCTTGAAGTGCTACAAAAATATTATTAAATATAGATTTGTGGTTTTATGACATACTATGATGGGAAAAATTGTATATAGACCATTATGTGAAAGTACTCATAATAATATGAGACTTCCTCTCATGATTTTTTCACTTGGTAATCTCCAAGACGATAGATTATGAGAACAGACCCGCCGGTAGGAATTCTGCATGTTTTGGTGTCATTAGATATTCCTATCTGTGAGAATGTGTAATGGTCCTTAGACTTTAAGATTATCATTAATACATGTCATGACTCATGAACTTTGATTTAGTGACGAAAACCATCATGCCATATGTTGGAGGGAAGTTAGGTATGTTGGGTGCGTCATGAGTGGCATGTTATTAATGGATAAGTCGAGTAAGGATTTGTCCCTTCCATTTATGGAAGTATATATCTCATCCCTTTGATTGAGATACAAATGATGCACTAAATTCCATGGCCATGGTGTGATGATGAGTTTATTTTAGGTAGTCAAATAACGAGGTATTAATCATAAATTTTGATGACACTATCATGAAACCTACTTCATGAGATATTGAGACAATGGTATTATATTACACAGTGAGCGTTCGTATGTGGATTTTATCATTGAGACTTTAAGTTCTTTATCTTGTGTTCCTTGACCCGTTTCTAGATAGTACTCTTGGGATTTAGGAAATCCTACCCAATTCCAATGAGAAAGAATCCTAGAGGGTCACACACTAAGTATTTTTTGTGGTCTCAATTAAATTATATTTGAATTTAATTAATGGAATAAATATGATTCTCAAGACCGTGGAATAATTTAATTCAATTAAAAATGATCACATAAATTAAATAAATATTTATTCGCCAGATTGTGAGTAAAATATATTTATTTATTTTATTAAAATTTTAATAAATATTTATTCACTAGTTTGTAAATAAAATATTTATTTAAGAGATTAAATTATTTATTTATTTATTTATTTGGGTGTTCAATAAATAGAAGTGGAGTTCGTGCGAACCAAGTCCTGTCCAGTTGTAAAATAATTATTTTCAAGAGGGTAGATAATTATTTAACTAGTTACCACAAGAGAAAATAATAATAACGTTGTCATCATTATGTGGCATGGGTTTTCATTTATGATTCTGTTTTTCTCAAGTTGGTGCACCACATATAATGGTTATATTATTTTTATTATGTGGAATGTATTTTATCTAAGTTTATGAATGTATTTAATTTTTATTATGCAATTAAATATTGTAACTAAAAACCAATGTCGATTAATAGACAGGTACATCTAATGTACCATCATGCTGGTGTACCAATTCCCTATGAATTGAGAATTATTGTCCCAAACAATTTCTCTCTCAAATCATCTTCTATCCCCTCTCAAGAATGAGAGACTTTATTCAAGATTGAAGAACATGAAATCAAGAACGACCGACACAAGACACTCAATTTTCTGTGCTAGCACCCAGAGAACGAGTGGTGTCGATCAAAGGTTGTCAGAGCACATGTGGATCACCGATAGAGGGATTTTGTTTTGGATCCTCACAATTGAAATGAGACAATCTGTAAGGGTCATTCGGAATGATCAACATCATCAATAAAAAAGTATCGAAGATCGAGGTATTCTTTTCTTTTTGAAATTAATTGAAATAATTATAAACATGATGTGCAAAATCCTCTCTCTAGGATCCGATGCCTTTTCTTCATTTGCCTATATCTTTGAACTTAATTCATGGATACTATAATTTATCATTATGTTGATCTCGGATTGGTCATCTATTACGGTAAAGGAAAAGTTTGGTCCCACCCAATGCTATGCTTCCACTTTTCTAGGACCCTTCAAATATCCAAGATAAAAAATTCACCCACAAATTACATTTTTGATGAAACTTTGTAGTGATACTTTCGATACCCACTCTCACATGGCTCAGTTGATGACCATTTTTCCCTCATTTCTCATACGGAGCACAGATCTGCTGAGATTAGAGAACCTGGAAATCCTCTCTTGCTGATGTGAATGAGATGTACTTCATATCAGGTCCATGCCCTAGAAGCATGATGTTAAACTGGATGACAAAATTTACCTACATTGAATATATTATCACCTATAATGGTTTGGTACACATGAATCACATGTTTTATACCTTATACTTGAAATGTGTTCAATACATACTGTCATAACCTCTAGGGTGATTGAACCATTTTTTGAATATTACATTTTCCACAAACCAACTTTGTATTATTGATATTTGAGTCAACAAAACCAACTCCTTTAGTTGATATCACTCTCTTGGAACTCCATGGACCTTGGGCTTCCATTCACGTGGTTCTTCCCCCTAGGAAACTAATAACTAGGACTACTTCATAAAAATGATCCTTCCATCCTAAGAAGACCCCCTTAAATCTTGGAGTTTTTTTTCAAATTTCATAGAGTATTATAAGATTACTCCATTACCAATGGTTGACATGTACCCACTAGTTCCCACCTCCAGTTAACTAAAATATTCTTGGGTTATGATTTATACCTTCCATGAACCAACTATTCAAGCTAATTTAGATACACTCGATGTTACAAATTTGTGCATCATAATCATTATCAAATAAATATTTGGAGAGTGTATCCATTTACCCTTCTATTTCATGGTATGAATCTTCTATGGAGACCCAATTTCTATGAGTTAGTCACACATCTCCTCTATATATAATTCATATCTACACAAGAGGATATCCATAAAGGAGCTGATTTTTTCATGATTCTTTCCACTACAATATGCATAGGGAAACCCAATAAATCCCACCGATAAAAGTATCATATACATTTGTTAAAAGTGGTTCGAGTCATAAAATCTCTTTTTTCCTATACACGATTTAAATCTACATACATCAAGTTTTCCCACAAGATAAATATGTACGATAAGGAATCCATCATATGGATACCCACTAGTAAATCTATTCATATATAAAATGTGTTTCCTTCACCTAAATACCCCATGACCAGTGTGAAATTCCCCAAGGATATACTTAAAAATTTCACATTGGTACCCATATTCATACCGCATGATGTTGAACTGAAAGGAAAAAATACTTGTGACATTACATTAAACTGTAAGGAAAACATCCTTATCGTATGATGTTAAACAGCATGATAGATACATCTTCACTACATGATGTTAAAATTTGTAGTAAGTAGCCCATCCTAATTACATATCAATAGGCCATAAGAACCATATCCCAGTTTACCGTATTATGGGCTTCTTCCAACATATTTTAGGCCCTCAACCCATAAATCACATTTCATGTCTTAAGCACCATGGGTTGCCTCAAACATTTCAAGGACCTTGGAATGGAAAATTGATCTCTCTATTTGAACATCTATAAATGAATAAGGAATTTTACCTACCAACAAGAAGCATCATGGTCCTATGTGAAGGTATTTTTGATCCCTATAAGGATGACATCATCATGGAAAAACATAGCACCTTAGGGTGTTTTGGGTCATCCCCATAATGATTTTCCCATATCATTACTCATAACCCAATCACCTTGATCCATTATTTACAACATATAAATATCCCACTAAAAATGATTTTGGATTAATCTTGAACCTTAGTATTCTAATTAATCTATTGTGTAACATCCTCATCATACAAGGTCTATGTGCATCATGAGATTAAATTGCATGAAATTTTGTCAATATTGTATGACATTACACATTATCCTTTGATGGTTGAAATAGCAGGACCCTAAATAGCTTGTGGAAGATACATAAAAAAATTCATGTTGAAAACCCTCAAAGGGGGGATGGAAAAAATTCAAGTCTCCACTTATTATATTCTTCATCACTAGAGTTTAGGAAAATGTTATAGTGTAAATAAAAAAAGGAATTAAGGTTTTAGGGCCTATTATGTGGCCCTAGTAAAATATGATCCATGCTCATTGGACCCCTAGTCTATGAAAATTTTAGAGTAATTATTTTTCACATATCCTCACCATGCTACGTGTTCACTAGGTGGTGGAACAACTTTTAGTGTGGTTGAACCCTTCATGAATCGTTACTTTTTTCATAAACTACATTAATGTATTTAAATTCTGAGCTACCACAACAAGTTCCTCAAGATGATATCCTTCTCTTCAAATCCCATGGACCTTAGGCTTCCTTCCTCTTGTTATTTTGACATAGAAAACTGGTATTAGTATGGGATCATCCTAAACAGATCCTTTAACCCTACGAAGTCCCCCATAAATCAAAGAGATATTGTCCTAACTATTCAGAGTATTATAGGATTCCTTCGTTACCCATGGTTGACCTATACCCACTAATTCCCACCTCCAATTAATATGGATATTCCTACACCATAATTTAAAATAGCAATAGCTAGATTTTTCAAGTGGATCTAACATCCTCAACATTGCTTCATTGTGTATTATACCCTTATCAAAGAAGTAATGTAACACTCTATTCCAAAATGATTTGATATCCCACACAACAAGACTTGAAACCACATAGCATAGGTTACAAGCCTCCCAACAAAAATATATTCTTCACTAGGGTTCTAGAACCCTTCCTGGATAGTTCATTTCTCCATCCTACACATCATAGTTCAGTCATTTGTGTCTTCACAGATCCTCCATGTCCCTTGGAAAAGAGTGGGGATCCCCTTTTATTTGTCATGCATGTAAGTCCTATGGGATCATGCATAAGGGATTCTTATATACTAACTTGAGTCATCACCTCATTTCATGTGAGGAATCCAAATCCTCATGATCCCTAAAGACACTATGGATGAACCCAACACCATAGTGTGTTATGGGAAGTCCAAAAATTCTATCCCTATTACATATTCATTGGTTCAAACTTTTGGGTTATGAATTACTCATCCAATATTCCATCTATCCAATTGGACTCATCATCCCTAATATTTCACTATCCACCACCACCCTTTATGTTAAGGATGCATGGTGTCACAAGCCATTATCCACATACCATAGTCTCTCCCATAAATACAAAAATGAGTGGATATTCATGGAACTATAGTCCCACTTACATCATATTCTCAAAGGATTCCTTGAGATCTACATACATCTGATCCTCAGAAGATATGGATTATAGAAATTAATTAATATGTTCAGTCATTGCCTCTGCAATCTACTAAAATTCCACTACCATGGAAATAGTATCAAGTATGGAATTCTCCTTCAGGTTGATGATCCCCTATTTCTTAAATATTCATTTCAATGTTACTTGTAGCGCATTTTGAAAAAAATATCTCTCTTCCTGGATACATCGTATTTCAGAATGTAATCAACTGATTTTCTAGTGATGACCATGTCATGGAGAGATGCACCTTCACCATGTGTTGGGAAGCCTCGTCCAAGGCCTTGTATGAACTTTGTTTCACCGAGGATGATGCCTCTTCTTCTACAACCCTTAAATATAGATCCCTCATTTTCTCCCTCATGGAGATCACATCCTTTACTCGGTCCTGAAGAGTTGTATAATAAAAATCCTCATAACTAAGGGTGGTAAACCTAAACCTAATATTACCTAGTTGGTCCTTCAGATATTCCAAAGGGGATACCAAAATTAATGTCAAAAGCTCCATCCATACTTGTTATTGCATCATCTAATAGAGTTTATTAGACTTTTATCCTTTACTAAGGCCTAACCAACGAACATGATAAAATTTTTGAACTAAATCTCAGAGTAGAGGACTCATGATTGTGGTCTTTGATGAAGTGGGTATGAAACCGATGTTTGTGTTCATTGAATCGATTAGAGGAATTCTTCAGGAAGAAGGGAAAAGAACATAATAACTCTTAGGTGAGGATGCTATATCAATAAGCACATATGTTTATCATTTGTAGGCTATAAGATATTATACCATCAGATAATGAATATATGTGGTCAATATTGGATATATAACTTTCTCTATTTCATCACTTGAAATATCTATTTCTCAAACCCCATATTCAGGAGAAGATTCCACATCCTCTAATCATAAGTGGCCTAGTGGAACCAATGGTGTTTTCATTTTCCTTATACTTTTCACAGTACATTTAAGCATTTCATGAGTAAAAAAATGTTAGATGATGTCACAAAGTGGACAGTGTGTTTCATTTTGAAATAAGCTCTCGGGTTCCCCCAAAGATGCCTCTATCAAGGTTAAATTAGTAGTAGAGTAAATACTGAAATGTTTATCCTCCATTAGTACATTCTCCCATGCTAGGTCAAATATAATGACTACTATAATGACATAAAGATTAACTGATACTAACTAAGTCGATGCATAAACTATCTCCACCTCTATATGGGAAGGTAATTGTATTAAAGGATTGATTATAGTAATAGAATGATAATACATATCCTCAGGAGAAGAGTTGTGTCCCTTTATATGGGATTAGTAAGGACCTATACATTATTAAATAACAATAATAATCTACTAGAATGGTTTGAAATCTTAAAAGTGTAAAGTGTAATACTTAAATTAGGATTATGAGTGAGAGGGGTCTGATAATTTAGAGTGATTCCTATTACCTTTCCTCTCTAAGGATGGTCCCCCAAAGGATACTGTCATAAAGGTGTTGAGGATGAAGTAAATGGTAGCATAAATTTAGATATCTCGGGGTTGATAAATGTCCCCTCATTAGAGAAATATGACCCAAGGAATCCTCATCATCAACCCCTTAATCCCCACTCAATTAAACTCTGATAGACATGCCCCCAGGATAATATGTTAGGTACATAGGAATTGAAAATTCTTCTACAGCTTCCTTCCATATAAATAGAAACAAAAAATACATTTTTTCGATCACAAAGGTACCATGTCTATTGTAATATAGTATCAAGATCAGTCTTACCACAGCTTTGATGATGGGATGGCCCTTTTCATCCACATAAATCTCCAACATTCCTTGAACCACAATCCATTGCACTAGATGTGAGTAATAGATATTACCCTTCATGTTATCCATAATTACTTCATGGTAACAAAGAAAAGTCTTTACCTCAGTGGGATTTTATTTTAAAGTGACACCTTCAAGAGAATTAACATGGGAAAATCCTTCTAAAGGTATCTCCACATAGCATAGTATTCCTCATAGATCATCATCTGAGTTCACTATCCTCCAAATCATGCATTGTTGAAATGTAGTGGGAAATAAAAATGTGGTCATGGATGTACTCACATTCCCTATTCTCACCACTTCTATGCTAATTGATACATATCTCGATAATAAAATTGGTGATAAATGTCTCACTTCCTTATGAAGAATTATCGAGGTTGTTGGTCACTGGAAGTGAGTTGATTTCTAGGACTCATATTGGATTTGTAAATAAATAGCATCTTTGTATCCTTAGGTACTGATGAGAATAATTAATCAATCAGATATGAACAGATCCAAATATCAATATGATCTTTGGGAAAAATTGATCTTACCATATTTTTATGGGAATTATTTCTAGACTTGAGTCTCCTCCTTGGTGAAAATAAACCAGAACCGGAGATACACTATTGGATGGTTTTGAGATTGAATGTAAATAGGGGTAGGGAATTTTTGTCTAAATACACAATAAGTAAAGTCTAAACTGATAAGGTTCTTACCATTTATAGTGAATTCTCTCATAAATATGGGTAGAAAGGTAACCTCACAAACTGATATCACATAGTCCTAGGCCACATAGATTCCCCAACCATTGTCAAAAATACCACTAGATGGATCATCTAATTGGGTTTGATGGAGAAGTCATAATGTAGGTGTAGGAAAGCCCTAATTTCTTAGTCCATTAATGTGATAGGCCTCACTATACTAATCCACGGTAAGAAGGGATTGAAATAAAGTTCATGGTTGTCATGGATATTCAAGTACTCATAGCTACCCAAATGATCCCCCATCCAACCCCATAGTGGTTGATGGGGGTAAGAAATATCATGTAGGTCCCTTCCCATATAAGTATGGAATAATATGTGATATAGGTTTTCCAACACATGAATGGCTATCCTAATTTGTTTCCCTCCTTCCATAGATTCCACCATCATAAAGGTGGAAATAATGACTCCACCCTTCTCCTTTGTTAGGAAAAGGTACTTTATTAGGTACATGGAATGAAAATTGGCCAAATAAATGGTCCACTAAATGTTAAGAATAATCCCCCTTATTGGTGAATGAAACCTCTTAAACTATGGAACAATAGGCAAACTCATCACAATGGGAATCCATTATGGGACAGGCCTTCAGCCTCTTGGTACTGGGTTCATAACAAACATTCTTGATAAAATTTCTTTCCCATTTCTTAAATGGGAAATATCACTAGGAATTGCTGACTTATCTGAGGTCTTTTTATCTGACCTAATAAACACCTTTACAATGTGTGGTGTCCCCTCCACATCATCCCATTTGGACATTGGGGGGAAAATCATTGTACATATCCCCTAGAATTGGTGTGCTAAAAATCTACTTGATCTCCCAGAGACTGATTCTCACCTTGCCATGTGTTAGGTGGAATATGTTTTCATCTGAACTCCAACAATTGAATAAGTATGCCATCAAGACCATATTACAATAGGAGAATGTCTAGGATATCCAAACGGGTTTATACATCCTGACCATTTTTGAGTCTAAGGAAAATTCAAAATCAATATACTACACCCAAAAGGGTTGACCCCAATCCATCACAATGATACCTGTTGATTGATGGTCCTAGTTAGGAAACCACTCAAACCTATGGGTTGTGGGATATTTACACATTATAAAAATGTGAATTTTTATGTCTCAATCAGGTTTATGAAAATTATTTCCAATATTGTTTGGCATATATTTTAGCACATACCCATATGATATTTTTTCCTTATCAATGAAATGTCCCACGTGATGTATATTTTCCCAGAAGTTATTATGGGTCTCTAGAATCCATGAGGGGGCACAATTGATGAATATGGTGTAATGATATGAGCATAATTTGTAAAAACAAACCCATAAAGAGATAGGAAATCTGAGAGGGGATATTCTACAATATTTATCCCCACCAAGTCTATCAATCTTGTCTATGATGACTCAACAATGGAACAATAGATAGAATCCACACTAGCAATAATGGAATTCTGATGGTCCACCACTATTGTAATGTCTTTCATTAAAAACATACATGAACTGGAATCCATCTATATAAAAATAAGAGGATCGTGTCGGATAAGTGGAGATATCCTATCAAAAGAGGTGCTTGGATCTGATAGCGTCATGTGAGTCACATGAACCATGAAGGGATTTGTGTTCGCGTGAGCTAATATGGGCCTCTTGAATCACATGTTCTACAAAGAACCTTGTGAAGCACATGACCCACATATAATATCATAAAAAAATAAATAGTTGTATTTTGTATGATCTCATGACACTGATATGGTTATGAGAACCATGTAATGATCATGTAATCATGCGACCTTGCTAATAGATTATGTGAAGCCTACCAAACAACCATGATTCCAATGAACTATGTAAATATTCAATAAAATTACAGAGAGTTGGTTTGTGGTTCATTTATTCATGTGATGATTAAATGAAGGAATTTATAAAGATCATGCGATCTAATATCGTGAAACAACTCTTTTGGAGAGGTCTTAAAAAAATAATTCTTAAAGCAAGGTATTGTGAAAGGGTTCTTGTGGAGAGGTCTTGTGAAGAAATCACATCATAGGAGAAATAACAAGAGCATTGGAGTTCAATGTAACTGGTGAGATGAGCCACCTCATTCTTATACTATTTATAGGATGCCTCGAAGAATACCAAAGGTCACCTATGAGAACAAATGTCATCTGACACACTGATTAGCGAAATCCAAAAAAACTCAAATAGGAATTTAATCTCCTCAAATCTAAGTTCAAGTCAATGTTGGCCTTTCTCATAATGGAGGTCATTGTTGATACCCACAAAATGATATTAAGAATTCTATAATTGAAGAAATACTAGCAGAATGGGTATTATTTTCTCTCTAAAACAAAGAAGTAGCATGACTATATAAAGTCCATACTATTGATTCATATAAAAATCATAATCACTAGGGGAAACACGAGTTCATGACCATGGTAAAGTAATGATAATGGATTATAAATTTCACATGATTTATTTATGATCACACACAGCCCCACTGACAGACCCTATAGTTTTTATAAAGGATCCTAGAGAGGAGCTCATGCTTATGTGAAGGCTTCCATATGAGTTCCTCCAATCATGTGTATTTTCAATTGATATACACCAAATATTCACCCAAATACCATTATAAAATATATGTTGATAAAGGTGTATGCTTCATATAGTGGAGAGTTACATTAATCATTAGGATATTTGATTATGTTACTTGAAAAACCCCATGGATCCCCCTAGTAACATGATAATCTTTTAACTCAAGATCATGTTGAAGTGATAAATTCATCAGGATAAGGACATCATACATGTCCATTAAGTAATTTGAAACCCCTTCATCTCTACAAACAAGAGGATGGATTTTCCCTAAAATCCATTCAGACCATCATGAGATCTAGCATTTATCTCAGGACACGCCACAGATATACTTGGTGACATTCCATGATGACACTCCCACATCGTTTTGAGATACCCTACTAACCATACGAAACCCTAATGTAAAACCATAAGAAAAAATCTAATATCCTTGTAAAATAAGAAAGATAACAAACCTGGAAAAGGTGGAAGCCTCTTGCGGGTGGAAGATGCGCTAATTTTCATACGAAATGGGTTAAGAATCTCATTAAATTTCCATTAATCATGAAAATAAATTTTGAAAAGACAACATGATCTAATGAGATTCCATTTAAAAGATATCATGGTCTCACAAAGGACCCTAGACCAATCTCCTTTGATCACCTAGAGCCTGTACACAAACATCTTTATCTCATGAAGGCTATCAAACATGTCATCTACAGGGTGAAAAATCAATTTGACATGTGAAATCCCTTTGATAGGAAAAGGACCAATAAGTATGGTGATCAAGGATTACTCTCATAGTCATTGATTCTGATGTGATGCCTTGGATGACCCATAACATGATCATGTTAAATGTGTGATGTGTTTCTCTATAAACCGACTCTTTATCATATCTGTGATATACGCATCATGAAAGAAATTGTATAACTAAGATGAATAGGCCTATAAATCCCCCATAAATATATATATATATATATATATATATATATATATATATGATTATTACATCCATGGGAGTATAGAAGATAGGACATATTATAGAATAAATCCATGTGATCGCAAGAGCTTTCCACCAAGTAAAATCTGAGGAATGACCTAAGGGATCACGCGACATTAATATGTGCTTTGCGTGATCACCATATAGATCATATAAAGGAATTCTGGTATTCCTACCATATTATTCAACGGAGTCTATACATGTCAAATTATTCAAGATAGTTCTAATCATGTTAATTATTGAATAATCATGGGGTAGATATGTAATAATTAATTGAAAAAGGTGGATGTATTTTGAGAAGAAGGCTACACAAATTTTTGGGCGAAGGCTTTCTATTCTTCTCATAAATTATCCAGATTATAAGAAAGAACTTGAAATTGTTAACATAGTTTTGAGGATTCATTTAGACATGTTGAATAGGTCATGGGAATCCCTATGTACATGTCTTTAAAGAATTTTAAAGTACTCCAAACATATCATCTAGATCATGGAATAACACTTAGACAAGTCAACCAAGTCTTGTGGAGTCCTCTACACTTGTCAATCAGGCCTTGCAAAGTACTTTGGAAATGTCTCCCAAATCATGATAATTCCTCCATACATGATATCTAGATTATATGATATCCTTCAGGTATGTCATCTAAGTGATTTGAATCCCTCGATACTTGTCAGCCATGTCATGTGATGTCCTCGAGACATGTTGTCCAGGTCACGTGACGTTCTCAAGAAATGCCATCCAGATCATTTTATGTCCTCTAGATGAGCCAATTGGATCATGATATTGTCTTTGGAAAATTATTCTAGGAAACTAAGACATTTCTAGACATTCTTAGACTTGTCGGACATATGCCACAGACATGTTAGGCAAACAATCAGGTCATGTTAGGTAGATGCCCCGGGACATGATATCCTTTCCCAGTAGACATATTCAAACATACCCCATATTGAACTATTAGAATTGTGATTCTTAACATAAATAGGAAAAATAAAATTACTTACTTTGAAACAAACTCCAATGGGTATCAACATCAATGTAACTCTATTCATGTCTAAGTCACTCAAATCGATGGATCATAAACACTCCCATGGGTTTACCACCCTTCCTCATCCATTAGTGGATAGAGAATATTAATTGAACTATTATAACTCTAATTCCATATATAATTAGGATTCATAGGATTCCTTTCTAAGGTCAGGGCTATATATCCAACACCCCATAAGGGCTCACTTAGTGTATAAGTCCTATATCCATATGCAGGGAGACTGGTCACATACTATCCCTTGTTTCTCACACCAATCACAGCTGATATGGGATCAGTGATTAGTAATAATCACATCGTTTATATTATGAATTTCCCCTAGAAAGGTAAACCTCGTTGTATAATCCCTTCTCAATGGCATGATTCGAATTCCACCACATAAGTGAATCCACCTCAATGTAAGTCCCAAATACATTACCATTTTTCTAAACTCTTGTTCAATAAACCTCACTGAGAATTAAATATTTTATTTAGTGGTAAATAATTTTTTGAGGTTGATTGATAACCCAAACATATGTAAATAAACATCAAAATAATTAATCACTTGTCACCACCCATAATCAGTTTGAGGTCAGATAAAACTACGATGACTTTGATTCCTATTATAAGTTGGATACATAGGATTCCTTCCTAAGGATCGAGCTCAATACCCAGTGCCTATATTCCCTCTTCTATATTCATTCCTCATGATGTTAAACCACATGGTTGAAAAAAAATATTTTCATTTTGATTCCTGTTATTAAAATGATTTGTAGGATACCTCATAAAGTTTCAATCCCACCCTTGAAAAACCAAATGACTCCCTAGATGGAAGTAAACTCAAGAGTGCATGGTTATACAGATCCAAAATATAAGCATATTCCATTACTAATAAGTAAAGGGAAAAAGATAAATAACATTAGATGGATACATATGAACTCATTAATAGAACCCCACTTTATGCATAGACAGATTCAACACTCATCACTTTGTTAGGGTAACCAGTCCCATATCAAGGTTAGTAAGAGATTCATGAACACATCTAAAATGTATAATATGGTCCTAGAATGTGGATTAATTTCCCCCAAAAGTGTTCAATGAGCCTGAACTCCCATCCTCTCAACCATTGTGTGTTCCTAAGGGTTATTAGGTGTGAAACCCAAATTCTCTGTCTGCCTTTGGAAAGCAGGTTCATACCTTGTTCTAGATGCTAGAATTGTTGGGAGTTTCCACTAAACATAAAAATGGTGAAACCAATGTGAAAAATTATGCAACATTTTACCCCCCAGAATCAGTCATCGGGCACCAAAATCTTCATCAGGAAATAGGTGGTTTACAAATGAATATTTATTTACCTAAAATAATTCTCTAAATATGATAATTTATACATTTAAACAAAAAATACCCCTTTAAATAGAATTGATGGTTTTTTGAAAATAACTATTTTCATATACATATAAATATTTAAATTGTCTTTATAAAATTTTATTATCATTTATATTTAATAATAATAATTTACTAAAATATCATTTATTTTGAAAATTATTGAATTCATCAAAAATAATGTATTGATTGAAACTATATATTTCCTAAAAATACAATTTATGTTTCACTATATCAAAATCTATTTTTATCAAACTCGTTATTTTTTATGGTAAGATGAGAACCTGCCTAAAAAATAGGTCTCCTTTAAAATTAAATCAAATTCAAATACACAAAATTCTGAAAGATGAAACAATACATTTGTCCCTCAAAAAAAGAGAAAATATATCTAAAGAGGTCTTATTAGACCAAGTAATATTGCTACCATCCACATAATTGTTGGAAATACCGTCAGTAAAAGTATTCGCCTCCCTATAAACTTGAGTAATAATGAAATAAATGGAGTAAAGATAATATAAAAATAAAATCCATTAATTAGTGAACTTCCAAAGAATATGAATAGATCTTGTCTGAAGGCTTAAACAATAATAGTTAAATCATACTCCAGCTAGAGTTTTCTCAAACCATTATTCTTGGCAGGATAAATCAAAAAAATAACACCAGTCATCTCGGCCTCTAAAGAAGAAGAAACACCACAAGAAAAATGAAGACACCTAAGAACATATCTTTGACTATCACTGGAAATAGATCTATAGCTTAAAGGACTTGTATTTCCCTCTCGAATGTCCCTCAGTGTTGAATTTGATCCACCCTACAAAAGGATATTTCCAAAATACCTCCATTTTGTGAACAGGAGGACATAAATTACCCTAACATCCAATTTTCCAAAACATGGAGAGATCATGAATTGAATATTTACAATGAGACTTATGATGGATATCAACCAATATCACAGCTACTAAAATATGTGACAGCACTTCACGAGAGATAAAAATAACACCATCATGAATTTTCTTGTTTATTACATGTCAAAAAATGGTAACCAACACTGAATCAATGGTTTTAAAGAGCATAAATAACTATGGAGAAAGTGTAAGATCCAGCAAGCTCATAATGAATTCTCTAATGTAACAATAATGAGGTAACTGAACTTCAAAAATATCAGCTACTTCTTTTCAAATATTTGAATTAGTTACACTACTAAGAAATAGATGATCTATTTCCTCTATATGTTGATGGAAGTGATCCTAAATTGAGTATAAAGATATGTCACAAACCTGAAAGGAGTCATCAGTTTGTAACCGTCTATGAGCAAGCGGCCATACAAGGTGTAATCTTGATGGCATACCCATCTTCATTCTTAACCTACCAATCCACTGTATTCCTAAAAGAGAGTTAATATCATGGAAGTGGAATAACTTTGGTGTTAATAAACCATTATCTACCATCTCCCAGGTCCAGTAATCATCACTTGCTAAAAAACTGTAATCTCGACCAGCATCTCTGATAGAGGCTGTGAGAGAATCTAGATCATGTAGTTGGTCATTGATTGATAAATCCAAATAAATTTCCATATCGTCATGGGTAAGGAAATCAATAAAATAAATTACACTCTAATTAGTTGTCAAAATATTCATGGAGGAGTTCATAGAGATAGATCATCTTGAGTGAAGTTCAATTGAAGAGAAAATTGATTTGAAGGAAGTCCAAACAGAAGAATCAAAATAGTTGAAATTTATAAATTTGATCTTACTCCAAAACCTAGAAAATAAAAAAACTAGGGCTTACAATTTACTATTTACCATACATTTAATAAAAGAGGATTATAAAGAATGATTGAAAACCCTTATATTTTTAATCCCAAGACTACCCTCCTTATAAGGCTTGCAACAAGTAGACCAAGTAAGAGTGTCCAAAATCCCTTCCAAAATGCTTCCACTCCAAATAAAATTCTTTAAAAAAGTATTAATACTCTTAATAAGAGAGATAGTCCATTCATAAACCATAAATTAGTAGACAAGTTTAGATATGATAATACATTTGATAAGGCACACATGACCTGCCATGGAAATTGATTTCCCTTTCCAAGAGGAATGTTGTCTTTTGATCTCACTGACAATGCCAGAAAAATAAAAAGATTTTGGAAAAACCCAGAACAAAGAACTACAAGGTAAATTAAAGGAAAAATACCTTCTCTGATACCCAAATCCCAGATTATAGTAGCTTTCATAGGAGTAGGTATGTTCCTTCCAAACTAGACAAAGGAATTTCTCCTGATCACTTGTTATCCTGAAACCTCCTCATAATGAGTCATAGATTTTTTAATATTACTAATGTTCTTTTTATCCCCTTGGTTAAAAAGGATAACACCATCAGTATAACGAAAAATGAGTGGGATAAATAATACTTCTACCCACTAAGTCACACTTCATCATTGCATTACCAGCCATGAGGGATAAAAATCTACTCAGATAATCTTCAACAATAGAAAAAATAATACCCAAAAAAGGGTCACCTTGACTCAACCCTCTAGAATAATTAAAGTACCACTCAAGGAATCCACTAACCGGAATAGAAATATGAGAAGAAAAAAAATAAATTTAATCCAATTAATGAAAGTACCATAAAAACCAAACTTCTCAAGAATCTTGAAAATAAAGTTCCAATACATTGTATTAAAAGTCTTTTTGATATTAGGTTTTAGAGAAATATTACCTCTCCTGCCAGATTATTTGAGAATATTATCACACTCCAAGTTAGTGATGAGAAAATACTGAATGTTGCTTCCTTTAAAAAAATAAAATTGATTAAAGGAAAAAAAATTACTTGATATGGGAGCCAACCTGTTAGTAAGTATTTTACTGATTATTTTGTAAATGGTATTAACTAAAGGAAAAGGGTTGAAAATATGGACCTCATTTGTATTCTCCACCTTTGGAATTAAATAAAGGAACTAAGAATTTAAACCTTTAGGAATATATCCTTACTTAAAAATGTATTATAATACTACAAACATTATTATGAATAATATCCCAATAGATTTGAAAGAAAAATTACTAAAACCATATGAACTAGGGGAGCTATCAGGATTAAGACTAAAGACAGCCTCCCTGATCTTTGGATCTAAGGAGATAGAGGAAATTATTGATCAAAATAATTATTTAATCATTATAATGCTTTATAATAAAAAGGATTAAATGTAATAATTTTTTATTAGTGAATAAAAAAAATATTCAAAACCCTTCATTACCCCCCCAATGAATTCCCTAAGGTTAAGGTATGAGATTGTGGTGTGCTCTTAGGTTGGTTCAACAAACATGGTTTGGTTCGTTATCTCTAGGAGCTTGAACTTATTCCATAATTGGTTTCTCTAATTCTTTAGTTATTGAATCTCATCTTGGGTATGGTCAAGGGAAAATCCTCGTGAAGATATCTCCCTTTATAGCTTTAATAAATAGGCTTCATAGGTTAAGATCAAACTGGTTGAGGAAATATCTCCTTCATTCAATGTTAATTGTATTTTATAATAACTCTTAATATAATAATAATAATTATCACATTAAAAAATGTTATTATCAAATTTTTGGATTCTTAACAATCTATTAAATAAAAAATTGTATAACAATTCAAAATATCCAAAGTAGTGCATGTGTATTCTATAACCATATTAATTAATAATGAATTTATTAATTTAAAAAGTAAATTTAATTTATAAAAGTTTAGTTCAACCAAAATTTAAATAATAATGGTAAATTTAAATGAAAATTAATGGGTTATTTACAAAAAAAAATTATAAAAACAGTATTTTCACTATTCACCAAAGAATTAGTCTATTCAAAAAATCCCAAAATTTAACCCTAACATAATGTTTTTATGTAGATTTAAAAAATAAGATTTTTTATATAATAATTTTTTTAAAAGAATCATAAATTAATATTTTCTAAAAAAATAATTATAGATCATTCTTGAAGAAAACATGTTTTTGAATATTTAATAGATTTCACTAAAAACAGATTTCTTATTTACTAAGCCTTAATCAATACATTTTTATTGATCATAAACTTTTTATATATTACGTAATGAGATTAATCTTATTAATACCTTCCAATATAACTACCAAACTATAATATTTAAATAATAATATTTCATGGTTTCTTATGCTCAATGTTTCATATTGTATAAGATATAAAACATAGTTTTATTTTAAAATATTAGGGAGTTATAGTAAACACATTAAGTTTCTTTAAACCTATATTGGATATTAAGATACATTTCATGGTTGATGTGGCATCTATTTTAACTAATCATGAGAACCAATATCTAAAAACAATGAACCATGAAATTTGGGAAGTAAGGTCCAATCTAAAATAAATGTTAAATCTTCACGTGAAAAATTTAATGAAAAAATAAAATGAACTTTGAATTACTCATTGAAAGTATGAATATGGTAGTGTTTGAGGAGAAAGAGAAAAATAAAACTATTATGACTCATTATTCCCCTAAAATTCCCTTTCACCAAAGGATTAATCGAAATGATGATAATCCCAATTACTTGAAATTTTTAATGTTTATTAAAAACCTTATTGTGAACATTCCTTTTGGGTGTCCATCTACATTATTCCTTATCATTCAAAAATATTCAATAGATTTCTAGCTAAAAAAATAAAATGGGATGAAAATTTGACCATTAACTTAACTAATGATTATAGGGCAATACATATTAAGGAGTTTCCTCCTAAAAATAAGGACCCATGAATCTTTTTCCTATGTCATAAAATATTATAAAGTTAAGAGAAAAAATAATAGTGAAACTTAGGTTCATGTACCAACATTATTCCTTTATCCATGATTAGGAAGATGGGTTTATAGGGAATAATTTCAACTTTTGTTTCACTAAAATTGTCTTATTAGTCAACCACTCATCTCATTGGAAGGGTGGGTGCTTTATTGGATTATTTAGTGAGGCTCTCATTTCCCACTAATTTTCTAGTTATCAATATATATTTTGGTAAGAATATGATAACTAATGAGCAGGGTGTTCCATGTTTTTCAATTTTTACTGAGTTTATGGAAGCCTTAAGTGTGACAGAAAGCTATGTGGTTATGGATAGAAATGTTATAGATTTTTATAGGTTGTTTTAATTTATTTTTGGGTATTTTTTTATGTTCCTTGATAAAAAAAAATATAGTGGATAACAACCATGGATTTAGGTTATTTGAGGATTTTATGGATTTTTTACTTAATGCAGGTGTTTTTAAAAAATTAAACGATCAAAATGATTTCTCCATAAACAATAATGATATAACAGTATAGAATAATTTATACCCTCTGAATTATCATGGTCAGATAATTTTATGTAATGTTTGGATGATGACTAAAAATTTATGAATGCCTGTGTGGAAAACCATGGTTATTCAATTTTTTGTTATTTGATTTATCATTTTTCAAATAAATATATTCTATTTGTCAATTCCACTTTTGAACACATAATCCATATTGTATTGACCCATATTTGGTCAGTTATTAATTTCATACACTCTCCCCATTTCATGGTTTCAAATTTTTGTTTTTAGGGATTAATTTTCATGTATGATTAATTCACTTCTTTAGGTACTTCAATAGAAATTTCATGTGGTTCTTGAATGATAATGATAGAGAAATGGTCTATGGAATGAGGAAGTAAAGATGCATCTATCAAGGGAGGAAATTTATAATATTTCTTTTATATTTTGAAATTTCAATGTTGGTTTTAATTGTTGTGTACTTCCCTGATAAGATGAATTGAATTGATGCGTGAATTTTGGTTAAAAAGGATTATCCTAGTAATTAAGTGTGGGGGTAATTTTTTAAAAGTGTTTTTATGTTGGGTGTTATATTTCCTTAAAGTTGTATGTTAAAATTCATTTTTAATTTTAATTATAACCCTATTGGAACCCTTATAATTCCTTTGCACTATAATTTTGTTTAATATTGAAATCATTGATTATACAAGCTTCTATCTTTAGATGATTTCAAAAAAATCATCTACTATGTTTTTAATGATAAAGAATAATAAATTTGATATCCTTTTTGGGAAATTGTTTGAAATGTGTGGTAACATATTGTATTGAACTTATCTATGTACCGTGTACATGTTTTTTAATTGCTAAAATTGAAAATATTTTTGAACATACTTGTTTTTTGTTTTTTCTCACCTTAAGGTTCAATATTGGGGACAGTATTGATATTTAAATGTGTGGGAGGGTAATTCAATGAGCTAAACTATTTTCCATATCATACACATCAAAAACACAAATAAAATTATTCTAATTTACTATCTTCAAGCCTTGATTTTCATTTTCAATTGTTCAAAATTTTTAATGAAATTAATGTTGTTTTTTCCACTCAGAAGTGGTTAATAATTTCATTACAATATTGTATTTTATCGAGTAAAATATTTTCTATAACACCCTAATATTTTAAAAGGAAACACTATTTTTAATATCAAACAAGATATTCCATGTTGAGTTTAAACAATCTACAATACATTATTTTGATCATTATAACATAGACATTAATTTAGTGGGTATGGATAGGAATAATAGAATTCAAAAATAAATATATAGGTCTTACTCAATATAAAATTATTTTTAAATGATTTTAAAATATTAAACATAACTCTTAATAAATTCATTTTAATCATAAAAAAATACGTTTTATTCAAAAAAGATATTTATTTCAGTTCGTAAATGAATATTATAATTTTTTTTCTCAAAATTTTATACAATTTATCTGATAAAATTAACTTCATTTTTAAAATAATCATATAAAATTAGACTATTGGGAAATATCTAAAATTTTCTGAAAAATTTTAAAATTTTGGTGATTTATAAAAATTACGAGGTTTTTTTATAAAATGTGGTATCATTTTTTATATCATCAAGACATAATTATGATTAAAAAATTCATTAAACATATAAAATTACACAAAAATGGTAAAACAAATATCATAAAAAAATAATTTAAGAAAATTTAAATTATAATTTATATTATGATAAAATTGAAAATCATTTTCATTGTTAACCCAATGCTTTTGTATCAATAAAGAAGTCAAATTTGGTGTATTATATATTATAATTGAGAGTTATAAAGTCTTTTCATTAAATTTTTATTAAATATCATATATAAATGATTATTTAAATTGATAATTTCAAATTTTGGAGTTATATAATAAGAATCTTACCCAAATGATTGTGGAATTCTTGTACAAGGAAATAAATGCCAAATTAAAAAACTAAATAAGTTATCTTGACATGGATATGATTAATTATGGATAATTAATGAATGTAAAGGATTATATTGAGCATAATTTATTTATTTTTATGATAGTAAAGTATTTTTAATTTTAATATTTCAAATAAGTACCTTACATTCAAATGCAATACTAACACAGTGTTTGTGCATGTCACACCCTGACCTTTAATTCGTTTTTATTTATTTAATTCTTGGATTCGGGTTCTCGCGCCAATGTTCGGGCTAGGTCCCGACTTAAAATTTTTCATCGTTTAATGTTCTTGGTAAGTTTCAGACCCGTGCACGGGCACTACGTGGTAAGCAATGAAAGTGAGGTCGCCCCAAGTGCTTGTGCAGGTGCCCAAGCGGACCGCATTGAGGCGCGCTTTCTGCGTGCGCATTTTCTTTAGGCTGTGCGTTGAGCGTGCGAGTACCTGGTTCTTATAGTTTGGTAATTAAATGTAGTGTTTTAAAAATAATGTTGTTGATAACAAAAATATTATGTTGTTATTATTATTATTATTATTAAATTTATTATTTGTGTTGTTTGTCAATCTAGTTTTATTATTATTATTATTATCTTAATTATTGCAATTTTATTTGAATTATTTTTCTGGTTTCATTGTTATTATTATTTTTAGTTTATTGTTATAACTAGTTCCCTTTTTAAAAAAAACAAGAAAAATGGCTAGAATCCTAGCCCCCGGCGCCTCCCCCTTATTTTTTCCCCCTCTTCCATTCTTGCGCCGCCTGCGGCCTTCGCCCCCCCTGCTCTCCCTCTCTTCGTTCGGCCTCCGCCTTAAGCGCACCCGCCCGCGCCTTCACCCTCCGCCCCAAGCGCACCCGTCGCCGCCTGCTCTCCCTCTCTTCTGTTTGGCCTCTGCCGCTCCCCACATTCCTGCGCGACCCCCCTCCCCCTCTTCTTCTCGCCGTCGTTGCCCCTGCACTCCAGGTCGTCTCCCCTGCACCCTCCAACTGACCTTCTCCGGCCGCGCCCCCTCCAACCTCGCCCTCGCCCCTGCACTCCATGCCGCCTCCCCAGTCCGACCGCCCCCCATCCGGCCACCTCCTCCTACCGGTGGCGCCCCGTCCGGCCTCCCTCTCTACCTGCACAACACCTTTTTTCCCCATTTTTATTTTCTCCTTTTCCACACCGTGGCCAGCACTCCTCTTCCTCGCTTGCACCAGGCCCAGCAGCCCTCCCTCCGGTGAGCCGCATCCGGAAGACCTGACCTCCTTTCCATTTTGCCCTGCAGTGACCCAGCCACCTTCGTCCAGTCTTGTGGGACCCCACTTACCCTCCTACTCGTTCTCCGACTGCCTGCGGACTACAAATCCGTCTTCCGATGGCCTGCATCATGTTACCCCGGTCTCTTGCGCACCGGCCAGCTCCCTTCGTGTCCTATTTTCTGGATACCCGCTACCCTGACCTGCTACTCCAATTTCCCCCCTGCGCGTGTTGTTTCCAGCGGTCTTCTGGAACCATTGCAGCACCTCCTCCTCCCCTCCAGTGTGTGGATTCAACTTTTCCGGTGTTTTCTTCCTCTATTATTGCATTATTCTTTCAAATTTGGAAAAAATCCTTGTGTTCAGTTTAGATTCTGTTTGTTTTTATCTTAGTTTTAGATGCACGCTCTGTCTGCAAGGTGTTGCTTCTCATTCCATTGATGTTTGTCACGCTCGCTCTGCTTTGAGGTAGGCTAATCCGCTTACTCCTTTCCAAATAAGTCCATATGATGCTTTCATGTCTTTAATTAATTCATTTGCTTGATTCGTGCCTTTGCAAGTTAATTGGTCAATATGTTTTGATGATTTCAAGTTTGTTTAAATCTAAAATTGTGTTCTTTGTTTTTATTTTGTGGTGCGTTAGATGTTTTAAAGTGGTTTGGGTTTCTCTTTGTAAAATCATTTTATAAATTTTAGTGTTTTGGGAAATAATGTAGATGGTGTGTTTTTCATTCTGGTCTTGTTTTGGTTACTTTATAGAAGTGTTTAATCAATTTTTTATTGGGTGTGAATTATATTTTTAAGGTGGTGAACATGTGTAAGTGCTGCGAACATTTCTTTTGAAAGCGGCGATGTTTTGTGTGTACAAATGAGTGTGTTAATTTTTTTAAAATGTTTTATGGGTTGGTTGTTAGGTGCGAGACATGTTTTGGTTGTGATATTTTCAAAACGTGTTGAGTTGGTTATTTTGCATTGTTTGTTCGTTTGGATAATTTAAAGTCCATGTTTATGCGTTTCTATTTGTCTTTATGGTTGCAGCACGTTCGCAAGGTTGCCCCGCGATATTGTTGTCATCGGCTAGCGCTTGCCTGTACGCCTGCGCGAGGCTTGTTGCGCCTTTGTGTTTGGACAGCGAGCTGAGGTTGGTCCCCCATTGAACTTACCTTTAGATTTAGAATTTATTAATTGCGTGTTATTTTATTAATTTTTAATGAATTAGAAATAATATTAGATAATAAAACTTTAAATTATTATTTAGTGCGAAAAGAGCTGTTTATTTTATACCGAACACTTGTGACATTTTCTTGACGGGCGAACACCCAGTTTTGAAAGAATGCTCATTTGGCCTTTAAACATAATTCACGAAACTTCAAATGTGCTTCTAGTTTTAAAGATAAATAATTTCTTCTGAACAAGTGTTTTGAGCTTTTAGAGAAATGAGGTTTTACTTTTAAATTGGTGAATGCCCGTTTGGCACTTTAATGAAATGGATTACCTTGGAAATCCCACTCGAGGGTGATCTTTGGTGTGCGTTGTTTGCGTGAGCTTCATGTGATGTTTGTGCATCGTGACTGATTTATTTACATTGTAGACGCACCCCCTTTTTATTGCTTGTGTTGACATGGGAACCTGGCATATGGAGTGAATTTTCTGAGAACGATTGCTGCACTAGTTTAGACCACGCACTGGCTAGTGGCCCCATAGCAGGGGAATACTAAGTTATTGATGCTATGGGGATTGGGCCCCTCGGTTAGACAATGCAGGGCTATGCCGGGTAGTATTATGGGCGTTATGACGTCATCGAGTTATGACATGCCTTCAGGATGAGTCACATGTATAGTACGTTCTGGATTGTTCACGATCTCCTAGGTTCGACCCATGTTTCTTTTAGTGTTTATTTGTGTGTGGAGGATGTTTGAGAGGTCGAGTTCGGTTGCCGACCCATGTGTGCCACTTTTACCATTGCCCTTAGTGTGTGTTGTGTGTGATTTTCCTTTTGACTAAAAACTAAAGTTTGGATTTCTAAATCGTTCACAAAATGTTTTAAAAATGCAATGCACCTGTTTCTTTCAACATTAAACTTGTTCTAAATTAAAAAGGGCAATGGACTGTTACTTGTTTCAGAAATGAAAGTGTGTGGAAACCATATTTTATATAATTTAGTTCAAACCTGGAGTTGATAAATTCTTTATTTATTGGTATGTGCTTTGGGAATAGAATTAGTCGGGCCTACCTACTGAGTTTTAATACTCACGCCTATAGTGTTTTCTTGTTTTTAGTTCTATTGTAGGTTCCAGCTTCAGTTGTTCGCCTTGAGCGACGTCGGTTGTCTTATTGGAGAGTGACCCACAGGGTCACGTGGAGCTTTGGTCGTGGTGAGGTTAGTTGTGTTGTTGGTTCCTTTTTCCTTATTTACATTTGTTCTATTTATTTCTGCTACTTAGTTTATTATATTTTGGGCCAAATCGTTCCCACCTGTTTACTTTTGATTCCCGGAACTAGTTGCCAGCCCGTGGGGATCGGGAACACCCCTCGGGCCATGCCGCGGACCGGCTCGAGTGCCCGTATCAGCGTCGACCTGGGCTGGTTCGTGACAAAATGGTATCAAAGGAGGTTTTTGTTATTTGGGGTGTCTGGTAGATGGAGATTAGGATTGTCGGGGCTTGAGAGGTAGGTACGGGAAGGACATCATGAACCCTCGCCCGTTCTACAGCTCGAGTCGCCAGGGATAGTCCGGGAATCGAGTCCTTGTTTTGTTTTGGATTGTTTTGGATTAAGGGATGACAACGGAGGTAAGACAATGTTACATCGTGATTTCACATGGAGTAGTGACCCATGTGGAGTCTAGGTACATGGTTTGAATTCCTCCTAGTGGTCGACGCCTTCTTGGGACATGGCCCACTACCATGTCACCGGGTTAAGAGTGACTACTAGTCCCTCACTTTGGTGTTTGATGCAATTTAAGTGTCGTTTTTGTTCTGGTTGGTGTTAGTGCATTTTTGGAAATGAAAAAAAAGGGGTTTTTGAAAATGAGACTGATTTCTTTTAAAGGACTTTAAATTTATGAAATGGGTTTTAAAAACTAAAAGCATTTGGTTTGGAAAACTGATGTTTGCTTTGAAATAGGTCAAGATCGGTTTGGGGTGAAACCTCAAGTACTCCTTATGGACGTTTGCACATGTGAGAAGATGCGTGGAAAGTGCGCGTTGGTGCGTATGAATGAAAGTGGATGAATGCATGTGCAACGGATCATGAGATTACCTGGGTGTGTTTGAAATTTAAGGATTGACCTTGTTTTGTAAATTGGCTTTTAAAGAGGAAAATGGTTTTGGAATGTGGTCTTGAAGGAAAGCAGTTTTGAAAAAAAGGGGTGTTTTTGGAATTTAAAATGGAACGAGAATTTTGGATAGAGAATTTTGGGTTGTGTTTGTGGTTGTTTGGTTTTTGAGCTGGTCGTTTTTGGATGATGGTGTTTTCAATGATATTGATTTGATTTGATGTGAGTTTCGGCTTGGTGTTTTATACGTTGTTCAGAAATGCCGCCCTGAAAGGTCCCCAGAGGTTTGATGAGTCATGCTCAGTTTTTTTTCCTTCTTGGACGTTGTCCATACTTCATGATGATTGGAGTCTGTTAGAGATAGTGCAGTGACTTGAAGAGGTCGAGCGCATCTTCAGGGTATTGGGAACTCCCGAAGCTGTTAAATTGTAGGTGTTTTGGTCCTGTTCGAAGGTCTAGCTCTGGACGAGTGGGATTTGTTCGCCCCGCCATTGCTGCAAGTTGGGATGATGTAGTATATCTTTAATGCCATCTTCGTACGATGGTTTATACTTGTGGAGGTGAAGATGATGAAAATGAAAGAGTTCATACGTGTTCAACATGGCCAGAAGATGGTGAAAGCATATGTTGAACATTTCAAGGATTTTATGTCTCTTTTTTCGGGTGTAGTGTCGCAGGACTGGATGAAGACTTCTCCTTTCATCAAGGGTCTTCGTCCAGAGATCAAAGAGCGGGTCCTCCTTTATAAGGACCATCACTTTGAGAAGCTGGTGGGTGAGGTGTTCTTAGTTGAGTTGGTCTTCGGAGAGGAGATGTTTGACAACCCAGCATATCCAGTTGTTCGTCAAGGTTTCCCATCTAGCGAGCAGAGTGTGCCAGAGGGACCTATTCCTAAAGAGTTATCTTCAATGGCTCTAACTTCCAGTTCGTCGGACCGTCTAATGGTGTACCGTCAGTATGGACGTTTGGGGCATACAAGCCGTCATGTCACACCCCTTTGAGGACATGCCATCATTGCAGGTGTTTAGGTCATCTAGAGAAGTTTGTGGGACGCGTCGCTTGAAAATGACGCTGCGACTGAAGATTTCTGGTGCCTGACTGTGAGGCAGGAGATGCTTCATCCATCAGAGCCCCATCCAAAGGTCTTGGGGTGAAGCTCGCGCGCAGTCAGGAGTCGTCGGGGGTGTGACGCCTCAGTTCGGGTTTCGTGATCCGTGTTAGCAACAGAATCATTTAAAGCCCTTTGGTTCTCGTCTTTCCATTGTTAAAGTGTTGGCGTTATTGTAGGTTCTTTGAGTCATCATGAGGTTGGGATGAACGTGTTCGTTTGTATCCAAACAGTCTCGTTTGTCTGTTTATGGTGTTCTGGATCGTGCGTTTTTCTTAAAAGTGTGTTTGAACCTTGTATGGGTTAGTCTTAGTCCGACTGTGTTCGTTTTGGGATATAAGTGCCTATGGAAGGATCGACATTTCTGGTAATCCTCGAGTTTACTTCATGGGTTAAGTTCTTCTCGGAAGTTTTTTTCTAGTGTTTGAGGATTTTGGTCTATGTCGAGAGTACCAAGTTTTAGCAGAGGTGTTGTTTCGCTATTGCTATAAAGGTTAGTTTGGATCAGCTGGGAGTTCTCGTGTCGTCCCCCCTTCCCGGGATGGTATATTTGGGTGTTAAAATTTCCACACTAGTTGAGTTCTGGTGGTGGGGAGAACCCTCTCGTGTTCTCTCTATCTCTTATGTTGTGGTTTCTTCTAGTTTTATTTGGGCATGGATTCTTGTTTGGTCCATCGTTTGACTGGGTGACTTTCTGGGGGCAGAAAGTGTCTGTGGTGGGGAGAATTGTCACACCCTGATCTTTAATTCGTTTTTATTTATTTAATTCTTGGATTCGGGTTCTCGCGCCAATGTTCGGGCTAGGTCCCGACTTAAAATTTTTCATCGTTTAATGTTCTTGGTAAGTTTCAGACCCGTGAACGGGCACTACGTGGTAAGCAATGAAAGTGGGGTCGCCCCAAGTGCTTGTGCAGGTGCCCAAGCAGACCGTGTTGAGGCGCGCTTTCTGCGTGCGCATTTTCTTTAGGCTGTGCGTTGAGCGTGCGAGTACCTGGTTCTTATAGTTTGGTAATTAAATGTAGTGTTTTAAAAATAATGTTGTTGATAACAAAAATATTATGTTGTTATTATTATTATTATTATTAAATTTATTATTTGTGTTGTTTGTCAATCTAGTTTTATTATTATTATTATTATCTTAATTATTGCAATTTTATTTGAATTATTTTTCTGGTTTCATTGTAATTATTATTTTTAGTCTTATTGTTATAATTAGTTCCCTTTTTTTTAAAAAAACAATAAAAATGGCTAGAACCCTAGCCCCCGGCGCCTCCCCCTTATTTTTTCCCCCTCTTCCATTCTTGCGCCGCCTGCGGCCTTCGTTCCCCTGCTCTCCCTCTCTTCGTTCGGCCTCCGCCTTAAGCGCACCCGCCCGCGCCTTCACCCTCCGCCCCAAGCGCACCCGCCGCCGCCTGCTCTCCCTCTCTTCTGTTTGGCCTCCGCCGCTCCCCACATGCCTACGCGACCCCCCTCCCCCTCTTCTTCTTGCCGCCGTTGCCCCTGCACTCCAGGTCGTCACACCTGAACCCTCCAACCGACCTTCTCCGGCCGCGCCCCCTCCAACCTCGCCCTCGCCCCTGCACTCCATGCCGCCTCCCCAGTCCGACCGCCCCCCATCCGGCCGCCTCCTCCTACCGGCGGCGCCCCGTCCGGCCTCCCTCTCTACCTGCACAACACCTTTTTCCCCCATTTTTATTTTCTCCTTTTCCACACCGTGGCCAGCACTCCTCTTCCTCGCTTGCACCACGCCCAGCAGCCCTCCCTCCGGTGAGCCGCATCCGGCAGACCTGACCTCCTTTCCATTTTTCCCTGCAGCGACCCAGCCACCTTCGGCCAGTCTTGTGGGACCCCACTTACCCTCCTACTCGTTCTCCGACCGCCTGCGGACTACAAATCCGTCTTCCGATGGCCTGCATCCTGTTACCCCGGTCTCTTGCGCACCGGCCAGCTCCCTTCGTGTCCTATTTTCTGGATACCCGCTACCCTGACCTGCTACTCCGATTTCCCCCCTGCGCGTGTTGTTTCCAGCAGTCTTCTGGAACCATCGCAGCACCTCCGCCTCCCCTCCAGTGTGTGGATTCAACTTTTCCGGTGTTTTCTTCCTCTATTATTGCATTATTCTTTCAAATTTGGAAAAAATCCTTGTGTTCAGTTTAGATTCTGTTTGTTTTTATCTTAGTTTTAGATGCACGCTCTGTCCGCAAGGTGTTGCTTCTCATTCCATTGATGTTTGTCACGCTCGCTCTGCTTTGAGGTAGGCTAATCCGCTTACTCCTTTCCAAATAAGTCCATATGATGCTTTCATGTCTTTAATTAATTCATTTGCTTGATTCGTGCCTTTGCAAGTTAATTGGTCAATATGTTTTGATGATTTCAAGTTTGTTTAAATCTACAATTGTGTTCTTTGTTTTTATTTTGTGGTGCGTTAGATGTTTTAAATTGGTTTGGGTTTCTCTTTGTAAAATAATTTTATAAATTTTAGTGTTTTGGGAAATAATGTAGATGGTGTGTTTTTCATTCTGGTCTTGTTTTGGTTACTTTATAGAAGTGTTTAATCAATTTGTTATTGGGTGTGAATTATATTTTTAAGGTGGTGAACATGTGTAAGTGCTGCGAACATTTCTTTTGAAAGCGGCGATGTTTTGTTTGTACAAATGAGTGTGTTGTTTTTTTTAAAATGTTTTATGGGTTGGTTGTTAGGTGCGAGACATGTTTTGGTTGTGATATTTTCAAAACGTGTTGAGTTGGTTATTTTTCATTGTTTGTTCGTTTGGATAATTTAAAGTCCATGTTTATGCGTTTCTATTTGTCTTTACGGTTGCAGCACGTTCGCAAGGTTGCCCCGCGATATTGTTTCCATCGGCTAGCGCTTGCCTGTACGCCTGCGTGAGGCTTGTTGCACCTTTGTGTTTGGACAGCGAGCCGAGGTAGGTCCCCCATTGCACTTACCTTTAGATTTAGAATTTATTAATTGCGTGTTATTTTATTAATTTTTAATTAATTAGAAATAATATTAGATAATAAAACTTTAAATTACTATTTAGTGCGAAAAGAGCTGTTTATTTTATACCGAACACTTGTGACATTTTCTTGACGGGCGAACACCCAGTTTTGAAAGAATGCCCATTTGGCCTTTAAACATAATTCACGAAACTTCAAATGTGATTCTAGTTTTAAAGATAAATAATTTCTTCTGAACAAGTGTTTTGAGCTTTTAGAGAAATGAGGTTTTACTTTTAAATTGGTGAATGCCCGTTTGGCACTTTAATGAAATGGATTACCTTGGAAATCCCACTCGGGGGTGATCTTTGGTGTGCGTTGTTTGCGTGAGCTGCATGTGATGTTTGTGCATCGTGACTGATTTATTTACATTGTAGATGCACCCCCTTTTTATTGCTTGTGTTGACATGGGAACCTGGCATATTGAGTGAATTTTCTAAGAACGATTGCTGCACTAGTTTAGACCACGCACTGGCTAGTGGCCCCATAGCAGGGGAATACTGAGTTATTGCTGCTATGGGGATTGGGCCCCTCGGTTAGGCCATGCAGGGCTATGATGGGTAGTATTATGGGTGTTATGACGTCATCGAGTTATGACATGCCTTCAGGATGAGTCACATGTATAGTACGTTGTGGATTGTTCACGATCTCCTAGGTTCGACCCATGTTTCTTTTAGTGTTTATTTGTGTGTGGCGGATGTTTGAGAGGTCGAGTTCGGTTGCTGACCCATGTGTGCCACTTTTACCATTTCCCTTAGTGTGTGTTGTGTGTGATTCTCCTTTTGACTAAAAACTAAAGTTTTGATTTCTAAATCATTCACAAAATGTTTTAAAAATGCAATGCACCTGTTTCTTTCAACATTAAACTTGTTCTAAATTAAAAAGGGCAATGGACTGTTACTTGTTTCAGAAATGAAAGTGTGTGGAAACCATATTTTATATAATTTAGTTCAAACCTGGAGTTGATAAATTCTTTATTTATTGGTATGTGCTTTGGGAATAGAATTAGTCGGGCCTACCTACTGAGTTTTAATACTCACGTCTATAGTGTTTTCTTGTTTTTAGTTCTGTTGCAGGTTCCAGCTTCAGTTGTTCGCCTTGAGCAACGTCGGTTGAGTTATTGTAGAGTGACCCACGGGGTCACGTGGAGCTTTGGTCGTGGTCAGGTTAGTTGTGTTGTTGGTTCCTTTTTTCCTTATTTACATTTGTTCTATTTATTTCTGCTACTTAGTTTATTATATTTTGGGCCAAATCGTTCCCACCTGTTTACTTTTGTTGCCCGGCACTAGTTGCCAGCCCGTGGGGATCGGGAACGCCCCTCGGGCCATGCCGCAGACCGGCTCGAGTGCCCGGTTCAGGGTCGACCCGGGCTGGTTCGTGACAGTGCAAGAAGAAGAAAAATAAATAAAATAATATCAAAAAATACTCTAAAATTAAAATGATGTATACCATTTAATGAACCTTAATCTAGAAAAAATATTATTTTTTGAGTATATATCAACCATAGTCATCAATGGGTCGAATTTATGAATTTTCGGAGACACTTGGTTGACATTAAGACTCTTAAAGTATTTTATTTAATAAAAAATAAATCATGTCTCTCTATTGTTATTAATAATTATAAATTTTTAATATGTGGTCAGCCATAAGATTACTTTGAATATAAATATTATTTTATGGATAAAATATTTATTTTCATCATTATAATTTATTTTTAATTTTTAGAGAAGAAATAATTATATTAAATTTTGGCACAACGTTAATGCATTAATTATTTAATTGACAAAATAATCAAATAAATGATATTAAAAATATTGAAATAAATATAATTTGATATAATTAATGTGATCCACGAATTTTATGTATTACCATGACATGATTAAGATACAATAAAATAGTTTGATTGAATTTTGCATAGTTTTTTATGTTTTTAAAGTCCAAGTAATGAATTGTATCAAATTTGACAATAATGAGATTTTCTGGAATTAATATTTTATTAAAAAAAATTAAAAATCATGTATATGTACAAAGGGGATATTATATGGTCTAAAATGTAATATTATATGCATTTATATGAAATTTTAATGTCCTTGGCTCTAGATTATATGTAATATCCTGAATTTTTAAAGATAATAAAAAGTCTCTTTTTGAAAATTTATAAGTATTTTTATGTGAAAATGTAATTTTTTAATAAAAAGTATATAATAAATGTTTTAATGATATTGTGTAAGTGTAAAATCTTAGTTAAGACATTGTAATATTCAATCGGATATTCTTTGAGTCAGACACTGAGTTAGTGCAAGATTCTGAGACCCATAGAGATAAGTTGGAGACGGAATAAAAATAATAAATATACTAAATTATGTGCGCATGATTTATCAAAAATAATTAGATAAATCCCAAATGGTGTGTCTTATGAGAAATTTGAGACAACAATTAGGTCTGATATGTGGTTTTCACCCTAGGAAGTGTATTTCATTTTTGAGTGTCGAACGTTTGGTCAGGTCGCTCGTGAGAATAAGTTATTTAATAATTTTATTTTCTTATTTTTCCAAAAAAATAATATCTCTCAAATGGTGAAATTTTTAATAAATTAGATGTAACACCCCAATATTTCATATTAAATTATCTTTTTAAATAAATTGAACAGTTTATATTGCATGCAACACCAACTTGGATTGCATTAAATGCAAGATTGAGATTCTGCAAAACAACACTTTAGTATTATAATTATTTAAAACATATATTAATAATATACCCATTAAATATAGTAATATGAATATTAATAAATAAATTTTAAATATTATTTATAAAGTTTTCACATAAATAAAACATATTTATAATGAAATGTATAAGTTTCGGTAAAATAATAATATGTTTAGAAATACCATTTCCTTAAAGGAACTACTTTTTATGCCCTTTTGTAAAAAATGAAAAAATTAATTTCAGACACTCTTAGAAAATTAATTTGGTAAAATAGGCTTCATTTTTAAATTCAAAATATCAAAATTATCTTAGGGTGATTTTTTGGTATTTTTCCGAAAACTTTCAATTTTTGATGAATAGTGAAAAACACTGAATTAATGTTAAAAACCCGACATTTTCACTTAAATAATTGTTTTACTTTAAATTTATTTTAAAGTAAAAATAGATGGATAATAAATATATTAACCCAATTTAGGTAATTGGAATCATTTTTATAATAAAATTAGATATAAAAATTCACTGAACTTTTTAATGTCTTTTTACCCACCTTCTAGCCACATTTGCAAATTAACATTAAACGTAATTTTATCACTTCTGTGAAATGAATTTTGAAAAACGGACATACATGGTTCTAATCATTATAAAAAATGTGGTCTAATAGGATCAAAATAATTTTTGGCGAATAATAACTTTTGAATTTTATTTATCACGGTTAAAGGTGAATAAGGTAATTTAAGGTAAACAAATAATTCTATAATAATATATAATTACCCTAAAACTTGTCCTAATTTCATTGGATAAGTGTTTTTTGACCCAAATCAAACTTAGATCTCAAATATGATCCTTTTTAACTCAGTTGTGTAAGATTAGGACATTTATTATATTTTATTTAAAGAAGAGATAAAAATGTCATATTCAAAGTTTAATAACCATATAATTTTTAAAATGAGGTTATATAATCAATCAATCTCTCATCCTGAGATTTCATTCTACCTTCTGAACCATCCTATCATACACAACCAAGAAACCCACACACAAAATCAAATTTTTATTACAATCATATCACCATAAAAACCAAAAAAACATAAATTCAAGATTTAATAAAGAATCACTTATTTAGTTCCACTTGTTAATTCTAGAGTTATAAAAGAAACAATATAATACTAGGGAATCCATTTATTTTATCCAAATATAAATGGTTAACATATTCCATGTATTCATTTAACAATAAGTATACAAACATGAATTCATAAATATTTTGTTAGCAACCAAGGACTTCCAACGACAACGATTTTCAATAGGCATATAGCCCATACCAAATTAAATAACAACCAAAAACAAATAACAAGAATATCATATTTCACTTTTTCCCACCCCTGTATATTGATCTTAAACTAATTCAATTATCTATATTTAATTTGGATTCAACTATTTTCACATGGGAAACATGTTTACACCCATCCCACATGATATACAATTAAGAGGGACGAATAAAACCTACCTGGAAGAATAGGCAATCATTACTTCCTTATTGTGCCAAAGCAGGGGGCATGCATGCAGTAGGAAAAGCCTCCAGGGAAAATAAAATTCAAATTATACAGCTCAATTGCATGACTCCTCAGGGAAGAAAGGTTTGGAGAATCTCATACCAATATAAAGGAGAAGGAATGAAAAAAAGGGAATCCCCCCAGCTTTGAAGGATTAGATTCATGATTTATGGGATATGAAATAGTTTTTAATTTTCTATAAAATGTTGATCTTGACCAAGACCACATGTTTGACTATTAAAAAAGATCCGTGAATTTTAGTAAATTAAGGATATATTTTTTAACCCTTGAAATGGATTCAAAACCACTTAAATATGGCATTAAACTCATTTCTCATCAAAGAAATGATCAAAGGGAGAAATAGTTGGAAGCTGGAAAATTTAGAAAAAAAACTATTGAAAATGAATCATCATTGGTTGAGTCACCGGTGAGAGTCACCAATGTGAGTCACTAGTGCGAGCTAGAAGTGTGAGTCACCAGTTCAAGATACCAGTGCAAGTCACCAGTGAGAGCCACCGTTAGTAAGCTACCAGTGTGAATCACCATTCCTGAATCACTATTACGAATCACTATTGTATCTCACCATTCCTAAATCAGATGTCCGACTCATCGTTGCAACTCACCATTCCTGACTCGTCGGTCCAATAACGGTTGTGAGCTACCATTCCTGACTCACCAGTTTGACTCACCGTTATGTGTCACTCTGATGTGTCACCATTATGTGTCACTGTTATGTGTCACTGTGATGTGTCACCGAAATTCTTGACTCATTGTTCCCGAATCACTATTCGACTCACAGTGACACATCACGATGACACAAAATGGTGAGTCAGATCAATGATTCAAGAATGGTAGCTTGAAACAGGGAGTCGGACTGGTGAGTCAGGAATGGTGAGTCGCAACGGTGTGTTGGACAGGTGAGTCAGGAATGGTGAGTCACAACGGTGAGTCGCAATAGTGATTCAGGAATGATGAGTCACACCAGTGACTCACACCGATAGATCGCCAATGGTGACTCGCACTGGTAGTGTAGAGACCCGTATCTTGACGTACATTGACATTACATTACTTTTGCGGAATACTTAGTACATTACAAAAACACACACACAAGGACCGTAATAGTTTAGTGTCTTTGGAAACTCAGACTATAATCTTCTAATCGTGGTGAAAGATCTTCAAAATCTCTCATAAAGATCTTCCTTTTTTTTACCTAAAACCTTTCTTTATATCCTGGGGAAAAGAAAACATAAAAGGGTGATCTCAAATGCTCAGTAAGGGTAAACAAAATAAATATCAATCACATCATATTCATAAGAACATAACATTTTGGAAATCATAACCTGCAAAAGAGAGCATAATTTCATAATCATGGGATAAATCATGGCAGTGAAAAAGTAATCCCAATAATCATAACTTAAAACATGAAACTTTGTGGCATACACACATAATCATAGAGAATCATTTCTTGTTAGTCAAGACTAATTTCCAAGACTATCTTAGTGGACAAAGTCCCTTTCTGAATCGAGTAACCCTCGTTTCAGTCCTGTTTCACTGAACCGGTATAACCTACCGTTCCAGCCCTGTCTATCTCATGAGATATAAAATCTTTACCCAATGCATTGGAGGTAGATATAGGTCCCACCCATCTCATAATGATACCATTCTTATGTGTGCCACAAAATCATAAATCATACATCATTTCATAACCCATGTAATAAAAATGGGATTCTTAAACAACATGACATCATAAAACAATTCATATTAGATAAAGGAATTCATAAAAATGTTTCCATCACAACATAATCAAATCCATGTAATAATAGGGATAAAAACAGAACCCTTTATTATCTTAGATGGAAAATAATTTTGATAAAACACTTGAACTCCATTCTAGAGGAAAATATCCTTTCTTCTTCAAAAACATTTTTCCTTTCATAATATCTCATACAACTTTAAAATAAAAGAATTTGATTAAAAATAAACTTGAAAACTTTTAAAGGAAGCTTCTTGGAAATAATGTTTTAAAAATCCATTCATGCCGTATAAGTTAAAAAAAACATTCTTCGTACTTTTGTCGGAAAAGTCAAAAAGTACCTCATACGACAAAAGATTCCTTTCATACATATTACTAAAAACTCACCGAAGGGTAAAAATGGATTTAAACAATTGTAGGTGGATGGAAATAATATTACATATTGATGAAACATGGATGTGGATGATAAAATACACCCCAGTGAATACTTACGAATAAACAATCTCGGATAAAAATGAGATTGTGATATTTCCCTTACCTTAGGTCCGATTTGCTTTGTACGTGTCCGAAGCTCCTGTATAATGGTTTAAATAATGTCATTGACTTATTACAGAATAATATTCATTGTTATGATATCATATATGGTTCACTTATGACATTATATTACCCGTTCTTTTGTAAATTCCATGTTAAAGAAGCGTTTTGGGTAAAATCGTTTCTTTTATCGTAGGTGTTTTGACTTGTTGTTCTTGACATTATTATTACTTATATCATGATTTACTTACTTCCAGAATATAAAATATGATTTATATATCATATATATTCAGTATATATATATATATATAATAGATAGATAAATGAAATGAAAAACACCGTTCATGGAGACGGTAGTCCGTACGTACGCATGAACGCTGTTTTCCTTTCCCTATTGTCTTGAATGGAAGTAAGTAGATGACATACATATATATATATACATAAATCCAGTAGATTTATAATGTCATATATTTCATTATTATTTCTTATATATACTTTATAATCATTCTTAAATGGTTAACATGGAGAATGAATCTCATCGCGTCGTGGAGACGGTAGTCCGTACGTACGCACGAGCGATGATATCATTTCCATCAATATTGAATTGAATTGGAGTGGATTATACAATATATCAGAATCAATATGATGTTTTAATAACTATGTATAGTTATTCTTTACACCATTATACCCATCCATGTAAGGTGGTGGTGGAAAATAGATTACACCACGGCGTGGAGACGGTATTCCGTACGTACGCACGCGCGGTGATTTCTTTTTCCGTAGGATAGATAGATGGTGAAATAGGGTTGTTTCATACTTATAATAACATATCAGTATATGAGTGATACTGATGTTATTACTTCATAATGAAACAACCTAAGAAGAAGAAGTGGAATAAGAAATAAAGATGAAAGAATTGGTAACGGTAATTACCTCTTCTTTGAAGCGCCTTTTGGAGACCTCCTCTTAGGGAACTAAAATTGGTCTTTGAGGAAGACCAGAACCTCTAGGATGTTTCTAGGGAAGTGGAGAAGAGATTTTTTCAGGGGTTTTCCGAGCTTGAGTGCTCAAATTGGTGTGAGGAGGAGGGGGAGGAGGTGTCCTTTTATAAGGGAGGAGAGGGGCACCTTAGGAATATCTCAAAATATTATTTTATATTAAAGTAAAAATCGGTTTATAATGGTTCCAAAGGGTCTTATTTCGAAGATAAAGTGGGGATGGGTCGAAACCCTATCAACCAATAGGATTTAGACAAGTTTAGGTTATTATTTTAACCTTATCAATTAGATTTAACTCTAAGTTAAATAATTTAACTTTTACCGTGTCTTTTTGTTTTCTTTCACTATATGGTTAATACACTTACTATAACATGCCAAACGAACCCCAAATTGTATATTATTAATAAATATATCCTTATCTAAGTCATTTGGCCGAACCTTAGATTTTTAGGAATAAAATAACAATTAATAATATAATATTTGATTTAAAAACTATTTTGTGTCAATTTTGACACTATTTGATATATGATTTTTGTGAAAGTCATAACAGAATTATATGTTCGAACCAAGTTGATTAAATCAACACTAATATATCATAGTAACCTAAAAAATTAGTGTAATTCATAAAAAGTCTCAAATTACATTCATTTGAGTATTTATAACATCAATTATGTTAATATTTCCTTAAAAGGGTAATTACTGCATCATCGTTGTGTCATAAATAAATTAATTTATTTAAAGTCTAAAAATTATAAATAAAATATCATTATATAGGAAATCTTTTTAGCTTTCTAATGAATATTTATAGTCGAATTTATCTTATGTATAACCCCATATTAAAAATGTTTTAGTTATTAAACTTTGATTTTAACTATTTTAACTATTCATTAAATAATATAATATTAAATGTCATAATATAATCCAAGTGGACCTAAATGGTCATATTATATTCATAAGGTTGTTTTTGGTCGAATTACACTTATCCAATAGAATTAGGACATGTGTTAGGGTAATAGTAATATCATATTTACCCTTAGTTACCCTATTTACTATTAACAGTGGTAAAAAAGTAAAAAGTTACTATTCACCAAAAATTATTTTCATCTCATTGAACCACATTTTACTTACTGACATCAACCGTGTCTCTCGGATTTTTGAAATTCCATTCACAGAAGCGGTAAAATTAAGATTTATGAAGAAATTAATTTTTTTAACTACCACTTAGTAGTTTCACTATTCATCAAAAATTGATGTTTTTCAGAACAATGCCAAAATTTCATCCTAAGCTATATTTCATATTCCGAATTCAAAAATGAAGTCTATTTTACCAAATTCATATCATAGAATTTTCATTAATTAATTTTATAATTAAATCCCGTTGTTAAAACAAATAGCGTGTTTTTAAGAAACAATATCTATCAAAAGATTGACACTTGATTATGTCTGGTTTAAATGTGAAATTACATCCAATGACCAACATTGTATTAAATTGTAAAAATATATTCTAAATATACTTTAAAACCACTCAAATTAATAATTTATCACTATTAATTATTTCGATTAAAAAAGTTGTTTTTAATTATAATTTAGTAATTTTCACTATTCATCAGAATATGAAAGTTATCTGAAAAGTACCAAAATTTCACCTTAGGCTAAATTCGATACTCCGAATCCAAAAATGAAGTTCATTTTGAAAAATAAGATTTACAGAGTTTTAAAAAGTGGTTATTACTATTCATAATGGCTAGTTTTAATAATATTTTAATAGCATATCGTTGTTTAGTGAAACTCGGTATTGCGTATTACACACGCTATCGAGGAAGGTCGTGATTGCGTGTAATGCAAGGAAAGTCAAGGGTGCGTGTTGTGCACGCTCCTTTTGGTGTAGCGTACAACACAAGACTTTAATAAAATTAAAAAGAATATTTTTTTATAAAATCTTGGGCTGTTACATTCTACCCCCCTTAAAATTAATTTCGCCCTCGAAATTCGTCGGAGTTATAAATGGTTTACTATTTGAAAGTTTCTTTAATTGAAACCCACATCGTAAAAAGGAATATCAAAACCAATCTTTAAAAACAAAAGTATGAAACGTAACGGTTACCCAAATAAACTAATCATTGGGTTTCCACATAGGTGAAAATATGGATATGGAAGAGAAATCTAACCATCACGTTCTGATGGAGAGTGGTAGAGAACATGGCTATGGAAAAGCCAATAATCACAAATCCATAAATTTGTGACGATCTAAGGTACCATCCGATTCATCAGGTATAAGATCACTAGGACAACATTTTTGGTTTTCAAGATCATTTCCCTAAAGTTGAAAATTTGAATTGGAATAAATACTTTCTTTATTTTGGTACAATCTCACTATTGTTCGTGCCTAGAACAATTTCCACTTCATCTCTTAAATAAATGAAGTTGAATTTGTTATTCGTGAAGTGTTAGCAAATCATGTGATAGAATGATGGGTCATTCCATCTGTCTCAAACAAAAGGTTAGCAAAAATTATATACATAAGTCGATCTATAGTGAGATTAATCATATATAGTTCCTAAAATGGACTTATACTTCATATATCATACTGCTTAATATAATAAAACTAGTTTCTACTAAACAGGGACTTCCTGTAGGCCAGTGGTAGGCAATAAATGCCAGTCGCACTTCGGTTGTGGGTTCGATTCCCACAGCCTTGTCCGAAGCGATGGGTTGTCGCCCGTCCTGCAGGTTGTCCTTTTTCTAAAACTATATTACTATAACATCCCATAAATAATATCGAAAAAACTTATATCCTTAAACAATACTAACTTATGTCCAACATAATCCATTCCAATCTTTAGTTCTATCCATAATACTGCAGTCCATTCTCATAACATAGTGAAAATGATTATCAGAGATTTAATACCATCGTTGATCCCCATATATCATAAGATATATCTTGTTGGACACATTCCAAACATTCAAAGGCCTTAATCTTGTACTCTCTTGAATACCCATTGAACCTTAGTGAAAACTTGAATGCAGTTAAAAGTTAACACTTTCCACATACCAAAATCCTCAAAATTCTATATACTCAAACCATGATATCACTTAGTCCTTATATCAATCATGAGCTCATGAATACTGTTAAACATTTCATTTTCTCATTTTCCCTTCATTATGCGCATAATATCTCAATCACTTTGAATACCACATTAGACCAATACATAAATATTCCAATATTCCATGATACAACATTATTTTGGAATCCCATTACATAAAAACTTAATCATTCCACCACATCGTTGTCATATTCAACATTGCCAATAGTGATCGCATGTGACTTCCCTTTGTCCTTTGCCTTAAGCGGTTGCTCATGTCGATCATCACTAACCCTTGGATTAGGGCATTTATTGGCATAATGTCCCATCTCCTTGCACTTGAAGCATTGAAGTGTTGGTTGTGCGTTCTCTGCAGTGTTTGCTTTATTCACTTCATTAGAATCCTTTTTTCCATTACTTCGACACTCAGCTGCTCGATGACCTTCTTTTCCACACTTAAAACATTTTCTAGTCCCTTTAAGACAATCTCCACCATGCTTCTTTCCACACTTTGTGCATAAGGAAACATTCATCTTCTTTTCACCATTATTCTGAGATTTCTCCTTGAACTCCATCTTTCGTTTCTTGTCAAAACCATGAGATGGATATGTAACACCAACTTCCATTTCTACCTTGATAGCACAACGCACAATTTCTTCATAGCTACTGAAGTCTCTTATAGCTAATGCCCTTCGAAGACTTGGTTTTAAGCCACTGAAAAATCGATCAACTTTACTTTCAGGTTGGATGATAATGCCAGATGCATACCTTGCAAGTCTTGTAAAATTCACTTCGTATATACCAACAGATTCATCATCCTTTTTCTTTAGTTCAAGAAACTCCTTCTCCATCTTCGTTCGAAGAATACGAGGGAAGTACTTACTGAAAAACAAGTTCTTGAACTTGTCCCATTCCATGGAATCAATTTCATCTCTTTGCCTCGTATTCTTGATAAGATTCCACCATTGATCAGCTTCACCTTCCAAACGATATACTACTAAGATGACTTTATCATGTTCAGAACATTGAATAACTGAAAATATCTTTTCAGTAGTACTAATCCATTGTTCAGCAACTAATGGATCAGTAGACCCACTGAAAGAAGGCGGACGCTGCCTCATGAAGGATTCAACAGAATGTTGCTCCTTCCTTTGCTCGTTTGGAAGTCCTGCATGATTCATAGCTTGAGAAAGTTGTGTGAGCATGGCTACAAGAATTTGCATTCCAGCTCCCATATCGTTTGGTTGCTCAGGGGGACAATCATTGCATTGTCCATTGCATTGATCAACACGGTTCCTTCGGGTTCCAGCCATCGTCTAAAACCCCAAAAGAATAGTGTGAGAGGCAAAAATCATGCTAGGGAAAACAACATAATAAAGGGGTAGTACCCTCAATATCTAACATCTTAGGTTAAATTCTAAGATCGTTAGAGCAATTCTAGGACTATAACCTATACGTATACTTAACCTTAGAGACATCCCTAGACATACCTTAGAAATATCTCTAGGGATCTCACTAACGTTTTCACATCCTAGTTTCCAAAGGTTGACTAAACCTTTCCTCTGATACCAACTGTAGAGACCCGTATCTTGACGTACATTGACATTACATTACTTTTGCGGAATACTTAGTACATTACAAAAACACACACACAAGGACCATAATAGTTTAGTGTCTTTGGAAACTCGGACTATAATCTTCTAATCGTGGTGAAAGATCTTCAAAATCTCCCATAAAGATCTTCCTTTTTTTTACCTAAAACCTTTCTTTATATCCTGGGGAAAAGAAAACATAAAAGGGTGAGCTCAAATGCTCAGTAAGGGTAAACAAAATAAATATCAATCACATCATATTCATAAGAACATAACATTTTGGAAATCATAACCTGAAAAAGAGAGCATAATTTCATAATCATGGGATAAATCATGGCAGTGAAAAAGTAATCCCAATAATCATAACTTAAAACATGAAACTTTGTGGCATACACACATAATCATAGAGAATCATTTCTTGTTAGTCAAGACTAATTTCCAAGACTATCTTAGTGGACAAAGTCCCTTTCTGAATCGAGTAACCCTCGTTTCAGTCCTGTTTCACTGAACCAGTATAACCTACCGTTCCAGCCCTGTCTATCTCATGAGATATAAAATCTTTACCCAATGCATTGGAGGGAGATATAGGTCCGACCCATCTCATAATGATACCATTCTTATGTGTGCCACAAAATCATAAATCATACATCATTTCATAACCCATGTAATAAAAATGGGATTCTTAAACAACATGACATCATAAAACAATTCATATTAGATAAAGGAATTCATAAAAATGTTTCCATCACAACATAATCAAATCCATGTAATAATAGGGATAAAACCAGAACCCTTTATTATCTTAGATGGAAAATAATTTTGATAAAACACTTGAACTCCATTCTTGAGGAAAATATCCTTTCTTCTTCAAAAACATTTTTCCTTTCATAACATCTCATACAACTTTAAAATAAAAGAATTTGATTAAAAATAAACTTGAAAACTTTTAAAGGAAGCTTCTTGGAAATAATGTTTTAAAAATCCATTCATGCCGTATAAGTTAAAAAAAACATTCTTCGTACTTTTGTCGGAAAAGTCAAAAAGTACCTCGTACGACAAAAGATTCCTTTCATACATATTACTAAAAACTCACCGAAGGGTAAAAATGGATTTAAACAATTGTAGGTGGATGGAAATAATATTACATATTGATGAAACATGGATGTGGATGATAAAATACACCCCAGTGAATACTTACGAATAAACAATCTCGGATAAAAATGAGATTGTGATATTTCCCTTACCTTAGGTCCGATTTGCTTTGTACGTGTCCAAAGCTCCTGTATAATGGTTTAAATAATGTCATTGACTTATTACAGAATCATATTCATTGTTATGATATCATATATGGTTCACTTATGACATTATATTACCCGTTCTTTTGTAAATTCCATGTTAAAGAAGCGTTTTGGGTAAAATCGTTTCTTTTATCGTAGGTGTTTTGACTTGTTGTTCTTGACATTATTATTACTTATATCATGATTTACTTACTTCCAGAATATAAAATATGATTTATATATCATATATATTCAGTATATATATATATATATATAATAGATAGATAAATGAAATGAAAAACACCGTTCATGGAGACGGTAGTCCGTACGTACGCATGAACGCTGTTTTCCTTTCCCTATTGTCTTGAATGGAAGTAAGTAGATGACATACATATATATATATACATAAATCCAGTAGCTTTATAATTTCATATATTTCATTATTATTTCTTATATATACTTTATAATCATTCTTAAATGGTTAACATGGAGAATGAATCTCATCGCGTCGTGGAGACGGTAGTCCGTACGTACGCACGAGCGATGATATCATTTCCATAAATATTGAATTGAATTGGAGTGGATTATAAAATATATCAGAATAAATATGATTTTTTAATAACTATGTATAGTTATTCTTTACACCATTATACCCATCCATGTAAGGTGGTGGTGGAAAATAGATTACACCACGGCGTGGAGACGGTATTCCGTACGTACGCACGCACGGTGATTTCTTTTTCCGTAGGATAGATAGATGGTGAAATAGGGTTGTTTCATACTTATAATAACATATCAGTATATGAGTGATACTGATGTTATTACTTCATAATGAAACAACCTAAGAAGAAGAAGTGGAAGAAGAAATAAAGATGAAAGAATTGGTAACGGTAATTACCTCTTCTTTGAAGCGCCTTTTGGAGACCTCCTCTTAGGGAACTAAAATTGGTCTTTGAGGAAGACCAGAACCTCTAGGATGTTGCTAGGGAAGTGGAGAAGAGATTTTTTCAGGGGTTGGCCGAGCTTGAGTGCTCAAATTGGTGTGAGGAGGAGGGGGAGGAGGTGTCCTTTTATAAGGGATGAGAGGGGCACCTTAGGAATATCTGAAAATATTATTTTATATTAAAGTCAAAATCGGTTTATAATGGTTCCAAAGGGTCTTATTTCTAAGATAAAGTGGGGAGGGGTCTAAATCCTATCAACCAATAGGATTTAGACAAGTTTAGGTTATTATTTTAACCTTATCAATTAGATTTAACTCTAAGTTAAATAATTTAACTTTTACCGTGTCTTTTTGTTTTCTTTCACTATATGGTTAATACACTTACTATAACATGCCAAAAGAACCCCAAATTGTATATTATTAATAAATATATCCTTATCTAAGTCATTTGGACGAACCTTAGATTTTTAGGAATAAAATAACAATTAATAATATAATATTTGATTTAAAAACTATTTTGTGTCAATTTTGACACTATTTGATATATGATTTTTGTGAAAGTCATAACAGAATTATATGTTCGAACCAAGTTGATTAAATCAACACTAATATATCATAGTAACCTAGAAAATTAGTGTAATTCATAAAAAGTCTCAAATTACATTCATTTGAGTATTTATAACATCAATTATGTTAATATTTCCTTAAAAGGGTAATTACTGCATCATCGTTGTGTCATAAATAAATTAATTTATTTAAAGTCTAAAAATTATAAATAAAATATCATTATATAGGAAATCTTTTTAGATTTCTAATGAATATTTATAGTCGAATTTATCTTATGTATAACCCTATATTAAAAATGTTTTAGTTATTAAACTTTGATTTTAACTATTTTAACTATTCATTAAATAATATAATATTAAATGTCATAATCTAATCCAAGTGGACCTAAATGGTCATATTATATTCATAAGGTTGTTTTTGGTCGAATTACACTTATCCAATAGAATTAGGACATGTGTTAGGGTAATAGTAATATCATATTTACCCTTAGTTACCCTATTTACTATTAACCGTGGTAAAAAAGTAAAAAGTTACTATTCACCAAAAATTATTTTCATCTCATTGAACCACATTTTACTTACTGACATCAACCGTGTCTCTCGGATTTTTTAAATTCCATTCACAGAAGCGGTAAAATTAAGATTTATGAAGAAATTAATTTTTTTAACTACCACTTAGTAGTTTCACTATTCATCAAAAATTGATGTTTTTCAGAACAATGCCAAAATTTCATCCTAAGCTATATTTCATATTCCGAATTCAAAAATGAAGTCTATTTTACCAAATTCATATCATATAATTTGAATTAATTAATTTTATAATTAAATCCCGCTGTTAAAACAAATAGCGTGTTTTTAAGAAACAATATCTATCAAAAGATTGACACTTGATTATGTCTGGTTTAAATGTGAAATTACATCTAATGACCAATATTGTATTAAATTGTAAAAATATATTCTAAATATACTTTAAAACCACTCAAATTAATAATTTATCACTATTAATTATTTCGATTAAAAAAGTTGTTTTTAATTATAATTTAGTAATTTTCACTATTCATCAGAATATGAAAGTTATCCGAAAAGTACCAAAATTTCACCTTAGGCTAAATTCGATACTCCGAATCCAAAAATGAAGTTCATTTTGAAAAATAAGATTTACAGAGTTTTAAAAAGGGGTTATTACTATTCATAACGGCTAGTTTTAATAATATTTTAATAGCATATCGTTGTTTAGTGAAACTCGGTATTGCGTATTACACACGCTATCGAGGAAGGTCGTGATTGCGTGTAATGCAAGGCAAGTCAAGGATGCGTGTTGTGCAAGCTCCTTTTGGTGTAGCGTACAACACAAGACTTTAATAAAATTAAAAAGAATATTTTTTTATAAAATCTTGGGCTGTTACAGGTAGCTCACACTGGTGACTCACACCAGTTTCTCACACTAATGACTCGCACTAGTGATTTTCACCAATATCTCTCACTAGCGACTCTCATCTATAGCTCACACATGTGACTCGCACCAGTGACTTGCACCAGTGACTCATCCAATAGTGATTCATTTCAATAGTTTTCCATTTTTTCAAATTTTCCAATTTTCTATAGTTTCACCCCTTTGATACTTTGTTGGAAGAAAAATGAGTTTAATGACATATTTAAGTGTTTTTTAGGCTGTTTCAAGGGATATAAAATATATATTTGATTTTCTAAAAGTTGTGGAGCCTTTTAATGGTCAAACGTGTGGTCTTGGTCAAGATCCACCATTAATGTAAAATTCAAAACCATTTCATATCCCATAAGTCTTGGATCTAATCATTCTTAGTGGGGGCATTCCCTTATTTAATTCTTATCATTTCTATTGGTACAAGATACCCTGAACCTTTCTTCCCTAATGAGTCGTGCGATTAAGTTGTAGACGTTGGATCATGTTTTCCCTAGAGGCTTTTCCTGATGCATGTGTTCCCCCTTCTTTAGAGAAATAAGGAAGTGATGATCACTTCTTCTTCTAGGTGGGTTTCCTTTTTCCCTCTTAATTGTGTATCATATATGATGAGTGTACAAATTTTTCACATGTGAAGATAGTTGAATCCAAATTCAAGAAAGATAGTTGAATTGATTTAGGGATAGTATACAGGGGTTGGGGAAAAGTGATGTTTGATCTTCATGTTTTTTTTTGTTATTATTTTAATTTTTATGGGTTATATGCCTACTAAAAATCATGCTCATTGGGGGTCCTTGGTTTCAAAAATAATATATATCAATGTATGTTGTTCTTCTTCTCATTAAATGAATACATAGAATCTATTAACCACGTATATTCAGCTAAAATAAATGGATTCCCCCAGATTATATTGTTTCTATGATAACCCCTATATTTATAAGAACTAAATAAGATATTCCTTATTAAATCTTTAATTTATGTTTTTTTGTTTCTGTTGTGATATGATTGTAAAAACAGTTGTATTTTTTGTGTGGGTTGCTTGGTTGTGTACGGCGGGATGGTTTAGAAGGCGGAATGGAATCTCGGGATGAGAGATTGATTGATTATGGAATAGATGGGTAGTGTTATATAGGGCTTCCTATAATGGTTATTATGTGAGTTTTTGCTCGGTTCAGTTATTAGTTCAGGGTTTTCTTTGGCTAGGGGAGGTATTGGGCAGAATGACTTTGAAGAATGATGATGATGGTGGTTGGTATGGGTAAATTCACCTAGATTTTTTCCATGTTTGGATTTGATAGTGTTTCTTTTTGTGTGTTTTTATTGGTAGTTTCCTGGATAGTTATGGAATAAATGAATAAAATAATTGTTAATAAATAATGGTAATGGTTAATCAATTGGATGGGATTATGATTTGGGTTTTTGGTTTGTTGTGTGTTGTTGTGAATTTTAGATGTAGCAGAGAAGTTGGCAGTATTGTGAGATGGTTGTTTGTTTGAGAACCCATAGTTTGGGAATGAGTGTTAGGTATTATATCTATATATACATGTATTTTACTTTTTCATTTCTATACGCACCCCACCCTAGTTGATCACTATGTTTCGAATGCCCCCATTGTCATGGGGGAGGGTGTCTTTCCCAAATATCCCAGTTAGAGGATGGATGGTTGGCCACCCACTCTTCCTTACTCCTTATTCCAAGAAGAGTCAGCCTAAGATTCTTTTGGTAGGTTATGGTATGTTTCCTAGTTTTCTATGGGCAGGATTTGATGTTTTTTTGAGGTCCAGGTGTGTATAGGCAAGTTGTGTTTTCATAGGTGTCTTCAGGATGTGATGTGTTGTGATTTCCTAGGTGACTTATGGATGATATATGTTTTGATTTCCCTGGTGTTTTCAGGATGTGACATGGTATGTGGTCCATTAGTCTATGGGAGTGATGTGACATGGTATGTGGGACAGGTGTTTGTAGGTGGGATGTGATGTGGTTGTGAGGCCTAGTTGTGTGTGGTCGGGTTGCGATGTGATGTGTTTGGAAGTGGAAAGAGCACCAGTACGTTTACCATTAGAGTGTGATAGTTCCTAATCAGTGGGAAATTGGTTTGGGGTACCCTATCATAGATATTAATTCTCTTACTTTAGTTGAGTTTCATTACTTGGTGAGCGTTCCTTGGTGATGTGGGAATGGTTAGTATACCTTGTTAGGTGGTGTTAGTTCTGTTGTTTTCTCACGGGAGCATTAGTATGCTTCTCTCAATTTTGCAATGGATGATTTGGTTTCCTATTGGGTATACCTATATTCTCACCCCATGTATATAAAACTACATTCAGGTTTCCAAGAGGACTACATGGACCGTTTTGGGCATTACTAGCTCAGACTTTGGGACCGTTGTTGAGTCGCTGCTTTAGCTTGCCTTTGGTTACTTTGAAGTTTTATTATAATTGTAACAGTTTTATTTTAAACATTCATGTGGGATGTATTTTTTATTTCTTATATATATATATATATCATGGAGTTGTTTTGGGATAGACCATCTTATCTCCCGATCTTGTTTTTCTAAAAAGGGAAATGCCTCCCATTTTGTGATATCGTATACCCTTGGTGTTGGTTGCCACCCAGAGGCCTACTAGAGGTGGTACTCGGGGGTCATTATCTCTCTTTCTTAATTTCCATCCTAGGATGAGTATCTTTGGAGGGAGGGGTTGTGATATAAGACATAAATTTTTGGCATACACACAAGCATAAAAAATCATTTCCTTTATAGTCAAGGATCATTTCCAAGGATGTCATTGTGGATTGGGTTCACATTACAAAACATCATAGTAGTCAAGGAACACTCACAAGAATTTCATAGTGGATAGATTCCCATACTAAACTGGGTTCACTCCTCATTCCATTCTTGTTTCTCTCATGATATATCTACATTTACCCAATGCATTTGAGAGAGATATAGGTCTCACACATCCTTAGTTATAACCTGAACACCATCCTTTGTAATAAAATTACCACCTTCCTTGGTTATAATGTAATCACCATCACATAATTAATACCATACATATGTATTCCACATTATCATAAAATATTCATCATATTAGAATCCATGAAAATAAATTGGTTCCATAAAAATTTAATCATATCATAACCCGTGGAAATGAAATGCGACTCATAAAAATCTTATCATGAAAACCATAAACCACCCAAAGAAAGAATAAAGATGGTATAATTTTATTATATATCTATTTAATATTAATAAAATAAGGTGTTTTCATTTAATATGTTAAATAATTTTGAAATATCACATGGAACATTTCAAGAGGAAAATAAATTTTCATTGAAAATTACCTTTTTAAAACTATAAAATTCACAAAATGTTATCAAAATAAATTTCATTAAAAATAACCATTGAAACTAATAATGTATTATTATAATAAAATAATTTTCATGATGGTATAGAATTCCATTCATTCCATTTAAGTTAAAATAAAATATTTCTTTCATATTTTTGTAAAAATTCAAAAATAAACTCGTTCTGAAAATGATATAAAGATTATCGTTTAAAATATATATAAATGGTACAAAAAAGGATATAATTAACTTCAAAAAATATTTTTTAAATATTATAATTTCTCTTTAAAACAATTTTAGAAAAAATTCATTTGGAAGAAAAAGTTTTTTTGACTGAAGAGATAAATAATGTCGATATTTTTAAAAAATATTATTTTTTTATATTGTGTACATTAATGGAAGAGAGAGAAATAAGAACATGTATTTTCATGAAAATACAAGAGGATATTAAGACACATGAATTTATTGAGAGATATATCATAATATTCAATCATTATAAATATAATCATAAACAATCCTGATAAACAATGAGATTGTAAAATAAAACCTTTACCACTTTGTTATATTTCAATACTTACCCCCATGGAAGAAGGAAAATAAAATAAAACATTAAATTTCATTAAATGAAGTGGATACAATTCATAACATTTCATGTGATATGTATATACACCACATAAAAAATGAGTGGTTAATACGATATATGTTTCTAAGAAATAAAAGAGTGACTAGAAATTCCATAGCTTAATTCCTGACTACCTTAATACACATTTAAACCTCATATATAATAAATATCAGGTTTCTATACATATAAGATAATATTATATATATATATATATATAATATTATATATTAATAATTCCATCTATTATAATATTTACTTATGACATTTCATTTCCTATTTATTAACAATTCCATCTTAAAATCATGTTTTGGTTAATAAATGCATTATTTTTAATGTCTTCTTTGATTTTGTATTATTGGTAGTTTTATTTTTATCATGATTATAACATCACTATAATTTTAAAAATTATATTAATATCTTAAATTTTCATTAAATATTTATTTAGTGTAATCCATTGATGTTAGACATAGAAAATGGATTACATCATTCTTGGAGAGGGTAGGTCGTACATACACATGAAAGTTGTTTGCATTTTCTCAAAGGATGGAAAAAAAGTAAGTTAAATAATATATAAAGTTCCTATATACCTTATTATTTCATATATATCACATATATTTATCAAATATATCCTTATTACCACCTACGCATAGACAATTTGACTAATGAATCACATCGCTTCTCCAGACAGTAGTTCGTCGTACACATTAGTGACATTATCATATCCCCAAAAAAATAGAATGTAATATGGTATATGTTATATTATAATTATATAAGTCTAATTATGTATTAAATATAGTATATATAATTTAAATCCATCATTACATCAAACCGTTATAGGCGGTGATGGAAAATTAATTACATCAGTTCATGAGGGGGTTGATCGCCGTATACACGATCAACTGTTTTGTTTCTCATTTGATAGAAGAGGTGATAGATTTAGGCTATGAAATTTTTTTAATAACATTTAATTATAAAATGGATAATTATGTTATTATATCATAATATTTTAAGAGTATTTTATATAGGTGGAAAGAGAAATAAAACAAAAATACAAGTTTAAGAATTTTACCTCTTATTTGGAGAGATTCCATAGGATTATACCTAAAACCTTTTTAGGAGTTTTCCTTATAAAATTATGGCCAATAATAAGTGGGAGTGAATAATTAATATATTTGGGTTTGTATTTTTTGAACCAATGGGTTTTGTAATTTTGAATATGAGAGGAGAGGGGGTGGCATTTTATAAGTGGGGGAGTGGACACAGTTGGAATTTATGGAAAAAAATAATTATACCCAAGTTATTCACATATAAATGGTCTCAAAAATGTCCCATTATCTATCATTAGAATATATAAGGTCTACATATGACCATTTAAATGGAATTAGACATGTTTTGGGTCATTTTAACCCTTATCTTCATAGTTGAAGCACTCAATAAACATATTTTCACCTTAACCACAGTAATTAATTTTTATTATTTTTATTAATCATTATTGTGAAAAATTATTAAGAAATTGTGAGATATTTTTTAATTTTTATGATTCCAATTATGAAATCCATTTTTCAAAATTTCATTCACAAAATTAGAAAAAATTTAATTTAAAAATAAATCAGCATACATGATGAAAAGAGGTTTTGTCATGAACCAGAAGTGATACCCTTGTACTATGATAGTTAAGTATCTCTATAATATATTGAAATGAATTACCAATCCACATAGGTTTTATACTAGCACATGGAATCATATAGGAGTCAAAATGGAATTATATTCCCACAAAAAAATTGGAATATAAAAGTTACCAGTTTGTATATCAATACTCCTCAAGTATAAAGTACCAGAAATAAAAAGGTAAAACAATACCCAATAGTACATCATCTCGATACATGTCATAATAAACCCATAATATGGTCTCAAAAAACCTATTTAATACGTGTATAACATCAACATATATCACTAGTATTTCTCCATGATCTCGATAATCATGAAAACCACCACCTCTACGAGGATCTTTCCCTTTGCTCAGACCTAGCACAAGAAAATATAAAAACTCCTAAAAGAAATGTTAGTGTGTAAGATTAACATATCAAAAGGTTCCCACTAAGTGTTCCATATACAAAGTCATAATAATGAACAAATTAATCTTTAAATTTCAATAAAACATAGCATAGAATAATCATTACATATTTAAAAAACATGATTTCAATTCCATAGAGGAAATATGTATAAAAAATTGAATAAATGAACATTTTATATAAATAAATTTATTTAAATAAATAGTTAGAATGAATATAATAGTTCTATAATCAGTATAATGTATAATCTAGTCAATAAATTGAAGCATCATATAGAGAATCCTCACGGTATGTTATTTTATGGGAATAGGATCCTCACAAATCTCAATAATGATCTCGACTTAGGGTAGGTGGACACACTCAAATAATATACACCCTAATAGGGGAACACATTACACTTATTATACACCATAATAGGGGAGACCACATGGGCCCTCATTCCTTAATTTTTTAGTTAGAGTTTTCATCCTTGATATATTTCCAAGTAATTAGAGTCCTACTGTGCTGTTCCATGTTTCCACTAACTATCCATTCAAACATGTGCTTCAATCAATCAATAAATCAATCAAACATTGGAAAATAATTTCATTTCAAATCAAATCATCATTCACATTACAATTTCCCAATTTCATTTTATGACATGCATTCATTGCAAAACCAAATCACATATTTTCATAATTTTATTCCTTTGAAAATAAAATTTTATTTAAATCCATTTTCAAAAATTAATTTCTAAATGAAACATAAAAATAATTTTTCAATTTAAATCCATCTTTGTCTCAAATCTACCCAAAAATTCCAATTACATTGGAATTGGTAGGTTTTCCATAATTTCCAAGCCAATCCAAATCAATCATAACATCATTTCAGTTACCTATTCTTTAATCACACCAAAATTCATTTCGAATCAATCAATAAATTCAATTTCTAAATTGTATGGAAAATTAATGCGGAATCACATTCCTTTAATAATGATATCACAAAACCAACACCAATAATTGGAACACCAATGGAGAGACCAGGGAAGAAAGGATCAAAGTGGAATCAATAAAATAATGATCCATCAATATGAGGATAGATACATAAATATAATGATGATCTATCACACTCTACGGAGGAGAAGAAAGAAAATAGGGGATTTCAAAATTAATATAGATCCTTTATTATAGAGGAATAAAATGCTTCCATTGGAGATTTTATCCAAGAAGAATAGATTTAGGAGTTTCCAAAACACCTCTTGGTATCCTTAGAGAGAAAAAATATCAAATGATATTTAGGTAGGAGATGATTGGATTTAGTATGGGCTTAGGGAATTTATTTCATAAAAAATAAAACACCATGCTATAACCTCCCATGGACACAATATATCCTTGTAGAAAGTGTCCAGACCACTCCATAGCCACTAAAGACAACATCATACCCACCCATGGTCAAATGGACTTCAGACAGTATGGTGAAAATAAACTTTACATGGAATATAGAAATGACGTATCCATTACACCATGATTTAATGGTGTCCAAAATGACAAAACAGATCAAAACAGCCCCTCAAACCCTCATGTCATAGAATCATCCTCCATGACACAACCATGAAGAAAATGGTAGTGGCTCTGAAACTAGGCACACCATAGAATATTAGTAAATGGAAAATCACCTATCACTCTATGTTGATTCACCTACATCACTTCACATCACCCTATAAGAAGTTTCAAAATTTTTGGTAACTTCAAAAATAACTATCTAAAACCTCTTACAAATTTATACACATAATCCACTAAATCAAAAAAATATACATCATCATAATTTACGTAATTCTTCCCAAAAAATAATACCCAAAAATAAGAATTAATTAAAGTTAATAAGTACCTAAAATAAGGTAAAAGTCTGTTATAAATCCCAACCATATAAGATTTATGTCCCTAGAAATCCTATCAAGAAGATTCCATATCGAAGAGAAGAGGATACTTCTCTCTCTTCAGTTCCTCATACTCCCATGTAACATGTGAATAAGACCCATATTTCAATTCACACAAAACAATGGTATTATCTTTACATGAATAATATTTTCTTTAGAATCAACAATCCATACTGGATGCTCATTCATAGATAAATCAGGATCAACATTAAGAACATACCAGCTCAGAACATGTTAAGGGTTAGAAAGATACATTTGAAGCTATTATACATGGATTATGCTATTTATTAATGTCCACTTATGTGGAAGTTGGAACTGATAGGACACTTTACCAACCTCCTCAATAACTTCAAAAGGTCCCACAAACTTTAGCATAAGTTATAACTGTTTCCCAAGATGTCTGTGACCCAAATGAGGTTAAACCCTCATTAACACCTTTCCACCAACTGAAAACTCCAATGATCATCAATGATGATTGACATTGTATTTATAATGGCTTTGTGTGGTCACTATTCTTTGAAGAACCAACTAGATCATCACCATAATCTCCTGGACCAAAATCAGTCTAACCAAAGGACTTTCACCAATCTTATTACAATAAAGAGTATATCAATAACGAATACTATAAAATAACTTAAAAGGATCCATCCAAATATAATACTAGTGACTATTATTCAAAATTTCCTAAATGGGCATCTCTATCTCTAAAAAATTCTTAAATACAAGCTCAAATCATGTACTCAAGAATATGTATATCTTGGTCCGTCAATCAATATTTCTGGAGATGAAATATCATGGTTAAATATATCATAGAACCTAGTTCCTCCTAAAATCCTATTTAAAATCAAGAAGTGACATCAGGGTCCTTATTTGATACTATTGGATATAGAACCCAACAAACCTGAAAATCTTTTACATATAGATATTTCCCAAGTCCTCAATATAGGATTAATTTTGAATGTGTAAAAAGTGATAAATTTTAGTCAGTCTATCTACCACAACCCATGTCAAATCTTTCCCTCAAGGTGTACAAGGAAGATAAACCAAAGATTCTAAAAAAAATATTCTCATTTTAATGACTACACTGGATGTTCTTGAAGAAAACCCAAGGGTATTTAGTGCTTGGTATTGATCTATTTGATGGTATAAAATGCCGGAAAAAGTCAATGATGTCTATCCTCATGCTTGTCCTAAAAATTGTCACTGAATATCATAAAACATATTGGTATTTTCATGGTGTACTATCCACTAACAATAATGACATTCGTTCATCACAACTTTTCTCATATGATTTAGTACAAAATTGTAGTACTAAAAAGATAGGATATTCTCATAAGATAAATTCCACTCACCAACATTATCCCCACCATAAAGAGAGTCCCTTATCGAATAGAATTCATTATAACACTAATGAACCTAAAGATTCATCTCAAAAAGAGATGTGGTCGGCTATACATATTCCAAAATAACCCCAGAAACATTATCCAAGACTCCAAAAAGAAACTTTACAAATAAGACAATCTAATTCAACTCTTCTAATGATTCTTTCATATGATGGGCTAAAATTTTCCCACTAAAATAATTAACAATGACATTCTTGTTGGATTTGGTGCCCAAGAACCAACTTATGTGTACTTTATGAAAAAATGTATTCATATTTTTTAATATTAATAAACTCTTTATCACATCATGATTGTTCTTCTGTGTAACATAGTATATGATAATGTCTTAGAGGTAGTTGTCATGCGAAAACGTCATAGAAGTTTTCTTCTGTGATGAGAAGAAACAAGTGGTATGAAACTATTCCTGAATATATTTTCTCTATCAAGATGATATCATTTTAGGGACACAAATGATTCAGGCTATCATGGGTGGAGACTGATCAGACATTGAGTCATCTTCTCATAGTGTACTCCCTTGGTAATATCCATTATAGTACATTATGAGAACAAGACCTACCATTAGAAAATCCGAATTTATATGTGTAATTAGATGCTCCTATCTGTGGATGTTTGTATTAATCCATATACTTTAATATTATTATTAACGAGTATTATGAGTCACATACTTTTATGTATTGATTAAAACTTTGAATATAGATGTTCTTGGTGAGGCAGGAAGCATTAGGTGTGTCACGAGTAATATTGAATTAATGAATAATGCAAGAAAGGATTTTTCCCTTCTGTTCTTTAACGTAATTTAATATCTCAAGACCATTGATGAAATTGATATAGCCTAAATAAATCCATGGTCATGGTGTTTTATAGGCAAGTTCAATTTCTGGGAAGTCAATGAAAGAGACATTGAGTACATAGGTTGATGAATATAATATTTATTTATTTATTGAAGAATAATGTAGTGATATTTATTTAATAAATAAATAGTCATTATTCAAGGAATGATTAATATTATGGAGGAATGGAGAACTAAGTTTTTAGGACCAATGAGAAATAATAAATATTGAATACTATTTGATTAAATAATAAATAATTTAATTCTCAAGTTAAACACGTGTCAAGAAATAATAATTAAAATATTATTATTATTAGACATGGAGTTTTATAGGGATTAATTAAATAATAAATTCCCCTTGTTCAATTATTTTATTTTATCCATAGTGATATAGAAACCAAATTATATAATTTTCTCTAAGATCCAATTCATTTGTTTGGTTGTGCACAATTATTTTAGAGAATCCTCTCAAGCCCTAGAGAAATCCTTTCTCCAAGAACTCTCTCAATAATAGACATTTATCTTCTTCCAGCACTCACTCTCAAGATAAGAGAGATCAAGTAGAACTCCATGGAAGCAGTTCCTGCAGAGATTAAAGGCAGATTCTATAAGTGATAGGATTTACTGGGATGGAACCCATATATTCCTATGGTGACATTCAGAGATTTGTGGAACATGTGTGGATCACATCTAGAGGGACTCTACTATTTATGTCTATAACACAATGACATTGTAACACAAATTTTTTGTCAGATCCATCAATGAAGAAAGAATTCCAACAATGTAATTCTTAATTAATTAAAATAAATATATAAAAATGTGATGATCACCCCTCTGGTTTCAACATGAATTCCATGTTATGTATTCTTTGATTCAATTACATTGATCACTACATTTACTATCATGTGGATATGATATTGATCATTGGTCATCTAAAAAGAAAATTTGGGCATGACACATTGCATGCTTCCACTATACCCGAGACCTACAGGTGGTATCAGAGTGGTCACATAATTATTTATAATTATTTAAATATCATTGATTGATTTATGCATTTTTCATTTAGTTTAAATTCATTTTAAATTTTTCTTTTAATCATAATTGAGAGATCATCTTCTTCCCCCTTTTTTCTCATAAATCTAATCAAAATGATTAATTTTATGAAAGAAATAAAATTGAATAACTCAACCGAGGGTGCCAAAGATTCTAGAGGGATAACATAGGAATACACACCATGTATTCGGAGTTACACACCATGTTCTTGAGTTCAATACACCATGAATTAATACAAAATTAATTCAAACCATGTTCATTGATGACATTTGATTCATTTATTTCTTACACCATGTATTGACTGGGCTAGCCTAATGCACAGACAGCCGGAGATTATGCCTTGTAGCTCACATACATATTGTGTAGTCCTTTTAATTCATAAATAGGTAGTGTATTTTCATACATGGACAACCTAACTGGTGAACATTTAATTAAATTACCACACACCATGTAGCGCATTGTGCACACCGTGTAAACCATTTCCAAGGCACGATTAACATGGAAAGTCCCTAGGCGTGTTCCATGGATAAACAGTGAGATATGTACACATGGTGTAGCTTGGTTGTGCATGTCGTGTACTTATACCAAATTATACAATTTTAAGATTTATTTTTTATATTTTGTAAACCTTATCGACATGTGATTTTTTGTGGTCATTTAGTTGATAGGACACATGATGTGATGGGCTTTGAAATATATATATATATATATATATATATATATATGTAAATTTTTAATTAATATTTGCATGATTTGGGATCTGCATATCAAGTATGAGTCGTATTATGGTTTTTACTCCACATTCATTGAATAATATAACGTGACCAAAAAATCGTGTAATTCATGTAATCATCATGTTGAATTACATGTCATGAATGTATGTGATAATATGTGTATGTCATATTTCACAAGATTAAATAGTATATGAGTATAATACAAGTTGGGTAGAATCGGACCAGTATTCACCGTATTTCCAAAAAGGTACATTTATGTACATGATTGATTTTAAAGTAATTTATTAATTTGTTTAAAATTATGATGTATGAGAATATCAAGGGAATTCATAAGATAATAAATATAAAATAATTGATTAAATAAAGAATATAATTAATTGATTCGAGCATGATTTATCTTAAACTATAATGATTAAGTATTGAATTCTATTTTTATTAAATGAAGAATTCATTGCATGCATGCTGATGATCATGATCATAGACCGAAAATTTTTATGTGATTGGATTCATTTAATTTATTATTAAATTAAATTGTTTCCATGCTTTCCTTCTCTCCTCTTATTATGTAAGGGCATGTGTTCCCATGGTTTCTTTTATGTAAACCCTTTTCCCCTCAACTTCATGTGAGTAGAATCATATGTAGAGGACATAGATCCCATACTAGTGGAGTTGGTTCATGTTTGGATCCAAGGAAAAATTAATCAAAGATAGATACATAGGTGTACAAGTGTAAATCTATAACATAAACCTTAATTTTTTCAAGGTGTTATCCCCCTAGGTCAACGGTTAGTTTATCTGCCGCTAGATAAACTAAACATTAGTAAATCTCATGATCGTACTTTTTTATTATTTTATTTTTGTCATGTTATGTAGTTATTTAATTATGGATGCTTTTTCATGATCAAATGATTTAATGAATTAGTGATCATGCAAGATAGAACTAAAATAAATTGGATTATGCATAAATATTATCTAAGACATGGTTATCCATTTAATTAAACATATTTAATATTAACAAGCATGTGGTAAGGATAATAATTGGAAATTTAGGCATAAAAGGATAAAATCCCTCAATAATATATATTAATTTGGTATATCCTTCCACTACTTCAGTTAAAATTGAACTATAGTTCAATGTTCTTGACCAGAAAAAGTTGGGGTTCTTTCAGTTATCAAGGAATTCTAACATGAAGTTTTGGGTTGAATTAACTTAGTTCAAATCTAGGGTTTACTTATAAATAAGTACATGGTGTAACTGAGAGGCAAGGTTTGAGGAAATCTAAATTAGGATTTCAGGATCGGGGAGTCCACTTCATAGATCAAGGAACTATGAGTTAATGTAGTTGGAATTTAGAATGCCTACCTAAAATCATTAAATTTTCTTGACCAACCAATGATGGGGTAATGATAAGGGGAATTTGGATTGTTTCCACTATAATGTCCAAGAAACATGATATTCTGAAGCCAATGGTGATGGATATTGGGTTTCGATAAAATAGTCGTAGATTAATAAATATAATATTTATTTATTTTTCTGAATTTTATCAGATAAAGTAATAAAATATATTCTCATCTTATTTGTAGAAACAATAATAAAATGACATCAAAAATATCGTTGTGATCTATAAATGAGAAAGACATCCTTCTAATTGGCACAAATTTCAAAGAGTGGAAAAGGAGCCTATGTGTTATCCTTTTACATGAAAGGAAATTATATGTGATAAAAAACCAATTACTAAAGCACTTGGAAATGAGGCAAGTGATGAAGAGTTAATACTCTATGAAAGCATTTTAATGATTCAACAGATGTTCAATGTTTCATGATATCATCCATGACCAATTAACTTTTGACGCAACATGAGGACATGGATGAATATATCATGATGTCTCACATTTGGTATATCTATCAAGAGATGTCAAGAAAATAGTGGTATGGGATCTCTAATTTTTGTTTACAACTAAGCATGGAGAGTCTCTTCCATCTTGGACTCATGTAGTCAAGATTATTGGCTAAATTGAACATACATACATCTTATGGGTTAAATTCCCTGGTAATTTGCATATAGATCTCATACTTTTATCACTACTCAATACCTTATCCAGTTTTATTGTTAATAACATTATTAAAAAAATGATAAGATTCTTTTGGAACTTCTTACTTTAATTTTCCAAGAGGACAAGAACATGAGGCATGATAAACCCACATTCCATATAATGAATAATAAAATGAAGAACCAGAAAAAGGGTCCCAAGACTCATAATAGATGTAATTCTCTCGATCACCAACAACCCAAGAAGAAGAATATCTAGAGGCGGGGCATGGAAAATGAGGTATTGTGTTTTTCGTGTTCCAATCTAGGCCACTGGAAGAGGAAGTGAATCCATAAGTAAGGGAAAACTGATGGTCCATTTGTTATCAGTTGTAATCTTTCAATATCTACATATTGGGTATTAGATATAGCTTATGGTGCTCACATCTATATAAAATTCAGGAACCAAGTAAAGTCCAAAAGATTACTAGAGGAGAGGTGGATCAGAGAGCTACTAATAGTGCAAGTGTAGTTTTTATGGCTATTGGTGACTACCAATATTAATTTCCATCGATAAAGATTTTTATTTTAAAAGATTGTTATTATATACCTATGGTTACCAAGAACATAGCTTCTATATCATGTGTTGATGCAGATGGGTTTATTTCCAAATATGGAAGTAAAAGATGTTTCTTTTTTAAAGAAAACATATTTTATGGTATGAAAAATTTAAATAATGGTCATTATGTATTAAATTATTGAAACCATGTTTTGGAAATTGATAATGAATCTTGTTCACTTGACTCATCTAACACCTAGATAAATCATCGCCAACTTGGTCATGTAAAAAATAAGTGTTTGAAAAATCTCTATCAAGATGGTTATCTAGACTCTTTTGAGCTAAAACCACTTGAAAGATGTAATGGTTGTTTATAAGAAAAAATGACTAAATCTCCATTTGGTGGACATGGTGAAAGGGAAAACGAGATTCTTGGATTGATACACACTTATGTGTGTGGAAAATTTCCAATATAATCTAGAGGTTTATATTCATACTTTATAACTTTTACTAATGACTTGAGTAGATATGGTTATGTCTACTTGATGAGGTATAAGTCTGATTTCTTTTAGAAATTCAAAGAATTCAATAATGAAGTAGATAATTAACTTTGAAATAAGATAAATATGATTCTATTAGATTATGTTGTTGAATATATTAATCAATAGTTTATCAATATTCTATGGGATTTTGGGATTCCATCTCAACTCACTCCACCTAAGACACCACAGTGGAATGGTGTTAGTGAAAGGAGGAACCATACCTTATTAGACATGGTATGGTTGATGAGGAGTCACATAGATCTTCCATTATCCTTTTAGGGATATGAATTACAAACTATGACATATACATTAAACTAAATACCAACTAAAGTGGAAAACTAAATTCCCTTCGATTTATTTATTAGAAAGAAACATATTTTCTCAAATACACATGTATGGGGTTGCGAGGAATTTTGTAAGGCCTTCTCAGGAAACAAACTTGAACGTCATGGCGCAAAGTGTATCTTTATAGGGAATCCCAAGGAAACAAAGGTATAATAACTATAAAACCCATCATAAAATAAAGTTATTGTCATTAGAAAATCTATCTATCTTTAGAGGATAAACATTCTTAAAAAGGATATTGGGAGAAAGATTGACTTTTTTGAAGTTGATTATCAATATACACAAGAGTTGGTATAGGAAAAAATTCTACAGGTCCCAATGGAAGAAGTAGTTTGTGAAACACAAGTACTGTGTAGAAGCACAAGAGGGGTAACAGAATCAGAGATATATGGTTTTATAGTCATCAAATATGGTGACTCATTATTGGTTGAAAATGATGAACCTCTAACCTATGAAGATAAAGTAGAGAGATTAGAAGATTCATGATGGAAAGAATCTATGAATTCTGAAATGGATTCCATGTATCATAACCATGTTTGGGTTCTAGTTGATGCACCAATTGATGTAATGCATGTTGGGTGTAATTGGGTATTCAAAAGAAAAATAGACATGGAAGGTAAAGTAAATACCTATAAATAAAGGATAGTGGCTAAAGGGTTTAAATAGAATCAAGAAATTGACTATTATTAAACATTTTCACTAGTTCCCATGTTTAAATCCATCAGAATTATACTTTCTATAGTATCTTACCATGACTATAAGATTTTGTATATGGATTTTAAAACTGAATTCATTAATGGTAACCTTTATTAAGATGCCTACATGACTCAACTAGAAGGATTTTTGACTCCAAGTGATGCCAAAAATACTTGAAAGTTATAGTTATCCATTTATTGATTGAAGAGAGCATCCTGGTCATGGAACATTTGATTTTATAAAGCAATAAAAGAATTTTGTTTTAATAATAATGAATGTGAGATGTTTGTTTACAATATGTTTAGTGGGAATGTGACCATTATCCTAGTAGTATATGTTGATGACATATTCTTATTGGAAATGACATACCAGTATTATAGTCTATTAAGGACGGGTAAAACTAGTGTTTCTCCATGAAGGAATTAGGATAAGAAACCTATATTCTAGGTATCAAGATCATTCATGATAGATCATAGAGGATTATTGGACTAATTCAAAGTACATATGTTGACTTGATACTAAAGATATTTAGTATAGAGAAATCCAAGGGGGTATTGGTTCTGGTGTCACATGGTTTACATATTTCTAAAAAAATGTATCCTTATATACAGAAAGAGAAAGAAAGAGTCAATAATATATAATATGATTTAGAAATTGGATCAATCATGTATTCCATGTTATGTACAATACATGATGTTTCCAATGCATTTAGCATGGTCGTAAGATGACAATAAGATCTAAGAGAAAAACATTGGTATGTTGTTAAGGCTAGTCATGAGTGTATGAGAAGAACTAAGGATATGTTCATGGTGTATAGAGGGGACGAGGAGCTAGTCATCAGGGTTTATACTGATTTTAGCTTTCGGATATATTAGAATGATATGAAGTCATAATCAGGATATGTTTTCAGCCTCAAAGGAGGAGCTTTGTGCTAAAAAAGTTCAAAGTAACCAGTTGTTGCTGATTCTGCTATGGAGACCGAGTATATAGTAGCTTCTGATGCGTCCAAAGAAGTTGTATGGAAATAGAACTTTATGAAAGATCTTTATGAGGTACCTAACTTTAAATATCTCATCACATTGTATTGTGATAATACTGCAGCTATGGCCCTAGAAAAAGATCCAAGTTCACGCTAATAGAAAAAGAATAAACTCTAGAAGTATTGCTTATTGAAGAATTTTTATTGGAGGGGTGAAGTTGTAGTAAGTAGAGTACCCATAAAAGTGAATGTGGCAAACCCCTTGACTAAATTTTTATATCAGTAGAATCATGTGTATCATGATTTGAGAGCTAGCAGACTGAAGGTTGTTAGTAGTTAGCTCTAGTGAAAGTGGGAGTCTTGTGTAGTTGGTGACCTATAACCAACTTATATATACTTTATGATAACTTTTATTCATAGTTTTTTAATATTAATAAACTATTTATCATAACATGTTTGTTATTTTACAAAACATAGTATGTGATAATGTCCTATGAGTTGCTATCACGCTAAATGGTTATAGTTGTTCCCTACTATGATGAGAACCCATAAAATCTAAGACATTTTTCATGAATATATGTTATATATACAGATGATATAATTTTAGGTACATATATGATACATTATATCATGGGTGTAGATTCATTGGAATTTGAGGCATCTTCTCATGGTATACACCCATGGTAATATCCAATGTCAGATATTATGATAATGAGACCCGCCAGTAGAAAATCAATATTTATAGGTGTCATTGGATGTTCATATCTGTGAACATGTGTATTTGTCATTAGAATTTATGATTATTATTCATGAGTATTATGAGTCACTTACTTTTATGTGTTGATGAAAACTATGACGACAGATGTTTGTGGTGAGGTAGGATATGTTGGGTGCAGCATGAGTAAAATTGCATTAATGAATAATGCGAGAAAGGTTTTTTCCCTTTTTTAAATGAAATTTGATATCTCTGTCTCTTTGATGGAAATGATATATCCTAAATAAATCCATGGGCATTGTGTTATATAGGAATGTTTAGTTTTCAGAAAGCCAAAGAAAGAGACATTGAGCACATAGGTTGATGGAAACGTCTTGCAACCTGTTTGAATAGATATAACATGGTAAGAGGATTATATTACACAGTAAGCATTTGTATGAGGTGTTTTTTCATTACAACATTATCTTATTTCTATATAGGTTCCTTGACATGTTTCTAGTCACTAACATTATACATAAGGGTGCATTGCCTAAAGCCCCTAAGAAAGAGACCTAGAGGGTCACACACCAAGTGTATCCAGAATCTCAGTTAAATAATATATTATTATTTATTATTTAACATATTGAATAAATATTAAACCTATAAACAGTTAAATAATTATTCATTTATGTATGATCGTATATATTTCATCACCAGTAATTCGAGAGAATATAATGTGAGTCGAATATTTAATAAATATTTATTTTCTATTTAGTGAATATACTATTCATTTATTTATTGGTGAATAATGCAGTGATATTTATTTAATAAATAAAAACTCATTATTTAAGTCTTGATAAATATTATGGAGGAATAGAGGATCTAGTTTTTAGGTTTGGTGAGAAATATTAAATTTTGAATATTAATTGATTAAATAATATTTAATTTAATTATTAATTTAAGAACATATCGAGAATTACTATTATTATTACTATTATTAGATGTGGGGTTCTGTAGGGATTAAAAAATTAATAAACTGCACTTGTGTAGTTATTTTATTTTAACACTAGAGATATATAAACCCGATTATATTATTTTCTCTAAGTGCCAAATCATTTGTTTGGATGTGCACAATGAATTTGTAGAATCCTATTATTCCCTAGAGATATCTTTTCCCCAAAAACTCTCCTAAGAACGGATAGCAATATTCATCCACCACCCACTCTCAAGTCAAGGGATATCAAGGAGAACACATTGGAAGCATTTCTCGTGGTGATCAAAGGTGAATGAAGCAAGCGATGGGATCTTTTGTGCTAGTTCCTAGAGATTCATACGATGGCATTCACAGATTTGTGGAACATGAGTGGATCTCCACTAGAGGGGATTTTCTCTTGATTCCTATAATGTAACGATGGTGTAATGAAAATCTATTTTTAGATCCTTCAACAAAGAAATAATTCCAAAAAGTTAATTCTTAATTATTTAAATTAATTATAAATAACATGTGATGATCCGCCCTCATGTTCCGACATGATTTCCATTGTCTATTTTCATTGACTTAATTCCATTGATCATGACATTTATTATCATGTAGATCTTGTATTGATCATCAATCGTGACAAAAATCAAAGTTGGGCATGACCCATTGAATGCTTCTAAAGATCCTAGAACATAAAAATACCATCTGATGGAGTATAATAAATGTCTAAATAAAAAGACTATAGTTACTCTATCCAATTCCTCTATTGGAGATTCAAATATTTTTGAGAGAATATATAACTCAAGGTTTTCAGGTTGGATTAATTGGTAAACCATTCTCTAAAAAGGTAATGTTACCAACTCTTAAGAGAGTGCATCATAGTTGTTAACTTGAGTTCATGGGTTGGATAATTCTTCACATATGGCCTATATTTTTAGGATCCATAGGATCCCACATGATCAACCTGAATAAGAAAATCACAAAACCAAACTTGATGCATAAAAATGGCCACATATCCCTATATTTCCTCGAGAAGACTCAGTGCTGGCATAGAAGTCAAAATATGTTTCTTCTCAATAAAAAAGTACTAACCTTCCTAATCCCAAATAATAATCACTCCTTTTGAAGTGATAGCTATCATCAGAGAAGCCATATTTTAGAATTCCATCTAAAAACTACTATAATAACCCTCAAACCCCAAGAATCACCAAATCACCAAAACATCATGTGGTTACTCCTACATCAGAACATATTTCACCTTTTCACGATCAACTAAAATACCATGTTTTGATACCACATGTACCATGAACATCACTTCCCAAACCTAGAAATTACTTTTTTACATATTATAATAATTTCATAGATTTCTTAACATTTATAGAACTTCTCTCAGATGATGCACATGATCCTCCTTTTTCTTAGTATAATCCATTATATTTTTCAAGGCAATACCATGAATAAGTTGATGTACTCATGGATTATCTTTTTAATCAATGAAATAAAAACTACATGAGATTTGGTTAGACCAAATGGAATATCATGATAGTTATAATGGTTATACCTATTTCTAAAGGTGATCTTCCGAATTTAGGATTCTTTAATTCTCAATTGCTGATAACCAGATTGATGATCAATCTTTGAGAACCAATTTTCCCCTTTAACTGGTCAAAAAAATCAAAAATCCTTGGTAATAGTTACTTGATCATCATCGTAACTTGATTATGTCTTCAGAAATTAACACATTGGTGAAGTGTCCCATCATCATTCCTCATATAGAGAATAGGCACCGCCCAAGGTGACACACTCAGGGGTATAAATAATTTCTCTTGTTGATCATCCAAATGAGTATTTAACTAGTTAAAATCTATTGGTTATATATGAAAAGAATGTTTTCACGCCAACTAGGTTCCTGTAAATAAATAAATAGAAAATTATTCCTCACTAACAAGAGGAAAACTGGATTAATCAAATGGAAACATGTCTGGAACCTCAAAAATCACTAGAGGGAGGTCACCACTCAATGATTATTAATCGAAGACCAATGAAAACAAAAATATTACACATCCCTACTCTAAAAAATAAATTCCATATCTACTAAACCTCTGGTCCCATTCTCTCTAAAAGACATGGAATGTGCCACCAGACACTGTAAAGGAGACCCACAAATGGTAATCATCAATATGGGCATTATGGGTGATCATCCAATAATTTTATAAAATGACATAGAGAGGTTTTATGTAAAGAAATGAAAATTTTCATGTAATATAACCCTCAGGTGGAGATAAATCATAGGAGGGACATTGAATACATTTCTCTATCCCATCATTCTGAGGGTCATAGTAATATCCATCACATGGGGAAAATATCCATAGGAAGAATCATCATGTTCACAATAAATGTTGATATAAATGAGTGAGATTCAGGAGTACTATGTAAATATATCATTAGAGATAAAGAAATAGTGATGGTACCTCTCATGGTAATAGGACCAACATCTGTTTTTCTAGAGACTCTTCCACTACAAGAAGAAGAATTATTATAGATTCTTGTGGATTGAACAACTTAGTTCATGATGCATATGATTGAACGACAATAATTTTAGTATATTATGATTATATTCCCTTGTGAAGAGAATGATATATATGGAAGAACCTATATATGTATCCCAAGTGACTAAAATATGTATAGGTTTTTAGTGTCTTAGTAAAAAACTATCTTGAACGTCCCACCTAACACACTCGAGGTAACTAAAATGGCCTCTTCCAGGAACTGCAAGAAGTCTAGAAGAATCCTAATATCAATAAGAGCCACAAGACTCATCACACTCCCCACATCCTATAAATTATCTCATAGAACTACCACTTTGAGAAAATGGAACACCCTTCAACCCAGAATTACCATCAAATCAAGCTCAAAATTCAATTCTCTATACAGCACATCAAAATATGAAGTGATATTCAACAAGAAAAAATGTGATTATATATCAGTTTGAAGACCCATATCAAATCATTGTTCTTTTAGCTTCTCATTAGTTACTAAATTAGGAGAAAACAAAACATGCACAGCAAATCCATTTTCATACTAATTCATAGTCATGTAAACCTGTTGAAGACTACAAAACTCTAGGGATTTTTCCAAGATCATAGATTATGGATTGAACTAATAAGTGAAAAGGACTCGAAATTAGTTCATTTAATGTTCAAACTACATTTAAAGGTGAAAAAAATACAAATTTTAAACAACACATTTAATAAAAGCCTTTTTGTTTCACAAAATACACATCACAACTAGGAAAATTTTAGTAAACTATTCTAAAACACTTAGGATACTTAAAAATTTAAAAGAAATTTGTAAACAGGCTTAGAAAAGTTATGAAAATAAATGGGAAACCAATCTTCAAGAGGTTCAATCCATTTAACCAAAAATATATACATATCTACATATATAAATACCACATGAATATGAAAACACACTTTTAAAAAATGATAAGTAATCATGGAATTCAAATTAAAGGTGTGGGAATATAGGACTTACATCAAAAAGGAAGAGGACCAATCCAAGACTCTTTAGATCTTGAGGTTTTTTATGACAATTTCCCACACCATCACACGCATAAATTCTCATATTTATATATATTCCCTTAATCCAATGTACATATTCCCCGTGACATGAGGGAATATGTGCAAGGAAGATATATATACATATAGACATATCTACCTATGTGTGTGTGCGTGTGCACTACTAAGCAGCCACCACAGCTCTAATTAATTAACCTAAAGGGACCAACATCATTTAGAAACCAAAGAACCATTTAAGAAATCAAGTTTTTAACAGAACATCATTTTAAAGTGTTATCTTCATTTCAGGGCACATCCATGTGAGAACGTCGTGCACCCATAGATGTGTCAATATCCAATAGAAAACTCTAATAACTATGAAAACACTCAAAACCCATTTTCACAAAAAAAACCCCATTTTCTTTCAAACCAAACCCAACAAATTACATAATTTTAAAAACACATGAAATCCCTTTAAAAACCATGGGGGTCCTTCCAAAACATTTAAACACGTCCTCCAAGTTATCACATTACCAAACTATATGCATAAAACCAAATTCACAATCCAATAATACCACTGCAATAAGAATGTGGATAAATATTTTCCAACCCCCCCCCCCCCACCAACCCATTTCATTTACAAGACCACATGGAATTTAATCAAACACATTTAGCATAGATTTACATAAGAATAAACCAATAATCACTTAAAACCCTATTTTTAACAAATTATAAAAATTTGAAAACACCATAATAGACTAACTAAATGTATTATGAATCTACTTATCAGGTTTAAAAATCATTTAAAACTCTCAAGCATAACATGGATTCATTAGAAAAGATAAGGGAAAAAAATGACTACCTCAAAGGTCTGGGAATGAAACAGTGAGTCAATGAAAGGGAGAACATGACCTCACGGACCCTTCGCACACCCTAAAATCCAAGAAAATCGAGTTACAATTAAACCCTAACATATAGGGTTCAACTAGCAGAATAAAACCCCAAAATAAAGGAAAAACTCACTAGAGGGGGGAGAGCGGTACAAGTAGGGGGATGCATGAGGGTCCGCACGAGGAGGGGGCATCGTATAATGGAGGACCGCCGGAGGGAGGGTGGTCGCCGGAGGGATCACCAGTCAAAGAGGATGCCAATAATGGAGGGTGTATGGAGGAGGAGGGGATACTTAGTATGAGGGAGAGAGCAGGGGGAGGGGGCATGCAATGTGAGAGGGTAAGGGGGGAGACTTAGGTTTTCTTTTTTAAAATTAAAACCCTATTAATAATAATAATAATCATCATCATCATCATAATCATAATATTATTATTATTAATCATTATTTTTATTTTATTTTATTTTTCATCAAATTTTATTATATTTAGACATAGATCAGGATGCATAGTTTGGCCGCACAGTCTACCAAAACTTGCATAAACCATGCGCATGCCAAAAACTCACCTAGAAGTTATAAAATATGAAAATTTTACTCGATAATCAACCCTAACCTCAATCGGAAAAATTAAAGACCAAGAAAGGTATAGAATAAAGGATTTTCTAGGGTCATGGTGTGACAATTCTCCCCACCACAAACACTTTCTGCCCCGATAAATTCACCCATCTTAAAGATAATCAAAGCTTGAGTCCATGCCCGATCAAAGACGAAAGGAACCATGAACCTCAGGGTGACCATTTACTCCACAAGTCACACCCAAAAAACCCAAAAGAAACCACAACACTAAATATTTGGAGGACACAAGAAATTTCTCTACACCATAAGGGCTCAACTAGAACGGAAATTAAAACCCAAACACACCACCCTAGGGGGGGCAATGCGGGAACTCCCAACCGATCCAACCAAATTCCATAGAAAACACGAAACAACTCCACCACTAGAACTATAATCTTTTCACACACCAACTAGAACCATAATATTAGGGAAAAAATCACAAAAATAAACTCCAACTAAACAACAGACCGAAAACAGCATTCAATTATCTCACAAAACCCAAACATCTCCAAATGAGAACTACTAAACCAAAACCATGCCACGCCAGAGTTAAACAGACTCAAGGAAATAGAATGATTCTCTAAGACACATTTAGTTGAACACAACCACTATGATCATGAGGGAACAAGTCTATCCCATTTTCACAGAAAAAGATGAACTTACAATGGCATCAGAAATGATAATAAAGTCACTTTAAACACTCCGTCCCTAATATGGGGAATAAAATTAGGCCAAGATTTCACACATCCTTGGAAAATCTTAACTATGTGAGAGATTCACTCTGAGGCATGTTTCTAGAGCCATGATGGTGGAATCATCTCCTTCCTCATAGTTAGGTGATGAAGTTCTCCAATCACAACATCTTATTCGGGCGATGCTTCCTACAAAACTTCTCTAGATGAGCCAGACAGCCGAAAAATGGAACATCTTTAGAGGAATGTGACAAGATGTCTTTGAATTCCAGAACCAGCCACACTGGTGGCACAAAATAGAATGGTATAATGATCTAGAATTCCGAACTGATGAAGGAAATTTTTCAGAAATAGGTCCCTCTGGTACACCCTGCTCATCAAATGGTTAACCTTTACAAGAACCAACCACCACTAACTATACCCCAAAAACCATCTCTAATAAAATTGCTTCTTCCTCCATCTTCTCATAATATAATTCACCGGATGAGAGCACCATTCTAGAAATTTCAGGATAAAGACCCTAAAAAAGAGGAGTTTCACTACTATAAAATTAGGCTATAGCCACGGTTTGTAACCGTGGCTATAAGCCCAAAACCCGTGGCTATAAGCCCAAAACTCGTGGCTATAGGTTATAGCCATGGTTCATTGAACCGTGGCCAGTATTGGCATGGCTATAGATCCAAACCTATAGCCACAGTTTCAAACCATGGCTATAGCCCTATAGCCATGGTTTGAACCATGGCTATACAGCCCCCCCCCCCCCCCGAACCCCCCTGGATAGCACCCCCTACTGAACCCCCTGAGAACCCCCCCCTGCTGGACCCCCCTGAACAGCTTCCCCCCTACTGAACACCCCTGGACAGCTAACCCCCCCTACACATCCCTTGCACACACCTTGCCCCCCCCCCCTCACCCCCTGGACAGCAGCCCCCCCCCCCACACACACACATCCCTTTCATCCCTTGCACACACCCCCTTGCACCCCCCCTGCTGGACCCCCCTTACACACCCCCCTTGCACCCCCTGTTGTGTGTCTAGTTATATGGAGGTGTATAGGTGTGTGTTGTGGTTCTTCCTGGTTTCAGGTTGGGTGGGGAGGGGCTACTCAGGTGGAGGGGTGTATGTTCGTAGGGAGTGGTATGCAGGTTACTTTGGATGCTTCTTAAGGTTGAGGCTGTGAGATGATGGGTTTATCCAATAGAGACTTACAGATATTCTCATAGTGGGGTTATAGGTTTCTTGTGGAGTATTTAGGAGGTGGGGTTGTGATTTTCATGTTTCTGTTTGGAATTATAGGACCTTTGAAGATGGGTTTCAGCTAGGGGTGTTGTTGTTTGGATTTTTCTACATGGTGTAGTACAGGATACACTTACATGGTGCATGGTGCTGGTTGGTTTTTGATTTCTACTACGGTTGGTAACATGTTTTGGGTGCATAGGGGTTGGATTTCTGGTGTTTCTTCTTTGTTTTGGATTAATATTATAGGCTTCTGGTTCTCTCGATTATCTAGTGTGGTGGATATAGTTTGGGGTAGGTCTTCAGGTGGTGGTTTAGAGTAATTTCAGTTATCTTGTGCTCGGTTTCCCCATCTTGTGTATTCTGGTTGTTGATAGTGTAGGTATTTCTATGGTGGATGTTCTAAAATTCCCTTGAGATGCTGGATGCTGCAGGTTGGGAGGCATGTTTCTGGTATATGGGTGGTTCTCTTTCTAGGGTGGGTGCATGTTGACTACTTGGTGGGTCTAGAGGTGTTGGATTCAGGGTGGGTATTAGCTCACATTTGGATCAGGGACTGCTTGGGGATTCTTGAGGTTGTATGATGGGTTAGGCGTGGGTGATGTGGGGTACTTCGGATGGATGGTACTAGTTGATTTCGGTTTTTTTAGACTTTCTTATGGTGGGGTGGTCCATTTTGATCTAAGGTGTTCAGATGGTGATGGATGGGGCTAGATGGTGGTCTGGGGATGATTTGGTTTCTAGCTAATATTTTGGGTGTTGTGTCTACTATAGGTGCTTATTGTGGTTGGATCTGGTGTGGTTTAGGGTTCTTGTGCAAGTAGGTGTTGGTGTAGTGGCCATTAGTTGGCATGGTTGTCTAGAGGTCTTTCACTGTAGGCTTTGTTTGGATAGGGATGCTAGTCTGGTTGGTTGATGTTGGCTGTAGGGCTGGGGGTTTAGTGGTTCTATTTCTTTGGATAAAGCTAGACTTTTGGGTGGGTGATGGATTTTGGCAACTTGTGGGTGGGTGGGTGGGTGTGGGTGGGTGGGTGGGTGGTTGTGAGTGATTTCATGAATGAATGTGTGTTGTTGGTTTCTACCATTTGTGACTACTTATTTTTGAGCTTTTATATTTCTCCTTTAGCCGCCTTGTTTCCTTGGTTATACTTCCCCCAGGAGTGCTTGTTGGTTTTGTGCTTGGGAGCTTATGTGATTCCTTCTACTGGTTTGTAAGTGGTGCATATGCTGGGATCTTATGGTATTTGGTGGGTTTCTAGTGTGCTATTGATATGATACAATATATATATATGGGGTATTCATTAGATGAAATGTGGAAACACAAGTGATGGAAGTTGTAAAAATGGAAATTAAAAGAAGTGAAAAGGAAATAAAAGGGGAAGGGGGATAATCAATTAGGACCCCAAGGATACTTTCTCCTTAAAACCCTAATTATAAAGCACCAAAAAGGTTGATCACTCCTTTGATAATCCTTACATGAATTCACCTAAGAACACAAGAAACACAAACATAATAATTTTATAAAATCTCAAAATTCGTAATTAACCTTCAATGGGTACAAAGAGGTGGCTATTTATAACCAAATGTGAGGGATACATGTCAAAATACCTGGCCCAAAAAACATCTAAACCCTAACCCATGATTTTTAATTTCTTTACACTTGTCCATGGATTTTGGGGACAATATATCCACCAAGAAGACTTTTTGACATCACCATAAAAACATTGGAGATTCCCACCATGACATTGGAGGCTGGGGGCTAGTGAGGGATGGAACTGGTGACTGTGGCTATTTTCCAGGTGGAATAGGGCTGGAATGAGTGTTTTTCAGGAGGCTGGGAGTGGTGGCTAGTGTGGTGGATGGTGCGGGCTGGATTGCAGGTGGCTGGGGGCTGGTGTGGGCTCGAATGCAGGTGGAAGGGGCTGGAATGCTGGTGGAAGGGGGCTGGTTGCAAGTGCTGGGGGGATGGTGCAGGCCGATTAGAAGGTGTAAGGGCGGCTGTTGCGGGCTGGAATGCCGGTGGCAGTGGGATTAAATGAATGTGGAAGGGGACTAGTGTGGGATGGATGTGGCTGGAGTGGGTCCAAATCACGGCATTACCGCGGCGTGACCGCGGCGTGTTGGCCCAGTCCAGTGACATTCGCAGGGCAGCATCTTCCAGCCAGGAGTGAAGGAAGCGGGAGGAGGCGGGGCAACATTCCTTCTATCATCCCGCCAACATAAATTGTGATTAGTCAGTCTCAACATTGATCACAAGACTCATGGAATACTATCACTATGAACCGCCACAGGGTGTCATCCTGGAGCAAGGCCAAATCACGGCATTACCGCGGTGTGACCACGGCGTGACCGCGGCGTGACTGCGGCATAACCACAACGTGTTGGCCCGGTCCAGTGACATCCGCGGGGTAGCATCTTCCGGCCAGGAGTGAAGGGAGCGGGAGGAGGCGGGGCAACATTCCGGTTGTCGCCCTATCGGTAGAAATTGCGATTAGTCAGTCTCAACATTGATCACAAGACTCATCGAATACTATCACTACGAACTATCGCAGGGTGTCGTCCTAGAGGAGGGCCAAATCACGGTGTGACCGCGGCATGTTGGCCCAGTCCAGCGACATCCGCGGAGAAGCATCTTTCATCCAGGAGCGAAGGGAGCGGGAGGAGGAAGGGCAACATTTTGGTCATCGCCTCGCCAGTATAAATTGTGATTAGTCAGTCTCAATATTGATCACAAGACTCATGGAATACAATCACTGCGAACCGCTGTGGGGTGTCGTTCTGGAGTTGGTCCAAATCGTAGCGTGACTGCGGCGTGACCACGTTGTGATCGCAGCATGACCGCGGCGTGACCACGACGTGTTGTCCAGGTCCAGCGATGTCCGCGAGGTAGCATCTTCCGGCGAGGAGTGAAGGGAGTGGGAGGAGACAGGGCAACATTCCAACTGTCGCCCCACCGACAGATGATAAAACTGATCAACTATTTAATATGATATAATAAGGGATCGTCAGAGAAGGTTGTAGCGAGCGGCACAATGACGCAATGTCTAAAGGGAAACAAAATGGCAGAAAAGAATCATACGTCCTACACAAACCATTTACAAATTCATTCACTTTTCCTAAATATGGAAATTTTATTTATAATATTCAAAGCATGAAAAGGAAAGTGTCATGGTCAAGGCATGTGCCTACTCGGGCAATGTCATTTGATTTAAACAAGTATGATAAGCTAATTTATATTATTCAAAGAAAACAAAAACTAACTAGCCACAAAACAAACACCAACAAGAGGCATATAAAAGACTCAAACCAAATCTAAACATGATACAAATAACTATCACTACTCTTTGGTTTAGAAGACAGTGCACCTCCGTTGGAGGGGTTTTATTATAAAATCATGGAATTGCTTTATCACACAATTCATTTAATTATATTTAAAATTTATTCTAAAACTCATTCAGCACAAATCAAATGAAATAATTTAAGCAACTAGATCAATATAACTATCACTGTGAGTTTTCGCAGATAGCGCACCTCCGTTGGAGGGGTTTTATTATAAAAACATGACTTTATTTATCAAACGAAACAATTATATTAAAGAACACTTATTCAAGATATGAAATTCAATACAATTAAGCATAATTAAGAAAGAAACTAAATTCAATTTAAAGAATTCATGAATTAAAGAGGATAGAAGAGGGATCCAACCTCAAGGTAGAACTAAACCGTCCACTTCAGCGCTTGTAGCTTTCTAACTAAAAGGTGTTGCTCCCCCCTGGGTATACGCACCTTCACACACATGCAAGGACACCTAGCCCCTATGCACACACCCGCATGGCCATGAGCATGTACAAGGGGATCCTTACACATATTCTTATATGAATATATCGGTCTCCACTCACCTGCATATGCATTTATATATATATACATGGGAACACATAGCCCCATACGTGCATAATCACTGCCATGGTTGACTATACACGTAACGGGGGAACCCACATACATATACTTTCTTACCTATGCACACGCAGGCGAGTCTCCCTTAACTTGGCTACTCAAAACCAATGAGCAGGGATCAACACACTACATAAATAATATTAAGAACATTAAAACACATAAAGGATGCTACATAACCAGTGAGAAACCAACCAATGGCATTAAATCCTTACCTCAATTGGGAGAACCAAATCCACCTGAACGAACACGAAATGATACAACGCCCTACTAAAAATATAATATCGAGTCAAAAACACTAAAATCCCCAAATACATGAGGTGCAAGACAAGTAGTAACCATATAATATTACCTCAGATCAAAGCTGGCGGACTGAATCAATCTGAACCCCATTTTCCCCCCCTTGGGAAAATATAATTACCCTTTGTCCACAAAAAGAAGTAAAAGACCAAAGTGTCCAATTTGATAAATAAAATAAAATAAAAACTAAACTAAAAAATACCTGTCTCCTGTGACTATACACGTCACCGCCCAACATATAAGAACCACAATGCCCCATGGGTCAAATCATGTTCCTGCAACCAAAGGGGAAATATATCCATGTTTCAAAATGATACTATCAAATAGTACATTCTTATTAATTAAAAATTATTCTTCCTATTAATTGTATATAATTAGTTTGGCTCGAGTTTCAGCTTAATTTGGTTTTGTTCGATACAAGTTTTTATCCCATCCTACAATAAAAGTTTACTAGAGGACACAATTTCTAATCAAATAGAATATATCATAACAAAAAATGGATCCACGCCTATGAAGAAGGTTGAACATGATAAGAAAGAATGTTTGATCACATAGTCTGATGAGTTATAAAAGGATAAACCAAAAAAAACGAAAAACATTTAGATTTCTCTAATGTAATTTAAAATATCATATTGAATCTAGCTATGTACAGGAGGGAATATTTGGAGAAACCTAATTTGTTGCAACTAATATCAAGCCATGATTTAGTGAAAGCAATCTGTTGTAAATAGGAGGGAATATTTGTAGAAACCTAATCATGAAGAAATGGGGGAGTTAGAGATGGATTGTAATGGTTATTCAACCTTATCTAAGATTAAAGAAACCTATAGAGACTAACTACACCCCCTGCCTTGCCTTACTACCCCACTTCCCCACCCCCTTGCTCCCCCTCCCCCCTCCCCCTACCCTTCAGACCCCCCTGCAGACCACCCCATGCCTTGAAGACCTCCCCACTCCACCCTGCCCCCTCCACCCACCCTGCTCCCCCTTCCCTGTGCCCTACAGACCTCCCCCTCCCCCCTCCCCCTGGCTGCCGACATCCCCCCTGTCCCCTTCCCCCTACCCCCCTCCACCCTGCCCCCTGCCCACTGCCCCTTCCCCCTGCCCCACTGCCCCTTCCCCCTCCACCCGCCCCCATGCCCCCTCCACCCTGCCCCCTTCCCCCGACCCCCTTCCCCCCTCCACCCTAACCCCTGCCCCCTGCCCCCTCCCCCTCCCCCCTCCCCCCTCCCCCTGCCCCATACCCCCTTCCCTGCAGAACTTCCCCCTACCCCTTGCCCCTAACCCTACCCCCCTTCCCCCCTCCACCCTCCCCTTCCCCCTTCCCCCCTCCACCCTGCCCCTAGCCTGTACAGCCCCCCCTACACCCACCCCCCAACCCCCTAGCCTACACCACCCCTAGCCTGCACCACCCCCTAGCCTGCACACCCCCCTGTGAGTCAAAAAAATCTTTGGAGATTCCCGTGGTGTCTCAAATGAGAGGAGTAAGTATTAAAATGGAAAACATAAATGTAATAATGTCAAACAAGCTATATAAGTATAAACTACCACTGTGAGTTTTTGCAGACAACTCACCTCTGTTGAAGGGGTTTTATTACAAAACCATGACTTATTTATAAAACGAAACAATTATTTTAACTAACACTTGATCAAGAATTGAAATTTAATATAAACAAGCAGGAATCAAGAAGGCATCTAAATGCAATTTAAAAAATTATTGAATTAAAGAGGTTGGGAGAGGGACTCTACCTCAAAGGTGTCAAGCCACACACAAGAGGATCCTTATATATATGCTCACATGCATAAGCATGGGCTATATTTTGTTACTGGTTCTCTGCATAGCATGCATCCCTATCCATAGACACATCCTATCATGCGAAAGCATACACACAATAAATCCAGTTCTTGTGAAGACATTGAGACAAATAAAACCTCATAAAGATATATTCAGAATGAGTTGTACTAATAAAAGGGATGAGAAGAATTCTTGGGGAGGAAGTCGTTTTAAAAGGACCATCAGTGTTTGAGAAATAATATTGGAAAAATGAGGTCGAATGGAAATGTACTCCAAAATCCTGTACTAAAAAGAACAACACAGTGGTTATCGAATGAAAGGACCAAAAGTAGTATTGTGTTGAAATTGATTGTAATTACCTCTCAATGTTATCAAGTATTATGATGATTAATTGTGACTTATAGGCATCCTAAAATACCTAAAAAGAACAGGTGAAAAAAATGACTAAAAGTATTCAATATACAAGTTGAAAATTCAATAAGCATAAACAAATGGAAACCTAGTTGATTTTAAACCTTGAAAATTTGTGCAGATTTACTGGCCTCACTCACCCCAATCATTGATTGAGCTGAAACCTGGCCATATATAAACCAGAAAAAGTTGAAAACACGAATATATGCATGTGTATACATGAAAGAATGAAATGAAACAATGAGAATTATTAAAATGCACTTACAATATTAACATATGTGAAATCACTTTCAATACCAATGCTTCATGTATAGCCCCTGCGCTGCCCTCTTCCCAAGCCAGGAATAAACCTTCCATGGTCCTGGAGCAGCTCATGCGCTATCATCATGTTAAAAATAAAATCTCACATGAGGAGGGAAGAAGAAATCCATGCTGCCCAAGGATGCTTGAAAATCTAGAAGTGCATGCATGAAGAGTCCATCCAGACTTGGAGCTAAATTGGAAAGGACAAACTGGTTGAGAAAATTTTCTCAACCCAACAGCTCACATTTATGATCAAGTACATCCACCTTATTCCCTAATTATTTTTGTGTTATTAGTGTTCCATACAATGCATGGAATTAAAGGTGAAACTAGTTCTCAAGAGGAGAGAAAATGAAGGGAAGTAAGCTGGAATAACTATTCCATATCTGCAAAAAAATCACCATCTTGGTATGATTTATGAAATGGTATTCCAAAGAACATAAGAAGGAAAGATCTGGCTTGATGGAGTGAATATAGTGTGTCTCCTCGATGGGGATATGAGTGGGGAAGACCCTTGAGAAGCTGCGAGACTTATTTATTCCATGCAAATCTGGAATTTCTGGAAAGTCCTTGAAAAAGTCATTGATGAGGTATGCATTTCTCTCGTCCCTGTTAATGACCAAATAAAGTCTGATATTAACAGGGAGAAATTGAATTAATCAATGACAAGAAGTTGAATAAATTTGATATCTCAAGCTGATTTATAAAACCTTCTACATGTACTTAAATGTTTTCAACATGTGTATTGAGATGAGTGCAATATCCCAGGTTGTGATTCCAAAAAGAATGAAGATGTCAATTGGAATCATTTGGTTTCAACTTGAGGACATCTGAACAACCCCTAAATGAGTCATGGTAATTAGAATCAGTTTCTATCATGTTCAGTTTTTTAATGGGAAAAAAATTTCTAAATCAAACCCTCATATTTTCTACACCAAACATGGATCACATAGACTTTGAATAGAATTAATGATGGAACATTTTTTATGAATTAAGTGATACCATCCTCTTTCATGAACTTTGTATTTATTTTCAATAAGGGGAGAAAATAAATGAGAGAAGTCAATGAGAAAAATAGGAGAGGAGAAAATTAAAGAACATCTTGACATACCAATTTCTAGATTGGTATTGACAATAAACACAAAGTGAAAGATTGTTAAATCCACATTGTGTTTGTGTCATAGTTGTTGTAAATGAGGAAGAAAAGTTGTTTCATGACAATATGTAGATGATAAATGGCTTGGAAGTTAGTTGGATTACCCAAGCATATTGATGAGACAATTGGGAGATGGACAACTTAGAAGGGAGTTGGAAGTTCCCATGATTTTTGAGAATGAATATGAAGTTCCCAAGAAAAGGTGTTAGTATGTGAATCTTATATGAGGCTTGAAGAATTTTCCTGAAGCTTAGAAGTGATGTAAACTGCCACCACTGATTATGTCACAAAGAAATGAACAAAAGAAGGAAGTGTTGCTAGTCCCCCCTGTCAGCCCCCCCCCCCCCCACAAACCCTCCTGGACACCCCCCTTCCAGTCCCCCATCCCAGTTCATATTTCTCTTATATAATTAACACATGCCCATGAATCTTGTTCTTGATTCCATCTCCATGTGGAAATCAGTTAATAATGTCACTTTCTTCCTTTTCAAGGTGACAACCTAATGATCAAAGTTGACTAGAATTTCAATTACATTGTATATTTAGATAATCCCATAAATATCTTTCTCATTTCTGGAAGTGAGGGAATCTTATTCTTTCCACATATAAGTAAAGGATGGATCTTCATTATAATCTAGGAAGGAAGGCTGTTATATCTTCTTCTGTCAATCCATATAGACATCTTAGGCTCATAATCTAAGGAATACTATTCTCATCACGTATATAATCCTAGCTTCATCACCAAAGTCATCATAGGCTAGTCACCTGTGTTATTTTAGGATCATCACCTAATGAACTCTAGGTTCATCACCTAAGGAATTCCATGTTCATCACCTAAGTAATTCCATGCTCATCGCATGAGGAAGGATGGGATTATGATGCATTAGGAAAGGTGAATCATCCTATTCTTATCACATAACAAATCTTATACTTTTCATATATGGAAAGGTAGGTTACTCTTATGCTCATCACAGAATTCTAGTCATGATTTTAGGTCTAGTGGGGACTAGTCCCCTTATGCTCATTGCGTAAGTTTGGTCATGATTTAAATTCCAATGGGAACTAATCCTCTTATACTCCTCACATAAGAAAAATAATGGCATAATTTTCTATAATATCATCATATAACCTACTCAAAATATTATGGTGACCAACCACTCATGGAAGGTCCATATCATATTCCAATACATTCTGAATGCCAACCCATAATAAAAAACATTGATTCACGTACTTTTTAAATATAATTTAATAAAAAACTATAAATAAAAGCATACAATGATGACCCTCAATGAAAATAAATGTAAATACAATATTTTATCATCTTTATACTCTCACTAGTGATTCCAAAAAAACCCATGATATTGGATGATTTCCACCCTAATCTAGTGGAAATCATCTCCAACTCCATTCTCGTTTTAAATAAATTAGTTAGACGATAAATGGGAAACTAGAATGAAAGGAAGATGAGATAACACATTGAATCGCCATGGAGGTCCATAAAAACCACCACATTTAAAGGTGAAATTGAAGGTGAATAGGGGATGAATCTCCCTCAACCTCCCCTGATTCGCTCACATGTGTGGGAGGAAGAGAGGTGGGGTGAGTTGTTTAAAAACTCAAAGTGGATAAATGTTTATTTACCTTTATTTGAGTGAGCCTCCATCCTCATCATTTCAGCATCCATTAAAATATTCATTTTTTATGGTGGTGCTCTCCATTTCCTAGGGGGAATCCTCAGAAGTACAAAGCAAACAAAACACAGGTTCATTCCTCTATGATGTCATGGACCTATCCAATGAAACCCACAATCCCTATACACACTAAGGACTATACAAATACCTCAACCCTTTCTAATAATTTTTCAAATGAGAACTAATGAAACCCCTTATCTATAACTATTTAAAAAAAATCCCAACTATAAGGTTCTATATCATGGTTATATTTCCCAAGAAGCACCACTATCACCTAAATTTCCAATCTAGTGCATTTTGACTCGATGTTTCCATAAGTGTGAATATAGGGCACCATACTTAGCCAATCATAATATAAATGGGAACAAAAACAAGACATCTCAACCATCAAAATTTTCCACCAAGAAAAACCAATACAAAATGGTATTTTTCTTTCTTTTTTCAATAGGGATAATCCCATGGGACTATCCCTCCAAAACACCTGACCAACTCACAAAAGAAGAGATGAAACAACCAAAACCATGGCCATGGTAAACTGATATTTTACTATAGGGAGACGATAAAAAACAAAATTTCCCAACAATAGGGAAAAGGTCACTCCACCTGGGTATTTTCCCTCCAACACATGGAGATCTACTCCATGGAGGCTCCATGGAGAAAAACCTAAAGCTTAAAATGGTTATAGGTCCACTCATCTATGCTCAAACACACACCCGAGAGCCTGTATCACCCTCAAGCCTCAATTCACATAACTGAAAACCTTATTGAGAATTTACAAATATATATTCCCTAACCAAATAATGGTTCTAAAAATTACCACATCCTTGGAAAACCAAAATTCATACTTGCTAAGAATTTATCAACCAGTATTGACATGAATCTTTAAATTTATCTCAACCATGAGTCATGGATCATGGGGAAAGTTCCAAAGTTATAAGGAACACTACCTTTACTCATTAGACTAGGACCAAAACTGAAAATAGCAGCCACATAACAGAATTAAGTAAATTAGTTGGGCCAATGCACTGTATGGAGGAGGAAGGACCCAAGAAGTGTATAGAGGAACCATTCTACCGACACACTGAATGAAGGAGGAACACCCAAAGAATGGTATGGAGGAAGGGAGTACCGCTCGAGGGATGGAGCAACCCCGAATGGAGAAGTTGAGGCGTGATTGGAGAATCCGCGCTGTGAATAAAGTAACTGCTATGAGGGATGGAGGAACCGAAGCCGGTGAGGATGAGCGATAGAGGACAGCAGCGAGGGCGAGAGAGGAAAGCCGCGACGGAAGAGAGGAGGGTGCGATGAGAGAGGTCGTCGAAGAGGAGGAGAGGCCATTGGGGGAGGAGGGCGCCACGGTGAGAGGGTCGCGTATTGAGGATGGAGGAGGAGCCCGAATGGAATCGAAAAAAAAGGGGGACGCATATTGAGGATAGAGGCAGAGCCCGACGGGAATTAAAAAAAGAAGGGGGATGGAATTGTGTAGCCACGGATCAAAAATTAAACTATGTAAATAACCTATAAAATCGTGGCTATAGGTTCGTGGCTATAGCTTAAATTTCTAGTAGTTTTTACATTTGATCCTCTAACACCACCTCCGGAGAGTACAAAACCAACAATCTAAAGTGATCAACATAAGATTTCATGTTCTGTTGGCCCTGTCGAATATCCCACATCTCTGCCACCTTCTCCGAATTCACCTCCTTGGGTATAAACACATGGATGAAAGTTGTCTTAAACAACTCCTACGTCATCCCAACTTCCCTCGATGATGGGAAAACTGACTTCCACTACTCCAAAGTTGGACCCTTAAGCAACCCCAAGACAAAAAGAACTATAATTACCTTAGGAGTTCTTAACAACCTGAAGATGCACGTTATCTCTTCAAGACACTCCTCTGCCTCTAACAGACCTTGATCTCTATGAAGGATAGGCAATGTTTGTGAAGAATAAAAAATTCATCATGCCTCCTTAGAAATTTTGGGAACCTTTCTGGGTGGCATTTTCTGAACAGCACAGAAAACACAAACCAAAACTAGAATAAAAAAAACACAACTGAAAGGAAAAACTTGAGCCAAAATAGCAGGCTCACAAACCAAGCACATACAAATACAACCAGAAATCCATCTTTCAAAAAACCCATTTCCATTTTAATTTCTATAACCACCTCATTTCAAATCCAATTTCCAAACAAAAAGCAACTTTTTTTTACAAAAACAAACCCCCATTATAAAAAAAAGTTTCTGAATCCATTTTCCCTTTTCAAAAATCACTTTAGAAAACAAGGCTAATCCTTTATTCTCAAACACACACACATGGAATCATATGAACCACCACATGTTTGTCCATACAATTCCACTTACCTCATCCACAAACAAGTTCCCCCATGCAATTTTGTACATACCCAACACACATTTGATCTTCCATAGAGAGTAACAAGGGTAACATATCTATTTCCCTCATCAAATCCAAGCGTGCGCCAAAGTTTTTTAAAAACTCCTTTAAAACCCCATTTTTTCAATTTAAAAACCACTAAGAAGAATCCATTTTCCATTAAAAAACTACTTTTGTTTTAAAAACCACCTTACCGATTTGAAACCACTCTAAAGAAATAATTTTCATTCCAAAACCATTTCCATTTTTATAATACACTCACACCAATTGGAACCAAATGAAACACAACTTACAACGAACCAACGAAATAAGGAACTATCTGTTATGCTTAACCCAGCAACATGGTAGTAAAACATGCCCCATGTAAGTACCAACAACTAAGAGGAACTTAAACTATGTACTCGGACTCCACATGGGTCACTACTCCATGTGAAATCATGACATAACATTGTCTGACCTCCATTTTCATCCCTCAATCCAAAACAAAGACAACTACTCAAAACCTAGATTTCCCCTGGTAACTCAGGTTTCTTCATGAGTTGTGGTGATAATTCACCAACCCATAACCTACCTCCTAAGCTCAAAAAATCCCAATCTCCATCTATGTAAAGACCCGTAAAATTCAAGGGAAATTTTTTCTTAATTTTCTTTGGAATTTTACAAGAGCGCGGTTTCTGACGGCACCTGATTCCGAGGCCCGGAGTGCCCGGAATCAATTTCTGAAGTTTGGCTCGGGTACGTTCAGTGAACGAACGAGCGGAAATTCCTAACTTTTGATCCGGTGCTCGGAATTGAAATCCGAGGGCACCGATGAACTCGCAGCGCCGATATTCGCTTAAGGAGACCTTTTCGGAAGTTGCGTTTGTTGCGAGACGAAGGTTAGTTTTTGGGAGATTTATAAAAAGTTGAATAAAAAAATGTGGATTTCTTTTTATTTTTACTTTTGTAGGTTAACTCCTCTCAAAGGGAGTTAGGGGTGGGACCCACACCCACTTAACCTCCCTTGAGAGGATTAAGTGTGGTGGGACCCACACGAACCTAAACCTCTCATCTCCCCCCTTAAACTCCCCTCTCTCCCTCTTAAATGTTTGTAAACTTAACATCTAATTAATTACACATGACATGTTTAATTAATTAAGTGTTATGTTTTTGAATTTTGAAGTTTTGATTTCCTTGGCTTGGTAAATAAAATAAGGAGGAACCTTATTTTATTTGGTTAGTCTTGTTTATCCAACTTAAGGGGATTTTTTTGAGAGCTCCTCCTCCTTCTTCTTCAACTTGACGAAGAACGCTCAACTTGACGAAGAACGCTCAAGTTCCGACGAAGAACGCCGCTCCTCTCTTCTTCGTCTTCCGTGTCAACGAGAGGGAACGCCGCTTCCTCCTCGGACTCCCTTCGTCGGCATACGAAGATTCGCCAACGACGTATCACATCGGACGCACCTCTTCGTCATCGGATTTGACGAACGACTACCGCAACGCCCGACCTCCGCGACGTTGTCTTCCGCGGGACGTTGACAAATCTTCGAACCTATACCCAAGGTAGGGGTTGTTGATTATTGTTTAATTCTTCCATTCTTGATCGTGGATCTAGCATGTCTAACGTGAGGCAATTGAATATTTTAAGTTGTGTTATTATTTAACGTGAGGGGGGCCGGACCGCATGAACACGGCCGAACCCCCTCCATCGTTCTTGTTGATTTACCTTGCGGGTGAAAACAACGTGGCGTGGTGCTGACGCACCACGTGGTTAATCGTGAGGTTATTTTACGCGACGCCGTCGTGCGCGCGCCATGGAAGAATCATCAAGAACGCGACGCCGTCGCGCCGCGTTGAAGGAAATCAATGGTGCGACGGAGGGGCGCGGTGCCGTCGCACCGCGCCGGACGACGAACACCGCGGCCGGTTCCGGGTCGCGGAGGAACGAGAAGACCGGCGGCCGGGCCGCCGGCGTCGGAAGCTGGAAAGGGGACCGGAAATTTTTCCGGTCCGGTTGGAGAAAATCCGGCCGGCCAGGTGGCCGGACGGAAGGTCAAAGGCCGGGGGAATTAAAATCCCCCGGCCAGCTCTAAAACCCCCCCTCTTTATGAGGGGGGCGGTTCCTTTGAGGGGGGGCAGGCGGCCCCCCGTTTCCTGCCAATCAAGCCCCCCACGTTGGGGGGGGCGGTTTTGCAAACAGGCACGGCTAAAAAGCCGCGCCGCCTCTCAATCAAGCGGGGGCTTGATCCCCCCGCTCGCTGCCTCCGTGCGGCGCCGCGCCGCCGCGCCGCCGCGCCGGGTCGGGTCGGCCCAGGGGGGGTCGGGCCGGGTCGGCCCGGACCCGGACCCCCCCGTTTCGAATCGGTTTCGGTCTTTTGGCCATAACTTGAGCCACGGACCTCCGATCGACGAACCGTCTGCGGCAACGCGATCCTTGGATCGAGACGGTCGTTTCGGTATATCGCACTCAAGGTTTCGGATTACTTTGAGTTCGGCCGGGTTGGTTCGTTCACGAAACCAACCGGGCCTTCGGAGCGGAAACGCTCATATCTTGAGCTACGGACGTCCGATTGACGTGCCGTCAGCTGTGTTGTGTTCCTCTTAGTGAGACGGATCTTTTGGAATACTCCGCCCGAGGTTTGGACGCAGGTGGAGTACGGTCGGGTTGGTTTTACCTTAAAAACCAACCGGGCCCCGGGGACGAAAATGCCAATAACTCTCAGACCGTGCGTCCGATCGACGCACCGTCTGTTGCGTTGAGTTCTTGTTGACGATACGGAACTTTTGGATACATCAACTCTAGAATTTGTGACAGTTGATGTATCAGCCTCTCGGCTCGTGGAGCGGACCCTCCGAACGAGCTTGCTGTGTGCGGGAACCCTAGTGCTGGTTGTGACTGTTACTGTGACTACTACTGCTACTTCTGCTACTGTGACTGCGACGACGACAGTACAGAGATCCTATGTGGATTCGACGACGACGACTACAGCACTCAGCGATCCTACGTGGATCAGTGCTACAGGTCCTGTGTGGGCCCGATCCTGTGTGGGTCCGATCCTGTGTGGGTCTTTGCGCTCAGCGGTCCTGTGTGAACCAGCGCCTACAGGTCCTGTGTGGGCCCGATCCTGTGTGGGTCTTTGCAGTGATTATCTACAGGTCCTACGTGGGCCCGATCCTGTGTGGGTCTTTTGCGGGGGTTAGTTACCTATCGATCCTTCGTGGGTCCAACGACTTAGATGGATCAGAGATCATCTTTATCGTCCTTTGAAGAAGTATACCTGTGTGAGCTGAATCTGTTGCTTTCCTGTGTGGATTGTGTTGTGCAATCCTGTGTGGATTACGTTTTGCTTTCCTGTGTGGAATACGTTTACTTTGCTGTGTGGACTGAGTTGTACTTGGGCTCGGAGGTAGGAGCGTATTTGAAATTGATGACTTAGGTATATGTATGGGCATATACCTAAGCAGTGTCGGTTGTTACTTCGTGATTGCTCCTTTCTTCGTGGTTTATCTTTTGTGGATTTGAGAGACCTTCAGGGGTCTCGGGGTCCCTACTGAGTAGCTTATACTCACCCCTGCACGGGCTTTGCCCGCACTACGTTGTGTTGGTTGCAGACGACGTACAGCGTTGACCTTAGCTGAGGCTTGCAGAGCGGGACGGTACCCGGAGGTGGACCACTGGGCGGGACGTGCACGGAGCGGACGGCGGGACCCGTGGTGCAGTGGAGCTATCTGTACCCACCCTTCAGGTGGGATTTCCAGTGGACAGCTCGGTGTAGCGGCTTTTACTTTTCAGTTGCTGTTTTCCCCTTTCGAGTTGTACTTTACTTTCAGTTTGGGTTTGTATACTGGCCCATTTACTTTTCCGCACTTTCAGTTGTACTCTGCTTTTGCTTAGTGTTTACTTTCTGCTTGCTTACTCTGTAGTGTTTGTTTACTTTACAAAGTCAATGCATTCCCTTTTTACCGGGATTTACGCCTTGGTGCTAGTCGCCAGCCCCTGGCCTATGGAAGGCGGGCTTGGGGTAGTCACGGCACGGACCCCGAGGCCGGGTCGTGACAAATTGGTATCAAAGGAGTTCGGTTCTACCGCGAACTCTGATCTTTTCTATGTGAAGCAATAATGTTTAGCGTATTGAGTGTGGTTATCAGTCCAGGGAGTCCAGTGTTGGTGCGGCGGCCGACGTATCCGTACACCAGGACCCTGACTTCTGATTTCCGACTTAATGCACGAAAACATTGATTGCGTGTGTGTTTCAAAGTTTTCTTTGTGATTTCTTTGTGTCAGCTCACCAGGTATACTGTTTGACCGTGGCGCACCTGTTTCCTTTCAGGATGGCCCCACGACGGCAGCCAGCTAGGGTTCCGAGAGTCGAGTGTGACGACAGCCCACCGAGCGATGAGGCTTCGGTACAGGGCCCTCTTGCAGTTGAGGCACCAGCGATACTACCATACGTTGGGCCATCGATGCCACCAGCCCCAGCAGTAGGCGATGCACGCCACTTGAGTGCGCTGCACGAGTTCCAGCGCCAGAGGCCACCCAGGTTCCGGGGAGAGACGGACCCGCAGGCGGCTGAGGATTGGATGGAGGCTGTGGTGGGAGTCTTCAGGCTAGTGGGGACGCCGGCAGACTTCATGGTGATCTTTGCTACCAGCCTCCTTCAGGCAGCAGCAGGCAGGTGGTGGAGCCACTTGTTTCAGTTTTGCGACGGGATGACCTTCGCATGGGAAGACTTCGAGACCTTCTTCAGGGTGGAGTTTGTGCCAGTAGCTCTACACCCCGAGCGTGTACAGGAGCTTCTGCCTTTGCCGCGTGTTTTTCGATCAGTAGCCGAGTCATCTGTGGGCAGTAGACAGATGATGCAGAGGTCCAGGAGGACCAGACTAGCAGTTGGAAGATCTCGGGTTTTAGGACCGGTGGTGCGGGGCACCCGAGGTGGGGTCAGAGCCAGGCGTGCCAGAAATGGACAATGTTACTCCTGCGGCGGGAAGGGTCACCTGGCACGTGACTGTCCGACTCCTCGTACGTTTGATCAGCGGGTGTTAGAGGAGCCACTGAGACAGAAGCAGCGGCAAGTGCTTGAGCAACAGCCGAGTAGTGGACAAGGCAGTAGAGCTCCGAGAGTAGGTGGACAGGAGAGGAACTAGTGGATACGTCCCTTGTACTTCTAGTTCCATTTTGCTATTGTATTCGTGTCTTGTACTGTGAGCTGCAATAATAAAAAGACACTTCTCTTTGTTTTCTTTACTGTCCTTTTGTCTGATTGATACTGAGTGGTCCCGGTTAAACTGTTGACTTGACCCTCACTTTCGAGATTTCAACTGGAGGGGATCCAGTAACCTCACACTGATGCCGACAGTGTGACTCGACCCTTAGAGGCGAGAGTAACGGTTGGACCTCTTGGTAGCAGCGTTGAGGCCTTACGACATCATCTGTGCCATAAATTAACTAATCATGACGGAATTGACTGTATTAGGCAAGGAACGTGGTTCATCCAGGGGATGAGACCGGATTTCACTTTTCGGAAAAGGAGAAATCTTTGCAGCTAGCCTCTTTGCAGATATCCTTCGTGGATAGAGATGGAGCAGCCTTCCTTCAGTCTCTCACAGTCACTCCTCCACTACTGCAGCGAGTCAGGGAGGCACAGCGTGGGGACGCTGACTGTGAGACACAGCGTGCACAGATATCCTCGGGACAGGCACCTGATGGTTTCTCCCTTGGAGCAGAGCACGACATCCTTTTCAGAGGACTTACCATGGTACCAGTCGCTTTACGAGAGGAAGTGCTGAGAGAGTTTCGCACTTCTCCTTTGGCGGTACATCCTGGAGTGGCAAAGATGTACCAGGACCTCAGACGACAGCACTGGTGGCCGGGCATGAAGAAGGCAGTAGCAGAGTTCGTTTCTCGATGCCTCACCTGTCAGCAGGTGAAGGCAGAGCATCAGGTACCAGCAGGCTTGGTACAGCCCTTGGAGGTTCCGGAGTGGAAGTGGGACGGCATATCTATGGACTTCGTGACTGGACTTCCACGCACTTCCAGAGGTCACGACTCCATCTGGGTGATTTTTGACCGACTCACCAAGTCAGCACACTTCTTACCCATCAGAGAGCAGGGCTCAGTGGAGAGCTTGGGACGTCTCTACGTTCAGGAGATTGTGCGGCTCCATGGTGTGCCATCATCTATCGTCTCCGATCGAGATGCTCGCTTTACTTTCCGGCTTTGGAAGGGGTTACAGGAGGCGTTCGGGACGCAGCTACAACTGAGCACAGCCTTTCACCCTCAGACGGATGGTCAGACGGAGAGGACCATTCAGACTCTCGAGGACATGCTCCGCGCATGTGTCCTCGACTTTGGTCGTAGCTGGGAGGACCACCTACCCTTGGTGGAGTTTGCGTACAACAACAGCTACCACTCCACTATCGGGATGGCACCGTACGAGGCGTTGTACGGCCGACCTTGTAGATCTCCTTTGTGCTGGACAGATCCTGGAGAGTCAGCACTCGTGGGACCGGAGATGGTCCAGGCCACGACAGAGAAGGTCTAGGTCATCCACGAGCGGATGAGGACAGCACAGAGCCGGCAGAAGTCATACGCTGACAGGAGGCGGAGGCCACTAGAGTTCGAGGATGGCGACCACGTCTTCTTGCGGGTCTCACCTCGACGTGGTATTCGGAGATTTGGCCGAGGCGTCAAGTTATCTCCGCGCTTCATCGGACCCTTCCAGGTCCTCAGCAGGATTGGTGAGGTGGTTTATCGCCTAGATCTACCACCTCAGTTGTACCGGGTGCACGACGTCTTCCACGTGTCTCAGCTGAGGAGATACGTGCACGACCCGACGCACATCATTGACCATGGGGAGCTTGACGTAGATGATGGGGCGACTTTTAAGGAGGTCCCGGTGGAGATAGAGGATCGACAGGAGCGGGTCCTGCGTGGCGATCGATTCCTCTTGTGCGCATCAGATGGCAGCACGGGAATCTCCAGGAGAGCACATGGGAGCAGGAGGCTCAGATGCGTGCTCAGTACCCTCTTTTGTTTCCCTAGTTTTTTATGTATCTTTACGGGGACGTAAAGCCCTGAGGTGGGAGTAATGTAAAGACCCGTAAAATTCAAGGAAAATTTTTTCTTAATTTTCTTTGGAATTTTACAAGAGCGCGGTTTCTGACGGCACCTGATTCCGAGGCCCGGAGTGCCCGGAATCAATTTCTGAAGTTTGGTTCGGGTACGTTTAGTGAACGAACGAGCGGGAATTCCTAACTTTTGATCCGGTGCTCGAAATTGAAATCCGAGGGCACTGATGAACTCGCAGCGCCGATATTCTCTTAAGGAGACCTTTTCGGAAGTTGCGTTTTTTGCGAGACGAAAGTTAGTTTTTGGGAGATTTATAAAAAGTTGAATAAAAAAATGTGGATTTCTTTTTATTTTTACTTTTGTAGGTTAACTCCTCTCAAAGGGAGTTAGGGGTGGGACCCACACCCACTTAACCTCCCTTGAGAGGATTAAGTGTGGTGGGACCCACACGAACCTAAACCTCTCATCTCCCCCCTTAAACTCCCCTCTCTCCCTCTTAAATGTTTGTAAACTTAACATCTAATTAATTACACATTACATGTTTAATTAATTAAGTGTTATGTTTTTGAATTTTGAAGTTTTGATTTCCTTGGCTTGGTAAATAAAATAAGGAGGAACCTTATTTTATTTGGTTAGTCTTGTTTAGCCAACTTAAGAGGATTTTTTTGAGAGCTCCTCCTCCTTCTTCTTCAACTTGACGAAGAACGCTCAACTTGACGAAGAACGCTCAAGTTCCGATGAAGAACGCCGCTCCTCTCTTCTTCGTCTTCCGTGTCAATGAGAGGGAACGCCGCTTCCTCCTCGGACTCCCTTCGTCGGCATACGAAGATTCGCCAACGATGTATCACATCGGACGCACCTCTTCGTCATCGGATTTGACGAACGACTACTGCGACGCCCGACCTCCGCGACGTTGTCTTCCGCGGGACGTTGACAAATCTTCGAACCTATACCCAAGGTAGGGGTTGTTGATTATTGTTTAATTATTCCATTCTTGATCGTGGATCTAGCATGTCTAACGTGAGGCAATTGAATATTTTAAGTTGTGTTATTATTTAACGTGAGGGGGGCCGGACCGCATGAACACGGCCGAACCCCCTCCATCGTTCTTGTTGATTTACCTTGCGGGTGGAAACAAGGTGGCGTGGTGCCGACGCACCACGTGGTTAATCTTGACGTTATTTTACGCGACGCCGTCGCGCGCGCGCCATGGAAGAATCATCAAGAACGCGACGCCGTCGCGCCGCGTTGAAGGAAATCAATGGTGCGGCGGAGGGGCGCGGTGCCGTCGCACCGCGCCGGACGACGAACACCGCGGCCGGTTCCGGGCCGCGGCGGAACGAGAAGACCGGCGGCCGGGCCGCCGACGTCGGAAGCTGGAAAGGGGACCGGAAATTTTTCCGGTCCGGTTGGAGAAAATCCGGCCGGCCACCTGCCGGGGGAATTAAAATCCCCCGGCCAGCTCTAAAACCCCCCCTCTTTATGAGGGGGGCGGTTCCTTTGAGGGGGGGCAGGCGGCCCCCCGTTTCCTGCCAATCAAGCCCCCCACGTTGGGGGGGGGGGGGCGGTTTTGCAAACAGGCGCGGCTAAAAAGTCGCGCCGCCTCTCAATCAAGCGGGGGCTTGATCCCCCCGCTCGCTGCCTCCGTGCGGCGCCGCACCGCCGCGCCGCCGCGCCGGGTCGGGTCGACCCGGTTCGGGCCGACCCAGGGGGGGTCAGGCCGGGTCGGCCCGGACCCGGACCCCCCCGTTTCGAATCGGTTTCGGTCTTTTGGCCATAACTTGAGCCACGGATCTCCGATCGATGAACCGTCTGCGGAAACGCGATCCTTGGATCGAGACGGTCGTTTCGGTATATCGCACTCAAGGTTTCGGATTACTTTGAGTTCGGCCGGGTTGGTTCGTTCACGAAACCAACCGGGCCTTCGGAGCGGAAACGCTCATATCTTGAGCTACGGACGTCCGATTGACGTGTCGTCTGCTGTGTTGTGTTCCTCTTAGTGAGACGGATCTTTTGGCATACTCCGCCCGAGGTTTGGACGCAGGTGGAGTACGGTCGGGTTGGTTTTACCTTAAAAACCAACCGGGCCCCGGGGACGAAAATGCCAATAACTCTCAGACCGGGCGTCCGATCGACGCGCCGTCTGTTGCGTTGAGTTCCTGTTGACGATACGGAACTTTTGGATACATCAACTCTAGACTTTGTGACAGTTGATGTATCAGCCTCTCGGCTCGTGGAGCGGACCCTCCGAACGAGCTTGCTGTGTGCGGGAACCCTAGTGCTGGCTGCGACTGTTACTGTGACTACTACTGCTACTTCTGCTACTGTGACTGCGACGACGACAGTACAGAGATCCTGTGTGGATTCGACGACGACGACTATAGCACTCAGCGATCCTACGTGGATCAGTGCTACAGGTCCTGTGTGGGCCCGATCCTGTGTGGGTCCGATCCTGTGTGGGTCTTTGCGCTCAGCGGTCCTGTGTGAACCAGCGCCTACAGGTCCTGTGTGGGCCCGATCCTGTGTGGGTCTTTGCGGTGATTATCTACAGGTCCTACGTGGGCCCGATCCTGTGTGGGTCTTTTGCGGGAGTTAGTTACCTATCGATCCTTCGTGGGTCCGACGACTTAGATGGATCAGAGATCTTCTTTATCGTCCTTTGAAGAAGTATACCTGTGTGAGCTGAATCTGTTGCTTTCCTGTGTGGATTGTGTTGTGCAATCCTGTGTGGATTACGTTTTGCTTTCCTGTGTAGAATACGTTTACTTTCCTGTGTGGACTGAGTTGTACTTGGGCTCGGAGGTAGGAGCGTATTTGAAATTGATGACTTAGGTATATGTATGGGCATATACCTAAGCAGTGTCGGTTGTTACTTCGTGATTGCTCCTTTCTTCGTGGTTTATCCTTTGTGGATTTGAGAGACCTTCAGGGGTCTCGGGGTCCCTACTGAGTAGCTTATACTCACCCCTGCACGGGCTTTGCCCGTACTACGTTATGTTGGTTGCAGACGACGGACAGTGTTGACCTTAGCTGAGGCTTGCAGAGCGGGACGGTACCCGGAGGTGGACCACTGGGCGGGACGTGCACGGAGCGGACGGCGGGACCCGTGGGGCAGTGGAGCTATCTGTACCCACCCTTCAGGTGGGATTTCCAGTGGACAGCTCGGTGTTGCGGCTTTTACTTTTCAGTTGCTGTTTTCCCCTTTCGAGTTGTACTTTACTTTCAGTTTGGGTTTGTATACTGGCCCATTTACTTTTCCGCACTTTCAGTTGTACTCTGCTTTTGCTTAGTGTTTACTTTCCGCTTGCTTACTCTGTAGTGTTTGTTTACTTTACAAAGGCAATGCCTTCCCTTTTTACCGGGATTTACGCCTTGGTGCTAGTCGCCAGCCCCTGGCCTGTGGAAGGCGGGCTTGGGGTAGTCACGACACGGACCCCGAGGGCGGGTCGTGACAATCTACTAGAAACCACAAATAGAAAGGGACTTCTATGATACCATTTTTTCACAAATCAACCCAATTCAACCCTAAACCGATCACCCAAGCTGGTCCGCAACAAGGCATGAAGGGCCTTCCCAATCCCCACAGGCTGGAAACTAGTGTCAGGCATCCAGATAAAAACATTTGGAATGATTTTAACCATGAACAAAAAATAAAAAAAATAAATGAAAATAAAACTGAACAATCAAAATAAACGCTCACAGAGGAAATAAATAAACTACCACATGTACCTCCATGTGACCTCATGGGTCACCATCAAAAAAAGAAAGAAGCTCACTCCATGAGCAATGTGCTACTAGGAGAGCCTAAAAAAGAAAATATAAAGTAGGCATAAGCACTAAGATTCTTATTAGGAATGCCAAAAATAAACCATGTCTGGTGCCCCACCCCTAAAATGAAATCCATTCATGCTCGTCTGAAAATAGGATATATAATGATATGGTTTACCACTCTTTTATCAAAATAGGTAACAGTATTTTACTTTAAAAAAATCTTTTTCATTTAATTATTTAAAATCAATTACCAAATAATATAATTCATTGGAATTAACTCTTTTAAATACCTAATAGTAAGAAAAAAGATCTTTTAATATAAAAGAAAGTAAAAGTGTCATGAGATCAAATAACCAAAAGTTCCAAAAAAAATAAAGCAGAAACATGCAAGTATGCAACCATGGTCATTTCCTAAACATCCTTATAGAGATTCATGGATTTACTCAGTTTGGAACCACATGTTAGTGTATGGTGAACCTCCTAAGTCTATAACCAATTGGTTACCCTCAACTTACCAATCCAGTTACACATCCCACTTTGCCTCTCAAAAAATACATGGGGTAACAACCCGTCTAATCAGAGTTGATCAGAAACCATCACTTGATCCCCTAAAAGACACCCAGGAAACCCATGGTAAAAGTACACTATGTAAGTATGAGACCCTCGCATGCATGACTCACCTTACTTGTCTTCACCTCACTTTCTTACCCCATACACAGACACTACATATATGATGACCCATATAGTAAAATCCCCAATAGGTGTTCCCATCATATAACAAACCAATCAAAAGTTCCAATTGGACCATCACATCACATGAACTTTTAAACCATTTCACAAATCACCTGAAGTTTCCAATAGGGAATTCACACTTTCAAAACCAAATTTCACTTCCAAAATGGCATAAGGTGCCAACTGGGACTTTAATACTATCACTCCAATATATAAGAAAAATATTCCAAACCACTTATAAAACAATGTGAAGCACCACTTCCACAAGAACTTTCCACATGGGCCTTTACATTTTCCAAACCAAATTCACTTCCTGAAGACATTTCCAATTCCCAGATAAAAATACACAATACACATAAAAGGTGCCAAATGGGCCTTCAAGACTTTTAATGATCTAACTACATTTCAAGGTGCCAAAAAAGCAGAATTTGAAACAAAAAATTTAACCAAATCCTTTTTGTATCAAAAAATACACTTTACAACTAGGAAACATTTAGTAATCTATTCTAAAACACTTTGGATACTTTACAATTAAAATCAATTTTTAAACAGGCTTAGACAACTTATGTAAATAAATGGGAAACCAATATCTAAGAGGTGCAACCCATTTCACCAAAAACATATACATATATACTTATATAAATAACACATGAATATGAATTCACACTTTTAAAAAATTATAAGCAATCATGGAATTAAAATTAAGGGCATGGGAAGAGAGGACCTGCCTCAAAAAGGAAGTAGACCAAGTCGAGACACTTCGGATCTTGAAGCTTTTGATGAAAATCACTCACACCAGCACACACACACATTCTCATACATATATATACAACCTTAATCCAATGTAAATATTCCACGCTCCATAAGAGAATATGTGTAAGGAAGATATATATACATATACATATATGTACCTATGTATGTGTGTGTGAACCACCAAGGATCCACCAAAGCTCTATTAATTAACCTAGAGATACCAAAAACATTTTGAAACCAAAAAACCATTTAAGAAACCAAGATTTTAAGAGAACTCCATTTTAAAGTGTCATCTTCATTTGAGGGCCCATCGATGTGTGCATGTCGTGCACCCATGGATGTACCAAAATCCAATAGCACACTCTAATATCCATGAAAACACCCAAAAACTATTTTCTCAAAAAACACCATTTCTTTTAAAACCAAACCCAACAACTTACGTAATTTGAAAAACACAAGAAATCCCTTTAAAACCCATGGGGGCCATCCAAAACATTTAAACACATCCACAAAGTTATCACATTACAAAACTATACATGTAAAACCAAATTCACAATCCAACAATACCAATTCAACATGAATGATGTTAAATATTTTTCAACCCCCCCCCCCCCACAATTTCATTTTAAAAGAGCACATGGAATTTAATCAAACACATTTATCATAGATTTAAATAAGTATAAACCAAGAATCAATTTAAAAACTATTTTTAACAAGTTATAAAATTTTGAAAATGCCATAATAGACTAAATAAATTTACTATGAAGTTGTGCATCAATTTTAAAAATTCTTTTAAAACCCTCAAGCATAACATGGATTGAATCGAAAATATAAGGGATGGAAACACCTACCTTGGAGGTGTGAGAATGCAATGGAACTTCAACGGAAGGCAGAACAAGACCTCATAGACCCTTTGTAAATCCATGAAAATTTAGTTGCAATCAAACCCTAACATCTAAAGATCGGCTATGGGAAGAAAATCTCAAAATCAAGAAAAACAAATCGAAAAGGGTGGATCCATCTGTGGAGGATGAGGGCAGCACCAGCGGGGTTGCGCGTTGGAGAGGGGGTATCAGTGCGGACGGGTCACGCGCCGGAGAGGAGTCCGGAGTCGGCGGGCTCTCACGCTGGAGAAGAGAGTAGCGCAAGCAGGGGGGCGCGTGAGGCACTGCACTGGCAGGGGGTTTCGGGCAGGGGAGGACCGCTGGAGGGAGGGTGGTCGCTAGAGGGAGCACTGGACGGAGAGGATGCCGACGATGGAGGGTGGCTGGAGGAGGAGGGAATACGTAGCGTGAGGGAGAGAGTGGGGGGAGGGGGCATGTAACATGAGAGGGTAAGGGGGGAGACTTCATTTTTCTTTTTATTTTTCCTTTTATTTATTAAACCCCTCTTAATAATAATAATAATAATCATTATCATCATCATCATCATCATCATCATCATCATCATCATATTATTATTATTATTATTCATAATTTTAATTTTTGGTATTTTTCATCAAATTTTATTATTTTTAGACACAAATTAAGACACATGGTTTGGTCGCACGATCTGGTAGACTATGTGTCAATCGTGCACAGGCCAAAAAAACTCACCTGAAAGTTTTAAAATTCAAAAAATTTACCCGAGAATCAACCCAAACCTCAACTAGAAAAATTCAAGACCAAGAAAAGTATAAAATAAAGTACTTTATAGGGTCAGGGTGTGATAGTCGTTGCCCCTACACAATAGTCCAACTCCCTATTGAATTTTCTTACAAATTGGGAACCCAAAAAAGAACTCTCTAAAACCTCTAACACATTTATAAATGGACTCCACTAAATTAGACAAAAATAAATCCCTGGACTACAGATCATTTAAATAGACAAAAAATCCACAAAAAACTAAAATAAAATAATATTTCAAGATGTTTCTGATAGAAGATAATATGATGTTACAAGTTTTCCAAATAGAAAATTTTTAGATATAAAGAAAGTTTTAATATCAAAATTTAATATGAAAAAGATTCCAATGAACTAAATTGAATTAATAAATATATAGTTAAAAAAATGTTCCTTTTAACCCATTTTTTAAAAAAATTAAATCTTATAAATTCTTTAAATTAAAAGGTACTTTTTAATAAAAACTATTATATTTTTTCACTATTCAACAAAAAATTAATCTTTTATGAAAAATTCTAAAAAATGTCCCTAAGATAATTTTGACATGTTTACTCAAAAAATAATTTTCATTTTGTCAAATACATTTTTTAATAGTGCATAAAATTATTTTTATTATTTTTTTTCAAAAAGAAATAAAAAAATTGAGAAGAAATTATTTTTGATGTATATGAATACTTTACAAAAAATTATATGTGTATTTCTCAATATATCTTCTTCATCTAAAAATTTATTTTATTTTAAAAATATGGTTATTCGTATTCTTAGTACCAAATATAATTTCTATGTTATAATTCTCATGTTTAAATAATAATATCAATAATATATCGTGGTTCGTTAACACTCGGTGTTGTGTGTAATGTAAGCTATCAGATAAATTAAATTTATTTGAAAACAGAATATTTCATAAAATCTCATTGGGTTACGCATGTGCATCTTAATATTATCATACATTCATATATTTATATATAGATACTCATACATACGAATAAATATTGGTATATACATACAATATGAATGTATTTATATTATTGCAATTTTTTAAATATATATAAATATAGATACACAAAAACATAGAATCATATAAATATTAGTGCCCACATGCATGCTTGTATGGAAATATAATAATGTAATTATTTATAAATTTAATATATAAATATAAGAACATAAAGGAAACAAATATATGTAATTATATGTATATAAAAACATACATAGTACATTGAAAATTTTATCGAAGGAAATTTGACCTGAAAATATCCCGGAAAATATTTTTCCTATAAACCCCCCGATGGAGATTTGTCTAACAAACATCCCATTAGAGGTTGGTCTTGCAAATCCAACATTAGAAATTTTTCTTACAAATATATCATATAGATACATATAATTATGAGTATAAAATAACACATTTATATCATTTGAAACAAAAATTTCTCATCGAATATTTCTACTGTAAATCACCCATTGAAGATTTTTCCTACAAATCTCCAACTTGAGATTTTCTTTACAAATCTACCATTAGAGACTTTCCTAAATAATCTCCACCATTACATTAATATATTTAAATTAATTCATGCATATATAAACTTATGTTTATATTTAAATATGATTGTTTTTATATGTACGTATGCACATATAATAATATTTTGATGTATATAAGTACATGTATTTAAATATAATTAAAAATATTTATAGTTTTATAGGCATGTATATATACATATGTACATATGCATGTATGTACTTATATCTATAAATAATTACATTATTTATATTTTCAAGTAAATGAAATAATATATTTTTATGTACTCATATTAATATAGTTTTGTATATATATGTATGTATGTACATATACTTAGATATGTATTTAACTATGTTTGTATATGGCTATATTAATATGTATATATAAATGTACAAATTTGTTTATATATAAATCTATTAATACGTATGTATGTCTATGTGTGTGTGTGTATTCATTGGTTTTAATATATGTGTCATCAATAATTATTATAGGTATGCACATATATAAGTATTTATAAGGATAGTTTTATACATGTACATATATGAATATATATATGATTTCATGTAGATACATACTCATAGATATAAACATGAATACATATAAATATATTAATGTAATTATTTATAATTATACCTCTATACAATTAAATAAAAAATAAATATTTATATGTGTGTTTTAAAGTTTATTTATACAAACTTATAGAAATCTATATAAATATGAGTACATAAATATATAACATTTCCATTATATGTAAATAAAATTAATGTAATTAAATACAAATATTATTGGATAGATGAAAACAAATGGACAAACTGACACTCACACACACAAATATAGGTATATACAACAAAAAATATTTGTAGGTATATTTTAATGCATGCACACACATGCATCTAAATGTTATTATACATACAGACATACATATACATAAATATAAATATCAGTATATAAATTCATTCATATATATTAATTTAATTATTTAAAAATTTAAATATGTATCACCATTATCTTACATACATGTATATGTTCATATATAACTAAATATAAACACGTACAAAAAACTTAAATACATAAAAATTTAAGTACTCACATGTGTTTATATAAATTAATGAAATTGTTTACAAATTTAATATATAAATATATGACTTTACAAATATCCAATTGGATATTTCGCAATGTAGATTGGCACTATGAATCTCTCTGTAACAATTTCCTAGTATAGATTGGCACTATGAGTCTCCCATGGAAGATTTCCCAGTGCATATTTGTAGATTGAATCTGCCATGGGATATTTCTCATGTAATATTTATAGTATCAATATCCCATGGGTGATTTCCTAGTGGATATTTGTATTTATTTATATATATATTTATGATTTCATATTTTTTATGTATGTAATATTGATGTATAGTAGTAAATAATTACACTAATAATTTTTTATTCACTCAAATAAGTACATAATATTTTTATATATACCTATTTATATTTAGTATTCATGTTACTATATTAATATATATTTTTATATGTATATAAGTATGTACTTATAGCTGGAGATATGTTTTTAACTACGTATGTATATGGCCATATTAATTTGTATGTATAGATGTATGTGTGTGTTTTCATATAAATATATTAATGTGTGTGTGTGTGTGTTCATTGGTTTTTATATGTGTGTTAGATCAATAATATTTATTGGTATATAAAAATCTAAGTTATTATAATGATATTTTAATACATGTACATAAATTCATCGAACTATTTTTACCTATACAGACATACGCACAGATGTAAACATTCATACATATAAATATATATGGGTAATTATTTACAATTATACATCTACATAAGTATATACAAATATAAATATTTATAAGTTTAATTTAATGTGTCTTTTTTGTATACATTACAAATATCACTTAATTAATTAGTTTTTTTATATTTACATTATGTGTACATAATTGTTCAGGTATATCGTATTTATATATATTCATTGATATATATATCTCTATGTGTGTGCATGTGTGTGATCAATAAATTTTAGAAATATTTATTGATATATTGATATAAATAATTTGAATACTATATAAAGTTTATACAAGAAAGTACAATCTAAATTTTATACAACAAAAGTTACGTTTCTTGTAGAATAATTTATATGTTTATGTATATATACATATGTATATATGTTATATGTATGTAGGTTTATATATATTTCTATTTATATATTGTTGTAAATAAATATATCTATAAATATTTTTATATTTTCATGAGTGAATGCATATACATAAAAATACTTACATGTACTTATAGATTGTTATATTTATAAAGAATATATGTAATATGAATGTATGTAATTATAATAATTTATGTATGTATTTATATACTTAAATATATATATATATATATATATATACTCTTATACTCATTAATTTTATAAAAAATGAATATGTATGTAATTTTTTAATGTATTTTTTTGTGTAAGAAAATATCCAGCAATAGTTACAAAAATATGTTGTAATTGTACACCACAAATCCATACCTATATATGAAAATATAACGTTTTTAAATAATTATATGTTATATTGTTCTATAATTTTTCGTATCAATCTAACGATTTAATTGGTGGTGATATATTGATATTTTGATAGAATTTAAAAATAATATGTTAGTTCAAAAATAATCAGTCTAAAAAAATTGAATAGATGGGATAGAAGATAAATTTGTTATTAGTACTATGCATCGACATGGGAGTATTGAAGTGGGTATTAAGGTAATTAAAATAACCACCTTTTAAAAATAAAAAATCTAGAATGAAGGTGATTCGGCCACCTGCCACTCCTTTACGCATCACTATCCTACACCCCAAATCAATCAACCATTTCAGGTGGGAAATGGAAATACCAATGTATTGGGTTTTATTTCCTGCCCATGTAAGAGAATAGAGACCCTATAGATTCCCATGTGAGAATATCTAGATATTTTTTTAAAAGTTCGATCATGTGAAAAGAAAATCCACATAGGGTTTGTGATTTTACTCAAGTAACAAAATTTCTATATATGAGGATGATCGCATATGAAGTTGGAAAAATCACCATATCAGATAAATCATTCGCAAATGGTTACATATAAGGAATTAAAGAACATAAGCCACCCTATCTAGTAACCCACTGATGATCGTGATATACAGTATACATCTAAAATTAACTATTTATATATTTGTGGCAGTGTCATGTATTCCATGATTTTCACAAGACTATATGTAGCTTTTGAAATATGCACCCTTAGTAGATTTATATCCAATCCACGAAAGCCACATTGGAATGATCTAAAGTGGCTGCTATGGTATTTGTCATGTACTTCAAAATTTATATTTTTATTTTGGTAAAAACCTTGATACTACTAAAATGATTATTAGATATATATATATATATATATATATATATATATACTGACTATGTAGGTAATATTGACATGATAAAGTCGTTAATTGGGTATGTTTTCACTAATTAGGGAGGCTTTATATTTTGGAAATGTAATATATAATATGTGGTTAACCTTTAAACCATAGTGTCAAAATATATTTCATCGACTGAGGTTGTTAAGGAAGCACTATGTGTCACATACATGACTTATTTTAAAGGTATTTTCATTTAATTCCCATTCTTTCTTTGTTTTGGGGGTTTCCCATGCATTTTGGTGAAAAGTGTGTGTTTTCATGATTTGGGCCAAACCGTGAGCCCATTTCATGTTTTAAAAAGAAATTTTGTTTTTTTATAAATCCTTAATTTTTCAACATTTTACACCCATTCCACTTACCAATTAGAATACCCTGAAATATTAAAACCACCATATCAATTTGGACCCCATAGTAATCCATAATAATGATGGACTTGGGTTTTTTATTAAGGTATTGGACCAGCCCGTAAGCCCATTTCCTACTTCAAATTATTTTTCTAATTTTTCAATATCTCATTCATTTTTTACTGGTTTTCAGGTATTCCACCTCCCACTAAAAGAAAAAAACCTAAGGATCACCCCCATTATCGACTTTTCCTCTTTAGAGCTCATCTCCCCCATGGATTATGGAAATATTTCTTAGTCTTTCTCAAATCTCCCAGATTTGAACAGGTAAAATGTTTCTTTCATAAATCCTTCAATTTATACTCTTTTCCCCCATTTCAGTTCTAACTTGACCTTCTAAGCCTTATTAAAACCTCACTTTAATTTTTGGTGGTTTGTAAATTCAGATACTAGTGTATTTGCGGCGATTTCTTCATGTTCTCTTCTAAAAAGGGTTTCTCTCCTTGATTTCTTCCCTTTACTTAGGTTTTCCTCAAATTGTCTTGAATTTATGAAGTTTCTAGAAGTTAGGGTTCATAACTAGGGTTTTTCATTGAGTTTCTTGGTCTAATATTGGGGTTTTAGGTTTTTTTCACTCCCTTGTGATGTGAAGGTGGTGCGGATGAAGTTTCACACAACGATTTGGAGTGTTTGACACATTCTATAGGCGATTCCATGTGTAAGAATTATTTGATGAGTTAGATTTTCCTTATTAATATTTTTACCATGATACTATTCAATTATATTTGGTGTGAAAACAATTTTTGGAATTATTGATTAATCTTTTAGTTTCAAAGTTTCATAATTTCAGAAAATATATGTGTTTCAAGTGTATCTTTTGTGGTATCACTTGAGGTGATTTTATAACATTTTAATGTGGTTTAATAAATGTTTTTAGCACTGCCAAACCTATTTTGGTGTGATGTTGTCTTGAATTTGGTTTCAAAAGAGGGTATTTATATGGGTTTTATGTGCAAACCATGACTATACTACTTTGAATTGTTTTATGAAAATTTGAAATTGGTTATTGATTTATACAAGAGGTGAAATCATGTTAGCAACCTATTTTGAAGGGATTATATTTTTGAAATGGTATAATTTAATGTTAAAGGGCTGTTATGTGATGGGTTCTATCTTGTAAACTTTTTATAAAATTGTTTAAAGGATTTTATTGAAGTGAAAAGGAGATGTTAAACATGTAGTGGGCTGTTTTGGTGTGAGTATGATTTCAAAATGAATCTGAATGAAAAAGAGGATTATGTGATATGTGTGTGGGATGTTTTATGTGTGTGTGATTGGAAATGGTATTTGAATGTGAAAATGGTATTTCATGGATGATGTAACTTTTTTGAGCACAAGATGGAAAACCCAAGTATCTAGGTGGGTGGACGTGTACTAATATGCTAGTGATCCCATGGGGTTTAGCCCCTGTTTCACGTAGTAAGTTTGATGATGAAAAAACTAACTAAAATATTATGATGATGTTGTTTGGGGACCACTAGGATCTGGGTATGCTCCCTAATAGTGGATTTTGTACACGAGAATGGATATTAAGATGGTTACTTTCACCGAGATACGAGGTACCAGGGACCCATAGTGAGCTAGTGCCTATGGGTTATTTTCCATTGCTAGTGATCATTGGATATTTTACACTTATCGTCGGTATATGGTGTGTTTTACTTGAACATTTCAGTAGCTTATTCATTTTATTTAAAAGTTTTTGTTCTTTAAAATAGCCCACTTGAAAACTATTTCTATTTAAAGTTACATCTCTTTAAAATTCTTATTAGTATTTCATGTTTATGAAAACTGGTAAGATTTTCATATTTGTATGTTTATCAGATGGAATATTTTTGTGGTGGAATCCTACTAGGATTTTTCTCAAAACCTACTTACAACTTTGGGTGTAAATAGACTTGGTTTTTGTCACATGTTTGGGTAAAGCTTTTTGTGCCATTGGTTCGGGTTTCTAGCGGTCTTTCTTGGTGATGTGTTGTGGAGATGTCTTGAGGGCGATGCCTCTTTCCATGAGGAGGTTTTGGGGATTTCCATTTTTACTTTATTCATTTTTAATAGTCTTTGAGATTTATTTTAAATTGTGTAAATAAATTCTGAATTTTTGTAAAAGATGGTTTATTTTTGAAAAATATAGATTTGTTTTATAGGATTTGTTTGATGTTTTATGTTTATGAATTTGGGAAATTCATTCCCAAATTTTATTTTATGATACCCAGGCACTTGTTCCATCCTGTGGGGATCGATAACGCCCTTCATCTCTTACCACAAACCAAATTGGGAGTCGATATTGAAGGCGACCAGATCTGGTTCGTGATATTATAGCTCATGGGTTTGTCTTTTAAAATCATTCTTTATGATTATATTATTACATTATATATTGATAGTCAATGATCTATTAATTTAATCAAAAATCTAATAAGACATGGTAAATCCAAACACATAGATATCGGATTAAATTTTATTGGATATGTTATTGGATATGGAATTGAATGCTTCAATAACATACATATTGAAAATAAATTGACTGATAGTCTGAATAAATATGTAGTATTATCTAAATTTTATTAATGTTTATATAATTTGAATTTCTTAAGCATTCAAAAACCTTAGGTGAATGAACATTACCAATTTAAATTTAAAATGCAGATATTTGCGATTTGAATTGTTTTCATATTGAATTTTATTGTTTTATTAATATACAACTTAAATCCTTTGATATTAATGCATGGAAAATTAGTTTATATTTTGGTATTCTTATCATTCCCATTAAATATTGTTTACTAGATCCATCTTATACAACTAGACCTCCCGTATGGGTCACTTTCTTCGATCACTGCCTTCAGTTGTCCTATTATCCCCTTCGGCTCATGTTTTCCACATCAATGATCCTCTCTATCTTTTATTCATGGATATTGATTTTTATGCCACTATTTTTATACTTTCTATCCATTTATTCAATTTTTTTTATAGAACCATTTCATTTCTGTTCAGCTTGGATCTAAGGTTGGTGTTGATTCGTCTAATGGTCTCGAAGTTTAGTGGCATATTAGTGGGATGGATGGTTCATACATTCCATATCATTCTAAATTTAATTCAGTTTGGTTCTCCGCTATCCCATCTCTCTCCATTGTTTCTCCTAAAGTTAAACCCTACTATTATAGCTAGCTACTGTGGTGTTGATGCTCTGGTTCAAATCATATCATCACCGATCAGAGTTCTTGGTGCACTACTATTGGTGGGTTATTATGATTTTATTCCTTCCTCGTGAAGAAGTGTGTATTTTTGATGAACCAAGAAGATTCAGTGAGGTATTTCCTTTGTACACTATAGATTGAGACTATTTTCATCCCATTGAACATCTTTTCTGGCCAACCTTATATTGTATCCTAATTTTAGATTAATAAATGTTGTTTGTGGATGATATTCTTTTCAGGAACATAGGACCTAACTGGAGTGAATAATGTTAAATCCATTCTTTCAACTTTACTGATTTCTTATTTCTTATATATTGAATGTTCTATATCCATTGGAATTGAATTTTGTGAAAAAAACCCCAATCTGGTCCTTTTTGGTTTGTGTCAACTATCAATTACTAGTTAACCTTCCCCCAACACTTGATTTATCATCCAAGTCTTGATAAATTTCTGTTGATGTTGGTTGTAATGGAGTCAGGGATATAAAAGATATAAAGAGAAGTGCTCAGTAGTGATTGGGGGGAATCTGGAGCTGGATATTAGATCAAAATCAACATAAAATATGAATTTATACTACTCTATGTGTTAGTTTCTTATGTTGTTTTTTGATGTATTTCTTGAATATCATTTTTTTTGTTAGAAAGTGTAACTAAAATTCTTTTGGTGAACTGGATTAGAATTAATTAAACTATGTTAACTAATCATGTTTATGTTCAATTCATAGATGTCTATGATTTTCTAGTTTTAATATCATGCTTCATTTTATCCTCTAATAATATATCGTCAATTGGAGTTAGAGATAAATATTTTTATGATGTTGAAAATTAATTCCCACTTTATAAAAATAGAGATATTAGGTGAGGTGTCACTAGATGTTCACATTGTGTTTTCTTTATCTAGTGTTCTCATTTTCTATTCTTCATCACCCTCATTTTTTTCTAATTTAGTTGTATATGGGTCAAGAGTGTGATACATTTTTCATTGATAACTTAAACCATAGTATTTAAATCAGAAAATGATAAGTTTCAATTTTCTTCATGAATATCCATCCATTTCATTAGTGCTTGACGAACATATTAGCCTCATGAGAGATCACATTGTATTGTCTTCTAACTTAATAAATCTTTGGTGGTGTTCAAATCATATTCTACATAGCTTCCAGAATATCATTGATGAAATCTAACACAAGAGAGGTAATATTTTATTATTAGTTCATTCCATTCCATTTTACCAATAATTCCATCTTTTTCTGCCCATAAATTCATATTCCACTACTATGGATTTATTTTGATACACATTACCACTATTTCTTCACTTTTAACAAAACATTTTTACCCTGAATTTTTCTAATGTTTGGGTTTTTCTTCTTTTTTTATTATTTTTGTTATGTTTATATTATAAACATACTTTATGCCTTATTTTTTGTTCAAAAATGGCTCTTAAATATCCTGTAATAAGTGGATTTTAAAAAAAATAAATTATAGAACATCAATGACTACATTTTTCATGTTATAGAAAATTAGGGTATTGATAATTAATGAACATAAGAGAGGAAGGAATAGAATGGTTTTATATTTCCTTTAATAAATAAATTCAAAAAAATGATGTGAAATATGGAAAAGAATTTATGTTTTTCTCAAAATTATTGTCGAGTATTATATATATAAGATCGCAACCTATTTTTCAATAAATTTTAAATGATCATGAACCAATGGATAAACATTCAATTATTCCTCAAGTCATGGCAGGACCTTCTCAATTATAGTAATCTTAAAATCATCGAGTTACTCAAAATGATTTAATGAATTTTTATGTCATGAAAGATTTAAAATTTCCCCATCCTTCGGTCCTACAGGGTAAAAACTCTCCATAAGAAGTCCTGAAGTTGATCATTCTTATCCACCATATCCTTGAGAGAATATAAGCCACAGAGTCGAACTGGTTCATGATAACCACCTTCATGTTTGAAGGGGTTTCTTGTTGGTAGTGCAATGGAATACATAAGGAATTGAAAGACTAGAGCCTCACTTGAAAAAACTTACATTATTTTTCCACTAAGTAATTCAACCCTACTACTTTACATCTGTTTATGGAAAAGGAGTTCATAAATCTCCATCAATGACTAGTTTTTGTTATTATAGGATCCATATTTTTCCTTGAGGTATAAACCATTTTTATGTTAAATAAAACTACCTTGTTTTACCATAATGGTGTTCCCCAGGGAGTATATTAGGTTTCAATGGTGTTCAGTAAGGTTTGGGGCCTAGTGTTCGGGTTTATAAAAAAGCTCTGTGGGGTGCATAGTCAGTTCATATTTTTCTCTAACCATGAACCAGATCCATGAGACTCAAAAAGGGTAGGAGAATAGTTTGATAAACCATGAAATGGGGGATTTATAATCATGTGAGGGATGTAGTTTATTTATGACCGATCCCATACAAATGGCACATAGTTTGTACAACTGTGGGGAAAACCCATTCACCTTGTTCAAAGTGGGTAAAATTAAAATTTTACCCCCTTTTTTCATTAAATAAAATTTTTCATCTTCCCAATTTTCCATTGTACACAATAGCCACCATTGTCTCTCCCTCTCATATTCATAAGAATTTGGTGAATCTCTTTCATCTTACCTCCATTTCTATCATTTTTTATTATGTTGCAACACCCTCAGTAAGGCTACTACACTTTTACCTTCATTTATCATTGTATATTTCCATCTAAATTTTTTTTCCTTATTTGAAATAAATACCATATTTTAGGATCATTGGTCTCTTTTTACAATATCTTACATTATTTCTTAAATATGAGACCAATAATGAAAGGGGGGTTCTTTTATGGGGCCCAGGGAAGTTGTTTATTTTCTTTTACCTAAAATTACCAACATTTATAAAATGTACCTTTATGTCACACATTGAAATTTTTGAGACTTAAACCTAAAATTCATATTCCATTAATTTCTTCCAATAATACTATCCTAAAAGTGTAATGCCCCCCAACGTCATTGATGGTTGAAAACCATAATTAGAACCATCACATAGGGTGTATTTAGAATAAAACCCATGTTAAACATACATTAACTACAACCAAAACATTCCTTTAGGAATTTTACAAGGGATGGTGGAGTCTAGTGACTCAATAAAATAATGAAACAACTCTCTATTAGCTATAGATCAGTAATATTTTTAGTTAGTAGTTCTATTTGGCCACGTTGTGGGTGGTTCACATACCGGAACTTCTAAATCATCAGAAGGGTGACATGACCATGGTTATGTACTCATTGAGGTTCACCTACCTATCATGATACTTCTTTTATGTTGTTCAATATACATTTTTTGGTGAATGGTTTTTAATTACATGTCCTATGATGATTTATAATGGCCTCAATGATATCAGTGAATATTCCAACCTATATTGGAGTGATTTAGTGGGAATTGGTGGTGGAGAGATTTTTGAGTGTGCAGATGCCAATAGTTGTTGTCGATAGTGTAAACACATAAGATAAGACCTCAACTACTGGTATTTAGTGGTATCCACAAGGATATTTGTGATTAGGATGATTCGGAAGGCAGTCCTAGGATATAGGGTCTATAGTTTAGGGATCTCATGATTGTTCTAGTTATCGTACAGAGAGGTGGTGTTTCTCTTGTGACAATCAGGGACACCTTGAGTGGGATTGTGGTACCTATCATAAATCCAATAGAGAGACAATCAATATACAACATATACATAGGAAAATATAGGAACAAAGAGGTATAAAAGGCATAAGATGTAGAAGAATAGTGGGGATAACATATGGATGTGGAAGTCACTTTTCCCTATTCCCACCACCACCACCAATTAGTCCATGCCATTCTCTGGAACCTGATGGTCATTGGTGAGGGTAGCTACAATATCTGGAGTCCTATGACATATAAAGTCCTAGTATTATTAGAGGTGTGATATGTTTCCTTTCTAAAATATTTTCAGTACTGATAAAAATAGGTGTGAGCCATTCTATTCTTTCCACTTCACCTATTTGAGACATGGAGATTTTGGTTGAGCCATAAGCTCAACCATGACACTTGGAGACACCTAAAGGTGTGGATTCGATGACACAAAAATCATCCAATGGTGTGATATGATTCTCAGAGGACAAAAACTCTCATGGGATCACTTTGTAGTAGTTACGAGGCCTCATCACGTCATCTTAGGAATGGATTAGCTATTTATAGTTCATGCCTATATTGACTATTTTCAGTAGAGGATGTGAATTTTATGTAGTGATGAGATATGGATATCCATCATGGATGAGATGGAAACCCAAGTAGATCTTTATGATCTCATGTGTAGGAGGGTGCATCCTATTATTCACCAGTTTGTTAGCATTAATCTTGGAGAAGTGGATGCTATTACTAACCAATTTCCCATAGTAATGTCAGAGTATGGGGACATATTTCATGAGGATGTTCTAAGATTATCTCCCTATAAAGAGATAAAATTTTGATTATACATGATCCAAGGAACTCAATCGATATATTCACCAACATATTAACGGCTCCCTCTTGTGGAAATAATGCAGTTTACAGAGATAAACACAATGTAAACACAGTCGAGAATAAAACATATTATCAACAAAGTCAGAAAACAGAAAACGAAACTTGCAGGAAAGTAAAAGGAACAACAGGATTTACATGGTTCGGACCTTATGGTCCTACTCCATGGTAAGAACACCACCACTGATTCTTTATTATTATGCAAATGAAAAACAGAGAAAATACAAAATAGAGAAGCAACAAATACAGACCACGCACGTGGACCACAGAAGATATCTGAGAACGAAGATCTCTCTGCCCCAAGAGCCAGTGATGAACCCTGGCTCGGAGTTAGCGGAGTATTCTTCTGAACTGGACGGACTCACGCACGTGAAACCCCGACTATAAGTAGACCAGAAAAGGAAACCAAGAATATACAACGCAAAGAAGAGACAAGAAAGAAAAAACAGGCTCACAAACAAAAGCACTGAAAAGAACGGATCCCTGCCATGGTTGCCTCCATGGTTTCCGTAGAGGTCTCCACTAGAAATGCACCGGAACAGTCGTCGAGGCGACAACGTACAAGCAGAGGGTCACCGAAACATCGAAGGCTCTTCTTCTCTCGGAGCTCTCGGGAGTGGAAAACTGAAGATGATGACAACCAACCCTCAAAACACAGCGGCTACTTGATCATAATGGAGCAGTAGAGGCGAAGAGACGTGCTGATAGGCGCAATAGACGAGGGCCACATGGCGGGCATCGAACGAGCGGAAGAATCTCGAAGCGGCAGGCGGCTCAACAAATCGCGAACAAACCGCACATGTGGACGGTTGCGAACGAAAGGGTGGTGAAGATTGGATCACTGAAGAAACACAAACAGAAGCACCAGCGCCGTAGGATCAGCACTCATCAACGGTCAGAAAAAGAGGTGAATAATCAGGATCGCCATGGTGGAAGGTCGAACATCAAGCGGGCCACGTACAGGATTAGCCCAGCGAACAGGCCCAACAAACAAGAAAAGGCCACGGAACAGAAACCCAACAAGCATAATAATAATAAAGGAAAACTAAAACCAATTTTGCATGGAAAAACCGAAAACAACATTTTTTAATATTCGAAAACCCATTTTCACAAATCTCCACCTTTTCAAATTTAAAAAACAGAAAACAGATGGTGTTCTTGCAAACCATCTAACTACTAATACAGGCTATTACTAGTGTGGGTAGACTTTCTATAATCAGAAAAACCTAAGTCTACAAATGTTCTCCCAGTAGAACATCACCTAGAATGTGTCGGTAGTGACACATGTTCTACCCACACTACTTTTCTACTATTAAACAGATTAAACATGCTCAGAATTTTAAACTAAGCAACCAAAATTCATCAAGATTACCCAGCATTTACCATTGGTTCAACCCGAAACAGTTGGTTCGATATGCACCAACAACCTGAAATTCAAACAGCCTTTCCCGGGGTTAAAATACAATGAAAAAACAAAAAAAAACATGAAACCTTAAAAACAATGAATCATTAATCAAAAATAGTAGAAAACTAAACACAGTAATCACAGAACAGAAAACCGACAGGAGAACATCCTCTCCACCTAAGCCCAAACAGCTTAGACCAGCCCACACAGACCCTTTTTCTTAACCGTGATTCCTCCACAAAAACAAGTGAAGCCAGTCCTAGGAACGCAAGAAAAAACTACAAAGAACCTATGTCTAGCTCTAACAAAGGGGCTTCTAAAAGGACTAAAGGACTTCTGCAGACTCATAATAGGGACATACCACATTTTTCTGGGCCATACTATCTTTTACTTTCAGATTAGGATAGTAACGTTTAATGTGGCCGATATTACCACACTCAAAACACTGAAATCCTTTAAACCGGTTCTTTCCATTCCTACCCTTATTTTGCACAGGAGCCTTGGTATACAAAATCTGAGGTTCACTCTTAATAGAACTCAACTCTTCCTTCAAACTATGCGTTTAAAGATCCCGAGACAGGACAACAGACTTAACCTCTTCTAACATAATAGAATCACGACCATACATCATGGAATCCCTTAACGAGTTAAAATAATCATCAAGAGAGGTTAACAGAATTAAAGCTTAGTCCTCATCCTTAACGTCAATGTCTATGTTTGCTAAATCTAACATAATTTTATTAAACTAATCTATATGAACATGCGCAGAAGCACCAAGCGACATTTTAAAATTGTATAAACACATTTTTTTATATAGACGCCCAAATAAAGACTTAGTCATATACAAATGCTCGAGTTTAGCCCAAATCGATTTAGCAGTAGTTTCATGTGCTACTTCACACAACACCTTATCACCCAAAGTTAAAAGTAGATTGCAGTGAGCCTTCTCTAATATACCAGGATCAACATCGACAAATGTAGTGGTGGACTGACCATCGGCAATGACAGTCACAACAGTTTTCTTACTACCGTGCAAAGCATCAGCAAGACCATTATGAACAAGTAAAGCACACATTTTAACTCTCCATAAATTAAAATCATTTTCTCCGTCAAATTTATTAATTTCAAACTTGACAGACATTGTAAATAAAACGATTAATCAGGCTCTGATACCAATTGTTTCGGAAATAATGCAGTTTACAGGGATAAACACAATGTAAACACAACTGAGAATAAAACGTATTATCAACAAAGTCAGAAAACAGAAAATGAAACTTGTAGGAAAGTAAAAGGAACAATAGGATTTACGTGGTTCGGACCTTATTGTCTTACTCCACGGCAAGAACACCACCACTGATTCTTTATTATTATGAAAACGAAAAACAGAGCAAATACAAAACAGAGAAGCAACAAATACAGACCACGCACGCGGACCACAGAAGCTATCTGAGAACGAAGATCTCTCCGCCCCAAGAGCCAGTGATGAACCCTGGCTCGGAGTTAACAGAGTATTCTTCCGAACTGGACGGACTCACGCACGCAAAACCCTGACTATAAGCATACCAGAAAAGGAAACCAAGAACATACAATTCAAAGAACAGACAAGAAAGAAAAAACAGGCTCACAAACAAAAGCACCGAAAAGAACGGATCCCTCCCATGGTTTCCTCCCTGGTTTACATAGAGGTCTCCACCGGAAATGCATCGGAACAGTCATCGAGGCGATGTCGTACAAGCGGCAGGTCACCGAAACATCGAAGGCTCTGCTTCTCTCAGAGATCTCGGGAGCGAAAAACTGAAGACGACGACAAACAACCCTCGAAACACAGCGGCTACTCGATCATAATGAAGCATCAGAGGCGAAGAGATGCGCTGACAGGCGCAACAGACGAGGGCCACGCGGCGGGCATCGGACGAGTGGAAGAATCTCGAAGCGGCAGGCGGCTCAACAAATCGCGAACAAACCGCACACGTGGACGGTTGCGAACGAAAGGGCGACGAAGATTGGATCACCGAAGAAACACAAACAGAAGCACCAACGTCATAGGATCGACACTCATCAATGGTCAGAAAAAGAGGCAAATAATCAGGATCGCCACGGTGGAAGACCGAACATCAAGCGGGCCATGTACAGGATTAGCCCAGCGAACAGGCCCAACAAACACGAAAAGGCCATGGAACAGAAACCCAACAAGCATAATAATAATAAAGGAAAACTAAAACAAATTTTTCATGGAAAAACCGAAAACATCATTTTTTAATATTCAAAAACCCATTTCCACACTCCCACGTATCATCATGAGTTGAGGGTATAGTAAGAGGACTTATAGAGGGTGATATTTGTTAGAACTAGTTTTTCACCTTAGGATGCCCTAGTTTTATTCACCAATAAGGTGGATAGGATCTTAAGGTTTTGTGAGGACTATCATCACCTGAAATAGGTAACTGTGAAGAATATATATCCACTACCAAAGATCGATGTCCTCTTCAACTAGTTGAGAGGGGCATAATGGTTCTTGAAGATTGACCTCATATCAGGCTATCACCAGCTACGAGTATGGGAATAGGATATGTCACACCCACCTCTTTTACATTAATTATTTTATAAATTTTTCTTGGTATCGGGGAGTCTAGGTGAAACCCGATTTGAAATTTTTGAATTCTTATTTTGAAACGCGCTTTTTGGCCTTTACGGCGTTCAGCGCGCCACTGTCGAAACCGCGCGACCTTGCTTGGGTCACTGCGCGGCCTCGCTCGGTTCCCCGCTCGCCTGCCCGATGTGCAACTACTTAAATGAAATGAATTAACAATAAAGAAATAAAATTAAATGAGTCATAAAATAAAAGTAAAACAAAATAATAAGAGTTAGATAAAAACTTAATTAATTGTTTTGCTGATAATAATAATATTATTATTCAGGATATTATTAATTATTATCATGTATTATTATTATTTATGTTAATGATGATAATTAAGTTACTCTCTTTATTATTTTTATTCTCATTTTAGTTTATTATTATTATTATTATTATTATTATTATTCTTTTTATTAATGTTTAACTAAGTTATTAAGAATAATGTTAAAAATTATTATTCTTGTTTTAGTTTTATTATTATTATTATTTCTATTAATATTATTATTATTATTATTGCTTTACTTTTTAGTTTTAGTTTTAGTTTTATTTTATTCTCTTTTTTTTGGGTAGGGTTTGCCTCCCACTATTGGTGCGCCGCGGCCTGGACCTCCCCCCCTGTAGCCCTCATTTCCGCCGCACCCTACCTCACCCCTCTCCAGTCCGTCGCCTCTGCACTCCTCTCCCACCTCTGGTGCGCCTCCATCCTCCCGGCTAGCATCCCCGTCGCGCACCACTATACGACACCTCCCATGTTCCCCTTGTCCAGCCGAGAAGAAACCCCTTGGAACCCCCATGTCGGTCGGCGCACTCCCAAACGGCCTCCCTCCCTCTTCCAGCGCTGCGACCCGCCGCCCCCTCCTCCGATTTCTCCTCCGGGAAACACCTCGCGCCACGCCCTCCCTTGCGCAGTGACCCCCGGCGGATGACCCTTCCTCCCCCGGCCGCCACCAACTGTCGCACCCCCCCCCCCATCCTGGCATGGCCGGCTCCGGCGAGTCCTCCGTTCGCACCTCTCATGCTATCCGCAAACCCACCATCCAGCCAACTTCCTACCGGCGACACACTAGATCGGCCCCCAAACTCGTGCTGCCTTTCCCTTCCGACTGATTCTTCTGTCACGACGCACCTCTGGTGGCCTTCTTTAATCACCGGCCAGCCCCCCGCTGCACCACTACTACTAAAAATTCCACTTATAGAGACCGTCATTGGTGGTCGCTATTGGCCTGTAGAGACCGCCCAGCGGCCGCCATTGGAGGCCGAGACTTCGGCCTACAGCGACCACAGTGGTCGCTAAAGCCGGCCGAAATTCCGGCCTATAGCGACCGCCAATGGCTGTCGCTAAAGCTAGATGAAAATCCGGCCTACAGCGACTGCAAATTGCAGTCGCTATAGTGGAATTTTTTTTAAAAAAAAATCATGATACAGAATAAAAAAACAGAATATAAATCATAAAAAATGAAAAACAAATCCAAACACAATAAACATCAAGATCATCATAAACAATAAATGATATATGTGCTTCAACGATCCACAGTCATCTGTTTTAAAAACCTACAATAAGATACAAAGAAAACTAAACAAAACAAACGTAAATTTGATATCTTTATTTAGTTATTATATACATATAATAAAATGAAATCTGACATCTCATGGGTGCTATAATAATTTTAAACCACCAATTTAAGAAATGTTATCATTTTTGAATTTTTTTTTCTTATTTTGGAGTCTTTGCTTTAGTTTAGGAAAGTGTTTTTTGTTGTCTTAAAATGAATGTTTTCCACTTGCACCGCACGTCCGATGGACGTTCCGTCTCCTCCTACATGTCACAAATAATATTCCTATCATTCTCGTATGGTTTCAAGTCATTCGGATCACGTTTGCTCTGAATTCGACCGTGACACGCCGTTTTGGTGTTTTATGTCTCCGGAAACACTTTTCCGGTCACCGCGGTCAAACGGAACCTCCGATTGACATTCCATCTATCCGAACATTTCAAAATTCACACCACGGTTGTTGTCGTATGATTTTGTGGCATTTCGAGGTCGTTCGGTTGGTTTTGACAACCCAGCGCGCCCTTTTAGAGCACGCTGAACTGCTGAAAATGACACATTCGGTCGTACCCTGCTTCGCACGTCCGATTGAAGTTCCATCTCCTCCTTCATCTCACGAATAATATTCCTATCGTTCTCGTGCGGTTTGAGGTCATTCAGAGCACATTTTCTCTGAATTCGACGGTGACACGCCGTTTTGGTGTTTTGTGACTCTGGAAACGCGTTTTCGGTCACCGCGGTAAAACGAAACCTCCGATTAACGTGTCGTCTATCTGACCATTTCAAAATTCACACAGCAGTTGTTGTCATATGATTTCGTGGAATTCTGAGGCCGTTTGGGTGGTTTTGACAACCCAGCACGTCCTTTTAAAGCGTGTCGAACTACTGAAAACGACACATTCGGTCGTACCGCGTGAACCGTAGGTCCGATGGACGTTCCGTCTCCTGATGAATCTCAAGAATAATATTCCTATCGTTCTCGTGCGGTTTTAGGTCATTTGGAGCACGTTTTCTCTGAATTCGACCGTGACACGCCGTTTTGGTGTTTTATGACTCCGGAAACGCGTTTCCTGTCACCGCAGTCAAACAGAATCTCTGATTGACGTGTCGTCTATCCGAAAATTTCACAATTCACACCGCGGTTGTTTTTGTATGATTTTGTGGCATTCTGAGGTCGTTCAGGTGGTTTTGACCACCCAGCGCGCCCTTTTAGACCGCGTCGAACTGCTGAAAACGACACATTCGGTCGTACTGCGAGCACCGCACATCCAATGGACGTTCTGTCCCCTCCTGCATGACAGGAATAATATTTCTATCATCCTCGTGCATTTTTAGGTCATTTGGAGCACGTTTTCTCTGAATTCAACCGTGGCACGCCGTTTTGGTGTTTTATGACTCCGGAAACGCATTTCCGGTCACCGCGGTCAAACGACACCTCCGATTGACGTGTCGTCTATCCAAACATTTCACAATTGACACTTTGGTTGTTGTTGTATGATTTTGTGGCATTCTAAGGTCGTTCGGGTGGTTTTGACCACCCAGCGTGCACTTTTAGAGCGCGTCGACCTGCTGAAAACGACACATTCGGTCGTACCGTGCGCACCGCATGTCTGATGGATGTGTTGTTTCCTCCTGCATCTCAAGAATAATATTCTTATCATTCTCGTGTGGTTTCAGGTCATTCGGAGCATGTTTGATCTGAATTCGACCGTGACACGCCGTTTTGGTGTTTTATGACTCTGGAAACGCGTTTCTGATCATCGCGGTCAAACGATACCTCCGATTGATGTGTCGTCTGTCCAACCATTTCACAACTCACACTGCGGTTGTTTTCGTGTGATTTCGTGGAATTCTGAGGTCGTTCGGGTGGTTTTGACCACCCAGCGCGCCCTTTTAGAGCGCGCTGAACTGCTGAAAACGACACATTTGGTCGTACCGCACTTACCGCATGTCTGATGGACATGCCGTCTCCTCCTGCATTTCAAGAATAATATTCCTATCATTCTCATCCGGTTTCAGGTCATTCGGATCATGTTTTCTCTAAATTCGACCATGATATGCCATTTTGGTGTTTTATGATTTCGGAAACGCGTTTCCGGTCACCACGGTCAAAATGCACCTTTGATTGACGTGTCGTCTATTCGACCATTTCAAAATTCACACCTCAGTTGTTGTCGTATGATTTTGTGGCATTTTGAGGTTGTTTGGGTGGTTTTGACCACCCAGCATGCCGAACTACTGAAAACGACACAATCAGTCGTACCGCGCGCACTGCACGTCTGATGGACGTGCACTCTCCTCCTGCATCTCAAGAATAATATTTTTATTATTCTCGTGCGGTTTCAGGTCATTCAGATCACGTTTTCTCTAAATTCGACCATGACACGCTGTTTTGGTGTTTTATGACACCAGAAATGCGTTTCCGGTCACCGTGGTCCAAGGGCACCTCTGATTGACATGCTGTCTATCCGAACATTTCACAATTCACACTGCGGTTGTTGTCATATGATTTTGTGGCATTCTGAGGTCGTTCGAGTGGTTTTGACCACCCAGCGCGCCCTTTTAGAGCGTACCGAACTGTTGAAAACGACACATTCAGTCGTACCGTGCGCACCACACGTCCGATGGACGTTTCGTCTCCTCCTTCATGTCACGAATAATATTCATATCGTTCTCGTGCGGTTTCAGGTCATTCGGAGCACGTTTGCTCTGAATTCAACTATGATACGTCGTTTTGGTGTTTTATGACTACAGAAACGCGTTTCTGGTCACCGTGGTCAAACAGAACCTCCGATTGACATGTCGTATGTCCGACCATTTCACAATTCACACCGCGCTTATTTTCGTATGATTTTGTGGCATTCTGAGGTTGTTCGGGTGGTTTTGACCACCCAGCGCGCCCTTTTAGAGCGCGTCGAACTATTGAAAACGACACATTCGGTCTTACCATGCGGACCACACGTTCGATGGATGTTTCATCTCCTACTGCATGTCATGAATAATATTCCTATCGTTCTCGTGCTGTTTCAGGTCATTCAGAGCACGTTTTCTCTGAATTCGACTGTGACACGCCGTTTTGGTGTTTTATGACTCCGGAAACGCATTTTCGGTCACCACGGTCAAACGGCACCTTTGATTGATGTGACGTCTGTCCCACCATTTCACAATTCACATTTCGGTTGTTTTCAAATGATTTCGTGGTATTCCGAGGTTGTTCGGGTGGTTTTAACCACTCAGCGCGCCCTTTTAGAGCGCGCCGAACTGCTGAAAACAACACATTCGGTCATACCCCATGCACCGCACGTTTGATAGACGTTTAGCCTCCTCCTGCATCTCAAGAATAATATTCCTATATTTCTCGTGTGGTTTCAGGTCATTCGGAGCATGTTTGCTCTGAATTCGACCGTGACATGCCGTTTTGGTGTTTTATGACTCCAGTAACGCGTTTCCAGTCACCGCAGTCAAACGGCACCTCTGATTGACGTGCCTTCTATCCAAAAATTTTATAATTCACACCTCGGTTGTTGTTGTATGATTTCGTGGCATTCTGAGGTCGTTCGGGTGGTTTTGGTTACCCAGCGCGCCCTTTTAGAGCGCGCCGAACTGCTAAAAACGACCCATTCGGTCATATCGCGCTTCGCACGTCCAATGGACATGTTGTCTCTTCCTACATCTCAAAAATAATATTCTTATCATTCTCGTGAATTTTCAGGTCATTCGGAGCACGTTTTCTCTGAATTCGACTGTGACACGCCGTTTTGGTGTTTTATGACTCCAGAAACGCGTTTCTGGTCACCGCGGTCAAACGACACCTCTGATTGATGTGGCGCCTATCCGACCATTTCACAATTCACACCACGTTTATTATCGTATGATTTTTTGGAATTCTGAGGTCGTTCGGGTGGTTTTGACCATGCAGCGCGCCCTTTTAGAGCACGCCGAACTGCTGAAAACGACACATTCGGTCGTACCACGCGCACCGCACGTCTGATGGAAGTGACGTCTCCTCTTACATGTCATGAATAATATTACTATCATTCTTGTGCATTTTCAGGTCATTTGGAGCACGTTTTCTCTAAATTCGACTGTGACACGCCGTTTTGGTGTTTTATGACTCCGGAAACGCGTTTCCGGTCACCGCGGTCAAACGGTACCTCTGATTAACGTGTCGTCTATCCGACCATTTTACAATTCACACTGCAGTTGTTGTCGTATGATTTTGTGGCATTCCGAGGTCGTTCGGGTGGTTTTGACCACCCAACGCGCCCTTTTAGAGCACGCTGAACTGATAAAAACGACACATTCAATCGTACCCCTCGTACCGCACGTTTGATAAACGTGTCGTCTCCTCCTGTATCTCACGAATAATATTCTTATTGTTCTCATGCGGTTTTAGGTCATTCAGAGCACGTTTGCTCTGAATTCGACCGTGACACGCTGTTTTGGTGTTTTATGACTCCGAAAATGCGTTTCCGGTCACCGCGGTCAAATGACACCTCCGATTGACATGCCATCTATCCGACCATTTCACAATTCACACCGCAGTTGTTGTCATATGATTTTGTAGAATTCTGAGGTCGTTCGAGTGGTTTTGACCACCCAGCGCGCCCTCTTAGAGCGCGCTGAACTGCTGAAAACGACACATTTGGTCATACCGCGCGCACCGCACGTCCGATGGACATTTTGTCTCCTCTTGAATCTCACGAATAATATTCATATCATTCGCGTGCGGTTTCAGGTCATTTGGAGCATGTTTGCTCTGAATTCGACCGTGACACGATGTTTTGGTGTTTTATGACTCCTGAAACGCATTTCCAGTCACCGCGGTCAAATAGAACCTCCGATTGCGTTTCGTCTATCCGACCATTTCACAATTCACACTGTGGTTGTTGTCGTATGATTTCGTGGCATTCTGAGGTCGTTCGGGTGGTTTTGACCACCTAGCGCGCCCTTTAGAGCCCGCCAAACTGCTGAAAACGACACATTCGGTCGTACCACGCGCACCGCACGTCTGATGGATGTTTCATCTCCTCCTTCATGTCACGAATAATATTATTATCGTTCTCGTGTGCTTTCAGGTCATTCGGAGCACGTTTGCTTTGAATTCGACCGTGATACACCGTTTTGGTATTTTATGACTCTAGAAACGCGTTTCCAGTCACTGCGGTCAAACGGAACCTCCAATTGATAATCCGTCTATCCTACCATTTCAAAATTCACACCGTGGTTGTTTTTGTATGATTTTGTGGAATTCTGAGGTCGTTCGGGTGGTTTTGACCACCCAGTGCACCCTTTTAGAGCGCGCCGAACTGCTGAAAACGATACATTCGGCCGTACCGCACGCACCGCACATCCGATGGACGTTCTGTCTCCTTGTTCATGTCACGAATAATATTTCTATCGTTCTTGTGCGGTTTCAGGTCATTCGGAGCACGTTTTCTCTGAATTCGACCATGACACGCCGTTTTGGTGTTTTTTGACTCCGGAAATGCGTTTTCGGTCACCGCGGTCAAACGGAGCCTCCAATTGACATTCTATCTATCCTACCATTTAACAATTCACACCGTGGTTGTTTTCATATGATTTCGTAGCATTCCGAGGTCATTTGGGTGGTTTTGACCACCCAGCGCGCCCTTTTAGAGCGCGCTGAACTGCTGAAAACAACACATTCGGTCGTAACCCGCACACCGCACATCCGATGGATGTACCGTCTCCTCCTACATCTCAAAAATAATATTCCTATCGTTCTCATGTGTTTTCAGGTCATTCGGAGCACGTTTTCTCTGAATTCGACCGTGACACGCCGTTTTGGTGTTTTATGACTCCGGAAACGCGTTTCTGGTCACCGTGGTCAAAAGACACCTCCGATTGACATTCCATCTATCCGACCATTTCACAATTCACACCGCAGTTGTTGTTGTATGATTTTGTGGCATTCTGAGGTCGTTCGAGTGGTTTTGACCACCCAGCGCGCCCTTTTAGAGCGCGCCGAACTGCTGAAAACAACACATTTGGTCGTACCGCACGCACCACACGTCCGATGGACATTCTGTCTCTTCCTAAATCTCACGAATAATATTCCTATCATTCTCATGCGTTTTTAGGTCATTCGGAGCACGTTTGCTCTGAATTTGACCGTGACACGCTGTTTTGGTGTTTTATGACTCTGGAAACGTGTTTCCAGTCACCACGGTCAAACAAAACCTCTGATTAACGTGTCGTCTATCCTACCATTTCAAAATTCACACTGTGGTTGTTGTCGTATGATTTCGTGGCATTCTGAGTTCGTTCGGGTGGTTTTGACCACCCTGCGCGTCATTTTACAGCGCGCCGAACTGCTGAAAACGACACATTCGGTCGTACCGCGTGCACCGCATGTCCGATGGACGTTCCGTCTTCTCCTGCATGTCACGAATAATATTCATATCGTTCTCATGTGGTTTCAAGTCATTCGGAGAATGTTTTCTCTGAATTCGACCGTGATACGGTGTTTTGGTATTTTATGACTCCGGAAACGCGTTTCTGGTCACCGCGGTCGAACAGAACCTCCGATTGATGTGCTGTCTATCCGACCATTTCACAATTCACACCGTGATTGTTGTCGTATGATTTTGTGGCATTATGAGGTCATTTTGGTGGTTTTCACCACCCAGCGCGCCCTATTAGAGCGCGTCGAACTGCTGAGGATCCCAATAGGAATGCATCTTCATACATATAGAAAGTAAGGGCTCGAGTGGGTGCCCTATTGATAGAATGATCCTGAGTGTATGTGTGTGTTTGGGTAATGATGCTTGCGATTATTACATTATAATCTGAATTGATGTGGAATCCTGGATTGGGATAAGATGTTGAGGTTAGCTGTGGATGATTCTACAACCAATGTTTTATTTTTATTTATGTTTATGCATGATGCCTAAGATTCACTAGGGTTCCGGGGGTGGGGCGGGCTGTCCGGGGTGGGGGTGGGCTGTCCGGGGGTGCAGGGGGGGCTGTCCGGGGGTGCGGGGTGGGCTGTACGGGGGTGCAGGGGGGTTTTTCGGGGTGGGGGGTGCTGTCCAGGGGGGATGTTCGGGGTGGGGGGTTGTCCGGGGGTGGGGGGGCTATCTGGGGTGGGGGGGCTGTCCGGGGGGTGAGGGGGGCTGTACATGGGTGTGGGGGGCTGTCTGGGGTGTGGGGGTTGTCCGGGGGTGGGGGGTGTTATCCAGGGTGGGGGGGGCTATCCGAGGGGTGCGGGGTGGGCTGTACGGGGGTGCGGGGGGGTTGTCCGGGGCGGGGGGCTTTCTGGGGGTGGGGGGGTTGTTCGGGGTGGGTGGGGTCGTCCGGGGGGGTGCGGGGGTGCGGGGGGGGGGGGGGGGGTGGGTGGCTGTCCGGGGTGGGGGGATTGTCCGGGGGTTGGGGGTGCTGTCCGGGGGGGGGGTGTCCGGGGTACGGGGGGGGCTGTCCGGGGTGGGGGGTTGTCCGGGGGGGTGCGGAGGGGATGTCCGGGGGTGCGGGGGGATTTCCGGGGTGGGAGGGTGTCCGGGGGGGCTATCCGGGGGGTGTGAGGGGGTTGTCTGGGGGGGTGCGGGGGGGATGTCCGGGGTGCGGGGGGGGGGGGGGGGTGGGGGGGTTGTTCGGGTGTGCGGGGGGGCTTTCCGGTGGTGGGGGTGTCTGGGGGGTGTGGGGGGGGCTGTGTGGGGTGGGGGGTTGTCCGGGGGTGGGGGGTACTGTCCGGGGGTAGGGGGCTATCCGGGGGGGCTGTCCGGGGGAGGTTACAAAACATGGTTTTTTCAAAACTATTACAGAACATGCAATTTAAAACATTAAATAATTAAATGAAAAAATATATCCAAAATAATAAATCAGTTTCATGGTTACTTTTCAATTCATGCACACAAACATTGCGTTAGACCAAAACACACATGATACCCCCAAATCACCAAAAATCTCACTAGAAACCCAACTTATACATCAATAACAACCCCACCAGTAAAAACAAAAACACACCTCGTGAATATGATGCATCATGCGTGGTCATCACTACTACCTCCATCTAGTGGGCCAGAGGCCTACAACAAATAAATATTATGAATATTTTCATAACAAAAATAATTTAAATTAAATAAATAAATACAGTATAAACCTGCGTCGTATGATCCCCTACACCATCACCTGGACGCACATATTCCCGCAGTGCTCTAACCTCAGCGGTCAATTGCGCATTTGCCTCCTCGGAAGTGCACAACCGTGCCTCGAAATCTGTGTCATCTGAGCAACAACATGACCGAAAACCATAGCGCATGACACTATAGAATGAGGAATCCCTGTTCCATAGGTCAAACTATATCCATGCCCGTCCCGACCAATAATGTGATGAAAGTTCTCATCCCTTCGCATGGGAAGCTGTCGCTGGTCCTTTGGCAGATGTTCTAACTCATCTTCAAATTGAGCCTGTGAAATATTTAAATATATATACATATATATGTTAATATACAGATTTATGTAAGTATTGGTAAGTACAAGCACTTACTATCAATGTTGCAGCCTCTGGATCATTACGATCACGAGTCCTCATCCACACTGACATTTTATCAGTCGATGCACCTTGCTCCCGCAACTGTATATGAATAGAATATAAACAAAAAACCATATTAATTAATAAATTAAAAAATGAATAATAAATACCTCATGTCGGATCTGAGACATGTGACGAGTCCCGAGCCTGTGAGGTGGTCCCTGCAATGTTCGATTCTCAAAATGGCGTGCTGACACCTCCTACATTCAATTCATTCAAATTTCAAACAAATCACACATTCTTGAAAATATATATACACCAAAATAAATATACAAACCGAAACACCCTCAGTAGACCAATATGCAACCAAGTCACGCCACTGAGCCAGGAGAACACCTCTCGAAACTTTTTCCAGAATGTCTAGGTCACCCACATTTGGTACCCAGTGGTCCCTCTTCACTTTGCCTTTATAGTCTTTCCACATCTTACATCATTTTATCGTACACACGGGTCGAAACTCTTCGGGGCATACTTTCAAATTTTTCTATAAAGAAAAAAATTACACATATTAGTATTATTTATACATAGAGAATAAAGTAAAATGGTCTTCTTACCTGAACCTCCCTCCAAAGACGATCTAATGTGTCCTGAGGGATAAAAGCCCAGTCACGCGTGGTCAATGGAAATCGATGTGGGTCACGTATGATATGACCCAGCTGACGAATAAATGCAGGGGAATTCGATCCCACAAGATGAAATACCTCATCAAATGAAACATCAATCATCGTGTCAGAATTCCATGATAAAATGCCACGACCGGGGCCTCTCTTGCGAGAGGAAGAAGCAATCGAGTCTGATCCTGTTGAAATTTTATATATAATTTGACAAATGTTATAAATATATATATATATATATATATATATATGTTTATCAATTACATAAAAAATAGAGACAATGACATTCAAACATACCTCGACCCTGAGTCATAGATGCCTCAGATGGATGATGCGGATCTACTGCCTCTTCCCCTGACATGCCTGTAGTCATAGAAAACGTTAGTAAGGGGACTATCCAAAGTGTCTAAAAGATAAATTGGATTGTTCTTAAAAAATCAAACTTGTACAATTGTTAATCAAACAAAAAATGGATTGAATAATTAGTTGTGAATGAATTTTAAAAAATCATAAAGTTAACAAAACAAATATACAAATTATGTACAAAACCAGTCAATGCATAGCCAAATTTCAGATAGAATTAATAAAAATTCAAGCAACACATGAACCAGATGAAGAATACCTCAAAGGGAAGATGCACCGACAATAACATCAATAAACCAAGAGTAAAATCACCCTAAATATTTAACTGAATAAACTTCCAAAAGTGAGGATTAAAACTTACAAGGATTTATAAAATGGTTAGATAATTTATGATATCCTAGGAAATTCAATACTGAATAGCGGGAAAACAATTATACCTTTCATTAAGCATGCAAATCGATCATTTCTCCTTCAAAAGACACTCTGACCCAATAAATATCTTCTTCACGTTGAACTACGATATGTTGATCAAGATGTTGGTAAACAAACGAAACAGTCTCGGGTTCATCTTTTTTAAATAAAAACACTCCTCGCCGTGACATTTTGACAACAACTTGCCAACTTGGATCCGAAGGAAAAGTAACGAAGAATACTTGTTCCGCTTGTGATGTCAAAATGAAAGGTTCATTCTCAACTCATTCATTATTTCTGTATAACATATAGTTAAAATTCACCAATGAAAAGTGATATCGATCGACTTTACATCCACGCACTGGATCAACCCAATTACACTTTAACAATATGTACTTCAAACCGTGTGTGTATACAACTTCAATGATGTCTATCAATTGACCATAGTAATAACTAGAGTTGACAAATGGACAATCGTTTCCACTGTTTTGTGTTGCTCTTTTGTTGTCAACATCTTTAATGAAAAATCGAAGACCATTAGCATCAATAGCTTTATAAAGACGAGCCGTTATAGATGGACCCTCAGCAAGTTTGATAAATACTTCAGTTAGCATGGGGTCCCCTAACTCCCTCATCTTACGAACCTATATAATTTATAAAATTCAATACTAATATATGCAGAAAGAAATTAGTATAATACTTCACTCATAATGAAAATCAATTTATACATACATAATCCTTGAACCAATCATGAAATGACGCATAATGATATTGTTGAATTTGCAACTCAGTCGCATGGTACATCTCTTCTTTTATCTCATTAATGTGTTTCCTGCAAATGATAACGCGATGTTTAAATGATCAACTTATGAAAAAAAAATATGTAAAAGTTATACAAGCACATTGATAAGATACTTACTGCATTAATGGTGCAACTGATGAAGTATTGAACAAGATATATCGATGTGCTTATATCCACTCGATGTTGTCCATATCAAATGTGGTTCCTTCTCCAACTGGACCATCATGAATCTAAGAGGGCTTATCTAATTTTGTTTCAACATCCATAAGATATTCTTCACAAAAAGTAGTACAGTCATCCATCAAATAAACATTGGCTATTGATGCCTCCGGATGAGCTCTGTTGCGTACAAATCTTTTCAATGTACTCAAATACTGTTCAATAGGATACATCTACCTGAATTGCACTGGACCAGCATCCATTACTTCATCAGTTAGGTGCACTATCAAGTGGACCATAACATCGAAAAATGAGGGGGGGGGGGGAAGTTTCTCAAAGTGAAAAAGCGTAAGTACAATTTGGTCCTGCAAACTTTTTAAATCACTCATTCATTAATTTCTTAAACAAAGATATCTCAAAAAATTACTCATCTCAATCAACGGCTGAACAACATTGGGGGATAAACAATCACAAATTGCAATTGGAATCAACTACTGAAGTAGTATGTGATTGTCATGACTTTTCAACCCTTGCAATGTCTTGCTCATCAGATTCACACACTTTGAAATATTAGAAGAGTAACCATCAGGCACCTTGACCATATTCAAAATGGAAAGAAATGTCTATTTCTCCTTTGTAGTCATTGTATACTGTGCAGAAGGCATATATGTCTTGTTTCCCTCAGCTAACTGTAAATGAAACTGTTTCCTTAAACCTATTTATTCCAAATCACGACGCGCATTAACATGGTCCTTTGATTTTCCACTGACACCTAAAATGGTCCACAATATGTTATCACAATCATTTTTTTCAATGTGCATGAAATCCAAATTATGCCTCATCATGTTAGTTTTCCAATATGGAAGACTATAAAAAATACTTTTCTTTTTCCAATTGTGACTGTGTTGCCTACCCGCAACACGAATATTACGTACTGGAGAAGCCACCAAATCCTAAATTTCATATACCGTGCGGATGTTTTCTTCCTCAATCTGCGATAACATTTTAACTCCTGTCATGATCTTTGGTGCTGGGTTGAACTCTCTAGAACCATCAAATGTCACTCTGTCCTTTCTGAACCTGTGATGAGGGGGGAGAAAATGTTTGTGACCCATGTATGCCCATTTTTTGGAATGTTTAAGCCGTACAGATTTTTTACTTTTATTGCAATAAGGGCAAGAAAATTCCTCTTTCTTACTCCAGTCTGATAAATTTGCATAAGTTGGGAAGTCATTGATTATCCACAATAAAGCAGCCTGTAGTTTGAACATTTCATTCGTTTCACAGTCATAAGTCATCACACCATCTCCCCAAAATTCATTCAACTCATCAATCAATGGTTAAAGGTAAACATCAATCTTATCCCCCGGACTTTTAGGTCCATCAATAAGAGTGGAAAGTAATATAAATTGTTGCTTCATACAAAGCCACAGAGGAAGATTATATACAACCAATGCCATGGGCCATGTGCTATGAGTTGCACCAACCATAGACTTGAATGGATTGAAACCATCTGCCGCCAATCCCAATCAGACATTACGAACATCTTTAGCAAAGTCAGGATGTCTCTTATCAAAATCCTTCCATGCATGAGAGTCTGCCGGGTGGGTTAACATATCACTTTCATGAACTCTTTCTGTATGCCATCTCATTAAATTAGAAACTTTAGATGACATAAAAAATCTTTTCAACCTCGGTTTAAGGGGAAAGTAACACATTTTCTTTACAGCAATCAGTTTCCCCTATATCACAATCTGACTTTGATGAGTCTTATTTCCACTGTTCTCTTTCCACCTGGAAGCACCACAAATCGTACAAATATCTAAATGGTCAGTTTCCTTTCTAAACAACATACAGTTGTTTGCATATGCATCTATGGTCTCATATGTAAAACTTAAGTTCTCTGTCAATTTACGAGCATAGTAATATGACTCGGGAATCATAGCGTCGATAGGAAGAACCTTTTTCAATAACACCAAAATCATGTCGAATGATGTGTCTGACCAATTATTCAAAGTCTTCAAATGCAACAACTCCACGATAAACGATAGTTTATTGTAAGAAGTACATCTGGGATATAATTCTGTTTTCGCATCATCAAGTGCTTCATAAAACCTCCTCGAATCACGATCTACACCAGAGCGAAGATTTATCTCACTGGTCTCAAGATTCAGGATGTCAAAGCCTTCAGGATAAAACCCACGTACCATTTTAGTAAGCATTTCATGCATTGGATCATTCATATTTGCATCAACATCCATATGAGCTGCATCCGTATTTTGACAACGAACATATTTTTCTCCATGACGAGTCCAACTGTTATAATTTTTCAGAAATCCATTAAAGAATAGGTTCTCCCTCACAGTATCTCGTGTGAATTGATATCTGTTAGCACATTTTCTATATGAACAACTAATATAGTCACTTTAAAATCCTCTGGTGAAGTCAATAAACTGCATAATGCCATTGAAATATTCTCTAGACGTTTTATTTGGAAGATCAAGCCAACTCTTATCTATAATAATATCTGTATAACAAACATTTACACAATACTTATTACATTTTCATTTTTCAAATCAACTATATTTAAAATAAATACTAATCATTTGTTTATGAACCATTGATAAAATAATAATGCAAGTGAAAGCCCATGGCATACCTGATTGCGCTACAAACCTGGAAGGGAGGGGAGCTGAAGGAGGTGCTGTGAGGGAGAGGAGAGGCAATGAAGGGGAGCCGAAGCCAAAGGCGGTGCGGCGAGGGAGGGGACGGGCGGCGGCGGCGGCGGGGAGCCAGAGGAGAGGAGGCGGTGAGGGGACAGGGGATGGGCGGTGGGGGGGGGGGGGGCTGTTCGGGGTGCGGGGAGGGGTGTCCGGGGTGCGGGGGGGCTGTCCTGGGTGCGGGGGGCTGTCCAGGGTGGGGGGGTGTTCGGGGTGTGGGGGGGGGGGTTGTCTAGGGTGTGGGGGGGGGGGGCTGTTCGGGGTGCGGGGGGGCGTTCGGGGTGCGGGGGGGCCTGTCCGGGGTGCGGGGGGGGGGGGGGGTTGTCTGGGGTGCGGGGAGGGGGGGGGCTGTCCGGGGTGTGGGGGTCATCCGGGGTGGGGGCGAGGGGGCAGAGGGCTAAGGGTGGAGGCTAGAGGGCAAAGGGGTAGGAGACAGAGGGGGAGGAGGCTGGAGGTCGGAGGCCGGAGGGACGCCGGAGGGGAGCGGAGGATGGCTGGATGGCGGAGGGCGGTTGGAGCGAGAGGGCGGAGGGCGCGCGGAGGGCGGAGGGTGGAGGGCGGCGACGACGGCGAGCGGTGGAGGGCGGCGGGGTGCGCGGTGAGGCAGGGCGGCGGGGGAGGGCGCGCGAGGAGGGAGGAGGTGGGCGGCGACGGGGGGGGGGGGGGGGGGGGGGCTCGGTTGAGGGCGACGGTGGGGGGGAGGGGGCGCCGAAGCACTAATTTTTTTTTTTACAAAGGTTAGCGACCGCCATTGGTGGTCACTATTAGGTACCTACAGAGACCGCCAAAGGTGGTCGCCCGTGTCAAGGGGCTTCAAAGCCCAATATTCTAGTAGTGCACCAATGGTGTGTGCTCCCTCTATTAGTTGTTTATTCAATTTTGGGGTGGGTTACTATGTTGTTTGAGTTCTAATTTTATGTTATGGGTTTGAATTCATGTGTTGAGTTCACACTTGGTTCCTTACGGTGCAAATGGCGCACGATTAAGGTTTCACGCTAGAATTTGAAGTTTTCACATCAATTTTTGGGGTTTGACGTCGAGGTGGGTGGTTCAGCTCTTAATTATTATCTGATTAATCAGTTTGCAAGTTTAATTAATTTAGCATGTTATTTAATTAATATGTGTTGTGCGAAGTTGATCTTTGATGTTTGATTTTCATTTTAACTCTTGGTATCATGTTTATATCATGTGTGTGTTTTCTGCTAAAAACTCATATCCAGTTGTTAGTGATTTTTAAATTGTGTGGCAGACTTATTATGTTGTGCAAATAGTGTTAGCTTATTATGATGTGCAATTAGTATGAACTATATTTTGATATAGTTTCATGTGCATCTTATCATAAAAGAAGGTCTTGAGTGGGTTAATGGGTGATGCCTAGTTACTTCTTTGAAGTTGTTTCATAAACTTTTATTTTTTTTGGCTTGTTAAGTTGTGTAGTTTGTGCAAAAGCGTCTTACATGTGGTGTCAAGTTTTTCATCAAACTGTTTGGGTGGTGCAGGTCACACTTTAAATTGTATTTGAGTGCGTGCAATGTTGGAATGTGTTTTGGATTTATAAATAGTTATTTTTGTGTGTGTGTGTAAAACCATGTGACACTTTTCTTCTACTGTTTTATAAAATTCTTAAATGGTTTATTAAATTATGTCAATAGTGTGAAGCGTGTTTTGAAAACATTTTTAGCGGGTGTATTATTTCAAATGGTTTTTGTGTGTGCAAATGATTGTTTTGGTGTGTGTAGTATCTTATTGGGTTTAATTGTATGATTATGACATGTGACATGAACTCTGAACTACTTGAGCACAAATGGGAAGCCTGGGTACTAGGTGGGCGGACTAGGACTAGTGTGCTAGTGATACGGAAGTGGCATCAGCCCGGTTTCACTTAGCTGGATTTGACAACTACAACACTAACTAAACTTTTGGATGATCAGAGACCACTAGGTTATGGATGTGTTTCCCTGTCTAGTGGCTCGTGCACGAGAACGTATATTGTTGTGTTCCTGTACCATTGTTCACTGAGACAGGAGGTTCTAGGGTCCCACCTCTCGCTAGTATCTTTAGGGCCTTTCCCATGTATTTGTGCTCCTCTTTTGCTTGCGTTCACTTTCGGCACACGGTGTGACGTTGAAATTACCAAGAAGGTGTGTGTGTGTGTGTGTGTGTGTTAAATTGAGTTGTTTTCCATTTAGAGTAGTCTTCCCTTAAAAATTGTTCTCATTAAAATTCTTTAAGCACTTGTTTATTTATTTATTTATTATTATTTTTTATTTATTCCATTAAACTGCATATGTATTTGTCATTTAATAATTATGCATGGAACCTTTTCTCGGTGACGTCTTACTGGGATTTTGGCTCACACCCTACATACCCCTTTGGGTGTATCTAGACTTTGTTTTTGTGTATTCCAGGTTGTAACATCGTGCTCAGCGACAATGGTCTTGGTCGGTGGTGGTTTTCTCATACAGGTTGGTGTTGTGGCATGTGGATGTTGCACCTCCCTTGTTGCTTGGAGGTTTGAGTTAGAGTTTTACTTTCTTTTGATGTCGTTTATTTTGGATATTGGTTCAAGTTGTAAACCCCTAAACTTGTTTTTAGTTTAAGGCCCTGTTTGGTTGTCTATTTTCAGTTCAGTTTATTTATCATATCAGTTGCTTTTTGTTTTACTGTTTCAGGTAAATCATTCCCATAAGTTGGTTTAGATACCCAGGCACTTGTGCCAACCCGTGGGGATCGGGAATGCCCTTCGGGCCATGTAGCGGACCGGGTCGGGCGCCGGGTCGGATGGCGACCCGGCCTGGTTATTGACAAAATGGTATCAGAGGGACGAGTTTGCTCTCTTGGGTCGTGATCTTTTGGGATAAAGTCACAGTAGACTTGAGTTAAGGTTGTCAGAACTCGACGTTCTAGCTATGAGCAATGTGCCTGGCCAGCACACCTCGTGGCAGAACTCGAGTTACCAAAGTAAGTTGATGTTTGTCTACATCTTCGGTCTGTGTGGTTAATTTTGTTTAGGATAAATGAAAAAGGAGTTGAGTCAGTGGTCCTAGTGAGCTCGCAGGGTCTGGCAAGCCATGTGGAGCCGGGGACGCTGTCTTGGAATACCCTATGTGGCAGTGGTGTGATTGGCGTATGGCCGACAACCATATGTTCCAGTCACCCGCTGACACTAGTTTTCTCTTGCACTATTCCTCGTTTCTTTGTTTTGGTATTGTGGATATTTGGTTTTTAAGTAAAAAATGATTTGGTCTTGGAAAAATGTTTTGGAAAATGTTTTGAAATAAATAACTTTAAAAAGAAAGTGAGGTATGAGGTTTGAAAAGTGTGGGTTGGATGTTTTGGTTTTGAAAAATGGAAAGGTTTGGTTTTGATCCTTGGTGTTCTCGTGGGCAACCACATGCATGAGTGTATATGGAAAGAGAAAGGGGTTAAAGGCATGATCGGATGAGTGCCTGGATGGATAAGAGGTGGGTGCTGATGTGGCACGAGAACATGCATGTGCGAGGCCCATGGGACACCATTGGTGTTTGTGCAACCCACTAGCTTTTCTTATTTTCAAAATGTTTTATTAAATTAAAAAAAATGGTGTTTTAATAAACGGTGATTGTGCGGTGTGTCCTTGTGTTTTGGAAATCTCAGATGTGAGGCATTTTGAGCCGAGGATTTCTTCTGACTGATTTGTGTCCTGAGTTTGAATTCTTATTTGTAAGTTGGTATGCAAGCGTGTAATTAGTTAATTCTTTTGAAAAGCACATCAGGGAGCCCTTGTAGTGGTTCCCCTGCATGTTTGGTGTTTGCTTGTGGTATTTCTCGACCGTTGGACCAGTTTGGTTGGGTCCATGGGTTTCTTTCTTGACTAGTGTATGCCCCCCAAAAGCGTTGACATGTGATTGAAGTGTGGCCACGAGAAATTCGTCATTGGTCGGCCCTCCAGTTGATTAGAGGACTCTCCTCTTGAACTCTAGAATTGTACCCACCTCTCCTTTTTTTATAACTAAACTGATCCTCTCGCAGCGGGATGACAGATGTAAGGGGAGTTAAAGGGAGTTTTGGTCTCTTGGGGTTGTGTGAGTTGTCAGGTATGAAGTGTATGAAGTTGACATCGTTGTGTCTAAAGGTTCCCCTGGAAGCGGTGAAAGAAATTCCAGTGGGGAAGGGTGAAGGCAATTCAGAATTATCAGTGCTGACCAGTGTCTTGAAGGGCTTTGTAGTAGTTTCATCGGCTGCAAGGGTCGTGTTTGGTGATGTCTTGCAGTGTGAGTTCTCCTTGATAGTCAAGGGTGAAGTTTGACCTCATTAATTTGGAAGTTCTATTTGGAAACGGTGAAGGAGATTCCAATGGGGAAAGGTGGAAGCAACCTAGAATGGTCGGTGAGGGCCACTATTCTAAATGACTTTTGGTCCTTTGTTGGTTTCGTTTAAGAAAGGGTCTATGTTAGGCCACTGGTGTGGCAGACCTAATCACATGGGGATGCTACGGTCGATCACAGGAATCACGTGTTGTTTAAGACTCAGTTTGGAGTCCCTCTTCGTATAACGTTCCTCTCAACAGCAATGGTCATGTTCAAGTGACGATTTGTGGTGTCGTGTTCTCATCCAGTGTGACAAAGGGTGATGCGTATGCACCATTTCAACTCTTGTGTTAGTGAATGTTCCGTGTATGATCAGTTGGATGTCGTAATGTGTTGTGTTTACTCGTGTTGTCTCGGTTGCAGTGTGGTTGCATGTGACACCAAAAGGAGAAGCTTCGTTCGGGAGTCTCCCATGCCTGACTGCGAGGCAGAAGATGCTTCAAACATCAGTGCTCCAGCCATAGGCCTCGGAGTGAAGCTGGCGCGTGGTCAGGAACCCCGGAGTGTATGGGACCCCGACTTTATTTCTGTCATCGGTGTTGAAAGTGAAAGTAGCTTAAATTGTTTTCTATGGTTGTCCCGTTTCGAACGAACCGTCTGGTTGCGTAAGGTTTCAGCGACTATGCGGAGGCAGGTCCGCCTCAATGCCTTGAAGTCTTGGGGGTAGCATCCCATCAGATGTAATCCACTTTTAGTGGTCCTTGAGAGTCTGTTGGGGAAATCAGTCCCAAAATTGTATAATGCTCATCCCGGGATGTGGATGTGTTGGTTGGGTCTTAGGTCGTGGTTTTGACGCCCGGGTGGTCGAGCCCCTCCCTCCCCGACCCTTGTGACAGGGTGTTTGGTCAGCATCGAAATTTTTTCAAAGTTATGTATCCTCTGTTCGTTCTAATGGCGAGGAGACCCACGACGGGTCTCGCACAAAGGTCTCTGGAATAAATCAGTGTTGGCCTTTCCCGAACGGTGGGGAGTCCGCCCCAGACCTCCCCATGTTGGTTTTCTAGTCTCGCCTTGGGCGTCGACATGTTCTTAATGGTGGGGAGACCCACATTGGGTCTCGCACGAATGTCTCTAGAATGAATCAGTGTTGGACTTTTCTTTAATGGAGGGGAGTCCGCTCGAACCTCCCGTGTCGGCTTTCCAGTCTCGTTTCGAGCGCAAGTGAGTTCCTAATGGTGGGGAGCCCCTCGGGCCTCCCCATGTTGATCTTTTGCTTCTGTTTTTAAATACGGCTTGGTGATAAGTGATATGAGTGTTCTGTGGACGTGGTTTGACCTTGTTTGTTCATTCTAGCCAAATGGTGTGTTTCGGTTTAATAGTGCTTGAGATGTTTCGACTTGTGAAGTTGGTTTTCGTGGGGGCGAGAGCTCCCTTCCTTGATTAGTCAACTGGAGGCGTTCTAGCTCTTCGGGGCGGGCGACACATATCAGAAAGTCTTTATATGAGTTTCTCGAAGTTGTCTTTAAGTCACTTTCTCTGAGCACGATAGTTTTTCCTCTCTTTGCTTGGTGTTTATGGGGATTCCCTTTGAACCTTAAGGGAGTGTGGTTTTCTGCTTTGAGGTTTGACTCTGGTTGTGGCTTTCCGGGACGGAAAGCTTTTATGGTGGGGAGAATTGTCACACCCGCCTATTTTACATTAATTATTTTATCAATTTTTCTTGGTATCGGGGAGTCTGGGTGAAACACGATTTGAAATTTTTGAATTCTTATTTTGAAACGCACTTTTTGGCCTTTACGGCGTTCAGCGCGCCGCTGTCGAAACCGCGTGACCTTGCTTGGTTCACTTGCGCGACCTCGCTCGGTTCCCCGCTCGCCTGCTCGATGTGCAACTACTTAAATGAAATGAATTAACAATGAAGAAATGAAATTAAACGAGTCGTAAAATAAAAGTAATTCAAAATAATAAGAGTTAGATAAAAACTTATTAATTGTTTTGGTGATAATAATAATATTATTATTCAGGATATTATTAATTATTATCGTGTATTATTATTATTTATATAATGATGATAATTAAGTCACTCTATTTATTATTTTTATTCTCATTTTAGTTTATTATTATTATTATTATTGTTATTATTATTATTATTGTTATTATTATTATTATTCTGGTTTATTAATGTTTAACTAAGTTATTAAGAATAATGTTAAAAATTATTATTCTTGTTTTAGTTTTATTATTATTATTATTATTTTTGCTTTACTTTTTAGTTTTAGTTTTAGTTTTATTTTATTCTTTTTTGGGTAGGGTTTTCCTCCCACTATTGGTGCGCCGCGGCCTGGACCTCCCCCCCTGTAGCCCTCATTTCCGTCGCACCCTACCCCACCCCTCTCCAGTCCGTCGCCTCCGCACTCCTCTCCCACCTCTGGCGCGCCTCCATCCTCCTGGCCAGCATCCCCGTCGCGCGCCGCTGTAGGACACCTCCCCTGTTCCCCTTGTCCAGCCGAGGCGAAACCCCCCCCCTGGAACCCCCATGTCGGCCGGCGCACTCCCGAACGGCCTCCCTCCCTCTTCCGGCGCTGCGACCCGCCGCCCCCTCCTCCGGCAAACACCTCGCGCCACGCCCTCCCTTGCGCAGCGACCCCCGGCGGACGACCCTTCCTCCCCCCGGCCGCCACCAACTGGCCCCCGGTGCACCACCAATGGTGCGTGCTCCCTCTATTAGTTGTTTCTTCAATTTTGGGGTGGGTTACTATGTTGTTTGAGTTCTAATTTTATGTTATGGGTTCGAATTCATGTGTTGAGTTCACACTAGGTTCCTTGCGGTGCAAATGACGCGCGATTAAGGTTTCACTTTAGAATTTGAAGTTTTCACATCAATTTTTGGGGTTTGACGTCGAGATGGGTGGTTCTGCTCTTAATTATTATTTGATTAATCAGTTTGCAAGTTTAATTAATTTAACATGTTATTTAATTAATATGTGTTGTGCGAAGTTGATCTTTGATGTTTGATTTTCATTTTTACTCTTGGTAGCATGTTTATATCATGTGTGTGTTTTCTGCTAAAAACTCATATCCAGTTGTTAGTGATTTTTAAATTGTGTGGCTGACTTATTATGTTGCGCAAATAGTGTTAGCTTATTATGTTGTGCAAATAGTGTTAGCTTATTATGATGCGCAATTAGTATGAACTATATTTTGATATAGTTTCGTGTGCATCTTATCATAAAAGAAGGTCTTGAGTGGGTTAATGGGTGATGCCTAGTTACTTCTTTGAAGTTGTTTCATAAACTTTTATTTTTTGGCTTTTTAAGTTGCGTAAGTTTGTGCAAAAGCGTCTTACATGTGGTGTTGGGTTTTTCATCAAACTGTTTGGGTGGTGCAGGTCACACTTTAAATTGTACTTGAGTGCGTGCAATCTTGGAATGTGTTTTGGATTTATAAATAGTTATTTTTTTTTGTGTGTGTAAAAACCATGTGACACTTTTCTTTTATCGTTTTATAAAACTTCTTAAATGGTTTATTAAATTATGTCAATAGTGTGAAGCGTGTTTTGAAAACGTTTTTAGCGGGTGTATTATTTCAAATGGTTTTTGTGTGTGCAAATGGTTGTTTTGGCATGTGTAGTATCTTATTGGTTTAAGTGTATGATTATAACATGTGACATGAACTCTGAACTACTTGAGCACAAACGGGAAGCATGGGTACTAGTGTGGGCGGACTAGGACTAGTGTGCTAGTGATACGGAAGTGGCATCAGCCCGGTTTCACTTAGCTGGATTTGACGACTACAACACTAACTAAACTTTTGGATGATCGGAGACCACTAGGTTATGGATGTGTTGCCCTGTCTAGTGGCTCGTGCACGAGAACATATATTGTTGTGTTCTTGTACCATCGTTCACCGTGACAGGAGGTTCTAGGGTCCCACCTCTCGCTAGTATATTTAGGGCCTCTCCCATGTATTTGTGCTCCTCTTTTGCTTGCGCTCACCGTCGGCACACAGTTGTGACGTTGAAATTACCAAGAAGGTGTGTGTGTGTTAAATGAGTTGTTTTCCATTTAGAGTAGTCTTCCCTTAAAAATTGTTCTCATTAAAATTCTCTAAGCACTTGTTTATTTATTTATTTATTATTATTTTTTATTTATTCCATTAAATTGCATATGTATTTGTCATTTAATAATTATGCGTGGAACCTTTTCTCGGTGACGTCCTACTGGGCTTTTGGCTCACACCTTACATACGCCTTTGGGTGTATGTAGACTTTGTTTTTGTGTATTTCAGGTTGTAACATCGTGCTCAGCGACAATGGGGGGAGGTCTGCAGGGCAGGGGGCAGGGGGAGGTCTGCAGGGCAGGGGGCGGGGGGGGGGGGGGGGAGGGGGCAGGGGGCACGAGGTACAGGGCAGAGGCGGGGGGCACGTGGCAGGGGGCACGGGGCAGGGGGTAGGTCTGCAGGGCAGGGGGGCAGGGGGTGGGTGGAGGGGGGCAGGGTGGTGGGGGGAAGGGGACAGGGGCAGGGTGGTGGGGGGCAGGGGACAGGGGCAGGGGGGATGTCTGCAGGGCAGGGGGGATGGGGGAGGTCTGCAGGGCATGGGGGTGGGTGGAGGGGGCAGGGTGGAGTGGGGAGGTCTGCAGGGCAGGGGGTGGTCTATAGGGGGGTCTATAGGGCAGGGGGGAGGGGGTGCAAGGGGGTGAGGCAGGGGGTGTGTAGTTAGTCTCTATAGGTTTCTTAATCTTAGAGAAGGTGGGGTGCAAGGGGGTGGGGCAGTGGGGCAGGGGGGGTGGGGCAGGGGTGTTAGTTTCCATAGGTTTCTCTAATCTTAGATAAGGTTGAATAACCATTACAATCCATCTCTAAGTCCCCCATTTCTTCATGATTAGGTTTCTCCAAATATGCCCTCCTATTTACAACAGATTGCTTTCACTAAATCATGGCTTGATATTGGTTGCAACAAATCAGATTTTTTATGATACCACTAGTTGTTATTGGTATGACTTTAACACCTTTTCTTTTAAAAATCCTGGCCATTATGTCCAGTTTTTTTAATTATAGCTTATAAAGATAGATTTGGATCCTGCTATCTGTCCTCCTTTTCTTTGCGCTTTCTTATTTCTCACATTCTAAACATTTATGTTGAGGAAACATGGTTTTCTCTTCTTTCACATGTTTATTATTGTTTGAAAATTGCATATTCACTTGAGTAATTAAAGAACTCTCAATGTTTTTTGTTTTTTTGTTTATCCTTTTATAACTCATCAGACTATATGATCAAACATTCTTTCTTATCATGTTCAACCTTCTTCATAGGTGTGGATCCATTTTTTGTTATGATATATTCTATTTGATTAGAAATTGTGTCCTCCAGTAAACTTTTATTATCGGGTGGGATAAAAACTTGTATCAAACAAAACCAAATTAAGCTGAAACTCGAGCCAAACTAATTATATACCATTAACAGGAAGAATAATTGTTAATTAATAGGAATGTACTATTTGATATTATCATTTTGAAACATGGATCTATTTCCCCCTTGCTTGCAGGAACATGATTTGACCCATGGGGCATTGTGGTTCTTATATGTTGTGCGGTGACGTGTATAGTCACAGGAGACAGGTATGTTTTAGTTTAGTTTTTATTTTATTTTCTTTATCGCATTGTCCACTTAGGTCTTTTACTTCTTTCTGTGGACAAAGGGTAATTATATTCTGCGAAGGGGGGCAAATGGGGTTCAGATTGATTCAGTCTGCCGGCTTTGATCCGAGGTAAGATTTATGGTTACTACTTGTCTCGCACCTCATGTATTTGGGGATTTCAGTGTTTTTGACTCCATATTATGTTTTCAGTAGGGTATTGGATCATTTCGTGTTGGTTCGGGTGGATTTGGTTCTCCCAATCGAGGTAAGGCTTTAATGTCATTGGTTGGTTTCTCACTGGTTATGTAGCATCCTTTATGTGTTTTAATGTTCCTAATATCCTTTGTGTAGTGCGTTGATCCCTGCTCGTTGGTTTCGAGTAGCCAAGTTAAAGGCGACTCGCCTGCGTGTGCATAGGTAAGAAAGTATATGTATGTGGGTTCCCCCGTTACGTGTATAGTCAACCATGACAGTGATTATGCATGTATGGGGCTATGTGTGCCCATGTATATATATATATATATATATATATATATATATATAAATGCATACGCAGGTGAGTGGAGACTGGTATATGCATATAAGCATATGTGCAAGGATCCCCTTGCACATGCTCATTGCCATGCGGGTGTGTGCATAGGGGCTAGGTGTCCTTGCATGTGTGTGAAGGTGCGTATACCCAGTGGGGGAGCATCAACTTTTAGTTAGAAAGCTCCAAGAGCCGAAGTGGACGGTTTGGTTCCACCTTGAGGTAAAATCCCTCTTCTAGCCTCTTTAATTCAAGAATGCTTTAAATTGAATTTAGCTTTTTTCTTAATTCTGCTTAATTATATTGAATTGCATATCTTGAATAAGTGTTCTTTAATATAATTGTTTAATTTGATAAATAAAGTCATGTTTTTATAACAAAACCCCTCCAACGGAGGTGCGATATCTGCGAAAACTCACAGTGATAGTTATGTTGATCTAGTTGCTTAAATTATTGCATTTGATATGTGCTGAATGAGTTTTAGAATAAATGTTAAATATAATTAAATGAATTGTGTGATAAAGCAATGCCATGATTTTATAATAAAACCCCTCCAACGGTGGTGCACTGTCTTCTAAACCAAAGAGTAGTGATAGTTATTTGTATCATGTTTAGATTTGGTTTGCGTCTTTCATATGCCTCTTGTTGGTGTTTGTTTTGTGGCTATTTAGTTTTTGTTTTCTTTGAATAATATAAATTGACTTATCATGCTCGTTTAACTCAAATGACATTGCCCGAGTAGGCATATGCCTTGACCATGCCACTTTCCTTTTCACGCTTTGAATATTATAAATAAAATTTCCATGTTTAGGCAAAGTGAATGAATTTGTAAATGGGTTGTGTAGGGTGTATGATTCTTTTTCGTCGTTTTGTTTCCCTTTAGACGTTGCGTCATTGTGCCGCTCGCTACAACCTTCTTTGACGATCCCTTGTTATAGCATATTAAATAGTTGATCTGTTCTATCATCTGTTGGCGGGGCGACGATCGGAATGTTGCCCCGCCTCCTCCCGCTCCCTTCGTTCCTGGCCGGAAGATGCTGCCCTGCGGATGTCGCTGGACCGGGCCAACACGCCGCGGTCACACCGCGGTCACGCCGCGATTTGGCCCTGCTCCAGGATTACATTCCGCGGCGGTTCGCAGTGATAGTATTCCATGAGTCTTGTGATCAATGTTGAGACTGACTAATCACAATTTCTGCCGGCGGGGCGACGACCGGAATGTTGCCTCGCCTCCTCCCGCTTCCTTTGATCCTGACCGAAAGATGCTACCCCGCGGATGTCGCTGGACCAGGCCAACACGCCGCGGTCACGCCGTGATTTGGCCCTGCTCCAGGACGACACCCCGCGACAGTTCGCAGTGATAGTATTCCATGAGTCTTGTGATCAATGTTGAGACTGACTAATCACAATTTTTGCCGGCGGGGCGACGACTGGAATGTTGCCCCGCCTCCTCCCGCTCCCTTCGCTCCTGGCCGGAAGATGCTGCCCCGTAGATGTCGCTGGACTGGGCCAACACGCCGTGGTCACGCCGCGGTCACGCCGAGGTAATGCCGTGATTTGGTCCTGCTCAAAGACGACACCCCTCGGTGGTTCACAGTGATAGTATTCCATGAGTCTTGTGATCAATGTTGAGACTGACTAATCACAATTTCAGTCGGCGGGGCGACGACATGAATGTTGCCCTGCCTCCTCCCGCTCCCTTCACTCCTGACCGGAAGATGCTGCCCCACAGATGTTGCCGGACCGGGCCAACACGCATCGGTCACGCCGCGGTCACGCCGCGTTCACGCCGTGATTTGGCCCTGCTCCAGCCACATCTAGTCCACACCAGCCCCCTTCCACCTTCATTTCAGCCCGCTGCCACCAGCATTCCAGCCCGCAACAGCCCCCTTGCCACCTTCGAATCAGCTCGCACCATCCCCTAACACCTCCAACCAGCCCCCTTCCACCAGCATTCCAACCCCCTTCCACCTGCATTCGAGCCCACACCAACCCCCAACCACCTGCAATCCAGCCCGCACTAGCCACCACACCAGCCACCACACCAGCCACCACCCCCAGCCTCCTGCAAAACACTCATGCCAACCCTCTGCCACCTGCAAAACAACCCCAGCCACCAGTTCCAGCCTTCACCAGCCCCCGACCTCCTACATCCCAGCCCGCACCAGCCCCTGCCACATGCCCAACAACCCCCAGCCACCTGCAATCCAGCCCACAACAGCCCCCTGCCACCTATTCCCGCCCGCACCAGCCCCCTGCCATCCCCCTGCCGCCTGCCTTTTCGCCCGCACCAGCCCCCTGCCATCCCCCTGCTGCCTGCCTTCCCACCCGCACCAGCCACTCCAGCCCGCACTAGCCACCGCACCAACCCCCAGCCTCATGCATTCCAGGATGTGCGAGAAAAACTTCATGCAAATCACAAAAAGGAAAGGCGAAAGCGGATCCCCTTGCTTGAACCCTCTTTTCCCCGAAAAGTAGCCATGTAAACTGCCATTGATGTTCACTGAGAACATTGTGGTAGAGATGCATCTTTTAACCCAAGACGAGAACCTAGCCGGAAAGCCGAGCAGATCCAAAGCATCCCATAAGAAGTCCCACATGGCCGAATCAAAAGCCTTGAATAAATCGATCTTAAAGGCACACCTAGGAACCCTAGAATCAAGATGGTAGCCCCACAATAATTCCTGGGTAACAAGATTCTTAGGATGAATTGGTTTTGGTACTGAAGGTTGAGGATATTTTTATCCAGCTTTAGATTTATGAGTCTCTTAAGGTTATTTTTGTAACCATCCTACTAGAGGGTCTGAGTTATAAGTGGTGGAAGTCTATTATTCAGAATAAGCCAGACAAAGACTATTCTTGGAAAAGTTTCAAGGCATTGTTCATTTAGCATTCTTTCATAATGAAGTGAAGGTACTGATGGCTATAGAATTTTCTAGGAGGGGCTGTCCAGGTGGGGTGTCCAAGGGCTGTTCGGGGGGGGGGGGTGCCGGGGGGTTCTGTAGGGCAGGGGGAGGGTGCAGGTGGGGTGTCTAGGAGGGGCTGTGGGGGGTGTCTAAGGGCTGTCCCGGGGGGGTTGTAGGGCAGGGGGCAGGTGGAGTGTCTAAAGGCTGTTCGAGGGGGGGGGGTGCCGGGGGGTCTGCAGGGGGGGGGGGTGCATGTGGGGTGTCTAGGAGGGGCTGTCCAGGGGGGTGTCCAAGGGCTGTCCGGGGGGGGGGGGGGTTCGGGGGGGTCTGTAGGGAGGGGGGGTGCAGGTGGGGTGTCTAGGGGGGCTGTCCAGGGGGGTGTCCAGGGGCTGTCCGGGGGCTGATTTGAAGAGATAAACCCACGAGCAATGAGACCTAACCTCATAACAATAATTTTGCTAATGATTTTTGGAAAGGTATTCCCAATAGCAATAGGTCTGAAATCCTTTACATCCACAACATTTTCCTTCTTTGGGATCAGGGCAATAAAATTGGAGTTGATTCCATAGGGCATTGAGGCATGGTTAAAGAACTCCCTCATAGCGTTAAGGATCTCATCATGAACTATGTTCCAGTAGAACATAAAGAATTAATTTGTGAACCCATCAGGACCGGCCACACTCTCAAGATTTAGAGAAAAAAGGGCACTCTTAACCTCCTTCTCATCAAGGGATGCAACAAGGGAGATTGTTGGATTAGTGTAGCCCGATCCGGTTGGGCCGAATGCTTGTGGCCCGCAACTGTACCAAGAGAGGAAGCATTAAGTGATGGATTCCTCACTTTCTACTAATCTCCCTCAGGGAGAAAGAATGGAGAAAAATGTAAATGATAAGAAACATGTGGAAGATGCACTAGATGTATAGTGTATTATGTTTCCATCGATGTCCAGTAAACTAAAGAAAATGAATGGGGATGAAGATTCCTACTAGATACTAACTCACCTCCATGATTCATTTTAGGAGATAAAAATTCAAGAATGAAATGAGATATAAAGTGCATTGTATCAGTGTAAGATAGAAGACGGGAATAAAGTAGGACCTCATGTACTCAAGATGCTTAGGTACATTGAGACTTGAATCCCATGGGTTTAAGATGAACCAGGAACTAGTAACATATATTATTCTTTCCTCTTTACCGCCCATCTTCTCAAATTTTATTTTTAAATAAATATTTAATAACAATACAAATTCAATCCTAGAACAATTTGCATTAGTTCTCCATGCTTATAAGGATATTAATAATGTCAATTCATATACATATTAGTGAACAAGAGGATGAAGGGATGATGGGAACGACTAAGGGTTCAATAGATAAACCTGTGTTGAAGACACAGATGCACTATCCATCTAAAAATCCAAAGTTAAAAATAGAGGTAATTGAGAAGGGGGGTGTTTTTTTGCATGTTCTTATAAATCCTATTGGATGAATAATTTAAAGGCGTTGGAAAATAAGAAAGGATACACATCTACCATAGGTATTTTTTCATTGAGTGTAATATATATTTATCTATAATTTGGTTATTAGATAAAGAATAAATATCACACATTTGTATTCATATATAGGAACTAAGTATATTATAGAAAATTTCAATGGGAGAGGCGGATCTCTGGGTAGAAAATGGTATGAGACTAGCAACCTTAGTAGTAAGATATTACAATATGGCTTTTACTAGAATTTTAGTAATTATATTAAATAATAATTATTATGTTTCTAAAGATTCCAATAACAAAATATCAGTGCCATGTTTTGACACCATGGGAATTTATTTCATGTTTGGAAATAAATTTTTTCTCCTTTATAAGTATAATATATTGTATTGTACGGTACATATTAAAAACGGATTGTATGTACATGAAATTGAAACCCATATAATAGAAGTTAATGATAAAATCAATGATTATAGGTCATATAACACCCGCGTGTAGCTCATCAAGACTAGATATGCAAATGAAGAGCATTTACAAAAATTAGTTCAATTAGGGTATTTATACGATACTGTGTTAAAACCATTGGATCATGCATGTTTATTAGTGAAAATAACCTTAGAAACCTTCACTGGTAAAGTAATAAGTTCCACTGAATTATTATAATTGATTCATACTAATTCATGTGGTCTATTTCTAATAATTTAAAGGGAAAACCTTCTGTAAATCATTAATTATATAGATTACTAAAGTGGGTATGGCTATATCTACTTAATGAGGTATAATTCAGATAACTTTCGTATGTTTAAGGAATACTAACATGAAGTAGGAAACCATCATGGTAATAAGTTTAAGGAAATCTTCTTAGACTGAGGTGGAGAGTATCTTAACCAATATTTCATTAATCAATTAAAGGAGTGTGGGGTATTATCCAAACTCACTCTTCCTTGGACACCACTTTTGAATGGTGTTAGTCAAATGAGTAATCAAACCATTCTATACATGGTCATAACAATTATGAGTCAAAAAATTATTCCTTTATACTTTTGAGGATACAAGTTGTAGTAGTAGAATATACACCTAACTGAGTTCAACTAAATAAACAGATGGGATTCCATATGAGTTTTGGTATGGAATGAAACTCATTCTATCCAAAATATGTCCATAGGGATGTGGGTAGTTTTTGAAGACTATTACTAGTGAAAAATTAGCATCTTGTAGCATGAAGTGAATCTTTAATGGTTACCATAATTAAAAAACATATTAACTATATATCAAATAATATAGAAAAGTGATTGTGGAAATAAATGCAATATTTGTAAAATGGAAGCACATTTCTAATGGAAATAGTGAGCACAAGATTGACTTCACTGAATATTATGTTCTAGATGAAATAGAGTTGGTACTGGAATAATCTCTACAAGGGATAGTGGGAGATGATGATTTTCCTAAGAAACAAGTACCACATAGGTCTACTCAATAGGTTAGAGAACTAGAGATATATGGTTTAATGTTCACAGAGTTACATGACACATTAATCCTAGATAATGATGAACCTCCAACATAAAATGAAGAAGTAGAAGTGAAGGATACTAAATGGAAAGAACCTATGCATTCTGAGATGGAGTGCATATACCAAAAATCATGTTTATATTTAGTTATACCCTCTTGATGATGTAAAACCCATTGGGTCTAAATGGGTATTAAAGAAAAATTTGTACAATGATTTTAATGTAAATACCTATAAATAATGAATGTGATCCATGTGTCTATGATAATGTTAGTGGAAATTCCAACGTATTCCTCATATTATATGTTGATGGCATATTATTTATGGTAAACAAAGTGAATGTATTACAGTCAATTAAGACATGGTTAAATGATGTCTTCTCTATGAAAGACTTATCTTAAGAAACCTATATCCTTGAGATTATGATCTATGAAGATTAATCCCAGAGACTGATTAGTATAAGTCAAAGTATATATATTTTAAGATACTCAAAAGGTATAACATAGAAAAATCCAATATGGGGTAGTTTCCAATGTAATGTTGTATCAATCACTCTAATAGAATGTGTCCACAAATCAAAGGACAATATTGAAATAATTATTATAATCCCTTATGCTTTATCTCTTGAATCTATCATGTCTTCCATGATATGTACTAGGTTTGATGTCTCCTTCACATTGAGTATGGTCAGAAGATATCTTGCTAATCTAGGGGAGATGCATTAGGAAGATGCAAAAACTATCCTGAAGTATATAAGATGTACAAATGATATGTTCTTGATGTATAGAAGAGATGAGGAACTAGTTGTGGGGAGATACACTGATTATAGTTTCTAGATAAAACATGATGATCTGAATTCACTTTCAAGATATGTATTTTTTCTGAATAGTGTTGTAGTGAGTTGAAGATTCTTGAAGTAACCCATGGTCAGCAACTCAAAAATAAAATCTGATTATATCATGGATTTAATTTCTGATATGGAGGTAGTTTGGATATTCATCATTGTTTAAAACATTGGTCTTGTTCCTAGTAGTGTAGAACATGTTCCACATTATTGTGATAGAACTAAAGTAGTAGTTCCTTCTGAGGAGTCCTGGCCACACAAGAGGAAAAAGTATATACATTGGAAGTTTCATGTATTGATGGATCTTAGTTATAGATGTTAATTCAAAGTTTATAGATTATCCAAATATGATAACATGGTAGGCCGCTTTACTAAATCCATATCTTAGCAAAATAATAATTCTCATGTGATAACAAACGCATTTAGATTTATTACCACATGGCTCTAGTTCAAGTGGGCGTGTTGTATGTGGGTTCCCTAAAACCAACTCATATATGTACATTGATTACCATTACATGTATATAGTCTGATATAAACATGTTATTACCTTTCTATAATAGTTTTTATATTTCTATATCCACTAGATTTATAGCAATTTCCCTAGTTTACATGTCATATTAAATGGATATAGAGCTTCCCATGCTGTAACGGTAACTTGGAGATACCATTACATTAATCTTAATCATATTTATTATGGTAATGATACATCTTGCTGATAGGACACAAATGATGTCTCACTATCAGGTGCTCAGGGCTCATAATCATTGAGACTTTTACTCAATATGTTTTCACTTGGTAATCTTGAGTAGATGAGATCATGAGGACTAAACTTCCAATAGGAACACCACATGTTTCTAGTGTAATTTTTAGTCCCTATCTGCAAAGATGTGTAATGGTCTCCTGACATGAGATTATTTTTTGGATATACTATTTCATTATGTAAAATGTTTCAAGATGAAAAAAATCCATTGATGACATAGTGAGGTAGCATGTTTTGGGTGCATCATTAGTGATATGATGTGGATTTAATAATCAGGATATAATTTATTTCTTCCTTAAGGAAGTGGTGTCTTAGGAATACATGATATAGATGATTGTACCATTATTAAATCCATGGCCATGGTAGAATAAGACATGGATTTCTAGTAAGGATAATATATAATAAATAAAAAATGGGTGATAACAAAAAGTTTTCATATACATTATGAGATACCATAAGAAAAACATATTATATTATGTGGAATGTGTTCATAGGAAATGTTATAATTGTTATGGTCTTTCCATATCTCTTTAGGTACCTGGATGGGATTCTATACTTCACTCGTAGTTTTTTAATAATATTCACACCTATCAAGACAAGGGACTATAGGGTCACACACTTAGTGTATTCCAATATCTTCCCAATTCTGATGAATATGAGTATAGGACATGGTTGGACCCATCACGAGGTCAGAGAATAAATGATCTCCAATGAATTAATAAATCCATTATTATTCGAGTATAGAATAATTTGAGTTGAATTTATTTATTAAATGTAATCATAGGGTATTATTTGAATACATGAAAAAATAGTATACAGAGGAATATCATTTTAATATTCATTGGTCATTTTAATATTTTCATGAATTATGTGTCAAGTAAATGACTCAATTTTATCGCGTAATGTATTTACTGTTGGGACCGTAAATGATTGGCCCATCGGTGCAGCGATAATCACGAGATAAAAATAAAGTGCAAAATGCGGAAAAATAAATGACACCAGATGTAACGTGGAAAAACCCCCAAATAGAAGGGGTAAAAAACCACGGGTAAATAGAAGGATCGCTATGGGGTAAAAGTGGGTACACACTCCCTCACTATTACAAGGAGAAAACCCTTGTAATATCTCTCTCAAATAATGGGGAAAACTGCCTCACAAAATACCACACATAAAAGATGATAGATGAGAAACTGATTGAGGATGAAAATAATGATGGGAGAGAGCCCTTTATATAGGCTGCCTCTCCCCTTCCTTTGCCTCCTCCCGCTGGAGTTTTGGTGGGGTTGGCCACCCACCTCCACGCCCACCTCATTTGACAAATGAGGGGCGGCCACCATCTTGTGGAAAAGTTTCTGCCAACACATCTCCCAATTGGAGATTTGATTGAGAACCAATCACATCTCCACACATCCTTTCTATCTGCCCAACCATGCTGCTCACGTATCTGCGAGGCCGCTCGAGGATCTGCACCATCTGAATTGATCAGAGTTAATCGCCTTCGTCAGGAAATCTGCCAGATTTTCTTTAGTGTGAATCTTCTGCATGTCCACACTTCCTTCCTCCACCACATCTCAGACAAAGTGATATTGCACCCCAATGTGTTTCGTCCTGGAATGAAAAGATGGATTCATTGAAATGTGCAAGGCGCTCTGACTATCACAAAACAATAGAATTTGCTCCTGTCTGTGCCCGCGCTCCTCCAATAACCTTCTCATCCAAATTTCCTCTTTGCAAGCCTGTGTAGCTGCCATGTACTCTGCCTCCGTCGTGGATAAAGCCACAACTGACTGTAACTTCGAAATCTAGCTCACAGCTCCTCCCGCAAGAGTAAACACATAACCAGTAGTGGATTTCCTCCGGTCAGAATCACCTGCAAAATCTGAATCAACATATCCTCTGACCGTAAAATCTGATCCTCCATAACATAATGCAACATCTGAGGTCTCCTTGATGTATCTCAGGATCCTCTTCACTGTGCTCCAATGCTCCCGTCCTGGATTCGCCATGTACCGACTAACTGCTCCCACTGCATGTGCAATGTCTGGTCTAGTACAAACCATAGCGAACATCAGACTTCCCACTGCTGATTCATACGGTACTCGAGACATTTTCATCCTCTCTGCTTCACTGCTAGGACTCGTCGTGGAGGATAACTTGAAATTAACGGGAAGAGGGGTAGATATTGGCTTACAGTCTTGCATGTTGAAGCGTTTCAAGACTCTCTGTAAGTAACTTTTCTATGATAGCCAAATCTTCCCATTATTTATGTCTCGGTAAATCTGCATCCCAAGAATTTTGTTTGCTGGTCCCAAGTCCTTCATATCAAACTCCCTAGCCAATTGTGCATTCGTCTCCTGGATCTGATCATTGTTGGGGCCTGCAACCAACATGTCATCCACATACAACAGAAGAATGATGAAATCATTACCATCCGAACCCTTGAAATATGCACAAGGATCTGAATGAAGTCTGTCGTATCTAAGACTCATGATATAGGAATCAAATCTCTTGTACCAACACCTCAGCGCCTGTTTGAGACCGTACATAGATTTTTTCAACCTGCAAACCAAGTTCTCTTTACCTTCTTCTACAAAACCTTCTAGTTGGAGCATATAAATCTCTTCATCAAGATCACCATGGAGAAACGTTGTCTTCACATCCAGCTGCTCTAGATGTAAGCTGTATGTAGCACACATCGCCAGAACTAATAGAACAGTCGTCAGTCTAACAACAGGAGAAAATATTTCATTGAAATCAATACCTTCCTTCTGAGCAAATCCTTTGACCACCAATCTTGCACTATATCTTTCCACCTGGTCATTTCCATCCCGCTTGATCTTAAAGACCCATTTGTTTCCGATAGCCTTCCTTCCATGAGGTAATGGAACAAGATCCCAAGTCTTGTTCCTGTGCAGGGCTTCAAGTTCCTCCTGCATCGCCGCCATTCATAAGGATACATCTGGACTTTGGGTCGCCTCCACAAAAGAAGATGGCTCTCCATCCTCCGTCAATAAGCAATACGCAATATTGCTCTCAGTGACATAGTCTGAGTGCCATACTGGTGCTCTTTTCTCCCGAGTTGACCGTCGTGGTCCAGACTCAACAGGTATTTGATCATCGTGCTTTGGTAATGCTTCAGAGGAAACTGATTCTTCCTTGGACTTGTCCTCTATTTCGACTGTTGTGGTTTCTGTATTCTCCTTCTCAATGTCTTGATAGTTGTCATTTTCACCTTATCTTCTGCGAAAATGACATCTCTACTGATGATAAATTTGTGGGCAGTGGGATCCCACAAACGATACCCCTTCACACCATCAGCGTACCCCAAGAAGATACATTTTCTGGATCTCGAAACCAACTTCGATCTTTCCTGGTCATTAAACATTGCATATACATGACTTCCAAAAGTATTTAATCGGGAATAGTCAGCGGGTTTACCAGTCTACATCTCCATCGGTGTCTTCAACTCAATCGCCATTGAAAGAGATCAGTTGGTCACATAACAGGCGGTATTCAGTGCTTCTGCCCAAAAAGTTTTTGCAATTCCTGCAGTCTTCAACATCGCCCTCGTTCTATTAAACAGAGTTCTGTTCATCCGCTCTGCCACTCCATTCTGCTGAGGAGTGTACACCATCATGAACCGTCTCTTGATCCCTTCCTGTTGACAAAAAGTATCAAACTCCTCGCTTGTATATTCTCCACCATTGTCTGTCCTCAGTCACTTGATCTTCTTTCCAGAGTCAAGCTCCTTCCGCGCTTTGAATGTTTTGAAGACTTCAAAAACATCTGCCTTCCTCCTGATTGGGTACACCCAACATCTCCTGGGATAATCATCAATGAATGATACAAAGTACCTTGCTCCTCCCAAGGATATAACCGATTCTTGCCAAACGTCGGAATGGATTAACTCCAAGATCTCCTGACTTCTTGCTGTTGACGTCCCGAACTTTAACCCGTGTTGCTTTCTCAAAACACAATGCTCACAGAATGGTAAGGATACCTTTGTAAGCCCAGGTAGCAACTTCCGATCCGCAAGAATCTTCAGGCCTCGTTCTGACATATGGCCAAGCTTTCGATGCCATAACGCCATCAATGCTTCTGTCGAGGTAGTTGATGCAACAACTATCTCCGCCTCCTTGTATGTTTCACCCATAAGCACGTACAGGTTCTTTGATATCTTCTATGCCTTCATTACTACAAGCACACCCTTCACGATTCTCATCACTCCATTCTCGGTGCGAGCCTTGCATCCGATATCATCGAATTTTCCCAAAGACAATATGTTTTTCTTCAGGCCCCTCACATGACGTACTCCTTGGACGGTCCGTACTATGCCATCATGCATCTTCGGTTTGATGGTACCGACTCCAACGATCTTCAGAGTGTGATCGTTCCCCATGTACACAAGTCTTTTCGGGATGGTTTCATATTGGTCAAACCATTCCCGTCGAGACGTCATGTGCCATGTTGCTCCTGAGTCGATAATCCATGCATCGTCGAGATGTTGTCTGCTTCCAGTAGTCGTCGCCGCTTCACTGACTAGTATATATCCACTTCCAGAAGTACTCGCCACATTCCCCTGAGAGTTCTTTTCACCACTCTTCTTATTCCAACAATACTTCTTGATGTGCCCCTTCTTGCCACAATTGAAACATGTGACATTCTTCTTCTTACTCCTCGATTTGGACCTGCCATGATTTTGGCTCCCACTGGAACCACACTCCATCATCCTTCCTCTCCATTGATAGAGCTTCTGCTTGGTGCGAAGTTCTCTGTCTGTCCTCCTTGTTCTTCTTCAAGAACCGTGGCTGCAACGTCATTAAAGAGCAACATATCCATCAGGATATTGTTGGTGAGGTTGATGATGAGTTAGTCATACGAATCTGGAAAACTCTGGAGTAGAATCTCCGCACGTTCAGTATCCACAATCTTATAGCCCAACGCCGTGAGCTGAGCGAACAAGGTATTAAGGTTGTTGATGTGGTCGGTCACCGATGATGACTCCGCCATCCGAAGAGAGTACAATTTTCTCTTCAGGAAAATTTTGTTGTGCAGTGACTTGGCCTCGTATAGCTTCGTCAGAGTATCCCATATTTCCTTCGCCGTCTTTTTCTCCGCAATGCTCGATAGGACCCCGTCTGCCAAAGCCAAATGGATGTTGGCAATAGCATTCCCTTCCATATCGTTCCATTTCTCCTCCGTCACACCCGCTGGCTTTTCACCAATTGCCAGTAGGCAATTATCCTTCCGCAGCACTGCCTGCATCTTCATTTTCCACAACGAAAAATTATTCCCGTTGAATTTTTTGATCTCAAATTTCGTCGCCATCTGGACACGTTGTCAGTCCAGAACCTCCTCCATTTCACAATGGTGTATTTAATAATCTTAATAAATTTTTTCTAATGTGATAGATCAACCAGAGTTGCAATCATAGAGAAAACTCAAATTTACGAGAATTATTAATACCTGGAAATGTGAACAACATTGGGTCAGAACCTTGCCTTTGATACCACTTGTTGGGACCGTAAATAATTGGCCCACCGGTGCAGCGATAATCATTAGATAAAAATAAAGTGCAAAATGCGGAAAAATAAATGACACCAGATGTAACGTGGAAAACCCCCCAAATAGAAGGGGTAAAAAAGCACGGGCAAATAGAAGGATCACTATGGGGTAAAAGTGGGTACACACTTCCTCACTATTACAAGAAGAAAACCCTCATAATATCTCTCTCAAATAATGGGGAAAACTGCCTCACGAAATACCACACATAAAAGATGATAGATGAGAAACTGATTAGGGATGAAAATAATGACGGGAGAGAGCCCTTTATATAGGCCGCCTCTCCCCTTCCTTTCCCTCCTCCCGCTGGAGTTTTGGTGGGGTTGACCACCCACCTCCTGCCAGCCATGCCCACCTCATTTGACAAATGAGGGGCGACCACCGTCTTGTGGAAAAGTTTCTGTCGACATTTACTATATATTACAAGTATGTGATAAAATATAAATAACATTTATGACATAGTTTTTTCAATATGTGTCGTTAATAGCTTTTATAGTGGGAATTATTTATACAGGGGTCGCTGAACCCTTTCCACCCGTTTAACTTGACAATATAAGAAAGAGGGAGATATTTTATGAGGTATTTTTCATCCACTAAAATTCAAGACCTCCTCTCTCTTCCTTCCTGTATCATAGATAGGGAAGAGCCCATTCTAAGTTTGTGTTCATCGATCATCCTCTTAGATCGAATTAATGGGATCACAGTTCCCTTCAAGACATTGAAGACATCTTTAAAACACCACGCTAGCACTAGAAACATGATAATTGGCGCTTCAATGGATGCATAAAGAATTTTTGAATGGCCTAGAGGAATACAAGATTGTACACTTCAATAAACAGCTTCCAATGATGATCTATTGTTTATCATGTATTCAATTCAAATGAGTCTGCTGTTTTTTAATTTTTTTTTAAATAAATTCACATGTGATCTTTAGGCCTTTAATGGAGCTCAAATCACCAAAGATGACAATTTTACATCAATACAGTGATGAAAAATTTAAATTCCATTCCCATTTTCTTCTTCCACCTTCCTCAGTACCATTAGTGTCATAAAAGGTGTGTGAATTGAAATTTATGTGGCATTTCAGTAGTGTTGAAGGAAGGGTCACAAGAAATCCTAGTGTAACCAGACCCAATATAGTGTAGAGCCTATGAAAAAATTATTAGTATCCAGAGATTCAATGGGGCCTTTCCACCGGTGTCCAGTAAGAGGGGATCTGCACCAGTTCTGAGTTCTGCAGTTGTATTTGTGGCTCTATTCTAGGTAAGAAGCTGGAGTACTACTGTCTGTTTTGGATGAGGAGGTTGTCTAGGTTGAGGGATCCAACCTCAGTATGTGTAATTCCAACAGAGCATACCTTCTTTTGGAGTTTAGGTTGTAGCTCTGGGAAGTGGGTCTAGCTAGTTACATGTAATAAAGTTGAAACCTCTTGAGTAGATCCTTTCTCCATCTATAGTGTGAGGTATGATATTATTTTCCACGAATTATTTATTTTATTTATTTTACATTGGCTATTCACACACGTTTTTATCTACAGTTTTGACAGGAGGAAAGGTTTTTAATTTGAATACCTATATGAATATATTTCCTTAAACATACTTATGGGAAACTGGTCAAACGTGTTTCTCCATTGTATGGAGTGTCCCCTCGAGATGGGTGGTTATTGCTTCTTATGGCGATTTTTTTTTCTTGATATGAAAAATATCAACAAAATTATTGGGATATACTTATTATTTCCTATTCAAGCTGATATTGATTGGTATTGTTGATATGCGTCCTTCTCATAACCCAATGGTGGTAGCTTTGTTCTTATGGGAGAATGAAATTTCCAGGCTATATGTACTGTACTTGAGAATCTTTGGCTGAGTAGAGTATTGACCCAGATTACTAGCCTCTTACTGGATGACTAGGGAGGGTTATTGGCTATGTTCACACCCATTTTGGAGTATTTTAGATATATATTTCTTGATGGAATTTTTTAAGATACCTCTTATGACAGAGTTTGAGTTTTCAAAGTGTTTATTTTATATTGTGTAATATAATCAATTTATGCTAAAATATTTTATCTTATGAATAATCGAAGAATCTATTCTGTCTACTCATAATTATAAGGTGATGGCATTATCATACTGTAGACGCCGAAAAAGTCCGTAACTCCCAGAGGAAGTTTCGAACGGACGGAGCGAAGTCATATTCGGACTCAGAGACCCGGTCCGGAGGACCTGGAAGTGGTGCGCAAAATTAAGGACTTACGCGTAAAAATGATGTTCGTGCGAAGGACTCCCAGGATTCACGAAAAAGAACCGGCATGGCGCGCAATTTTGCGCGCCCGGTTTCGCGCAGGGAAGCCTTGCGCGCCGACTGGTCTTGGCGCAGAAGATTTCGCGCGCCGCCTGGATTCCGCGACGGCGAATGCCTATAAATAGAAGGCAACCTCAACCGTTTCGGGGTTGAGGAATTCGGACCAGCTCCCGTGCGCGCAATTCGGACTCCCGCGCGCGCAAGATAACTTCCAGGTAATTTCTTTTTTTGCGCAACCTTGCCCCAGGGTTCGCCTTTGCGCGCAACCCCACTGGCTTAAGTGAATTTGCCAACTCCTCCGGGTTCTTCCTTTGCGCGCAATCCTTGCCCCTTGCGCGCAATCCCTTCCAATTGCGCGCAATCCCTTCCAAATTGCGCGCAATCCCTTCCAAATTGCGCGCAATCCCTCTAATAGGTTTCTCCATGGTTTAGGGATCGACCATTGCCCCCGCGCGCAATCCAAGCCCTTTACGCGCAATCCCCTATTCGCGCGCTATCCTTCTGCCCCAATTGCGTGTCATCCCGGTGTTTTGCGCGCAAACCTTCTCTTTGCGCGCAAAACCCAGGACCCCTCACCTTGACGCCCCTTGGGTGCCTCTCTGCGCCGACGCCCTTTGTCTTCCATACCGGGCATGCACGCCATGCGTTGTTTTCCCGTACGGCTTTCCAGGCTCGTACGAAGTAACCTCAAGGTTCCTTGGGCGGTGTTTCCCGTTGCGTTGCTTTGCCTTATGCTTCTTCGCATAGGCACGCTAACGACTATTGCTTCTTCGCATAGCCACGCTAACGTGGACCCCTCGATGGTTCGCCGTGCGGCCCCCCTTCACGACGGCCTTGCTGATGCCTTCCCTCCCACAAGGGCTAGAGGGTGTTGGGCATGTAAGCCCTAGGGGTGTGGAGTGAACCCACCTCGTCCGAGCTGCAGGATGTTAAACTGCCAAACACCTCGTCCTTAACACATGACGTTAAACTGTGGTCCGACCCCGTGCCTCGCACGCAGGGTCCCCTCGGCTCGGACATTCTTTACGCCTCTCGTCTCCACGGGAATGGATTCTTCCTCACATGGAATGATATCCTCCTTCTGGAGTGGCGTTTGTCCGCGGGGGAAGGGCTGCCTCAGAGCGTAAGCCCCTAGCCTCTCTTGCGGAAGGTTGCACCCATGCACCTCCGTACTTCGCCACTGCCAAGGCCTGTGGAGCCCCTTTCCCACTGTGCTTTGTCGCACCACGGGCCTCCATCCTGGAGTAAGCCCCGACACCAAGGGCCGCTAACCACACATAAGCCCCTGTTTCCTCTTTGGGCCACTCAACGCGTAAGCCCCTTTCCGCTTCTCACGGACGCACCCTCGTCCCGCATGACATTAAACTGTATGATCCCGTCCCGCATGACGTTAAACTGTATGCCCTCGTCCCGCATGGCGTTAAACTGTATGCCCCAAACTACGTGGACTTTGATCCGTGCTAACGCATGGTACATAGGAAGCCCCCCACGGGGCTCAAGCCCATCACTCAGTTGTTCCGACCCCTCCGCGTCGGTTCACAACCACCGTTATGGGCCGCCTCAGAGCGTAAGCCCCATACCTCACACCCACGTCTCATCCTGACCTCTCCCTCGAGTCCACGTGCCTCGGGAAGCTCATGCCCTAGCCCGGAGATCTTACTTCCTCCAGGCTCCAATCCATGCGTTCATTCTCACGGGCCGCCTCTTCAGGTGTCCCACTGTATCACCGAACTACGCGGACTTTGATTCCCTGCCATGGGGATACGTAGGAAGCCTCCATGAGGTTCAAGTCCGTCAATCCATCACCCATCCTGATCCTTACCTGGGCCGCCACATCCCGGTGGGATCCTGCCACCTCATTCTACTCCACAGTATCCGGGAAGCCGCCCACGTGCTGGCCCCAACATAGGTGTTCCCCCTAGGGGGTCCTTCAATCTGATCCATTCTCAGTGTTTCGATCAGTCCGATCCGTCTCCGCCAGACGTTAAACTTGCGGCATACCCCGTGTTAAACATGGGAAGCTGAGGAAAACCTCAGATGGTACACAGTTCCCCGCGTTCGATGTGGGATGCCTCGGGCTTCCGCGCCCTCGAGAAGCCCTATAATAAGGGACAGAAGACAGACATGCCAATCCCCCAGCGTTAAGGCGCGCCGACGACACCCCAACATGACTATTCTCCTCACCGAAGGTTGCTGCCCCGACCAGACCCCTTGGAGCGTCTCGACGGAAGCAGCGTAATTAACTGGCGTCCATGCAGATATGGCACCGAGAACGAGCTCCACGAACCCGTCTTAAATCTATGAGGGAGACCCAGACTAGGTGACGAGCTCCGAGGAGGAATCCACGGAAGGAAGAACCGACATCCCATCATCCCGGTTTCGATCAAGGAGCAGACGTCCCTGAACAAGGAACGAATGCTGCCCGTCTTTGGAAAACGGGAATGCGGGGCCTCAAGCCGCGCGTCCTCCCCCGCGTGACGGACGCGCGCGCCCCGGCGTAAAAGTGTCGGAAACACATACGAAGAAAATAAAGTGTTTGTTTCTCATGTTAAATGCCTTTGTAAGAATGAGAATATGAAAATGTCATCTTAAGAAAAGGAATTTCATGAAATATTTTCTTATGATATTCAGAGAAGATATGAATACTAATTATTGTATATATGATGAAGATTTATCTTGTGCATAATTTATGCTGTATTTTCTTATTTTCTTATGAAGAAGAACTATTTTATCTTACAAAATTTATCTTAAATTTTTTATCTTATGATGATTTTTACTTCTGATCAATATCTCATGATGATCAAGCTATTGAAAAATTCCATGATTAATCTTCTAATGTCTTGATAAGTCACATCATGCCTTTAGAGCATATCAAAAGTATATTATACATTTATGGAGAGATTAGTCTACACACGACTTTCCATGAATGGAAATATCTCAAGAGTGATAATATCTCCGACATCGCTGACGCAAATGAAATTCTATTTTTGAAAGCATTGGATTCACATCCATAATAGGCTATCATATATTGTTCACCACATGGTTTTCCTGACAATTAGGATTATATCATGAATAAGTTCAAAATATTATATAAAAGGAATAGTTATCTACTACATAAAGGAGGAAAATATAAGATATATAAACACACATATAGGCAGTTTCATACAAATACTTTGGATACTTGTACATAGATCAAACATAAAAGTTCATGATGTGCATACCAGTTATATTAGTTGAAATGAAGATCATCCCTAGATATACCTTGAAGAATATCATATTCTCAAGATGAACCTTCAACAATTGTTAGTTTCTACTTGAAACTATGTACTGCAATCGAACCTTCTAAAACTTTTTTATTCTATTTTTTGACACTTGGTGTAAGAGTGTGTTTGAGACTAAGGATAGGTCTTGTAAAGGGAGATCCTATTTGAAATCTCTTAGGACATTTTATCAAGTGAATGATTCCTATACTCATTAGGGATCCCCATGTTAAAGGGTTGTTATAGTAAAAATCATCAAACTTTTGGAGTAGAGTGTTGGTTGAGGTGACTAGGGGATTAATGTTCCCGAACCACTATAAATCTCTTATGTTCAATCTCTTTCATTTATGTTTTAATTTCTAATGCTTATTTTTATTAAGGAAAATGGATTTGATTGATTGTACCTAGAGATGGAGGTATTATACAATGAATTTTTTTTGGAACTCATTTCACAACCCTCTTGAGTGTTCATCTTTCCATTATATGGGACACCAACTGGTATCCGAGTTTGTTACTCTTGATTTAACAACTATCAAAGGTTAATGTCCAATGATATCCTGTCAAATGGATTTCATTGATGATGTAAGTGGGGAATTACCCTTACCTCAATGTGAGGTGAGGATGTTCTTTTATAGATGATTAAAACTAAATACAGAGAGGGTAAGTCCGATGTGGGACTCAGAAATACCCAATTAAATGAAATGGGGTCCAACACTCCCCCTTAAGCTGGACATGCCCAGATTGGATTGAGTCCCACAAAGAAAAAATAGAAGACAAGACAGACGAACTCATACTCCCCCTCAAGCTGGGCTATGGAGGCTGTGAATACCCAGCCGGGAAGTGAGAGAGTCAAGGCGAGCCCCTGGGAGACCTTTGGTGAAGAGATCGGCAAGCTGATCTGCCGTCGGTACATGACCAAAGCTGATATGGTGCTGCTCCAGATGGTGGCGTAGGAAGTGACAGTCCACCTTGATATGCTTCGTTCGTTCATGAAAGACGGGATTCAAGGCAATCTTCGTGGCGGCCTGATTATCACACCAGATATGAGCAGGGGTGTGTGCCGGGAAGCCGAGCTCATGTAGGAGATGACGAAGCCAGAGGATCTCAGTGGTGACGGTGGCCATGGCGCGGTATTCAGCCTCGACACTCGATCTGGAGACGACAGTCTGCTTCTTGCTGCGCCAAGAGATGAGGTTACCGGCGAAGAACACGGCGAACCCTGAAGTAGACTTGCGGGTCGCGAGGCAACCTGCATAGTCGGCATCACAGAAGGCCTCAACATCCAAGTGAGCATGACGGGAATACTGAACACTACAGGAAAAATGGCTTTTTGCGACGGGTTATTTGCGACGGGAATAAATCCCGTCGCAAATAGTCCCATTAGAAACTTATTTGCGACGGGGGCATTTTCCCGTCGCATATAACTAGTTATTTGCGACGGGAAAATCTCACCCGTCGCAAAAGGCTTGGCGCGCATAGCGCGCCAAACCGCGGGAAAGGTATTTGCGACGGGTGGTTACCACCCGTCGCAAATAGCCGGCGGCGGTAAAAACTATTTGCGACGGGAATATACCCCCGTCGCAAATAGTGTGTCGGCAGGTTGTTATTTGCGACGGGACCCGTCGCAAATAACTATTTAACCGTTGACCGTGATAAATGCGGGTTAAAGTATTTGCGACGGGTCCCGTCGCAAATAATATTATTTGCGACGGGTATACCCGTCGCAAATAGTCCCGTCGCAAATAAGCTAACCTATAAATACCCCCATCCGTTTTTTTTCATTCATTCTCAACTTCTCTCAAAACTGTTTACAGTTTATTAAGTTTAATTTTTTTTTGCAGAGTTGATATTGAAGTCTTCAACAATTATCGGAGATCAACTTCAAATCCATTTTAAAGGTACTTATGTTATTTTTAATTTAATATTTATTTTAATTTTTTTATTAGTTTTAATTATTTTTAATTAGTTTTAATTAGTTGTAATTTAATTATGTTTATATTGTTTTGTTATTTAATAAATTTAAGTTATTAGTATTCATAGTTAATGGTAATTAGGTGTAATTAATAATAATTAGAAATAATTAATAATGATTAGGAATAATTAATAATAATTAGTAATAATTAGGAATAATTATAGTTATATATATATATAGTTATATATATTTATAGTTATATTTATTCGTATATTAATATAGATTTATATTAATATAAATATATTTGGTTATATGAATAAATATATATATATATATATATATATTTATTCATATATTAATATATATATTTATTCGTATATTAATATATATTTATTCTATTTATATATATATATATATGTAGTTATAAGTTTTTATTCGTATATTTATTTGTATATTAATTAATATATATTTATAAGCTTAGTTTTAAATAAATTTATAAAATATGTGTTTTTATGTGTATTTATAAATAAATAAATAAATAAATACATATATACAATACAGACACACACACATACACATACACACACACACACACATATATATATATATGTATAGTTATGAATGAATACATAGAAATGAGGGGGTGAAAATCCTCTGAGAATGTTAAAACGACTATAACTTCTAATCCGTAAGTCCGTTTCAACTCCACAACCAGTCAAATCGAAGAACATGAAACGATCTTCGATATGATATGCAGTACAGTCCAAACGGACATCCGGATCGGAAGTTATAGTCGTTTGATTGTTAAAAGGACCATAACTTCTAATCCAGGAGTCCGTTTCAGCTCCACAATCAGTCAAATCGAAGAACATTAAAATATCTTCGACATGATATATGGTAGAGGTTTATCGGACATCGGGATCAGAAGTTATAGCTGTTTGAACGGTGAAAAACCGGGGTGCCCCGACTAAAAACTCAGTTTTGGAGGCCTTCGGGGCCTTTTTGGGCCTCGAAAAAACCTTGGACGGGTTCCACCCGTCCATAGGGTTGTAGAGCTCTTCGCAAGCTTCGATTTGATATGCTGTAGAGCTCAAACGGAGTCCCGGATCAAAAGTTATGGCCATTTGAAGTTTGGGTTTCATTTTCTTCTTATTTTCCATCTTTCATTAATTTTTATATTTTTTTTATATTCAAAGAGTTATTAAATGACTATTAATTGATAAAAATTAGGTAATTATTAATTAAAAATATTTTTTAATTTATTTTATAACCCTCTTTTACTAAACATCTTATAAATTAATGTTATATTTCCATAGATCCTTTCTAAATCGTATTTATAAAATAAATATTATATTTATATCAATATAAATACGTTTATTAATTTATATATTAATAAATATTTTTTTAATTTTTTTAATATTTTTTAAATTTTTTTTATTTTTTTTTTATTATTTGCGACGGGAATATATTCCCGTCGCAAATAGTTGATTCGAGGCAACTATTTGCGACGGGAAAAGGCCCGTCGCAAAAACTTATTTGCGACGGGCCCGTCGCAAAAGTTTTTTTAAAAAAAACCACAAAACTATTTGCGACGGGCCCTTTTCCCGTCGCAAATAAGTGTTTTTGCGACGGGCCCGTCGCAAAAAAATTTTGTTGCGACGGCGTTTTCCGCAACGGGCGATTTGCGACGGAGCCCCGTCGCAAAAGGCTATTTGCGACGGGATCCCGTCGCAAATGACCCGTCGCAAATGCCTATATTTCCTGTAGTGGAAGGCCACGTGCAGGGTCTCGCTTGATGTATTTGGCAATGCGAAGGACAACATCCCACTGAGATTGGGTTGGATGCTCCATGAACTGGCTGACTTTGCCAACGGCGCATGCAATGTCGGGTCGCGTCATGGTGAGGTAGTTCAGTTTACCCACTAGACGTCGATAGCGCTCGGGATGAGGAAATGGTTCCGAGTCGGAATGGAGAGAACGTTCGCCAGGCTCAAGTGGGGTGTCCACGGCAGTGGCGGTGCTCAGACCGGCATCCTGCAAGATATCAAGAGCATACCTACTCTGGCAGAGAGAGACCGAGTCCTCAGAACGGGAGACCTCGATGCCAAGGAAGTAAGTCAGGGGACCAAGATCTTTGGTATGGAAGTTTTGGTGAAGGTGCGCCTTGAGGATGGCGATCCCTCTGGAGTCGCTTCCTGTGATGATGATATCATCAACATATACCACGAGCAAGATACAGCCGTGCGGTGTCGTACGGAAGAAGACGGTGTGGTCCTTCAGACTGCGGGAGAGGCCAAAGGTCGTGACGACAGTGCTAAAGCGGCCAAACCAAGACCGAGGAGACTGCTTGAGGCCATAGAGGGACCGACGAAGGCGGCATACATGGGAGTCGGCACCGGAGGCAGAAAAACTAGGGGGCTGCTTCAGGTAGACTTCTTCCTCAAGAACGCCATGGAGAAAGGCATTCTTGACATCCAGCTGATGAAGTGGCCAATGATGATGGGTAGCCAGAGAGATGAACAGACGGACAGAGGCCATCTTGGTGACCGGAGAGTAGGTCTCAAAGTAGTCGATGCCATATGTCTCAGCAAACCCCTTCGCCACCAGCCGGGCTTTGAGGCGGCAAAGAGAGCCGTCGGGATTAAGACAGATCGTAAAAATCCATTTGCTTCCCACTGCCTGTTTGCCTGCTGGAAGGGGGACAAGATCCCAAGTATGGTTTTCCTCCAGAGCCTGCAATTCATCCCGCATTGCAGCTAGCCACCCGAGGTGAGATTTGGCTTCACCAACCGTGCGAGGTATAGAAACTGTCTCCAGAGCGGACAGACCCCAGTATGAAGAGACAAATAGAGGAGTACTCTGGCAGGAGCGAGTACCTTTCCGTAGGGCAATGGGCAAGTCCTCGGGTGGCGGAGCAGGAGCAGCGGACGAAGCGGGAGCATCAGTGTCACTGGCTGGAACGGGGGATACAATCGAGGGACGACGGGAGTAGACCTGACCAAAATAGGTGTCAACAGGGGTTGACGTCGGTGAAGGAAGGATGATGAGGGGAAGACAATCATCAATAGCAGAGTCAGGAGGAGGAGAGGGAAAGGAGAATGGAGAACTCTCAACAAAGGAGACATCAGCTGAGATGACATACCGGCGAAGGTCCGGGGAGAAGCAGCGATATCCGCGCTGAGTGCGGGAATAACCAAGGAAAATGCAGCGGAGGGATTTGGGAGAGAGTTTGGTGCGGCCAGGGCGAGTGTCACGCACATAACACAAGCAGCCAAACACGCGAAGAGGGAGGGAATGAAGAGGGAGAGTGGGGAAAAGAGCCCGAAAGGGAGTCTCCCCCTTAAGGATAGAAGAAGGAAGACGATTGATGAGGTATGTAGCAGTGAGAATGACATCTCCCCAAAAGAGAAGAGGCACCTGTCGGTGGAAGATGAGGGCACAAGCAGTCTCCAGAATATGTCTGTGTTTCCGCTCGGCCACGCCGTTCTGTTGGGGTGTATCAGGACAGGAGGTCTGATGAAGGATACCATTCGTCTGGAAAAACTGCCGAAAGGAAGTGGAGAGATACTCGCGCCCATTATCTGAGCGGAGACATTTGACAGAGATAGAAAAGCGGTTCTTAATTTCATTGAAAAAGGTTTGGAAGGTGGAAAACACTTCGGAGCGTTCTCGAAGAAGGTAAAGCCACGTCATTCGCGAATAGTCATCAATGAAAGATATATAGTATTTATATCCCAAGTGACTCGGAATGGCACACGAGCCCCAAACATCTGAATGAACCAGATCAAAGGGGTGGGAGGCCCGTGTATCCGTGCGAGGAATGTAGGAAGAGCGATGATGTTTCGCAAAAGAACAGGACTCACAATGAAAAGTAGGAGTCCGACTGAAGTCTGGAAACATCTGATGAATGGTGGATGCAGGCGGGTGTCCTAATCGGGAATGAAGATCTAGTGCCCGAGAAGAGGTAGACGTGCAAGCAATGGGTGCTGGTCCCTCGAACATGTAGACCCCGTCTTGAAGCCGGCCTCGACCAAGTTCCCGGTTCGTAGTTTGCTCCTGAAACACAACACCAGAAGAGGTAAATATGGCCGCACAGTTATAATCCTTAGTCAGTTTACTGATGGAAAGCAGATTAAAGGGATTGCGGGGCACATGTGCCACAGAGGGTAGGTGTATCGATGGAGTCAGGGAGCATGCGCCGAAGCCCGCTATGGGGATAGTGGAGCCATCCACGACGGTGATGGCTGAAGAACCGACATATGGGCAGTAAGACGTCAGCATACCGGCATCACCAGTGAGGTTGTCGGAGGCACCTGAGTCCAGCAGCCATGCAGGGGAGCAATGACCCACAAAGGTAGTGGGGCAAACAGTATGGGCCAAAGAGGTCGAGGAGGGACCAGGTCAGACAGAGGCCGGAGGATCATGAGGCCGCCTGAGGTCGGCCCTAGAAAGGGCCAGAGACGGGGAAAGAGAGGCGATAGTCGAGGACGCGTCCTGGACCGCGGGCTGTCCCTGCCGCGGGTGCTGAGATGGTCGTCCATGCAGGACCCAACATCGGGCGATCAGGTGGCCAAACTTGCCACAATGTTGACAAAAGGGACGTGGACGACTTGAAGCACGACCACATCCCGAGGAGTCTGCCATGGAAGCGTCGGGTAGCTGAGGCAGTGGGCCGGCGGGATGATCGTGCGCAGGACGTGCGCGTGCTGGAAGGGCCGCCGGAACGAGGGCGCTCTGCCAGGACGAGGGCGCGCTGTCGGGACAAGGGTGCGCGGCCGGGAGGGTCCGCCGGGATGAGGCCGAGGGCGCCTGTTGGGGTGAAGGCGGCGGAAGGGGGGCCGCAGGGTGAGAGCAGCGGGAGCGCGCGGGAGGCGCGGGGGCATCGGGAGGTGCGTGAGCAGCAGGAGGTGCGGGACGACGGGGAGCCAGGAGCCACGGGAGGGCGTCACGCCAGGAAGGAGGGCCGTCTGGGAGCCGGGAGCCGTGGTCGAGGGAGGGGCGTCGGGGCGAGGCCGAGGGCGGGGCGTCGGGGCGAGGACGAGGGCGGGGCGCCGGGGCGAGGCTGAGGGCGGGGCGCCGGGGCGAGGCTGAGGGCGTGACGCCGCTTGGGCGAGGGGGAGAGCGCCTGGGCGAGGCGCTGGCGAGGGCACCGCGGAGCGAGGGGAGCCGCCGGGAGAGAGGGCCGCCGGGAGATTAGGGCAGAGCCAGAGGGGAAGAGAGGCGGGGCCAGACAAAACCGGGAGTCCGCTGGGAGGGAGGGTCGGGATTAAGATCCCTCTGATATCATGTAAGTGGGGAATTCCCCTTACCTCAATGTGATGTGAGGATGTTCTTTTATAGATGAGTAAAACTAAATACAGAGAGGGTAAGTCCGATGTGGGACTCAGAAATACCCAATTAAATGAAATGGGGTCCAACAGATGATAATGGAGAAGGTATGTCAATGGTTAGATCTCCTTACTTCAATGGTAAAAATTATGGTTGCTATAAAGCTCACACGACCATTTATCTGAAGAATCTAGCCTTGAATGTTTATATTGATAGGAATTAAGCCCTATGAAATTACTAAGATAGAACCCGAAACTTGGGATGCTACAAGTGAAGAAAATTATGATCTAATCTCCAAATATATGAATGTTATAATATACGGATTAAGAAAAGATGTGTGCAATAGAGTTTCTTAATGTCATGCAGCACAAGAACTATGGACCACTATAGTGGATTCATATGAAGGTACTGACAATATGAAAGATCATAGATATGATACAACCAAACTTTAGTTTTACACATTCAAAATGTATGAAGGATAGATCATTACTCAACTAAATGGAAGGCTCCTTGAGATTTTGAACAACATTGTTGCTCTAGGAACACCTATCTTTGAGCTTGAACAGGAATTAAAAGTTCTCAGAGTATTAACACCAAGGTGGAGTTGAATATCAGCTACTATTAGATATTCTATAGAAGTCAATAATCACAAAATAAAATATCTTACTAGAACAATCATGATGTATAAATATGGAATATGAATTGGGGTTGAGGTGAATAAGATGATCAAGAAGGAAAATGTTGGCTTGATGGATTCTACATCTAAAGATGACAGGGAAAAAAGTGCACAAATTGCTGAAAATATGAAGAAAAATATTCCTTAAGAAATTATAGATCAAATTTTGAGCTTGACAATATTGAATTTAATTCCAAAAATTCTACAAGAGAAGAAGTTTCAGAAAATCTTTCAACAAGTATAAAAGGAAAGGATACAATCCTTAAGAGTTTAGATGCTATGAGTGTAAGAAGTTAGTACATATGAAGGATGACTATCCAAAAATTAATGATAATAGGAAGATAGAGAAGAAATATTTCAAGGAGACTGGTTTTAAAAAATATTTTGAGAATGAGAATTTGTAGGTTGAGAAGAAATATTTTAAGATGCTATGGAGTGATAGGGAGTTTAGATGCTATGGAGTGCTTTTAAGATTCTAGTAGATTCACATCATCAGAATGAGAATTTAAAGTTATTAATCAAAATTCCAATGTATGATTTATGGAAAATTCAGATGAGATAAATTCATATTACTCTTCTGAGCATGAACATGAAACAAATAAATGAAAATTTCTCATATAAAGAATTAAATGAATAATTCACCATGTTGGAAACCCAGTATGAAAGCATGAAAAAGAAAAATAAGGCCCTCAAAGGTTCTTATAATAAGAGTGTAAATGAAGAGGGGGACCTAAATAAAGAGATTTTATAAATAAAGAATCAATTAGAAAAACATAATTTCTCAAATACTGAATATTATAATACAATAGAGAACCTACAAAAGGAAGTTCAAAACATTAAATATGCTTCTAGTGACTTTTCTAATAGAGAATTCTACCTGAATAAAATTATTCCTCAAAATTAACATAATAAATAGATGTTTAGAATAGGTTTCCAAGGTAAAAAAAGCCCAAATTCTAAGAAAACTATTTTGTCCCTAGTTCCAAAAATAAAAAAATTTCAAAAGTCACTTATTTTCATTATGGTGGAGTAGAAAACGATGCCATTATTTGTGATTTGAAAAACACTCAATTTTGTGAAATTAAAAATTATTTTCTTATAAAATATTTTTCAAAGTATGTTTTCAATTATTCTAGTGAAAAAAATAGATATGGGTTACTATGTCTCTTTTAGCTAACATTTATAGACCCAAAAGAGTTTGGGTGCCAAAATATTCTGTTGTATGATTTGTCATTGTATGGAACAAGATACATGAATAGAAATGAAAAATAGTTTATGGACAATTATTGTTCAAGATATAAGAGTGGTGATTTTTAAAATTTTTACACACTATGAAAAATTGATGGACTCTATATCGCATTTGGTGATAATGAAATTGGAAAAATTATTGGGAATCCATGGTATATGAAGATATTCATGTGGGATTGGACTAGAAGGGTTTTAGTACTCGCTTATTTCAGAATTTTTGTCCAGAGTCGTTGATGATGGTGATGACTCTGGAGATCCTATCTTCACAGTAGGGAGAGCATTCAGTGTTGGCATACACCACTTGATTTTATGAGCTGGTTCATTTTACACAAGAGGTTGTAAATAATGACCAACTAAAAGCTCAGAAGTACCATCATGGTTTGTGACCATATATCAGATTGTTGGTATTCATGCTAAATCATTCGAATAATGTAGAGACTATAGACAGGGTTATGATGGAAGAGATAAATGTGGAAGGAAAGGTTGGATATCATTCCCTTTATCCGCCTCCTACTAGTAGCATCAATATTGCACCATGGAATAAAAGGATATGAAAAGATCATCATCGGAGTGGTGGAGGTATTTCTTAGTAGCAGGGCTCTTCATAACCTCCAATTACAACTAGTGGTGTTCCTCTAACTTACTATTAGTGTGTCAATGTAGATTGCGAAATCCCCTTGCCTCCTTACCTCAAAGTGAGGCAGAGGCAAGCTTTTATAATGATTGAAAAGTACCACATCAGACCACAAGTCCGATGTGGGATACAGACTCCAACACTCCCCCTCAAGCTAGGTGTACCTAGCTTGCACACATAATGAAAAAGAAAGCAACAAAACAGACGCTAACACTTGCCCTCAAGCTGGACATGCCCAACTTGATGACAAATACAAGACAAAAACAGAAGAAACGGAAATAAGAAAATCGTTGTTGATGCTGCTCCTCTTGAAGATGGTAATGTGATGCCGCTGAAAAATAAAGGATGGGTCATCGCCCGAAAAGTGCGGGGCCAGACAACAGAGCGCCGGGAAATCCACACTGGCGGGTTGGTCGTCAGAGCGTCGGGAAAATCCGCACTACGGGCCGGTCGTCAGAGCGCTGGGAAATCCGTAATGTTGGGCCGGTCGTCAAAGTGCCGAGAAATCTGCTCGGGAGGGCCGGTCGTCAAAGTGCCGAGAAATCCGCAATGGCGGTGCCGGTCGTCGAAGCGTCGGGAAATCCGCATGAGGAGGCCAGTGATTGAGGCGGGAATGCCGCGGGAAGCAGGAAGAGGTCGACATGGAGGGAGCAGTTGAGCAGAGGCGGCACGGGAGGCCGGCTGCTGGAGGAGCCGGTAGGAATGGAGGCCAGTTGTTGTGCAGAGAGGGGCCGACGAGGCTTGAGGCCGGCTGCTGGAGGAGCCGACAGGAATGCGGCTGTCAGAGGCGCCGGCAGGGGGAGAGGCCGACAGAATTGGGAGACGGGGCTGGATATCTGCACAGGAGGCGGCGGGCAGGAAGGACTCAGCGCCAGGAAGGAAGCAGTCGGACGTCGAGGGGCCGGTGCAAGGGAGCCGCCAGGAAGGAAGCAGTCGTGCACGGGAGGGAGGGCCACCGGGAAGGGCAAAGCCGACTGTTCTTCTCACCGGGAGAAGTTGGAGCAGGAGCCGGCATATGCGGGGAGCCGGAAACCGCGCGCTGGAAGAGTGCCGCCTGGGATGGAGCCGTTGGACGAGGGAGGGTCGCGCTCGGGAGGGGCAACGACGAAGGGTCACACGCAGAGGAGGAGGCATGACGGGGCATCGGGAGTGTCGCGCTCGGGAGGAGCCGCGACTGGAAGGGAAGGCGTACCGGGAGGGATGCGGGACGGGAGATGCCGCCGGAGAGGGGTCGCCGGACAGGAGGGTGATCCGCCGGGGATGGAGAGAGCCGCGCTGATGGAGTCACGCGTAGGAAGCCGGGAATCGCGTCAGATGATGAGGACGGGAGCCGCCGGCAGTTGCGGGATCCGGAAAGACCGCCGGGGATGCAGGAGAAGTTGAGGAGGCGGGTCGCGCCCGGGTTGACGGGGCCGGTGCGCGCAACTGGGAGTCGCGCCGGCAGGAGCCGACCGGGAAGAGGCGGGCCGTCGGGAGGAGGTTCACCAGGGGGTCGCCGCGGGAGGTGCTGCGCGCACAGGAGGACCGCTGGAGTGGGAGCCACGACGGGGAGGGCTTGCGCTCAGGAGGAGCGGGCGCCGTCGGGATGGGTCGTCGGGCCGGCGCGAGGGAAGCCTCATTGAAGGCGGGGCCTGGCGCCGAGAGAGATTCGCCACAGGGGGATGGACGGGAAATAGTCAGGCTTGTAGGCCATGGAAGCCGCCGCCCCTCGTGGGGAAGAAAAAATATATATTAAACCCTAGAGCGGAATAAAAAAAAATAGATGGAGGGGGGGGGGGTCGGGGTTAAGACCTCTTTGATACCATGTAGATTGGGAAATCCCCTTGCCTCCTAACCTCAAAGTGAGGCGGAGGCAAGCTTTTATAATGAATGAAAAGTACCACATCGGACCACAAGTTCGATGTGGGATACAGACTCCAACAGTCAAGTTCATAAAAATATAACGTTCGTGTACGTAACTTTCTAATATGTGTAACAACTGTGGGAGTTATGATCATCTGCATCATATCTATTAGACTATGTCTACTCGATATGGTCATGGATCTTTGACTCCAAAGGATACTATGACACAATCAGATGCTTCAATGACTATAGGGATCCATCCAAAGGCCTCAGGAGTGAATCAACATAACATAGTAGATGATCTCCCAGTGAAGGTAGACTTGTGTCTAGTGAAAATGAGGGGTATCATCTTTATTTCATCTCTAGTGGTAATTATTTTATTTAACATTGGTCCTTCCCACTCAAATATATCTAGATGTTATTTTGATTTCATTAACCATCCAATAAAACTCATGTGCTTTGTTATGGAGTTAGCAACACCTCATGCAAATAGGAAAGTGTCTAGGTTTTAGTCTCCTTTTACACTATCGATAGTTTTTACAGAGCTAGTATGGGATTTTATTTTTCTTAATCTCGATTTGTTTGAAATCATAAATGGGATGGATTGGATTATTCCTCCTAATGTTGAGTTTGATTGCTACTATCACTGTGTCCCATTTCATGCGGCTGATGGGAGCTTGAGAGTGTTTCCAAGAGAGTGGGATTTTTGGTTTGGTCTTACAGGACCTTCCCGCCTAGAGTTCAAGAGTTTGTTGTCTTTATTTGTAGATGAGACCTATTAATTTTCATCTTTTGATAAAATTTCCACAGCTGTTCATGGTTCTCAAAACTTTTATCCCATATGATTTCTCTAGGATTCCTCCATATAGGGAGGTAGAGATTACAATTGACCTATTGCTAGGAATGCAGTCGATATCGATAACTTCTTACCGTATGGAAACATCAGAGTTGAAAGAGCTCAAAATTTAGTTGGATGATTTAGTCAAAAAGGGTTTTGTTCACCCTAGTGTTTCACCTTGGTAATCCCTAGTGCTCTTTTCCATTAAGGTATACAGTTCTCTCCAATTGTGCGTGGACTATCGGAAGTTGAACTGGGTAATAATTAAGAAAATGTATCCTTTTCCATGTGTGGGTGATTTTTTGACCTGTTAAAGTGGGAAAAGTGGTTCCCGAAGATTCATCTTTGGTCTAGTTATCATCATATAAGAGTTCATAAGTGTGATATATCAAATACACCTTTCAATAGAATTTATAGCCATTACGAATAACTTGTGATGTTGTTTAGTTTGACTAATGCTCCTACAGTTTTCATTTCTCTAATTAATTTTTTATTCCAACAGTATCTAGTCATTTTTGTGGTAGTGTTTGTGGATGATATTTTGGTTTACTCAAGATCTGAGTGTGATCACGAGCACCATATGGGTTTGGTTTTGGAAATCCTGAGAAGTCACTGTTTGTATGGATATATTTTGAAATGTATCTTTTGGATTCCGGAAGCCAAATTCTTGGGGAACATTATTTTTGTGCATGGATTATCAGTTGATCCTGAGAAGGTAACGACTGTATTTTCATGAGAATGGCCACATTTTTTTTTTGAGATTCATAGATCTCCTGGCCTTGCTAGATACTATCAGTGGTTTTTCATGGATTTCTCAATGTTATCATCCCCATTTACTACTCATACTATGAAAGGGGTGAAATTCTCATGGGATGAAAAGAGCCTGTCTCCATTTTGAAAGTTGAAAAGACTTCTATCATCATATTCTTTTCTGATCTTACCTAAGCCTAGTAAAGGATATGTGGTTTTCTATTATTCTGCAAGAGCTAGTTTGGGTTGTGTTATTATGCAATATAATCATGTGGTATATTATAGTTCTTGCAATATTTGACCAAATGATAAAAATTACCCCACCCATGATTTAGATAATTTTGTAGTTATTCATGAGCATATTTTTTTGAAGAATTATCTTTTTAGGGAATGGCTTGATGACATTTCTGACTATAAGAGTTTAATCTGTATCTTTTCTCAGGGGGACTTGAATCTTAGGAAGAAGTGGTGGGCTGAATACCTTTAGACATTTGACATTGATATTTCCTACACTCTAGGAAATGGGAATTTCATTGAAGATGCTCTTAGTAGGAATGTGCTATCACAATCCATTCTGAAATCAAAGGATGAGTGGAATCTTATGAGGATTTTTGCTCGGTTGAATTTAATGATTAGGACGATGTATCATGAATGGTTATAACCAGTGTCTAGTTAACATCATATCTGTAAGATTCTATTCTACAGATTCATTAGCATGAGTTAGAATTTATAAGAATTTGAGAAACCCTATATGGTGGGGAGACCGTTTCTAGTTGGTCTCTCTCTTCAGATGGTATTCTCAGTTATGGGGGTCAGTTTTTCATCCCAACTTCTGTAAGAAGCTTAGTTTTGTATGATATTCATAGTACTTCATGGGAAGCTCATTTGGGTTCTATGAATATGAATTATGATATTAAACAGTGATTTTGGTGGTTGATTATAAAGTGTGACATTGTTGATTATGTGTCGCTTTGTTACATTTGCTAACAAATAAATGCAGAGCATTTGAAGCCCTCTAGTTTTCTTCAGCCTCATCCAGCGTCGATTTGTAAATAGGAAAAGGTATCCATATACTTTATTTTCAGATTACCATGCTCTCCCTGAGGGAGGAATTCTATCTAGGTGGTGATTCATCAGATGAAAAGGTCATCAAATTTTATTCTGATTAGGGACACCATAAAAATTGATGATCTAAGTAAGATGTATGTCCAGGAAAATGTGAGGTTTCATGGGGTTCCTTCTACCTTTATTTTAGATAGGTATGAAATTTTTAATTTGATATTCTGGTGAAGTCTCCAAGAGGAAATGGGGACTCGGATTAGGTTATGTACAACTTATCATCCATAGGCAGATGGTCAGTTGGAGCATGTTATTTAGATTCTCGAAGATATGCTTTGTGTCTGTGTCTTGGATTTTGTTGGATCTTGGGATAGCCATATGGGATTTATTGAGTTATTTTATAACAATATTTATCATTCATAGATCATAATGGATCCTTTTGATGCTTTTTATAGTCTCCCATGAAATTCACTTCTTTTCTGGGTAGAATAGGGAAAAGCTTTTTGGTTAGACCAAGTTTGTTTTAGGAGACGTCTATTACGATTCCGGGTATACATTGGTGTTTAGTTACAACATAGATTCAATATAAATATTATATAGGTTGATGGTGTCATCATTTGGAGTTTTCTATAAATGACTGGGTTTTCTATAATGTTTCTCCTCAACTGGGTCACCATCGGCTCAAAAAGTAGGGAATGTTGGCTCTAAGATATATGGGAAGGTTTGATGACATTCGGTAGATTGGGAAGGTTTCTTATCAATTAGAATTTCTGGATTAATTGAAAATCATTCATGATGTTTTCCACATATCATATTTTATGACATATCATCATGATCCCTCTCATGTTCTGAGTTGGGAAGAGATTGAGTTAGAGCTAGATATTTCTGTTGTTGAGTAGCTAGTTGAGATTGTAGAATCTCAAGTGAAAGTCTTCCATGGGAAGTTGGTTATGATGGTCAGAGTGTTATGGAAGCATAGATTAGATTCTAACGAGTCTTGTGAGCATGATACGTTGATGATGGAACAGTGGCCTCACCTCTTTATGGGGCTTGATTCTTCTACATGACTTCTTGGGGATTGAAAGTTTTATTTTGGGGAGTTTGTAACATCATGTTACCCACTTTCAGGTAATTCTCTTCTCTGTGATAGTTTTCATCTTTTTTTAGGTACGTCGTTGGACTCCCAATAATGGAGAATATTTGTTAGGGGAAAATTTCATAAAATTAAGGGTTTTATGTTTATTTAATTTATTAGAATCCATGTATAAATGTGTAATGTATTTGCGGGGTTCTCCTTGAGTTTGGGGAACTTTAGAGTTGGTTTTGGTGTTTTCTCATGTACGCTGGGAGATTTCACGTTGTGTAAAGGGGTTACACGTTGTGTACATGGTATCAAGACACAAATCATGAAATGTGTACATAACATGAAAGGATTACACACCATGTAATAGTTACATGAAATGTAATGCTAAATGATTGGCTTTAATTAAAAGGAAATGAGTTTTCTAGAATATCTAATCGTCGTGGATTACATGACATGTAAAGGTATTACAAGCCATGTTAATTCTCGAGAATAACTTTTTATGGTGTCGTATTTGGGTCGGTTCATTACTAGATTTATCTCATCACATGGGGAACCACTTCAAAGAATTAAAATCACATATGGGAATAAAATGACATAAAATAACAACATGATATCAATCCCCAAATTATATAAAATTCTCTAATGAGGATGGAGGATATAATGCCTAACACCACTAAATGAAATTTAATCCAAAATCCATTTCATCATAAAATTCAATAATTGAAAGAAAAAGGGTCTCTATGGGAACCTAAGTATCCAATATGGGATATAGAGTTAAATTAAACGAGGAAAAGAAAACATATAGAAATTTAAATGCACAATATAAACGAGTAAATTATTCTTCATTGAACATGAATTCAAGGGGTACTTATATTAAGAAAAGTAATACTCAAATAAATACACCAATGATGCAACCTCAAATGTTTCCCATTTCAATCATTGAGTTATCAGACATACACTCCTCCCCAAAGGTGGGTTTCATATTTGATTTCATATTTTATCAATATTTATACATTAAAATTTTTAAAGATGACCCAGTTGGGGACACAAATAATAGGTTCATAGAGCTTTCAAACATGATGACTTGGAATTCCCAAACCTTATATATTGGAAGAGCATATGAAATCACATTATATTATTGTAGAAAGAAAAAAAGGAGAGGGTTTGTCACAAACACCTCCACTTTTAATGTCAATAACTCAAATCCTCCTCATTCTCGATATAATACCTTTACCTAGATAATAAGGATTCATGGCTTGATGTAGTTTGTGATACGAAATCGCCGGGAGACACAACGACAGAAAATGAGAAAATGAAAGAAAAGAAAAACAGCAATGAACACGGCGATTTACGTGGTTCGGGAAAAATCCCTACGTCCACGGGAGAGGCAGAATTTCACTAATCGGGAGCAGCAAATTACAGAGGATTTCAATCAAAACCCTAGCCCAAAAATGGGCTACATATGAAGAAGACGGTCTACTGTTCTGAATAGTAGTCCGCGTTGCAACAGTGATTGGCGGCTCACTTTGTAGCCTGATCCGCTGCACTGCTATGCTTCGATGCAACTGATGAAGACAACTTACTTAATCTAAGTTCTTCCTCTTCTTCACTCACCAGTGCCGTGTTTTCACAGATTCATGAAATACAAACTGTTTTCCTCTTCTGATCCCATCAAGTCCTCCATCATTCTGCCTCTCATCCTCCGTTCATCAGTGGAGACCAACAGAGGCACAACAGTGCCTCAACTTCTGTATCACCATAGGCTTTGTCAACATGTCTGCCGGATTGTTGGTTCCACAGATCTTCTGCAAGGTCAGCAACCCATCCTGTATCAAACCTCTGATGAAATGGTACTTCAACTGAATGTGCTTCGTCCGGGCATGAAACACTGGGTTCTTGGCAAGATGTATAACACTCTGACTGTCACAGTGCAATACATTCTCCTCTCGCTTTCTTCCCAATTCATCCAAGAAGTTCTTCAGCCAAACCATCTCTTTCCCAGCTTCTGTTACAACAATGTATTCTGCCTCTGTGGTGGATAGAGCCACCACCTTCTGCAATTGTGATATCCAACTTACCGCAGTTCCTCCACAGGTAAAAACATAACCCGTGGTACTCCTCCTGCTGTTGACATCGCCTCCAAGATCAGCATCCACATACCCCTGCAATGAAGTTCCTTTCCCAAAGCACAGAGATACCTCCTTGCTGCCTTTCAAATACCTTAGTATCCACTTCACAGCTTCCCAATGTTGTTTTCCAGGGTTAGCCATATACCTGCTCACAACTCCCACTGCATGAGCAATGTCAGGTCGAGTACAGACCATGGCATACATCAGGCTTCCCACAGCTGATGCGTATGGAACTTTTGCCATGTACTCCACCTCTTCTGCCGTCTTCGGTGATTGCTCCTTTGATAGTTTGAAGTGGCTCGCCAGGGGAATAGAGACTGCCTTTGCTTCCAGCATGCTGAATCTTCTCAGAACCTTCCCAATGTAATCAGCCTGTGACAACATTAAAGTTCCAGCTGTGCGGTCTCTCTTGATCTTCATTCCCAGAATCTTGCCAGCTTCTCCAAGATCCTTCATTTCAAACTCCTCATCCAATTGCCCTTTCAGCTAATTAATCATCTGCATACATGATCCTGCAATGAGCATGTCATCCACATACAGAAGCAATATAATATATTCATCACCGAAAGACTTGATGTAGCAACACTGATCCATGCCACATCGTTTATATTCATTTTTAGACATAAATGAATCAAACTTCTTGTTCCACTGTCTCGGTGCCTGCTTCAGTCCATATAAGCTCTTCTGGAGTTTTCACACCAAGTCTTTCTTTCCAGACTCTACATATCCCTCTGGCTGCTGCATGTATATATCTTCCTCCAAATCTCCATGAAGGAAAGCAGTCTTGACATCAAGCTGCTCAAGGTGCAAATCCTCTGACGCCACAATGCTGAGAACCACCCGGATGGTGGTAAGCTTTACTACTGGTGAGAAGATTTCAGTGAAATCTACTCCCTCCTTCTGTTGAAAGCCTTTCACCACCAGCCTTGCCTTGAACCTCCTCTTTCCATCATGTTCTTCCTTGACCCGGTAGACCCACTTATTCTGCAATGCTTTCTTTCCTCTTGGCAGAGGTGTCAGCTCCCAAGTGTTGTTCTCATGCAATGAGGAAATCTCCTCCTTCATAGCCAGCTCCCACTTGCTCGACTCCTTCAGCTGCATTGCTTCTTCAAAGCATTCTGGTTCTCCACCGTCAGTCAATAAAAGGTAATGCAATGATGGTGAATACCTCTGCACGGGCCTTCTCACCCTTGATGATCTCCTCAACTCCACTGGAGTAGTAGGTTCCACCGGTTCGGATCTCTCAAGCTCAGACACACCTTCAAGCTCCACTTGCTTTTTGCATTTTGATTCAATGTTCCCATTTTCATCTTCAACTGCATGGCGATCTTTGTACATGACACCTTCATTGAATACCACATTTTGGCTCCTGATGACCATCCTGTTGAGATCATCCCAAAAGCGATACCCAAACTCCTCACCACCATAGCCAATAAAAAAACATTTTTTGGACTTGGCATCAAGCTTGTCCCTTGCATTAGCATCAACATGAACATATGCTAAACTGCCAAAGACTCGTAAATGTGAGAGTCTTACCACCTTACCAGACCAGAGTTCCTTGGGTAGACATTCCCCCATTGGCACAGAGGGACTCCTGTTTATGAGATATGCCGCCATATTTACTGCATTAGCCCAAAAGGTCTTGGGTAACCCCGAATGCAGCCTCATGCTCCTGGCACGTTCATTCAGTGTCCTATTCATCCTTTCTGCCACACCATTCTGTTGTGGTGTTCCTGGGATTGTCTTCTCCCACCGAATTCCATTTTCAGAACAGAATTCCCTGAACTCCTGACTGCCATACTCTCCACCATTGTCAGACCTCAAACATTTCAGCTTTGCTCTTGACTCGTTCTCCACCATGACTTTACACTTCTGAAACATCTTGAACACATCAGATTTATTCTTCAGAAAGTAAACCCATACCTTGTTGAGTCATCGATGAATGTCACATAATATTGTGACCCTCCGAGGGATGGTACTGGTGCAGGCCCCCAAACATCTGTATGCACCAGGTCCAGCTTTCCAGCCTTCGGTGTTCTGCCTCCTTTTGCAAAGGACACCTTCTTCTGCTTTCCAAAGATGCAATCTTCACAAAAGCCTACTTCCACCGACTTCAGCTCTGGTAGCAACCCTTTAGTTGCCAGCACCTTCATCCCCTTTTCACTCATGTGGCCGAGTCTGTAGTGCCACAGTTGAGAACCTCCGATAGCTTCGAGTGATGCAGCCATGTCCATGCACGTTTCTGTCATGTTGTACAGGGTGCCATTCTTTGCTCCCCGAGCTATGACCATAGCTCCTCGGGTGATCTTCCATACACCACCAGTGAACGTGGTACTCAACCCTGCATCATCAAGCTGTCCCACAGAAATGAGATTTCTTCTTAAACCAGGGATATACCTCACGTTTTCCATAACCAGCAAACTCCCACTGTTGGTCTTGATCCGTGCATCTCCTTTCCCCACAATCTGCAAGGGCTCGTCATCAGCAAGATGTACCTTGCCAAAATTTCCACAAACAAAATTGTTCAGGAAACCCTTCTCCGATGTAGAATGGAAAGACGCCCCAGAGTCTAAAATCCAAGACTCCATCGGGCTGTCTACGCTCAGCAGTAGCACGTCGTCAGTTCCTTCAGCTACCGCGTTTGCTCCACTGGTTTCAGGTCCCTTCCGGTTATCTCTGCACTCCTTCTTGACATGTCCTTTCTTCCCGCATGTCCAGCAGGTAGGACCAGACCCCTTTGCCTTGTCTTTGCTCTTTCCTCTTGATTTCGACCGTCCTCTACGATTGTCCCGCTGTGGGTACCTTCCTCTTCCTTCAATGTTCAAAGCAGAACCAGAGAATCTGCCTGATTCTCTTCTTCGAACATCATCACTAAGGATCAGGTCCCTTATATCTTTCAGAGCCATCTTCGTATTCCCCGAAGTGCTGCTCATAGCTGTTACAGTTGCTTCCCAACTTTCAGGTAACGAAGATAATAAAACCAGAGCACATACCTCATCACCAATGTCAATGTCCACCGATGACAACTGACTTATGATGGTATTGAACTCGTTGATATGATCTGCAACAGATCTCCCTTCAACCATTTTCAGGTTGAACAATCGTCGTATCAAATGCACCTTGTTTGCCGCAGAAGGCTTCTCGTACATATTTGTGAGGGCTTTCATCAGGTCCACCGTCGTCTTCTCCTCTCTGATATTGAACGCCACGTTTTTGGCCAACGTCAGGCACGCAACACCCAGAACCTGTCGATCCAGTAGCTCCCATTCTGACTTCTCCATTTCCGCTGGCTTCACACCCAGAAGCGGCAAGTGCATCTTTTTCTGATAAAGATAATCCTCGATCTGCATCCTCCAGAAACTGAAATCAGTTCCATCGAAGCGATCGATCTTCACTTTGCCTTCATCCAGAGCCATTGTTGGAGAATTCCGAACCTCCCTCTGATACCAGTTGATACGAAATCGCCGGGAGACACAACGACAGAAAATGAGAAAACGAAAGAAAAGAAAAACAGCAATGAACACGGCGATTTACGTGGTTCGGGAAAAATCCCTACGTCCACGGGAGATGCAGAATTTCACTAATTGGGAGCAGCAAATTACAGAGGATTTCAATCAAAACCCTAGCCCAAAAATGGGCTACATATGAAGAAGACGGTCTACTGTTCTGAATAGTAGTCCGCGTTGCAAAGACTTGTATCCATTAAATGATATTTTATGATGTCATTAATGGCTAACTTGCAAGAGAAAGACACAAAGTCATCAAAAATTTTAGTGTAATCCATCACTATTCAATCACACACCGGAGACTCTTAAACTAAATGGCCTTCTCCACATTTAGATTACATAGACAACCCCGCTAAAAAAACATGTTCTTCAATAATTCTAAAGATATTTCAATAATTTTATGAGAAAATGTAATGTTTTCCCACAATTACCTTCATAGTCCCTTAAAAAAGACTATGATAACTTCCAATTTAGAGTTTATAAGAGTCTCTATAGAATTGAAAAGTCCTTCGATTTTCTCTTATCAATTGATCAAATCTTTTGGACCTTGATAACCATGGAATATAGGTTGTTAGTAAAATTAGGAATTAATAAACATAATCTATATATTGACATGGATTTTACCCTTCCACTCTATTTAGAGTCTCGGTAGAACCTATAATTAAATGGATCCCATATAGTTTTGAGAATAAATTGACCACAATTTAACCAAAATAACACTCATCCCTTTGATCACTAACACATTTTGGGAGAAATTTTCTAACATATAATGAATCTGCACGTTCAAACAAATTTTTTTTAAACCAATATCCCACATACCATAAGGAACTCAATAAGATCACAATAATATTTCTTGAAAATACACTTAATATTAAAACTCCATCATGTAATCATTTGTAAACATGAAAACCCCCAATGGAATCCCAAAAATAAGTTAATATATATCATAAAGAAAGTATTATTTTATATTGTAAGGGTTTCCCTTCAACCCTTAAAAGGGGTATTATCAAAAGTAAAATTAAAAGAAGGCCTTCGTGTTGTGGAATCGTCGGGAGACACAACGACAGAAACGAGAAAACGAAACAAAGAAAGCAATAAGGACAACGATTTACGTGGTTCGGGAAAAATCCCTACGTCCACGGGAGAGGCAGAATTCACTACATCGGGAGCACAAAAAAATACAGAGGATTTTCAGTAGTAAACCCTAGCTCGAAATGGGCTACATATGAAGAAGACGATCCACTGTTCTGAATAGTAAGTCCGCGTTGCTACAGTGATCGATGACCAACTTTGTCAAAAGCGCTACAGTGACTGCTGGCTGGAAGTCAAAAGTGCTACAGTGAAGTTGACTCCGAAGTCCGCACTGCTACAGTGTCTGTCGGTGTCGGTCGGTCAGCTCTGCTACAGTGTCAGAATTGCTACAGTGCCAAAAATTTGGGCCGGGGACCTTCGTCCCCCGGACCCCCGGAGCAGGGGCGCGTTGCCCATGCAACCCCCAATGAGCTTACCGCGGAGCTCAGCCCGCGACAGTTGCAGGGCACAACCGGATCGGGCAACACCAATCCAACACTTCGAGCAATTCGGGGCAAAGCATTATTTTATATTACACAAAACTCTTTGTAGAAATATATAAAATTCCACTTATATAATTACCATTTACCCTTTAAGAAAGCTTTATAATAAGATCGTATAATAAAAGCATTATCCATCATTCAATATATATATTTTTGTAATATTCATGGTCTATAATTGTAAATACACTTTACAAGTATCATTAATTGTATACATAAATTTTCAAATTGAATTAATACATAACTTATTCCTGGGAAAATCAGTATACAGGGGTTTTTTAATTTTTTTTTAATTTAAAGGGATTCGGTTTATGATAATTTGGGATATGGGTTTGCAATACACCATATGAATTGGGGTTTTAAAAATTTTCTCCAAAGCGCCACATCCCCATCCCAATTAAGAGTTTTAATTATTATATTTAAATAATTATAAATAAAACCTATTTATAAATACCTTATGAATAATTTATATAATAATATATATTTATATATATTTATAATTATATATATTTATAATTAAATTTATAAATACATATAATAAAATTTTTATATATCTATATATAATTATATATAATTATATTTATATACATTTATATTTATATATATTTATATTTATTTATAATTATATTTATGAATACATATAATAAATTATTTATATATTTATTGGTATAATTATTTTAAATTTATAAATTATTTATATATTCAAACTATATAAATATGAAATTATTTATAATTCTGACTATATAGATATATATTTATCTATAAATATAATTATATATATATACATAAAAAAATTTACATATTTGCATAATTATAAAATTTAAATAAATATATTTAAATAATAAATGTATTAATTATATATATAATTATAATTTTAAAATTATATATTTATAGTTATATAAATAAGTTTTTATATATAATTATCTATAATTATATTTATTTATAATTAAATTTATAAATACATATTTTCAATTCTTTTAATAGTTCTAATTATATAAATATTGATTTATAATTATATACTCTTAATTATATACATTCAGTTGTAGCAGTTAAGTCGCTCGATCCCTATATATTTAGGTGTTTGCTCTTTGGCCACAAATCCTGCGCTTCTCCTCTGCTCGTCCGCAACTAAAGATACTCAGTTTGTACGCAGTTCCCCGAGTCTCGCTATGGAGAATATTGGCGAAGCAGGGAGGCATGATCCTCCCCTTGAGAATCAGTCAGGTATCTTTCTTTGTTTTATTGAACCCCACCTAATCTTGGTATACAAGATTTCATTCGTTTGATGCGTGGACAGATTTGGAGAAGAAACTCCGCGATGCGAGGAAGGAATTGGTGGAGGCGGTACATGATTCAATATCGTTGCTCACGGTATATCATTTCCCTCCAAGCGTTATACAGAAGAGTATATTGATCCATTTTACTGTAATTTCGGAAAAAATCTCGTATCATCAAATGGGTGCCGAGGTGTCAATGTATCGAGATTTTATTCGCTGCTTATCTCTACGTTTTTCCCAAGAAAAGCAGAGACAGAGGCTGGAGAGCAAGCTGCGTCACCTGAACAACGACTTCCAAAGTAGAGGGTTCCACGAGCTTTATTGATGGGATCTTTGGAGATGTTTTTTATAAAATTGTATCATTTCCTGTAAATAATAATTTTGAAGCGTCGTTCATTGACGCCAATCCAACTCTTGGACCGCTAACGAAGCAGAGTTATTGAAATCATCTATAAGATTCGGCCCGTAAGGGGTGCTAGAAATCTAGGGTTTCCCCTCGTCACTGCATCATCCCTTCGGCCAGGGTCGGCTCGGCTTCCTTCCTCACGCTCGGCGAGCTCGTAGCGGCGGCCTCTCGGTCGCGGTAGCGTCGTGGATTTCATGTACTCAGCCGTCTTGGCGTGCATCCCTGCTGGCCTTTTTCTCACCCGATTCCATCTCACTGGATAGGGCTTTCCATGGCAGCGCGGTGATGGTCCAGCGGCCAAGCTCCTGCTTTCGCGGTCTTAGGGTTTTTTCTTCATTTTCGGTTGTGTGCATTGGTTGGTTCGTCGTGGTCTCTACTGGCTTCTTGGATGGCGGCGATGGGATCTGTTTTGTAGTGGGATTTCATCCTCCATGCTGTTGATTTTGGTATTCGTTTCTTGTTTTCATTTTTAATTTCGGATGATTTCCTGTTGTTCAAGATTCTAGGTTCGTTTCGGATCGTTATGCTTCGACATGTTTTGTTGGGCGGCATCATCAGTGTTGTAGCGGCGGCCTGGACAAGTTGCAATAGATTAATTTTATTTCTCATGATCAATTGTTGATGGTTTCTCGAATCATAGTTTTTTCTTAAAAAAAAAGGAAAAAAGAAAATCTATAAGATTAGGCCAATTTAGAGGATGTTTGAGCTGACAAAACCCGATCCAAAATTGTAAAAGTGTTGAAACCCATCTTCACATGGAGAAGATGAGTCGACGAGGCAAGCTGGTGTGAAAAACTGGGATAATCGACCTTGCTGATTGGATCCGAACGAGTTTGGGTTGCCGATGAAAGGGTACAGACAAGATCCATGTAGAGGATGATTTGGTGGATGAAGCCTCTCATGCCACTGATATCATCGCTTGATGGAACCAGATCCCGCATCTTCATTTCTTGAAGGAGATTCCCGGAACCGCCGACTTCATTAATGATCTCAAATCCGTTGTTGTCGAAGCCTTCAAATATGATCTTGATGAAGCCGACTCATTCAAGGGGTTTTCAATCGGAGGCCCAATTTTAGTTAATGAAGAATCACAGTTGTGCATCCCATGATGAACTATTTGCAAAGAAATTGAGCAGTGCTTGGACACCCGATTTCTATTTCCTCCTGGTTACACTCGAAGCAGTTAACCCAAACTTCAGTTATTAGGCGTGTTTGGGTTAATGAAATTTTTAGTATATTTGGTTTGCTGATATTGAAGACTCGCATAGGCAGTTAAAGACAAAGAGGATCCAAGCTCATGATGAAGGTGAAGTTGGACTAATCTAACATTCCCTGCCCAAGCTAACAAAAAATGGTTTTCCTAATTGATGAAATTTAGCGTTAGGGTAACCGAGTTTGGATAAGTTTTCTTGGAGGTTTCGATAAGAGGCTAAACTAGTGTGACCGAAGTGCACTGGGTACCAGCCAATAATGATATTCTTTTTGGATCTGATTGAAGCTTGACCATGAAGCCTCTCCTACTGAAGAAGTTTTTTTGTTTCCTGAATGATTTATGTTTGTTTGGAGATTCGTTTGGTGAAGCCTGAGGAAGGAGATGAGCATGGCTAGAGTTCGGGAAGAATTGAAGAAGATGATGTCAAGTTGCTAGAAAGAAAATAATAAAGTAATAATTATTATTATAAAAAATGCTTGTTGGTTGGAGCATTAAATGAAACCTAGACAGTGTTGGAGCCTGTAGAAAGTGAGTTTTTTCTTAAGTGACAAGAGCAGTGATTGAAGGTCACAAGACTTAGTTCCCTCATTTAATGGTCATTTAAAAGAGGCGGTGGTTTTGATGCTGATTTTTGGGGAGAATAAAAGGGACGCTACGCATGACATTTGAGGGAACAATGGATTGGGAGACGGACACTGAAACACATATAGGGAGATATACTGAGAAGTTAGAAGCGGAGAAGATGGGAGCGACACTAGGATATATTCTGGGAAACTACTGGTACTTCGAGAGAAGATGAAGATGGAGATCATAATTCGTTTATGCTCCTTGGTGATGTCCTGCTAAATATCAAGTAACTGAGGCTAGTGTATTCAAATAATGAAGTCTTTCTTAGTTTACATTTATTTAAAGTTTGCAATTTTAATTCATTAAAGAATCTTGAAATTTGGAATGCAATTACTTCATTAAGTTTTATTATTTTGTTGTTTTGTTAAACACCTTTTCCCATTATGAGTACCTCACACTACCAATTGGAGTGTGAAAAACTCTGAATACAACTCGTTAATTCGAGCCTAGTTGAAGTATGAAGACGATTTAAGCTGTTAAAATTTCTTAATATTTGATCGATGAATTGTGAGTACAATAAGTGTTGTCTTTGTCCTTTTTGGCGATTGTTGAGAGCAGTGACCAACTCCTTCAAAAATGAGTTTTGCTTTTGAGCTCTTGGTTGTAGTCTCACTTTAATAAATTGTTTGAGTTCGAGATTTGATATTTCATTATTTCATTGAGATAATTACAGTTTTGAAAACCATTAAAAATCAATGAAGATAGACTAATCCATATCAATCACTAGTTAGGTTGCTGCTTTCTCTTGTTTATTCATACCGCTGATACTTTCGTTCATTTTGTTTTCAGTTGTTTTATTTCTTTTTGAATTTTTTTTGTGGTTTGAATTTTGTTTTGATTTTTGTCTAGTTTTAATTCCTTTGAAAAAAATAAAAATATAGAAACATAAAATAAAAACATGTGAAAGAATAACCCCATACAGGGCAGTCTCGCTACGAGACAACCTTAGTGGTTGATAAACTGTATTTTTAAGTTTTCAAATTTTGTGTTAGGTTTTAAGTGACACAAAAACCTTACATGAATTCATGTTATTCCCAAGGAGGCTAGAAATGGGTTAGTTAAAAAAGGATTAAGAAAAAAAATTTATTTAAAAAAATAAAAAAACAAGTGAAAAAGAAGTTTGTTTCATAAAAAATATGTTGCATGTCCTGCAATGTTGAAAATTCAGAAAATGAAAATTCATACAATATTAGGACTAGGATTAAACAACTTTCATGTGTCCTTTTGGTACCTTTACTTATGAAATAATTCCATTCAGACTTTGTAATGCTCCTTCCACCTTCCAAAGAAGCATTCTTATAATTTTTTATGAGTTTCTTAAGGAATTCATGGATGTTTTTATGGAAGAATTTACAGTGTATGGTATATCTTTTAAGAGCTGTATGAGGAGTTTAGGAGTTATTCTTAGAGTTTAAATTGAGAAAAACCTTGTTCTAAACTATGAAAAATGTCATTTTATGGTCGATAGTGAAATTGTGCTTGGTCATGATGTGTTTAAGAAAATAATTTGTGTGGAAAAGTCCATGGTTGACGTCATCTCTTTATTACATTTTCCTAAGACTATTATAGATATTAGATCTTTTCTTGGTCATGCTGGATTTTATAGGAGATTCATAAAAGATTTAAACCGCACTACATTGCCTTGGATAAGATTACTTCATAAAGAAATTCCTTTTATATTTGATGAGACGTGTATGGAATCCTTTAATGAACAGAAACAAAAGTTTGTTTTCGCACCAATAGTTTAACCACCTAACTAGAGATTTCCTTTTGAGCTGATGACTGATGATTTGGAGTTTCCTTTGGGGGATGTTCTTGGGTAAAGAATAGAGAGGAAATATCATGTCATTTATTATGCCTTTTGGACTCTAGATGATATTGAATCCATATACTCCACAAATGAGAATGAATTTCTATCATTTTTATTTTCCCATGATAAGTATAGAAATTATCCTTTGGGATCTAAAGTTATGGTTGTTACTGGTCATTCTGCTATTTGGTATCTTATGAAAATGAAAAATCAAAACTGAGGCTGGTTTGATAGATTTTATTACCTCATGAACATGATTTAGAGATCCAAGATAGGAAAGAAATTTAGAACACTATAGTTGATCATTTGAGTAGGATAACTAATGATTTTTTTCAAAAAAATCTATTGTTGAACCTATTAGAGATATTTTTCCTAGAGAGAAGCTATATTCTGTTCTTGACAAAAGGCCATGGTTTTCAAGCCTCATGAATTACTTAACTCTTGAAATTGATCCACACTGGTTTTCTAAGAAACAAGTTTCTAGACATGTTTGTGAGTCAAGGAAATATGTCTGGGATGATCCTTATGGAATTTGGGAAGTTACGAGATTGTTATGAGAAGTATTCCGAATTTTGAAATTCCTTCCGTTATGAAATTTTGTCATAGTTTGAGTTGTGGTGGACACTTTGGGCCACATATGAGTGCTAGAGAACTACTATATTAAGGGTTATATTGGTCAACCATTCTCAAGGATTCTCATGAGTTTTATAGGACTTGTACATCTTTTCAATTCTAAGGAAACATTTCTCGAAGACATGAGATTCCACAATAACCTTTTTTGTTTTGTGACATCATTGATGTTTGGGGAATGTATTTTATGGGATTTTTCCTAATTCCTTTGGATGCATTCACATCTATCTTTTGGTGGAATATGTGTCCATGTGGATTAAAGCTATTCCAACTTGAACAGATGATTCTAGAGTGGTGTCCCAATTTTCCAAAAGCAATCTTTTTTTGTAGGTTCAGGATACCCAGATTTATTCTCACAAATGGAAGAACTAATTTCTATAAAAAGTGTCTTGAGGCTTTGTAAAAAATAAATGGTGTAATCCATAAAGTTTTTACACCCTATCACCCTCAAAATAATGGATTTTTTTTATGTTTTAAATAGATAGATTAAACATATTCTTGAGAAAACTATTAACAAAAACAAAAAATATTAGTGATTGAGGATTGAGGATGCTCTTTGGGCATATATGACTGTGTATAAGATTCCAATAGGGATGTCACCTTATAGGATAGTTTTTGGAAGAGATTGTCATCTGTCTGTAGAAGTTGAAAATAAAGCTTTTTTGGTAGTCAAATCATGTAATTTGAATCTGTTTGAGGATAAAAAAGATAGGAAGCTATGTTTTCAAGAGTTTGAGGAGATAATAAATAATTATTATAAATCTGAAAGGTTTTTTAAGGAGAAAACCAATGGTTTCATAAAAATATTTTTTTGAATAAGGAGTTTCAGATTAGAGATAAGGTCTTGCTGTAGAACTCCAGGATGAAGGTTTTTCCAGGTAAATTTCATTCCAAATGAGATGAACCTTTTATTTTAACTCATATTTTTTCTTTTGGTTATGTACATATTTAAGATCCTAAGAATGATGTTCCATTTACTTTGAGGGGACATCGACTGAAAATGTTTAGAGAAGTTAATAAGGAACCTATGAGGGAGGAGTTAATTTTATTAGAAGCTGAATACCATTGAATATATAGGTTGTTTCTTCCCCAACTTTTTTTGGCAGAAGTGTGGGGGAAGGTATTAACCTTTTTTTATGTTTAAATTTTTCTTTTTGCTTAAAAGTTTTTCCTTGTAGAGAATGAATTGTGCTTAAAGGGAGAATCTTTTCATATTTTTCACCAAGATGAATGCAGTTAAGGATTCTATTCACTTTATCTTCTGGTTGGAGTATATGTCTTACAATTTTCTTTCATCAACAGAAGATACAATCTAAATCAACTTGATTCATCCACTCACTTTCTAAACTAATTTTATGTTTTTCTTGAGTTGAATATTTCTTGAATCTAATGTTAATATGTTTACATTTTTAGGGGTTTTTAAGATGACCAGAGAGACTTTATAAAAGTAAAGAGGAGGGATAATTCTAGTGGATATATAGAAAAATAAAGCTTCTATTTCAGGGGAGTTTTTCATTAAATACTTATTTTAATGAACTTTATTTCTGCTTGCGGCTGTTACCGATTTATACTTAATTGTCTAAAAATAATTAGAATTGGATGATATTTTCTTGTTGAATATTTGGTTGAAACTTGGTGGTTATTAATATTAAATTAAGTGTTTTTGATTTTGTATTAGTGCTAAATAATCTTGTATTTTTCTGAATTTTTTCTGCACATTTCTTGAAAATGAATTGTTGGATTGGTGTTACCCGATCCGGTTGGGCCGAATGCTTGTGGCCCGCAACTGTCGCAGTGCGGACTTCGGGGTCAACTTCACTATAGCGGTGCAGACCGACCGACACCGACAACCACAATAGCAATGCTGATCGACCGACACCGACAACCACTGTAGCGGTGCGGACTTCAGGTTCAATTTCACTGTAGCGCTTTTGACTTCCAGCCGACAGACACTGTAGCGCTTTTGACAAAGTTGGCCACCGATCACTGTCGCAACGCGGACTTCTATTTCAGAACAGTGGACCGTCTTCTTCATATGTAGCCCATTTCGAGCTAGGGTTTACTACTGAAAAAACCCTCTGTAATTTGTGCTCCCGATTAGTGAAATTATGCCTCTCCCGTGGACGTAGGGATTATTCCCGAACCACGTAAATTGCTGTGTCCTTTGCTTTTTTTCTTTCGTTTTTTCTCGATTCTATCGAGACTCCCGGCGATTCCGCAACATGAATTAGTTTAGAGATTTTACTTTTAAGCTGAATAATTAAAGTTGTAACTGGTAGTAAATTCCTATGTGTGTTGAAAATTGTTTTTATTTATTTTCTTTGTGGTGAAATTGTATTGATATATCTTATAACCCTTAGAATTTTTTTATCCTACTAAATTATCAAATCTCTTTGAACTTTAAAATTGAATTTACATGTTTTTCCACCTTGGATTCAACATTGAGGAGCACACACGTGAAAGCCACTTCACTACTGAAAAACATGCACCAATGGAAGTTACTTCACTACTGGCAGAATTAAGGATGAACAAACCACACAAGTTGAAGGTGAATGGAAGAAAAGGTTTTATGCTGACACTGAAAGATAAAAATGGAAAATGGAAAGGAGACACCAGCATGAAGAGTACCAGACACATTAGATCCATAAGGAAAGAAGTTCTTAGGTTGAGAGAAAAATTCTCAGCCCCATTTCTTCTATTAATAAGCTCACATATGTTCCATATTATTCCCTTATACTTTTGTTATATATGTGTTCTTACATTGTAGGGAATTGAAGGTGAAGGTCATTCTCAAAATAAGAATTGAATGAACAAAGTGAAGAAAAACAAGTTGGATTGATTATTCACGATTTGATAAAAACTTGGAATGTTCCACAATGTAAGATTATCAACATGCATATCTTGAAGATTATGTGATGATATTTTCCACCTGTTGGAGTTGGTGGTCTAGAACCAACTACTTTGTACTTTATTCATTAATAAAAGCCTTATCACATCTTGATTGTTCTTCTGCGTGACAATGCATGTGATAATGTCCTAAGGACAGTTGTTGCATTAATGGGTCATAACGGATCTCTGCTATGATGAGAACCCGGAAGTGCCATAACACTGTTCTTAAATATATGTTCTGTGACCGGATGATATTATTTGAGGGACACAAATAATACAGGTCATTAGGAGTGAGGAATCATAAAACTTTGAGGCACCTTCTCATGGTGTGCGCCCTTGGTAATATTCAGGAGGATATTATGAGAACGAGACCCGCTAGTAGGAAATCCACATTTCGTAGTGTCATTGGATGTTCCTATCTGCGGACGTGTGTATTGGTCCTTAGACTTTAAGATTATTATTAATGGGTATTACAACTCACGCACTTAGATGTATTGACGAAAACTGTGACGACACACTGTTCGCAGCGAGGTAGGATACGTTGGGTGCATCATGAGTAATACTGCATTAATAGATAATGCGAGAAAGGATTTGTCCCTTCTATTCCATAACAGAAGTAGATATCTCAAGCCCTTTGATGGAATTGATATAACTTAAATAAATCCATGACCATGATAAGGTGTGAGCGAGTTCAATTCTGGGAAGTCAAAGAAAGAATAATCGAGCACATGAGTTGATGGCACTAGCATGCAACCCGCTTGATTGGAGATATCGAGACAAAGGGATTATATTACACGGTAAGCGTTCGTAGGAGGTGACACGTTATTGCGGTGTTAACTTCTTTCTCTATGGGTGCCTTGACGTGTTGCTAGATGCTAACCTTGGACTTTAGGCAGGCTCCGCCTAAGTGTGTCCATGCATCTCAGTTAAATATTAATTTAACAAGTTAAATAAAGATTATTTCAGACTGTGGTTTAATAATTATTTAAGGATGCCTGATCACATTTATTTCGACACTGGTTATTTGAGAGAATATGTTGTCCCCGAAATAATATATATATTAGCGAGTAATGCAGTTACATTTATTTAAGAAATAAATAGTCATTACTCAAGTTCTAATAAATATGTTGGAGGAAATAAATAAAATAAAAAATAAAAAGTACACGCCGTGTAGTTTGTTTTTCGGGATTTGTGAGAAAATATTGTTTATTTAATTAAATGATATTAAATGTAATACGTTGGGTGCATGTCAAGTAATAATGATGGTCAACTGTCATTATTAAGACATGGGATATTACTAAGAATTAAATGAAATGATTAAATGCTTTCGGGAAATTAATTAATTTTATTATTCTAAGTATTATAATCCCAATTACATTATTCTCATTAAGACAGATCCATTGTTGTGCACAACGGTTTTGGAAAAACTCTCAAGCCAAAAGAGAATTCCTTTCCACCAAGAACGCCCTTAAGTTACGAGAGTAAGATCCTCCACCGGATCAAGGCGGTTGAAGGCGGACATCGCAAGCGAAAGCTCTTCCCCGCTAGCACCTGGAGATCCCTTCGGCGACGTCTAGAGATACGTGGAGCACGTGTGGATCACCGCTAGAGGAATCCTATACTTGGATTCTACGACGCAACGACGGATCACATGATCGTGACCGGAGACTCCAATGAAGAAAGAATTCCATCGAGGTAATTCTTATGAATTAATTAAATTAATTATAACCAACATATGATGATTCTATCTCAAAGGTTCTGGGACTCTTCTTTTCTTTTTTTCGTTCTTCGTTCTATTCCGATGATTCGTCGTTTTAAATCGTGACGGATCTCGGATTGAACGTTGTTTAACGTTAAAATTAATGTTGGGAAAACCCACCAACGCGCTTCCGCTGCACGCGAAACCTACAAGTGGTATCAGAGGGGGTCATATCGTTGATTATAATTATTTAGTTTTTCGTTGGTAATTTACGCATTTAATAATTTCTTTATTTCAATTCAAGTTTAATCGTTCTAGAAATCTGAATATCGAGATCCGTTCCTCCTCCCTCGTTTCTCGTTCACCTCACAGAAATGATTTTTTTTTAATTTTGATTAAAATAAAATAGATGAACTCATCCGGAGGAGCCAAACGTTTCTGGCTGTACAACACCCGAATACACAGCGTGTATTCGGAAGTACACATCCGTGTGTACCAATCCTAGAAGCTCTGTGGCCCTTTCACCTTGTCCACCAAAAGGCGGCTTGGTCATTTTACCTTGTAAACAAGCATGACATCTATCAAGTGGTTTTAGCTCAGTAGAGTCTAAATAACCATCTTGGCAGAGCTTTGTCAAGCGCTTCTCGTTCACATGACCAAGGCGGTGATGCCATAACTGGGTGATGTATGAGTCATGTGAGTTTGTTTCGTTATCGATTGCCAACACTTGGTTTTTGTAATTTAATACATACAAACCATTATTCAAATGTGCCATACCATAACATACGCGGTTCTTATAAAAGAGACAACCCTTATTTCCAAACTTGAAAATAAATCCATCCATATCTAAACAAGATACATAAATTATGTTCTTGGTAACACTAGGCACAAAATAACAGTTTTATAAAACCAAAATCATGCCAGTTGGCAATGAGAGGTGATAGTCACCAATAGCCAACGCAGCCAGCCTTGCACCATTGGCAGCTCGAAGATCCACCTCTCCTCTGGCGATCTTTCTAAATCTACTTGGTTCCTACATTTGAATATAGATGTGAGCCCCACAAGCTGTATCTAATACTCAATGTGTAGAAATAGAAAGATTGCACTCGATAACGAACGCACCTTTAGCATCCTCACGCTTCTGGTTGCAGTTCCTCTTCCAATGGCCCTGCTTGCCACATGCAAAACACACTGCCTCCCGTTCCTTGCCCTGCCTCTGGATCTTCCCCTTCTTGGAGGGATGGTGCTCGGGGGCTTCAGACCGTTTATAAGTCTTTGGCCCCTTTGCCTTGTCCTTCCTTTTCTTGTTCACCATAAGGATCACGAGTTTGTCACGCCCCATGTCCTTATCTACCTGGCGAATCAAGGTTAGAAGCTCCGATAAACTCTTCTCATTTCCGCTCATATTATAGTTGACAATGAAGCTAGAGAAGGTCTTGGGCAGTTATGATAGGATGAGATCTGTACGCAACTCATCCGGGAATTTAATCCCTAAGATGTCCAAGCGTTCAATGTAGCCAATAAGCTTGACTACATGAGGCCCAGCTGGCGCAGACTCTCCAAGCTTCGTGGTAAACAAAGCATTGGAGATCTCATACCTCTCCTGTCTCGCCTTCTCTTGGTAGAGATCTTTAAGGTGAGACATCATGCTATACGCGTCCAAGTTTTCATGTTGCTTCAAGAGCTCATTAGACATGGTCGATAGCATGAAACACTGGACATTTGTGGCATCATCCATGTGTTTCATGTAGAGAGATAATTCCTCATCACTAGCCTCTTTCCCAGGCGCAACTGGAATAGGCTCTTCCAGCACATACAATTTCCTTTCGTGGCAAAGGACGACGCGTAAACGCCTCTGTCACTCTTGGAAATTGGTGTCGGTGAGAAGGTTTTCCTTCTCGAGTATGGTGCGCAATGATATGTTTGAAGTCATTTTCTTGTCGTTTCTACAAATTAAGATGAGCAAAGGTTTAGTACTTTATTACAAAAAATTGAGACAAATAAATAAATTAATACTTATTAGTCTCCCACTATTTTATCGAAATCCAATAGCTCTCACCATTGACTTCAGAATATTCTGTTGCGTGAATATTCTAGTGGCAAGGATCCATATTGCCCTTCGCATTACCCCAACTAGGGTTGGTCAAGCAACTTGAAAGGTTTTAGGTAGGCATTCCAAATGCCAACTGCATTAACTCGCAGCTCCTTGATCCACTGAGTGGACTCCCCAATCCTGAAATCCTTTTATTTTGGATTTCCTCAACCTTTGCCTCTTGGTCACACCAAGTCCTGCTGTGGCAGCCAACCCTTGATGCGAACCAAGTCAAGTCAACCCAAAACCTTGAATTAGAATTCCCCGATAATTGAAAGCACCCCAACTAGGGTTGGTCAAGCACTTTGAACTATGGTTCGATTCTAACCAAGATTATGGAAGACTATGCCGACTTAATATTTCTTTTGAGGGATTTTATCCTTATACGTAAATTGTCATTTTATTATCTTTGATTACATGTTTGTTAATATTAAGTGGGATATACTTAAGTGATTAACCATGTCTAAGATAATATTTACGTATAAGCCGGTTTTATTTTAGTTCCATCTTGCATGCTCGTTTAATTCATTAATTGTGTGATCGTGACAACACACCCACAATAAATAAACCATGCAACTGACAGAAATAAAATAAATGGTATGATCATGAGCTTTTCTATTGGTTAGTTTATCTAGCGGTTGATAAACTAACCCAAGACCTAGGGGAGAAACACCTTGAACCTTTCGGGTTCGTGTTTACAATTTTCCACATGTCCACCTTTGTATCTCATTGGATTGGTTTCGTCGTGGCTCCTGAATTGAGCCGCATCCACTAGCTTGGGAGCTCCATCCATTACATATGCATTTATCTCACACGCAGGTGAGGGGTAAAAAAGGGTTTTACATAAAAGAATCCTTGGGCGCGCATGCCCTACATATTAATGAGGAGATGGCTCGCAGGCCAACAAATTTAATTTAAATAAATAAATTAAAAGAAATCATTCACATACAAAGGTCTCGGTCTAGCTCATGATCATCCATACATGCAATGATATTTACGCATAAATAAAACTAGCATTCAATTCTTTAATCGTTCTTGTTTAAGATAAATCACGCTCGAATTAATTAATTATCTTTAATTAATCAATCCTTTTATCTTAAACATTTTTTTGAACTTCCTTGAGATTCTCATCCATCATAATTTTAAACAAATAAATTCATTTAAAATTATCCTTGTACGTTACTTGCACCTTGGAGGCAATCCGGTGAATTCCCATTTATTACGCAGATGTTAAATTAAACACATATATATATAAAACACCTATCACGTGTTGTGCCTCAGCTTTACGTCTGCACTATGGTACACGTCTCAAGAGTTTGTATAATATAATAATAAATTTTAATAAATCTGTGTAATTTGGGTAAGTACACGGCGTGTAGTTCCGACTACACGGCGTGTACTTTTCTTCACCGTCCATCTGAAGTACACGCCCGTGGACATGGCGTGTTAATGTACTTCGGAAATTTTCGGAGTACACGGCGTGTTCTTTTGGACACACGCCGTGTAGTTTCCGCGTTACACGGTTTCCAGCCGGGCAGGCCTTGTACAACGTACACGGTCCAACCCTAACCCGAAGGGACTACACGTCGTGTTCTGTTGGACCACACGACGTGTAATCCGAAAACCGTATGCCACCTGTTTCTGTTCAACACACGGTGTCTTAAATTCTTAGAAAGAATCCAATACACGACCTGATTTGGAGGATCATTCAATGCATTGAACCTAGACTACGCAGCGTGTACTTCCGAATACACGCCGTGTATTCGGGTGTTGTACGGCCAGAAACGTTTGGCTCCTCCGGATGAGTTCCTCTATTTTATTTTAATCAAAATTAAAAGAAAAATTCGTTTCTGTGAGGTGAACGAGAAACGAGGGAGGAGGAACGGATCTCGATATTCAGATTTCCAGAACGATTAAACTTGAATTGAAATAATGAAATTATTAAATGCGTAAATTACCAACGAAAAACTAAATAATTATAATCAACGATATGACCCCCTCTGATACCACTTGTAGGTTTCGGGCGCAGCGGAAGCGCATTGGTGGGTTTGCCCAACTTTAATTTTAACGTTAAACAACGTTCAATATGAGATCCGTCACGATTTAAAATGCCGAATCTTCAGAATAGAACGAAGAACGAAAAAAAGAAAAGAAGAGTCCCAGAACCCTTGAGATAGGATCATCATATGTTGGTTATAATTAATTTAATTAATTCATAAGAATTACCTCGATGGAATTCTTTCTTCATTGGAGTTTCCAGTCACGATCATGTGATTCGTCGTTGCGTCGTAGAATCCAAGTATAGGATTCCTCTAGCGGTGATCCACACGTGCTCCACGTATCTCTAGACGTCGCCGAAGGGATCTCCGGGTGCTAGCGCGGAAGAGCCTTCGCTTGCGATGTCCGCCTTCAACCGCCTTGATCCGGTGGAGGATCTTTCTCTCGTAACTTGAGGGCGTTCTTGGTGGAAAGGAATTCTCTTTTGGCTTGAGAGTTTTTCCAAAACCGTTGTGCACAACAGTGGCTCTGTCTCAATGAGAATAATGTAATTTGGATTATAATACTTAGAATAATAAAATGAATTAATTGCCAGAAAGCATTTAATCATTTCATTTAATTCTTAGTAATATCACATGTCTTAATAATGACAGTTGACCATCATTATTACTTGACATGCACCCAACGTATTACATTTAATATCATTTAATTAAATAAAAAATATTTTCTCACGAATCCCGAAAAACAAACTACACGGCGTGTACTTTTTATTTTTTATTTTATTTATTTCCTCCAACATATTTATTAGACCTTGAGTAATGACTATTTATTTCTTAAATAAATGTAACTGCATTACTCGCTAATATATATATTATTTCGCGGACAATATATTCTCTCGAATAACCAGTGTCGAAATAAACGCGATCAGGCATCCTTAAATAATTATTAAACCACAGTCGGGAATAATCATTATTTAACTTGTTAAATTAATATTTAACTGAGATGCATGGACACACTTAGGCGGAGCCTACCTAAATTCCAAGGTTAGCGTCTAGCAACACGCCAAGGCACCCATAGAGAAAGAAGTTAACGCCGCAATGACATGTCACCTCCTACGAACGCTTACTGTGTAATATAATCCCTTTGTCTCGATATCTCCAATCAAGCGGGTTGCATGCTAGTGTCATCAACTCATGTGCTCGATTATTTTTTCTTTGACTTCCCAAAATTGAACTCGCTCACACCTTACCATGGTCATGGATTTATTTAGGCTATATCAATTCCATCAATGGGCTTGAGATATCTACTTCCGTTATGGAACAGAAGGGACAAATCCTTTCTCGTATTATCTATTAATGCAATATTACTCATGACGCACCCAACGTATCCTACCTCGCTGCGAACAGTGTGTCATCACAGTTTTCGTCAATACATCTAAGTGCGCGAGTTGTAATACCCATTAATAATAATCTTAAAGTCTAAGGACGAATACACACGTCCGTAGATAGGAACATCCAATGACACTACGAAATGTGGATTTCCTACTGGCGGGTCTCGTTCTCATGATATCCTCCAGGATATTACCAAGGGCGCACACCATGAGAAGGTGCATCAAAGTTTTATTTATGAGTCCTCACTCCTAATGACCTGTATTATTTGTGTCCCTCAAATAATATCATCCGGTCACATAACATATATTTAAGAACAGTGTTATGGCACTTTCGGGTTCTCATCATAGCAGGGATCCGCTATGATCCATTAATGCAACAGCTATCCTTAGGACATTATCACATGCATTGTCACACAGAAGAACAATCAAGATGTGATAATGCTTTTATTAATGAATAAAGTAAAAAGTAGTTGGTTCTAGACCACCAACTCCAACAGGTGGAAAATATCATCACATAATCTTCAAGATATGCATGTTGATAATCTTAAATTGTGGAACATTCCAAGTTTTTATCAAATCATGAATAATCAATTCAACTTGTTTTTCTTCACTTTGTTCATTCAATTCTTATTTTGAGAATGACCTTCACCTTCAATTCCCTACAATGTAAGAACACATATATAACAAAAGTATAAGGGAATAATATGGAACATATGTGAGCTTATTAATAGAAGAAATGGGGCTGAGAATTTTTCTCTCAACCTAAGAACTTCTTTCCTTATGGATCTAATGTGTCTGGTACTCTTCATGCTGGTGTCTCCTTTCCATTTTCTATTTTTATCTTTCAGTGTCAGCATAAAAACTTTTCTTCCATTCACCTTCAACTTCTGTGGTTTGTTCATCCTTAATTCTGCCAGTAGTGAAGTAACTTCCATTGGTGCATGTTTTTCAGTAGTGAAGTGGCTTTCACGTGTGAGCTCCTCAATGTTGAATCCAAGGTGGAAAAACATGTAAATTCAATTTTAAAGTTCAAAGATATTTCATAATTTAGTAGGATAAAAAAAATTCTAAGGGTTATAAGATATATCAATACAATTTCACCACACAGAAAATAAATAAAAACAATTTTCAGCACACATAGGAATTTACTACCAGTTACAACTTTAATTATTCAGCTTAAAAGTAAAATCTATAAACTAATTCATGTTGCGGAATCGCCGGGAGACTCGACAGAATCGAGAAAAAACGAAAGAAAGAAAGCAAAGGACACAGCGATTTACGTGGTTCGGGAATAATCCCTATGTCCACGGGAGAGGCAGAATTTCACTAATCGGGAGCATAAATTACAGAGGGTTTTTTTCAGTAGTAAACCCTAGCTCGAAATGGGCTACATATGAAGAAGACGGTCCACTGTTCCGAAATAGAAGTCCGCGTTGCGACAGTGATCGGTGGCCAACTTTGTCAAAAGCACTACAGTGTCTGCCGGCTGGAAGTCAAAAGCGCTACAGTGAAATTGAACCTGAATTCTACACCGCTACAGTGGTTGTCGGTGTCGGTCGGTCAGCATTTCTACTGTGGTTGTCGGTGTCGGTCGGTCTGCACCGCTACAGTGAAGTTGACCCCGAAGTCCGCACCGCGACAGTTGCGGGCCACAAGCATTCGGCCCAACCGGATCGGGTAACACCAATCCAACAATTCATTTTCAAGAAATGTGCAGAAAAAATTCAGAAAAATACAAGATTATTTAGCACTAACACAAAATAAAAAACACTTAATTTAATATTAATAACCACCAAGTTTCAACCAAATATTCAACAAGAAAATATCATCCAATTCTAATTATTTTTAGACAATTAAGTATAAATCGGTAACAGCCGCAAGCAGAAATAAAGTTCATTAAAATAAGTATTTAATGAAAAACTCCCCTGAAATAGAAGCATTATTTTTCTATATATCCACTAGAATTATCCCTCCTCTTTACTTTTATAAAGTCTCTCTGGTCATCTTGAAAACCCCTAAAAATGTAAACAGATTAACATTAGGTTCAAGAAATATTCAACTCAAGAAAAACATAACCATAGTTTAGAAAGTGAGTGGATGAATCAAGTTGATTTAGATTGTATCTTCTGTTGATGAAAGAAAATTGTAAGACATACTCCAACCAGAAGATAAAGTGAATAGAATCCTTAACTGCATTCATCTTGGTGAAAAATATGAAAAGATTCTCCCTTTAAGCTCAATTTATTCTCCACAAGGAAAAACTTTTAACCAAAAAGAAAAATTTAAACATAAAAAAAGGTTAGTACCTTCCCCCACACTTCTGCCAAAAAAAGTTGGGGAAGACACAACCTATATATTCAATGGTATTCAGCTTCTAATAAAATTAACTCCTCCCTCAGAGGTTCCTTATTAACTTCTCTAAACATTTTCAGTCGATGTCCCCTCAAAGTAAATGGAACATCATTCTTAGGATCTTAAAAATGTACAGAACCAAAAGGGAAAATATGAGTTAAAATAAAAGGTTCATCTCATTTGGAATGAAATTTACCTGAAAAAACCTTCATCCTGGAGTTCTACAGCAAGACCTTATCTCTAATCTGAAACTCCTTATTCAAATTTTTTTTTATGAAACCATTGGTTTTCTCCTTAAAAAACCTTTCAGATTTATAATAATTATTTATTATCTCCTCAAACTCTTGAAAACATATCTTCCTATCCTTTTTATCCTCAAACAGATTCAAATTACATGATTTGACTACCAAAAAAGCTTTATTTTCAACTTCTACAGGCAGATGACAATCTCTTCCAAAAACTATCCTATATGGTGACATCCCTATTGGAATCTTATACACAGTCATATATGCCCAAAGAGCATCCTCAATCCTCAATCACTAATATTTTTTGTTTTTGTTAATAGTTTTCTCAAGAATATGTTTAATCTATCTATTTAAAACATAAAAAATCCATTATTTTGAGGGTGATAGGGTGTAAAAACTTTATGGATTACACCATTTATTTTTTACAAAGCCTCAAGACACTTTTTATAGAAATTAGTTCTTCCATTTGTGAGAATAAATCTGGGTGTCCTGAACCTACAAAAAAAGATTGCTTTTGGAAAATTGGGACACCACTCTAGAATCATCTGTTCAAGTTGGAATAGCTTTAATCCACATGGAAACATATTCCACAAAAAGATAGATGTGAATGCATCCAAAGGAATTAGGGAAAAACCCATAAAATACATTCCCCAAACATCAATGGTGTCACAAAACAAAAAAGGTTATTGTGGAATCTCATGTCTTCGAGAAATGTTTCCTTAGAATTGAAAAGATGTACAAGTCCTATAAAACTCATGAGAATCCTTGAGAATGGTTGACCAATATAACCCTTAATATAGTAGTTCTCTAGCACTCATATGTGGCCCAAAGTGTCCACCACAACTCAAACTATGACAAAATTTCATAACGGAAGGAATTTCAAAATTCGGAATACTTCTCATAACAATCTCGTAACTTCCCAAATTCCATAAGGATCATCCCAGACATATTTCCTTGACTCACAAACATGTCTAGAAACTTGTTTCTTAGAAAACCAGTGTGGATCAATTTCAAGAGTTAAGTAATTCATGAGGCTTGAAAACCATGGCCTTTTGTCAAGAACAGAATATAGCTTCTCTCTAGGAAAAATATCTCTAATAGGTTCAACAATAGATTTTTCTTGAAAAAAATCATTAGTTATCCTACTCAAATGATCAACTATAGAGATCTAAATTTCTTTCCTATCTTGGATCTCTAAATCATATTCATGAGGTAATAAAATCAATCAAACCAGCCTCAATTTTGATTTTTCATTTTCATAAGATACCAAATAGCAGAATGACCAGTAACAACCATAACTTTAGATCCCAAAGGATAATTTCTATACTTATCATGGGAAAATAAAAATGATAGAAATTCATTCTCATTTGTGGAGTAGATGGATTCAATATCATCTAGAGTCCAAAAGGCATAATAAATGACATTATATTTTCTCTCTATTCTTTACCCAAGAACATCCCCCAAAGGAAACTCCAAATCATCAGTCATCAGCTCAAAAGGAAATCTCTAGTTAGGTGGTTAAACTATTGGTGCGAAAACAAACTTTTGTTTCTGTTCATTAAAGGATTCCATACACGTCTCATCAAATATAAAAGGAATTTCTTTATGAAGTAATCTTATCCAAGGCAATGTAGTACGGTTTAAATCTTTTATGAATCTCCTATAAAATCCAGCATGACCAAGAAAAGATCTAATATCTATAATAGTCTTAGGAAAATGTAACAAAGAGATGATGTCAACCATGGACTTTTCCACACAAATTATTTTCTTAAACACATCATGACCAAGCACAATTTCACTATCGACCATAAAATGACATTTTTCATATTTTAGAACAAGGTTTTTCTCAATTTAAACTCTAAGAATAACTCCTAAACTCCTCATACAGCTCTTAACAGATACACCATACACTGTAAATTCTTCCATAAAAACATCCATGAATTCCTTAAGAAACTCATAAAAAATTCTAAGAATGCTTCTTTGGAAGGTGGAAGGAGCATTACAAAGTCCGAATGGAATTATTTGATAAGTAAAGGTACCAAAAGGACACATGAAAGTTGTTTTATCCTAGTCCTAATATTGTATGAATTTTCATTTTCTGAATTTTCAACATTGCAGGACATGCAACAGATTTTTTATGAAACAAACTTCTTTTTCACTTGTTTTTTTATTTTTTTAAATAAATTTTTTTTCTTAATCCTTTTTTAACTAACCCATTTCTAGCCTCCTTGGGAATAACATGAATTCATGTAAGGTTTTTGTGTCACTTAAAACCTAACACAAAATTTGAAAACTTAAAAATACAGTTTATCAACCACTAAGGTTGTCTTGTAGCGAGACTGCCCTGTATGGGGTTATTCTTTCACGTGTTTTTATTTTATGTTTTTATATTTTTATTTTTTTTCAAAGGAATTAAAACTAGACAAAAATCAAAACAAAATTCAAAGCACAAAAAAAATTCAAAAAGAAATAAAACAACTGAAAACAAAATGAACGAAAGTATCAGCGGTATGAATAAACAAGAGAAAGCAGCAACCTAACTAGTGATTGATATGGATTAGTCTATCTTCATTGATTTTTAATGGTTTTCACAACTGTAATTATCTCAATGAAATAATGAAATATCAAATCTCGAACTCAAACAATTTATTAAAGTGAGACTACAACCAAGAGCTCAGAAGAAAAACTCATTTTTGAAGGAGTTGGTCACTGCTCTCAACAATCGCCAAAAAGGACAAAGACAACACTTATTGTACTCACAATTCATCGATCAAATATAAAGAAATTTTAACAGCTTAAATCGTCTTCATACTTCAACTCGGCTCGAATTAACGAGTTGTATTCAGAGTTTTTCACACTCCAATTGGTAGTGTGAGGTACTCATAATGGGAAAAGGTGTTTAACAAAACAACAAAATAATAAAACTTAATGAAGTAATTGCATTCCAAATTTCAAGATTCTTGAATGAATTAAAATTTCAAACTTTAAATAAATGTAAACTAAGAAAGACTTCATTGTTTGAATACACTAGCCTCAGTTACTGGATATTTAGCAGGACATCAAGGAGCATAAACGAATTATGATCTCCATCTTCATCTTCTCTCGATGTACCAGTAGTTTCCCAGAATATCTCCTGGTGCCGCTCCCATCTTCTCCGCTTCTAAAATCTCAGTATATCTGCCTATATGTGTTTCAGTGTCCGTCTCCCAATCCATTGTTCCCTCGAATGTCATGCGTTGCGTCCCTTTTATTCTCCCCAAAAATCAGAATCAAAACCACCACCTCTTTTAAATGACCATTAAATGAGGGAACTAAGTCTTGTGACCTTCAATCACTGCTCTCGTCACTTAAGAAAAAACTCTCTTTCTACAGGCTCCAACACTGTCTAGGTTTCATTTAATGCTCAAACCAACAATCATTTTTTATAATAATAATTATTACTTTATTATTTTCTTTCTAGCAACTTGACATCATCTTCTTCAATTCTTCCCTAACTCTACCCATGCTCATCTCCTTCCTCAGGCTTCACCAAACGAATCTCCAAACAAACATAAATCATTCAGGAAACAAAAAAAAAACTTCTTCTGTAGGAGAGGCTTCATGGTCAAGCTTCAATCGGATCCAAAAAGAATATCATTATTGGCTGGTACCCAGTGCACTTCGGTCACACTAGTTTAGCCTCTTATCGAAACCTCCAAGAAAACTTATCCAAACTCGGTTACCCTAACGCTAAATTTCATCAATTAGGAAAACCATTTTTTGTAAGCTTGGCAGGGAATGTTAGATTAGTCCAACTTCACCTTCATCATGAGCTTGGATCCTCTTTGTCTTTAACTGCCTATGCGAGTCTTCAATATCAGCAAACCAAATATACTAAAAATGTCATTAACCCAAACACGCCTAATAACTGAAGTTTGGGTTAACTGCCTCGAGTGTAACCAGGAGGAAATAGAAATCGGGTGTCCAAGCACTGCTCAATTTCTTTGCAAATAGTTCATCATGGGATGCGCAGCTGTGATTCTTCATTAACTAAAATTGGGCCTCCGATTGAAAACCCCTTGAATGAGTTGGCTTCATCAAGATCATATTTGAAGGCTTCGATGACAACGGATTTGAGATCATTAATGAAGTCGGCGGTTCCGAGAATCTCCTTCAAGAAATGAAGATGCGGGATCTGGTTCCATCAAGTGATGATATCAGTGGCATGAGAGGCTTCATCCACCAAATCATCCTCTACATGGATCTTGTCTGTACCCTTTCATCGGCAACCCAAACTCATTCGGATCCAATCAGCAAGGTCGATTATCCTAGTTTTTCACACCAACTTGCCTCGTCGACTCATCTTCTCCATGTGAAGATGGGTTTCAACACTTTTACAACTTGGATCGGGTTTTGTCAGCTCAAACATCCTCTAAATTGGCCTAATCTTATAGATTTTCTTTTTTCCTTTTTTTAAGAAAAAACTATGATTTGAGAAACCATCAACAATTGATCATGAGAAATAAAATTAATCTGTTGCAACTTGTCCAGGCCGCCGCTACAACACTGATGATGCCGCCCAACCAAACATGTCAAAGCATAACGATCCGAAACGAACCTAGAATCTTGAACAACAGGAAATCATCCGAAATTAAAAATGAAAACAAGAAACGAATTCCAAAATCAACAGCATGGAGGATGAAATCCCACTACAAAACAGATCCCATCGCCGCCATCCAAGAAGCCAGTAGAGACTACGACGAACCAACCAATGCACACAACCGAAAACGAAGAAAAAACCCTAAGACCGCGGAAGCAGGAGCTCGGCCGCTGGACCATCACTGCGCTGCCATGGAAAGCCCTATCCAGTGAGATGGAATCAGGTGAGAAAAAGGCCAGCAGCGATGCACGCCAAGACGGCTGAGTACACGAAATCCACGATGCTACCGCGACCGAGAGGCCGCCGCTACGAGCTCGCCGAGCGTGAGGAAGGAAGCCGAGCCGACCCTGGCCGAAGGGATGATGCAGCGACGAGGGGAAACCCTAGATTTCTAGCACCCCTTACGGGCTGAATCTTATAGATGATTTCAAGAACTCTGCTTCGTTAGCGGTCCAAGAGTTGGATTGGCGTCAATGAACGACGCTTCAAAATTATTATTTACAGGAAATGATACAATTTTATAAAAAACATCTCCAAAGATCCCATCAATAAAGCTCGTGGAACCCTCTACTTTGGAAGTCGTTGTTCAGGTGGCGCAGCTTGCTCTCCAGCCTCTGTCTCTGCTTTTCTTGGGAAAGACGCAGAGATAAGCAGCGAATAAAATCTCGGTACATTGACACCTCAGCACCCATTTGATGATACGAATTTTTTTCTGAAATTACAGTAAAATGGATCAATATACTCTTCTGTATAACGCTTGGAGGGAAATGATATACCGTGAGCAACAATATTGAATCCTGTACCGCCTCCACTAATTCCTTCCTCGCATCGCAGAGTTTCTTCTCCAAATCTGTCCACGCATCAAACGAATGAAATCTTGTATACCAAGATTAGGTGGGGTTCAATAAAACAAGAAAAATACCTGATTGATTCTCAAGGGGAGGATCATGCCTCCCTGCTTCGCCAATATTTTCCATAGCGAGACTCGGGGAACTGCGTACAAACTGAGTATCTTTAGTTGCGGACGAGCAGAGGAGAAGCGCAGGATTTGTGGCCGAAGAGCAGACAGCTAAATATATAGGGATCGAGCGACTTAACTGCTACAACTGAATGTATATAATTAAGAGTATATAATTATAAATCAATATTTATATAATTAGAACTATTAAAAGAATTGAAAATATGTATTTATAAATTTAATTATAAATAAATATAATTATAGATAATTATATATAAAAACTTATTTATATAACTATAAATATATAATTTTAAAATTATAATTATATATATAATTAATACATTTATTATTTAAATATATTTATTTAAATTTTATAATTATGCAAATATGTAAATTTTTTTATGTATATATATATATAATTATATTTATAGATAAATATATATCTATATAGTCAGAATTATAAATAATTTCATATTTATATAGTTTGATTATATAAATAATTTATAAATTTAAAATAATTATACCAATAAATATATAAATAATTTATTATATGTATTCATAAATATAATTATAAATAAATATAAATATATATAAATATAAATGTATATAAATATAATTATATATAATTATATATAGATATATAAAAATTTTATTATATGTATTTATAAATTTAATTATAAATATATATAATTATAAATATATATAAATATATATTATTATATAAATTATTCATAAGGTATTTATAAATAGGTTTTATTTATAATTATTTAAATATAATAATTAAAACTCTTAATTGGGGTGGGGATGTGGCGCTTTGTAGAAAATTTTTAAAACCCCAATTCATATGGTGTATTTCAAACCCATATCCCAAATTATCATAAACCGAATCCCTTTAAATTAAAAAAAATTAAAAAACCCCTGTATACTGATTTTCCCAGGAATAAGTTATGTATTAATTCAATTTGAAAATTTATGTATACAATTAATGATACTTGTAAAGTGTATTTACAATTATAGACCATGAATATTACAAAAATATATATATTGAATGATGGATAATGCTTTTATTATACGATCTTATTATAAAGCTTTCTTAAAGGGTAAATGGTAATTATATAAGTGGAATTTTATATATTTCTACAAAGAGTTTTGTGTAATATAAAATAATGCTTTGCCCCGAATTGCTCGAAGTGTTGGATTGGTGTTGCCCGATCCGGTTGTGCCCTGCAACTTTCGCGGGCTGAGCTCCGCGGTAAGCTCATTGGGGGTTGCATGGGCAACGCGCCCCTGCTCCGGGGGTCCGGGGGACGAAGGTCCCCGGCCCAATTTTTTGGCACTGTAGCAATTCTGACACTGTAGCAGAGCTGACCGACCGACACCGACATACACTGTAGCGGTGCGGACTTCGGAGTCAACTTCACTGTAGCACTTTTGACTTCCAGTCGACAGTCACTGTAGCGCTTTTGACAAAGTTGGTCGTTGATCACTGTAGCAACGCAGACTTACTATTCGGAACAGTGGACCGTCGTCTTCATATGTAGCCCATTTCGGGCTAGGGTTTACTACTGAAAATCCTCGGTATTTTTTTGTGCTCCCGATGTAGTGAATTCTGCCTCTCCCATGGACGTAGGGATTTTTCCCTAACCACGTAAATCGTTGTGTCCTTATTGCTTTCTTTGTTTCCTTTTCTCGTTTCTGTCGTTGTGTCTCCCGACGATTCCGCAACACGAAGGCCTTCTTTTAATTTTACTTTTGATAATACCCCTTTTAAGGGTTGAAGGGAAACCCTTACAATATAAAATAATACTTTCTTTATGAAATATATTAACTTATTTTGGGATTCCATTGGGGGTTTTCATGTTTACAAATGATTACATGATAGAGTTTTAATATTAAGTGTATTTTCAGGAAATATTATTGTGATCTTATTGAGTTCCTTATGGTATGTGGGATATTGGTTTAAAAAAAATTTGTTTGAACGTGCAGATTCATTATATGTTAGAAAATTTCTCCCAAAATGTGTTAGTGATCAAAGGGATGAGTGTTATTTTGGTTAGATTGTGATCTATTTATTCTCAAAACTATATGGGATCCATTTAGTTATAGGTTCTACCGAGACTCTAAATAGAGTGGAAGGGTAAAATCCATGTCAATATATAGATTATGTTTATTAATTTCTAATTTTACTAATAACCTATATTCCATGGTTATCAAGGTCCAAAAGATTTGATCAATTGATAAGAGAAAATCAAAGGACTTTTCAATTCTATAGAGACTCTTATAAACTCTAAATTGGAAGTTATCATAGTCTTTTTTAAGGGACTATGAAGGTAATTTTGGGAAAACATTACATTTTCTCATAAAATTATTGAAATATCTTTAGAATTATTGAAGAACATGTTTGTTTAGCGCGGTTGTCTATGTAATCTAAATGTGGAGAAGGCCATTTAGTTTAAGAGTCTCCGGTGTGTGATTGAATAGTGATGGATTACACTAAATTTTTTGATGACTTTGTGTCTTTCTCTTGCAAGTTAGTCATTAATGACATCATAAAAGATCATTTAATGGATACAAGTCTTTGTTTAGACCTCAATTAAGAAGTATCATTATGTATATTGACTTTTTATATAGAAGTAGTGAAATATTGGTGGAAGGTAATATGGTGGGACAAACTACATCAGTCCATGAATCCTTATTATCTAGGTAAAGGTATTATATCGAGAATGAGGAGGATTTGAGTTATTGACATTAAAAGTGGAGGTGTTTGTGACAAACCCTCTCCTTTTTTTCTTTCTACAATAATATAATGTGATTTCATATGCTCTTCCAATATATAAGGTTTGGGAATTCCAAGTCATCATGTTTGAAAGCTCTATGAACCTATTATTTGTGTCCCCAACTAGGTCATCTTTAAAAAATTTAATGTATAAATATTGATAAAATATGAAATCAAATATGAAACCCACCTTTGGGGAGGAGTGTATGTCTGATAACTCAATGATTGAAATGGGAAACATTTGAGGTTGCATCATTGGTGTATTTATTTGAGTATTACTTTTCGTAATATAAGTACCCCTTGAATTCATGTTCAATGAAGAATAATTTACTCGTTTATATTGTGCATTTAAATTTCTACATGTTTTCTTTTCCTCGTTTAATTTAACTCTATATCCCATATTGGATACTTAGGTTCCCATAGAGACCCTTTTCCTTTCAATTATTGAATTTTATGATGAAATGGATTTTGGATTAACTTTCATTTAGTGGTGTTAGGCATTATATCCTCCATCCTCATTAGAGAATTTTATATAATTTGGGGATTGATATCATGTTGTTATTTTATGTCATTTTATTACCATATGTGATTTTAATTCTTTGAAGTGGTTCCGCATGTGATGAGATAAATCGTGTAACGAACCGACCCAAATACTCTCTCAAACTGGAACCCAGCCCAATATGCTACATACCTAAAGGGAGTTCTCGATCCCAATGGGCTGGTGATTAACACTCAGGCATCGAACAAAAAACCAAGGGAATGATTTCTCCCAACATGAGGCATGTTAGTGGTTTATATATAAATCATAAACAAAAATATAAGAAATAAATATATCCCATAACTGAGAGGAAATAGAGAAAACCATACAACTCATGAGTAGAAAAAATCTCCAAGTACAAGTCCAACCATAAGGTTTATCAAAATAGGAAAAACCATCTACTCCATGTGATATCATGAGAAACTTCCATTATCTTACCACCAACTACCCATCCTAGATAACTTAAAACCTCAATGCATAACTATAACACCTTGACTTTCCTCGCATCAAAATTCATAACCAAGTCTATGCACCATCAAAGATGTACGTAGCGTGTGAGCTTACAGGCTCAATAGAGTCGCACCCAGGGATTCCATATCATGTCTTTAAACAATAATCAAAGCATGACCAACATTAATGAAAACTAGGTAAGATGATAGTTTAATAGTTTTTTATATCAATGGAATGGAAAAATAGGATAATCAAATTAATGAAGCAGAAAGGCATAATCACCTAGAGAGACGCAAACCAACTGTTATAGTGACCCAATGCCAAATGAATCAATCCCGATCAAATGGAGACTCCCAAAATCATTGGAGAATCCTTCTAGATCGAGAGTAAGATGTGATGTGGGATATTGAAATTAAATATCATTCATACGACACCATAAAAAGTTATTCTCGAGAATTAACATGTCTTGTAATACTTTTACATGTCATGTAATCCACGATGATTAGATATTCTAGAAAACTCATTTCCTTTTAATTAAAGCCAATCATTTAGCATTACATTTCATGTAACTATTACATGGTGTGTAATCCTTTCATGCTATGTACACATTTCATGATTTGTGTCTTGATACCATGTACACAACGTGTAACCCCTTTACACAACGTGAAATCTCCCAGCGTACATGAGAAAACACCAAAACCAACTCTAAAGTTCCCCAAACTCAAGGAGAACCCCGCAAATACATTACACATTTATACATGGATTCTAATAAATTAAATAAACATAAAACCCTTAATTTTATGAAATTTTCCCCTAACAAATATTCTCCATTATTGGGAGTCCAACGACGTACCTAAAAAAAGATGAAAACTATCACAGAGAAGAGAATTACCTGAAAGTGGGTAACATGATGTTACAAACTCCCCACAATAAAACTTTCAATCCCCAGGAAGTCATGTAGAAGAATCAAGCCCCATAAAGAGGTGAGACCATTGTTCCATCATCAACGTATCATGCTCACAAGACTCATTAGAATCTAATCTATGCTTCCATAACACTCTGACCATCATAACCAACTTCCCATGGAAGACTTTCACTTGAGATTCTACAATCTCAACTAGCTACTCAACAACAGAAATATCTAGCTCTAACTCAATCTCTTCCCAACTCAGAACATGAGAGGGATGATGATGATATGTCATAAAATATGATATGTGGAAAACATCATGAATGATTTTCAATTAATCTAGAAATTCTAATTGATAAGAAACCTTCCCAATCTACTTAATGTCCTCAAACCGTCCCATATATCTTAGAGCCAACATTCCCTACTTTTTGAGCCGATGGTAACCCAGTTGAGGAGAAACATTATAGAAAACCCAGTCATCTATAGAAAACTCCAAATGATGACACCATCAACCTATATAATATTTATATTGAATCTATTTTGTAACTAAACACCAATGTATACCCGGAATCGTAATAGACGTCTCCTAAAACAAACTTGGTCTAACCAAAAAGCTTTTCCCTATTCTACCCAGAAAAGAAGTGAATTTCATGGGAGACTATAAAAAGCATCAAAAGGATCCATTATGATCTATGAATGATAAATATTGTTATAAAATAACTCAATAAATCCCATATGGCTATCCCAAGATCCAACAAAATCCAAGACACAGACACAAAGCATATCTTCCAGAATCTAAATAACATGCTCTAACTGACCATCTGCCTATGGATGATAAGTTGTACATAACCTAATCCAAGTCCCCATTTCCTCTTGGAGACTTCACCAGAATATCAAATTAACAATTTCATACCTATCTAAAATAAAGGTAGAAGGAACCCCATGAAACCTCACATTTTCCTGGACATACATCTTACTTAGATCATCAATTTTTATGGTGTCCCTAATCAGAATATAATTTGATGACCTTTTCATCTGATGAATCACCACCTAGATAGAATTCCTCCCTCAGGGAGAGCATGGTAATATGAAAATAAAGTATATGGATACCTTTTCCTATTTACAAATCGACGCTGGATGAGGCCGGAGAAAACTAGAGGGCTTCAAATGCTCTGCATTTATTTGTTAGCAGATGTAACAAAGCGACACATAATCAACACTGTCACACTTTATAATCAACCAGCAAAATCACTTTTTAATATCATAATTCATATTCATAGAACCCAAATGAGCTTCCCATGAAGTAATATGAATATCATACAAAACTAAGCTTCTTACAGAAGTTGGGATGAAAAACTGACCCCCATAACTGAGAATACCATCTGAAGAGAGAGACCAACTAGAAACGGTCTCCCCACCATATAGGGTTTCTCAAATTCTTATAAATTCTAACTCATGCTAATGAATCTGTAGAATAGAATCTTACAGATATGATGTTAACTAGACATTGGTTATAACCATTCATGATACATCGTCCTAATCATTAAATTCAACCGAGCAAAAATCCTCATAAGATTCCACTCATCCTTTGATTTCAGAATGGATTGCGATAGCACATTCCTACTAAGAGCATCTTCAATGAAATTCCCATTTCCTAGAGTGTAGGAAATATCAATGTCAAATTTCTAAAGGTATTCAGCCCACCACTTCTACCTAAGATTCAAGTCCCCCTGAGAAAAGATACAGATTAAACTCTTATAGTCAGAAATGTCATCAAGCCATTCCCTAAAAAGATAATTCTTCAAAAAAATATGCTCATGAATAACTACAGAATTCTCTAAACCATGAGTGGGGTAATTTTTATCATTTGGTCAAATATTACAAGAACTATAATATACCACATGATTATATTGCATAATAACACAACCCAAACTAGCTCTTGCAGAATAATAGAAAACCACATATCCTTTACTAGGCTTAGGTAAGATCAGAAAAGAATATGATGATAGAAGTCTTTTCAACTTTCAAAATGGAGACAGGCTCTTTTCATCCCATGAGAATTTCACCCCTTTCATTGTATGAGTAGTAAATGGGGATGATAACATTGAGAAATCCATGAAAAACCACTGATAGTATCTAGCAAGGCCAGGAGATCTATGAATCTCAAAAAAAAAAAATTGTGGCCATTCTCATGAAAATACAGTCGTTACCTTCTCAGGATCAACTGATAATTCATGCACAAAAATAATGTTCCCCAAGAATTTGGCTTCCAGAATCCAAAAGATACATTTCAAAATATATCCATACAAACAGTGACTTCTCAGGATTTCCAAAACCAAACCCATATGGTGCTCGTGATCACACTCGGATCTTGAGTAAACCAAAATATCATCCACAAACACTACCACAAAAATGACTAGATACTGTTGGAATAAAAAATTAATTAGAGAAATGAAAACTGTAGGAGAATCAGTCAAACTAAACAACATCACAAGTTATTCGTAATGGCTATAAATTCTATTGATAGGTGTATTTGATATATCACACTTATGAACTCTTATATGATGATAACTAGACCAAAGATGAATCTTTGGGAACCACTTTTCCCACTTTAACAGGTCAAAAAATCACCCACACATGGAAAAGGATACATTTTCTTAATTATTACCCAGTTCAACTTCCGATAGTCCACGCACAATTGGAGAGAACTGTATGCCTTAATGGAAAAGAGCACTAGGGATTACCAAGGTGAAACACTAGGGTGAACAAACCCCTTTTTGACTAAATCATCCAACTAAATTTTGAGCTCTTTCAACTCTGATGTTTCCATACGGTAAGAAGTTATCGATATCAACTGCATTCCTAGCAATAGGTCAATTGTAATCTCTACCTCCCTATATGGAGGAATCCTAGAGAAATCATATGGGATAAAAGTTTTGAGAACCATGAACAGCTGTGGAAATTTTATCAAAAGATGAAAATTAATAGGTCTCATCTACAAATAAAGACAACAAACTCTTGAACTCTAGGCGGGAAGGTCCTGTAAGACCAAACCAAAAATCCCACTCTCCGGAAGTCCTTCACGCGAACATCATTTTTACGCGCAAGTCCCCCTTAATTTCGCGCACCACTTCCAGGTCCTCCGGACCGGGTCTCTGAGTCCGAATATGACTTCGCTCCATCCGTTCGAAACTTCCTCTGGGAGTTACGAACTTTTTCGGCGTCTACAAATGCCCCCCTCAGAATTGGATCGGCGAGAGGTCGCAACGATCGGATTCCGAGGGAAACGCCGAAGCAGTGCATCTCCTGAGCATTTTGCGCGCAAAAATCCGACGGGGCACGCAAAACGAAGGATCAGCGTGGAATTCGCTTTCCGCGCAGCGCGAAACCCTGGGCTCACCTATAAAAAGGGGCACTGGGTCCCAAGTTCCGTATTCAAGCTTTTCCGCGCGATAGGCATAACGCTCTCGTGCGCAAAATTGCTTCCGCGGTTGCGCGTAAAAACGCTTTGGTAGCGGGTAATTCCTTCTAAATCTCGGCCGCATTTGCGTGCCTACTCGGGATATTCCGTGCCTGGTGTGTTGATTACACACCCAACTCTTGGATTTCGCGCCGAAGCTTCAGATTTCGCGCAACTCTCCTCAATTCCGCGCACTTCATCCTGATTTCGCGCAACTCCCGAAATATTCGAGATGGCTGCAAACCAAGTTGATGAGGGGGTAGCCGCCGCTCGTAGAGCCGAAATAACGGCAAATGAGGAGGTTTATGGCGCCAAGGTGATCGTTTCCAGAAACCTAACCTTGTTCAATCTGCTGACCCCAACCCAGAAGGAGTATCCCCTGTCTGACAACCTCCTGCTCTGGAACATTGGCATCCTAGAGGAGGTTCCCCTGCCGGGCTTCGAGGTGGACACACCGCGGTCATGGGTGACCCGGGAGGACGAGCTTCCTCGCTACAACATCACCAACTAGGGTCATCCTTCCCAGGAAACCAGGCACATGGATGTATATGTCCTGAACCCGAGGACCAGGACCATTACCGGGGATGAGCCTACTGTGGAGAATTCTCCGACCCTCTACGCAAGCACGTTCTGTCAGAGCATCACGGATGAAACTAAGAGCTGGCTGAAAGATTGGGACATGCGGTCCGGGGGCACCTTTACCAGTGAGTGGGCCTGGGCGTTCTGGGTTCGCCATACTTGCGACCAGTTTGGGGCCGAGCTGCGGCATATTGGCCTGTTCGAGGCAGTATGGACGTCGCAGTTCCACTTCCACCGTCAACCTGAGCTCGGGCCGGAGCTATTCACCCGGTGGTCTCCTGATACCAACACATTCCACCTTCACCATGGAGAAGTTGGCATCAGCCTCTGGGACGTTCACTGCATCGGAGTTATCCCACTGGAGGGCTACCAATTTGACGAGTTCGTTCCTCCAAAGAACACTTGGGAAGACAGGTCACGGACCCCCATGTTGACGTGGCACCTGTTGGAGCTAACCAAAGAGAGGCTGGGGGTCAATACCAATCATGGGGCTACCGCGTCATTGAGGCCCTGGACCCGAACGTCCGGTACGCCGAGTTCCTCGCTGCCTTCCTGAGCGGGTGGCTCCTGCCGGTGCGGGACGCGAGGATGGGCGTCCGTCCAGCAACACTGGTGATGGCGGGCACCATGGCCGCCAACAAACGGTTCAACTTGGGGGTCCCCGTACTAACCAAGCTGTATGTCATTTTGGGACGCATCTCACAAGGGGGTCACCTCGGAGGGTGTGTGGCCCCTTCCAGATCTTCCACGGCTAGGTGGCGGCTCATCTCGGCGGGTACACTTTCCCAAACACCATCAGTCCTCCGAGAAACGGCCTGCGACCGTCCCTGCTGAACATCGTCGGGGTGCCGCCGATGACGCTCAATAAGGAGGGCGTGAGGATCCACATTGGTAACCACACCAACTTCAACTTCAGCCCATTCCCCACCCTGACCGGCCAGATGGTGGACAATGGGTGAGGCTCGCTGGAACAGCAGGAGTATTTTCAGAGCATCCGGGGCGGGGTGCTCGTGGCTCGGATCGACGGGAAGGTGATCTGCGAGCCTTACGTGCCATCCCGATTCGCCAGGAAATTCGGGTGCCTCCAACGAATGCCAAAGAAGGTAATCACGGCTATTTGGGAGGAGAAGAATCTCTGTGTTCTGCGCCAGATGTGGTTGATGTTCACCACTTTCGGCTCTGCCGATGTCATTACTCTTCCTCCCACCGGGGTCGACGCTGGCCTAGCAACTGAGTATGCCGAGCACTGGACCATTGCGTACCCTGAGGGGCTTTTACGCAAGCGAGTTTGGCAACTCGAGGCTACCCGCGCGGAAACCGGGCGACGGGGGAGCAGATAAGGTGCTGCTAGAAGGGGGGAACCAGGGGTGCGTCAGGCAGCGAGACCTGCGCAGGCCGGGACCTCAGTGGCGGGAACATCACACGGTGATGCCGCGACCTCATTGCCCGTAGTGGGGTCACATGAGGCGGCCAGGGAACTGCCCGGGAAGCAGATAAGGTACCTGCTCGAACCTTCCCAAGATGCAATTTTCCCGGCACTGTGGTCGGCCTGGATGACCCTGCGGCAATCACTAGGCGTTGAAGCCATCTGGCAGAAGATAATGCAAAATGGGATCCAGCTGCCGGAGGTCGGGCTCATTCGAGTTACCGACAGAGTGAACTTCCATCGGCGGCATGCTTATCTGACGGCCATGGACACATACGCGCGCCAAAGGGGTCGGCGTGCAGAGCCACCTTTCCTAGTGAAATTGATGCTCGGCCAAGAGCATGATCCGGAAGTGATGTCGCCGGGAGAAGGCGACAGTGACGATGAATCGGAGGGGGAGGAGGAGACCGGAGAAGATGAAGGAGAAGGAGAAGATGAAGGAGAAGGTTAAGGAGAAGGAGAAACCGAAGGTGAGGGGTCGCTGGGGGCGGCCTACCAAGGGAGTCTCCGAGAGAGCGACGAGATTGTCGGCTCTGATCTCAACATAACCGAGATACTCGAGGTTTGTCTCTATCCTTAATCATCTTCCTTCTTCGTCCATTCTCTTCTGCAATTTCTAATTCATCTCTCTATCTCACTCAGGAGCACCTAGGTGCTGATCAGGCGTCCCCAATAGAGGGAGGAGAGGAACCAGTGGGATTGGATGGGGCTCCGACGCCCATCATTGAATTGACAAGCGCAAAGGGGTCTCCTGTCATGGCAGCTCCTGTAGCGGCCGAAACAATAGAGGCCGACGCTCTGGGTTCCTGTAAGTCTCATGCTTCACTACTGGCACTTGTTATCAAAAGATCCCAACTAATCAGGGTACGCCTTGCACAGTGATCTCAACATTGGAGGCTCGTTGGGCTGCGGAGCCCAGGCCGTCCGTGAGCGAACTAGTGGCAGACATACCACCTCGTCCAGAACATGCTCCCCGCACTGAGTTGGCCCCGACAATTGGTGAGCAGGGGGCGGCGGACATCAGCGGCACTGTCCTTGAGGCGAGGCCGGAAGCTGACAGAGGCACCGTCGCTATTGGGGCGAGAGAGGAAGGTCGCCCGGACGTCGAGGATCCTATTCCTCATGGAGACATCCCTGAGGCAGATCCTGCTGCCGACCTGCTGGCTGTCTTTCCTACGTATCGACCCGCTGATCCTGAGGAGTTGGACGACTCAAACTCAGAGGCGGCCGAGGAGAGTCGGATGACACGGCGCAAAGGGTGGAAGTGCATCCAGCGCTTTCTCAGGCAGCCCCAATTGGATTGGCTGAGGCAGATGGGATCACTCCAGACCTGACTGCGTTTCCTGTGCGTCGGAGGGGCTGACGCTCAGCGCCTTCATCTGACGGTCCGTGATTACATGGCCGAGAAGATACGCGAGAGCAGCCGACGCACCGACGTTGCCCAGTGTCGGGAAAGATCGGCGAGCACCCGAGCGTTTCAGAGGGCGGAGCGGGAGGTCCGGCGCCTCGAAGGGCAGGCGGCAGAGAAGGAGGCCTTCATTGCAACATGCTCTGAGCTCGTGGAACAACTGGCGGCCCAACTGGCTGATGCCCAAGAACAACTGATGGAGGCGAGTCACCAGATGACCGTACTTCAAACCGAGCGGGCGCAGGCACAAGCTAGGGTTGGTGAGCTGCGCTCTGCGTCTGCTGATGAAAAGAGGGTCTTCAAGGAGTGAGAAGGAGTCCTGGAGGCTACCAGCCAAAGGGTAGCAGCGTTGGAAAGATCAATCCAGCACGCTGATCCCTAAGGGCTCTGTTTTGACCATCTCATGAAATTTTTGCTTGTACTGCTCATTATTTTGACCCAATGTATGGACCAATCTATTTATTTGTACCTTTGGTTTAATATGCTCAACCATGATCTATCACTTCATGGGAGCATCAACCAAGCTTCAGGCATCGGGCTTGGATTTCTGAGGAGAGGACCTCAGACCGATCGATATATCACCTTCTCAATGTGTTCTGACACACGAGCGGGGCAATGCCGGGGGCATTGAAATTCATCCTAACATAGGGAGATGAAAAAGGTGAATTACATGCCCGGCATTCGGAACACAATGAGGCTGGCGTGGTGATGGAGGATAACTGTTAACCGTGGCGGAAACGCAGCATCCATATCGCACTGGCTTGAAATGGAGGAAATATATGAGGGCTGACTACTGACCATGTTCGAAACACGGGACCTAGCTCAAATATCGTCGATCAGTCCTCCGAAACGTTGTCCCAGGACAGTAGGCGGACCGTTGGTCAATCATCCATATTGCTACAATAGGCGGAACAAAGGTCTATCATCCATATTGTCGCAACAGGCGGACCAAAGTCTATCATCCATACTGTTAGGGGGTCCCATCAAACATGACCAGTCCTCCGGGACGTTGGCCCAGGACAGGAGGTGAACCGTAGGTCAATCGTCCATATTGCTACAATCGGTGGACTGAGGTCTATCATCCATATTGCTGCAGCAGGCGGACCATGGTCTATCATCCATACTGTTAGGGGGTCCAATCGAACATGAAAGAAGATGAGAATCCGAATAAATGGGCACGCAAAGCGTGGAAAGTGGAGTGGTGGTTTGTTCGAACAGAGTCCAACACTCCCAAAATTGCACCACTATGGCGGAGGCGCATTAGGCGGACGTACCAACCTGGTCACGGATCGTCCTGATTTTCAGACAGGACCTCTCGGGCGAGAGAACTGTCGCTTCCCACCATCACTATGGGACATCCCGAACTTATTCGGGGTAGATGTCATGATTACACCATTCCCCGAGAAGTCAGGCCGAGGGGCTGACAGTAAGGAGGGACGGGATTTGGTAATCCCTGGGGCTGGACCCAAGACGAAATGTCCAGGCGTTCCTACGTATCTCATAAGGATGAGAATCAAGCCACACATAGTTCTTGAAGCACAGTTTAACGTCGTGTAGGACGATAAGACAAGAAGGCTAATTCTTAGAACGAGGTGTGCGAGGTGCAGCTGTTGCAAACCCGACGTGAGTGAGAACATAATCCCGCACTACGCCATGCAGTCCCGTAGTTGGGGTCCCGAAAGCGGGGCCGAAGAGAGGAACTAGATGAACTCTAGTTGAACCCAAAGACAGAAGGTCTGGGCGTTCCTACGTATCCCTTTAGGATGAGAATCAAGCCAGACGTAGTTCTTAGGAGATCTTAGTTTATGGTCTTAGAACTCGGACCAACATGGCCCAAATATAGGGCAAAATGCAGTTTAGGGTCATGTAGGACCGCGAAAGGATCTTAGTTTTAGGTCTTAGAACTCGGACCCAAGGATAAGGGGAATGGGAGACACACGGTAAAGTGGTTGCGAAACTCGACATGAATGAGGGCGAGGCCCTGCTTACTATGTGCTCCTGGGGACGTGTTTAGGCCGAGGGACCGAACACGAAAAGTTAGGCTGGGCCCGTGGGGAAGTGCCCAGGTGCTCATACGTATCTCAAAAGGATGAGAATCAAGTCATACGTAGTTCTTGAGAGGTAGCGTGGCACGACATGGCACCTGCGCAAAGGACGAAGGAGACGTGCGGGTCTAGCCCTCATGCCAAAAGAAGCGGCATTTTAATATATCTTGTTTGTCCTTGAAGGTGAATGGTTTTTCTTTTGTGGGGCGACCGGCCTAGGGTAGAAATTCCTGGCGTCTCCACAATAATCAAGCCATAACAGGCGTTGAAAAACGGTATGACAATCGACCAATACCCGACGTGATGTCCCCCAAGGGGAGGTCATCACAATGCAGTGCCATTTTTCGTCGTGCGGCCAGGACGATATCATCACAGTTTATGGTCATGTGGTAGGACCAAACAACACAGTTTAAGGTCGTATGGTTTGAACCTGGGGAATACGCATGATGCGATGAGGCATACCCGATGTGAACGAGGACATAATCCCATGCCATTACTACGTGCGACCCCGAGAGATGAGCCTCGGGCCAAGGGGCCGACGAGGGTTCAGCAATCAGGGGGGGCAGGAGATGCTAGCTCCCAGCTAAGCTGGGCCCGAAACGCAATGTCTGGGCGACTCCTCCTTTCCCATGGGAATGAGGGTCAAGCTGCACGCAATCCTTAGAGAAAAAACCCAAGCACATACTCTAGCGCTCAGATCGCGGGAGCCCCGAGAGACACCGTTACGCAGCTTGGTCTGTCTGACGTGTGGGGGTGCACTGAGGGTTAGTGCAAGGATTGTCGAGATTCCACCTTGGCACGGTGGGGTGGAACGTAATGTGAATCATGCAACCAACATTCAGGGCCCGAAGGAACCGGCGTGACGACTGAGGATTACTGCTGACCATGTTCGCAACACAGCATCCTGTTGCGTTAGCCTAAAGATAGGGGCAAACAAATGAGTATCAACCGCTGACCATATTCGCAACGCGTGATTTGTATCAATTTGTTGCCCGGAACCCTCGGGAGCGTTTTCCCGTGACGGTAGGAGAGCCCTTAGGCGTTGTATCCAGGCCGTTTTTTGGGGGTCCCTCCGGGTGTGAGACATAACGGGGGCCCGGATGAAAGGGAGCATTAGGCTTGGCAAGTGGACGAAAACTTGCCTAAGTCAAATCTGACACTCCAGGTCCTAGACCAGAGTACTCGGAACACATTAGCAGACCATTGGAAAGGGTCGAAGGGCTTGGTTTGAGAGCGGCCAAAAGATGGCGGATTCCCGGGAGGAGAGGGGCATGGTGCCAAAGACCCTGTATCACACCTATATATCCCCCCGCGGGGAAGGATAGGCCAAAAGACCTAGGTGACCGGGAGATCGTGGGATCTCTCAAGAGATGGGGCTGGACCTGAAATCTAAGTGTTTAGGCGGTCCTACGTATACCATAAGGATGAGAATCAAGCCGCACGTAGTTCTTTAAGTACAATTTAACGTCATGTAGGATGATAAGAAGTATTTCTTCGAGGGAGTGTGCATGGCGTGGCGGGTAACCCGTCGTGAATGAGGGCATAATCCCGCACCACACGCTCTGATGAAGGCTGGGGCTGAGAGGCCCGAGAAGGCCAAGGGGCCTGAGGCTGGGCCTCGGTCAGGGATGCCTAACCAGCCTGCAGTTTAACGTCTTGTAGTGAGGACGGGCATGCAGTTTAAGGTCATGCTAGACCGTAAGGGTCTTAGTTTAAGGTCTTAGAACTTGGACCAAAGGGGCCCAAGCATGGGGCCAAGTGTAGTTTAAGGTCGTGTTGGACCGCAATCTAGTTTAAGGTCATGGGGGACTGTGGTTGCAGTTTAGGGTCATGCAGGACCAGGTGCAGTTTAGGGTCATGCGGGACCGCAGAAGGATCTTAGTTTTAGGTCTTAGAACTCGGACCCTAGGATTCAGGCAAAATACTGTTTGAGGAACCTGGCGTTGGTGGGAGTGACACGCTCACCATCTATAGTCACCATGGAATACGCACCATTGGGATAGACCTTATGGACGATGAAAGACCCCTCCCATTTGGGCTCCAACTTGGGTGGTTTCCTGCCGGGAATCATTGGCGCTCTGAGAGCCAGTACCAGGTCACCTTGCAGGAAAGAGCGAAGGCGAACCTTCTTGTTGAAAGCTCGAGCCATCCTGCTCTGATGTCTTTCCAGGTTATGTAAAGCGTGAACCCTATTCTCATCCAGCGCTTCCAATTCAGCTAGACAGATTTCGGAAACTCTATCCGGTGCTTGCTGGTCATAGACCGCCGTGCGCAATGAGGGCAACTGAATCTCGATGGGCAGGACTGCCTCAGCTCCGTACACCAGGGAATGCGGAGTCACCTGGGTGGAATTGCGAGTCGTCGTCCGATAAGCCCAGAGAGCGTTGGGGAGCTTGTCCGGCCAACTTTTCTTGTTCTGACCAACCATTTTTTTTGCAGAATGTTAGAGAGGGTTTTGTTAAACACCTCAATCTGTCCATTCACATGCGCATGATAGCGGGAGGTGTGGTTAGAGCGAATGTTGTACTTGGTGTACAATTTCTTCAGTTCAGATGCTCGAAAGTTGGTTTCGTTATCCGTGAGGATAGCATGAGGGACTCCAAATCGATAGATGATATTGGAGCTCACGAAGTCAGCGATAGAACGGGCTTTGACTTCCTTGATCATAATTGCCTCTGCCCACTTGGAAAAGAAATCCGTAGCGGTCAGAATGAACCGGCACTGGCGGGCCGTCGCCGGCGGGTAAGGTCCTACGACATCCAACCCCCAGACTGCAAAAGGCCAAGAATATTTGGTAGTGTGGAGAGGCTCCGGTGGCAGATGCACAAAGTTAGCGTGAACTTGGCACTCATGACACCTCTTGGAAAACTCGATGCAGTCGTAGATCATGGAGGGCAAAAAGTACCCCAGCCTCCGAATCTGGTGGGACAACTTCGACCCGGCCTGGTGGGTGCCACAGGAACCCGCATGAACTTCTTGCATGACCTGTGGGATCTCGACTCCTTGAAGGCAACGGAGGAGAACACCATCAAATCCGCGCCTGTAAAGGACCTGCTCAAGGCTGGGACCGCTCTGAAGGGTAAACTGCAGTGCGCAGCGTCGGGTTCGCTCGCGCTCGGCTCAGTCCGACAGAAGATTGTCGTGTTGGAGGTATTCAACCAAGGGCGTCCTCCAGTCAGGAACTGTCTCGATTACCGCATCTGAAGTCCCCGGGGATCATGACGTAGGGGCACCAGCGGTGAGATGGTTCACCCGCGGGCCACGATCATCCTCCGGAATAACAGGAGCAATGACTCTCCGGTGTGCCATGTGGATAATTAGGTCGTCCTGTTCGGGCTCCGCAAGTGATGCGGCCAGGCTGGCCAAAGCATCTGCTTGACTGTTCTGCGACCGGGGGATATGAATGACCTCTGGCCGAGAGGAGAACTTAGCCAATAGACGGAGGGTGCACTCCAGCAATGGCACGAGTTCTGGCTTTCTAACAACATAGTCACCATTGACCAGTTTGACGACCAGCTCGGAGTCCCCTTTCACATGCAGATGGGGTACGTCAATCTCGAGAGCCAACTCAAGGCCAGTGATGAGGGCGTGATATTCTGCCTCATTGTTGGTGCAGCCTTCTGACAACAGGAACGAATACGGCAGAACGACTTGTTCAGGGGTGATGAAGACAACACCCAGGCCCACTCTGTTGAGCCTAGGATCATTGAGCATTCTACCGGTGGGGCTCCGAGAGGCACCATCAAAGTGCATCTGCCAGCATGGGACGGCATGATCGACTGAGAGGATTTCCTCATCAGGAAAGCCTAGATCCAATGGCTGATCCGCAGAAGTTGGATGAGCAGCTAAGAAGTCTGCCAACACCTATCCTTTGATAGCCTTCTGAAGTACGAACCTGATGTCGAACTGCTGGAGGATCACTACCCACCGCGCTAGTCGGACAGTAAACATAGGTCGGTTCAGGAGGTATTTCAACGAGTCTACCTGAGAGACCAGTTGTACCTCGTGGTGCTGCAAGTAGTGCCGCAATTTCTGTATGGAAAATACGAGCGTCAGGCAGCTCTTCTCGATGGGAGAATACCTAATTTCCGTATCGAGGAGCATGCAGATGAGGTAGTAGAGGCTATTCTTTGTTCCCTCGTTGTTCCTTTGGGCGAGAGGTGCGCCGAGGGATCAATCCAGGGCGGTCACATAAAGGACCAGCGGCTTTCCTGAAACGGGTGGCATCAAGACCGGAGGTTGGAGCAGATACTGCTTGATTTCCTCAAAGGCGGTCTGACACTCTTTATCCCACTCGTAGGTGGCGCCTTTCTTCATGATCCAGGAAAAAGGCTTACACTTGCCGGCCAGATTCGCAATGAATCGGCGTATATAGGCTAAGTGGCCTTGGAGGCCTCTCAGCTCCCGAATATTACTCGGGGGAGGCATCTGGCTGATGGCCTTGATCTTCTCCGGGTCGATCTCGATGCCTCGGTATCTGACAACGAAGCCAAGAAACTTTCCGGAGGTGACCCCGAAGGCACACTTCAACGGGTTCATCTTCAGGCGGCGAGAACGGAGGAAGCCGAACACTTTCTCATGGTCTTTGAGATGGTCTTGGCGCTGGCGAGATTTAACCACCAAGTCTTCCACATAGCATTCCACCAGTGTGCCGAGGATCGGCTTGAATATGCGATGCATTTCGCGCTGATAGGTGGCACCCGCATTCTTCAGGCCGAAGGGCATAACCTGGTAACAAAAAGTAACTTGGGGGGCCCTGAAGGCAGTGAACTCTTCATCCTCAGGGGCCATCCGAATCTGATTGTACCCGGAATACCCATCCATGAAGGAGAGGGTTTGGAACCCGACCGTGGCGTCGATCAACAACTCTGTCACTGGAAGGGGAAAATCATCATTCGGATAGTGGCCATTGAGATCGCGGAAGTCGATACAGATTCTGATTTGTCCGTTCTTCTTCCTGACTGGTACAATGTTGGCTAGCCACCGGGGGTACTGAACTTCTTTGACGAAGTTGGCTTTGATGAACTTATCAACTTCAGCCTCAACCAGGGCACCGTGAGAGGGGCACATCTTTCTGGGAGGTTGTTTGAACCCTTGATGGTTTTCCAGAAGGCCAAGGTGGTGGACAGCTACCTGAGGATCTAATACTGGCATCTCGTCATAACTCCAAGCGAACACATCACTGTGCTGTCTAAAAAAGTCTACGTAATGTTGCCGCTCCTCGGGGGGCATAGCGGTGCTGATCAATGTGGGTATTGGGTCCGCCTCGCTACCGAGGTTCACCTGCACTAACTCATCGACCGTGGTGGAGACACTCTCCTCAAAGGCAGGGGGAGCATCTTCCATGTCCTCCTCTCCACTTGTGGAGGGATCATCCACGGGGGGAGCCGTTTCGGGGCTGCCAGGCCCTGATGGGAAGCTGGTGCCGGCTTGGGCGGTAGTGGTCGTCACGTCAGGAGACTCATGCACTACGGAGACCATGGCGACAAAGGCGGTTGATCCAATCCCATCTGGTCTTCGGCCCAAGGGGCCACGCTTTATGACATCAAAGTAGTAGTGGCACGTCGGCTTGAGCCGGTCGATTTCGGCCTGGAGAAACAAACACGTATGGCGTACCGCCGTTGCCATGAGCCTGACGTCCCGATATCGTACAGGGGTAGGAGGTTCAGAAATTACCTAGGTCTGGTTGGTGTAGGAGTATGAGGTGATTTTCCATCGTCGCTTGGACCCGAAAATATGCCTTCCTCTGGTACTCGAAACAACAAAACACTGCCCCATGTTGAGGGTTGTGACCTCCAACCGATGGATTGGGAAGACATAAGCGTCATCCAAACCTGCCTAGGGATCACTTGTAACAGTGGCGGGCTCGACCTCACCCGCCAGGATCTGCTTGTCCTTGCTCTTGTAATAGTCGGTGTCCAGATAACGGGCTTCGCAAGAGGCAAAAGGAGACGCATCTCCTTGGAGCACGCCTACTCGACCATTAAGGGAATATTTGAGGCATTGGTGATACGATGAGGGGACCGCTACGTGAAGGTGGAGCCACGGCCTGCCCATCAACGCGTTGTAGGCGGTGTCCTGAGAGACAACCATGAATTCGGTGCTGGCAATTAGGCCACCGAACGGGGTCTTCAAGCGAATCTTGCCGAGTGGAGTTTGCTCGGTCCTGTCATACCCCTGGATCCTGAGGTCGGAGGGAGTTAGATCATCCTCAGACAACCCTAGCTTCCGCAGTGTCCGAGTTGGGATTAGGTTAATCCCGGAACCTCTGTCAACAAGACAGCGTCGGACTTCCACGCCATTGAAATGGCCGGTGATGTACAATGGACGAATGTGCCCCTGTATGGGGGGTCTTCATCTTCACCTGAGAATGAGATAACCGCCTGACATTCGGCTTTCTCAATCACCTCGACGTGGAAGACTTTTGCAGCCGCTACCTCCGTCTCAAACTGGAGGGGGTTCCTTAGGGCATCGGCAAGTGCCTCACGCATTTCGGATGACAGGCGAAGAGCCTCAAGGATAGAGAGCCTTGCTGGAATACTGGTCAGGTGCTTCAGGACATCATACTTTCGGGCCAAACGCGAGCTTCTGCTTACAGGAGGCCGCTCTGCGATTGGAGGCATGACAGGCCCTGTCGGCTGGACCGGTGGCTGACTGGTACTAGGCACGTATGGCTGTTCACTAGTCGAAGCCCGGAGAGTGGCTGCCGGATTAGGACCGGAAGGCTGGGGTCGGATGGTGGCAGAACAGAGCTGGTCGCTGCACGGCCGAGGTGGTTCTGCCTGATCCAGCAACACAAATGGTGGTATAGGCAAACCTGTCGACACCGGATGAAGTGGCCGCGTGTGCTGAGCTCTGTACTGGGCTTGCTGCCTGGTCTTAGTGGTGTGCACGACCTGGCTAGAGGTACCAACTGTCGTGCCCCGGCGATTCACGTAGCTGCGGCTCCGCCGACGTTGGCGACGGCTGGGGACATTGGGAAAATCCACCTGGCGTTCCTCATCGTCGGGAGTCAAAAATGTATTTACCAACTCCACGGTGTTAACCGAAGCATACCCCGAACCGTCACTCGAGGAGTCATCCACTACCGGACGGAGTCTCGGAGGGATCCCCATTTTTTGGGGCATAAAATCGCCAAGAGTGCGGGATGATGACGATATTGGCAGAGCGCGTTCTTTCTTCTTGCGCCGCCGCTTGCTCTTGTGGGAAGAGGTAGGCTGGGACGACGATGCCAAGGTAGCGCTCGCAGATTCTGAGAGCTATGGCTGATTCAAGCGGGCACGGATGATGCCATGGGAGCGGGCGACCGTCTTGCGGGCCATCCAATCGTCATACTTCTGGGACCCATGGTCGGAAACCTGCTGTCACTCATCCTCATTGCCACTACCCCCCTCTGGTCTCACAAAGACACCTGCTACTTGTGCCGGGGCTGGGCCCAACCTGACTATATTGTTGTCAATCTAGTCTTGGAGTTAGTCCTTGAACACGTAGCATCACTGGATGGTGTGCCCCAGGGTCAGGTGATAAGGACAGTAGTTGGGGTGATCAGTGAGACGTGCCTCTTCCGGCTTCCGACACTCGGGCAGCCGCACGATTCTCTGCTCTAAGGCACTACGGAAATAACCGGGAACCTGGGCCTCGTCGAACGAGTAAGTCCGATTCCTTCTGTCTGGACAGGGGGCTCTAGGAGGCTGGCCCTGAAGAGGGGCCGGAGGAGCATGACGAGGAGGCGGAGCCTGATTATCTCGCCTAGGTGGTGGCGGTGCGTTACGCGGAGGCGCCTGCCGATTTTGAGGCGGTCGCTGCTGGGCTGGAGGCTGCGCCCGTGGGGGTGGACCCCTATGGGGCTGCGGAGCTGGCCTCACTGGTAGCAGATCTAGCTGCCTGGGGGCCTCTATCTGGGCCATAGCAACGGGCTCGGCTCTGGCAGCTCTCCTTGTAGGGATTACAGGAGATAGCGGGCGTGCCTGACTGGCCTGTTGCAGGGCTTCTTCGAGGCGCTGAGCCTTGTCTGAGAAGTCCCGGAACCCTCCGGGGCAATTCTGAGTGATCAGAGAAGGAACCAACTCTGCCTTGACGTTCCCTACGCACATTGTCAGTAATTGCTCCTGGGTTAGTGGCATGTCAAGGGAGTACGTGAGCCCCTTCCACCGGGCGACGAAGTCCGCGACTCGCTCATCGGGCCTTTGTTTGCACCTGAGTAGGTCTGCGATGTTCGTCTTCCGGGTTGTGGAACTGAACTGGTAGAGAAATTGCCTACGAAGGTCCTCCCAGCTAGTCACAGATCTGACAGGGAGCTGGCTGTACCAGACGAATGTTGGTCCTTCTAGCGTCTGAACGAAGCAACGGAGCTTGGCAGCCTCCTGCTGCGCCGGAGTCCCTAACATAGGCCCGCACCTCAAGTTGAAGTGGGTCAGGTGCTGTGGCGGGTCTACGGTCCCGTTAAAGGGGGCGAAAGTGGGGTTCCCAAATCCCGGCGGGGTCGACATGTCATCCACCCATGCTGGGTATGGCTTACCGTTCGGTGGGATTGCCACCTGCCGAGTTTCCAAAGCCTCTATGCGGGCGATGAGTGCTTACACTGGATCATCCGGATGTGGGTTCCTGTCCCGACGGGGATCCCTAACCATAAGCGCATTGTCGGGCTCTTCAATCCGATAGTCAAGCTCAGCAACTTGCGGGGCGGCAGGCGGAGCGATTCTCGGAGCAGCGGGAGGAAACCGAGCGGGGTCCCTTAGGTGATCACGCCGCTCAGGAGGGTTCGGCGAAACGTATCGCGCACTCTTGTCATGGGCTCCAGCCTCTCCCCTGTCGGCAAACACGACATGATCGCGGTTGCCCAGGAGAATCTCATCAAGGGGTAGTTGCTCCTGCCCCTGCTGTCCTGGCCTAGGAATACCGTGGTCAGGCCGCCGCTCTGCAATGCGTTTGGCCAAGTGCTCATCAACCAACCTCTTCTGCTCAGCAAGCTGTTGGCGCAGCGAGGCCTTCTCGGGATCTTCCTCTGCCTTCTGTACCGAGGCAGATGGGTCGGCCAGCTTGACAGCCCCGACGTGCTCTTTACCCTTGCCGATGTTTCGGCTCAGTGTTAATGCCTTGATGAGTGTGGGGAGACCTAGGAGGCTCCTCTGTTGGTGAGTAATCCTCCCAGATGGGTCCAGTAGCGGCTTGTCCTCAGGGGGTGAGTCCCCATAGAGGAGTTCCACACCATTTCCCTCACCCGAAAGGTCGGCCATGTTGGTCGCCACTGCCCTTGGCGGCATTCCTTCAGAGCCGCCTAGTGAGTCGGGCTGTCGGTGAATCGTACTGAAAAGAAGGGCAGCGTACTGCCCCCATCCACGGACGTGCGCGTGGGGGTGGCCTCCTCGATAACTTTGCGGAGCACTTGAAAACTCTGGACGCATTGTTGCTGGAGGGCCCTGTGGTGGCCAAGTGACTCGGGGTGCCGAACCGCGGGGAGCGTGGCCAGGTCGACCCAACGACACTGCTCGCCGATATCCTCGAGATGTGCTTGACTCCCGGGATAAGCCGCTAGCTGATGGCGAAGACGGGAGTGAGTCACCCAGAGAATCTGGCGAAAACATTCATACTCTCCCAGGGTGAGCGACTCTGGCATATCAAAATCCGATAATGCGGCCGGCCAAAACTTCTCGGGGAAGTGGCCCGCTGCGAGGACGGTCTAGAAGCTCCACGACTCTGGTTCGGGATTCGGCCATTGCTTCCCCTGCTCATCAACCGAGAATGGCCGACGAACTGGCAGCGGTGTCGAGGCAGGCCGCTGGGCCGGTGGGCTGGCCGACGGAGAGTACGACGAGCAGGCCGATTGGCCGCCGAATCCTAAGTCGTCCTCCAAGGGTTGCAGTGTCCTGGCTGCCACGTCGCGATAGGATGGGCCGACGAATGGGTCTTCTGTCACAGTGTTGGTGCTGGCCGAGGGTGTGTCATGTCGCGACTCTTCCGTCGGTCCCCAAAAAAGTTCTCCCCCCTCTCTGACCGAGGTGGAAGGTGCTTCCGGGGAGGCCAGCGGTAACTGCAAGTTTGACCCCTGAGAGTACGCCCAAGTCCTCGTCCTCCTGGATATACTTCCGGAGAGAGGCGTGGATCGTACGGATCTCGCATTCGGGGAGTACGAGGCTGACGCGCCGCGTCCCCACCCTTGCCCTTGACTCATAGGACCGGGGGGAGGGCTCCATCGCCGAGTCATACTCCGCCTCATAGTCCGAGAAACGGACTGGTTTGATTTCCGTCCGGACTTCCCTGACATTCCTCTTACGGCGACGACGTCCCGCCTTCCTGCCCCTGGGTGGCTCCTCGGGGCAGGGCTGATCTCCTTCATGGAGTCCTCTGGCCGCAATAGTGCTGGGGTAGAGAGGACTGAAGGCCGGGGTGCGGGAATCAACGGGACAGATGTCGAAAGGGGCATGGGGAGGACCTCCATGTGGGTGAGCGACCAGACATGCAACAAATCCATACTCGCGGCCAGTGACAGGGGAAGTGAACCCGTACCCAGTGCAGTGGGCGCTGGAAAGAGCCATACCCGGAGCGTAGCTGTCACGGGGAAGTCTTTTCCTTTCCAGATCAGTGGCACGGAGTGGGCCTGCACGCTGGATGGCACTACCGCGAATTGGTTCGCGGTGGCCATTGCCTGTGCCAGCGACCGAGAGAGTCGGCCCAACCTGCCTGTGGGGCGGTCGGGGCCTCGATCCGGGTCAGTCATGTAACTGCCCTTGCTCAGCGCATGCGGGGGTCTGGTAACAAGAGTCAGCAGTGGCTCGGGCCACGGTGGTTGCTGATGTTGGTGCCCCAGGGCGGGCATTCTCTTCCGCTCGTGCCTGACGCTGGCGTCGGGTCAGATGGGTTGGAGCCAGTGGTGCGGGCACAGAGATTGCCTGCTCCTCGGTCCGGGGAGTCGGGCGGCGGCGTCGACGCAGCCTGGCGGAGGCCCTTGTCGTGAACCCCTGGAACGGGTCTCCGATCGGGCGAACACGGACATCCCCTACCTCATCGGTGTAGGGAAGGGAGGTGTCAAGGCGCTCCGAGAGAGTCGGCCCAACCTGCCTGTGGGGCGGTCGGGGCCTCGATCCGGGTCAGTCATGTAACTTGTCACGACCCATCCTCGGGGCCCGTGCCGTGACTACCCCAAGCCCGCCTTCCATAGGCCAGGGGCTGGCGACTAGCACCAAGGCGTAAATCCCAACAAAAGGGAAGGCATTGCCTTTGAAAAGTAAACAAGCACCACAGAGTAAGCAAGCAGAAAAGTAAACACTAAGTAAAAACTGTACAAGCTGTGCTGAAAGAAAAAGGGTCCGGAAATACAAGCCCAACTGTAAAGTACAACTGAAAGGAAAAACAACAACTGAAAGGAAAAACTGCAGCGTCGAGCCGTCCTCTGGAAGTTCCACTTGAAGGGTGGGTACAGATAGCCTCCACTGCTCCTCGGGTCCACCTAACCGCTCCGAGTACGTCCCGCCCAGTGGTCCACCTCCAGGTACTGTCCTGCTCCGCACGCCTCCTCCACGATCAGCGCTGTCCGTCGTCTGCAACCAACACCACGAAGTGCGGGCATAGCCCGTGCAGGGGTGAGTATAAGCTACTCAGTGAGGACCCCGAGACCCCCGAAGGTCTCCCGAAATCCACAAAGGATAAGCCACGAAGGAGGGATACAATCACGAAGTAACATCTGACACGGCTTAGGTATATGCCCATACATATACCTAAGTCATCAATTCCCCGATCGGCTCCAACGTCCGAGCCCTAGCACAACCCAGTCCACACAGGAAAGCAAAACGCATACCCACGCAGGATAGAACAACACAATCTACAAAGGAGAGTAAACAGTAAATCCACACAGGATAGCTCAACACAATCCACAAAGGAGAGAAACACAAGATTCAGCTCACACAGGTATACTTCTTCGGATGACGAAAAGATGATCTCTGATCCATATAAGTCGTCGGACCCACGAAGGATTGATAGGTAACTAATCTCTGCAGTGACCCACACAGGATCGGACCCACACAGGATCGGGCACACGCAGGACCTGTAGGAGTTGGCTCACACAGAACCGCTGAGTGTTGACCCACACAGGATTGGATCCGTACAGGATCGGGCCCACAAAGGACCGGGCCCACGCAGGACCTGTAGCACTGATCCACGTAGGATCGCTGAGTGCAGTAGTCGTCGCAGTCCGCTGAGGATCTCTGCACAGTCGTCGCCGCAGTCCACTGAGGATCTCTGCACGGTCGTCGTCGGAGTCCACGGAGGATCGCTGCACGGTCGTCGTCGGAGTCCACGGAGGATCTCTGCACAGTCGTCGCCGCAGTCCACTGAGGATCTCTGCACGGTCGTCGCTGTCGAAGTAGCAGTCGCAGCCAGCCTAGGGTTCCCGCACACAGCAAGCTCGTTCGGGAGGGTCCGCTCCACGAGCCGAGAGGCTGATACATCAACTGTCACGAAGTCCAGAGTTGATGTATCCAAAAGTTCCGCATCGTCAACAGGAACTCAACGCAACAGACGACGCGTCGATCAGACGCCCGGTCTGAGAGTTATTGGCTTTTTCGTCCAAGGGGCCCGGTTGGTTTTTTAAGGACAAACCAACCCAACTGTACTCCACCTGCGTCCAAACCTCGGGCGGAGGGTGCCAAAAGATCCGTCTCACAAAGAGGAACTCAACAAAGCTGACGGCACGTCAATCGGACGTTCGTGGCTCGAGATATGAGCGTTTCCGCTCCGAGGGCCCGGTTGGTTTCGTGTACGAACCAACCCGGCCGAACTCAAAGTATTCCGAAACCTTGAGTGCGATATACCGAAACGACCGTCTCGATCCAAGGATCACGTTGCCACTGACGGAGGGTCGTCTGGAGGCCCGTAGTTCAAGATACGACCATTTGAACGAAGTCTGTCCGAAGACGGGGGGTCCGGGCCCGGGCCGACCCGGCCCGACCCCCCCTGGTTGGCCCGAACTGGGTTGGGTCCGACCCGGTTGGCCCGGCCCGGCCCGGCCAGGGCCAGTCCGGCTCGGCTCGGCCGAGCGACCGAGCGGCCGACGCGGGGGAAAGCCGCCGCCCCGCGTGACACTCCCGCGGCACCCGCGGGGTGTCGGCCAGACACCTGCGGGGTGTCGCGTGACAACCCCGCGGCACCCGTGGGGTGTCGCCCTGGACACCCGCGGGGTGCCGCGGGACAACCCCGCGGCACCCGCGGGGTGTCGCGCTGGACACCCGCGGGGTGCCGCCACCTCCGGCCGCCGGCGCCGCCGCGCCGGCGACCCGCGCCACCACCGGCTTCCGCGGGCCGCCGGAGTCGCTCCGTTGGCCCGTTTTCCTTTCCGTCTGCGCCGTTGTTCCTCCCGGGTTCCGTTCTTTACTGCGGGATCATCAAACACCCGTTGCGGCACGTTCCGTCGTCGCCCGCCAAATCCGCAAAACACGAAGAACGACGGAGGGTTTCCGGGCCGTGTTCGTTTGACCCGTACCCTCCGCGTTAGATAATAAAAAAAAACAACGGGAGAAATTGTTCAACACATGAACCGACAATTTTAATAAAATAAAATTGTTTATTTGAAACCGGCTCTTTAATTTTTAAAGAACGTTCCCGGGAATATAAGAGGGGTATTCCAAAATTATAAAATCCCTACCTCGTTGATCGTCGCGCGCGGGCGTTCTTCGCGGAAAAGCTCGTCGCGGAAGAGAGGGATCGTCGCGTCGTCGCGGGGAGGCGTCGCGTCGTCGCGGAATCTGGCGTTGAGTCGGCGAGCTCAACGGACCAAGAACAACAGATTTAAATTATAAATAATTAAATCTGTGTTTAAAACCAAAAAGGAAGGAACCTTGTGAGGAAACCCGAAATCACTCACCTCAACGGTCGGTGATCGGAGATCGGGGCGGAGAAGGACGTCTCGGACGGAAGCGTCGTCGATTTCCGGGTTCGGCGTTCTTCGCGTTCTTCGCGTTCTTCGCGTTCTTCACGAGGGAGAAGAAGAAACAAGGATCCTCTCAAATCTTCTCCAAAGATTTTGGGTTGGTCTTATTTTATTAATATGCCAACACACGAAAACAGGTTAAGAAACGATTGAATTAATTCGTTGAATTAATTCAACGAAAGAAACAAGCCATTTAATTCACGAAATAAACCGCCCAATTAAATGGTCTGTTAAGAATTTAGAAAACGCGTCAGTTGACTTTCATTAAGACGGGTTTTCACGGGTGCGTTTCTTAGCGGAAAGAAACGGCGGGGCTCGTGCGGGCCCCACCTCACAAATATCCTACCAAGGGGGTAGGATATTTCTGGATAGCATCATATCCAGTTCAACTCAGTTCAAGCCGCCTTTAAGTGGCTTCAAGTGGCTTCCAAGTGGCTTAAGTGAAATAAAATAAAGTTGTCGCAGAATTATTTTATTTCTTAACTTTAAGCCCGAAAATTAAAAACCACACCCGAGCAAACGCAACTCCGGAAGAGGCGTTTCTAAGCGAAAACCGGCGCTGCGATTTCATTGGTGCCCTCGGAATTCGATTCCGGGCACCGGTTCAAAAGTTAGAAAAACTCGCTCGCCCGTTCACTGAACGTACCCGAGCCAATCTTCGGAAAATGATTCTGGGCACACTGGGCCTCGGAATCAGTGCCGTCAGAAACTGCGCTTTTGTAAAATTCCAAAGAAAATTAAGAAAAAAATTTCCTTGAAATTTACGGGTCTTTACATAACTGCCCCTGCTCAGCGCATGCGGGGGTCTGGTAACAAGAGTCAGCAGTGACTCGGGCCACGGTGGTTGCTGATGTTGGTGCCCCAGGGCGGGCATTCTCTTCCGCTCGTGCCTGACACTGGCGTCGGGTCAGATGGGTTGGAGCCAGTGGTGCGGGCACAGAGATTGCCTGCTCCTCGGTCCGGGGAGTCGGGCGGCGGCGTCGACGCAACCTGGCGGAGGCCCTTGTCGTGAACCACTGGAACGGGTCTCCGATCGGGCAAACACGGACATCCCCTACCTCATCGGTGTAGGGAAGGGAGGTGTCAAGGCGCTCCGAGGATAGGCTCCCGAAATGGTTGAACGTCGAAGTGGGAAGCAATGGCTCCCAACGCGGCCCTCGGGGGCGGCGATGGTGGTGAGGCGCAACTGCCTCTAGATCCAAACAGGTCATGCCCCTGGTGGGGATGACCCCTTCCTCCTCGTACCTACGAACCAGGTCGTTGATCACCCTTCGTTGGATGATCTCTGATGGGGAGAGGGGGCGTGAGCGCCCGACAGTCGCGGCAGTTCGAGTTGGAGGAGCTGTGGAAAAGGCGGGGCCACGCGGGGTGGCCGCGTCGGTACTGCCCCTGCCCCTGCGCCGGTGGGTAGGTAGCGATCGAGCTCCGGATGCAGCGATCTGATTCCTGGAAACAGGGAGATGAACCCATTAGTACTAACAGGAAAAGAAATAGACAACCAATAGCCCAACGTCATTCTGTCTTCCGTGGTCGGCGAGAGGGATCCACGCTGACGACGTCGCAGAACAGAGTGCTCAACGTCCTGACTGCCTCAACCCCTGGCGGGTTTCACGTCCCGGTGCTAGGTGCCCGGACCTGGTGACATGCTAATCTTCTGACACTCCGAACGCTACCAGTCCCCATATTGAGAAGAAGAGCTTCACGTCGGGTTCACCATTTCCTATTTCCGAGGCTTTTACGAAGGGGCGCGCGCGCGTCCGTCACGCGGGGGAGGACGCGCCGCTTGAGGCCCCGCATTCCCGCTTTCCAAAGGCGGGCGACATTCGTTCCTTGTTCAGGGACGTCTTCTCCTTGATCGAAACCGGGATGATGGGATGTCGGTTCTTCCTTCCGTGGATTCCTCCCCGGAGCTCGTCACCTAGTCCGGGTCTCCCTCATAGATTTAAGACGGATTCATGAAGCTCGTTCCCGGCGCCATATCTGCATGGACACCAGTTAATTACGCTGCTTCCGTCGAGACGCTCCAAGGGGTCTGGTCGGGGCAGCAACCTTCGGTGAGGAGAATAGTCATGCTGGGGTGACGTCGGCGCGCCTTAACGCTGGGGGATTGGCATGTCTGTCTTCTGTCCCTTATTATAGGGCTTCTCGAGGGCGCGGAAGCCCGAGGCATCCCACATCGAACGCGGGGAACTGTGTACCATCTGAGGTTTTCCTCAGCTTCCCATGTTTAACACGGGGTATGCCGCGAGTTTAACGTCTGGCGGAGACGGATCGGACTGATCGAAACACTGAGAATGGATCAGATTGAAGGACCCCCTAGGGGGAACACCGATGTTGGGGCCAACACGTGGGTGGCTTCCCGGATACTGTGGAGTGGAATGAGGTGGCAGGATCCCACCGGGATGTGGCGGCCCGGGTAAGGATCAGGATGAATGATGGAGTGACGGACTTGAACCTCATGGAGGCTTCCTACGTATCCCCATGGCAGGGAATCAAAGTCCGCGTAGTTCGGTGATACGGTGGGACACCTGAAGAGGCGGCCCATGAGAATGAACGCATGGATTGGAGCCTGGAGGAAGTAAGATATCCGGGCTAGGGCATGAGCTTCCCGAGGCACGTGGGCTCGAGGGAGAGGTCAAGATGAGACGTGGGTGTGAGGTATGGGGCTTATGCTCTGAGGCGGCCCATAACGGTGGTTGTGAACCGATGCGGAGGGATCGGAACAACTGAGTGATGGGCTTGAGCCTTGTGGGGGGCTTCCTACGTACCATGCGTTAGCACAGATCAAAGTCCACGTAGTTCGGGGCATACAGTTTAACGTCATGCGGGACGAGGGCATACAGTTTAACGTCATGCGGGATGAGATCATACAGTTTAACGTCATGCGGGACGAGGGTGCGTCCGTGAGAAGCGGAAAGGGGCTTACGCGTTGAGTGGCCCAAAGAGGAAACAGGGGCTTACGCGTGGTTAGCGGCCCTTGGTGCCGGGGCTTACTCCAGGATGGAGGCCCGTGGTGCGACAAAGCACAGTGGGAAAGGGGCTCCACTGGCCTTGGCAGTGGGCAAGTACAGAGGTGCATGGGTGCAACCTTCCGTAAGAGAGGCTAGGGGCTTACGCTCTGAGGCAACCCTTCCCCCGCGGACAAACGCCACTCCAGAAGGAGGATATCATTCCATGTGAGGAAGAATCCATTCCCGTGGAGACGAGTGGCGTAAAGAATGTCCGAGCCGGGGGGACCCTGCGTGCGAGGCACGAGGTCGGACCACAGTTCAACGTCATGTGTTAAAGACGAGGTGCTTGGCAGTTTAACGTCCTGCAGCTCGGACGAGGTGGGTTCGCTCCACACCCCTAGGGCTTACATGCCCAACACCCTCTAACCCTTGTGGGAGGGAAGACATCGACAAGGCCGTCGTGAAGGGGGGCCGCAGGGCGAACCATCGAGGGGTCCACATTAGCGTGACTATGCGAAGAAGCAATAGCCATTAGCGTGCCTATGCGAAGAATCATAAGGTAAAGCAACGCAACGGGAAACACCACCCAAGGAACCTTGAGGTTACTTCGTACGAGCCTGGAAGGCAGTACGGGAAAACAACGCATGGCGTGCATGCCCGGTATGGAAGACAAAGGGTGTCGGCGTAGAGAGGCACCCAAGGGGCGTCAAGGTGACGAGTCCTGGGTTTTGCGCGCAAAGAGAAGGTTTGCGCGCAAAACACCGGGATGACACACAATTGGGGCAGAAGGATAGCGCACGAGAACGATAGGAATATTATTCATGAGATGAAGGAGGAGATGGAATGTCAATCGGACGTGCGAAGCGGGGTATGACCGAATGTGTCGTTTTCAGCAGTTCAGCATGCTCTAAAACGGCGCGCTGGGTGGTCAAAACCACCCGAACGACCTTGGAATGCCACAAAATCATATGACAACAACCTCGGTGTGAATTGTGAAATGTTCGGATAGATGGAACGTCAATCGGAGGTTCTGTTTGACCGCGGTGACCGGAAAAGTGTTTCCGGAGTCATAAAACACCAAAACGGCATGTCACGGTCTAATTCAGAGCAAACATGATTCGAATGACCTGAAACCATACGAGAATGATATGAATATTATTTGTGACATGTAGGAGGAGACAGAACGTCCATCGGACGTGCGGTGCAAGTGGAAAACATTCATTTTAAGACAACAAAAAACACTTTCCTAAACTAAAGCAAAGACTCCAAAATAAGAAAAACAAATTCAAAAATGATAACATTTCTTAAATTGGTGGTTTAAAATTATTATAGCACCCATGAGATGTCAGATTTCATTTTATTATATGTATATAATAACTGAATAAAGATATCAAATTTACATTTGTTTTGTTTAGTTTTCTTTGTATCTTATTGTAGGTTTTTAAAGCAGATGACTGTGGATCGTTGAAGCACATATATCATTTATTGTTTATGATGATCTTGATGTTTATTGTGTTTGGATTTGTTTTTCATTTTTTATGATTTATATGCTGTTTTTTATTCTGTATCATGAATTTTTTTTTTAAAAAAATTCCACTGTAGCGACCGCCATTTGCGGTCGCTGTAGGCCGAATTTTCGTCTAGCTTTAGCGACAGCCACTGGCGGTCGCTATAGGCCGGAATTTCGGCAGGCTTTAGAGACCACTGTGGTCACTGTAGGCCGAAGTCTCGGCCACCTTTAGCGGCCGCCAATGGCGGCCGCTGGGCGGTCTCTAGAGGCCAATAGCGACCGCCAATGGCGGTCGCTATAAGTGGAATTTTTAGTAGTAGTGGTGCAGCGGGGGCTGACCAGTGATTAAAGAAGGCCACCAGAGGTGCGTCGTGACAGAAGAATCGGTCGGAAGGGAAAGGCAGCACGAGTTTGGGGGCCGATCTAGTGTGTCGCCCGTAGGAAGTTGGCTGGATGGTGGGTTTGCGGACAGCATGGGAGGCACGAACGGAGCACTCGCCGGAGCCGGCCATGCCCGGATGGGGGGGGTGCGACAGTTGGTGGCGGCCGGGGGGAGGAAGGGTCGTCTGCCGGGGGTCGCTGCGCAAGGGAGGGCGTGGCGCGAGGTGTTTGCCGGAGGAGAAACCGGAGGAGGGGGCGGCGGGTCGCAGCGCCGGAAGAGGGAGGGAGGCCGTTTGGGAGTGTGCCGACCGACATGGGGGTTCCAGGGGGTTTCGCCTCGGCTGGACAAGGGGAACATGGGAGGTGTCGTACAGCAGCGCGCGACGGGGATGCTGGCCGGGAGGATGGAGGCGCGCCAGAGGTGGGAGAGGAGTGCCGAGGCGACGGACTGGAGAGGGGTGAGGTAGGGTGCGACAGAAATGAGGGCTACAGGGGGGGAGGTCCAGGCTGCGGCGCACCAATAGTGGGAGGAAAACCCTACCAAAAAAAAGAGAGAATAAAATTAAACTATAACTAAAACTAAAAAGTAAAGCAATAATAATAATAATAATATTAATAGAAATAATAATAATAATAAAACTAAAACAAGAATAATAATTTTTAACATTATTCTTAATAACTTAGTTAAACATTAATAAAAAGAATAATAATAATAATAATAATAATAATAATCTAAAATGAGAATAAAAATAATAAATAGAGTAACTTAATTATCATCATTAATATAAATAATAATAACACACGATAATAATTAATAATATCCTGAATAATAATAATATTATTATCAGCAAAACAATTAATTAAGTTTTTATCTAACTCTTATTATTTTGTTTTACTTTTATTTTACGACTCATTTAATTTTATTTCTTTATTGTTAATTCATTTCATTTAAGTAGTTGCACATCGGGCAGGCGAGCGGGGAACCGAGCGAGGCCGCGCAGTGACCCAAGCAAGGTCGCGCGGTTTCGACAGTGGCGCGCTGAACGCCGTAAAGGCCAAAAAGCGCGTTTCAAAATAAGAATTCAAAATTTTCAAATCGGGTTTCACCGAGACTCCCCGATACCAAGAAAAATTGATAAAATAATTAATGTAAAAGAGGTGGGTGTGACATATCCTATTCCCATACTCGTAGCTGGTGATAGCCTGATATGAGGTCAATCTTCAAGAACCATTATGCCCCTCTCAACTAGTTGAAGAGGACATCGATCTTTGGTAGTGGATATATATTCTTCACAGTCACCTATTTCAGGTGATGATAGTCCTCACAAAACCTTAAGATCCTATCCACCTTATTGGTGAATAAAACTAGGGCATCCTAAGGTGAAAAACTAGTTCTAACAAATATCACCCTCTATAAGTCCTCCTACTATACCCTCAACTCATGATGATATGTGGGAGTGTGGAAATGGTTTTCGAATATTAAAAAATGATGTTTTTGGTTTTTCCATGCAAAATTGGTTTTAGTTTTCCTTTATTATTATTATGCTTGTTGAGTTTCTGTTCCGTGACCTTTTCGTGTTTGTTGGGCCTATTCGCTGGGCTAATCCTGTACATGGCCCGCTTGATGTTCGGCCTTCCACCGTGGCGATCCTGATTATTCGCCTCTTTTTCTGACCATTGATGAGTGTCGATCCTACAACGCTGGTGCTTCTGTTTGTGTTTCTTCGGTGATCCAATCTTCGTCGCCCTTTCGTTCGCAACCGTCCACGTGTGCGGTTTGTTCGCGATTTGTTGAGCCGCCTGCCGCTTCGAGATTCTTCTGCTCGTCCGATGCCCGCCACGTGGCCCTCGTCTTTTGCGCCTGTCAGCGCATCTCTTCACCTCCGATGCTTCATTATGATCGAGTAGCCGCTGTGTTTCGAGGGTTGGTTGTCATCGTCTTCAGTTTTTCGCTCCCGAGAGCTCCGAGAGAAGCAGAGCCTTCGATGTTTCGGTGATCTGCCGCTTGTACGACGTCGCCTCGACGACTGTTCCGATGCATTTCCGGTGGAGACCTCTATGGAAACTAGGGAGCAAACCATGGGAGGGATCCGTTCTTTTCAGTGCTTTTGTTTGTGAGCCTGTTTTTTCTTTCTTATCTGTTCTTTGCATTGTATGTTCTTGGTTTCCTTTTCTGGTATGCTTATAGTTGGGGTTTCGCGTGCGTGAGTCTGTCCAGTTCGGAAGAATACTCTGTTAACTCCGAGCCAGGGTTCATCACTGGCTCTTGGGGGGGAGAGATCTTCGTTCTCGGATAGCTTCTGTGGTCCGCGTGCGTGGTCTGTATTTGTTGCTTGTCTGTTTTGTATTTGCTCTGTTTTTCGTTTGCATAATAATAAATAATCGGTGGTGGTGTTCTTGCCGTGGAGTAAGACCATAAGGTCCGAACCACGTAAATCCTGTTGTTTCTTTTACTTTCCTGCAAGTTTCATTTTCTGTTTTCTGACTTTGTTGATAATACGTTTTATTCTCAGTTGTGTTTACATTGTGTTTATCCCTGTAAACTGCATTATTTCCACAATAATTGGTATCAGAGCCTGATTAATCATTTTATTTACAATGTCTGTCAAGTTTGAAATTAATAAATTTGATGGAGAAAATGATTTTAATTTATGGAGAGTTAAAATGTGTGTTTTACTTGTTCATAATGGTCTTGCTGATGCTTTGCACGGTAGTAAGAAACCTGTTGTGACTGTCATTGCCGATGGTCAGTCCACCACTACATTTGTCGATGTTGATCCTGGTATATTAGAGAAGGCTCACTGCACTCTACTTTTAACTTTGGGTGATAAGGTGTTGTGTGAAGTAGCACATGAAACTACTACTAAATCGATTTGGGCTAAACTCGAGCATTTGTATATGACTAAGTCTTTATTTGGGCGTCTGTATAAAAAATGTGTTTATACAATTTTAAAATGTCGCCTGGTGCTTCTGTGCATGTTCATATAGATGAGTTTAATAAAATTATGTTAGATTTAGCAAACATAGACATTGAAGTTAAGGATGAGAACTAAGATTTAATTCTGTTAACCTCTCTTGATGATTCTTTTAACTCGTTAAGGGATTCCATGATGTATGGTCGCGATTCTATTACGTTAGAAGAGGTTAAGTCTGTTGTCCTGTCTCGGGATCTTCAAACGCATAGTTTGAAGGAAGAGTTGAGTTCTATTAAGAGTGAACCTCAGATTTTGTATACCAAGGCTCCTGTGCAAAATAAGGGTAGGAATGGAAATAACCGGTTTAAAGGATTTCAGTGTTTTGAGTGTGGTAATATCGGCCACATTAAACGTTACTATCCTAATCTGAAAGGAAGATATAGTATGGCCCAGAAAAATGTGGTATGTCCCGATTATGAGTCTGCAGAAGTCCTTTAGTCCTTTTAGCAGCCCCTTTGTTAGAACTAGACATAGGTTCTTTGTAGTTTTTTCTTGCGTTCCTAGGACTGGCTTCACTTGTTTTTGTGGAGGAATCACGGTTAATAAAAAGGGTCTGTGTGGGCTGGTCTAAGCTGTTCGGGCTTAGGTGGAGAGGATATTCTCCTGTCGGTTTTCTGTTATGTGATTACTGTGTTTAGTTTTCTACTATTTTTGATTAATGATTCATTTTTTTAAGGTTTCATGTTTTTTTGTTTTTTCATTGTATTTTACCCCCGGGAAAGGCTGTTTGAATTTCAGGTTGTTGGTGCATATAAGACCAACTGTTCCGGGTTGAACCAATGGTAAATGCTAGGTAATCTTGATGAATTTTGGTTTCTTAGTTTAAAATTCTGAGCATGTTTAATCTATTTAATAGTAGAAAAGTAGTGTGGGTAGAACATGTGTCACTACCGGCACATGCTAGGTGATGTTCTACTGGGAGAACATTTGTAGACTTAGGTTTTTCTGATTATAGAAAGTCTACCCACACTAGTAATAGCCTGTATTATTAGTTAGATGGTTTGCAAGAACACCATCTGTTTTCTGTTTTTTAAATTTGAAAAGGTGGAGATTTGTGAAAATGGGTTTTCGAATATTAAAAAATGTTGTTTTTGGTTTTTCCATGAAAAATTGGTTTTAGTTTTCCTTTATTATTATTATGCTTGTTGGGTTTCTGTTCCATGTCCTTTTCTTGTTTGTTGGGCCTGTTCGCTGGGCTAATCCTGTACATGGCCCGCTTGATGTTCGGCCTTCCACCATGGCGATCCTGATTATTCGCCTCTTTTTCTGACCATTGATGAGTGTCGATCCTACGACGCTGGTGCTTCTGTTTGTGTTTCTTCGGTGATCCAATCTTCATCGCCCTTTCGTTCGCAACTGTCCACGTGTGCGGTTTGTTCGCGATTTGTTGAGCCTCCTGCCACTTCGAGATTCTTCCGCTCGTCCGATGCCTGCCACGTAGCCCTCGTCTGTTGCGCCTGTCAGCGCATCTCTTCGCCTATGATTCTTCATTATGATCGAGTAGCCGCTGTGTTTCGAGGGTTGGTTGTCGTCGTCTTCAGTTTTCCGCTCCCGAGATCTCCGAGAGAAGCAGAGCCTTCGATGTTTCGGTGATCTTCCTCTTGTACGCCGTCGCCTCGACGACTATTCCGGTGCATTTCTGGTGGAGACCTCTACGGAAACCAGGGAGGAAACCATGGCAGGGATCCGTTCTTTTCAGTGATTTTTTTTGTGAGCCTATTTTTTCTTTCTTGTCTATTCTTTGCGTTGTATATTCTTGGTTTCCTTTTCTGGTCTGCTTATAGTCGGGGTTTCGCGTGCATGAGTCCGTCCAGTTCAGAAGAATACTCTGCTAACTCCGAGCTAGGGTTCATCACTGGTTCTTGGGGCGGAGAGATCTTCGTTCTCGGATATCTTCTGTGGTCAGCGTGCGTGGTCTGTATTTGTTGCTTCTCTATTTTGTATTTTCTCTATTTTTCATTTGCATAATAATAAAGAATCGGTGGTGGTGTTCTTGCCATGGAGTAGGACCATAAGGTCCGAACCATGTAAATCATGTTGTTCCTTTTACTTTCCTGCAAGTTTCGTTTTCTGTTTTCTGACTTTGTTGATAATACGTTTTATTCTTGACTGTGTTTACATTGTGTTTATCTCTGTAAACTGCATTATTTCCACAAGAGGGAGCCATCAATATGTTGGTGAATATATCGATCGAGTTCCTTGGATCATGTATAATTAAAATTTTATCTCTTTATAGGGAGATAATCTTAGAACATCCTCATGAAATATGTCCCCATACTCTGACATTACTATGGGAAATTGGTTAGTAATAGCATCCACTTCTCCAAGATTAATGCTAACAAACTGGTGAATAATAGGATGCACCCTCCTACACATGAGATCATCAAGATCTACTTGGGTTTCCATCTCATCCATGATGGATATCCATATCTCATCACTAAATAAAATTCACATCCTCTGCCGAAAATAGTCAATATAGGCATGAACTATAAATAGCTAATCCATTCCTAAGATGACGTGATGAGGCCTCGTCACTACTAAAAAGTGATCCCATGAGCGTTTTTGTCCTATGAGAATCATATCACACCATTGGATGATTTTTGTGTCATTGAATCCACACCTTTAGGTGTCTCCAAGTGTCATGGTTGAGCTTATGGCTCAACCAAAATCTCCATGTCTCAAACAGGTGAAGTGGAAAGAATAGAATGGCTCACACCTATTTTTATCAGTACTGAAAATATTTTAGAAAGGAAACATATCAAACCTCTAATAATACTAGGAATTTATATGTCATAGGACTCCAGATATTGTAGCTACCCTCACCAATGACCATCAGGTTCCGGATAATGGCATGGACTAATTGGTGGTGGTGGTGGGAATAGGGAAAACTGACTTCCACATCCATATGTTATCCCCACTATTCTTCTACATCTTATGCCTTTTATACCTCTTTGTTCCTATATTTTCCTATGTATATGTTGTATATTGATTGTCTCTCTATTGGATTTATGATAGGTACCACAATCCCACTCAAGGTGTCCCTGATTGTCACAAGAGAAACACCACCTCTCTGTAGGATAACTAGAACAATCATGAGATCCCTAAACTATAGACCCTATATCCTAGGACTGCCTTCCGAATCATCCTAATCACAAATATCCTTGTGGATACCACTAAATAGCAGTAGATGAGGTCTTATCTTATGTGTTTACACTATCGACAACGACTATTTGCATCTGCACACTCAAAAATCTCTCCACCACCAATTCCCACTAAATCACTCCAATATAGGTTGGAATATTCATTGATATCATTGAGGCCATTATAAATCATCACAGGACATGTAATTAATAACCATTCACCAAAAAATGGATATTGAACAACATACAAGGAGTATCATGATAGGTTGGTGAACCTCAATGAGTACACAACCATGGTCATGTCACCCTTCTGATGATTTAGAAGCTCCGGTATGTGAACCACCCACAACGTGGCCAAATAGAACTACTAACTAAAAATATTATTGATCTCTAGCTAATAGAGAGTTGTTTTATTATTTTATTGAGTCACTAGACTCCACCATCCCTTGTAAAATTCCTAAAGGAATGTTTTGGTTGTAGTTAATGTATGTTTAACATGGGTTTTATTCCAAATACACCCTATGTGATGGTTCTAATTATGGTTTTCAACCATCAATGACGTTGGGGGGCATTAAAATTTTAGGATAGTATTATTGGAAGAAATTAATGGAATATGAATTTTAGGTTTAAGTCTCAAAAATTTCAATGTGTGACATAAAGGTACATTTTATAAATGTTGGTAATTTTAGGCAAAAGAAAATAAACAACTTCCCTGGGCCCCATAAAAGAACCCCCCCTTCATTATTGGTCTCATATTTAAGAAATAATGTAAGATATTGTAAAAAGAGACCAATGATCCTAAAATATGGTATTTATTTCAAATAAGGAAAAAAAATTTAGATGGAAATAGACAAAGAGAAATAAAGGTAAAAGTGTAGTAGCCTTACTGAGGGTGTTGCAACACAATAAAAAATGATAGAAATGGAGGTAAGATGAAGGAGATTCACCAAATTCTTATGAATATGAGAGGGAGAGACAATGGTGGCTATTGTGTACAATGGAAAATTGGGAAGTTGAAAATTTTTATTTAATGATAAAAGGGGGTAAAATTTTAATTTTACCCACTTTGAACAAGGTGAATGGGTTTTCCCCACAGTTGTACAAACTATGTGCCATTTGTATGGGATCAGTCATAAATAAACTACATCCCTCACATGATTATAAATCCCCCATTTCATGGTTTATCAAACTATTCTCCTCCCCTTTTTGAGTCTCATGGCTCTGGTTCATGGTTAGAGAAAAATATGAACTGACTATGCACCCCACAGAGCTTTCTTATAAACCCGAACACTAGGCCCCAAACCTTACTGAACACCATTGAAACCTAATATACTCCCTAGGGAACACCATTATGGTAAAACAAGGTAGTTTTATTTAACATAAAAATGGTTTATACCTCAAGGAAAAATATGGATCCTATAATAACAAAAACTAGTCATTGATAGAGATTTATGAACTCCTTTTCCATAAACAGATGTAAAGTAGTAGGGTTGAATTACTTAGTGGAAAAATAATGTAAGTTTTTTCAAGTGAGGCTCTAGTCTTTCAATTCCTTATGTATTCCATTGCACTACCAACAAGAAACCCCTTCAAACATGAAGGTGGTTATCATGAACCAGTTCGACTCTGGGGCTTATATTCTCTCAAGGATATGGTGGATAGGAATGATCAACTTCAGGACTTCTTATGGAGAGGTTTTACCCTGTAGGACCGAAGGATGAGGAAATTTTAAATCTTTAATGACATAAAAATTCATTAAATCATTTTGAGTAACTTGATGATTTTAAGATTACTATAATTGAGAAGGTCCTGCCATGACTTGAGGAATAATTGAATGTTTATCCATTGGTTCATGATCATTTAAAATTTATTGAAAAATAGGTTGTGATCTTATATATATAATACTCGACAATAATTTTGAGAAAAACATAAATTCTTTTCCATATTTCACATCATTTTTTTGAATTTATTTATTAAAGGAAATATAAAACCATTCTATTCCTTCCTCTCTAATGTTCATTAATTATCAATACCCTAATTTTCTATAACATGAAAAATGTAGTCATTGATGTTCTATAATTTATTTTTTTAAAATCCACTTATTACAGGATATTTATGAGCCATTTTTGAACAAAAAAGAAGGCATAAAGTATGTTTATAATATAAACATAACAAAAATAATAAAAAAAGAAGAAAAACCCAAACATTAGAAAAATTCAGGGTAAAAATGTTTTGTTAAAAGTGAATAAATAGTGGTAATGTGTATCAAAATAAATCCATAGTAGTGGAATATGAATTTATGGGCAGAAAAAGATGGAATTATTGGGAAAATGGAATGGAATTAAATAATAATAAAATATTACCTCTCTTGTGTTAGATTTCATCAATGATATTCTGGAAGCTATGTAGAATATGATTTGAACACCACCAAAGATTTATTAAGTTAGAAGACAATACAATGTGATCTCTCATGAGGCTAATATGTTCGTCAAGCACTAATGAAATGGATGGATATTCATGAAGAAAATTGAAACTTGTCATTTTCTGATTTAAATACTATGGTTTAAGTTATCAATGAAAAATGTATCACACTCTTGACCCATATACAACTAAATTAGAAAAAAATGAGGGTGAAGAAGAATAGAAAATGAGAACACTAGATAAAGAAAACACAATGTGAACATCTAGTGACACCTCACCTAATATCTCTATTTTTATAAAGTGGGAATTAATTTTCAACATCATAAAAATATTTATCTCTAACTCCAATTGACGATATATTATTAGAGGATAAAATGAAGCATGATATTAAAACTAGAAAATCATAGACATCTATGAATTGAACATAAACATGATTAGTTAACATAGTTTAATTAATTCTAATCCAGTTCACCAAAAGAATTTTAGTTACACTTTCTAACAAAAAAAAATGATATTCAAGAAATACATCAAAAAACAACATAAGAAACTAACACATAGAGTAGTATAAATTCATATTTTATGTTGATTTTGATCTAATATCAAGCTCCAGATTCCCCCCAATCACTACTGATCACTTCTCTTTATATCTTTTATATCCCTGACTCCATTACAACCAACATCAACAAAAATTTCTCAAGACTTGGATGATAAATCAAGTGTTGGGGGAAGGTTCACTAGTAATTGATAGTTGACACAAACCAAAAAGGACCAGATTGGGTTTTTTTTTCCACAAAATTCAATTCCAATGGATATAAAACGTTCAATATATAAGAAATAAGAAATCAGTAAAGTTGAAAAAATGGATTTAACATTATTCACTCCAGTTAGGTCCTATGTTCCTGAAAAGAACATCATCCACACACAACATTTATTAATCTAAAATTAGGATACAATATAAGGTTGGCCAAAAAAGATGTTCAATGGGATGAAAATAGTCTCAATCTATGGTGTACAAAGGAAATACCTCACTGAATCTTCTTGGTTCATCAAAAATACACACTTCTTCACGAGGAAGGAATAAAATCATAATACCCCACCAATAGTAGTGCACCAAGAACTCTGATCGGTGATGATATGATTTGAACCAGAGCATCAACACCACAGTAGCTAGCTATAATAGTAGGGTTTAACTTTAGGAGAAACAATGAAGAGAGATGGGATATAGGAGAACCAAACTGAATTAAATTTAGAATGATATGGAATGTATGAACCATCCATCCCACTAATATGCCACTAAACTTTGAGACCATTAGATGAATCAACACCAACCTTAGATCCAAGCTGAACAGAAATGAAATGGTTCTATCAAACAAAATCGAATAAATGGATAGAAAGTATAAAAATAGTGGAATAAAAATCAATATCTATGAATAAAAGACAGAGAGGATCATTGATGTGGAAAACACGAGCCGAAGGGGATAATAGGACAACTGAAGGCAGTGATCGAAGAAAGTGACCCATACGGGAGGTCTAGTTGTATAAGATGGATCTAGTAAACAATATTTAATGGGAATGATAAGAATAACAAAATATAAACTAATTTTCCATGCATTAATATCAAAGGATTTAAGTTGTATATTAATAAAACAAGAAAATTCAATATGAAAACAATTCAAATCGCAAATATCTGCATTTTAAATTTAAATTGGTAATGTTCATTCACCTAAGGTTTTTGAATGCTGAAGAAATTCAAATTATATAAACATTAATAAAATTTAGATAATACTACATATTTATTCAGACTATCAGTCAATTTATTATCAATATGTATGTTATTGAAACATTCAATTCCATATCCAATAACATATCCAATAAAATTTAATCTGATATCTATGTGTTTGGATTTACCATGTCTTACTAGATTTTTGATTAAATGCATAGAACATTGACTATCAATATATAATCTAATAATAGAATCATAAAGAATGATTTTAAAAGACAAACCCATGAGCTATAATATCACGAACCAGATCTGGTCGCCTTCAATATCGACTCCCAATTTGGTATGTGGTAAGAGCTGAAGGGCGTTATCGATCCCCACGGGATGGAACAAGTGCCCGGGTATCATAAAATAAAATTTGGGAATGAATTTCCCAAATTCATAAACATAAAACATCAAACAAATCCTATAAAACAAATCTATATTTTTCAAAAATAAACCATCTTTTACAAAAATTCAGAATTTATTTACACAATTTAAAATAAATCTCAAAGACTATTAAAAATGAATAAAGTAAAAATGGAAATCCCAAAAACCTCCTCATGGAAAGAGGCATCGCCCTCAAGACATCTTCACAACACATCACCAAGAAAGACCGCTAGAAACCCGAACCAATGGCACTAAAAGATTTACCCAAACCTGTGACAAAAACCAAGTCTATTTACACCCAAAGTTGTAAGTAGGGTTTGAGACAAATCCTAGTAGGATTCCACCACAAAAATATTCCATCTGATAAACATACAAATATGAAAATCTTACAAGTTTTCATAAACATGAAATACTAATAAGAATTTTAAAGAGATGTAACTTTAAATAGAAATAGTTTTCAAGTGGGCTATTTTAAAGAACAAAAACTTTTAAATAAAATGCATAAGCTACTGAAATGTTCAAGTAAAACACACCATATGCCGACGATAAGTGTAAAATATCCAATGATCACTAGCAATGGGAAATAACCCATAGGCACTAGCTCACTGTGGGTCCCTGGTACCTCGTATCTCGGTGAAAGTAACCATCTTAATATCCATTCTCATGTACAAAATCCACTATTAGGGAGCATACCCAGATCCTAGTGGTCCCCAAACAACATCATCATCATATTTTAGTTAGTTTTGTCATCATCAAACTTACTACGTGAAACAGGGGCCAAACTCCATGGGATCACTAGCATATTAGTACACGTCCACCCACCTAGATACTCGGGTTTTCCATCTTGTGCTCAAACAAGTTACATCATCCATGAAATACCATTTTCACATTCAAATACCATTTCCAATCACACACACATAAAACATCCCACACACATGTCACATAATCCTCTTTTTCATTCAGATTCATTTTGAAATCATACTCACACCAAAACAGCCCACTACATGTTTAACATCTCCTTTTCACTTCAATAAAATCCTTTAAACAATTTTATAAAAAGTTTACAAGATAGAACCCATCACATAACAGCCCTTTAACATTAAATTATACCATTTCAAAAATATAATCCCTTCAAAATAGGTTGCTAACATGATTTCACCTCTTGTATAAATCAATAACCAATTTCAAATTTTCATAAAACAATTCAAAGTAGTATAGTCATGGTTTGCACATAAAACCCATATAAATGCCCTCTTTTGAAACCAAATTCAAGACAACATCACACCAAAATAGGTTTGGCAGTGCTAACAACATTTATTAAACCACATTAAAATGTTATAAAATCACCTCAAGTGATACCACAAAAGATACAATTGAAACACATATATTTTCTAAAATTATGAAACTTTGAAACTAAAAGCTTAATCAACAATTCCAAAAAAAAAATTCACACCAAATATAATTGAAGAGTATTGTAGAGACCCGAAGCTTATCGTACATGGAAATTACATTACCTTTGCGGAATACTTAGTACATAACAAAAACACACACACAAGGATCGTAATAGTTTAGTGTCTTTGGAAACTCGGAACGTATTCTTCTAATCGTGGTGAAAGATCTTCAATATCTCCCATAAAGATCTTCCCTTTTTTTTACCTAAAAACCTTTCTTTATATCCTGGGGAAAAGAAAACATAAAAGGGTGAGCTCAAATGCTCAGTAAGGGTAAACAAAAGAAATATCAATCACATCATATACATAAGAACATAGCTTTTGGAAATCTTAACCTGCAAAAGAGCTCATAATATCATAACATGGGATAAATCATAGAAGTGAAAATGAAATCATAACTTAAAACATTACTCATTGTGGCATACACACATAATCATAGAGAATCATTTCTTGTTAGTCAAGACTCATTGCCAAGACTATCTTAGTGGACAAAGTCCCTTTCTGAATCGAGTAATCCTCGTTTCAGTCCTGTTTCACTGAACCGGTATAACCTACCATTCCAGCCATGTCTATCTCATGAGATATAAAATCTTTACCCAATGCATTGGAGGGAGATATAGGTCCCACCCATCTCATAATGATACCATTCTTATGTGTGCCACAAAATCATATACCATACATCATTGAATAACCCATGTAATAAAAATGGGATTCTTAAACAACATGACATCATAAAACCATTCATATAAGATAAAGGAATTCATAAACATAATTCCATCACAACATAGTCAAATCATTGTAAAAATATGGATAGAAACAGAACCCTTTATTATCTTAGATGAAAAATAATTTTGATAAAACACTTGAATTGAATTCTTGAGGAAAATATCATTTTTTCTTCAAAATCAATTTCTTTTCACAAAACATCATGCAATTTTAAAAGAAAAAGATTTTATTGAAAATAGTCATGAAATATTTTGGAGGAAGGTTCATGAAAATAAGGCTTTATAAAACCGTAAAAATCCGTTCGTGCCGTATAAGTTAAAAAAAACATTCTTTTTTACTTTTATCGAAAAAGTCAAAATGTACCTCGTACGAAAAACGACAAAAGATTCCTTTCATATCTTTTACTAAAAACTCACCAAAGGGTAAAATTGGATTTAAAACATTGTAGGTGGATGGAAATAATATTACATATTGAGGAAACATGGATGTGGATGATAAGATACACCCCAGTAAATACTTACGAATAAACAATCTCGGATAAAAATGAGATTGTGATATTCCCCTTACCTTAGGTCCAATTTGCTTCGTATGTGTCCGAACCTCCTGTATAATAATTTAAATAATGTCATTGACTTATTACAGAATCATATTCATTGTTATGATATCATATATGGTTCACTTATGACATTATATTACCCGTTCTTTTGTAAATTCCATGTTAAAGAAGCGTTTTGGGTAAAATCGTTTCATTTATCGTAGGTGTTTTGACTTGTTGTTCTTGACATCATTATTACTTATATCATGATTTACTTACTTCCAGAATATAAAATATGATTTATATATCATATATATTCAGTATATATATATATATATAATAGATAGATAAATAAAATGAAAAACACCGTTCATGGAGACGGTAGTCCGTACGTACGCATGAACGCTGTTTTTCTTTCCTTATTGTCTTGAAATGGAAGTAAGTAGATGACATACATATGTATATATATATAAATAAATCCAGTAGCTTTATAATGTCATGTATTTCATTATTATTTCTTATATATACATTATAATCATTCTTAAATGGTTAACATGGAGAATGAATCTCATCGCGTCGTGGAGACGGTAGTCCGTACGTACGCACGAGCGATGATATCATTTCTATAAATATTGAATTGAATTGGAGTGGATTATAAAATATATCAGAATCAATATGATGTTGTAATAACTATGTATAGTTATTCTTTACACCATTATACCCATCCATGTAAGGTGGTGGTGGAAAATAGATTACACCACGGCGTGGAGACGGTATTCCGTACGTACGCACGCGCGGTGATTTCTTTTTCCGTAGGATGGATAGATGGTGAAATAGGGTTGTTTCATACTTATAATAACATATCAGTATATGAGTGATACTGATGTTATTACTTCATAATGAAACAACCTAAGAAGAAGAAGTGGAAGAAGAAATAAAGATGAAAGAATTGGTAACGGTAATTACCTCTTCTTTGAAGTGCCTCTTTGAGACATCCTCTTAGGGCACTAAAATTGGTCTTTGAGAAAGACCAGAACCTCTAGGATGTTGCTAGGGAAGTGGAGAAGAGATTTTGGCAGGTGTTGGCCGAGCTTGAGTGCTCAAATTGGTGTGAGGAGGAGGGGGATGAGGTGTCCTTTTATAAGGGAGGAGAGGGGCCCCTTAGGAATACCTCAAAATATTATTTTATATTAAAGTCAAAATCGGTTTATAATGGTTCCAAAGGGTCTTATTTCGAAGCTAAAGTGGGGATTGGTCGAAATCCTATCAACCAATAGGATTTAGACAAGTTTAGGGTATTATTTTAACCTTATCAATTAGATTTAACTCTAAGTTAAGTAATTTAACTTTTACCGTGTCTTTTTATTTTCTTTCACTATATGGTTAATAAACTTACTATAACATGCCAAACGAACCCCAAATTGTATATTATTAATACATATATCCTTATCTAAGTCATTTTGCCGAACCTTAGATTTTTAGGAATAAAATATCAATTAATAATATAATATTTTATTTAAAAACTATTTTGTGTCAATTTTGACACTATTTGATATATGATTTTTGTGAAAGTCATAACAGAATTATATGTTCGAACCAAGTTGATTAAATCAACACTAATATATCATAGTAACCTAGAAAATTAGTGGAATTCATAAAAAGTCTTAAATTACATTTATTTTGGTATTTATATTATCAATTATGTCAATTTTTCATTAATAAGATAATTACTGCATCATCTTTGTGTCATAAATAAATTATATTATTTGATGTCTAAAAATTACAAATAAAATACCATCATGTAGGAAATCTTTTTAGCTTTCTAATGAATATTTATAGTCGAATTTATCTTATGTATAACCCCATATTAAAAATGATTTACTTATTAAACTTTGATTTTAACTATTTTAACCCTTCTTTAAATAAATTAATAATAAATGTCCTAATCTAATCCAAGTGGGCATAAATGGTCATATTTTATTCCTAAGTTTGTTTTTGGTCAAATTACACTTGTCCAATAGAATTAGGACATGTGTTAGGGTAATATTAATATCATATTTACCCTTAGTTACCCTATTTACTATTAACCGTGGTAAAAAAAGTAAAAAGTTACTATTCACCAAAAATTATTTTCATCTCATTGAACCACATTTTAGTCCTTGATATTAACCGTGTCTCTCGGATTTTCGAAATTCCATTCACAGAAGCGGTAAAATTAAGTTTTATGCAAAATTCAGTTTTTAACCTACCACTTAGTGGTTTCACTATTCATCAAAAATTGAAAGTTTTCAGAAAGATGCCAAAATTTCATCCTAAGCTATATTTCATATTCCGAATTCAAAAATGAAGTCTATTTTACCAAATTCATAACATAGAAATTGCATTAATTAATTTTATAATTAAATCCCGCTGTTAAAACAAATAACGTGTTTTTAAGAAACAATATCTATCAAAAGATTGACACTTGTTTATGTCTAGTTTAAATGTGAAATTACATCCAATGACCAACATTGTATTAAATTGTAAAAATATATTCTAAATATACTTTAAAACCACTCAAATTAATGATTTATCACTATTAATTATTTCGATTAAAAAAGTTGTTTTAAATTATAATTTAGTAATTTTCACTATTCATCAGAATATGAAAGTTATCCGAAAAGTACCAAAATTTCACCTTAGGCTAAATTCGATACTCCGAATCCAAAAATGAAGTCCATTTTGAGAGTTAAAATTTCTAAAATTTAAAAAGTGGTTATTACTATTCATAACGGCTAGTTTTAATAATATTTTAATAGCATATCATTGTTTCGTGAAACTCAGGATTACACACGCTATGCAAGGCAAGTCAAGGATGCGTGTTGTGCAAGCTCCTTTTGGTGTAGCGTATAACACAAGACATTAGTAAAATAAAAAAGAATACTTTTCATAAAATCTCGGGCTGTTACATTCTACCCCCCTTAAAATGAATTTCGCCCTCGAAATTCGTCGGGGTTATAAATGGTTTACTATTCGAAAGTTTCTTTAATAGAAACCCACATCGTAAAAGGGAATACCAAAACTTGGCTTTAAAAACTAAAGTATGAAATGTAACGATTACCCAAATAAACTAATCACTGGGTTTCCACATAGGTGAAAATATGGATATGGAAGAGAAATCTAACCATCATGTTCTGATGGAGAGTGGTAGAGAACATGGCTATGGAAAAGCCAGTAATCACAAATCCATAAATTTGTGATGATCTAAGGTACCATCTGATTCATCAGGTATAAGATCACTAGGACAACATTTTTGGTTTTCAAGATCATCTCCCTAAAGTTGAAAATTTGAATTAGAATAAATACTTACTTTATTTTGGTACAATCTCACTGTTGTTCGTGCCTTGAACAATTTCCACTTCATTTCTTAAATAAATGAAGTTGAATTTGTTATTCGTGAAGTGTTAGCAGATCATGTGATAGAATGACTGTTCATTCCATCTGTCTCAAACAAAAGGTTAGCAAAAGTTATTAAATATACATAAGTCATTCTATAGTGAGATTAATCATATATGGTTCCTAAAATGGACTTATACTTCATATATCATACTTCTTAATATAATAAAACTGGTTTCTACTAAACAGGGACTTCCTGTAGGTCAGTGGTAGGCGATAAAGGCCAGTCGCACTTCGGTTGTGGGTTCGATTCCTACAGCCTTGTCCGAAGCGATGGGCTGTCGCCCGTCCTGCAGATTGTCCTTTTTCTAAAACTACGTCACTATAACATCCCATCAATAATATTGAAAATCTTCTATCCTTAAACAATACTAACTTATGTCCAACATAATCCAGTCTAATCTTTAGGCTTATACATAATACTGCAGTCCACTCTCATAATATAGTGACAACGATTACCAGAGATTTAATACTGTCGTTGATCCCCACATAAGATATGTCTTGTTGGTCACATTCCAAACATTCAAAGTCCTTAATCGTGTATTCTCTTAAATACCTTAGTGAAAACATGAGTGCAGTTAAAAGTTAACACTTTCCACATACCAAAATCCTCAATATTCTATATACTCAAACCATGATATCACTTAGTCCTTATATCAATCATGAGCTCATGAATACTGTTAAACATTTAATTTTCTCTTTATCCCTTCATTATGCGCATATCATCTACATTCCAAAAATATCTGAATAACCTTTCATGGATACTGGTAACATTAATCATACACTTTCAAAACACAAGGAAAGACAACAGTGTAACAATCCATAGATGTCTCTTTATTCCAAAATTACACATGATAAACATGTAATCATTCCACTACATTCTCAAACCATTGACCGAGCTTCAAAAATTCTTTCATCTCACATATCATTTGTAGTCTCTTCATCATCATCCACATAAATACTACCCATATGACCATACTGATTCTCTTCATGAGTCTTTCCCTTAGGGCATTTGTTTGCATAATGCCCATACATTCCACATTTAAAACACTTAACCATTTTTGATGTCGTAGCAATACCATTATCCTCATCCATGGTGTTAACCGACCCTTTTCCTTTGCACTTACTTGCTTTGTGTCCTTCTTTTCCACACCCAAAGCATCTTCCAGTTCCCTTGAAACATTCTCCTTGATGCCTCTTCCCACATGATTTACATAGGGGAAATTGAACTTTCTTTCCTCTATGATCATCATGGAACTCCATCTTTCTCTTATTAGTCGAGTCAGGAAACTTACCAAATTTTACTTTATTGATCATGTTGTGAGATTGCTGATTCGGCATAATAATGATGTTTGGGCATCCAAATCCCATTTCATTTGGTTGCTCATGAAGAATATCATTCCATTGTCCATCATATCCTCCATTATCGTGAATCATCTTGTTTCCAGCCATATTCTAAAACCCAAAAAAGAATAGTGTGAGAGGCAAAAATCATAATAAAGGGGGAGTAACTTAAATATCTAACATCTTTGGTTTAATCTAATATCGTTACCATAGTTCTAGGACTATATCCTATACGTATACTTATCCTTAGGGGCATCCCTAGACATACCTTAGAAATATCTCTAGGGATCTCACTAATGTTTTCGCGTCCTAGTTTCCAAAGGTTGACTAAACCTTTCCTCTGATACCAACTGTAGAGACCCGAAGCTTATCGTACATGGAAATTACATTACCTTTGCGGAATACTTAGTACATAACAAAAACACACACACAAGGATCGTAATAGTTTAGTGTCTTTGGAAACTCGGAACGTATTCTTCTAATCGTGGTGAAAGATCTTCAATATCTCCCATAAAGATCTTCCCTTTTTTTTACCTAAAAACCTTTCTTTATATCCTGGGGAAAAGAAAACATAAAAGGGTGAGCTCAAATGCTCAGTAAGGGTAAACAAAAGAAATATCAATCACATCATATACATAAGAACATAGCTTTTGGAAATCTTAACCTGCAAAAGAGCTCATAATATCATAACATGGGATAAATCATAGAAGTGAAAATGAAATCATAACTTAAAACATTACTCATTGTGGCATACACACATAATCATAGAGAATCATTTCTTGTTAGTCAAGACTCATTGCCAAGACTATCTTAGTGGACAAAGTCCCTTTCTGAATCGAGTAATCCTCGTTTCAGTCCTGTTTCACTGAACCGGTATAACCTACCATTCCAGCCATGTCTATCTCATGAGATATAAAATCTTTACCCAATGCATTGGAGGGAGATATAGGTCCCACCCATCTCATAATGATACCATTCTTATGTGTGCCACAAAATCATATACCATACATCATTGAATAACCCATGTAATAAAAATGGGATTCTTAAACAACATGACATCATAAAACCATTCATATAAGATAAAGGAATTCATAAACATAATTCCATCACAACATAGTCAAATCATTGTAAAAATATGGATAGAAACAGAACCCTTTATTATCTTAGATGAAAAATAATTTTGATAAAACACTTGAATTGAATTCTTGAGGAAAATATCATTTTTTCTTCAAAATCAATTTCTTTTCACAAAACATCATGCAATTTTAAAAGAAAAAGATTTTATTGAAAATAGTCATGAAATATTTTGGAGGAAGGTTCATGAAAATAAGGCTTTATAAAACCGTAAAAATCCGTTCGTGCCGTATAAGTTAAAAAAAACATTCTTTTTTACTTTTGTCGAAAAAGTCAAAATGTACCTCGTACGAAAAACAACAAAAGATTCCTTTCATATCTTTTACTAAAAACTCACCAAAGGGTAAAATTGGATTTAAAACATTGTAGGTGGATGGAAATAATATTACATATTGAGGAAACATGGATGTGGATGATAAGATACACCCCAGTAAATACTTACGAATAAACAATCTCGGATAAAAATGAGATTGTGATATTCCCCTTACCTTAGGTCCAATTTGCTTCGTATGTGTCCGAACCTCCTGTATAATGATTTAAATAATGTCATTGACTTATTACAGAATCATATTCATTGTTATGATATCATATATGGTTCACTTATGACATTATATTACCCGTTCTTTTGTAAATTCCATGTTAAAGAAGCGTTTTGGGTAAAATCGTTTCATTTATCGTAGGTGTTTTGACTTGTTGTTCTTGACATCATTATTACTTATATCATGATTTACTTACTTCCAGAATATAAAATATGATTTATATATCATATATATTCAGTATATATATATATAATAGATAGATAAATAAAATGAAAAACACCGTTCATGGAGACGGTAGTCCGTACGTACGCATGAACGCTGTTTTTCTTTCCTTATTGTCTTGAAATGGAAGTAAGTAGATGACATACATATGTATATATATATAAATAAATCCAGTAGCTTTATAATGTCATGTATTTCATTATTATTTCTTATATATACATTATAATCATTCTTAAATGGTTAACATGGAGAATGAATCTCATCGCGTCGTGGAGACGGTAGTCCGTACGTACGCACGAGCGATGATATCATTTCTATAAATATTGAATTGAATTGGAGTGGATTATAAAATATATCAGAATCAATATGATTTTGTAATAACTATGTATAGTTATTCTTTACACCATTATACCCATCCATGTAAGGTGGTGGTGGAAAATAGATTACACCACGGCGTGGAGACGGTATTCCGTACGTACGCACGCGCGGTGATTTCTTTTTCCGTAGGATGGATAGATGGTGAAATAGGGTTGTTTCATACTTATAATAACATATCAGTATATGAGTGATACTGATGTTATTACTTCATAATGAAACAACCTAAGAAGAAGAAGTGGAAGAAGAAATAAAGATGAAAGAATTGGTAACGGTAATTACCTCTTCTTTGAAGTGCCTCTTTGAGACCTCCTCTTAGGGCACTAAAATTGGTCTTTGAGGAAGACCAGAACCTCTAGGATGTTTCTAGGGAAGTGGAGAAGAGATTTTGGCAGGGGTTGGCCGAGCTTGAGTGCTCAAATTGGTGTGAGGAGGAGGGGGAGGAGGTGTCCTTTTATAAGGGAGGAGAGGGGCACCTTAGGAATACCTCAAAATATTATTTTATATTAAAGTCAAAATCGGTTTATAATGGTTCAAAAGGGTCTTATTTCGAAGCTAAATTGGGGATGGGTCGAAATCCTATCAACCAATAGGATTTAGACAAGTTTAGGGTATTATTTTAACCTTATCAATTAGATTTAACTCTAAGTTAAGTAATTTAACTTTTACCGTGTCTTTTTGTTTTCTTTCACTATATGGTTAATAAACTTACTATAACATGCCAAACGAACCCCAAATTGTATATTATTAATACATATATCCTTATCTAAGTCATTTGGCCGAACCTTAGATTTTTAGGAATAAAATATCAATTAATAATATAATATTTGATTTAAAAACTATTTTTCGTCAATTTTGACACTATTTGATATATGATTTTTGTGAAAGTCATAACAGAATTATATGTTCGAACCAAGTTGATTAAATCAACACTAATATATCATAGTAACCTAGAAAATTAGTGGAATTCATAAAAAGTCTTAAATTACATTTATTTTGGTATTTATATTATCAATTATGTCAATTTTTCATTAATAAGATAATTACTGCATCATCTTTGTGTCATAAATAAATTATATTATTTGATGTCTAAAAATTACAAATAAAATACCATCATGTAGGAAATCTTTTTAGCTTTCTAATGAATATTTATAGTCGAATTTATCTTATGTATAACCCCATATTAAAAATGATTTACTTATTAAACTTTTATTTTAACTATTTTAACCCTTCTTTAAATAAATTAATAATAAATGTCCTAATCTAATCCAAGTGGGCATAAATGGTCATATTTTATTCCTAAGTTTGTTTTTGGTCGAATTACACTTGTCCAATAGAATTAGGACATGTGTTAGGGTAATATTAATATCATATTTACCCTTAGTTACCCTATTTACTATTAACCGTGGTAAAAAAAGTAAAAAGTTACTATTCACCAAAAATTATTTTCATCTCATTGAACCACATTTTAGTCCTTGATATTAACCGTGTCTCTCGGATTTTCGAAATTCCATTCACAGAAGCGGTAAAATTAAGTTTTATGCAAAATTCAGTTTTTAACCTACCACTTAGTGGTTTCACTATTCATCAAAAATTGAAAGTTTTCAGAAAGATGCCAAAATTTCATCCTAAGCTATATTTCATATTCCGAATTCAAAAATGAAGTCTATTTTACCAAATTCATAACATAGAAATTGCATTAATTAATTTTATAATTAAATCCCGCTGTTAAAACAAATAACGTGTTTTTAAGAAACAATATCTATCAAAAGATTGACACTTGTTTATGTCTAGTTTAAATGTGAAATTACATCCAATGACCAACATTGTATTAAATTGTAAAAATATATTCTAAATATACTTTAAAACCACTCAAATTAATGATTTATCACTATTAATTATTTCGATTAAAAAAGTTGTTTTTAATTATAATTTAGTAATTTTCACTATTCATCAGAATATGAAAGTTATCCGAAAAGTACCAAAATTTCACCTTAGGCTAAATTCGATACTCCGAATCCAAAAATGAAGTCCATTTTGAGAGTTAAAATTTCTAAAATTTAAAAAGTGGTTATTACTATTCATAACGGCTAGTTTTAATAATATTTTAATAGCATATCATTGTTTTGTGAAACTCAGGATTACACACGCTATGCAAGGCAAGTCAAGGATGCGTGTTGTGCAAGCTCCTTTTGGTGTAGCGTATAACACAAGACATTAGTAAAATAAAAAAGAATACTTTTCATAAAATATCGGGCTGTTACAAGTATCGTGGTAAAAATATTAATAAGGAAAATCTAACTCATCAAATAATTCTTACACATGGAATCGCCTATAGAATGTGTCAAACACTCCAAACCATTGTGTGAAACTTCATCCGCACCACCTTCACATCACAAGGGAGTGAAAACAAAACTAAAAACCCAATATTAGACCAAGAAACTCAATGACAAACCCTAGTTATGAACCCTAACTTCTAGACACTTAATAAATTCAAAACAATTTGAGGAAACCCTAAGTAAAGGGAAGAAATCAAGGAGAGCAACCCTTATTAGAAGAGAACTTGAAGAAATCGCCGCAAATACACTAGTATCTGAATTTACAAACCACCAAAAATTCAAGTGAGGTTTTAATAAGGCTTAGAAGGTCAAGTTAGAACTGAAATGGGGGAAAAGAGTATAAATTGAAGGATTTATGAAAGAAACATTTTACCTGTTCAAATCTGGGAGATTTGAGAAAGACTAAGAAATATTTCCATAATCCACGGGGGAGATGAGCTCCAAAGAGGCAAAGTCGATAATGGGGGTGATCCTTAGGTTTTTTTCTTTTATTGGGAGGTGGAATACCTAAAAACCAGTAAAAAATGAATGAGATATTGAAAAATTAGAAAAATAATTTGAAGTAGGAAATGGGCTTACGGGCTGGTCCAATACCTTTATAAAAAACCCAAGTCCATCATTATTATGGATTACTATGGGGTCCAAATTGATATGGTGGTTTTAATATTTCAGGGTATTTTAATTGGTAAGTGGAATGGGTGTAAAATGTTGAAAAATTAAGGATTTATAAAAAAACAAAATTTCTTTTTAAAACATGAAATGGGCTCACGGTTTGGCCCAAATCATGAAAACACACACTTTTCACCAAAATGCTTGGGAAACCCACAAAACAAAGAAAGAATGGGAATTAAATGAAAATACCTTTAAAATAAGTCATGTATGTGACACATAGTGCTTCCTTAACAACCTCAGTCGATGCAATATATTTTGACACTATGGTTTAAAGGTTAACAACATATTATATATTACATTTCCAAAATATAAAGCCTCCCTAATTAGTGAAAACATACCCAGTTAATGACTTTATCATGTCAATATTACCTACATAGTCAGTATATATATATATATATATCTAATAACCATTTTAGTAGTATCAAGGTTTTTACCAAAATAAAAATATAAATTTTGAAGTACATGACAAATACCATAGCAGCCACTTTAGATCATGCCAATGTGGCTTTCGTGGATTGGATATAAATCTACTAAGGTTGCATATTTCAAAAGCTACATATAGTCTTGTGAAAATCATGGAATACATGACACTGCCACAAATATATAAATAGTTAATTTTAGATGTATACTGTATATCACGATCATCAGTGGGTTACTAGATAGGGTGGCTTATGTTCTTTAATTCCTTATATGTAACCATTTTTGAATGATTTATCTGAATGGTGATTTTTCCAACTTCATATGCGATCATCCTCATATATAGAAATTTGGTTACTTGAGTAAAATCACAAACCCGATGTGGATTTTCTTTTCACATGATCGACCTTTTAAAAAAATATCTAGATATTCTCACATGGGAATCTATAGGGTCTCTATTCTCTTACATGGGAAGGAAATAAAACCCAATACATTGGTATTTCCATTTCCCACCTGAAATGGTTGATTGATTTGGGGTGTAGGATAGTGATGCGTAAAGGAGTGACAGGTGGCCGAATCACCTTCATTCTAGATTTTTTATTTTTAAAAGGTGGTTATTTTAATTAACTTAATACCCACTTCAATACTCCCATGTCGATGCATAGTACTAATAACAAATTTATCTTCTATCCCATCTATTCAATTTTTTTAGACTGATTATTTTTGAACTAACATATTATTTTTAAATTCTATCAAAATATCAATATATCACCACCAATTAAATCGTTAGATTGATACGAAAAATTATAGACCAATATATCATATATTTATTTAAAAACATAATATTTTCATATATAGGTATGGATTTGTGGTGTACAATTAGAACATATTTTTGTAACTATTGCTGGATATTTTCTTACACAAAAAAATACATTAAAAAATTACATACATATTCATTTTTTATAAAATTAATGAGTATAAGAGTATATATATATATATATATATTTAAGTATATAAATACATACATAAATTATTATAATTACATACATTCATATTACATATATTCTTTATAAATATAACAATCTATAAGTACATGTAAGTATTTTTATGTATATGCATTCACTCATGAAAATATAAAAATATTTATAGATATATTTATTTACAACAATATATAAATAGAAATATATATAAAACTACATACATATAACATATATACATATGTATATATACATAAACATATAAATTATTCTACAAGAAACGTAAATTTTGTTGTATAAAATTTAGATTGTACTTTCTTGTATAAACTTTATATAGTATTCAAATTATTTATATCAATATATCAATAAATATTTCTAAAATTTATTGATCACACACATGCACACACATAGAGATATATATATCAATGAATATATATAAATACGATATACCTGAACAATTATGTACACATAATGTAAATATAAAAAAACTAATTAATTAAGTGATATTTGTAATGTATACAAAAAAGACACATTAAATTAAACTTATAAATATTTATATTTGTATATACTTATATAGATGTATAATTGTAAATAATTACCCATATATATTTATATGTATGAATGTTTACATCTGTGCGTATGTCTGTATAGGTAAAAATAGTTCGATGAATTTATGTACATGTATTAAAATATCATTATAATAACTTAGATTTTTATATACCAATAAATATTATTGATCTAACACACATATAAAAACCAATGAAGACACACACACACACACACATTAATATATTTATATGAAAACACACACATACATCTATACATACAAATTATTATGGCCATATACATACGTAGTTAAAAACATATCTCCAACTATAAGTACATACTTATATACATATAAAAATATATATTAATATAGAAACATGAATACTAAATATAAATAGGTATATATAAAAATATTATGTACTTATTTGAGTGAATAAAAAATTATTAGTGTAATTATTTACTACTATACATCAATATTACATACATAAAAAATATGAAATCATAAATATATATATAAATAAATACAAATCTCCACTAGGAAATCACCCATGGGAGATTGATACTATAAATATCACATGAGAAATATCCCATGGCAGATTCAATCTACAAATATGCACTGGGAAATCTTCCATGGGAGACTCATAGCGCCAATCTATACTAGGAAATTGTTACAGAGAGATTCATAGTGCCAATCTACATTGCGAAATATCCAATTGGATATTTGTAAAGTCATATATTTATATATTAAAATTGTAAACAATTTAATTAATTTATATAAACACATGTGAGTACTTAAATTTTTATGTATTTATGTTTTTTGTACGTGTTTATATTTAGTTATATATGAACATATACATGTATGTAAGATAATGGTGATACGTATTTAAATTTTTAAATAATTAAATTAATATATATGAATGAATTTATATACTGATATTTATATTTATGTATATGTATGTCTGTATGTATAATAACATCTAGATGCATGTGTGTGCATGCATTAAAATATACCTACAAATATTTTTTGTTGTATATACCTATATTTGTGTGTGTGAGTGTCAGTTTGTCCATTTGTTTTCATCTATCCAATAATATTTGTATTTAATTACATTAATTTTATTTACATATAATGGAAATGTTATATATTTATGTACTCATATTTATATAGATTTCTATAAGTTTGTATAAATAAACTTTAAAACACACATATAAATATTTATTTTTTATTTACTTGTATAGAGGTATAATTATAAATAATACATTAATATATTTATATGTATTTATGTTTATATATATGAGTATGTATCTACATGAAATCATATATATATTCATATATGTACATGTAAAAAACTATCCTTATAAATACTCATATATGTGCATACCTATAATAATTATTGATGACACATATATTAAAACCAATGAATACACACAAACACATAGACATACATACATATTAATAGATTTATATATAAACAAATTTGTACATTTATATATACATATTAATATAGCCATATAAAAACATAGTTAAATACATATCTAAGTATATGTACATACATACATATATATACAAACCTATATTAATATGAGTACATAAAAATATATTTTTTCATTTACTTGAAAATATAAATAATGTAATTATTTATAGATATAAGTACATACATGCATATGTACATATGTATATATACAGGCCTATAAAACTATAAATATTTTTAATTATATTTAAATACATGTACTTATATACATCAAAATATTATTATATGTGCATACGTACATATAAAAACAATCATATTTAAATATAAACATAAGTTTATATATGCATGAATTAATTTAAATATATTAATGTAATGGTGGAGATTATATAGGAAAGTCTCTAATGGTAGATTTTCAAGGAAAATCTCCAGTAGGAGATTTGTAGGAAAAATCTTCAATGGGTGATTTACAGTAGAAATATTCGATGAGAAATTTGGGTTTCAAATGATTTAAATGTGTTATTTTATACTCATAATTATATGTATCTATATGATATATTTGTAAGAAAAATTTCTAATGTTGGATTTGCAAGACCAACCTCTAATGGGATGTTTGTTAGACAAATCTCCATCGGGGGGTTTATAGGAAAAATATTTTCCGGGATATTTTCAGGTCAAATTTCCTTCGATAAAATTTTCAATGTACTATGTATGTTTTTATATACATATAATTACATATATTTGTTTCTTTTATGTTCTTATATTCATATATTAAATTTATAAATAATTACATTATTATATTTCCATACATGCATGCATGTGGGCACTAATATTTATATGATTCTATGTTTTTGTGTATCTATATTTATATATATTTAAAAAATTGCAATAATATATATACATTCATATTGTATGTATATACCAATATTTATTCGTATGTATGAGTATCTATATATAAATATATGAATGTATGATAATATTAAGATTCACATGCATAACCCTATGAGATTTTATGAAATATTCTATTTTCAAATAAATTTAATTTATCTGATAGCTTACATTACACACAACACCGAGTGTTAACGAACCACGATATATTATTGATATTATTATTTAAACATGATAATTATAACATAGACATTATATTTGGTACTAAGAATACGAATAACCATATTTTTAAAATAAAATAATTTTTTAGATGAAGAAGATATATTGAGAAATACACATATAATTTTTTGTAAAGTATTTATATACATCAAAAATAATTTCTTCTCAATTTTTTTATTTCTTTTTGAAAAAAATAATAAAAATAATTTTATGCACTATTAAAAAATTTATTTGACAAAATGAAAATTATTTTTTGAGTAAACATGTCAAAATTAGCTTAGGGACAGTTTTTGGAATTTTTCATAAAAGATTAATTTTTTGTTGAATAGTGAAAAAATATAATAGTTTTTATTAAAAACTACCTTTTCATTTAAAGAATTTATAAGATTTAATTTTTTTTAAAAATGGGTTAAAAGGAACATTTTTTTAATTATATATTTATTAATTCAATTTAGTTCATTGGAATCTTTTTCATATTAAATTTTGATATTAAAACTTTCTTTATATCTAAAAATTTTCTATTTGGAAAACTTGTAACATCATATTATCTTCTATCAGAAACATCTTGAAATATTATTTTATTTTAGTTTTTTGGGGATTTTTTGTCTAGGTAAATGAACTGTAGTCCAGGGATTTATTTTTGTCTAATTTAGTGGAGTCCATTTATAAATGTGTTAGAGGTTTTAGAGAGTTCTTTTTTGGGTTCCCAATTTGTAAGAAAATTCAATAGGGAGTTGGTCTATTGTGTAGGGGAAACAACTATCACACCCTGACCCTATAAAGTACTTTATTTTATACTTTTCTTGGTCTTGAATTTTTTTAGTTGAGGTTTGGGTTGATTCTCGGGTAAAATTTTTGAATTTTAAAACTTTCAGGTGAGTTTTTTTGGCCTGTGCACGATTGACACACAGTCTACCAGATCGTGCGACCAAACCATGTGTCTTAATTTGTGTCTAAAAATAATAAAATTTGATGAAAAATACCAAAAATTAAAATTATGAAAAATAATAATAATAATATGATGATGATGATGATGATGATGATGATGATAATGATTATTATTATTATTATTAAGAGGGGTTTAATAAATAAAAGGAAAAAGAAAAAGAAAAATGAAGTCTCCCCCCTTACCCTCTCATGTTGCATGCCCCCTCCCCCCACTCTCTCCATCACGCTACGTATTCCTTCCTCCTCCATCCACCCTCCATCGTCAGCATCCTCTCCGTCCATCGCTACCTCTAGCGACCACCCTCCCTCCAGCGGTCCTCCCCTGCCCGAAACCCCCAACCCACGTAGTGCCTCACGCGGCCCCCTGCTTGCGCTACTCTCTTCTCCAGCGTGAGAGACCGCCGACTCCGGACTCCTCTCCGGTGCGTGACCCGTCCACACTGATACCCCCTCTCCAATGCGCAACCCCGCTGGTGCTGCCCTCATCCTCCACAGATGGATCCACCCTTTCCGATTTGTTTTTCTTGATTTTGATATTTTCTTCCCATATCCGATCTTTAGATGTTAGGGTTTGATTGCAACTAAATTTTCATGGATTTACAAAGGGTCTATGAGGTCTTGTTCTGCCTTCCGTTGAAGTTCCATTGAATTCTCACACCTCCAAGGTAGTTGTTTCCATCCCTTATATTTTCGATTCAATCCATGTTATGCTTGAGGGTTTTAAAAGAATTTTTAAAATTGATGCACAACTTCATAATAAATTTAGTTAGTCTATTATGGCATTTTCAGAATTTTAGAACTTGTTAAAAATAGTTTTTAAATTTATTCTTGGTTTATACTTATTTAAATCTATGATAAATGTGTTTGATTAAATTCCATGTGCTCTTTTAAAATGAAATTGTGGGGGGGGGGGTTGAAAAATATTTAACATCATTCATGTTGAATTGGTATTGTTGGATTGTGAATTTGGTTTTACATGTATAGTTTGGTAATGTGATAACTTTGTGGATGTGTTTAAATGTTTTGGATGGCCCCCATGGGTTTTAAAGGGATTTCTTGTGTTTTTCAAATTACGTAAGTTGTTGGGTTTGGTTTTAAAAGAAATGGTGTTTTTTGAGAAAATAGTTTTTGGGTGTTTTCATGGATATTAGAGTGTGCTGTTGGATGTTGGTACATCCATGGGTGCACGACATGCACACATCGATGGGCCCTCAAATGAAGATGACACTTTAAAATGGAGTTCTCTTAAAATCTTGGTTTCTTAAATGGTTCTTTGGTTTCAAAATGTTTTTGGTATCTCTAGGTTAATTAATTAGAGCTTTGGTGGATCCTTGGTGGTTCACACACACATACATAGGTACGTATATGTATATGTATATATATCTTCCTTACACATATTCTCTTATGGAGCGTGGAATATTTACATTGGATTAAGGGTGTATATATATGTATGAGAATGTATGTGTGTGCTGGTGTGAGTGATTTTCATCAAAAGCTTCAAGATCCGAAGTGTCTCGACTTGGTCTACTTCCTTTTTGAGGCAGGTCCTCTTTTCCCATGCCCTTAATTTTAATTCCATGATTGATTATAATTTTTTAAAAGTGTGAATTCATATTCATGTGTTATTTATATAAGTATATATGTATATGTTTTTGGTGAAATGGGTTGCACCTCTTAGATATTGGTTTCCCATTTATTTACATAAGTTGTATAAGCCTGTTTAAAAATTGATTTTAATTGTAAAGTATCCAAAGTGTTTTAGAATAGATTACTAAATGTTTCCTATTTGTGAAGTGTATTTTTTGATACAAAAAGGATTTGGTTAAATTTTTTGTTTCAAATTATGCTTGTTTGGCACCTTGAAATGTAGTTAGATCATTAAAAGTCTTGAAGGCCCATTTGGCACCTTTTATGTGTATTGTGTATTTTTATCTGGGAATTGGAAATGTCTTCAGGAAGTGAATTTGGTTTGGAAAATGTAAAGGCCCATGTGGAAAGTTCTTGTGGAAGTGGTGCTTCACATTGTTTTAGAAATGGTTTGGAATATTTTTATTATATATTGGAGTGATAGTATTAAAGGCCCAGTTGGCACCTTATGCCATTTTGGAAGTGAAATTTGGTTTTGAAAGTGCGAATTCCCTATTGGAAACTTTAGGTGATTTGTGAAATGGTTTAAAAGTTCATGTGATGTGATGGTCCAATTGGAACTTTTGATTGGTTTGTTATATGATGGGCACACCTATTGGGGATTTTACTATATGGGTTATCATATATGTAGTGTCTGTGTATGGGGTAAGAAAGTGAGGTGAAGACAAGTAAGGTGAGTCATGCATGCGAGGGTCTCCTACTTACATAGTATACTTTTACCATGGGTTTCCTGGGTGTCTTTTAGGGGATCAAGTGATGGTTTCTGATCAACCCTGATTAGACGGGTTGGTACCCCAGGGATTTTTTGAGAGGCAAAGTGGGATGTGTAACTGGATTGGTAAGTTGAGGGTAGCCAATTGGTTATAGACTTAGGAGGTTCACCATACACTAACATGTGGTTCCAAACCGAGTAAATCCATGAATCTCTCTAAGGATGTTTAGGAAATGACCATGGTTTCATACTCGCATGTTTCTGCTTTATTTTTTTTGGAACTTTTGGTTATTTGATCTCATGACACTTTTACTTTCTTTTATATTAAAAGATCCTTTTTCTTACTATTAGGTATTTAAAAGAGTTAATTCCAATGAATTATATTATTTGGTAATTTATTTTAAATAATTAAATGAAAAAGGTTTTTTTAAAGTAAAATATTGTTACCTATTTTGATAAAAGAGTGGTAAACCATATCATTATATATCCTATTTTCAGACGAACAAGAATGGATTTCATTTTAGGGGTGGGGAATCAGACATGGTTTATTTTTGGCATTCCTAATAAGCATATTAGTTCTTATGCCTACTTTATATTTTCTTTTTCAGGCTCTCCTAGTAGCACATTGCTCATGGAGTGAGCTTCTTTATTTTTTTGATGGTGACCCATGAGGTCACATGGAGGTACATGTGGTAGTTTATTTATTTCCTCTGTGAGCGTTTATTTTTATTGTTTAGTTTTATTTTCATTTATTTGTTTATTTTTTGTTCATGGTTAAAATCATTCCAAATGGTTTTATCTGGATTCCTGACACTAGTTTCCAGCCTGTGGGGATTGGGAAGGCCCTTCATGCCTTGTTGCGGACCATCTTGGGTGATCGGTTTAGGGTTGAATTGGGTTGATTTGTGAAAAAATGGTATCATAGAAGTCCCTTTCTATTTGTGGTTTCTAGTAGATGGAGATTGGGATTTTTGGAGCTTAGGAGGTAGGTTATGGGTCGGTGAATTATCACCACAACTCATGAAGAAACCTGAGTTACCAGGGGCAATCTGGGTTTTGAGTAGTTGTCTTTGTTTTGGATTGAGGGATGAAAATGGAGGTCAGACAATGTTATGTCATGATTTCCCATGGAGTAGTGACCCATGTGGAGTCCGAGTACATAGTTTAAGTTCCTCCTAGTTGTTGGTACTTACATGGGGCATGTTTTACTACCATGTTGCTGGGTTAAGCATAACAGATAGTTCCTTATTTCGTTGGTTCGTTGTAAGTTGTGTTTCATTTGGTTCCAATTGGTGTGAGTGTATTCTGAAAATGGAAATGGTTTTGGAATGAAAATTCTTTCTTTCGAGTGGTTTCAAATCGGTAAGGTGGTTTTTAAAACAAAAGTAGTTTTTTTAATGGAAAATGGATTCTTCTTAGTGGTTTTTAAATTGAAAAAATTCGGTTTTAAAGGATTTTTTAAAAAACTTTGGCGCACGCTTGGATTTGATGAGGGAAATAGATACATTACCCTTGTTACTCTCTATGGAAGATCAAATGTGTGTTGGGTATGTACAAAAGTGCATGGGGGAACTTGTTTGTGGATGAGGTAAGTGGAATTTTATGGACAAACATGTGGTGGTTCATATGATCCCATGTGTGTGTGTTTGAGAATAAAGGATTAGCCTTGTTTTCTAAAGTGATTTTTGAAAAGGGAAAATGGATTCAGAAACTTTTTTTTATAATGGGGGTTTGGTTTTGTAAAAAAAAGTTGCTTTTTGTTTGGAAATTGGATTTGAAATGAGGAGGTTATAGAAATTAAAATGGAAATGGGATTTTTGAAAGATGGATTTCTGGTTGTGCTTGTATGTGCTTGGTTTGTGAGCCTGCTATTTTGGCTCAAGTTTTTCCTTTCAGTTGTGTTTTTTTTATTCTAGTTTTGGTTTGTGTTTTATGTGCTGTTCAGAAAATGCCACCCAGAAAGGTTCCCAAAATTTCAAAGGAGGCATGATGAATTTTTTATTCTTCACAAACATCGCCTATCCTTCATAGAGATCAAGGTCTGTTAGAGGCAGAGGAGTGTCTTGAAGAGATAACGTGCATCTTCAGGTTGTTAAGAACTCCTGAGGTAATTATAGTTCTTTTTGTCTTGGGGTTGCTTAAGGGTCCAACTTTGGAGTAGTGTAAGTCAGTTTTCCCATCATCGAGGGAAGTTGGGATGACGTAGGAGTTGTTTAAGACCACTTTCATCCATGTGTTTATACCCGAGGAGGTGAATTCGGAGAAGGTGGTAGAGATGTGGGATATTCGACAGGGCCAACATAACATGAAAGCTTATGTTGATCACTTTAGATTGTTGGTTTTGTACTCTCTGGAGGTGGCGTTAGAGGATCAAATGTAAACACTACTAGAAATTTAAGCTATAGTCACGAACCTATAGCCACGATTTTATAGGTTATTTACACAGTTTAATTTTTGATCTGTGGCTACACAATTCCATCCCACTTCTTTTTTTGATTCCCGTCGGGCTCCGCCTCCATCCTCAATATGCGTCCCCCTTTTTTTTCGATTCCATTCGGGCTCCTCCTCCATCCTCGATACGCGACCCTCTCACCGCGGCGCCCTCCTCCCCCAATGGCCTCTCCTCCTCTTCGACGACCTCTCTCATCGCACCCTCCTCTCTTCAGTCACGGCTTTCCTCTCTCGCCCTCGCTGCTGTCCTCTATTGCTCATCCTCACCGGCTTCGGTTCCTCCATCCCTCATAGCGGTTCCTTTATTCACAGCGCGGATTCTCCAATCACGCCTCAACTTCTCCATTCGGGGTTGCTCCATCCCTCGAGCGGTAATCCCTTCCTCCATACCATTCTTTGGGTGTTCCTCCTCCATTCAGTGTCATGGTAGAAGGGTTCCTCCATACCCTTCTTTGGTCCTTCCTCCTCCATACAGTGCATTGGCCCAACTAATTTACTTAATTCTGTTATGTGGCTGCTATTTGCAGTTTTGGTCCTAGTCTAATGAGTAAACGTAGTGTTCCTTATAACTTTGGAACTTTCCCCATGATCCATGACTCATGGTTGAGATAAATTTAAAGATTCAGGTCAATACTGGTTGATAAATTCTTAGCAAGTATGAATTTTTGTTTTCCAAGGATGTGGTAATTTTTAGAACCATTATTTGGTTAGGGAATATATATTTGTAAATTCTCAATAAGGTTTTCAGTTATGTGAATTGAGTCTTGAGGGTGATATAGGCTCTCGGGTGTGTGTTTGAGCAAAGATGAGTGGACCTATAACCATTTTAAGCTTTAGGTTTTTCACCATGGAGCCTCCATGGAGTAGAGCTCCATGTGTTGGAGGGAAAATACCCAGGTGGAGTGACCTTTTCCCTATTGTTGTGAAATTTTGTTTTTTATCGTCTCCCTATAGTAAAATATCATTTTACCATGGCCATGGTTTTGGTTGTTTCATCTCTTCTTGGGTGAGTTGGTCAGGTGTTTTGGAGGGATTGTCCCATGGGATTATCCCTATTGAAAAAAGAAAGAAAAATACCATTTTGTATTGGTTTGTCATGGTGGAAAATTTTGATGGTTGAGATGTCTTGTTTTTGTTCCCATTTATATTATGATTGGATAAGTATGGTGCCCTATATTCACACTTATGGAAACATCGAGTCAAAATGCACTAGATGGGAAATTTAGGTGATAGTGGTGCTTCTTGGGAAATATAACCATGATATAGAACCTTATAGTTGGGATTTTTTTTAAATAGTTACAGATAAGGGGTTTCATTAGTTCTCATTTGAAAAATTATTAGAAAGGGTTGAGGTATTTGTATGGTCCTTAGTGTGTATAGGGCTTGTGGGTTTCATTGGATAGGTCCATGACATCATAGAGGAATGAACCTGTGTTTTGTTTTCTTTGTACTTCTGAGGATTCCCCCTAGGAAATGGAGAGCACCACCATAAAAAATGAATATTTTAATGGATGCTGAAATGATGAGGATGGAGGATCACTCAAAGAAAGGTAAATAAACATTTATCCACTTTGAGTTTTTAAACAACTCACCCCACCTCTCTTCCTCCCACACATGTGAGCGAATCAGGGGAGGTTGAGGGAGCTTCATCCCCTATTCACCTTCAATTTCACCTTTAAATGTGGTGGTTTTTATGGACCTCCATGGTGATTCAATGTGTTATCTCATCTTCCTTTCATTCTAGTTTCCCATTTATCGTCTAACTAATTTATTTAAAACGAGAATGGAGTTGGAGATGATTTCCACTAGATTATGGTGGAAATCATCCAATATCATGGGTTTTTTTGGAATCACTAGTGAGTGTATAAAGATGATAAAACATTGTATTTACATTTATTTTCATTGAGGATCATCATTGTATGCTTTTATTTATAGTTTTTTATTAAATTATATTTAAAAAGTACGTGAATCAATGTTTTTTATTATGGGTTGGAATTCAGAATGTATTGGAATATGATATGGACCTTCCATGAGTGGTTGGTCACCATAATATTTTGAATAGGTTATATGATGATATTATAGAAAATTATGCCATTATTTTTCTTATGTGAGGAGTATAAGAGGATTAGTTCCCATTGGAATTTAAATCATGACCAAACTTATGCAATGAGCATAAGGGGACTAGTCCCCACTAGACCTAAAATCATGACTAGAATTCTGTGATAAGCATAAGAGTACCCTACCTTTCCATATATGAAAAGTATAAGATTTGTTATGTGATAAGAATAGGATGATTCACCTTTCCTAATGCATCATAATCCCATCCTTCCTCATGCGATGAGCATGGAATTCCTTAGGTGATGAACATGGAATTCCTTAGGTGATGAGCCTAGAGTTCATTAGGTGATGAGCCTAAAATAACACAGGTGACTAGCCTATGATGACTTTGGTGATGAATCTAGGATTATATACATGATGAGAATAGTATTCCTTAGATTATGAGACTAATATGTCTATAAGGATTGACAGAAGAAGATATAACAGCCTTCCTTCCCAGATTATAACGGAAGATCCATCCTTTACTTATATGTGGCAAGAATAAGATTCCCTCACTTCCAGAAATGAGAAAGATATTTATGGGATTATCTAAATATACAATGTAATTGAAATTCTAGTCAACTTTGATCATTAGGTTGTCACCTTGACAAGGAAGAAAGTGACATTATTAACTGATGTCCACATGGAGATGGAATCAAGAACAAGATTCATGGGCATGTGTTAATTATATAAGAGAAATATGAACTGGGATGGGGGACTGGAAGGGGGGTGTCCAGGAGGGTTTGTAGGGGGGGGGGGGCTGACAGGGGGGACTGGCAACACTTTCTTATTTTGTTCATTTCTTTGTGACATAATCAGTGGTGGTAGTTTACATCACTTCTAAGCTTCAGGATAATTCTTCAAGCCTCATAAAGATTCACATACTAACACCTTTGCTTGGGAACTTCATATTCATTCTCAACAATCTTGGGAACTTCCAACTCCCTTCTAAGCTGTCTAGCTCCCAATTGTCTCATCAATATTCTTGGGTAATCCAACTAACTTCCAAGCCATTTATCATCTACATATTGGCATGAAACAACTTTTCTTCCTCATTTACAACAACTATGACACAAACACAATGTGGATTTAACAATCTTTCACTTTGTGTTTATTGTCAATACCAATCTAGCAATTGGTATGTCAAGATGTTCTTTAATTTTCTCCTCTCCTCTTTTTCTCATTGACTTCTCTCATTTTATTTTCTCCCCTTATTGACAATAAATACAAAGTTCATGAAAGATGATGGTATCACTTAATTCATAAAAAATTTTCCATCATTAATTCTATTCAAAGTCTATGTGATCCATGTTTGGTGTAGAAAATATGAGGGTTTGATTTAGAATTTTTTTCCCATTAACAAACTAAACATGATAGAAACTGATTCTAATTCCCATGACTCATTTAGGGGCTATTCAGATGTCCTCAAGTTGAAACCAAATGATTCCAATTGACATCTTCATTCTTTTTGGAATCACAACCTGAGATATTGCACTCATCTCAATACACATGTTGAAAACATTTAAGTACATGTAGCATGTTTTATAAATCAGCTTGAGATATCAAATTTCCTCAACTTCTTGTCATTGATTAATTCAATTTCTCCCCCTTAATATCAGACTTTATTTGGTCATTAATAGGGATGAGAGAAATGCATACCTCATCAATGACTTTTTCAAGGACTTTCCAGAAATTCCAGATTTGCATAGAATAAATAAGTCTCGCAGCTTCTCAAGGGTCTTCTCCACTCATCTCCCCATCGAGGAGACACACTATCTTCACTCCATCAAGGCAGATATTTCCTTCTTATGTTCTTTGGAATACCATTTGATAAATCATACCAAGATGGTGATTTTTTTACAGATTTGGAATAGTTATTCTAGCTTACTTCCCTTCATTTTCTCTCCTCTTGAGAACTAGTTTCACCTTTAATTCCCTGCATTGTATGGCACACTAATAACACAAAAATAATTAGGGAATAAGGTGGATTTCCTTGATCATAAATGTGAGCTGTTGGGTTGAGAAAATTTTCTCAACCAGTTCGTCCTTTCCAATTTAGCTCCAAGTCTGGATGGACTCTTCATGCATGCACTTCTGGATTTTCAAGCAGCCTTGGGCAGCATGGATTTCTTTCTTCCCTCCTCATGTGAGATTTTCTTTTTAACATGATGATAGCGCACGAGCTGCTCCAGGACCATGGAAGGTTTATTCCTGGCTTGGGAAGAGGGCAGCGCAGGGGCTGTACAGGAACCATTGGTATTGAAAGTGATTTCACATATGTTAATATTGTAAGTGCATTTTAATAATTCTCATTGTTTCCTTTCATTCTTGCATGCATGAACTTGCATATATTTGTGTTTTCAACTTTTTCAGGGTTCTATATGGCCAGGTTTCAGCTCAATCAATGATTGGGGTGAGCGAGGCCAGTAAATCTGCACAAATTTTCAAGGTTTAAAATCAACTAGGTTTCCATTTGTTTATGCTTATTGAATTTTCAACTTGTATATTGAATACTTTTAGTCATTTTTTCACCTGTTCTTTTCAGGTATTTTAGGATGCCTATAAGTCACAATTAATCATCATAATACTTGATTACATTGAGAGGTAATTACAATCAATTTCAACACAATAATACTTTTGGTACTTTCATTCGATAACCACTGTGTTGTTCTTTTTAGTACAGGCTTTTGGAGTACATTTCTATTCGACCTCATTTTTCCAATATTATTTCTCAAACGCTGATAGTCCTTTTAAAACGACTTCCTCCCCAAGCATTCTTCTCATCTCTTTTATTAGTACAACTCATTCTGAATATATCTTTATGAGGTTTTATTTGTCTCAATGTCTTCACAAGAAATGGATTTATTGTGTGTATGCTTTCGCATGATAGGATGTGTCTATGGATAGGGATGCATGCTATGCAGAGAACCAGTAACAAAATATAGCCCATGCTTATGCATGTGAGCATATATATAAGGATCCTCTTGTGCGTGGCTTGATACCTTTGAGGTAGAGTCCCTCTCCCAACCTCTTTAATTCAAGAATTTTTTAAATTGCATTTAGATTCCTTCTTGATTCCTGCTTGTTTATATTAAATTTCAATTCTTGATCAAGTGTTAGTTAAAATAATTGTTTCGTTTTATAAATAAGTCATGGTTTTGTAATAAAACCCCTTCAACAGATGTGAGTTGTCTGCAAAAACTCACAGTGGTAGTTTATACTTATATAGCTTGTTTGACATTATTACATTTATGTTTTCCATTTTAATCCTTACTCCTCTCATTTGAAACACCACGAGCATCTCCAAAGATTTTTTTGACTCACAGGGGGGTGTGCAGGCTAGGGGGTGGTGCAGGCTGGGGGTGGTGTAGGCTAGGGGGTGGGGGGTGGGTGTAGGGGGGGCTGTGCAGGCTAGGGGCAGGGTGGAGGGGGGTAGGGGGAAGGGGCAGGGTGGAGGGGGGCAGGGGGGGTAGGGTTAGGGGCAAGGGGCAGGGGGAAGGTCTGCAGGGAAGGGGGTAGGGGCAGGGGGGAGGGGGGAGGGGGGAGGGGGTAGGGTGGAGGGGGGGAAGGGGGTAAGGGGCAGGGGGCATGGTGGAGGGGGTAGGGGGGCGGGTGGAGGGGGCAGGGGCAGTGGGGCAGGGGGCAGGGGCAGTGGGCAGGGGGCAGGGTGGAGGGGGGTAGGGGGCAGGGGGCAGGGGGGATGTCTGCAGCGCAGGGGGAGGGGGAGGGGGAGGTCTGTAGGGCACAGGGGAGGGGGAGCAGGGTGGGTGGAGGGGGCAGGGTGGAGTGGGGAGGTCTGCAGGGCATGGGGTGGTCTGCAGGGGGGTCTGCAGGGTAGGGGGAGGGGGGAGGGTGTGCAAGGGGGTGGGGCAGTGGGGTAGTAAGGCAAGGAAGGGGGTGTAGTTAGTCTCTATAGGTTTCTTTAATCTTATATAAGGTTTAATAACCATTACAATCCATCTCTAACTCCCCCATTTCTTCATTATTAGGTTTCTCCAAATATTCCCTCCTATTTACAACAGATTGCTTTCACTAAATCATGGCTTGATATTAGTTGCAACAAATCAGATTTTGTATGATACCACTAGTTGTTATTGGTATGGATTTAACATATTTTCTTTTAAAAATCCAGGCCATTATGTCCAATTTTTTTAATTCTAGATTATAAAGATAGATTTGGATCCTACAATCCGTCCTCCTTTTGGTGGGTTGATTCCACTACCACATTGCATGAATTTACCTGTACATAGCTAGATTCAATATGATATTTTAAATTACATTAGAGAAATCTAAATGTTTTTCGTTTTTTTGGTTTATCCTTTTATAACTCATCAGACTATGTGATCAAACATTATTTCTTATCATGTTCAACCTTCTTCATAGGCGTGGATCCATTTTTTGTTATGATATATTCTATTTGATTAGAAATTGTGTCCTCTAGTAAACAATTATTGTCGGATGGGATAAAAACTTGTATCGAACAAAACCAAATTAAGCTAAAACTCGAGCCAAACTAATTATATACAATTAATAGGAAGAATAATTGTTAATTAATTAGAATGTACTATTTGATAGTATCATTTTGAAACATGGATATATTTCCCCTTTGCTTGCAGGAACATGATTTGACCCATGGGGCATTGTGGTTCTTATATGTTGGGCGGTGACGTGTATAGTCATAGGAGACAGGTATTTTTTAGTTTAGTTTTTATTTTATTTTCTTTATCAAATTGGACACTTAGGTCTTTTACTTATTTCTGTGGACAAAGGGTAATTATATTTTGCCAAGGGGGGGGGGGGGAAATGGGGTTCAGATTGATTCAGTCTGCCAGCTTTGATCTGAGGTAATATTATATGGTTACTACTTGTCTTGCACCTCATGTATTTGGGGATTTTAGTGTTTTTGACTCCATATTATATTTTTAGTAGGGCGTTGTATCATTTCGTGTTGGTTCGGGTGGATTTGGTTCTCCCAATTGAGGTAAGGCTTTAATGCCATTGGTTGGTTTCTCACTGGTTATGTAGCATCCTTTATGTGTTTTAATGTTCTTAATATTCTTTGTGTAGTGTGTTGATCCCTGCTCATTGGTTTTGAGTAGCCAAGTTAAGGGAGACTTGCCTGCGTGTGCATAGGTAAGAAAGTATAAGTATGTGGGTTCCCCCGTTACGTGTATAGTCAACCATGGCAGTGATTATGCACGTATGGGGCTATGTGTTCCCATGTATATATATATATATATAAATGCATACGCAGGTGAGTGGAGACCGATATATTCATATAAGAATATGTGTAAGGATCCCCTTGCACATGCTCATGGCCATGCGGGTGTGTGCATAGGGGCTAGGTGTCCTTGCATGTGTGTGAAGGTGCATATACCTAGGGGGAGCAACAACTTTTAGTTAGAAAGCTCCAAGCGCTGAAGTGGACGGTTTGGTTCCACCTTGAGGTATGATCCCTCTTCTATCCTCTTTAATTCATGAATGCTTTAAATTGAATTTAGTTTCTTTCTTAATTCTGCTTAATTATATTGAATTGCATATCTTGAATAATTGTTCTTTAATATAATTGTTTCATTTGATAAATAAAGTCATGTTTTTATAATAAAACCCCTCCAACGGAGGTGTGCTATTTGCGAAAACTCACAGTGATAGTTATATTGATCTAGTTGCTTAAATTATTTCATTTGATTTGTGTTGAATGAGTTTTAGAATAAATTTTAAATATAATTAAATGAATTGTGTGATAAAGTAATGCCATGATTTTATAATAAAACCCCTCCAATGGAGGTGCACTGTCTTCTAAACCAAAGAGTAGTGATAGTTATTTGTATCATTTTTAGATTTGGTTTGAGTCTTTTATATGCCTCTTGTTGGTGTTTGTTTTGTGGCTAGTTTGTTTTTGTTTTCTTTGAATAATATAAATTAGCTTATCATACTTGTTTAACTCAAATGACATTGCCCGAGTAGGCACATGCCTTGACCATGACACTTTCCTTTTCATGCTTTGAATATTATAAATAAAATTTCCATATTTAGGAAAAGTGAATGAATTTGTAAATGGTTTGTGTAGGGTGTATGATTCTTTTCTGCCGTTTTGTTTCCCTTTAGACTTTGCGTCATTGTGCCACTCGCTACAACCTTCTCTGACGATCCCTTATTATAGCATATTAAATAGTTGATCTGTTTTATCATCTGTCGGCGGGGCGACAGTTGGAATGTTGCCCTATCTCCTCCCGCTCCCTTCACTCCTCGCCGGAAGATGCTACCCCGCGGATATCGCTGGACCTGGCCAACACGTCGTGGTCACGCCGCGGTCATGCCGCGATCACAACGTGGTCACGCCGCAGTCACGCTGCGATTTGGCCCTACTCCAGAACGACACCCCACAGCGGTTCGTAGTGATTGTATTCCATGAGTCTTGTGATCTATATTGAGACTAACTAATCACAATTTATACTGGCGAGGCGATGACCAGAATGTTGCCCCACCTCCTCCTGCTCCCTTCGCTCCTGGATGAAAGATGCTGCCCCGCGGATGTCGCTGGACTGGGCCAACATGCTGCGGTCACGCCGTGATTTGGCCCTCCTCCAGGACGACACCCTGCGATAGTTCGCAGTGATAGTATTCGATGAGTCTTGTGATCAATGTTGAGACTGACTAATCGCAATTTCTACCGGCGGGGCGATGACCGGAATGTTGCCCCGCCTCCTCCCGCTCCCTTCACTCCTGGACAGAAGATGCTGCCCCGCAGATGTCACTAGATCGGGTCAACACGCTGTTGTTACGCCGCAGTCACGCCGCGGTCACGCCGTGGTCACACCGCGATAATGCCGTGATTTGGCCTTGCTCCAGGACGACACCCATTGGCGGTTCATAGTGATAGTATTCCTTGAGTCTTGTGATCAATGTTGAGACTGAATAATCACAATTTCTGCTGGAGGGACGTTGGAGGGAATGTTGCCCCGCCTCCTCCCGCTCCCTTCACTCCTGGCCAGAAGATGCTGCCCTGCGAATGTCACTGGACCGGGCCAACACGCCACGGTCACGCCACGGTAATGCCGTGATTTGGCCCTGCTCCATCCACATCCATCCCACACTAGTCCCCTTCCACATTCATTTAAGCCCACTGCCACCAGCATTCCAGCCCGCAACAGCCCCCCTTACACCTTCTAATCATCCTGCACCATCCCCCCAGCACTTGCAACCAGCCCCCTTCCACCAGCATTCCAGCCCCTTCCACCTGCATTCGAGCCCACACCAGCCCCCAGCCACCTGCAATCCAGCCCGCACCAGCCACCACACTAGCCACCACTCCCAGCCTCCTGCAAAACACTCATGCCAGCCCTATTCCACCTGCAAAATAGCCCCAGTCACCAGTTCCATCCCTCACCAGCCCCCAACCTCCAATGTCATGGTGGGAATCTCCAAAGTTTTTATGGTGATGTCAAAAAGTCTTCTTGGTGGATATATTGTCCCCAAAATCCATGGACATGTGTAAAGAAATTAAAAATCATGGGTTAGGGTTTAGATGTTTTTTGGGCCAGGTATTTTGACATGTATCCCTCACATTTGGTTATAAATAGCCACCTCTTTGTACCCATTGAAGGTTAATTACGAATTTTGAGATCTTCTAAAATTATTATGTTTGTGTTTCTTGTGTTCTTAGGTGAATTCATGTAAGGATTATGAAAGGAGTGATCAACCTTTTTGGTGCTTTATAATTAGGGTTTTAAGGAGAAAGTATCTTTGGGGTCCTAATTGATTATCCCCCTTCCCCTTTTATTTCCTTTTCACTTCTTTTAATTTCCATTTTTACAACTTCCATCACTTGTGTTTCCACATTTCATCTAATGAATACCCCATATATATATATTGTATCATATCAATAGCACACTAGAAACCCACCAAATAGCATAAGATCCCAGCATATGCACCACTTACAAACCAGTAGAAGGAATCACATAAGCTCCCAAGCACAAAACCAACAAGCACTACTGGGGGAAGTATAACCAAGGAAACAAGGCGGCTAAAGGAGAAATATAAAAGCTCAAAAATAAGTAGTCACAAATGGTAGAAACCAACAACACACATTCATTCATGAAATCACTCACAACCACCCACCCACCCACCCACACCCACCCACCCACCCACAAGTTGCCAAAATCCATCACCCACCCAAAAGTCTAGCTTTATCCAAAGAAATAGAACCACTAAACCCCCATCCCCGCAGCCAACATCAACCAACCAGACTAGCATCCCTATCCAAACAAAGCCTAAAGTGAAAGACCTCTAGACAACCATGCCAACTAATGGCCACTACACCAAAACCTACTTGCACAAGAACCCTAAACCACACCAGATCCAACCACAATAAGCACCTATAGTAGACACAACACCCAAAATATTAGCTAGAAACCAAATCATCCCCAGACCACCATCTGGACCCATCCATCACCATCTGAACACCTTAGATCAAAATGGACCACCCCACCATATGAAAGTCTAAAAAACCAGAAATCAACTAGTACCATCCATCCGAAGTGCCCCACATCACCCACGCCTAACCCATCATACAACCTCAAGAATCCCCAAGCAGTCCCTGATCCAAATGTGAGCTAATACCCACCCTGAATCCAACACCTCTAGACCCACCAAGTAGTCAACATGCACCCACCCTAGAAAGAGAACCACCCATATACCAGAAACATGCCTCCCGACCTGCAGCATCCAGCATCTCAAGGGAATTTTAGAACATCCACCATAGAAATACCTACACTACCAACAACCAGAATACACAAGATGGGGAAACCGAGCACAAGATAACTAAAATTACTCTAAACCACCACCTGAAGACCCACCCCAAACTATATCCACCACACTAGATAATAGAGAGAACCAGAAGCCTATAATATTAATCCAAAACCAAGAAGAAACACCAGAAATCCAACCCCTATGCACCCAAAACATGTTACCAACCATAGTAGAAATCAAAAACCAACCATCACCATGCACCATGTAAGTGTATCCGGTACTAAAACATGTAGAAAAATCCAAAAAACAACACCCCTAGCTGAAACCCATCTTCAAAGGTCCTATAATTCCAAACAGCAACATGAAAATCACAACCCCACCTCCTAAATACTCCACAAGAAACCTATAACCCCACTATGAGAATATCTGTAAGTCTCTATTGGATAAACCCAACATCTCCCAGCCTCAACCTTATGAATCATCCAAAGTAACCTGCATACCACTCCCTACGAACATACACCCCTCCACCTGAGTATCCCCTCCCCACCCAACCTGAAACCAGGAAGAACCACAACACACACCTATACACCTCCATATAACTAGCCACACAACAGGGGGTGCAAGGGGGGGTGTGTAAGGGGGGTCCAGTAGGGGGGGTGCAAGGGGGTGTGTGCAAGGGATGCAAGGGATGTGTGTGTGTGTGGGGGGGGGGGCTGCTGTCCAGGGGGTGAAGGGGGGGGGCAAGGTGTGTGCAAGGGATGTGTAGGGGGGGTTAGCTGTCCAGGGGTGTTCAGTAGGGGAGAAGCTGTTCAGGGGGGTCCAGCAGGGGGGGAAACTGTTCAGCAGGGTCCAGCAGGGGGGTTCTTTCCAGGGGGTTCAGTAGGGGGGGGGGGTGCTATCCAGGGGGGTACGGGGGGGGGGGGGGGGGCTGTATAGCCATGGTTCAAACCGTGGCTATAGGTCTATAGCCATGGTTTGAAACTGTGGCTATAGGTTTGGCTCTATAGCCATGCTAATACTAGCCACGGTTCAATGAACCGTGGCTATAACCTATAGCCACGGGTTTTGGGCTTATAGCCACGGTTCCAAACTGTGGCTATAGCCTAATTTTATAGTAGTGAAACTCCTCTTTTTTAGGGTCTTTATCCTGAAATTGCTAGAATGGTTCTCTCATCCGGTGAATTCTATTTTGAGAAGATGGAGGAAGAAGCAATTTTATTAGAGATGGTTTTTGGGGTATAGTTAGTGGTGGTTGGTTCTCGTGAAGGTTAACCATTTGATGAGCAGGGTGTACCAGAGAGACCTATTTTTGAAAAATTTCCTTCATCAGTTTGGAATTCTAGATCATTATACCATTCTATTTTGTGCCACCAGTGTGGCTGGTTCTGGAATTCAAAGACATCTTGTCACGTTCCTCTGAAGATGTGCCATTTTTCGGCTGTCTGGCTCATCTAGAGAAGTTTTGTAGGAAGCATCGCCCGAATAATATGTTGTGATTGGAGAACTTCATCACCTAACTATGAGGAAGGAGATGCTTCCACCATCATGGCTCTAGAAACATGCCTCAGAGTGAATCTCTCACATAGTTAAGATTTTCCAAGGATGTGTGAAATCTTGGCCTAATTTTATTCCCCATATTGGGAAAGGAGTGTTTAAAGTGACTTTATTATCATTTCTGATGCTATTGTAAGTTCATCTTTTTCTGTGAAAGTGAGATAGACTTGTTCCCTCATGATCATAGTGGTTGTGTTCAACTGAATGTGGCTTAGAGAATCATTCTATTTCCTTGAGTGTGTTTAACTCTGGCGTGGGATGGTTTTGGTTTAGTAGTGCTCATTTGGAGATGTTTGGGTTTTGTGAGATAAGTTAATGCTATTTCCGGTCTGTTGTTTAGTTAAAGTTTATTTTTGTGATTTTTCCCTAATATTAGGGTTCCAGTTGGTGTGTGAAAAGATTATAGTTCTAGTGGTGGAGTTGTTTTGCTTTTTCTATGGAATTTGGTTGGATCGGTTGGGAGTTCCCGCATTGGCCCCCCTCCCTAGGGTGGTGTGTTTGGGTTTTAATTTCCGTTCTAGTTGAGCCCTTATGGTCTAGAGAAATTTCTTGTGTCCTCCCAATATTTAGTGTTGTGGTTTATTTTGGGTTTTTTGGGTGTGAATTGTGGAGTAAATGGTCACCCTGAGGTTCATGGTTCCTTTCGTCTTTGATCGGGCATGGACTCGAGCTTTGATTATCTTTAAGATGGGTGAATTTATGGGGGCAGAAAGTGTTTGTGGTGGGGAGAATTGTCACACCATGACCCTAGAAAATCCTTTATTCTATACCTTTCTTGGTCTTTAATTTTTCCAATTGAGGTTAGGGTTGATTCTCGAGTAAAATTTTCATATTTTATAATTTCTAGGTGAGTTTTTGGCATGCGCATGGTTTATGCATGTTTTGGTAGACTGTGCGGCCAAACTATGCAGCCTGATCTATGTCTAAATATAATAAAATTTAATGAAAAATAAAATAAAATTAAAATAATGATTAATAATAATAATATTATGATTATGATGATGATGATGATTATTATTATTATTAATAGGGTTTTAATTTAAAAAAAGAAAACCTAAGTCTCCCCCCTTACCCTCTCACATTGCACGCCCCCTCCCCCTGCTCTCTCCCTCATACTAAGTATCCCCTCCTCCTCCATACACCCTCCATTATTGGCATCCTCTTTGACTGGTTCTCCCTCTGGCGACCACCCTCCCTCCGGCGGTCCTCCATTATACGATGCCCCCTCCTCGTGCGGACCCTCACGCATCCCCCTACTTGTACCGCTCTCCCCCCTCTAGTGAGTTTTTCCTTTATTTTGGGGTTTTATTCTGCTAGTTGAACCCTATATGTTAGGGTTTAATTGTAACTGGATTTTCTTGGATTTTAGGGTGTGCGAATGGTCCGTGAGGTCATGTTCTCCCTTTCATTGAATCACTGTTTCATTCCCAGACCTTTGAGGTAGTCATTTTCTTCCCTTATCTTTTCTAATGAATCCATGTTATGCTTGAGAGTTTTAAATGATTTTTAAACCTGATAAGTAGATTCATAATACATTTAGTTAGTCTATTATGGTGTTTTAAAATTTTTAGAATTTGTTAAAAATAGGGTTTTAAGTGATTATTGGTTTATTCTTATGTAAATCTATGCAAAATGTGTTTGATTAAATTCCATGTGGTCTTGTAAATGAAACAGGTTGGTGGGGGGGGGGGTTGGAAAATATTTATCCACATTCTTATTGCAGTGGTATTATTGGATTGTGAATTTGGTTTTATGCATATAGTTTGGTAACGTGATAACTTGGAGGACGTGTTTAAATGTTTTGGAAGGACCCCCATGGTTTTTAAAGGGATTTCATGTGTTTTTAAAATTATGTAATTTGTTGGGTTTGGTTTGAAAGAAAATGGGTTTTTTTTTGTGAAAATGGGTTTTGAGTGTTTTCATAGATATTCGAGTTTTCCATTGGATATTGACACATCTATGGGTGCACGACGTGCACACATGGATGTGCCCTGAAATGAAGATGACACTTTAAAATGATGTTCTATTAAAAACTTGATTTCTTAAATGGTTCTTTGGTTTCTAAATGATGTTGGTCCCTTTAGGTTAATTAATTAGAGCTGTGGTGGCTGCTTAGTAGTGCACACACACACACACATAGGTAGATATGTCTATATGTATATATATCTTCCTTGCACATATTCCCTCATGTCACGGGGAATATGTACATTGGATTAAGGGAATATATATAAATATGAGAATTTATGCGTGTGATGGTGTGGGAGATTGTCATAAAAAACCTCAAGATCTAAAGAGTCTTGGATTGGTCCTCTTCCTTTTTGATGTAAGTCCTATATTCCCACGCCTTTAATTTGAATTCCATGATTACTTATCATTTTCTAAAAGTGTGTTTTCATATTCATGTGGTATTTATATATGTAGATATGTATATATTTTTGGTGACATGGATTGAACCTCTTGAAGATTGGTTTCCCATTTATTTTCATAACTTTTCTAAGCCTGTTTACAAATTTCTTTTAAATTTTTAAGTATCCTAAGTGTTTTAGAATAGTTTACTAAAATTTTCCTAGTTGTGATGTGTATTTTGTGAAACAAAAAGGATTTTATTAAATGTGTTGTTTAAAATTTGGATTTTTTTTCACCTTGAAATGTAGTTTGAACATTAAATGACATGAAGGCCCATTTGGAACCATTAACGTGTATTGTGTATTTTTAACTGGGAATTGGAAATGGATTTGGAAAGCGAATTTGGTTTGGAAAATGTAAAGGACCATGTGAAAATTTCTTGCGGAAGTGGTGTTTCACATTATATTAGAAATGGTTTGGAATATTTTTATTATATATTAGAGTGATAGTATTAAAGGCCCGATTGGAACCTTATGTCATTTTGGAAGTGAAATTTGGTTTTGAAAGTGTGAATACTCGGTTGGCCAATTCAGGTGATTTGTGAAATGGTTTAAAATTTCATGTGATGTGACGAATAATTTGGAACTTGTGATTGGTTCTTTATATGACGGGAACACCTATTAGGGATTTCCCTATATGGGTTATCATATATGTAGTGTCCGTGTATGGCGTTAGCAAGTGTAGAAATGATATGTAATGTGAGTCATGCATGTGAGGGCCTCATACTTACATATTATACTTTTACCATGGGTTTCCTGGGTGTCTTTTAGGGGATCAAGTGATAGTTACTGATCAACCCTGATTAAATGGGTCTATACCCCATGGATTTGTTGAGAGGCTCGGTGGGATGTGCCACTAGATTGTTCAGTTGAGGGAGGCTTGTTGGTTATAGACTTAGGAGATTCACCATACGCCGAAAGTTAGTTCCGAACCGAGTATGTCCAGGGATCGCTCTAAGGATGTTTAGGAAATTCCCATGGTTTCATACATATATGTTCCTGCTTTATTTTGTGGCACTTTTGGTTATTTGATCTAATGAAACTTTTACTTTTCTTTTTATATTAAAAGACCTATTTTGGTACTAGATGAATTTTAAAAGAGTTCATTTCAATGACTTATATTATTTGGTAGTTGATTTGGAAGAATGAAATGAAAAAAGAGGTTTTAAAATAAAAGTAAAAGCTTGTTACTTGTTTTGATAAAAGAGTGGTAAACCATTTTTTATATATATCCTATTTTCAGATAAGAAAGAACTGATTTCATTTTAGTGGTGGAGAATCAATGTGGTTTATTTTTGGGATTCCTAGTAAACATATCAGTGCTTACACCTACTTTATATTTTCAGTTTTAGGCTCTCCCAGTTGCACATCACTCTTGGAGCAAGCTTCGTTCTATGTTTGTCAGTGACCCATGAGGTCACATGGAGGTAGGTGTGGCGGTTTATTTATTTCCTCTGCGAGTGTTTATTTTTTTCTTCAATTTGATTTTAATTTATTTTTTTATCTTTTTTCATGACACAAATCATTCTGAACATTTTTATCTTGATGTTTGGCACTAGTTTCTAGCCCGTGGGGATCGAGAATACCCTTCGAGCCTTGTCGCAGACTGGCTCGGGTGACCGGTTCAGGGTTTACCCGGGTTGGTTTGTGAAAATGACATTTGATGAGAGGGGATTCATCATGAACCAAAGTTCTGTGGTGTGTTTAGTTTCAGATCCACTCCTATTTTAGGCATGGGTGTAGTGTGGATGAGGTTTCCACATTGTGCGGGTTTGAGGGGATTGTTTTGTCATTTTTCCAATTTCGACACCCATGTGGAGATGTGTACCAGATTTGGGATATCTCAATCCTTTTTAATGTGTATATTCACCATATTTTCTAAATTATTTTTGGATAGGGGTGGATGTGGCATGGTCTGGGATGACAACATCATAGTCTAGTCACTTTTAACATGGTTATGCCATAAACATTAGAGGCTATGGCATGATCTTATATTTTTTGAAACATAAATTCCCTAATCCTATCATAAATCCAATATTATACACCTCAAATATCATTCAATATTTTTCTAGCCAAGGATCCTGATAGGTGTCTTGGACTCTCCTAAATCCATTATTCTTAGATCAAAGCTCCTGTTGAAGCATTTGAATACTCTCCTATAATAGATCTCTCCTAATTTTTATATCCTCTATTTTATTTCCTATACTTCTTATAGAGTGATAGATCATCATGATATTGATGGTTTTAATCACCAGTTGTATGGATCTTGATTTTAGGGATTCCTCTTTGATCATTTCCACCTTCTTCCCTCTATTGGTGTTCCCAATGTATGTGTTGACTGTGTGATGTCATGAATAATGATAGGAAGTTCCATAATAATTATATATACAATTGAGACCCTGAATTAAATGATTAATTTGAAATTAGTTTTTAATTGATTTTAAAACATGATATTTAAGTGATTTGATACTTTATTGTGAATATAATGGAAATAATGAAAACCCCCAATTACAATAAAGGTGGAATTGTTGGGTAGATTTCAAGAAAATAAGGCTCTCAAATAAGAAATTATTTTGTTGAATTATTTGGTGACAGATCATTGAAAAATTGATTTAAATGAATGTTTACTTTTAAATGAATGAAATTATTAGACCCCATGATTTTGTTTTGAAATGAATGAATTATAAAAAATGAAGTCGGGAAATTGAAATGTGAATGATAATTTTTTTTAAAATGAAATTATTTTCCAAAGTATATTTGATTGGTTGATTGATTGAAGAACATGTTAACCTTGGTAGTTAGTGGTAAGTATAACAACTACACTAGGGCTCAGAATCCCAATAAATATATTATTGATGAGATCTATAACTAAACAATTATGGCATGATGTCCTGTTAGGGTTCCCCTATTATGATATAGACTTCCTGTGATGGGTTCCTCTATTGGGGTATAGATGATGGGAGTTTATAAATCTATCCTGATCCAATCACATTCTTTAGATGTGTGAGGATAATTTTTCAAGAATCTATCACACTAAAGGTCCTTTGTACATGGTGTTATGATTTTTGACAATATTATAATTCCCTAGATCATTGAACTATTTTATTCATTCAAGATATTCATTTATATACTTCTTGTATATAAAGTGTTCATTTAATAATGTTTTGATACATATTTTGTCTATTGAATTGAATGAATGTTTTATTATAAAAAATGAAAATAGTATACCATTCCATGTTTTATTGATATTAAAATATTCATTGGTTTATTGTTAAGGATTTTTATATGGAACACTTGGTGATACTATACTAGGATGTTTATCTCACACCCAACCATTTCCTTTAGGTGTTTGTTGATTTTTTATTCCAGGTCAGAGTAAAGGTAATGTGTCACTTAGAGGTGGTGAATGTTCCTGATCATTGGGACCATGGAGTGATAAAGGTGACCAATGGAGATACAGTCCACTTATTTCACATGAGTTTTGAGATCTTTTTCTAGGTTAATGAGTTTTTGTAGCTTTATGAAGTAATGGTGGGTATTGTTTTACCTATTTATTTATAGTACTTTATCCTTCAGGGTTTCTAACAAACCAACATGAAAATTTTATTTTCTGCAATTTGGGGTAAAATTGTTTCCTTTTGATTATTGTATGACATCAGGTGCTAGTCATCAACCCTTGGTGATCAGGATTTGCCTTTAGGATGTGACAAAGATCGATTAGGTATTAGGGTACTAGGGTATCCTTGATGGATCATGAAAACATGGTATTTATGGTTATCTTTAAGCATAATTCATGGATTTCGGTATGTATTTGGGGATTTACTCATAGGAAGAAGATGGGATATATGGGTCTCAGTTGGTAGTTTCAAGTCAGTTCCTTACCATTTCTCATCATAATGAGCCTTAAGTCACCATGGTTTTTTGGAAGAAGTGTCTTAAGGAATATTTTGATATGATTTCTAGTGTGTTCCCTTCTTTGATTTAAGAATGTTGAAATCTGAATCTTGAGTTTTACATGATGGAATTGATATTATTATATATCTTGTGTGATTTTTAATTTATGTATCATTGCTGATGTGAATAGTTCTATCTATTAATTTTGTGTAACATCATGCATCCAAGAATACATTTTAATAGATAATAGGAGGAAGCTTGTTCTGAACAAGAGTGAGGAAATCCACTAGTAGACCAAAATATTATTGAAATTTCTATATGTGCTATTCAAGCTTTGGGATATGTAGGATCAACCCTTCCCATTCAGTATTTTATTATGGAAACACAAATGTATGTATCTATATAATTTTCTCAAAAGTTTATTCATTAGAAACCACTAAAATTCCACAGTTTGAATGATCCTCAATAGGATGATAATTGTTTGCAAATTATCTCGTTTCATTTTGATTTTCGTATATGCTGGAAGCTATAAAGGGGAAGTGTTCTACCTTTAATCATGAAGGGAATAGAAAGTGATAATATGCCTTGATAGTGATGGTTAATAATCACGTGGTTCTAGAGTGGAACTAATTTCGAGTCCTTTTCACTTATTAGTTCAATCCATAATCTATGATCTTGGAAAAATCCCTAGAGTTTTGTAGTCTTCAACATGTTTACATGACTATGAATTAGTATGAAAATGGATTTGCTGTGCATGTTTTGTTTTCTCCTAATTTAGTAACTAATGAGAAGCTAAAATAACAATGATTTGATATGGGTCTTCAAACTGATATATAATCACATTTTTTCTTGTTGAATCTCACTTCATATTTTGATGTGCTATATAGAGAATTGAATTTTGAGCTTGATTTGATGGTAATTCTGGGTTGAAGGGTGTTCCATTTTCTCAAAGTGGTAGTTCTATTAGATAATTTATAGGATGTGGGGAGTGTGATGAGTCTTGTGGCTCTTATTGATATTAGGATTCTTCTAGACTTCTTGCAGTTCCTGGAAGAGGCCATTTTAGTTACCTCGAGTGTGTTAGGTGGGACGTTCAAGACAGTTTTTTACTAAGACACTAAAAACCTATACATATTTTAGTCACTTGGGATAAATATATAGGTTCTTCCATATATATCATTCTCTTCACAAGGGAATATAATCATAATATACTAAAATTATTGTCGTTCAATCATATGCATCATGAACTAAGTTGTTCAATCCACAAGAATCTATAATAATGCTTCTTCTTGTAGTGGAAGAGTCTCTAGAAGAAACAGATGTTGGTCCTATTACCATGAGAGGTACCATCACTATTGCTTTATCTCTAATGATATATTTACATAGTACTCCTGAATCTCACTCATTTATATCAACATTTATTGTGAACATGATGATTCTTCCTATGGATATTTTCCCCATGTGATGGATATTACTATGGCCCTCAGAATGAAGGGATAGAGAAATGTATTCAATGTCCCTCCTATGATTTATCTCCACTTGAGGGTTATATTACATGAAAATTTTCATATATTTACATAAAAACTCTCGATGTCATTTTATAAAATTATTGGATGATCACCCATAATGCCCATATTGATGATTACCTTTTGTGGGTCTCCTTTACAGTGTCTGGTGGCATATTCCATGTCTTTTAGAGAGAATGGGACCAGAGGTTTAGTAGATATGGACTTTATTTTTTAGAGTAGGGATGTGTAATATTTTTGTTTTCATTGGTCTTCGATTAATAATCATTGAGTGGTGACCTTCCTCTAGTGATTTTTGAGGTTCCTGACATGTTTCCATTTGATTAATCCAGTTTTCCTCTTTTTAGTGAGGAATAATTTTCTATTTATTTATTTACAGGAACCTAGTTGGCGTGAAAAAATTCTTTTCATATATAACCAATAGATTTTAACTAGTTAAAGACTCATTTGGATGATCAACAAGAGAAATTATTTATACCCCTGAGTGTGTCACCTTGGGCGGTGCCTATTCTCTATATGAGGAATGATGATGGGACACTTCACCAATGTGTTAATTTCTGAAGACATAATCAAGTTACGATGATGATCAAGTAACTATTACCAAGGATTTTTGATTTTTTTGACTAGTTAAAGGGGAAAATTGGTTCTCAAAGATTGATCATCAATCTGGTTATCAACAATTGAGAATTAAAGAATCCTAAATTCTGAAGATCACCTTTAGAAATAGGTATAACCATTATAACTATCATGATATTCCATTTGGTCTAACCAAATCTCATGTAGTTTTTATTTCATTGATTAAAAAGATAATCCATGAGTACCTCAACTTATTCATGGTATTGTCTTGAAAAATATAATGGATTATACTAAGAAAAAGGAGGATCATGTGCATCATCTGAGAGAAGTTCTATAAATGTTAAGAAATCTATGAAATTATTATAATATGTAAAAAAGTAATTTCTAGGTTTGGGAAGTGATTTTCATGGTACATGTGGTATCAAAACATGGTATTTCAGTTGATCGTGAAAAGGTGAAATATGTTCTGACATAGGAGTAACCACATGATGTTTTGGTGATTTGGTGATTCTTGGGGTTTGAGGGTTATTATAGTAGTTTTTAGATGGAATTCTAAAATATGGATTCTCTGATGATAGCTATCACTTCAAAAGGAGTGATTATTATTTGGTATTAGGAAGGTTAGTACTTTTTTATGGAGAAGAAACATATTTTGACTTCTATTCCAGTGCTGAGTCTTCTCGAGGAAATATAGGGATATGTGGCCATTTTTATGCATCAAGTTTGGTTTTGTGATTTTCTTATTCAGGTTGATCATGTGGGATCCTATGGATCCTAAAAATATAGGCCATATGTGAAGAATTATCCAACCCATGAACTCAAGCTAACAACTATGATGCACTCTCTTAAGAGTTGGTAACATTACCTTTTTAGAGAATGGTTTACCAATTAATCCAACCTGAAAACATTGAGTTATATATTCTCTCAAAAATATTTGAATCTCCAATAGAGGAATTGGATAGAGTACCTACAGTCTTTTGATTTAGACATTTATTATACTCCATCAGATGGTATTTTTATGTTCTAGGAACTTTGGAAGCATTCAATGGGTCATGCCCAACTTTGATTTTTGTCACGATTGATGATCAATACAAGATCTACATGACAATAAATGTCATGATCAATGGAATTAAGTCAAAGAAAATAGACAATGGAAATCATGTCGGAACATGAGGGCGGATCATCATTACACCATCGTTACATTATAGGAATCAAGAGAAAATCCCCTCTAGTGGAGATCCACTCATGTTCCACAAATCTGTGAATGCCATCGTATGAATCTCTAGGAACTAGAACAAAAGATCCCATCGCTTGCTTCATTCACCTTTGATCACCACGAGAAATGCTTCCAATGTGTTCTCCTTGATATCCCTTGACTTGAGAGTGGGTGGTGGATGAAGATTGCTATCCGTTCTTAGGAGCGTTTTTGGGGAAAAGATCTCTCTAGAGAATAATAGGATTCTACAAATTCATTGTGCACATCCAAACAAATGATTTGGCACTTAGAGAAAATAATATAATTGGGTTTATATATCTCTAGTGTTAAAATAAAATAACTACACAAGTGCAATTTATTAATTTTTTAATCCCTACAGAACCCCACATCTAATAATAGTAATAATAATAGTAATTCTCGATATGCGCTTAAATTAAGAATTAAATTAAATATTATTTAATCAATTAATATTCAAAATTTAATATTTCTCACCAGACTTAAAAACTAGATCCTCTATTCCTCCATAATATTTATCAAGACTTAAATAATGAGTTTTTATTTATTAAATAAATATCACTGCATTATTCACCAATAAATAAATGAATAGTATATTCACTAAATAGAAAATAAATATTTATTAAATATTCCACTCACATTATATTCTCTCGAATTACTGGTGATGAAATATATACGATCATACATACATGAATAATTATTTAACTGTTTATAGGTTTAATATTTATTCAATATGTTAAATAATAAATAATAATATATTATTTAACTGAGATTTTGGATACACTTGGTGTGTGACCCTCTAGGTCTCTTTCTTAGTGGCTTTAGGCAATGCACCCTTATGTATAATGTTAGTTACTAGAAACATGTCAAGGAACCTATATATAAATAAGATAATGTTGTAATGAAAAAACACCTCATACAAATTCTTACTGTGTAATATAATCCTCTTACCATGATATATCTAATCAAACAGGTTGCAAGACGTTTCCATCAACCTATGTGCTCAATGTCACTTTCTTTGGCTTTCTGAAAACTAAACATTCCTATATAACACAATGGCCATGGATTTATTTAGGATATATCATTTCCATCAAAGAGACATAGATATCAAATTTCATTTAAAAAAGGGAAAAAACCTTTCTCGCATTATTCATTAATGCAATTTTACTCATGCTGCACCCAACGTATCCTACCTCACCACAAACATCTGTCGTCATAGTTTTCATCAACACATAAAATTAGGTGACTCATAATACTCATGAATAATAATCATAAATTCTAATGATCAATACACATGTTCACAGATATGAACATCCAATGACACATATAAATATTGATTCTCTACTGGCGGGTCTCATTATCATAATATCTGACATTGGATATTACCAAGGGTGTATACCATGAGAAGATGCCTCAAATTCCAATGAATCTACACCCCTGATATAATGTATCATATATGTACCTCAAATTATATCATCTGTATATATAACATATATTCATGAAAAATGTATTAGCGTTTATGGGTTCTCATCATAGTAGGGAACAACTATAACCATTTAGCGTGATAGAAACTCATAGGACATTATCACATACTATGTTTTGTAAAATAACAATCATGTTATGATAAAGAGTTTATTAATATTAAAAAACTATGAATAAAAGTTATCATAAAGTATATATAAGTTGGTTATAGGTCACCAACTACACAAGACTCCCACTTTCACTAGAGCTAACTACTAACAACCTTCAGTCTGCTAGCTCTCAAATCATGATACACATGCTTCTACTGAGATAAAACTTTAGTCAAGGGGTTTGCCACATTCACTTTTATGGGTACTCTACTTACTACAACTTCGCCCCTCCAATAAAAATTCTTCAATAATCAATACTTCTAGAGTTTATTCTTTTTCTATTAGAGTGAACTTGGATCTTTTTCTAGGGCCATAGCTGTAGTATTATCACAATACAATGTGATGAGATATTTAAAGTTAGGTACCTCATCAAGATCTTTCATAAAGTTCTATATCCATACAACTTCTTTGGATGCATCAGAAGCTACTATATACTCGGTCTCCATAGCAGAATCAGTAACAATTGGTTACTTTGAACTTTTTTAGCACAAAGCTCCTCCTTTGAGGCCGAAAACATATCCTGATTATGACTTCATATCATTCTAATCTATCCGAAATCTAAAATTAGTATAAAACCTGATGACTAGCTCCTCATCCCCTCTATACACCAGGAACATATCCTTAGTTCTTCTCATACACTCATGACTAGCCTTAACAACATACCAATGTTTTTCTCTTAGATCTTATTGTCATCTTACGACCATGATAAATGCATTGGAAACATCATGTATTGTACATAACATGGAATACATGATTGATCCAATTTCTAAATCATATGATATCTTATTGACTCTTTCTTTCTCTTTCTGTATATAAGGATACATTTTCTTATAAATATGTAAAACCTGTGACACCAGAACCAATACCCCCTTGGATTTCTCTATACTAAATATCTTTAGTATCAAGTCAACATATGTACTTTGAATTAGTCCAATAATCCTCTATGATCTATCATGAATGATCTTGATACCTAGAATATTGGTTGCTTCTCCTAATTCCTTCATGGAGAAACACTAGTTTTACCAGTCCTTAATAGGCTATAATACTGGTATTTAATTTCCAATAAGAATATGTCATCAACATATACTACTAGGATAATGGTCACATTCCCACTAAACATATTGTAAACAAACATATCACATTAATTATTATTAAAACAAAATTCTTTTATAGCTTTATAAAATCAAATGTTCCATGACCAGGATGCTCTCTTCAATCAATAAATGGATAACTATAACTTTCAAGTATTTTTGGCATCACTTGGAGTCAAAAATCCTTCTAGTTGAGTCATGTAGTAATCTTAATAAAGGTTACCATTAATGAATTCAGTTTTAAAATCCATATAAAAAATCTTATAGTCATGGTAAGATACTATGGAAAGTATAATTCTGATGGATTTAAACATGGGAACTAGTGAAAATGTTTAATAATAGTCAATTTCTTGATTCTATTTAAACCCTTTAGCCACTATCCTTTATTTATAGGTATTTACTTTACCTTCCATGTCTATTTTTCTTTTGAATACCCAATTACAACCAACATGCATTACATCAATTGGTGCATCAACTAGAACCCAAACATGGTTATGATACATGGAATCCATTTCAGAATTCATAGCTTCTTTCCATCATGCATCTTCTAATCTCTCTACTTCATCTTCATAGGTTAGAGGTTCATCATTTTCAACCAATAATGAGTCACCATATTTGATGACTATAAAACCATATATCTATGATTCTATTACCCCTCTTGTGCTTCTACACAGTACTTGTGTTTCACAAACTACTTCTTCCACTGGGACCTGTAGAATTTTTTCCTATACCAAATCTTGTGTATATTGATAATCAACTTCAAAAAAGTAAATCTTTCTCCCAATATCCTTTTTAAGAATGTTCATCCTCTAAAGATAGATAGATTTTCTAGTGACAATACCTATATTTTATGAGGGTTTTTATAGTTATTATACCTTTGTTTCCTTGGGATTCCCTATAAATATACACTTTGTTCCATGACGTTCAAGTTTGTTTCCTGAGAAGGCCTTACAAAATTCCTCGCAACCCCATACATGTGTATTTGAGAAAATATGTTTCTTTCTAATCAATAAATCAAAGGGAATTTAGTTTTCCACTTTAGTTGGTATTTAGTTTAATGTATATGTCATAGTTTGTAATTCATATCCCTAAAAGGATAATGGAAGATCTATGTGACTCCTCATCAACCATACCATGTCTAATAAGGTATGGTTCCTCCTTTCACTAACACCATTCCACTGTGGTGTCTTAGGTGGAGTGAGTTGAGATAGAATCCCAAACTCCCATAGAATATTGATAGACTATTGATTAATATATTCAACAACATAATCTAATAGAATCATATTTATCTTATTTCAAAGTTGATTATCTACTTCATTATTGAATTCTTTGAATTTCTAAAAGAAATCAGACTTATACCTCATCAAGTAGACATAACCATATCTACTCAAGTCATTAGTAAAAGTTATAAAGTATGAATATCAACCTCTAGATTATACTGGAAATTTTCCACACACATAAGTGTGTATCAATCCAAGAATCTCATTTTCCCTTTCACCATGTCCACCAAATGGAGATTTAGTCATTTTTTCTTATAAACAACCATTACATCTTTCAAGCGGTTTTAGCTTAAAAGAGTCTAGATAACCATCTTGATAGAGATTTTTCAAACACTTATTTTTTACATGACCAAGTTGGTGATGATTTATCTAGGTGTTAGATGAGTCAAGTGAACATGATTCATTATCAATTTCCAAAACATGGTTTGAATAATTTAATACATAATGACCATTATTTAAATTTTTCATACCATAAAATATGGTTTCTTTAAAAAAGAAACATCTTTTACTTCCATATTTGGAAATAAACCCATCTGCATCAACACATGATATAGAAGCTATGTTCTTGGTAACCATAGGTATATAATAACAATCTTTTAAAATAAAAATCTTTATCGATGGAAATTAATATTGGTAGTCACCAATAGCCATAACAACTACACTTGCACTATTAGTAGCTCTCTGATCCACCTCTCCTCTAGTAATCTTTTGGACTTTACTTGGTTCCTGAATTTTATATAGATTTGAGCACCATAAGCTATATCTAATACCCAATATGTAGATATTGAAAGATTACAACTGATAACAAATGGACCATTAGTTTCCCCTTACTTATGGATTCACTTCCTCTTCCACTATGCTCATGATCATCAGCATGCATGCAACGAATTCTTCATTTAATAAAAATAGAATTCAATACTTAATCATTCTAGTTTAAGATAAATCGTGCTCGAATCAATTAATTATATTCTTTATTTAATCAATTATTTTATCTTGATTATCTTATGAATTCCCTTGATATTCTCATACATCATAATTTTAAACAAATTAATAAATTAATTTAAAATCAATCATGTACATAAATGTACCTTTTTGGAAATACGGTGAATATTGGTCTGATTCTACCCAACATGTATTATACTCATATACTATTTAATCTTGTGAAATATGACATACACATATTATCACATACATTCATGACATGTAATTCAACATGATGATTACATGAATTACATGATTTTTTGGTCACGTTATATTATTCAATGAATGTGGAGTAAAAACCATAATACGACTCATACTTGATATGCAGATCCCAAATCATGCAGATATTAATTAAAAATTTACATATATATATATATATATATATATATATATATTTCAAAACCCATCACATCATGTGTCCTATCAAATAAATGACCACAAAAAATCACATGTCGATAAGGTTTAAAAAATATAAAAAATAAATCTTAAAATTGTATAATTTGGTATAAGTACACGACATGCACAACCAAGCTACACCATGTGTACATCTCTCACCGTTTATCCATGGAACACGCCTAGGGACTCGCCATGTTAATCGTGCCTTGGAAATGGTTTACATGGTGTGCATAATGCGCTACATGGTGTGTGGTAATTTAATTAAATGTTCACCAGTCAGGTTGGCCGTGTATGAAAATACACTACCTATTTATGACTTAAAAGGACTACACAATATGTATGTGAGCTACAAGGCATAATCTCCGGCTGTCTGTGCATTAGGCTAGCCCAGTCAATATATGGTGTAAGAAATAAATGAATCACATGTCATCAATGAACATGGTTTGAATTTGAATTAATTTTGAATTAATTCATGGTGTATTGAACTCAAGCACATGGTGTGTAACTCTGAATACATGGTGAGTATTCCTATGTTATCCCTCTAGAATCCTTGGCACCCTCGGTTGAGTTATTCAATTTTATTTCTTTCATAAAATTAATCATTTTGATTAGATCTATGAGAAAAAAGGGGGAAGAAGATGATATCTCAATTATGATTAAAAGAAAAATTTAAAATTAATTTAAACTAAATGAAAAATTCATAAATCAATCAATGATATTTAAATAATTATAAATAATTATGTGACCACTCTGATACCACCTGTAGGTCTCAGGTATAGTGGAATCATGCAATGTGTCGTGCCCAACTTTTCTTTTTAGATGACCAATGATCAATATCATATCCACATGATAGTAAATGTAGTGATCAATGTAATTGAATCAAAGAATACATAACATGGAATTCATGTTGAAACCAGAGGGGTGATCATCACATTTTTTTATATTTATTTTAATTAATTAAGAATTACCTTGTTGGAATTATTTCTTCATTGATGGATCTGACAAAAAATTTGTGTTACAATGTCATTGTGTTATAGACATAAATAGTATATTCCCTCTAGATGTGATCCACACATGTTCCACAAATCTCTAAATGTCACCATAGAAATATATGGGTTCCATCCCAGTAAATCCTATCACTTATAGAATCTGCCTTTAATCTCTGCAGGAACTGCTTCCATGGAGTTCTACTTGATCTCTCTTATCTTGAGAGTGAGTGGTGGAAGAAGATAAATGTCTATTCTTGAGAGAGTTCTTGGAGAAAGGATTTCTCTAGGGCTTGGGAGGATTCTCTAAAATCATTGTGCACAACTAAACAAATGAATTGGATCTTAGAGAAAATTATATAATTTGGTTTATATATCACTATGGATAAAATAAAATAATTGCACAAGGGGAATTTATTATTTAATTAATCCCTATAAAACTCCATGTCTAATAATAATAATATTTTAATTATTATTTCTTGACACGTTTTTAACTTGAGAATTAAATTATTTATTATTTAATCAAATAGTATTCAATATTTATTATTTCTCATTGGTCCTAAAAACTTAGTTCTTCATTCCCCCATAATATTAATCATGCCTTGAATAATGACTATTTATTTATTAAATAAATATCACTAAATTATTCTTCAATAAATAAATAAATATTATATTCATCAACCTATGTACTCAATGTCTCTTTCATTGACTTCCCAGAAATTGAACTTGCCTATAAAACACCATGACCACAGATTTATTTAGGCTATATCAATTTCATCAATGGGCTTGAGATATTAAATTACGTTAAAGAACAGAAGGGAAAAATCCTTTCTTGCATTATTCATTAATTCAATATTACTCGTGACACACCTAATGCTTCCTGCCTCACCAAGAACATCTATATTCGAAGTTTTAATCAATACATAAAAGTATGTGACTCATAATACTCGTTAATAATAATATTAAAGTATATGGATTAATACAAACATCCACAGATTGGAGCATCTAATGACACATATAAATGTGGATTTTCTAATGGTAGGTCTTGTTCTCATAATGTACTATAATGGATATTACCAAGTGAGTACACTATGAGAAGATGCCTCAATGTCTGATCAGTCTCCACCCATGATAGCCTGAATCATTTGTGTCCCTAAAATGATATCATCTTGATAGAGAAAATATATTCAGGAATAGTTTCATACCACTTGTTTCTTCTCATCACAGAAGAAAACTTCTATGACGTTTTCGCGTGACAACTACCTCTAAGACATTATCATATACTATGTTACACAGAAGAACAATCATGATGTGATAAAGAGTTTATTAATATTAAAAACTATGAATACATGTTTTCATAAAGTACACATAAGTTGGTTCTTGGGCACCAAATCCAACAAGAATTTCATTGTTAATTATTTTAGTAGGAAAATTTTAGCCCATCATATGAAAGAATCATTAGAATAGTTGAATCAGATGGTCTTATTTGTAAAGTTTCTCTTTGGAGTCTTGGAGAATGTTTCTGGGGTTATATTGGAATATGTATAGCCGACCACATCTCTTTTTGAGATGAATCTTTAGGTTCATTAGTGTTATAATGAATTCTATTCGATAAGGGACTCTCTTTATGGTGGGGATAATGTTGGTGAGTGGAATTTATCTTATGAGAATATCCTATCTTTTTAGTACTACAATTTTTTGCTAAATCATATGAGAAAAGTTGTGATGAACTAATATCATTATTATTAGTGGATAGTACACCATGAAAGTACCAATATGTTTTATGATATTCAGTGACAATTTTTAGGACGAGCATGAGGATAGACATCATTGACTTTTTCTGGCATTTTATACCATCAAATAGGTCAATACCAAGCACTAAATACCCTTGGATTTTCTTCAAGAACATCCAGTGTAGTCATTGAAATGAGAAATTTTTTTTTGGAATCTTTGGTTTATCTTCCTTGTACACCTTGAGGGAAAGATTTGATATGGGTTGTGGTAGATAGACTGACTAAAATTTATCACTTTTTACACATTCAATATTAATCCTATATTGAGGACTTGGGAAATATCTATATGTAAAAGATTTTCAGGTTTGATGGGTTCTATATCCAATAGTATCAAATAAGGACCCTGATTTCACTTCTTGCTTTTAAATAGGATTTTAGGAGGAACTAGGTTCTATGATATATTTAACCATGATATTTCATCTCCATAAATATTGACTGATGGACCAAGATATACATATTATTGAGTACATGATTTGAGCTTGTATTTAAGAATTTTTTAGAGATAGAGATGCCCCTTTAGGAAATTTTGAATAATAGTCACTAGTATTATATTTGGATGGATCCTTTTGAGTTATTTTATAGTATTCGTTATTGATATACTCTTTATTGTAATAAGATTGGTGAAAGTCCTTTGGTTAGACTGATTTTGGTCCAGGAGATTATGGTGATGATCTAGTTGATTCTTCAAAGAATAGTGACCACATAGAGCCATTATAAATAAAATTTCAATCATCATTGATGATCATTGGAGTTTTCAGTTGGTGGAAAGGTGTTCATGAGGGTTTAACCTCATTTGGGTCACAGACATCTTGGGAAACAGTTATAACTTATGCTAAAGTTTGTGGGACCTTTTGAAGTTATTAAGGAGGTTGGTAAAGTGTCCTATCAGTTCCAACTTCCACATAAGTGGACATGAATAAATAGCATAATCCATGTATAATAGCTTCAAATGTATCTTTCTAACCCTTAACATGTTCTGAGCTGGTATGTTCTTGATGTTGAGCCTGATTTATCTATGAATGAGCATCCAGTATGGATTGTTGATTCTAAAGAAAATATTATTCATGTAAAGATAATACTGTTGTTTTGTGTGAATTGAAATATGGGTCTTATTCACATGTTACATGGGAGTATGAGGAACTGACGAGAGAGAAGTAGCCTCTTCTCTTCGATATGGAATCTTCTTGACAGGATTTATAGGACATAAATCTTATATGGTTGGGATTTATAACACACATTTACCTTATTTTAGGTACTTATTAACTTTAATTAATTCTTATTTTTGGGTATCATTTTTTGGGAAGAATTACGTAAATTATGATGATGTATATTTTTTTGATTTAGTAGATTATGTGTATAAATGTGTAAGAGGTTTTAGATAGTTCTTTTTGATGTTACCCAACATTTTGAAACTTCTTATAGGGTGATGTGAAGTGATGTAGGTGAATCAACATAGAGTGATAGGTGCTTTTACATTTACTAATATTATATGGTGTGCCTAGTTTCAGAGCCACGACCATTTTCTTCATGTTTGTGTCATGGAGGATGATTCTATGACATGAGGGTTTGAGGGGCTGTTTTGATCTGTTTTGTCATTTTGGACACCATTAAATCATGGTGTAATGGATACGTCATTTCTATATTCCATGTAAAGTTTATTTTCACCATACTGTCTGAAGTCCATTTGACCATGGGTGGGTATGATGTTGTCTTTAGTGTCTATGGAGTGGTCTGGACACTTTCTACAAGGATATATTGTGTCCATGGGAGGTTGTAGCATGGTGTTTTATTTTTTATAACATAAATTCTCTAAGCCCATACTAAATCGAATCATCTCCTACCTAAATCTCATTTGATATTTTTTCTCTCTAAGGATACCAAGAGGTGTTTTGGAAACTCCTAAATCTATTCTTCTTGGATCAAATCTCCAATGGAAGCATTTTATTCCTCTATAATAAAGGATCTATATGAATTTTGAAATCCCCTATTTTCTTTCTTCTCCTCTATAGAGTGTGATAGATCATCATTATATTTATGTATCTATCCTCATATTGATGGATCATTATTTTATTTATTCCACTTTGATCCTTTCTTCCCTGGTCTCTCCATTGGTGTTCCAATTATTGGTGTTGGTTTTGTGATATCATTATTAAAGGAATGTGGTTCCACATCAATTTTCCATACAATTGAGAAATTGAATTTATTGATTGATTCTAAATGAATTTTGTTGTGATTAAAGAATAGGAAATTGAAATGATGTTATGATTGATTTGGATTGGCTTGGAAATTATGGAAAACCTACCAATTCCAATGTAATTGGAATTTTTGGGTAGATTTGAGGAAAAGATGGATTTAAATTGAAAAATTATTTTTATGTTTTATTTAGAAATCAATTTTTGAAAATGGATTTAAATAAAATTTTATTTTCAAAGGAATAAAATTATGAAAATATGTGATTTGGTTTTGAAATGAATGCATGTTATAAACTGAAATTGGGAAATTGTAATGTGAATGATGATTTGATTTGAAATGAAATTATTTTCCAATGTTTGATTGATTTATTGATTGATTGAAGCACATGTTCAAATGGATAGTTAGTGGAAACATGGAAAAGCACAGTAGGACTCTAAATACTTGGAAATATATCAAGGATGAAAACTCTAACTAAAAAATTAAGGAATGAAGGCCCATGTGGTCTCCCCTATTATGGTGTATAATATGTGTAATGTGTTCCCCTATTGGGGTGTAGATTATTTGAGTGTGTCCACCTACCCTAAGTCGATATCATTATTGAGATTTGTGAGGATCATATTCCCATAAAATAACAAACCGTGAGGATTCTCTATATGATGCTTCAATTTATTGACTAGATTATACATTATACAGATTATAGAACTATTATATTCATTCTAAATATTTATTTAAATAAATTTATTTATATAAAATGTTCATTTATTCAATTTTTGATACATATGTCCTCTATGGAATTGAAATCATGTTTTTTAAATATGTAATGATTATTCTATGCCATGTTTTATTGAAATTTAAAGATTAATTTGTTCATTATTATGACTTTGTATATGGAACACTTAGTGGGAACATTTTGATATGTTAATCTTACACACTAAAATTTCTTTTAGGAGTTTTTATATTTTCTTGTGCTAGGTCTGAGCAAAGGGAAAGATCCTCATAGAGGTGGTGGTTTTCATGATTATCGAGATCATGGAGAAATACTAGTGATATATGTTGATGTTATACACTTATTAAATAGGTTTTTTGAGACCTTATTATGTTTTTATTATGACATGTATCTAGATGATGTACTATTGGGTATTGTTTTACCTTTTTATTTCTGGTACTTTATACTTGAGGAGTATTGATATACAAACTGGTAACTTTTATATTCCAATTTTTTTGTGGGAATATAATTCCATTTTGACTCCTATATGATTACATGTGCTAGTATGAAACCTATGTGGATTGGTAATTCCTTTCAATCTATTATAGAGCTACTTAACTATCATAGTACAAGGGTATCACTTTTGGTTCATGACAAAACCTCTTTTTCATCATGTATGCCGATTTAATTTTAAATTAAATTTTTTCTAATTTTGTGAATGAAATTTTGAAAAATGGATTTCATAATTGGAATCATAAAAATTAATAATATCTCACAATTTCTTAATAATTTTTCACAATAATGATTAATAAAAATAATAAAAATTAATTACTGTGGTTAAGGTGAAAATATGTTTATTGAGTGCTTCAACTATGAAGATAAGGGTTAAAATGACCCAAAACATGTCTAATTCCATTTAAATGGTCATATGTAGACGTTATATATTCTAATTATAGATAATGGGACATTTTGGAGACCATTTATATGTGAATAACTTGGGTATAATTATTTTTTTCCATAAATTCCAACTGTGTCCACTCCCCCACTTATAAAATGCCACCCCCTCTCCTCTCATATTCAAAATTACAAAACCCATTGGTTCAAAAAATACAAACCCAAATATATTAATTATTCACTCTCACTTATTATTGGCCATAATTTTATAAGGAAAACTCCTAAAAAGGTTTTAGGTATAATCCTATGGAATCTCTCCGAATAAGAGGTAAAATTATTAAACTTGTATTTTTGTTTTATTTCTCTTTCCACCTATATAAAATACTCTTAAAATATTATGATATAATAACATCATTATCCATTTTATAATTAAATGTTATTAAAACATTTTCATAGCCTAAATCTGTCACCTCTTCTATCAAATGAGAAACAAAACAGTTGATCGTGTATACGACGATCATCCCCCTCATGAACTGATGTAATTAATTTTCCATCACCGCCTATAACGGTTTGATGTAATGATGGATTTAAATTATATATACTATATTTAATACATAATTAGACTTATATAATTAGAATATAACATATACCATCTTACATTCTATTTTTTTGGGGATATGATAATGTCACTAATGTGTACGACGAACTGCTGCCTGGAGAAGCGATGTGATTCATTAGTCAAATTGTCTATGCGTAGGTGGTAATAAGGATAAATTTGATAAATATATGTGATATATATGAAATAATATGGTATATAAGAACTTTATATATTATTTAACTTCCTTTTGTTCCATCCTTTGAGAAAATGCAAACAACTTTCATGTGTATGTACGACCTACCCTCTCCAAGAATGATGTAATCCATTTTCTATGTCTAACATCAATGGATTACACTAAATAAATATTTAATGAAAATTTAAGATATTAATATCATTTTTAAAATTATAGTGATGTTATAATCATGATAAAAATAAAACTACCAATAATACAAAATCAAAGAAGACATTAAAAATAATGCATTTATTAACCAAAACGTGATTTTAAGATGGAATTGTTAATAAATAGGAAATGAAATGTCATAAGTAAATATTATAATAGATGGAATTTTTAATATATAATATTATATATATATATAATATTATCTTATATTTATATAAACATCATATTTATTATATATGAGGTTCAAATGTGTATTAAGGTAGTCAGGAATTAAGCTATGGAATTTCTAGTCACTCTTTTATTTCTTAGAAACATATATCGTATTAACCACTCATTTTTTATGTGGTGTATATACATCTCACAAGAAATGTTATGAATTGTATCCACTTCATTTAATGAAATTTAATGTTTTATTTTATTTTCCTTCTTCCATGGGGGTAAGTATTGAAATATAACAAAGTTGTAAAGGTTTTATTTTACAATCTCATTGTTTATCAGGATTGTTTATGATTATATTTATAATGATGGAATATTATGATATATCTCTCAATAAATTCATATGTATTAATATCCTCTTGTATTTTCATGAAAATACATGTTCTTATTTCTCTCTCTTCCATTAATGTACACAATATACAAAAATAATATTTTTTAAAAATATCGACATTATTTAACTCTTCAGTCAAAAAAACTTTTTCTTCCAAATGAATTTTTTCTAAAATTGTTTTAAAGAGAAATTATAATATTTAAAAAATATTTTTTGAAGTTAATTATATCCTTTTTTTTACCATTTATATATATTTTAAACGATAATCTTTATATCATTTTCCAAACGAATTTATTTTTGAATTTTTACAAAAATATGAAAGAAATATTTTCTTTTAACTTGAATGGAATGAATGGAATTCTATACCATCATGAAAATTATTTTATTATAATAATACATTATTAGTTTCAATGGTTATTTTTAATAAAATTTATTTTGATAATATTTTGTGAATTTTATAGTTTTAAAAAGGTAATTTTCAATGAAAATTTATTTTCCTCATGAAATGTTCCATGTGATATTTCAAAATTATTTAACATATTAAATGAAAACACCTTATTTTATTAAGATTAAATAGAGATATAATAAAATTATACCATCCTTATTCTTTCTTTGGGTGGTTTATGGTTTTCATGATAAGATTTTTAGAGTCGCATTTCATTTCCACGGGTTATGATATGATTAAATTTTTATGGAACCAATTAATTTTCATGGATTCTAATATGATGAATATTTTATGATAATGTGGAATACATATGTATGGTATTAATTATGTGATGGTGATTACATTATAACCAAGGAAGGTGGTAATTTAATTACAAAGGATGGTGTTCAGGTTATAACTAAGGATGTGTGAGACCTATATCTCTCTCAAATGCATTGGGTAAATGTAGATATATCATGAGAGAAACAAGAATGGAATGGTGAGTGAACCCAGTTTAGTATGGGACTCTATCCACTATGAAAGTCTAGGGAGTGTTCCTTGACTACTATGATGTTTTGTAATGTGAACCCAATCCACAATGACATCCTTGGAAATGATCCTTGACTATAAAGGAAATGATTTTTTATGCTTGTGTGTATGCCACAAATTTATGTCTTATATCACAACCCCTCCCTCCAAAGATACTCATCCTATGATGGAAATTAAGAAAGAGAGATAATGACCCCGAGTACCACCTCTAGTAGGCCTCTGGGTGGCAACCAACACCAAGGGTATACGATATCACAAAATGGGAGGCATTTCCCTTTTTAGAAAAACAATATCGGGAGATAAGATGGTCTATCCCAAAACAACTCCATGATATATATATATATATATATATAAGAAATCCAAAATACATCCCACATGAATGTTTAAAATAAAACTGTTACAATTACAATAAAACTTCAAAGTAACCAAAGGCAAGCTAAAGCAGCGACTCAACAACGGTCCCAAAGTCTGAGCTAGTAATGCCCAAAACGGTCCATATAGTCCTCTTGGAAACCTAAATGTAGTTTTATATACATGGGGTGAGAATATTGGTATACCCAATAGGAAACCAAAGCATCCATTGCAAAATTGAGAGAAGCATACTAATGCTCCCATGAGAAAACAACATAACTAACACCACCTAACAAGGTATACTAACCATCCCCACCTCACCAAGGAACGCTCACCAAGTAATGAAACTCAACTAAAGTAATAGAATTAATATTTATGATAGGGTACCCCAAACCAATTTACCACTGATTAGGAACTATCACACTTTAATGGTAAACGTATTGGTGCTCTTTCCACTTCCAAACACATCACATCGCAACCTGACCACACACAACTAGGCCTCACAACCACATCACATCCCACCTACAAACACCTGTCCCACATACCATGTCACATCACTCCCATAGAATAATGGACCACATACCAAGTCACATCCTGAAAACACCAGGGAAAGCAAAACATATATCATCCATAAGGCACCTAGGAAATCACAACACATCACATCCTGAAGACGCCTACGAAAACACAACTTGCCTATACACACATGGACCTCACAAACACATCACATCCTGCCCATAGAAAACTAGGAAACATACCATAACCTACCAGAAGAATCTTAGGCTGCCTCTTCTTGGAATAAAGAGTAAGGAAGAGTGGGTGGCCAACCATCCATCCTCCAACTGGGATATTTGGGGAAGACACCCTCCCCCATGACAATGGTGGAATTCGACACATAGTGATCAACTAGGGTGGGGTGCGTATAGAAATGAAAAAGTAAAATACATGTATATATAGATATAATACCTAACACTCATTCCCAAACTATGGGTTCTCAAACAAACAACCATCTCACAATACTGCCAACTTCTCTGCTACATCTAAAATGCACAACAACACACAACAAACCAAAAACCCAAATCATAATCCCATCCAATTGATTAACCATTACCATTATTTATTAACAATTATTTTATTCATTTATTCCATAACTATCCAGGAAACTACCAATAAAAACACACAAAAAGAAACACTATCAAACCCAAATATGGAAAAAATCTAGGTGAATTTACCCATACCAACCACCATCATAATCATTCTTCAAAGTCATTCCTCCCAATACCTCCCCTAGCCAAAGAAAACCCTGAACTAATAACTGAACCGAGCAAAAACTCACATAATAACCATTATAGGAAGCCCTATATAACACTACCCATCTATTCCATAATCAGTCAATCTCTCATCCCGAGATTCCATTCCGCCTTCCAAACCATCCCGCCGTACACAACCAAGCAACCCACAAAAAAAATACAACTGTTTTTACAATCATATCACAACAGAAACAAAAAAAACATAAATTAAAGATTTAATAAGGAATATCTTATTTAGTTCTTATAAATATAGGGGTTATCATAGAAATAATATAATCTGGGGGAATCCATTTATTTTAGCTGAATATACGTGGTTAACAGATTCCATGTATTCATTTAATGAGAAGAAGAACAACATACATTGATATATATTACTTTTGAAACCAAGGACCCCCAATGAGCATGATTTTTAGTAGGCATATAGACCATAAAAATTAAAAAAAAAACAAAAAAAAAACATGAAGATCAAACATCACTTTTCCCCAACCCCTGTATACTGTCCCTAAATCAATTCAACTATCTTTCTTGAATTTGGATTGAACTATCTTCACATGTGAAAAATTTGGACACTCATCATATATGATACACAATTAAGATGGAAAAAGGAAACCCACCTAGAAGAAGAAGTGATCATCACTTCCTTATTGCTCTAAAGAAGGGGGAACACAATCATCGGGAAAAGCCTCCAGGGAAAACATGATCCAAAGTCTAAAGCTTAATTGCACGACTCATCAGGGAAGAAAGGTTCAGGGAATTTTGTACCAATAGAAAGGATAATAATTAAATAAGGGAATTCCCCCACTAAGAATGATTAGATCCAAGACTTATGGGATATGAAACGGTTTTGAATTTTACATTAATGGTGGATCTTGACCAAGACCACACGTTTGACCATTAAAAGGCTCCACAACTTTTAGAAAATCAAATATATATTTTATATCCCTTGAAATAGCCTCAAAATCACTTAAATATGTCATTAAACTCATTTATCGTCCAAAAAAGTATCAAAGGGGTGAAACTATAGAAAACTGGAAAATTTGAAAAAATGAAAAACTATTGAAATGAATCACTATTGGATGAGTCACTGGTGCAAGTCACTGGTGCGAGTAACATGTGTGAGCTATATATGAGAGTCTCTAGTGAGAGATATTGGTGAAAATCACTAGTGCGAGTCATTAGTGTGAGAAACTGGTGTGAGTCACCAGTGTGAGCTACCAGTGCGAGTCACCATTGGCGATCTATCGGTGTGAGTCACTGGGGTGACTCATCGTTCCTGAATCACTATTGCGACTCACCGTTGTGACTCACCATTCCTGACTCACCTGTCCAACACACCGTTGCGACTCACCATTCCTGACTCACCAGTCCGACTCACCGTTTCAAGCTACCATTCTTAAATCATTGATCTGACTCACCATTTTGTGTCATCGTGATGTGTCACTGTGAGTCGAATCGTGATTCGGGAACAGTGAGTCAAGAATTTTGGTGACACATCACAGTGACACATAACAGTGACACATAATGGTGACACATCAGAGTGACACATAACAGTGAGTCAAACTGGTGAGTCAGGAATGGTAGCTCACAACCGTTATTGGACCGACGAGTCAGGAATGGTGAGTTGCAACGATGAGTCGGACATCTTATTCAGGAATGGTGAGCTACAATAGTGATTCGTAATAGTGATTCAGGAATGGTGATTCACAGTGGTAGCTTACTAACGGTGGCTCTCACTGGTGACTTGCACTGGTATCTTGAACTGGTGACTCACACCGCTAGCTCGCACTGGTGACTCACATTGGTGACTCTCACCGGTGACTCAACCAATGATGATTCATTTTCAATTGTTTTTTTTCTAAATTTTCCAGCTTCTAACTATTTCTCCCTTTGATCATTTCTTTGATGAGAAATGAGTTTAATGCCATATTTAAGTGGTTTTGAAGCTGTTTCAAGGGTTAAAAAATATATCCTTAATTTATTAAATTCAAGGAGCCTTTTTAATAGTCAAAAATGTGGTCTTGGTCAAGATCAACATTTTATAGAAAATTTAAAACTATTTCATATCCCATAAATCATGAATCTAATCCTTCAAAGATGGGGGGCTTCCCTTTTTTTCATTCCTTCTCCTTTATATTGGTATGAGATTCTCCAAAACTTTCTTCCCTGAGGAGTCATGCAATTGAGCTGTATAATTTGAATTTTATTTTCCCTGGAGGCTTTTCCTACTGCATGCATGCCCCCTTCTTTGGAACAATAAGGAAGTAATGATTGCCTATTCTTCCAGGTAGGTTTTATTTGTCCCTATTAATTGTATATCATGTGGGATGGGTGTAAACATGTTTCCCATGTGAAGATAGTTGAATCCAAATTAAATATAGATAATTGAATTAGTTTAAGATCAATATACAGGGGTGGGAAAAAGTGACATATGATATGCTTGTTATTTGTTTTTGGTTGTTATTTAATTTGGTATGGGCTATATGCCTATTGAAAATCATGGTTGTTGGAAGTCCTTGGTTGCTAACAAAATATTTATGAATTCATGTTTGTATACTTATTGTTAAATGAATACATGGAATATGATAACCATTTATATTTGGATAAAATAAATGTATGCCCTAGTATTATATTGTTTCTTTTATAACCCTAGAATTAACAAGTGGAACTAAATAAGTGATGCTTTATTAAATCTTGAATTTATGTTTTTTTGGTTTTTATGGTGATATGATTATAATAAAAATTTGATGTTGTGTGTAGGTTTCTTGGTTGTGTACGATAGGATGGTTCAGAAGGTAGAATGGAATCTCAGGATGAGAGATTGATTGATTATATAACCTCATTTTAAAAATTATATGGTTATTAAACTTTGAATATGACATTTTTATCTCTTCTTTAAATAAAATATAATAAATGTCCTAATCTTACACAACTGGGTTAAAAAGGATCATATTTGAGATCTAATTTTGATTTGGGTCGAAAAACACTTATCCAATGAAATTAGGACAAGTTTTAGGGTAATTATATATTATTATAGAATTATTTGTTTACCTTAAATTACCTTATTCACCTTTAACCGTGATAAATAAAATTCAAAAGTTATTATTCGCCAAAAATTATTTTGATCGTATTAGACCACATTTTTTATAATGATTAGAACCATGTATGTCCGTTTTTCAAAATTCATTTCACAGAAGTGATAAAATTACGTTTAATGTTAATTTGCAAATGTGGCTAGAAGGTGGGTAAAAAGACATTAAAAAGTTCAGTGAATTTTTATATCTAATTTTATTATAAAAATGATTACAATTACCTAAATTGGGTTAATATATTTATTATCCATCTATTTTTACTTTAAAATAAATTTAAAGTAAAATAATTATTTAAGTGAAAATGTCGGGTTTTTAACATTAATTCAGTGTTTTTCACTATTCATCAAAAATTGAAAGTTGTCAGAAAAATACCAAAAAATCACCCTAGGATAATTTTGATATTTTGAATTTAAAAATGAAGCCTATTTTACCAAATTAATTTCTAAGAGTGTCTGAAATTAATTTTTTCATTTTTTACAAAGGGGCATAAAAAGTAGTTCCTTTAAGGAAATGGTATTTCTAAACATATTATTATTTTACCGAAACTTATACATTTCATTATATATATGTTTTATTTATGTGAAAACTTTATAAATAATATTTAAAATTTATTTATTTATATTCATATTACTATATTTAATGGGTATATTATTAATATATGTTTTAAATAATTATAATACTAAAGTGTTGTTTTGCAGAATCTCAATCTTGCATTTAATGCAATCCAAGTTGGTGTCGCATGCAATATAAACTGTTCAATTTATTTAAAAATATAATTTACTATGAAATATTGGGGTGTTACATCTAATTTATTAAAAATTTCACCATTTGAGTGATATTAATTTTTTTGAAAAATAAGATAATAAAATTATTAAATAACTTATTCTCACGAGCGACCTGACCAAACGTTCGACACTCAAAAATGAAATACACTTCCTAGGGTGAAAACCACATATCAGACCTAATTTTTGTCTCAAATTTCTCATAAGACACACCATTTGGGAGTTATCCAATTATTTTTGATAAATCATGCGTGCATAATTTAGTATATTTATTATTTTTATTCTGTCTCCAACTTATCTCTATGGGTCTCGGAATCTTGCACTAACTCAGTGTCTGACTCAAAGAATATCCGATTGAATATTACAATGTGTTAACTAAGATTTTACACTTACACAATATCATTAAAAAATTTATTATATACTTTTTATTAAAAAATTACATTTTCACATAAAAATACTTATAAATTTTCAAAAAGAGACTTTTTATTATCTTTAAAAATTCAGAATATTACATATAATCTAGAGCCAAGGACATTAAAATTTCATATAAATGCATATAATATTACATTTTAGACCATATAATATCCCCTTTGTACATATACATGATTTTTAATTTTTGTTAATAAAATATTAATTCCAGAAAATCTCATTATTGTCAAATTTGATACAATTCATTACTTGGACTTTAAAAACATAAAAAACTATGCAAAATTCAATCAAACTATTTTATTGTATCTTAATCATGTCATGGTAATACATAAAATTCGTGGATCACATTAATTATATCAAATTATATTTATTTCAATATTTTTAATATCATTTATTTGATTATTTTGTCAATTAAATAATTAATGCATTAACGTTGTGCCAAAATTTAATATAATTATTTCTTCTCTAAAAATTAAAAATAAATTATAATGATGAAAATAAATAATTTATCCATAAAATAATATTTATATTAAAAGTAATCTTATGGCTGACCACATATTAAAAATTTTATACTTATTAATAACAATAGAGAGACATGATTAATTTTTTATTAAATAAAATACTTTAAGAGTCTTAATGTCAACCAAGTGTCTCTGAAAATTCATAAATTCGACCCATTGATGACTATGGTCGATATATACTCAAAAAATAATATTTTTTCTAGTTTAAGGTTCATTAAATGGTATACATCATTTTAATTTTAGAGTATTTTTTGATATTATTTTATTTATTTTTCTTCTTCTTGCACAAACACTGTGTTAGTATTGCATTTGAATGTAAGGTACTTATTTGAAATATTAAAATTAAAAATACTTTACTATCATAAAAATAAATAAATTATGCTCAATATAATCCTTTACATTCATTAATTATCTATAATTAATCATATCCATGTCAAGATGACTTATTTAGTTTTTTAATTTGGCATTTATTTCCTTGTACAAGAATTCCACAATCATTTGGGTAAGATTCTTATTATATAACTCCAAAATTTGAAATTATCAATTTAAATAATCATTTATGTATGATATTTAATAAAAAGGTATTGAAAAGACTTTATAACTCTCAATTATAATATATAAGACACCAAATTTTACTTCTTTATTGATACAAAAGCATTGGGTTAACAATGAAAATGATTTTCAATTTTATCATGATATAAATTATAATTTAAATGTTCTTAAATTATTTTTTTATGATATTTGTTTTACCATTTTTGTGTAATTTTATATGTTTAATAAATTTTTTAATCATAATTATGTCTTGATGATATAAAAAATGATACCACATTTTATAAAAAAACCTCGTAATTTTTATAAATCACCATAATTTTAAAAAATTTCAGAAAATTTTAGATATTTCCCAATAGTCTAATTTTATATGATTATTTTAAAAATGAAGTTAATTTTATCAAATAAATTGTATAAAATTTCGAGAAAAAAAATTATAATATTCATTTACGAACTGAAATAAATATCGTTTTTGAATAAAACGTATTTTTTTAAGATTAAAATGAATTTATTAAGAGTTATGTTTAATATTTTAAAATCATTTAAAAATAATTTTATATTGAGTAAGACCTATATATTTATTTCTGAATTCTATTATTCCTATCCATACCCACTAAACTAATGTCTATGTTATAATGATCAAAATAATGTATTGTAGATTGTTTAAAATCAACATGGAATATCTTGTTTGATATTAAAAATAGTGTTTCCTTTTAAAATATTAGGGTGTTATAGAAAATATTTTACTCGATAAAATCCAATATTGTAATGAAATTATTAACCACTTCTGAGTGGAAAAAACAACATTAATTTCATTAAAAAATTTGAACAATTGAAAATGAAAATCAAGGCTTGAAGATAGTAAATTAGAATAATTTTTATTTGTGTTTTTGATGTGTACGATATGGAAAATAGTTTAGCTCATTGAATTACCCTCCCACACATTTAAATATCAACACTATCCCCAATATTGAACCTTAAGGTGAGAAAATGCAAAAAACAAGTATGTTCAAAAATATTTTCAATTTTAGCAATTAAAAAACATGTACACGGTACATAGATAAGTTCAATACAATATGTTACCACACATTTCAAACAATTTCCCAAAAAGGATATCAAATTTATTATTCTTTATCATTAAAAACATAGTAGATGAATTTTTTGAAATCATCTAAAGATAGAAGCTTGTATAATCAATGATTTCAATATTAAACAAAATTATAGTGCAAAGGAATTATAAGGGCGCCAATAGGGTTATAATTAAAATTAAAAATGAATTTTAACATACTATCTTAAGGAAATATAACACCCAACATAAAAAAACATTTAAAAAATTACCCCCACACTTAATTTCTAGGATAATCCTTTTTAACCAAAATTCACGCATCAATTCAATTCATCTTATCAGGGAAGTACACAACAATTAAAACCAACATTGAAATTTCAAAATATAAAAGAAATATTATAAATTTCCTCCCTTGATAGATGCATCTTTACTTCCTCATTCCATAGACCATTTCTCTATCATTATCATTCAAGAACCACATGAAATTTCTATTGAAGTACCTAAAGAAGTGAATTAATCATACATGAAAATTAATCCCTAAAAACAAAAATTTGAAACCATGAAATGGGGAGAGTGTATGAAATTAATAACTGACCAAATATGGGTCAATAAAATATGGATTACGTGTTTAAAAGTGGAATTGAAAAAGACAATATATTTATTTGAAAAATGATAAATCAAATAACAAAAAATTGAATAACCATGGTTTTCCACACATGCATTCCTAAATTTTTAGTCATCATCCAAACATTACATAAAATGATCTGACCATGATAATTAAGAGGGTATAAATTATTCTATACTGTTATATCATTATTGTTTATGGAGAAATCATTTTGATCATTTAATTTTTTAAAAACACCAGCATTAAGTAAAAACTCCATAAAATCCTCAAATAACCTAAATCCATGGTTGTTATCCACTAATTTTTTTTATCAAGGAACATAAAAAAATACCCAAAAATAAATTAAAACAACCTATAAAAATCTATAACATTTCTATCCATAACCACATAGCTTTCCGTCACACTTAAGGCTTCCATAAACTCAGTAAAAATTGAAAAACATGGAACACCCTGCTCATTAGTTATCATATTCTTACCAAAATCTATATTGATAACTAGAAAATTAGTGGGAAATGAGAGCCTCACTAAATAATCCAATAAAGCACCCACCCTTCCAATGAGATGAGTGGTTGACTAATAAGACAATTTTAGTGAAACAAAAGTTGAAATTATTCCCTATAAACCCATCTTCCTAATCATGGATAAAGGAATAATGTTGATACATGAACCTAAGTTTCACTATTATTTTTTCTCTTAACTTTATAATATTTTATGACATATGAAAAAGATTCATGGGTCCTTATTTTTAGGAGGAAACTCCTTAATATGTATTGCACTATAATCATTAGTTAAGTTAATGGTCAAATTTTCATCCCATTTTATTTTTTTAGCTAGAAATCTATTGAATATTTTTGAATGATAAGGAATAATGTAGATGGACACCCAAACGGAATGTTCACAATAAGGTTTTTAATAAACATTAAGAATTTCAAGTAATTGGGATTAACATCATTTCGATTAATCCTTTGGTGAAAGGGAATTTGAGGGGAATAATGAGTCATAATAGTTTGATTTTTCTCTTTCTCCTCAAACACTACCATATTCATACTTTCAATGAGTAATTCAAAGTTCATTTTATTTTTTCATTAAATTTTTCACATGAAGATTTAACATTTATTTTAGATTGGACCTTACTTCCCAAATTTCATGGTTCATTGTTTTTAGATATTGGTTCTCATGATTAGTTAAAATAGATGCCACATCAACCATGAAATGTATCTTAATATCCAATATAGGTTTAAAGAAACTTAATGTGTTTACTATAACTCCCTAATATTTTAAAATAAAACTATGTTTTATATCTTATACAATATTAAACATTGAGCATAAGAAACCATGAAATATTATTATTTAAATATTATAGTTATAACTTGGTAGTTATATTGGAAGGTATGAATAAGATTAATCTCATTATGTAATATATAAAAAGTTTATGATCAATAAAAATGTATTGATTAAGGCTTAGTAAATAAGAAATCTGTTTTTAGTGAAATCTATTAAATATTCAAAATCATGTTTTCTTCAAGAATGATATATAATTATTTTTTTAGAAAATATTAATTTATGATTCTTTTAAAAAATTTATTATATAAAAAATCTTATTTTTTAAATCTACATAAAAACATTATCTTAGAGTTAAATTTTGGGATTTTTTGAATAGACTAATTCTTTGGTGAATAGTGAAAATACTGTTTTTATACATTTTTTTGTAAATAACCCATTAATTTTCATTTAAATTTACCATTATTATTTAAATTTTGGTTGAACTAAACTTTTATAAATGAAATTTACTTTTTAAATGAATAAATTCATTATTAATTAATATGGTTATAGAATACACTTGCACTACTTTGAATATTTTCAATTGTTATACAATTTTTTATTTAATAGATTGTTAAGAATCCAAAAATTTGATAATAATATTTTTTTAATGTGATAATTATTATTATTATATTAAGAGTTATTATAAAATACAATTAACATTGAATGAAGGAGATATTTCCTCAACCAGTTTGATCTTAACCTATGAAGCCCATTTATTAAAGCTATAAAGGGAGATATCTTCACGAGGATTTTCCCTTGACCATACCCAAGATGAGATTCAATAACTAAAGCATTATAGAAACCAATTATAGAATAAGTTCAAGCTCCTAGAGATAACGAACCAAACCATGTTTGTTGAACCAACCTAAGAGCATACCACGATCTCATACCTTAACCTTAGGGAATTCATTTGGGGGTAACGAAGGGTTTTGAATATTTTTTATTCACTAATAAAAAATTATTACATTTAATCCTTTTTATTATAAAGAATTATAATGATTAAATAATGATTTTGATCAATAATTTCCTCTATCTCCTTAGATCCAAAGATCAGGGAGGCTGTCTTTAGTCTTAATCCTGATAGCTCCCCTAGTTCATATGGTTTTAGTAATTTTTCTTTCAAATATATTGGGGTATTATTCATAATGATGTTTGTAGTATTATAATACATTTTTTAAGTAAGGATATATTCCTAAAGGTTTAAATTCTCAGTTCCTTTATTTAATTCCAATGGTAGAGAATACAAATGAGGTCCATATTTTCAACCCTTTTCCTTTAGTTAATACCATTTACAAAATAATCAGTAAAATACTTACTAACAGGTTGGCTCCCATATCAAGTAATTTTGTTTTTCCTTTAATCAATTTTATTTTTTTAAAGGAAGCAACATTCAGTATTGTCTCATCACTAACTTGGAGTGTGATAATATTCTCAAATAATCTGGCAGGAGAGGTAATATTTCTCTAAAACCTAATATCAAAAAGACTTTTAATACAATGTATTGGAACTTTATTTTCAAGATTCTTGAGAAGTTTGGCTTTTATGGTACTTTCATTAATTGGATTAAAGTTATTTTGTTTTCTTCTCATATTTCTATTCCAGTTAGTGGATTCCTTGAGTTGTACTTTAATTATTCTAGAGGGTTGAGTCAAGGTGACCCTTTTTGGGGTATTATTTTTTCTATTGTTGAAGATTATCTGAGTAGATTTTTATCCCTCATGGCTGGTAATGCAATGATGAAGTGTGACTTAGTGGGTATAAGTGTTATCTCTCCCACTCATTTTTTGTTATACTGATGGTGTTATCCTTTTTAACCAAGGGGATAAAAATAACATTAGTAATATTAAAAAATCTATGACTCATTATAAGGAGGTTTCAGGATAACAAGTGATCAGGAGAAATTCCTTTGTCTAGTTTGGAAGGAACATCGCTAATCCTATGAAAGCTACTATAATCTGGGAGTTGGGTATCATAGAAGGTATTTTTCCTTTAATTTACTTTTTAGTTCTTTGTTCTGGGTTTTTCCAAAATCTTTTTATTTTTCTGGCATTGTCAGTGAGATCAAAAGACAACATTCCTCTTGGAAAGGGAAATAAATTTCCATGGCAGGTCATGTGTGCCTTATCAAATGTATTATCATATCTAAACTTGTCTACTCATTTATGGTTTATTAATGGACTATATCTCTTATTAAGAGTACTAATAATTTTTTAAAGAATTTTATTTGGAGTGGAAGCATTTTGGAAGGGATTTTGGACACTCTTACTTGGTCTACTTGTTGCAAGCCTTATAAGGAGGGTGGTCTTGGGATTAAAAATATAAGGGTTTTCAATCATTCTTTATAATCCTCTTTTATTAAATGTATGGTAAATAGTAAATTATAAGCCCTTGTTTTTTTATTTTCTAGGTTTTGGAGTAAGATCAAATTTGGAAATTTCAACTATTTTGATTCTTCTGTTTGGACTTCCTTCAAATCAATTTTCTCTTCAATTGAACTTCACTCAAGATGATTTATCTCTATGAACTCCTCCATGAATATTTTGACAACTAATTAGAGTGTAATTTATTTTATTGATTTCCTTACCCATGACGATATGAAAATTTATTTGGATTTATCAATCAATGACCAACTACATGATCTAGATTCTCTCCCAGCTTCTATCAGAGATGCTGGTCGAGATTACAGTTTTTTAGCAAGTGATGATTGCTGGACCTGGGAGATGGTAGCTAATGGTTTATTAACACTAAAGTTATTCCACTTCCATGATATTAACTCTATTTTAGGAATACAGTGGATTGGTAGGTTAAGAAGGAAGATGGGTATGCCATCAAGATTACACCTTGTATGGCCGCTTGCTCATAGACGGTTACAAACTGATGACTCCTTTCAGGTTTGTGGCAAATCTTTATTCTCAGTTTAGGATAACTTCCATTAACATATAGAGGAAATAGATCATCTATTTCTTAGTTGTGTAACTAATTCAAATATGTGGAAAGAATTAGATGATATTTTTGAAGTTCAGTTACCTCATTATTGTTACATTAGAGAATTCATTATGAGCTTGCGGGATCTTACACTTTCTCCATAGTTATTTATGCTCTTTAAAACCATTGATTCAGTGTTGGTTACCATTTTTTGACATGTAATAAACAAGAAAATTCATGATGGTGTTATTTTTATCTCTCGTGAAGTGCTGTCACATATTTTAGTAGCTGGGATATTGGTTGATATCCATCATAAGTCTCATTGTAAATATTCAATTCATGATCTCTCCATGTTTTGGAAAATTGGATGTTAGGGTAATTTATGTCCTCCTGTTCACAAAATGGAGGTATTTTGGAAATATCCTTTTGTAGGGTGGATCAAATTCAACACTGATGGACATTTGAGAGGGAAATACAAGTCCTTTAAGCTATAGATCTATTTCCAGTGATAGTCAAATATATGTTCTCAGGTGTCTTCATTTTTCTTGTGGTGTTTCTTCTTCTTTAGAGGCTGAGATGATTGGTGTTATTTTTTTTAATTATCATGCCAAGAATAATTGTTTGAGAAAACTCTAGCTGGAGTATGATTTAACAATTATTTTTTAAGCCTTCAGACAAGATCTATTCATATTCTTTGGAAGTTCACTAATTAATTGATTTTATTTTTAGATTATCTTTACTCCATTGATTTCATTATTACTCAAGTTTACAGGGAGGCGAATACTTTTACTGATGGTCTTTACAAAAATTATGTGGATGGTAGCAATATTACTTGGTCTAATAAGACCTCTTTAGATATATTTTCTCTTTTTTGGAGGGACAAATGTATTGTTTCATCTTTCAGAATTTTGTGTATTTGAATTTGATTTAATTTTAAAGGAGCCCTGTTTTTTAGGCAGGTTCTCATCTTACCATAAAAAATAACGAGTTTGATAAAAATATATTTTGATATAGTGAAACATAAATTGTATTTTTAGGAAATATATAGTTTCAATCAAGACATTATTTTTGATGAATTCAATAATTTTAAAAAAAAATGATATTTTAGTAAATTATTATTATTAAATATAAATGATAATAAAATTTTATAAAGACAATTTAAATATTTATATGTATATGAAAATAGTTATTTTCAAAAAACCATCATTTCTATTTAAAGGTGTATTTTTTGTTTAAATGTATAAATTATCATATTTAGAGAATTATTTTAGGTAAATAAATATTCATTTGTAAACCACCTATTTCCCGATGAATATTTTGGTGCCCGATGACTGATTCTGGGGGGTGAAATGTTGCATAATTTTTCACATTGGTTTCACCATTTTTATATTTAGTGGAAACTCCCAACAATTCTAGCATCTAGAACAAGGTATGAACCTGCTTTCCAAAGGCAGATAGAGAATTTGGGTTTCACACCTAATAACCCTTAGGAACACACAATGGTTGAGAGGATGGGAGTTCAGGCTCATTGAACACTTTTGGGGAAAATTAATCCACATTCTAGGACCATATTATACATTTTAGATGTGTTCATGAATCTCTTACTAACCTTGATATGGGACTGGTTACCCTAACAAAGTGATGAGTGTTGAATCTGTCTATGCATAAAGTGGGGTTCTATTAATGAGTGCATATGTATCTATCTAATGTTATTTATCTTTTTCCCTTTACTTATTAGTAATGGAATATGCTTATATTTTGGATCTGTATAATCATGCACTCTTGAGTTTACTTCCATCTAGGGAGTCATTTGGTTTTTCAAGGGTGGGATTGAAACTTTATGAGGTATCCTACAAATCATTTTAATAACAGGAATCAAAATGAAAATAGTTTGTTTCAACCATGTGGTTTAACATCACGAGGAATGAATATAGAAGAGGGAATATAGGCACTAGGTATTGAGCTCGATCCTTAGGAAGGAATCCTATGTATCCAACTTATAATAGGAATCAAAGTCATCGTAGTTTTATCTGACCTCAAACTGATTATGGGTGGTGACAAGTGATTAATTATTTTGATGTTTATTGACATATGTTTGGGTTATCAATCAACCTCAAAAAATTATTTACCACTAAATAAAATATTTAATTTTCAGTGAGGTTTATTGAACAAGAGTTTAGAAAAATGGTAATGTATTTGGGACTTACATTGAGGTGGATTCACTTATGTGGTGGAATTCGAATCATGCCATTGAGAAGGGATTATAAAACGAGGTTTACCTTTCTAGGGGAAATTCATAATATAAATGATGTAACTATTACTAATCACTGATCCCATATCAGATGTGATTGGTGTGAGAAACAAGGGATAGTATGTGATCAGTCTCCCTGCATATGGATATAGGACTTATACACTAAGGGAGCCCTTATGGGGTGTTGGATATTTAGCCCTGACCTTAGAAAGGAATCCTATGAATCCTAATTATATATGGAATTAGAGTTATAATAGTTCAATTAATATTCTCTATCCACTAATGGATGAGGAAGGGTGGTAAACCCATGGGAGTGTTTAGGATCCATCGATTTGAGTGACTTAGACATGAATAGAGTTACATTGATGTTGATACCCATTGGAGTTTGTTTCAAAGGAAGTATTTTTATTTTTTCTATTTATGTTAATAGTCACAATTCTAATAGTTCATTATGGGGTATGTTTGAATATGTCTACTGGGAAAGGATATCATGTCCTGGGGCATCTACCTAACATGACCTGATTGTTTGCCTAACATGTCTGTGGCATATGTACGACAAGTCTAAGAATGTCTAGAAATGTCTTATTTTCCTAGAAGAATTTTCCAAAGACAATATCATGATCCAATTGGATCATCTAGAGGACATAACATGATCTGGATGGCATTTCTTGAGAACGTCACGTGACCTGGACAACATGTCTTGAGGACATCACATGACATGGATGACAAGTATCGAGGGATTCAAATCACTTAGATGACATACCTGAAGGATATCATATGATCTAGATATCATGTATGGAGGAATTATCATGATTTGGGAGACATTTCCAAAGTACTTTGCAAGGCCTGATTGACAAGTGTAGAGGACTCCACAAGACTTGGTTGACTTGTCTAAGTGTTATTCAATGATCTAGATGATATGTTTGGAGTACTTTAAAATTCTTCAAAGACATGTACATAGGGATTCCCATGACCTATTCAACATGTCTATAGGAATCCTCAAAACTATGTTAACAATTTCAAGTTCTTTCTTATAATCTAGATAATTTATAAGAAGAATATAAAGCCTTCGCCCAAAAATTTGTGTAGCCTTCTTCTCAAAATACATCCAACTTTTTCAATTCATTATTACATATCTACCCCATGATTATTCAAGAATTAACATGATTAGAACTATCTTGAATAATTTGACATGTATAGACTCCGTTGAATAATATGGTAGGAATACCAAAATTCCTTTATATGATCTATATGGTGATCACGCAAAGCACATATTAATGTCGCGTGATCCCTTAGGTCATTCCTCAGATTTTACTTGGTGGAAATATCTTGCGATCACATGGATTTATTCTATAATATGTATTATCTTATATACTCCCATGGATGTAATAATCATATATATATATATTTATGGGGGATTTATAGGCCTATTCACCTTATTTATACAATTTCTTTCATGATGTGTATATCACAGATATGATAAAGAGTTGGTTTATAGAGAAACACATAACACATTTAACATGATCATGTTGTGGGTCATCCAAGGCATCACATCAGAATCAATGACTATGAGAGTACTCCTTGATCACCATATTTATTGGTCCTTTTCCTATCAAAGGGATTTCACATTTCAAATTGATTTTTCACCCAGTAGATGACATGTTTGATAGCCTTCATGATATCAAGACGTTTGTGTACAGGCTCTAGGTGATCAAAGGAGATAGGTCTAGGGTCCTTTGTGAGACCATGATATCTTTTAAATGGACTCTCATTAGATCATGTTGTCTTTTCAAAAGTTATTTGCATGATTAATGGAAATTTAATGAGATGCTTAACCCATTTCGTATGAAAATTAGCGCATCTTCCACCCGCAAGAGGCTTCCACCTTTTCTAGGTTTGTTATCTTTCTTATTTTACAAGGATATTAGAATTTTTCTTATGGTTTTAAATTAGGGTTTCATATGGTTAGTAGGGTATCTCAAAACAATGTGGGAGTGTCATCATGGAATGTCACCAAGCATATCTGTGGCGTGTCTTGAGATAAATGCTAGATCTCATGATGGTCTGAATGGATTTTAGGGGAAATACATCCTCTTGTTTGTAGATATGAAGGGATTTCACATTACTGAATGGACATGTATGATGTCCTTATCATGATGAAGTTATCACTCCAACATGATCTTTAGTTAAAAGATTGTCATGTTACTAGGGGGATCCATGGGGTTTTTCAAGTAACATAATCAAATATCCTAATTATTAATGTAACTCTCCACTATATGAAGCATACACCTTTATCAACATATATTTTATAATGGTATTTGGGTGAATATTTGGTGTATATCAATTGGAAATACACATGATTGGAGGAACTCATATGGAAGCCTTCACATAACCATGAGCTCCTCTCTAGGATCCTTTATAAAAACTATAGGGTCTGTCAGAGGGGCTGTGTGTGATCATAAATAAATCATGTGAAATTTATGATCCATTATCATGACTTTACCATGGTCATGAACTCATGTTTCCCCTGGTGATTATGATTTTTATATGAATCAATAGTATGGACTTTATATAGTCATGCTACTTCTTTGTTTTAGAGAGAAAATAATACCCATTCTGCTAGTATTTCTTCAATTATAGAATTCTTAATATCATTTTGTGGGTATCAACAATGACCTCCATCATGAGAAAGGCCAGCATTGACTTGAACTTAGATTTGAGGAGATTAAATTCCTATTTTAGTTTTTTTGGATTTCGCTAATCAGTGTCTCAGATGACATTTGTTCTCATAGGTGACCTTTGGTATTCTTCGAGGCATCCTATAAATAGTATAGGAATGAGGTGGCTCATCTCACCAGTGACATTGAACTCCAATTCTCTCGTTATTTCTCCTATGATGTGATTTCTTCACAAGACCTCTCCACAAGAATCCTTTCACAATACCTTGCTTTAAGACTTATTTTTTTTAAGACCTCTCCACAAGAGTTGTTTCACGATATTAGATCGCATGATCTTTATAAATTCCTTCATTTAATCATCACATGAATAAATGAACCACAAACCAACTCTCTGTAATTTTATTGAATATTTACATAGTTCATTGTAATCATGGTTGTTTGGTAGGCTTCACATAATCTATTAGCTAGGTCTCATGATTACATGATCATTACATGGTTCTCATAACCATATTAGTGTCATGAGATCATACGAAATACAACTATTTATTTTTTTATGATATTATATGTGGGTCGTGTACTTCACAAGGTTCTTTGTAGAACATGTGATTCAAGAGGCCCATATTAGCTCATGCGAACACAAATCCCTTCATGGTTCATGTGACTCACATGACGCTATCAGATCCAAGCACCTCTTTTGATAGGATATCTCCACTTATCCGACATGATCCTCTTATTTTCATATAGATGGATTCCAGTTCATGTATGTTTTTAATGAAAGACATTACAATAGTGGTGGACCATCAGAATTCCATTATTGCTAGTGTGGATTCTATCTATTGTTCCATTGTTGAGTCATCATTGACAAGATTGATAGACTTGGTGGGGATAAATATTGTAGAATATCCCCTGTCAGATTTCCTATCTCTTTATGGGTTTGTTTTTACAAATTATTCTCATATCCTTACACCATATTCATCAATTGTGCCCCCCTCATGGATTCTAGAGACCCATAATACCTTCTGGGAAAATATACATCACGTGGGACATTTCATTGATAAGGAAAAAATATCAGATGGGTACGTGCTAAAATATATGCCAAACAATATTGGAAATAATTTTCATAAACCTGATTGAGACATAAAAATTCACATTTTTATAATGTGTAAATATCCCACAACCCATAGGTTTGAGTGGTTTCCTAAATAGGACCATCAATCAACAGGTATCATTGTGATGGATTGGGGTCAACCCTTTTGGGTGTAGTATATTGATTTTGAATTTTCCTTAGACTCAAAAATGGTCAGGATGTATAAACCTGTTTGGATATCCTAGACATTCTCCTATTGTAATATGGTCATGATGGCATACTTATTCAATTGTTGGAGTTCAGATGAAAACATATTCCACCTAACACATGGTAAGGTGAGAATCAGTCTCTGAGAGATCAAGTAGATTTTTAGCACACCAATTCTAGGGGATATGTACAATGAGTTTTCCCCCCAATGTACAAATGGGATGATGTGGAGGGGACACCACACATTGTAAAGGTTTTTATTAGGTCAGCTAAAAATACCTTGGATAAGTCAGCAATTCCTAGGGATATTTCCCATTTAAGAAATGGGAAAGAAATTTTATCAAGAATGTTTGTTATGAACCCAGTACCAAGAGGCTGAAGTCCTGTCCCATAATGGATTCCCATTGTGATGAGGGTGCCTATTGTTCCATAGTTTAAGAGGGTTCATTCACCAACAAGGGGGATTATTCTTAACATTGAGTGGACCATTTATTTGGCCAATTTTCATTCCATGTACCTAATAAAGTACCTTTTCCTAACAAAGGAGAAGGGTGGAGTCATTATTTCCACCTTTATGATGGTGGAATCTATGGAAGGAGGGAAACAAATTAGGATAGCCATTCATGTGTTGGAAAACCTATATCACATATTATTCCATACTTATATGGGAAGGGACCTACATGATATTTCTTACCCCCATCAACTACTATGGGGTTGGATGGGGGATCATTTGGGTAGCTATGAGTACTTCAATATCCATGACAACCATGAACTTTATTTCAATCCCTTCTTACCGTGGATTAGTATAGTGAGGCCTATCACATTAATGGACTAAGAAATTAGGGCTTTCCTACACCTACATTATGACTTCTCCATCAAACCCAATGAGATGATACATCTAGTGGTATTTTTGACAATGTTTGGGGCATCTATGAGGCCTATGACTATGTGATATCGGTTTGTGAGGGTACCTTTCTACCCATATTTATGAGAGAATTCACTATAAATGGTAAGCACCTTATCAGTTTAGACTTTACTTTTTGTGTATTTAGACAAAAATTCCCTACCCTTATTTACATTCAATCTCAAAACCATCCAATAGTGTATCTCCGGTTCTGGTTTATTTTCACCAAGGAGGAGACTCAAGTCTAGAAATAATTCCCATAAAAATATGGTAAGATCAGTTTTTCCCAAAGATCATATTGATATTTGGATCTGTTCATATCTGATTGATTAATTATTCTCATTAGTACCTAAGGATACAAAGATGCTATTGATTTACAAAGCCAATATGATTCCTAGAAATCAACTCACTTCCAGTGACCGACAACCTCGATAATTCGTCATAAGGAAGTGAGACATTTATCATCAGTTTTATTATCGAGATATGTATCAATTAGCATAGAAGTGGTGAGAATAGGGAATGTGAGTACATCCATGACCACATTTTTATTTCCCACTACATTTCAGCAATGCATGATTTGGAGGATAGTGAACTCAGATGATGATCTATGAGGAATACTATGCTATGTGGAGATACCTTTAGAAGGATTTTCCCATGTTAATTCTCTTGAAGGTGTCACTTTAAAATAAAATCCCACTGAGGTAAAGACTTTTCTTTGTTACCATGAAGTAATGATGGATAACATGAAGGGTAATATCTATTACTCACATCTAGTGCAATGGATTGTGGTTCAAGGAATGTTGGAGATTTGTGTGGATGAAAAGGGCCATCCCATCATCAAAGCTGTGGTAAGATTGATCTTGATACTATATTACAATAGACATGGTACCTTTGTGATCGAAAAAATGTATTTTTTGTTTCTATTTATATGGAAGGAAGCTGTAGAAGAATTGTCAATTCCTCTGTACCTAACATATTATCCTGGGGGCATGTCTATCAGAGTTGAATTGAGTGGGGATTAAGGGATCGATGATGAGGATTCCTTGGGTCATATTTATCTAATGAGGGGACATTTATCAACCCCGAGATATCTAAATATATGCTACCATTTACTTCATCCTCAACACCTTTATGACAGTATCCTTTGGGGGACCATCCTTAGAGAGGAAAGGTAATAGGAATCACTCTAAATTATCAGACCCCTCTCACCCATAATCCTAATTTAAGTATTACACTTTACACTTTTAAGATTTCAAACCATTCTAGTAGATTATTCTTGTTATTTAATAATGTATAGGTCCTTACTAATCCCATATAAAGGGACACAAATCTTCTCCTGAGGATATGTATTATCATTCTATTACTATAATAAATCCTTCAATACAATGACTTTCCCATATAGAGGTGGAGATAGTTTATGCGTCGACTTAGTTAGTATCAGTTAATCTTTATGTCATTATAGTAGTCATTATATTTGACCTAGAATGGGAGAATGCACTAATGGAGGATAAAAAATTCAGCATTTACTCTACTACTAATTTAACCTTGATAGAGGCATCTTTGGGGGAACCTAAGAGCTTATTTCAAAATGAAACACACTGTCCACTTTGTGACATCAGCTAACATTTTTTTACTCATGAAATGCTTAAATATACTGTGAAAAGTATAAGGAAAATGAAAACACCATTGGTTCCACTAGGCCACTTATGCTTAGAGGATGTGGCCTCTTCTCCTGAATATGGGGTTTGGGAAATAAATATTTCAAGTGATGAAATAGAGAAAGTTATATATCCAATATTGACCACATATATTCATTATCTGATGGTATAATATCTTATAGCCTACAAATGATAAACATATGTGCTTCTTGATATAGCATCCTCACCCAACAGTTATTATGTTCTTTTCCATTCTTCCTGAAGAATTCCTCTAATCGATTCAATGAACACAAACATCGGTTTCATACCCACTTCATCAAAGACCACAATCATGAGTCCTCTACTCTGAGATTTAGTTCAAAAATTTTATCATGTTCCTTGGTTAGGCCTTAGTAAAGGATAAAAGTCTATTAAACTCTATTAGATGATGCAATAACAAGTATGGATGGAGCTTTTGACATTAAGTTTGGTATCCCCTTTGGAATATCTGAAGGACCAACTGGGTAATATTAGGTTTAGGTTTACCACCCTTAGTTATGAGGATTTTTATTATACAACTCTTCAGGACCGAGTAAAGGATGTGATCTCCATGAGGGAGAAAATGAGGGATCTATATTTAAGGGTTGTAGAAGAAGAGGCATCATCCTCGGTGAAACAAAGTCCGTACAAGGACTTGGACGAGGCTTCCCAACACATGGTGAAGGTGCATCTCTCCATGACATGGTCATCACTAGAAAATAAGTTGATTACATTCTGAAATACGATGTATCCAGGAAGAGCAATCTTTTTTTCAAAATGCGCTACAAGTAACATTGAAATGAATATTTAAGAAATAGGGGATCATCAACCTGAAGGAGAATTCCATACTTGATACTATTTCCATGGTAGTGGAATTTTAGTAGATTACAGAGGCAATGACTGAACATATTAATTAATTTCTATAATCCATCTCTTCTGAGGATCAGATGTATATAGATATCAAGGAATCCTTTGAGAATATGATGTAAGTGGGACTATAGTTCCATGAATATCCACTCATTTTTGTATTTATGGGAGAGACTATGGTATGTGGATAATGTCTTGTGACACCCTGCATCCTTAACATAAAGGGTGGTGGTGGATAGTGAAATATTAGGGATGATGAGTCCAATTGGATAGATGGAATATTGGATGAGTAATTCATAACCCAAAAGTTTGAACCAATGAATATGTAATAGGGATATAATTTTGTAGACTTCCCATAACACACTATGGTGTTGGGTTCATCCACAGTGTCTTTAGGGATCATGAGGATTTGAATTCCTCACATGAAATGAGTTGATGACTCAAGTTAGTATATAAGAATCCCTTATGAATGATCCCATAGGACTTACATGAATGATAAATAAAAGGGGATCCCCACTCTTTTCCAAGGGACATGGAGGATCTGTGAAGACACAAATGACTGAACTATGATGTGTGGGATGGAGAAATGAACTATCCAGGAAGGGTTCTAGAACCCTAGTGAAGAATATATTTTTTTTGGGAGGCTTTTAACCTATGCTATGTGGTTTCAAGTCTTTTTGTGTGGGATATAAAATCATTTTGGAATAGAGTGTTACATTACTTCTTTGATAAGGGTATAATACACAATGACGCAATGTTGAGGATATTAGATCCACTTGAAAAATCTAGCTATTGCTATTTTAAATTATGGTCTAGGAATATCCATATTAACTGGAGGTGGGAATTAGTGGGTATAGGTCAACCATGGGTAACGAAGGAATCCTATAATACTCGGCATAGTTAGGACAATATCTCTTTGATTTATGGGGGACTTCGTAGGGTTAAAGGATCTATTTGGGATGATCCTGTACTAATACCAGTTTTCTATGTGAAAATAACAAGAGGAAAGAAGCCTAAGGTCCATGGGATTTGAAGAGAAGGATATCATCTTGAGGAACTTGTTGTGGCAGCTCAGAATTTAAATACATTAATGTAGTTTATGAAAAAAGTAACGATTCATGAAGGGTTCAACCACACTAAAAGTTGTTCCACCACCAAGTGAACACGTATCATGGTGAGGAGATGTGAAAAATCATTACTCTAAAATTTTCATAGACTAGGGGTCCAATGAGCATGGATCAGATTTTACTAGGGCCACATAATAGGCCCTAAAACCTTAATTCCTTTTTTTATTTACACTATAACATTTTCCTAAACTCTAGTGATGAAGAATATAATAAGTGGAGACTTTAATTTTTTCCATCCCCCCTTTGAGGGTTTTCAACATGACATTTTTTATGTATATTCCACAAGCTATTTAGGGTCCTGCTATTTCAACCATTTAAGGATAATGTGTAATGTCATACAATATTGACAAAATTTCATGCAATTTAATCTCATGATGCACATAGACCTTGTATGATGAGGATGTTACACAATAGATTAATTAGAATACTAAGGTTCAAGATTAATCCAAAATCATTTTTAGTGGGATATTTATATGTTGTAAATAATGGATCAAGGTGATTGGGTTATGAGTAATGATATGTGGAAATCATTATAGGGATGACCCAAAACACCCTAAGGTGCTATGTTTTTCCATGATGATGTCATCCTTATAGGGATCAAAAATACCTTCACATAGGACCATGATGCTTCTTTTTGGTAGGTAAAATGCCTTATTCATTTATAGATGTTCAAACAGAGAGATCAATTTTCCATTCCAAGGTCCTTGAAATGTTTGAGGCAACCCATGGTGCTTAAGACATGAAATGTGATTTATGGGTTGAGGGCCTAAAATATGTTGGAAGAAGCCCATACTACGATAAACTGGGATATGGTTCTTATGGCCTATTGATATGTAATTAGGATGGCTTACTTACTACAAATTTTAACATCATGTAGTGAATATGTATCTATCATGCTGTTTAACATCATACGATAAGGATGTTTTCCTTACAGTTTAATGTAATGTCATAAGTATTTTTTCCTTTCAGTTCAACATCATGCGGTATGAACATGGGTACCAATGTGAAATTTTTAAGTATATCCTTGGGGAATTTCACACTCGTCATGGGGTATTTAGGTGAAGGAAACACATTTTATCTATGAATAGACTTACTAGTGGGTATCCATATGATGGATCCCTTATCGTACAGATTTATCTTGTGGGAAAACCTGATGTATGTAGATTTAAATCGTGTATAGGAAAAAAGAGCTTTTATGACTCGAACCACTTTTAAAAAATGTACATGATACTTTTATCAGTGGGATTTATTGGGTTTCCCTATGCATATTGTAGTGGAAGGAATCATGAAAAAATCAGCTCCTTTATGGATATCCTCTTGTGTAGATATGACTTATATATAGAGGAGATGAGTGACTAACTCATAGCAATTGGGTCTCCATTGAAGATTCATACCATGAAATATAAGGGTAAATGGAAACACTCTCCAAATATTTATTTGATAATGATTATGATGCACAAATTTTTAACATCGAGTGTATCTAAATTAGCTTGAATAGTTGGTTCATGGAAGGTATAAATCATAACCCAAGAATATTTTAGTTAACTGGAGGTGGGAACTAGTGGGTACATGTCAACCATTGGTAATGGAGTAATCTTATAATACTCTATGAAATTTGAAAAAAAACTCCAAGATTTAAGGGGGTCTTCTTAGGATGGAAGGATCATTTTTATGAAGTAGTCCTAGTTATTAGTTTCCTATGGGGAAGAACCACGTGAATGGAAGCCCAAGGTCCATGGGGTTCCAAGAGAGTGATATCAACTAAAGGAGTTGCTTTTGTTGACTCAAATATCAATAATACAAAGTTGGTTTGTGGAAAATGTAATATTCAAAAAATGGTTCAATCACCCTAGAGGTTATGACAGTGTGTATTGAACACATTTCAAGGATAAGGTATAAAACATGTGATTCATGTGTACCCAACCATTATAGGTGATAATATATTCAATGTAAGTAAATTTTGTCATCCAGTTTAACATCATGCTTCTAGGACATGGACCTGATATGAAGTACATCTCATTCACGTCAGTAAGAGAGGATTTCCAGGTTATCTAATCTCACCAGATCTGTGCTCCGTATGAGAAATGAGGGACAAATGGTCATCAACTGAGCCATGTGATAGTGGGTATCTAAAGTATCACTACACAGTTTCATCACAAATGTAATTTGTGGGTGAATTTTTTATCTTGGATATTTGAAGGGTCCTAGCATAGTGGAAGCGTAGCATTGGGTGGGACCTAACTTTTCCTTTACCATAATCGATGACCAATCCAAGATCAACATGATGATAAATTATAGTATCCACGAATTAAGTTCAAAGATATAGTAAAATGAAGAAAAGGCATCGGATCCTAGAGAGAGGATTTTGCACATCATGTTTATAATTATTTCAATTAATTTCAAAAAGAAAAGAATACCTCGATCTTCGGTACTTTTTTATTGATGATGTCGATCATTCCGAATGACCCTTACAGATTGTCTCATTTCAATTGTGAGGATCCAAAACAAAATCCCTCTATCGGTGATCCACATGTGCTCCAACAACCTTTGATCGACACCACTCGTTCTCTGGGTGCTAGCACAGAAAATTGAGTGTCTTGCGTCGGTCGTTCTTGATTTCAATGTCTTAAATCTTGAATAAAGTCTCTCATTCTTGAGAGGGGATAGAAGAGGATTTGAGAGAGAAATTTTTTGGGCCAACAATTCTCAATTCATAGGGAATTGGTACATCAACATGATGGTACATTAAACGTACCTGTCTATTAATCGACATTGGTTTTTAGTTACAATATTTAATTGCATAATAAAAATTAAATACATTCATGACCTTAGATAAAATACATTCTACATAATAACAATAATATAACCATTATATGTGGTGCACCAACTTGAGCAAAACATAATCATAAATGAAAACCCATGCCACATAATGATGACAACGTTATTATTATTTTGTCTTGTGGTAACTAGTTAAATAATTATCTACCCTCTTGAAAATAATTATTTTACTACTGGACTGGACTTGGTTCGCACGAAATCCACTTCTATTTATTTAACACCCAAATAAATAAATAAATAAATAATTTAATCTCTTAAATAAATATTTTATTTACAAACTAGTGAATAAATATTTATTAAATTTTCAATAAAATAAATAAATATATTTTACTCACAATCCGGCGAATAAATATTTATTTAATTTATGTGATCATTTTTAATTGAATTAAATTATTCCACGGTCTTGAGAATCATATTTATTCCATTAGTTAAATTCAAATAGAATTTAATTGAGACCACAAAAAATACTTAGTGTGTGACCCTCTAGGATTCTTTCTCATTGGAATTGGGTAGGATTTCCTAAATCCCAAGAGTACTATCTAGAAATGGGTCAAGGAACACAAGAGAAAGAACTTAAAGTCTCAATGATAAAATCCACATATGAACGCTCACTGTGTAATATAATACCATTGTCTCAATATCTCATGAACCAGGTTTCATGATAGTGTCATCAAAATTTATGATTAATACCTCGTTCTTTGACTACCTAAAATAAACACATCATCACACCATGGACATGGAATTCAGGGCATCATTTGTATCTCAATCAAAGGGATGAGATATATACTTCCATAAATGGAAGGGACAAATCCTTACTTTACTTATCCATTAATAACATGCCACTCATGACGCACCCAACATACCTAACTTCCTTCCAACATATGGAATGATGGTTTTTGTCACTAAATCAAAGTTCACGAGTCATGACATGTATTAATGATAATCTTAAAGTCTAAGGACCATTACACATTCTCACAGATAGGAATATCTGATGACACCAAAACATGCAGAATTCCTACCGGCAGGTCCGTTCTCATAATCTCTCGTCTTGGAGATTACCAAGTGAAAAAATCATGAGAGGAAGTCTTATATTATTATGAGTACTTGCACATAATGGTCTATATACAATGTTTCCCATCATAGTATGTCATAAAACCACAAATCTATATTTAATAATATTTTTGTAGCACTTCAAGGTTCTCATTGTAGCAGGGAATTTCTATGACCTTATCAATGCGAAAAAATACTCTAGGGCATTATTACATCATAGTAATGAAGAAAAATGAACAATATATAATAATATGTTTAATATTTAAATACATTAAATATTCATGTAATCAAAGTATAAATAGTTGGTTCCAGGACACTAACTCTTAAAAACTTCCACTTGGACTAGAGCCAACTGCCTACGACTTTGAGTTCACTAGACCTAACATGATGATCATGTTTCTACGGAGTCAAGTCTTTAGTCAAGGGGTCCACCAAATTGTCTTCCATGAAAATACTTCTCACTACAACTTCACCTCTTTGAGAAAAATACCTCAAGAGATGACACTTTCGAAGTATGTGCTTAGTCTGCTGATGTGACCTTGGATATTTTGTGAGAGGCAATGATTTATAAATATCACAATAGAGTGTGATGGGATCTTTACTGCTAGGTACTAAATCTAACTCTTAGATGAAGCTTCACATCCAAATGTCTTCTTTAGCTACTTCAGAAGTTGCAATATACACAGAATCTGCTGTATAATCTATGATCACACTCTTCTTTGAGATCTTGCAGCTCACAGCTCCTCCATTCAAAGTGAAGATATATCCTATTTGTGACTTCATGTCATCTCGATCAGTTTGGAAACAAGTATATGCATATCCTATGATGACTAGTTCCTCATCTCCACCATAAAACAGAAAAATATCCTTAGTACACCTCAGATACTTAAGGATAGTTGTGACTACCATCAAATGGTAGTCACCTGGGTCATCTTGATATCTGCCTACCATACTCAATGCGTAGGAAACATCATGAATAGTACATAACATGTAATACATGACTGACCCAATCACTGTTGTGTATTGATTCCTTTACATTCTATCTCTCTTCATGTATCCGAGAGCACATTTTCTTGGAGTGATGAACTCCATGTGACTCTAGAAATAATCCCCTCTTGGATTGTTCCATATTGAATCTCTTCAGTATCTTGTCAATATATATACTTTGACTTAGGCCCAACAATCTCTTGGATCTGTCATGATGGATCTTGATCCTAAGAATATATGCTTCCTCTCCCAAGTCCTTCATGGAGAAGCATTTGTTCAACAATGTATTAATAGACTATAATAACGGTATCTCATTTCCAATAAATAATATGTGATCAACATACACTATTAGGAGAATGACTGCACTCCCACTAAACCATTTGTAGACACAAGGCTCACATTCGTTATTAATAAAACCAAATTCTATTATGGATTCATCAAAATTAATTTTTCATGACTTGGATGCTTGACTTAATCCATAAATGTATTTCTCAACTTTCATACCTCATTGGCATCCTTTGGAGTCAGGAACCCCTCGGGTAGTGTCAATTAGACATCTTCCTAAAGGTTCCCATTAAGGAAGGCTATTCTGACATCCATTTTCCAAATATCATAGTCATGGTAAGATGCAATCTTAAGTATAATTCTGATGGATATCAGCATTGCAACCGGTGAAAAGGTTTCGTCATAGTCAATGCCCTGGCACTATTGAAACCATTTTTCAACTAGTCATGCCTTATAGGTTTTTACTTGTCATTCCTTATCCATTTTTTCTTGAATAATCATTTGAAACTGACATGCATTACATCAACTAGAGGATCTACCAAAATCTAGAATTGGTTTTGGTACATGGAATCCATTTTAGAATTCAAGGATTACAGTCACTTGGAAACATCTGTTCCACTTACTGCTTCCTTTTAGGTCAGAGGATCATTATTATCAACTAATAATGATTCACCATCCTCAGTAACTAGAAAAACATACTATTCCTGTTATCTAACCTCTCCTATACTCCTACATAGTACCTGTGTCTCTGGAATAGATCTTTCTTCGATGGGGCTTTGTGGAATCTACTCCTATACCAACTCTTGTGTACCGTGAGCCTTGACTTCGTTGAAGTCTATCTCGCTCCCACTATCTCTTTTGGAGATGTTCTCTCTCTCAAGGAATATGGCATGTCTTTCCACTATAACCTTTTTGTATGAGGGGTCTTATAGGTAATATCCCCTTGTTTCCTTGGGGTATCCTATAAAGGCACACCTTCTGCCTTGGGGTGCAAGGTTGTTTCCTAAAGAGGCCTTAAAAAATGATTCGCTACCCGACACATGTAAATTCGATAATATGGATTTTATTATACTCCAAAACTCATATAGAATTCCATTTATCGATTTAGTTAGTACTTGGTTTAGTATGTGTGCTGCTGTTTGTAACACATATCCCCAAAATGATAAAGGTAGACTCGCATGACTCATCACTGATCTCACCATGTCCAACAAGGTACAATTCCTCCTTTCTCTTACACCATTCCACTAAGGTGTGTAAGGAAGAGAGAGTTGGGATAAGATCCCAAACTCCCATAAGTAATCAATGAAGTCTTGATTAAGATACTTTCCACCTCAGTCTGAGCAGAGTTTCTTAATCTTCTTACCAAGCTGGTTCTCAACATCATTCTTGTAATCTTTGAACTTATCAAAAGTATCCGAATTATACCTCATTAAGTAGATATATCCATATATACTAAAATCATTAGTAAAAGTTATTAAGTATTAATACCCACCCCTTACTTCAATTGGAAATGGTCCACACACTTCGGTATGAACCAATTCAAGAATATATTTGGACCTTTCACCTTTCCTACTAAATGGGGATTTGGTCATTTTTCCTTGTAAACATGTGTGACATACACCAAGTGGTTTTAGTTCAAAAGCATATAAATATCTATCTTGATGTAACTTTGTCAAGAATTTCTCATTTAAATGACCAATCCAGTGATTCTAAAGTTGGTTGTGGTATGAGTCATGTGAGGTATCTTTGTTATTAATTTCCATTACTTGGTTTGTGTAATCCAACACACAAAGACCATTGTATAAATGTGACCTACCAAAACAAATACTATCTATATAAAAGAAGAAACATTCATTTCCAAACATGAAAAAAATCCATCTGTATCTAGTCTAGATATAGAAATTATGTTTTTGGTTACGAAAGGCACATAATAACAACCCTATAAAACCAAGATCATCCCAGTTGGAAACGTGAGGTTTTAGTCCTTGACAACTACAATTGAAAGTCTAGCTCCGTTGGATTCTTGTAGATCTGCCTCCCCTCAGCCAATTTTCCTAAATATACTTGGTTCTTGTATGTGAATATATATGTGACCAACAAAAGCTATAACCAATACCCAATTTGTAGAAATAGATAAATTACACTCGATAACAAATACTCCTAAAGCTTCCCCTTACTTCTTTGGATGGGTGCAGTTTTTCTTCCAATGACCCTTTTTGACACATGTGAAACTAATAGCCTCATATTCCCTTGCCTAACCTTTGATCTTCCTTTTCGTGGAAGGACGTGAAGAAGCTTTGGGCTTAAATCTCTTAGCCTTACCTTTACTCTTATTCACTATAAGGACATAAGGCTTTTCATGCTTCATATCTTTGTCTACCTGGTGAACGAGGATAAGAAGACCAGATAGAGACTTCTTAATGTAATTCATATTTAAATTGACAACAAAGCTGGAGAATCTTTGAGGGAGTGATGCAATAATGAGATTGATGCCCAGTTCTTCGAGGGGTTTAAACCCTAGAACCTTCATGTGCTCAATGTAGCCAATGAGTTTGACTACATAAGGCCCAATTGGGGAACCCTATCTAAGCTTACTATGAAAGAGCACCTTATAGATCAAAAACATTTCCTATCTTGCTATCTCCTGGTAAAGACCACAGAGGTGCTCGAGCATGCTATACACATCCATGTTTTCATGAGACTTCCTTATTTCACTAGACAATGATAAAAGCATCAAACATTGAATTTTGACCACATCATTCATATGTTTCTCATAGACAAGGAAATCCTCATCACTCACCTATTTTACAGGTGGATTAGGTAATGATGACTTCAACACATAAGACTTCCGTTCATGGTGTAGGACAACCCGAAGGAATATAAACCATTCCTGGAAGTTATTTCTAGTAAGGATGTTGTCTTTATCCAGAATTGATCACATGGATAGTGTGGTTTAAGAGATTGTAATTTTTATTCTACAATTAAAAGACAATATTATTAGTACTTTATTGATTACATTTCATGAGAAATAATAAATTAATTTTATTAAGTCTCTGATTATTTTTATCAAGTCCCAATGGCTGTCACCATTGAACTCGGAATGTCCTGTTGACATGAAATTATTGTGGGAAGGATCCATATCCCCCTTTGCATAACCCCAAAAAGGGATGATCAAGATATTTGAAGTTATTTATGTAGGAATGTCTTTTCCAACTATGGGATTTCAACTCCTTTAACCATTGAGTGGACTCCCCAATCCTAAAATCCTGACTTGGATTTCCTCAGCACTTTCCTCCAATATTTCACCAATTCTAGCAAGGGATACTCCTCTTGATTAATATAGTTAAGTCAACCTAAAACCTTTCATAAGGGATTCTTATATAAAAGTAAGTGTCCCAAAAAGGGTTGGTCAAACACATAGTTTTATTGAGTCTTTCCCTTAATCAAGTAATGGAAGGCTTAGTCTGACATAATATTTTATTGAGGGTTTTTTATCACTTATGCATAAATTTCTTATTATATTTATCACATTATTGTTAATATTAAGTGGAAATAACTTAAGTGATTAACCATGTCTTGATAATATTTACGCATAAGCCTTGTTTATTTTAGTTCCATCTTGCATGCTTGTTAGTTATTTAATTATGTAATCACGGAAACACATCCATAATGAAAAACCATGAAACTGATATAAATAAAATAAAGTAAAGGGAATGATCATGTGTTTTTATAATGGTTAGTTTATCAAGCGGTTGATAGACTAACCTTGAACAAGGGGAGAAACACCTTGAACTGAGGTTCATGTTTACAGCTTTCCACCTGTACACCTTTGTAACTCCTTGGATGGGTTTAGCCTCAGCTCCTGACTTGGACCACCTCCACAAGCTTGGGAGCTCCATCCATTACATATTCTTTTAAACTCACACATAGGTGAGGGGTAAAAAGGGGTTTACATAAAGAAACCATGATCACATAGGCCCTACATATTAATGAGGGGAGATGACGTGCATGCTAATAATTTCTTTAATAAATAAATTAACAGGAAAAACCAATCACATACAATGGTCTAGTCTAGGTGATGATTATACACATACATTCACCAAATTACACATTTAATAAAATTGGAATTAAATTCTTTAATCATTCTTATGAAGATAAATCACGCTCGAATAGATTAATTATTATCTTTAATTAATCCATACATTTATCTTAATCCTTTTATTAATTTCCTTAAGATTCTCATCCAATAACTTGGAGGTAACATGGTGAATACCCATCCGACTCTACCCAACATGAATTATATTCATGTATTGTTTTACTCCTGTGAAATTTGGCATACACAACTTAATGCCTACTATCACAACGTGTACCTCATAGATGATTACATGAATCACATGATTTTTTCGGCCTGTGTTATGTTTCAATGCATAATGTAACAACCTATAATATGATTTATTCATTATATGTAGATAAAACATTATGCATAAATTAAAATTTTAATTCTGCATAATTTGGTAAAGTACATGACGTGTAGTTCCTAGTACATGGTGTATAGTACCTTTCACCGTCTTATTCAAAGTATACGCCTAGGGACTCAGCGTGTGAGGCATACTTTGGAAATATCGAAGTACACGACATTTATAGTGGGCCACACACTGTGTTATCTTCGAGTTACATGGTTACTAGTTGGGTTATCCATGTAGGGGATACACGGTTTGGCCCCTGACTCTAAAGGACTACACACCATGTCCAGTGGGCCACATGACATGTATATAGCAACCCTAGCCTTGTTCACATAACATTACATGATTTTAAGCATAATTATACATTAGAGTACAAGACAAGGATTGTTAATTCTAGTGTCTTGGAAGACTAGGTACATAAAACTGAAAACATTGAAAAAAACACTTCTTTATTTAATCTTCAAAGACGGCTCCTAACATCAATTGAGCCCTTACCTCTATATAGGGTACCTTGGGGAACACATGAACAAAGGGATGAGCTAAAATCCCAGTAAGGGAGTATACATAAGAATAGTGCTTATGTACATGGGTTAGAAAGCATGAAATAATGATATCAAAATCATGGAACATATGGAATCATATCATGTAAACATGGAATCATATAAACATGGAATTATATAAACATGGGATCATATAAACATGGAATTATATAAACATGGGATCATATAAACATGGAATTATATAAACATGGAATTATATAAACATGGGATCATATAAGAATAGAATCATGGTAATGTGGCGGAAACATAAAACCTGAATTTATTATGAGTCAAGGATAACCACCGTGATTGTTTCCCATATAATTATGAGTCAAGGCTAACTGCCAAGATCGTTTCCCATTATAGAACAAGACAAGGCTAACAGCCAAGACCATTGCACATTGCATATCATGAGACATTAACTTTACCCAATGCATAGGAGCATTATCTAGGTGCACCCATCTGAACATTTTCATGAATATTCTTGCCACATAAATAATCATACACAATCAACTATACATAAACATAAGGGTACTTAAGGAAAGAAATGGGTATCACAATCATATTATAAATCATAATAAATGGGCGTATCATACAAGTGTCCATGAAAGAACGGAATTAAATTATACATGGAAATTCATAAGGTAAAAATAAATATATAATGATAAGTGATGTCAAACATAAGTGACAACTTGTAAAGAAAATAATTTAAGAAAGTTTAGAATTAAAACATTTTAGTGCGATTTTAAGAAAAATACTATAGAGTCTTTAAAATAGAAAAGGGGAAAATACTTTATATAAAACCAGAAGTGAAACAAGAGATTTTTCATTATAAAAAAGAGTAATTTTATAAATAAAATGGTTTCTTAAAACATAAGATAAATTTTATTTGAAATCGAGTATGAATTTGGGAAGTTCCCTTAAAACAATTTTGCTTATCGGGAAGTATTAAGGAGGGAATCACTTAAAAACATGTATATACCCAAAAGAGATGATGAGAGGGTCTTGATAAATGAATTTTTAATATGTAAACAACATTTAGAATATTCACATAAAAATATAATATAACTTCTTTTTGGTAAAAATAAAGATAAGGCAACCCGAAGGAACAAAGGAGGTTCAGGTAGAATTCTTTATGGATTATCAACATGGTATCGGGTGTACTTAAGAGGGATTAAAGAGAGATAAAATGGGTTTCTAAACACTTATAAATCATTAGTGAATTATTAGGGAGGTGTTAAATCATACCATATCATTATGGATTACCCATGAAATGGAATAACATAGAGGGAATTTTGAATAAGAGTGAAATGGAGAGGATCCCTTCCCTTAAGTCCGATGGTGTTCTCCACTTGATATTAATGACCTGAATAAACAAATTAGGTTCATTAATTAATAATTAAAGATAATATTATATGTTTAAATATTTATTATAACTTTTTAAGTTCATTCATTCCCATCTTGATTGATTATAAGGTTCAATTTCATTGTTCGGGTCCGTTTGTTTCCTTGACTTTCATTATTGGTTTACTTATGAATGGACAATCTTGCAAGATGAGAATGGTTTTAAAGAATTGAATTAATAGGTTATTATTGAAATTACATGATATTACATGGTTATAAAATCCATTTGGTTATTTGGATTTAAGGTGAATTATTATATAAAACCTTAGTGACAACCATTTTGGTTAATCAGTGAGTTTTAGTTACAACGAACATGTTTTTCTTTATAATTTAATACCATTAAAAAAAGATTACAATACCTTAACTAGGATATATATTAAATAATAATCTGGTTAAACCATAACAAAAATGTTTTCATGACCATAATTCAATATAGTAACAGTAATTGATAAACTGTTGTCCTTGAATGTGCTAAATTAACACATCTCAAATGGTGTATTCATTTATTTCAAATAAATGGTGGGGAAAGAGGAGATGAAAAACAAATATCCCATTAGCATAAACAAATTAAATTAAATTTATGGTACAGTATTTTTCATACCATTTTTATGAGTAGATGTTAGGAAATAAAAGAGAAAAAAGGAACTTAAAAAATGAAAGAAAAGAAAAGAGGAATTTTACCTCTTGAATCAACATTCCTTCAGAGCTTCTTAAGGGAAGTGGTTTTGGTCTTTTGAAGAGAAAAATGGATTTTGGACGTGGGGGAGGTGGTTGGGGAGATATTTGGGCAGAATTTTGGCAAGGTACAAGGCTTGAGAAGAGTGAAGAGAAGAGGTAAGAAGAGGTGGTATTTATAGTGGAGGAGAGGAGGGTTTTCTTAATATTTAATTCATTAGTTTATTAATTTCCCTCAAGACAAGAAATAGTGCTTATTCCTTGACCAATAACAGTAATATGTGCATGTGAGTTCAAACCAAAAGGGATTACTCAATAAGAACATCATCCATGACTCAAAAAATCAAGTATTTCGCTTAATTTGCAAATTATCATATTTTACTATTCATAAAAAATTCAAGTATTTTAGAAAAATATCAAAAATTAACCATAACCATTTTTTGAAATGTAGAATCCAAAAATTAAGTACATTTTTCAAAAATAATTTTCTAAATATGATTAATTTAATATTAAATTAAAATCATAATTTACTTGAAAAATACAAATCTTAAAATTATAACTGATTTCATAATGCTTTCAAAAATTACATAAGTACCTATAAAATTATCTTAAAACCAAATGACATAAATTTTTTATTTATGGAAAACTTTTAGGAAAATAAATTTTAATTAATAAATTTTAATTAATTGTTTATAATTACAAAAATGCCAATTATTTTATTATGATCATATAATCACTTATAAGATGCCTAAATTTTTTATATAAATCAATGGGTGAGGTTAATATTATTTTAGAAAATTTATTATTCATAAGCATCATATTACTATTCATAAGGGTAGTTTACTATTCATAAGGGTAGCTTACTATTCAAAAAAATAAGTTTGTTCCATCAGACTCTAAAAATAACCCGGAACGCAACCGTGCATGTCATATTTTCAAGACACAGAAGTGGTAAAATTATGTTTAATGGTCACATTTTATTTTTTATCATGATATTTAATTTTGTTTACTAATGTTATTATACCATAAGTCATAAATATAATAAGGTAATTCCATTGATAAAACATTGGGTCGTTACATTATCCCCCCCTTATGAAATTTTTCCCTCAAAATTTCATTTTACATTCTAAGCCATAAACAGGTGCAGGTACTTTTCCTTCATTACCTCCTCCAGTTCCCATGTTTCCTATTCGTACTTATGGTTTCTCTATAGCACCTTGACCAGGTGAGTAGTCTTATTGCATAGAAATTTATCTCTATGATCCAAGATCTTTACCGGCTGCTCCTCGTATGAAAGATCATCCTCCAACTTCACCACCTCCGAAGAGAGTACATGTGAAGGATCGGGTATGTACTTCCTTAAGAGGGATACATGGAATACATCATGTACTTTCGACATGGCAGGAGGAAGTTCCAGTCGATAGGCAACAACTCCGACTTGATCAAGGATCTCTAAGAGGCCGATGTACCTGAGACTTAACTTTCCTTCCCAAATCTCATGAACTTCTTCCACAAAGATATATAGAGGAATACCATGTCTTCAAATTTGAACTCAAGGTCTCGTCGAAGATTATATGCATAACTCTTTTGTCGACTTTGGGCTACCTTGATGTGCTGCTGAATAGTTTTCACCTTCTCCACAATTTCTTCAACCATTTTAGGTCCAAGAATCTTACGCTCACTGACTTCATCCCAACACGCTGGTGTTATGAACCTTTTCTCATAAAGGGATTCATATGGTGTCATTCTGATGCTCGACTGGAAGCTGTTATTGTAAGAGAATTCGACTAGTGGAAGATGTTCATCCCACCCTCCTTTAAAGTCCATAAATAATGCTCTCATCATATCTTCCAGTGTATGAATAGATCACTCAGATTGGCCATCAATTTGAGAATGATAGGCCGTACTAATGTTCAGTTCAGTTCTTAGAGCATGTTGGAGATTTTTCTAGAACTTCGAGGTGAATCTTAGATCACGATCAGATACAATAGATAGTGGAAATCCATGCAGCCTTATGACTTATTTGATGTATATCCGTGAAAGTTGATCCAATGAGAAGTCCTCTCAAACTGTGATAAGGTGAGCTATCTTTATAAGACGATCCACAATGACCCATATAGCATTATTTCCTCTGGATGTCCTTCGAATTTCAATGAAAAAGTCCATGGTAAGGTTCTCCCACTTCCATGTTGGTATGGGTAGTGGTTGTAACAACCCTTTAGACTTTGGGCTTTCTGCCTTCACTTGTTGACATACCAAGCAATTTGATGTATATTCAGAAATATTATTCTTCATATTATCCCACAAAGAGTTCTCTCAGAGATCTCAATACATCTTTGTGCTCCCTGGGTGAATAGAGAAGGTTGAGCTATGTGCATTATTCAGAAGTTCCCTGTTTATCTCTAGATCAGATGGTACACATAATCGTGACCCAAATCTTACAACTCCTTCCTTATCAATATTGAACTCCAAGGATTTCCAACTTCTAACAGCTTCCACCCTTTTTAGAATTTCCCCATCATTTCTTTGAGCATCCATTATTTTCTCCATGAGGGATGGTTTAACAACCATTTGGGAAAGGATTGATGATGTTCTTCCCTTAATTATTCCCATGTCCATCCTTACCAAATCCAAGAAGATCAAATCCTTTTCGATTATCATCATTGATAAAGATACATGATCCTTTCTACTTAGAGCACCTGCTACCTTATTTGTTTTACCGAGATGGTAGTGGATTGTGAAGTCATAATCCTTGATGAGCTCTAACCATATTAACTAGAGCATATTAATCTCCTTCAGTGTGAATATATATTTGAGACTTTTATGATCAATATATATCTCACAATTCTCCCCATAGAGATAATGCTTCCAGATTTTCAATGTAAAGATCACTGATGCCAACTCCAAATCATGCGTGGGATAGTTTTGCTCATGGATTTTCAACTGTCTTGAGGAATAGTCTATTACTTTATCATTTTTCATCAGTAAAAAGACTAAGACTTTATTTTAAGCATCACTATACACCATGAAGAGTTCTCCACTTGGCGGGAGTGTGAGTACTGGTGCCATGATAATCCTCTTTTTAAACTCTATGAAATAATATTCACATTCTTGAGTATAGAAAAACTTAACCCCCTTTCATTTCATCTTGGTCACTGGGTTTGAAAATCATGAAAAGTTCTCCATAAATCATCGGAAATACCCAGCTAGACCAAGGAAGCTACAGATCTCCGTTACATATGTTGGCTTGGGCCCCTCTTCGGTTTCCTTTGTCTTAGAAGGGTCCACAGATATCCCTTTATTAGTGATAACATGCCCCAAGAATGATACTTCCTCAATCCAGAACTCACATTTACTATACTTTTCATACAACTTCTCCCTTCACAATGTCTTTAGCACAATATTCAAATGCTCCTTATGTTCCTCATTTCTCTTGGAGTATATCAGAATATCATCAATAAAGACTATGACAGATTTTTTGAGGTAATCTCTAAAGACTCCATTCATTAAATCCATGAAAATTGATAGAGCATTAGAGAGTTTGAATGGCATCACTATGAACTCATAGTGTCCATACCTCGTTTGAAAGGTAGTGTTGGGAATATATTCCTTCCTCACCTTTAATTGGTGATATCCCGATCAAAGGTCCACCTTATAGAAATAACTGGCCCCACAAAGCTAATTGAACAAGTCATCTATACGAGGTAAGGGATACTTGTTCTTTATTGTGATTTTATTAAGCTCACGATAATCAAGGTAGAGGTGCATTGAACCATCCTTCTTCTTGAAAAAGAGGACTTTTTATCCCCATGGTGAAGCACTCAGGCTTATAAAACCCTTCTCCAGATTCTCTTGTAACTGCTTCTTTAGCTCTTCCAGTTATAAAATGGCCATTATATAAGGTGTCTTTGATATAGTCAAGGATCCAAGTATAAGTTCAATTGAGAACTCAAACTCTTGGTCAGGAGGAAGACTAAACAACTCTTCAGGGAATACATCAGTGTAATCCCTCATGATGGGCATATCTTCAAGCATGATTCTCTCCTTTGTCTCAATCATTTGATCTAGACATGCCTGCTCATAAAGAATTAATATCCACACTTGAGTCATTGATCCGAAAGAAGATTCATCTTCGTCCTTACACTTGTAAAGAATTGGAGGATTTTTTGGGATGTGAAGAGTGATCTCACTTTCCCGACAGTTGATGTTGGATTTGTATAAAGATAGCCAATCCATGCCTAAGATAGCGTCAAACTCCACTAAAGGAAGTATGAAAAGATTTTTTGGAAGTTTCAGTCCCCAAACTTCAACCAGGGAGGAGTTATGTGGTTTCGATGCAATAATTTCCCCATTCTCTTTTCTAATAGATAACTCAGTCTCCATATTTTGAGGTGGTTTTTGAATAGTTCTACTAAACTTGCATGATATGAAAGAATGCGTAGCACCGGAATAAAATAGTACATTTTCTATTCTTAAATGAATAAACAACATACCTTTCACCACATCATTGTCCGAGTCCTCCTCAGTAGTAGTGATAACATAAGCCCTTCCTTGTTTCCTTGGAGGTTGTTGTTTATTGCCTCCAACAACTCTCGGCTTAGGGAAAATTTTCACATAATTCCCATGCTCCTTACAGTTGTAATACTACACCACTGAATGAGTGTTGACCTGAACCTTCCTTTCTTCTTTCTCATTAGTAGGATTCTACATATCCCATTGGAAGTTTTTTTCCACATGTCCAAACTTTCCACATTTTAAGAAATTCCTGGTTCCCTTTAGACAGTTCCCATGATGCTTCTTCCCACAAATTTTAAACATGGGATTATCGGGCTTCTTTCCATCCTGTAATTTATTTGTGGGACTTCCCACATTAGATTCCATTTTCCTCTTCTTGTCATTGGGCCCATGAGACCACTGAGAGTCTCCAATCTCCATTTCCACCTTGAGGGAACAACATACAATCTCCTCATAGCTTTCGAAGTCTCGAATCGCCAACAACTTTTGTAGGCTTGGATTTAGTCCGCTAAATAAGTGACCCACCTCACTTTCGATGTTCATGAAAAATATAGAGGCATACGTTGAAAGCCTAGTAAAGTTTTCTTCATATGCCCCAATGGAATCATGTTCCTTATTCTTGAGTCTGATGAACTCTCTTTCCATATTGAGATAGAGGGTTTGGGGAAAATGTTTATTGAAAAACATTCTCTTTAATTCCTCCAAATCCATGGAATCAAATTTCTCCTGGGGCTTCATATTGTTAATCAGTTTCCACCACTAATCAGCTTCCCCATCAAAATAATAGACCGCCAGTGAAACTTTCTCTTCTTCTGAGCACTAGAGGACAGAGAATATCTTTTAAATGGAGTTAATCCAGTATTCAGTGAGGAGAGGATCAAATGATCCACTAAAGATGGGAGGTATTTTATGCATGAAGGATTATACATAAAATTTATCTTTCCTTGGATGAGGAGGGCGTTCCACTTGATTCAATTTATTATTCATAACTTGAGCCAGATGATCAAGTACTGTCATGAATTTTTGAGAACCCATTCCCATAATATCAGACATATCCTTAGGGAAATCATCACATTTCCTATCACATTGATTATTGGAATGTGTTCTTCTATTTCCTGCCATTAACTAGAAAAAGGAATGTGCAATTAGGGGGCTTGAATACATAGCCAAAATGCATAAAAGGGAAACTTTGAACATAGAAGGATAAACTTGTAAAAGAAAAGTATATCATAACTTGTGATTCCCTAGATTTGAATCTAGGTTATCCATGATCATATATTCTTATGGGATTATTTATTTTGTTCCCTTAATAATGGTTCGTACTAATCTTATGAATTTACCAAAGCATATCCTCTGGGAGTGTCAAACCAAGAGTACAACAAGGCCCGTTATTGTGCACCAGTTCTCGTTCGAGTCTAGCTCAAAGCAATGTTTTCAGGTTTTACCCCTAGACACATCTGTTCTAGAGCCTCCTCTACCTGTTCATATCCAGACAGGGATGTATTTTCTTGATAAAACACTTACTCTATACTTACCAAAATTTAGGGATGTTTTCTTATACTTAGTCTAATTCCTAATGTTCTTACTAAAGTTCTCTATCCCTAATCTCCAAAAATAACTAGACCTCTCCCTCTGATACCAACTATAGATACCCTAGCCTTTTTCACATAACATTACATGATTTTAAGCATAATTATACATCAATGTACAAGCCGAGGATTGTTAAGTCTAGTGTCTTGGAAGAATAGGTACATAAAACTGAAAACATTGAAAAAAAACTTCTTTATTTAATCTTCAAAGAGGTATCCTAACTTCCATTGAGCCCTTACCTCTATATAGGGTACCCTTGGGAACGTATGAACAAAGGGATGAGCTAAAAATCCTAGTAAGGGTGTATATATAAGAATAAAGCTTAGGAACATGGGTTAGAAGGAATGGAATAATGATATCAAAAGCATGGAACATATGGAATCATATCATGTAAACATGGAATCATATAAACATGGAATTATATAAACATGGGATCATATAAACATGGAATTATATAAATAGGGGATCATATAAACATGGAATTATATAAACATGGAATTATATAAACATGGAATTATATAAAAATGGGATCATATAATCTTAGAATCATGGTAATGTGGTAGAAACATAAAACATGGCTTTAGTACGAGTCAAGGCTAACCTCTAAGATCGTTTCCCATCTTAGTACGAGGCAAGTCTAACCGCCAAGATCATTTACCATTATAGCACAAGTCAAGGCTAACCGCAAAGACCATTGCTCATTGCATCTCATGAGACATTAACTTTACCCAATGCATTGGAGCGCTATCTTAGATAATCCATCTAAACATTTTCATGAATATGATTTCCACAAAAATAATCATACTCAATCAACCATACATAAACATAAGTGTACCCATGGAAAGAAATGGGTATCACAATCATGTCATAAATCATAATAAATGGGGGTATCATACAAGTGTCCATGAAATAAATGAATTAAATTATACATGGAAATTAATAAGGTAAAAATACATATATCACAATAAGTGATTTCAAATAGAAGTGGCGACTTGTAAAGACAAAAATTTAAGAAAATTTAGAATTAAAACATTTTAGTGCGATTTTAAGAAAAATACTATAGAGTATTTAAAATAGAAAAAGGGAAAATCTTTTATATAAAACCAGAAGTGAACCAAGAGGGTTTTAATTATATAAATACTGATTTTATAAAGAAAATTGTTTCTTAAAATAGAATATATAATTTACTTGAAATCGGGTAAGAATTTGGGAAGTTCCCTTAACAGTTTTGCTTATCGGGAAGTATTGAAGAGGGAATCACTTAAAAACATGTATATCCCTGAAAGAGATGATTAAAGGGTCTTGATAAATGAATTTTTTCTATGTAAAAAACATTTAAAAGATTTACATAAAAAGATAATATAACTTCATTTTGGTAAAAAGAAAGATAAGGCAACCCGGAGGAACAAATGATGTTCGGGTAGAATTCTTTACGGATTACCAGCATGGTATCAGGTGTACTTAAGAGGACTTAAGGAGGGATAAAAGGGGTTTATAAACACTTATAAATCATAAGGGAATTATGGGGGATGTTTGAAATAATACCCCATCATTAGGGATTACACATGAAAGGGCATAACATAGAGGGAATTTTTAATAAGATTGAAATAGAGAGGATACCTTACCTTAAGTTCGATGGGGTTCTCCACTTGATATTAATGACCTGAATAAACAAATCAGGTTCATTAATTAATAATTAAAGAACACATTATATGTTTAAAAAATTTATTATACCTTTTAAATTTCATTCATTCCCATCTTGATTGATTATAAGGTTCAATTTCATTGTTCGGGTTCGTTTGTTTCCTTGGCTTTCATTATCAGTTTACTTATGAACGGATAATCTTTCAAGATGAGATTTTTTGTCAATAATTAAATTAATAGGTTATTAGTAAGACTAAAGGAGATTAAATGGTTATAAAATTAATTTGTTTATTTGGAGTGAAGGTGAATTATTATATAAAACCTTAGAGACAACCATTTTGGTTAATCGGTGGGTTTTAGTTACAACAAACATGTTTTTATTTATAATTTAATACCATTTGAACCAAAAATATTACATAACATAACTAGAATATATATTAAATAATAATCTGGTTCAACCATAACACAAATGGTTTCATGACCATAATTCAAGATAGTAATAGAAACTGATAAACCACTGACCTTGAATGTGCTAAATTAACACATCTCAAATAGCGTCTTCATTTCTTTCAAATAAATAGTGGGGATATGAGAGATGATAAAGAACTATCCCATTAGCATAAAAACATTCCAGTACATTTATGGTACTGGATTTTTCATACCATTTGGATGAGTAGAGGTTAGTAAAGAAAAGAGAATAGAGGAACTTAAAAAATGAAAGAAAAGAAAAGAGGAATTTTACCTCTTGAATCAACCTTCCTTGAGATCTTTTTAAGTGAAGTTTTTTTTGTTATTTTGAAGAGACCAAGGGCTTTTTACATGGGAGAGGAGGTTGGGGATATATTTGGGCAGAATCTTTTCAAGGCTCTAGGCTTGAGAGGAGTGAAGAAAGAGGTAAGAAGAGGTGGTATTTATAGTGGAGGAGAGGAGGGTTTTCTTAATATTTAATTTATTAGTTTATTAATTTCCATCAAGACTAGAAATAGTGATGATTCCTTGACCATGATTAGTAATATGTTCATGTGAGTTCGAACCATAAGGGCTTACATTACCAAAACATCATCCATGACTCAAAAAATCAAGTATTTAGATTAATTTCCAAATTATCATATTTTATTATTCATAAAAAATTCAAGTATTTTAGAAAAATCTAAAAAATTCACCCTAACCAATTTTTGACATGTAGGATCCAAAAATGAAGTCCAGTTTTCAAAAATAATTTTTTAAATATGATTAATTTAATATCTAATTAAAATCATAATTTACTTACAAAATACAAATTTTAAAACTATAACTGATTTCATAATGCTTTAAAAAATTACATAAGGTCCTATAAAATTATCTTAAAAGAGAATGACATAAACTTGTTTATTTATGGACACCTTTTTGGTAAATAAATTTTAATTAATTAATTGTAATTAATTATTTATTATTACAAAATACTAATTCTATTACTATGATCATATTATCACTTATAAGATGCCTGAATTTTATTTATACATCAATGGGTGAGGTTAATATTATTTTAGACAATTATTATTCATAAGGTTCATATTACTATTTATAAGGGTAGGTTATTCATAAGGGTAGGTTACTATTCACCAAAAAAATAAGTTTTTTCCATTAGACTCTAAAAATCACCCTGAACACAACCATGTATATTAGATTTTCAAGACACAGAAGTGGTAAAATTATGTTTAATGGTCACATTGTATTTATTATCATGATACTTTATTGTGTTTTCTAATTTGATTATACCATAAGGCATAAATATAAGAAGGGAATTCCATTGATAAAACATTGGGTCGTTACAATGTAATCTGGTATCTGTGTGCCTATCTATCCTAGTCAACACGCGGTGTGAGAATTAACTACACTGCATGTAATAAATGCACACAGATTGAGTAATTGAAGAATTACTCCCTATGAACTATACACTACTACACTGTGTATTCCAGATTACACGACATGTATTGCAGAGAGCATGATGTGAAAGTCTGAACACAGGACGTGTACTTTCGTGTCACCTGAACAGAATTGTTGGCACCTCCTAATGAGATCCTTAGTTTAATTTTAATTCAAAAATTATTCATTTCTATGAAATTTGTGAGAAATGATAGATGAAGAATAGATCTAAAAATTCAAATTAATAAAATGATTAATCCTTTAATTGACAAACAAAATTATTAAAGAATAAACCATCAACGATAATTATATAATTATAAACAATGATGTGACCACTCTGATAGCACTTGAAGGATCTGGGCGTAACAAAAGCACAATGTTGGGTGGGGCCCAACTTTTCCTTTGCCGCAATCGATGAAAAATCTAAGATAAATATGATGATAAATGTCAGTATCCATGGATTAAGATAAATGATTTAGAAAAAAGAAGAAAATGTGTCAGATCCTAGAAAGAGGATCTTTCACATCATGTTTATAATTTTTTTAATTAATTTCATAAAGACAAGAATACCTAGATCTTTGGTACTTTCTTTGTTGATGATGTTGATCATCTGGAATGAACCTTCTGGATTGTCTCATTGCGATTGCGAGGATCTAAGCAAGAATCCCTCTAGTGGTGATCTACACATTTTCCAATGACCTCCGACCAACACCACTCATTCTCCAGGTGATAGTGCGGCAAAGCGAGTGTCTTGCATCAGTCATTCTTGATTGCCTGTTCTTCGATATTGAATAATGTCTATCATTACTAATAGGGGGAGAAGATGATTCAAGAGAGAAATTATTTGGCTCAATAATTCTCAATTCACCAGGAATTTAGTACACCAGTGTGATTACACAATAGACGTACCTTTCTATTCATCGAAATGGGTTTTCGACTACAATATTTAATTGCGTAACTACAATTAAATACATTCATGACCTTAGAGAAAACCCATGAAACATAATAACAATAATAACACCATTATACGTGGTGCACCAACTTGTGCAAAATGGAATCATAAATAAAAACCCATGACATATAATGATGACATCGTTATTATTATTTTGTCTTGTGCTAACTAGTAAAATAATTATTTACCATCTTGCAAATAATTATTTTACTACCAGAACGACTTTGGTCCGCTTGAACTCCACTTTCATTTATTAAAAACCCAAATAAATAAATAAATAATTTATTCTCTTAAATAAATCTTTTTTTAAAACTAGTAAACAAATATTTATTAAATGTTCAATAAAATAAATAAATATATTTTACTCATAATCCGATGAATAAATATTTATTTAATTTATGCGATCATTTTTTCTTGAATAAAATTATTTCACTGTATTGAGAATAAAATTTATTCCATTAATTAAATTCATATAGAATTTAACTGAGACCACCAAAAACACTTAGTGTGTTACCCTCTAGGATTTGTTCTTGTTGGCATTAGGCGACCTTGCCTAATGTCCAATAGTACTGTCTAGAAAAGGTTCAAGAAACCCAATAGAAATAATATAAAGTTGCAATGAAAACATCCAAATATGAATGATCACTGTGTAATATAATCCCTTTGTCTCAATATCTCATCAAGAAGGTTTCATGATAGTGTCATGAACCCTTATTCTTGATGCATCATTCTTTGACTACCTGAAATAAACTCTTCGTTACACCATGGTCATGGAATTTCACATGACAATTCTATTTCAATGAAAGGGTTGAGATATCGACTTCCATAAATGGAAGGGAAAAATCCTTAATAATATGTAACTCGTGACACACCCAACGTACCCTACTTACCAACAACATATGTTGTGATGGTTTTCGTCAGTAAATCAAAGTGTGTGAGTCATGACACACATTAATAATAATCTTAAAGTCTAAGGATCATTACACATGCTCGTAGATAGAAATATCCGATGAAACCAAAACATGCAGTATTCCTACTGGCAGGTCTGTTCTCATAATCTCCCATCTTAGAGATTACCAAGTGCGAACTTCATGAGAGGAAGTCTCATATTTTATGAGTACTCGCACCTGACGGTCTTTATACTATGTGTCCCATCATAGTATTTCATCCAACCGTAGAACTATATTTAAGAATATTGTCATATGAATTCAAGTTTCTCATCATAATGGGGAACTGTTATGACCTTATCAATGCAAAAAATTCTCCAGGTCATTATTATATCATATTCATGAAGAACAGTGAACATTATGTAATAATATGTTTAATATTTAAATACATTAAATATTCTTGTAATCAAATTAAAAATAGTTTATTCTAGGACACAAACTCTTACATATTGAAACTAGACCCAACATTATAGATATGGGTGTCAATACATATGCTGTGATAGAAGGAATCAATCCTCATTTAGTTGTTTAAAGGGAATACCTCCACATAGGTCTGACTCATACGCATAAGAGGTCATTGTTCCTGTTGATTATAATAGTTGGACACATGAATGGAGATCTAGGCATCACTAAATATCCTATGATTTTTGGGGTTCTGAGAGATAATACCATCTCTCTATAAAGTTAAAAAAGGTTTTAAACATTTTTATTTAAGGATAACACAATATTATTCTGATATACTTCATAGTTGTGCGGTGTCTGAATCCTTTTCTCATTTAATCATTATAAATCATCCAAATTCTTTTTCAATTAATCTTATTCTAATATATTTACACATATATCTATTCAAATAGAGGGAAACAATAATTCTATGTTAAATATGGACTTGTTTACATAGAATAATGAATATATAGTGTCTTGTGTATCATTGCGTGTGGTGGTATGGTAGACCCATAAAGCACGAAGGATCTTGTCATGATAGAAATTATTATATTTATCTACCATCTTTCGGATTAGGTTTGATAGAGTCTTATTAAATGCCTCCATCTATCCATTTTCCAATTCATTATAGCTGGATAAAGGGTTGGACTCAATTTCATACTTCTAGTACAATTTCTTCATCTTCATTGAATATAAGTTGGTTTCGGTTTCCATCAATATCGTGTGAGAGACTCTGAATATGGTGATGATATTAGATTTCATGAATTTAATGTTACTCTTTATCCTAAAATAATTTAAGGGTATTGACTCATCCCATTTTTAAAAGAAGTTAGTATTATTAAGGATGTACTTAAACTACTTAGCTATGGAAGACATATTTTCTCCAAAACATCCCTTCCCCATATATAAAATAGACTGAGATATTTACTTGAATAAAGAAATTATAGAGGTTTATTGATTAGGTTTTAATGAATTTTTAAGGCATGAAATTTCCTACTGAATTCCATACAGTATTGTATCAGTGTTTCCTAATAATAACCAATCCTTCTGATTTGATGTGAGAGTATGGTTATAGATTGATGAGCGTTGTTGGAGCCTGCATGAAATGTTTTTATGATGGAAGGATTTTCTCTTTCTTCTATTCATATGTAGAGGATCCCATTGAATCCCCAGTTTTAGATGGAACTTTTCTCATTTAGACCATCATAAAGTGTAAAGTTCACTACTCAGTGCCAAGTAGGTTCCCTTTCAGCTCAACCTAATAGGAGTGTCCATTTTTGGAGGTAATTGACTATTATCTCCATCTATATAGGTATGTATATCAGAACATTATTCCTTGGGAAGTGTTGATTCAATTTATTTCCCCAATGTCATAGATTATTACTAATGAGACCATCCTTTAGTGAATGATGCATAAAACCACTTCATTTTAATCAGGGCCATCCGGGACTGTAGTTTCATTATCAAGTGCATCGACACAAATATTTTGGGATTGAGGGATGTGATGTAATGTGGGATTAAATGGGAAATTTTACTTCACTCCACTAATATAGATGATTAGAGGGTTTAATTAATTATTTTTGATATAAAATTATCAATGTATATACATTATCACTAGCTCTAAATTCCCAGGTATGATATCTATAGTTGTAGGGATAATTCCAAGCAATCAATTATGGCTTGGTATTCTTCTTCATTATTAGTGTAGACATTGTATAATTTGAATGAGTAGGGAAATATTTTTTTTCTAGAGAAACAAATATAATTCCTAAACAAACCTAATTGAGAAATAGGTTTTTTATCCACATGAAAATAGGACTTTAGGAGGCACCATCAAAATACATCTACCATGTTTGGAGAGCATCGTGGGACAAAATTCATTTTCTCGAAGTTCATTATTCACTAGTGTGACTTCAGGGGTGAGATGTGATACAAGGATATTAGCCAGGGATTTCCCTTTCAATGACTTATATTATACAAACTAGATGTACCACTTATATAGAATAATTACCCACTAGGGAAAACGCTCAGTAATCATAAGGAATCCATAGATGTACTTGAGTGGGTCGACACAGGGGACTAAGTGGAATTCGTGATGTTGCATGGAATTTATCAATTTTTTCATATCAATGATGAGCACAAAAAATTTCTTATTGAAATCAAAATACTAGTTCTGGGTACCTAGAATCATTAAAATAAGGTATAAGACACTAGTTTTATTCCCTAAGTTAGTTTTCTATGCGAGGATAGCACTGAACAATCACTCCATGTTGGCTACATATATAATGAGTGGATTTCCTTCAACCAGTATGATCAAGACTGGTGGGTGTATCAAGTACATATTTAGATTCTAAAAGGATTATTAGAAGTCCTCCTCCCATTTATAGATGACTCCATTATTAATTAACTCATTGAAGGGGAGTGATTTTCCAACCATGTCAGTTATTAAATGATGAATATAATCAAGGTTCACCTGGATCCCCCTTAGTTATTTGAGATTCTAAGGGGGTGGCATTTCTAGGAATGCACTAGTTTTTTCTGAGTCAACATCAATGCCACAATGGCATACCACAGATCCATGGAATTTCCCAGATGTTACCACAAAAGTTCACTTTAGAAGATTCATCTTAATACAATGATATAGAAAATTTATTAATGTTTATTTAAGATCAAAAAAGTGATCACATCGTTGTTGATATTTTACCAACATGATATCAACATAACATTATTATTTTGGTCCCAAAAATGGATTAAAAATATGATGCATGGCTCTTTGATAAGCAGTGTTGGCATTCTTTAATATAAAGTGAATGGTATTATTGGAAAGGATCCCTAGAGGTGCTCAAAAGATGATAGATTCTTTTTCATTAGTGGCTATCATTATTTTATTATACCAAGAATACCTTATAAAAGAGTGGTATTGGAGTCACATAGATCACTTTATCAAAATCACTGTGATCAGAAATGGGAAATCGACCTTTGGTAAGTGTCGATTAAGGTCTCTGAAATCGATGTAGACATTGATCTGATTGTTATTTTTCTTGAAAGGGACAATGTTAGAGAGAAATCATTGGTATTTAACTTCCATGACAAAGTTGAATTGAAACAATTTTCTTCCTTTGATTCTAAATTATTATCATGAGATGGGTGAAATCTCTTAGATGTTTTCTTGAAACCTTGATGGTCATCAAGTATGGTTAGGTGGTGTATAAAAACATCTGGGTTAAGCCAAAGAATTTCCATATAATTACAAGAAAAAAATATCTATTCTTCTTTATAAATAATATATATATATACTTATCTTCATGAGGAATAACAACACTAATCAACATATGACAAAGTTCCACTTTTTTTCCCTGATTCACCTATCTCATATCATTGATTGTGGTGGAAACACCATCCTTAGACATGGTATAAGTGTTCATGAGGTCAACTTCTTATTCTTCCATATTTGAGTATGTGGTGGAATTTTTAGGCATGGTAGATAATACCAATGAATCTCTATCATTCTCATGGTTAGAGAGTCCATGGTAAGATACATTTTCATCCCGAACTACCGATATCAATGCACAGATATTACAAAGATGATTTTTTTCTTTTATGGTGTCATTGGGTAGAGGAGGATCCTAGAGATATAGGATTAAATTTACCACCCCAATAAGTTTTATTGGTAGCACATAATCACTATCGAGCATAGTCTAGGTATTTATAAGGGAGGCCCCCCATCCATTGTGGGATGTATCCTACATATCATTATCCATCATTGGTTGTTCTACATCCCTTTCATAGAAACATTCCTGATCATATATGGATTCAAAAGACTTGAAGGGGGAAATTTCACCATGTAGTATTCCTACCTTCCCATCAGTTGTATATTTCAAACACTAATTAAATGTATATGGAACCTCACATGGCTATGAAAATCATGGTCATTCAAGGACATAATATTCTATGTCATATTGGATTACTATTGAACTCAGTGTTAGATATGAGATCCCCAAAAATAATGTTTAACTTGATCTTACTGAGAGTTCTATACATAATTTATTATACCCTTGAATTGTTATACTGTTTGGAGATAAGTGCCCCTATAATTTATTTTAAAATCTAGAGAGCATCTATGATTGAGTGTTTGGTTAAAAAACTACCAACTATTTCATAATGTTGTATTTTTATTCTAGAGGTATCTGTTTCATCAGATAGGGTTACCACCTATTATATGGTTTAAGAGATAATTTATTTGAGGTGGATGGGCTTGGTTCTTGAGTAGAAGTCAAAGAAGTATATTATACTACTGTCACTGGTCACTCTGGTCTTCTCCTTTGTCTGACCTAATCAGACAGTCACACCCTTTCTATCTAGTCCTCTAATTTTACTAGGATTAGACAAACTCTAGAAGGCTCTGAGTCATAAATGTGTCTCTATTAGTCTATATGGAGTGCTCATTCATGGGTATCACCTACATATATCTCCTCTTTGAGAATATGAAAAATATATTTGTTTTGACCACACATTTTTGTCCCTATATCCTCACCTCTTGCATCTTAAGCCTCTAGATCCCCATTATTGTATGGGAAAATCTTACCCGGAGGCATATTATTCATCAGAGAAGGGATCTGTTAAGTGAACTATGATAAAAGATCCATATATGACATCTTTATCCAATTAGTATTCAATTTGGTGGGGGTATTTCCCATTCTTTTGATGTTGAAGGAATGAAGTCTACAAGAGTCAGTGATTTAATAGGATCTAAATACATCTCTTACTCTTCATTATCTTCCCATGTTCAATGATTAAATCTACCTTCAAGAGGATTATTTTATGTTACCTTCCTAGGTGATGTGATCTTTATGGGTTTCTGAATTTTTTCTCTCATGGTGGAATGCGAATAGTGAACTTTATTTTGAGATATAGAGTTATCAATACACTATACACACTTATATTGAACATCTCTAATTGTCACCATCTTCATCTAAATAGGTGATGGCTACACAAGTTACCTATTCTTATGAATTTTCTATAATCACCCATCTAGAATCAACCACGATCTGGAGGATATCTATAAAGATTAAATAATCATGGATGTGTGAACCAACCTCATATAGAAATCGAAGATGTTTGGATAATCAGTGTGTTTAACCTTGTGGGGTTTTATAGGTTGTGGAAGCTTGAGTAGGTTATCTTCCATGGATACAAGGAAATAACAAGGGGCCTCCTCATTTTGAAAGGAGTACACTTTTCTCATCCATTCCCCAAATAACTGGTGACCCTGATCTTATTTTACTTATAGTTGAGGGATAATTCATTTTTTATACTACAAAATGGGAATTGATGAATGATTCATGGAATTCATGGATGCTTCAATGGGAACTAATAATTGTTTGAGAGTAACAATGGACGTATCTACCTTAAGAAGCCTTTTTTATATGATGAGGGCATGAGATTAGATTTATCATGGGTCTTCTAAATGGAATCTTCCAAACATTTTTTGTTTCTACAAACTATCAGAATCCACCTAGACACTTTATTGGGATCAAGGGTGTTTATAGATCATCCTAAGGATTTTTGGTACAGAGTTCTAGAAAATGCACCAATGAGAGAGGGATACTGTGTGGATAGGTTAAAAACTTCCTTATGGAGATGAATTCATATACCATATCGTTTTTACATTTCTCACAATTCATATGTTAATGATTATTATTTTACTATGCATGGGGATGAAAAGGAAATGTAATTGATGATGATGGTCTTCTAATCCGAAATGGATCCTACTGAGATGTTGTTGTACCAAATGAAGGTTTGACCAAAGAGAGATTGTAAAAAAATATTATCTTGGTCACCTCCAATTGGTCTTGAGGGCCCATCATTGGCCGCATCAGGACATGAAGTGTGCAAGATGTTTTTCTGGATCTCCCATGTTTTCAAAGGATGAGAAGGTAGGATTTTCAAAATTGTGTGGGGGAACAGTTTCATCCACCCATTCAGAATATGGATTCTTCTCAGGCTACATAGCCATGAGCCACCCTTCCATGACATATATTTGAGTATCCAGAGATTCAATGGAATTTAGATGTTCTATAGGAACCACTATCTAATCTACCTACCATCTATATAGAGTAGGAAGGGAATGATGATGTTGTCATGTATTCATTTCTCACTAATAATTGATCTATTTTAGGACTGAATGGTCTCATTGGTGGGGGAGAGGCGGTCGATGCAAGTGTGGAAATTCGTGATCATCCTAAACATAATCAATTATATAGACTAGATATATATATATATATATATATATCCATCTTGACACTCATATTTAGCTCTTGTAGGTGGGTTTTCTCTCTCCTGATATATGGTAGGAGGCATATTTGTCTCTATCTGGAGAATATACCCAACGAAAATTCTTCCCTTAGGTATTTCCTCATTGAAATGTCTGAGATTTTGTATCTCATTCTCATATTATTCTAGTCATTCCTCCATTGAAGGAATCTTCGTTCATCTGGGTGGTGAATGGGATTTAGCCACACCATTCCATTTATAATTGGTTGTGTTCTACCATTGAGGTCACAACTCATTATTCGTAGGTTCTAGGTTTTTTGATCCTTCTATGGTTCCACATACATATATCCTTGGTTGGTTTATTCAAATCATCCTCTTCTTGAGGTATATTTTTTGTATTGTATCCATCTACATTTGCATATTGATTCACATCATCTATTGTGTTTACGGTGAAGATATTCAATGAGGTGTATTGGGAAATGGTAGTTAGCTCATCACTCTTAACATAATAGGGTCATTCATCACCACTTTAATTTGGTTCATTTCTCTTACCTCTGACCACATTTGGCTATTTCGGCTTCCAACCCCTATGGGACTTTGTTTCATTAACTCTACATTCCTACTATATCGGTTTGTGAATAATAACCTTAATAGACTTTCCAGTCATGATTTCAAAATGGTCCTCAAATAATTTTTGTTTTTATTATAGCGGGAGGAATATACAGGTTTCCAAAAATTGATATTTACCTACCAACTCGAGGAATACTGATTCCTCATGTAGTGATTACAATAATAAAATTTCCCCTAGCCCTATGGGATGGGGACTATTTAGGTCCATAATTGGAATATTTTGATCCATTTTTTAAGGATTTTATTATTCTAATTGAGGGTTTGATGATTCATGATACATTAATTGAGATATAAATACCCCCAAATCTATATGCTATGGTTGATCTTGGGCTGCCACTAATTTTTCTAGGACCCTCTCGAAGTATGATGAAGATGTGACAGAGATTAAGATTTAAATTACCTAGCCATGTGGGATTGGGTTGGTTTGCAGTTTTGGTCAATATTTCTTTGATCCACTCAGGTTTTGATGACATGAGGGTTTTAGTTAGTAGTGATATTTTCCCCAACCTTTTGGGTTGTTTTCACTCCTAAATAGCTACTATGGCAGCTACTATTATGACCCACATGATTTAGTGCATTTTTTCTCATATATTAGTTGGGTTCAAGGATATCCCATGATGGGAGCCATTTTTAATGAGAATTATTTTAATTGGATACAACATCATCTTACACGTTTGAAATTCATTATATTTTTTTTCTAGGGGTCCATTATAAGAATATTTTGGCATCCCTCTCCCTTTATTCACAACATATTTTTAGTTTTTGAAACAGGTGAATTTCATTGTATTGGAAAACTAGCTCATTGATTACTCATCTCCTAATTTCTTTAGAGGCTATGAAATTAGAGGATGTTTCATCGTGGTGGATCTTCTATTTTGGGTACATAGTGAAGTGTAATTCTATTTATTTTCCCCACCCTTAGATATTTATGTCTGACAGAAGTCTTGAAATCAGTGGATGGATAGTTTTTTTTTGACACAAAGGAAAACACCACATAGGTGTTTTTCATTCTCTTCCATCCCCAGATTCCATGATATAAAGAATGATTCCATTTCCAACTAACAATACAGTGTATTTATACCATAAACATCACCCTCATAATCTTGATATGGGAGGTGTTTATCCTTTAACAAGTGATGATTTTCCCATATATTTTGTTGTAGGTATGGTATGCAATCCTTCCCTAGATGATCTAGAATATCATAATCATAAGTGTAATGGGTCAAGATCATGTTTGAGAGTTTTTTTCCATATAAATATCTTCATATATCCATGTTGGACTCCTATTAATCATATTTACCTTCATCCACTTGGATAGACCACATAATTCATTTTTCAAGGTTTCCTGCTGACCATAATGAGGTACTATTGATAGTTGATGGGAAATATATATAGATGACCATAGTTTTTCAAGAACCAAACTATATTATGGTGATAGGGTTTTTAAAACTTCTCTATATGTATATGTTTAGGACTGAGGATGATTTCCTTATCTGAGGGAGATATCACCTGGGAGAGGTTGACCATATTAGATTTATGGAGTGGAGTCCTTGAAATCAAACTCCAAACTACCAAGTGGAGGACTATTGATGTAATGATCACCTTTTTCATTGATTGATGATTCAAAGGATACTTGAGGTGTTTTGGATATGTTTCAAACTACCTCATAGACATTGGAATTGAGAATGTTATGGATATGAGCCTCATTTAGTAGCATTGTTAGAATATTCTAACATTCCATTTGGTGTTGTGTTCAGATATGAGCCCACTAAATGACTGTTTCTAGAATATGTTGATAACCACATGTTTCTATATAAATATGATCTCATGGATGAGAAGTCTATGGATTATACTGGTGGGCTTCTACATTGTTATCTAGAATATGATCCTTCCTATGGGTGGTTGGTGGAATATACCTATCAATTCTTGATGAAGCAGAGATATGATCCCATTTCAAATATGAATTCCCTACCATAATATGCTGATATACCAATATAATGGTATAAGGGATATAAGACTCATCCCATAAATCATCTGAATGATTCTATTGATGTCATTCATATGTGGAAGAAGGGATATGAACCTGGATTATGTGAGTTGTTGGAGTATGCCTAGTAGATTTGCTGAAAAGAATATGAGAATTTCCTAAGGCATGTGCTACTCTCACTTGGTGAGCCCTGACAGTAATGGGGATATGGTCCTGGTACTATTCCTTTAGAGCATGCCACTATCCTTTTTCGATAGGTATATGAGCCTTTCCCAAGGCATGTGATGCTCTCACTTGGTGAGTCCTGGTAAGAATAAATACATGAGCTTGATACTACACCATCAAAGTATGCCAATTGGGTTTTTTACTAGGAATATGAGCTTGGCATGAGGCATGTTCCTCACTCACATGGTGAGCCCTGTTCAGAATGGAGATATATTCTCAATCCAGTTCCATTGGAGTATTTCACTAGTCTCTTTTGATAAGATTATGTGCAGGTCCTGAGTATAGTGTCTCTTTTACTCGGTGAGCCCTAATTGGAATGAGAATATTGGCCTTTTCTTGTGCCTCATCCTTTACTGAAATATCCCAATAATCCTCTTGGATGGGAATAATAATGTTCAATTTCTCCATAGTAGCCACCCATTCATACTAATCTTGGTTATGTGCTATTATGGCTGTTGGAATAAGAATATGTCACTATCTCAACATTTGTACAAGTTTCAGAATATGTTACCAGAGTTCTTCAATATTTGTAATAATGTATTGAAACTTTAATAATGTGTGTGTATGATATAATCCTATAAATTTTCAGTCTCTAATATGTACTGGTAGATATCATCGATTGAAGTGAGTATATTAGTCCACTCTTATACTCCTTGTTCCATCGGCATACACTAACTAGATTCATAAAAGTGGGAAGGGATACGTGACTCCAAATTTCTTGTTGTAGGAATATTTCTGTAGAATTTATCAGAGTGACAAGGGATATGATAATGGTTGCTGTTTACCTCCTGAAAATGCTGGTGGGCTTCATCAGAAAAAGTGGGGATATAATCACACTCCCATTTATCCTCTACTTTATGCACTCATAGAGACTTCCTTGGTACATGTTTATGAGTATCCATGGTGCAAATTTGTCAGGTGGTACCCTCGGTAAGTGACCAAGGGGTATCAGTGGGATGAACCTGGTGACCATGGTTAACAGGAGCCCTAATTGGTGGATTACAAACTGATATTGATCCATAGTCAACTCCATGATCAACCTTCATCGAATATGGAAGATTATGATTATCACACTTTGTAGATGCATTTTTTAATAAATTGGTGGTGGCGATATGTCACACTGGTTTCAATACAGCTCTCCCTTAATAGTAAATAATTTTTTGAATTTAATATCTAAATACATTCACATGATTTCTAGAGGGCTAGGATCATACCATGTAGGTGGTATTACTAAACCATCATGTTTTCCACCTGAAGATGAAGGTTTCAGGTGGGTGTGGTAGTTTAGCAATCCACAAAAATTGCAACCATGGCTGAGGTACCATAATGTTCACATAATGAAGTCATGATCATGGGTTAAGGTGTTTTTTTATGATAGAAGTGTCTACATCCATGAATACAATAAGGAACAAGTTAAACAATAAGTGAATCATCACAAGTGTAAAACAAACATAACCAGATATGCTCATGTATCACAATTTTACTTTCTCATGCCTGATTTGTCCATTTTTCTCACATAAAAATTTCATGGTGAGAATTGCCTATTTCAAGGGAAACTCAGTTATGTTAGCTTTTTGGGAATACCATTTTCATTTTCATAGGATATGAAAAGGAAAATGTCTCGACACATGATCAACTGATCATATTTTTTATGCGATATATTCAAATTGGTTTGACCATTTTTGTTTCCTGAAGAAAATATGGAGGTCTGATGACTAATTTTGGGGGTGACTATTGCACAAATCTTTACATCAGGATCACCATTTTTTTCTTTAATAGAAAATCCCAATAGTTCATAATAAATTAAATAGAACAAACATTTTTTCCAATGGTAGGAGTCCAAATGGGTTATCACGCCCAATGAATCTTAGAAACTCACATTGGTCGAGGGGGTGGGAGGCTGGATCAAGGGTGTGCTGATCAGACAGTAGACCGTGTGTCGTTGAGGGATGCTACTGGAAAAATACCATATACCAACAGTTTAGAACCATTGGTATAGGCCTCCAAACAGTTGGTATATCCTATACCAACGGTTTGGAGAACCACGGCTAAGTAAGCCGTGAGGATAGGTCTATATCAACGGTTTTGGGAAAACCGTTGTTATAGACCTACACCAATGGTTTTCAAAAACCATTGGTATAAGTAATATGAAAATTCTATACCAAAGGTTCCATAAAACTGCTGGTATATGTATTTCAAAAAAGAAGCATTCAGTGGGTTTTGATCTCAGTACCTGCAGTTTATTATTGAAAGACCTAACCACTAACATAACTTGACTTTTGTGAACATAATTTCATAAATATATATATGTATTATCATAAGTATTTTAAATTTTTATTTATTTAATGTTCTTGGTAAGAAGATTCCATTAAAAATACATGTACCAATACCAATGGTTCTCAAAACCATTGGTATAGACCTATACCAACGGTTTTGAGAACTGTTGGTATAGGTTCTTTGATTTTGGGACCTATACCAATGGTTTTGGCCAAACCTTTGGTATAGGGGGGACCTATACCAACAGTTTGGCCAAACCGTTGGTATAGGGTCTCTATAATGGACCTATACCAACGGTTTTGGCCAAACTGTTGGTATAGGTCCCCCCCTATACCAACAGTTTGGCCAAAACCGATGGTATAGGTCCATATAAGTGACCAAGACCAACGATTTTGGCCAAACCGTAGGTATAGGTCCAAATTAGTGACCTATACAAATGGTTTTCCCAAAACTGTTGGTATAGATCATATTTCCACTAGTGGGATCAATGGTCAGGATCATATTGCGATCATATCGGATAGAGGATATGGCTCTAGTGTTTTTAAAACTTGGTCCCACATCAAAACACACTATGGTAAAGTTGCGCTTTATAATACTCAGTGCCATGGAAAATGATCAAATCTTCTCTTCCTCCCTTCCCGGCACCGCCCCATACTGGTGTTCTGTGGGCGCACTTTGCGCCCACCCTATGCTCCTTGAGGGAGCGCTCTATGCCCACTCCCTACTGTCGTTCCGCCCCCACATGGTGGTGCCTCTCTGGTGCTCCCATTCACCACGTGGCATGCCATGTGCACCCTACAGCTAGTCCATGCGGGCTGGCTAGCTGGGGAGTCAAGGCTTGGACGCCCAGTGCGTGCTGCCTCCCTGGGCTAGATGGCTTGCTTCGGGCTGGCCAATTTTTTTTAATATAATCCCATTAAAAAATTATAAGTATCAAATGCATGTTTACTTAGTAATTTACACATGCATGGCCACCATTCTTCAAACATATAACCAATAAACCACTTTTTCATCTCTCCTCCTCTTTCAATTCTTTTTGGAAATATGAATTCCCAAAGCACTTTCAAGAATGTACACAATGTGAAAACACATTTTTCACATCTCTTAAACATTTGACATTAGCAAAATCTTCTCAAACTCTTCATACAATAAGAAACTAGTGGATGGATCTTCCAACTGCTTCACGCAATGAAGTATTTCATGGCCTTCTTGAAATGGTGTGACACGGTTTCTTTCAGTGACACATGTCTTTGAACTTAGGACCAACTCTACAATCGTCTGAATTAATATGGAGAATGTCCAAGCATGACATCCAATGTAATTTCATACTGATTCTCCAAGGTACATAATCTTTGGAACAACTTCTCCTCTTCAATCATCATCATCACTTCATCACAACCTTGCCATACACATATTGACATATTATTGAAAAAAAATAAAACACTGTGATATACAATCTCCCCCTTTGTATTTTTTTGTCAACATCCCTTAGGAACACTTTTATAAGGATCAATATGAGTGCCAATATTTTATCCCCCTTATTGGAAACCAAATTCAAAGGTTTAGTGGGGTCTTTTCAAAAGCATGTTATCCTCCCTTTAAAGAATATCTTCTTGAATATTTATGAGAGAGGGATGATGCCACATGGTTCACTTAGCAAAGAGCCTTTAGTTAATCAACTCCAAGTCTACTTCGGCTAACTCAGTGTAGAAAACAAGAGAGATATGACCAAGGTATTCAATGTTGTCAATAAATAACCATGCATGTGAAATCATGCTCAAAATGTATCAATTTTTAATCCCGGGAGTTGGAAACAGTCATATTTATCAATGAAATGCTAAATCCTACACATAATTCACCAAACATATTAAAAAGTTCAAGTGAAAAGATAAAGCTCCCCTTATCATCCCATCTTGTCATTAATAAATCACACCCACTTAATTGATATGATAGATAAAATTAATACAAGGGACGAAAGTTTGATTGGAATACCACAAGTTTCAACTTCATGAGATGATACAAATTTCAAGATTTGTCGTGACATAATCCTTGATATCATCTCCTTCATATTTTCTCCCCCTCAAGGGGTGAAATCCCTTTGATTCATCATGGTGGAAAATATCATCACATAATCTTCAAGATATGTATATTGATAATCTTCCACTGTGGAACATTACAAGTTTTTATCAAATCATGAATAATCAATACAACTTGTTATTCTCCACTTTATTAATTCAATTATCATTTTGAGAATGACCTTAACCTTCAATTCCCTACAATGTAAGCACACATATATAACAAAAGTATAAGGGACTAAGATGGAACACATGTGAGCTTCTTAGTAGAAGAAATGGGGCTGAGAATTTTCTCTCGACCCAAGAACTTCTTTCCTTGTGGCTCTAATGTGTCTGGTACTCTTCATGCTCGTGTCTCTTTTCCATTTTCAATTTTTCTCTTTCAGTGTCAGCATGGACCATTTTCTTCCATTCACCTTCAACTTGTGTTGTTGGTTCATCCTTACTTCTTCTAGTAGTGAAGTAGCTTCCACTGGTGCATGTTTTTCAATTTTCAACATTTCCATTTGAGCTGGTAAAACAGTCATACATTTGTTTGCATTATGTACAGATTGCTTGAACCTTCCACACGGTACTTGTGAGACACTTGAGTTTTCTTGTGTTGAAAACCTCTCATGAAATATGGATCCTTCTTCATGTGAAATTATCAGTTTCCCATTTGCCTTAGCTTTATCAAGTACTTCATCTTCATCTTTTTGCAGTTCTCTGGCAATTTTCAATTGATGAGTCCAGATAACTAAACACTTCTAATTAATATATTCTGGTTTGGATTTTCCACAGGGCTTCTTCAATGTTTTCAAGTTACCTTTCTTATAAAACAAATCAAAATTATCTTCAAGACGGTCTTTAGTATATCCTGACTTCTCTTGGATTTATCCTCCTTTTAATTTCAACTTGCTTCCATTTATTTTCGTGGCTTGTTTGTAGTGATCAATGGTATGACATTTCTTTCCACAGTAGAAGCATCTTTTCTTGGTTGAGGTGAAATTCTTGGACTCTAGCTTAAATTTCTTCTTGGGAATAGTTTCTTTCACAGTTTTTTTAACTTCATTGTTTTGAATATTCCCAATAGAAGACTTTTCAAATATTTTTCCTTTCTCTTACCTTTAGTGTGGCATTTTCCTCTTATCAACATATGCATGCTGCATGGTTGGACTAGACCAGCATTCATCATAACTATGACCACTTCTATTGCAACTATCACGGAATTCTTCAAGATATTCAAATCTACTATTGATAGATAGATTCTTCTTCATATCTGTTTTCTGATTTTTCTTTGTAGGCTTCTGCATTTATTCACATCTACTTTCCTTGAATGTAGGCCTTCCATAATTTTCATATGATGAAAAATTATTCCAGCAACCATTGGCATGATTCCCAAACTTCCAACAACACCAAAAGTAGCCAATAAATCTTTTTCTTTTTCCAATCTGGATAGATTTAGTGCATTGTTGTTTCTGGAATTGTCTTTCTTTCTTTGGACCATCCATTTGGTAGTTATTCTTCTTAGTCATTCCAATATCCACCCTTAAAGTTTTGATGGATGTATCAGTATTTTTATCAATCCACATCTTCCCATATTTTAGCTTTGAACATGTACTTGCAGATGAAACTGTATTAGTAGAAACATAAATAACTGGGTTATGTGATACCTTCTTGGATGATGTTTCCATTGAATTAGAGGATGATCTATTACTCCTTTTGGAATCACTCTCTTTAATGCAAACTTGAGTGGAGACATCTCTTTTTTCAGCTGTTTGGGAAGTTCCATCTTGGGGTGACTGTTGATTCTTCAATCTTACCTCAAACTCTAAACACTTCATGTTGAGGGAGTTCTTTTCATCCGCAACCGATCTCATCTTACTTTCCTAATTATCCTTCAACGTTATTATTTATTCTTCATGCTCATTTCATAATTGTTACAAAGATATGTCAAACTCCCTTATCTTTTTGACTTTGTCTTCCAATTGAGCATCTTTGACAACCATAGAAACTTTTTGTAACTTTTCAAATGAAGGGAAAGATTCTACAAATATAATCTCAAAGAATTATTTCTCACAAATAATTCCTAGTAATTCTTCAGTAACTTGAGCATGTATTTCATTGCAAAGAGAAATTTTTTCTTCCATTTCCTTCACTAATTTTGTGAGAGTGTTGGATATGCCAACCCTTTTAGCCAATGCCTCTTCCATGACATCAACTTCTTCTTCCACCTGTAATTTTTCATTTTGAAGAGCACTAATTCTTGAAGAAATTTGCCTTTACACTTCTCTAGGGATTTTATTTAGATGATCTTTGAGTGTAGATTGAATATCACTAATTGATCTACCATTATCATAGCTTGAACAGGCTTCATCAGAAGAGAAATAATAGAAATAATTATCACATGTTGTACCTTCCAGATTACCTTCAGTAGAAGGTGTATCCCCATTAACAGTACGATTATTCTTCAAATTCCTTGCCTGTTTCTTCTTACTATTCTTATGAGTCTTTGAGTGCACACAACTTATTCAAGAATATAATATTCAAGAGTGATCTTTCACAATTTCAGCACTGCCTCTCTTCTTGGATCCTCAAATACTATCAACTCAAATATCAAATCTTCTTTAAATTATTTCTAGCTTCAGTCTCAGTTCAACTTCACTTCATTCATGCATTGCATGTCATCCAATACCTCTTGTCTTGGGTATCTAAAAGACTATTCAAACATGCATATGATTATGCATGATTGTATGCATGTATAATGTGTTTCTTGTAAGTCTGAACACACACTCATCTCTTGAATCAATGGTTTAGGTTGAATGTGTGTATGTCATGCATATTCATTCACTTCCTTTTTGGTGTAACTCACTTTATCTTCTTATATTACCTTTCTCTTTTTTACTTTTGGTTCTTTACACACACACTTTTTCCTTTAAAATTTGATGCATTATAAGTGTGTTATGTATATGTTTTCTTCAAGCCCAAATTAGTGTAGTCCACAGTTTGGATTTGTTGTTGCACACTTGGAACTCTTGCCCTCTTCTAGCATACACATTGTCCACTCTTCAAAGAATTCACATACATTCATGCAAAAAGGTTCTTCTCATCAACATGAAAACTTCTTCTTCATGTGTGGATTCACAATGCTTCGGGATTCTTTACAAGCAATGTCTCAAGGTATTCTCAGGGTTATGTGCATGCATGTATTATTCTTTCTTCTTATTTCTTCACATGCACACACACACTTCCCTTCTTCTTTTTCTTCACGTACACGGGTCGTGTGGATCTTCTTCACAGAACCAGTAAAGGCTCGTGGTTCTGTCTTCACAGAGTACAATAAGGGTTCAAGTGCACCGGTTGTGTAACGCGGACTTACCTTCACAAAAACACGAAGAGGGTTCATGAGAACCTATCACGTGTTCTCAGATTTCTTCGCACAGAGGGTGTGGATGATTTCCTCCTTTGCAAGGACAATTCAAGAGTGTGTTGCATTTGTTGAACTCTTGCGGATCTTCTTCTTCTTCGCGTAGCTAGGCTACGCAGAACTTCTCTGTGTAAGGTGCTCTGTTTCACTAAAACAGGCACTTCCTCAAGATTTTCAACAATAGAGCCTCAGTCGAGGGCTCTCTATTTATAAGAGAGGATCACCGTGTTGCTCCGCGTTCAAATTCCGTAGGATATTATGGGGGTTTAAATCTTGGAATGGATGAGATCTTCATCTTTGAAAACATCAAACGCTGATGAGAGATTCCACTTCTCTTGGTTCGTTTCTGTTCAACACGAGTTCCCTATTTCCTAGAGAAAACATCACACGCAAGCATTTAAGAACGAATTAATATCCTCTTCTCCATCAAATGTCAATTATGGAGATTTCTTTATAGACTAGGCATCTTCGCGTTGCCTTTTCCTCCTTGAAAATCGTCGGTTGATGCATGCATGCAACTAAAAATGCATGCATGTGATTTGTTTTCCTCAGACGATCAGATTTGGCTTGACTAGATCTTAAATGGTGGCCAGAGTGGTGAGTTGGGTGTCTAGCTGGAGCTCTTGGTTCATGGGTGCAGCAGGGGTGGCTGGAGGCTGATGAAAACTGTGGTGGAGAAGATCAGATGGTCGTGGTTCAATTGAGAGGTGCACGATGAGATCTGCGGCCGAGATGCACTGGATCGAGGGTGCACTGATCGTATGGTAGATTTCATGTCATTGAATGATTAATGGTCAGGATCATATCGCAATCAGATCGGATGGCGGATATGGCTAGTGTGTTTTTAAAACTCTATCCCACATCGAAACGCGTCACAGTAAAGTCGCGCTTTACAATGCTCAGCATCGTGGCACATGATCAAATCTTATCTTCCTCCCTCCTTGGTACTGCCCCATACTGGTGTTTTGTAGATGCACTTTGGTCCCACCCTATGCTCCTTTTGGGCACGCTCTGCGCCCACTCCCTATTGTTGTGCCGCCCCGCATGGTGGCACCACTCTAGTGCTCCCATGCGCCCTGTGACGTGCTTTATTCACCCCAAGGCTGGTCCATGGGAGCTGGATGGCTGGGAAGTCAAGGCTTGGCCGCCCAGTGCGTGCTGCCTCCCTTGGCTGGCTGGCTTGCGTCGGGTTGGCCCATAATTTTTAATATAAGCCCATTAAAAAATTCTAAGTATCAAATGCATGTGTACTTAGTAATTTAAACACACATGGCCACCCTTTTTCAAACATATAACCAATAAACCACTTTTTCATCTATCCTCCTCCTCCTTTACTTATTTTTGGAATGAAATCCCAAAGCACTTTCAAGCATGTATCCAATATGAAAACACATTTTTCACATCTCTTAAATATTTGACATTAGCACAATCTTCTCAAACTCGTAAACCAATTAAAAACTAGTGGATGGATCTTCCAATTGCTTCATGCAATCAAGTATTACATGGCCTTCTTTAAATGGTGTAACATGGTGCCTTTTAGTGACACCTATCTTGGAACATAGGAACAACTCTACAATCGTCTAAATTAATATGGAGAATGTCCAAGTATGACATCCAATGTCATTTCATACTGATTCTCCAAGGGACATAAGCTTTGGAACAACTTCTCCTCTTCAATCATCATCATCACTTCATCACTACCTTACCATACACATATTGACATATTATTAACAACAAATGCAACATTATGATTTATAATCTCCCCCTTTGTATTTTTTGTCAATATCCCTTAGGCATGATTTTATAAGGGTCAATATGTGTGACAATATTTTCTCCCCCTTATTGGAAACCAAATGCTAAGTATCAAATGCATATGTACTTAGAAATTTACACATGAATGACCACCTTTCTTCAAACGTATAACCAATAAATTACTTTTTCATCTATCCTCCTCCTCCTTCAATTCTTTTTGGAAATATGAATTCTCAAAGAACTTTCAAGCATGTACCCAATGTGCAAACACATTTTGCACATCTCTTAAACATTTGACATTAGCATAATCTTCTCGAACTCTTCATCTAATCAGAAACAAGTGGATGGATCTTCCAACTGCTTCAAGCAATCAAGTATTGAATGGCCTTCTTCAAATGGCGTAACACGGTGTCTTTTAGTGAGACATGCCTTGGAACTTAGGACCAGCTCTACAATAGTCTAAATTAACATGGAGAATTCCCAATCATGACATACAATGTCATTTCATACTGATTCCCCAAGGGAAATAAGCTTTGGAACAACTTCTCCTCTTCAATCATCATATTCACTTCATCACTACCTTTCCATAAACATATTAACATCTTATTGACAACAAATTCAACACTATGCTCTACAATCTCCCCCTTTGTATTTTTTTGTCAATATCCCTTAGGCACACTTTTATAAGGGTCAATATGTGTGCCAATCTTTTCTCCCCCTTATTGGAAACCAAATGCAAAGGTTTAATGGGGTCTTTTCAAAAGCATGTTCTCCTCCCTTTAAAGAATATCTTATTGAATATTTCTGAGAGCGGGATGATGTCACATGGTTCACTTAGAGAAGAGACTTTAGTTAACCAACTCTAAGTCTACTTGGGATAACCCGTTGTAGAAAACAAGAGAGATATGACCAAGGTATTCAATGTTGTTCATAAATAACCATGCATGTGAAATCATGCTCAGAATGTATCAATTCTTAATCCTAGGGGTTGGAAATAGTCATATCTATCAATGAAATGCTAAATCATGCACATACTTCACCAAACATATTAAAAGGTTCAAGTGAAAAGATAAAGACCCCCCTATAATCTCATCTTGTCATCAATCAAGCACTCCCCCTTAATTGACATGACAAATACAATTAAGAACAAGGGATGAAAGTTTGATTGGAATACCTCAAGTTTCAACTTCTTGTGATGATATGAATTTCAATATTTGTCATGAAATAATCCTTGATATCATCTCCTTCATATTTTCTCCCCCTCAATGGGTGCAATCCCTATAATTCATCATGGTGGTGTAGGTTCCGGGCGCAGCGGAAGCACGTTGGTGGGTTTGCCCAACTTTAATTTTAACGTTAAAAAATGTTCAATCTGAGATCCATCACGATTTAAAACGTTGAATCTTCAGAATAGAACGAAAAACGAAAAAAAAGAAAAGAAGAGTCCCGGAACCCTTGAGATAGGATCATCATATGTTGGTTATAATTAATTTAATTAATTCATAAGAATTACCTCGATGGAATTATTTCTTCGTTGGAGTCTTCGGTCACGATCCTATGATCCGTCGTTGCGTCGTAGAATCCAAGTATAGGATTCCTCTAGCGGTGATCCACACGTGCTCCACGTATCTCTAGACGTCGGTGAAGGGATCTCTGGGTGCTAGCGCGGAAGAGCCTTCGCTTGCGATGCCCACCTTCAACCGCCATGATCTGGTGGAGGATCTTGCTCTCGTAACTTGAGGGCGTTCTTAGTGGAAAGGAATTCTCTTTTGGATTGAGAGTTTTTCCAAAACCGTTGTGCACAACAATGGCTCTGTCTCAATGAGAATAATTTAATTGAGATTATAATACTTAGAATAATAAATTGAATTAATTTCCCGAAAGCATTTAATCATTTCATTTAATTCTTAGTAATACCCTATGTCTTAATAATGACAGTTGACCATCATTATTACTTGACATGCACCCAACATATTACATTTAATATCATTTAATTAAATAAACAATATTTTCTCACGAATCCCGAAAAACAAACTACACGACGTGTACTTTTTATTTTTTATTTTATTTATTTTCTCCACCATATTTATTAGACCTTGAGTAATGACTATTTATTTCTTAAATAAATGTAACTGCATTACTTGCTAATATATATATTATTTCACCCACAATATATTCTCTTGAATAACCAGTGTCGAAATAAATGCGATCAGGCATCCTTAAATAATTATTAAACCACAGTCGGGAATAATCTTTATTTAACTTGTTAAATTAATATTTAACTGAGATACATGGACACACTTAGTGTATGACCCTATAGGACTCTTTCTCAGTGGCATTAGGCGGAGCCGGCCTAAAGTCCAATGTTAGCGTCTAGCAACACGCCAAGGCACCCATAGAGAAAGAAGTTAACGCCGCAATGACGTGTCACCTCCTACGAACTCTTACCATGTAATATAATCCCTTTATCTCGATATCTCCAATCAAGCGGGTTGAATGCTAGTGTCATCAACCCATGTGCTCGATTATTCTTTCTTTGAATTCCCGGAATTGAACTCGACCACACCTTACCATGGTCATGGATTTATTTAGGGTATATCAATTCCATCAAAGGGTCTGAGCTATCTACTTCCGTTATGGAACAGAAGGGACAAATCCTTTCTCGCATTATCTATTAATGCAGTATTACTCATGACACACCCAATGTATTCTACCTCGCTGCGAACAGTGTGTCGTCACAGTTTTCATCAATACATCTAAGTGTGCGAGTTGTAATACCCATTAATAATAATCTTAAAGTCTAAGGACCAATACACACGTCTGCAGATAGGAACATCCAATGACACTATGAAATGTGGATTTCCTACTAGTGGGTCTCGTTCTCATAATATCCTCCTGGATATTACCAAGGGTGCACACCATGAGAAGGTGTCTCAAAGTTTTATGAATCTTCACCCCTAATGACCTGTATTATTTGTGTCCCTTAAATAATATCATCCGGCCAAAGAACATATATTTAATAACAGTGTTATGGCACTTACAGGTTCTCATCATAGCAGGGATCCGCTATGACCCATTAATACAACAGCTGTCCTTAGGACATTATCACATGCATTGTCACGTAGAAGAACAATCAAGATGTGATAAGGCTTTTATTAATGAATAAAGTACAAAGTAGTTGGTTCTAGACCACCAACTCCAACAGACTCCCACTTGGACTAGAGCCAGCTACTAACAACCTTTAACCCGCTAGCTCTCACATGATATTCATGCTTCTGTTGAGATGGGCCTTTAGTCATGGGGTCCGCCACGTTCTCTTCTTTGGACACTCTACTCACTGCAACTTCACTCCTTTTATAGAAATCCCTCAAGAGGTGATACTTCCGGAGTATGTGCTTTGTCCGTTGATGTGACCTTGGTTCTTTTGCAAGAGAAACTGCTGTAGTATTATCACAATACAATGTAATGAGATCATTACTGGTAGGAACTACATCAAGCTCCTAGACAAAGTTCCGAATCCAGACGGCTTCCTTGGCTGTATCAGAAGCCGATATATACTCAGACTCTGCTGTAGAATCGGCAACAACTGGCTGCTTTGAACTCTTCCAGCTCACAGCTCCTCCATTGAGACAGAAAACATATCCAGATTGCAACTTCAGATCGTTCTGATTTGTCTGAAAACCAGCATCAGCATACCCTCTGATGACAAGCTCCTCGTCTCCTCCATACACCAGGAACATATCCCTAGTTCTTCTCAGATACTTAAGGATAGTCTTAACATCAGTCCAATGTTGTTCTCCTGGATCTTCTTGATATCTGCCTACCATGCTCAGTGCATAGGCAACATCAAGCCTGGTATATAACATGGCATACATGATGGATCCTATAGCCAAAGCGTATGGGATCTTACTCATTCTATCTTTCTCTTGTTGTGTCTGAGGACACATTTTCTTAGAAAGATGTAAGCCATGTGACACTGGAACCAATCCCCTCTTGGATTGTTCCATACTAAATCTCCTTAGTATCTGGTCAATGTATGTACCCTGACTTAGTCCAAGCAGCCTCTTGGATCTATCATGAATGATCTTGATCCCTAGAATGTAGGTTGTTTCTCCTAAGTCCTTCATGGAGAAACACTTGTTCAACCAGTCCTTAACTGACTGTAAGGATGGTACGTCGTTTCCAATAAGTAATATGTCATCAACATATACCACTAGGATGATGACCACATTCCCATTAAACCGCTTATAAACACATGGATCACATTCGTTCTTAATGAAACCAAATTCTTTTATGGCTTCATCAAATCGAATGTTCCATGACCTGGATGCTTGCTTCAATCCATAAATGGATTTCTGCAACTTGCAAACCCGTTTGGCTTCACCTGGTGTCACAAACCCTTTTGGTTGTGTCATATAGACATCTTCCTGAAGGTTTCCATTAAGGAATGTTGTTTTGACATCCATCTGCCAAATCTCGTAGTCATGGTAAGCTGCTATGGCAAGTATGATTTTTATGGATTTAAACATGGAAACTGGCGAGAAGGTTTCATCATAGTCAATTCATTGACGCTGTCTGAATCCTTTAGCCACTAGCCTTGCTTTATAGGTGCTAACTTGACCTTCCATGTCCAGCTTTCTTTTGAATACCCATTTGCATCCAACTGGCTTTACATCAACTGGCTCATCGACCAGAACCCAAACTTGGTTCTGATACATGGAATCCATCTCAGAATTCATAGATTCTATACATCTTGCAGCTTCTGAGCTTTCTACTGCTTCCTTGTAGGAGAGAGGCTCATCATTGTCCAATAATAATGATTCACCATCCTCAGTGACTAGGAAACCAAATCTCTCTGGTTCCCTTACCTCTCTTGAGCTCCTACGAAGTACTTGTGTTTCTAGAACCTCTTCCACGGGGACCTGTGGAACTTGTTCCTGTACCAACTCTTGTGTGTCCTGAGCATCAACTTCGTCGAAATCAATCTTGCTCCCACTATCCTTCTTGAGGATGTGCTCCCTCTCAAGAAAGACGGCTTGTCTAGCGACAGTCACTTTCTTGTCTTGATGGTTATATAGGTAATATCCTTTTGTTTCCTTGGGATATCCTATAAAGATACACCTCGTGCCCCGGGGTGATAGTTTGTTTCCTGAGAAGGCCTTAACAAATTCCTGGCATCCCCATACACGTGTGTGCGACAAAGTGGGTTTCCTTCCATTCCATAACTCGGATGGAATTTCATTTGCTGTCTTAGTTGGTACTCGGTTTAATGTGTATGCTGTAGTTTGTAATGCATATCCCCAAAAGGATAATGGAAGATCCGCATGACTCATCATCGACCTCACCATGTCCAACAAGGTGCGGTTCCTCCTTTCACTAGCACCATTCCACTGTGGTGTATAAGGAGGAGTAAGATGAGATAGAATTTCAGACTCCTGTAGAAGATCGATGAACTCTTGGTTCAGATATTCTCCACCTCGATCCGATCGAAGATTCTTTATCTTCTTACCAAGCTGATTCTCTACTTCATTCTTGAATTCCTTAAATTTCGTTAAGGACTCTGACTTATACCTCATTAAGTAGAAATAGCCATATCTACTCAAATCATCAGTAAAAGTAATGAAGTAAGAGTATCCACCTCTAGCTTCTACTGGAAATGGTCCACACACATCCGTGTGTACCAATCCTAGAAGCTCTGTGGCCCTTTCACCTTGTCCACCAAAAGGCGGCTTGGTCATTTTACCTTGTAAACAAGCATGAAATCTATCAAGTGGTTTTAGCTCGGTAGAGTCTAAATAGCCATCTTGGCAGAGCTTTGTCAAGTGCTTCTCGTTCACATGACCAAGGCGGTGATGCCATAACTGGGTGATGTATGAGTCATGTGAGTTTGTTTCGTTATCGATTTCCAACACTTGGTTTTCGTAATTTAATACATACAAACCATTATTCAAATGTGTCATACCATAACATACGTTGTTCTTATAAAAGAGACAACAATTATTTCCAAACTTGAAAATAAATCCATCCATATCTAAACAAGATACAGAAATTATGTTCTTGGTAACACTACGCCAAAATAACAGTTTTATAAAACCAAAATCATGCCAGTTGGAAATGAGAGGTGATAGTCGCCAATAGCCAATGCAGCCATCCTTGCGCCATTGGCAGCTCGAAGATCCACCTATCCTCTGGAAATCTTTCTAAATCTACTTGGTTCCTACATTTGAATACATATGTGAGCCCCACAAGCTGTATCTAATACCCAATGTGTAGAAATAGAAATATTGCACTCGATAACGAATTCACCTTTAGAGTCCCCACGCTTCTGGGTGCAGTTCCTCTTCCAGTGGCCCTGCTTGCCAAATACAAAACACACTGCCTCTCGTTCCTTGCCCTGCCTCTGGATCTTCCCCTTCTTGGAGGGACGGTGCTCGGGGGCTTCAGACCGTTTATAAGTCTTTGTCCCCTTTGCCTTTTCCTTCCTTTTCTTGTTCACCATAAGGACCGCGGGTTTGTCACGCCCCATGTCCTTATCTACATGGTGAATCAAGGTTAGAAGCTCTGATAGACTCTTCTCATTTCCGATCATATTATAGTTGACAATGAAGCTAGAGAAGGTCTTGGGCAGTTATGATAGGATGAGATCTGTACGCAACTCATCCGGGAATTTAATCCATAAGATGTCCAAGCGTTCAATGTAGCCAATAAGCTTGACTACATGAGGCCCAGCTGGCGCAGACTCTCCAAGCTTCGTGGTAAACAAAGTATTGGAGATCTCATACCTCTCATGTCTCACCTTCTCTTGGTAGAGATCTTTAAGGTGAGACATCATGCTATACGCGTCCATGTTTTCATATTGCTTCAAGAGCTCATTAGACATGGTCGATAGCATGAAACACTGGACATTTGTGGCATCATCTAGGTGTTTCATGTGGAGATATAATTCCTCATCACTAGCCTCTTTCCCAGGAGCAACTGGAATAGGATCTTCCAGCACATACAATTTCCTTTCGTGGCAAAGGACGACGCGTAAACGCCTCTGCCACTCTTGGAAATTGGTGTCGGTGAGAAGGTTTTCCTTCTCGAGTATGGTGCGCAATGATATGTTTGAAGTCATTTTCTTTTCGTTTCTACAAATTAAGATGAGCAAAGGTTTAATACTTTATTACAAAAAATTGAGACAAATAAATAAATTAATACTTATTAATCTCCCACTATTTTATCGAAATCCAATAGCTCTCACCATTGACTTCGGAATATTCTGTTGCGTGAATATTCTAGTGGAAAGGATCCATATTGCCCTTCGAATTACCCCAAATAGGGTTGGTCAAGCAACTTGAAAGGTTTTAGGTAGGCATTCCAAATGCCAACTGCATTAACTCGCAGCTCCTTGATCCGCTGAGTGGACTCCCCAATCCTAAAATCCTTTTATTTTGGATTTCCTCAACCTTTGCCTCTTGGTCACACCAAGTCCTACTGTGGAAGTCACCCCTTGATGCGAACCAAGTCAAGTCAACCCAAAACCTTGAATTAGAATTCCCCGATAATTGAAATCACCCCAACTTGGGTTGGTCAAGCACTTTGAACTATGGTTCGATTCTAACCAAGATTATGGAAGGCTATGCCGACTTAATATTTCTTTTGAGGGATTTTATCCTTATACGTAAATTGTCATTTTATTATCTTTGATTACATGTTTGTTAATATTATGTGGGATATACTTAAGTGATTAACCATGTCTAAGATAATATTTACGTATAAGCCGGTTTTATTTTAGTTCCATCTTGCATGCTCGTTTAATTCATTAATTGTGTGATCGTGACAACACACCCACAATAAATAAACCATGCAACTGACAGAAATAAAATAAATGGTATGATCATGAGCTTTTCTATTGGTTAGTTTATCTATTGGTTGATAAACTAACCCAAGACCTAGGGGAGAAACACCTTGAACCTTTTGGGTTCGTGTTTACAATTTTCCACATGTCCACCTTTGTATCTCCTTGGATTGGTTTCATCGTGGCTCCTGACTTGAGTCGCCTCCACTAGCTTGGGAGCTCCATCCATTACATATGCATTTATCTCACATGCAGGTGAGGGGTAAAAAAGGGTTTTACATAAAAGAATCCTTGGGCGCGCATGCCCTACATATTAATGAGGAGATGGCTCGCAGGCCAACGAATTTAATTTAAATAAATAAATTAAACGAAATCATTCACATACAAAGGTCTCAGTCTAGCTCATGATCATCCATACATGCAACGATATTTACGCATAAATAAAACTAGAATTCAATTTTTTAATCGTTCTTGTTTAAGATAAATCACGCTCGAATTAATTAATTATCTTCAATTAATCAATCCTTTTATCTTAAACATTTTTCTGAACTTCCTTGAGATTCTCATCCATCCTAATTTTAAACAAATAAATTCATTTAAAATTATCCTTGTACGTAACTTGCACCTTGGAGGCAACCCGGTGAATTCCCATTTATTACGCAGATGTTAAATTAAACACATATATATATAACACCTATCACGTGTTGTGTCTCAGCTTTACGTCTGCACTATGGTACACGTCTCAAGAGTTTGTATAATATAATAATAAATTTTAATAAATCTGCGTAATTTGGGTAAGTACACGGCGTGTAGTTCGGACTACACGGCGTGTACTTTTCTTCACCGTCCATCCGAAGTACACACCCGGGGACATGGCATGTTAATGTACTTCAGAAATTTTCGGAGTACACGACGTGTTCTTTTGGACACACGCCGTGTAGTTTTCACGTTACACGGTTTCCAGCCGGGCAGGCCGTGTACGGCGTACACTGTCCAACCCTAACCCGAAGGGACTACACGCCGTGTTCTGTTGGACCACACGGCGTGTAATCCGAAAACCGTATGCCACCTGTTTCTGGTCAACACACGGTGTCTTAAATTCTTAGAAAGAATCCAATACACGGCCTGATTTGGCAGATCATTCAATGCATTGAACCTATACTACACGACGTTTACTTCCGAATACACGCTGTGTATTCGGGTGTTGTACGACCAGAAACGTTTGGCTCCTTCGGATGAGTTCCTCTATTTTATTTTAATCAAAATTAAAAGAAAAATTCGTTTCTGTGAGGTGAACGAGAAACGAGGGAGGAGGAACGGATCTCGATATTCAGATTTCCAGAATGATTAAACTTGAATTGAAATAACGAAATTATTAAATGCGTAAATTACCAACGAAAAACTAAATAATTATAATCAACGATATGACCCCCTCTGATACCACTTGTAGGTTTCGAGCGCAGCGGAAGCGCGTTGGTGGGTTTTCCCAACTTTAATTTTAAAGTTCAACAACGTTCAATCCGAGATCCGTCACGATTTAAAATGACGAATCATCGGAATAGAACGAAGAACGAAAAAAAGAAAAGAAGAGTCCCAGAACCTTTGAGATAGGATCATCATATGTTGGTTATAATTAATTTAATTAATTCATATGAATTATCTCGATGGAATTATTTCTTCATTGGAGTCTCCGGTCACGATCATGTGATCCGTCGTTGCGTCGTAGAATCCAAGTATAGGATTCCTCTAGCGGTGATCCACACGTGCTCCACGTATCTCTAGACGTCGCCGAAGGGATCTCCGGGTGCTAGCGCGGAAGGGCTTTCTCTTGCGGTGTCCGCCTTCAACCGCCTTGATCCGGTGGAGGATCTTACTCTCATAACTTGAGGGCGTTCTTGGTGGAAAGGAATTCTCTTTTGGCTTGAGAGTTTTTCCAAAACCGTTGTGCACAACAATGGCTCTGTCTCAATGAGAATAATGTAATTGGGATTATAATACTTAGAATAATAAAATGAATTAATTGCCCGAAAGCATTTAATCATTTCATTTAATTCTTAGTAATATCCCATGTCTTAATAATGACAGTTGACCATCATTATTACTTGACATGCACCCAACGCATTACATTTAATATCATTTAATTAAATAAACAATATTTTCTCACAAATCCCGAAAAACAAACTACATGGTGTGTACTTTTTATTTTTTATTTTATTTATTTCCCCCAACATATTTATTAGACCTTGAGTAATGACTATTTATTTCTTAAATAAATGTAACTGCATTACTCGCTAATATATATATTATTTCGCAGACAATATATTCTCTCAAATAACCAGTGTCGAAATAAATTCAATCAGGCATCCTTAAATAATTATTAAACCACAGTCAGGAATAATCTTTATTTAACTTGTTAAATTAATATTTAACTGAGATGCATGGACACACTTAGGCGGAGCCTGCCTAAAGTCCAAGGTTAGCGTCTAGCAACACGTCAAGGCACCCATAGAGAAAGAAGTTAATGCCGCAATGACGTGTCACCTCCTACGAATGCTTACCGTGTAATATAATCCCTTTGTCTTGATATCTCCAATCAAGCGGGTTGCATGCTAGTGCCATCAACCCATGTGCTCGATTATTCTTTATTTGACTTCCCAGAATTGAACTCGCTCACACCTTATCATGGTCATGGATTTATTTAAGCTATATCAATTCCATCAAAGGGCTTGAGATATCTACTTCCATTATGGAACAGAAGGGACAAATCCTTTCTCGCATTATCTATTAATGCAGTATTACTCATGACGCACCCAACGTATCCTACCTCGCTGCGAACAGTGTGTCGTCACAGTTTTCGTCAATACATCTAAGTGCGTGAGTTGTAATACCCATTAATAATAATCTTAAAGTCTAAGGACCAATACACACGTCCACAGATAGGAACATCCAATGACACTACGAAATGTGGATTTCCTACTGGCGGGTCTTGTTCTCATAATATCCTCCTGAATATTACCAAGGGCGCACACCATGAGAAGGTGCCTCAAAGTTTTATGAGTCCTCACTCCTAATGACCTGTATTATTTGTGTCCCTCAAATAATATCATCCGGTCACAGAACATATATTTAAGAACAGTGTTATGGCACTTCCGGGTTCTCATCATAGCAGGGATCCGCTATGACCCATTAATGCAACAACTGTCCTTAGGACATTATCACATGCATTGTCACGCAGAAGAACAATCAAGATGTGATAAGGCTTTTATTAATGAATAAAGTACAAAGTAGTTGGTTCTAGACCACCAACTCCAACAGGTGGAAAATATCATCACATAATCTTCAAGATATGCATGTTGATAATCTTACATTGTGGAACATTCCAAGTTTTTATCAAATCATGAATAATCAATCCAACTTGTTTTTCTTCACTTTGTTCATTCAATTCTTATTTTGAGAATGACCTTCACCTTCAATTCCCTACAATGTAAGAACACATATATAAAAAAAGTATAAGGGAATAATATGGAACATATGTGAGCTTATTAATAGATGAAATGGGGCTGAGAATTTTTCTCTCAACCTAAGAACTTCTTTCCTTATGGATCTAATGTGTCTGGTACTCTTCATGCTGGTGTCTCCTTTCTATTTTCCATTTTTATCTTTCAGTGTCAGCATAAAACCTTTTCTTCAATTCACCTTCAACTTGTTTGGTTTGTTCATCCTTAATTCTACCAGTAGTGAAGTAACTTCCATTGGTGCATGGTTTTTAGTAGTGAAGTGGATTTCACGTGTGTGCTCCTCAATGTTGAATCCAAGGTGGAAAAACATGTAAATTCAATTTTAAAGTTCAAAGAGATTTGATAATTTAGTAGGATAAAAAAATTCTAAGGGTTATAAGATATATCAATACAATTTCACTACACAGAAAATAAATAAAAACAATTTTCAGCCCACATAGGAATTTACTACCAGTTACAAATTTAATTATTCAGCATTAAAGTAAAATCTATAAACTAATTCATGTTGCGGAATCTCCAAGAGACTCAACAGAATCGAGAAAAAAAGAAAGAAAAAAAGCAAAGGACACAGCGATTTACGTGGTTCGGGAATAATCCCTACGTCCACGGGAGAGGCAGAATTTCACTAATCGGGAGCACAAATTACAGAGGGTTTTTTCAGTAGTAAACCCTAGCTCGAAATGGGCTACATATGAAGAAGACGGTCCACTGTTCCGAAATAGAAGTCCGCGTTGCGACAGTGATTGGTGGCCAACTTTGTCAAAAGCGCTACAGTGTCTGCCGGCTGGAAGTTAAAAGCGCTACAGTGAAATTGAACCCGAAGTCTGCACAGCTACAGTGGTTGTCAGTGTTGGTCGGTCAGCATTGCTACTGTGGTTGTCGGTGTCGGTCGGTCTGCACCACTATAGTGAAGTTGACCCCGAAGTCCGCACCGCGACAGTTGCGGGCCACAAGCATTCAACCCAATCGGATCGGGTAACACCAATCCAACAATTCATTTTCAAGAAATGTGTAGAAAAAATTCAGAAAAATACAAGATCATTTAGCACTAATACAAAATCAAAAACACTTAATTTAATATTAATAACCACCAAGTTTCAACCAAATATTCAACAAGAAAATATCATCCAATTCTAATTATTTTTAGACAATTAAGTATAAATCGGTAACAGCCGCAAGCAGAAATAAAAGTCATTAAAATAAGTATTTAATGAAAAACTCCCCTGAAATAAAAGCTTTATTTTTCTATATATCCACTAGAATTATCCCTCCTCTTTACTTTTATAAAGTCTCTCTGGTCATCTTAAAAACCCCTAAAAATGTAAACAGATTAACATTAGATTCAAGAAATATTCAACTCAAGAAAAACATAACCATAGTTTAGAAAGTGAGTGGATGAATCAAGTTGATTTAGATTGTATCTTCTGTTGATGAAAGAAAATTGTAAGACATATACTCCAACTAGAAGATAAAGTGAATAGAATCCTTAACTGCATTCATCTTGGTGAAAAATATGAAAAGATTCTCCCTCTAAGCTCAATTCATTATCTACAAGGAAAAACTTTTAAGCAAAAATAAAAATTTAAACATAAAAAAAAGGTTAGTACCTTCCCCCACACTTCTGCCAAAAAAAGTTGGGGAAGAAACAACCTATATATTCAATGGTATTCAGCTTCTAATAAAATTAACTCCTCCCTCAGAGGTTCCTTATTAACTTCTCTAAACATTTTCAGTCGATTTCCCCTCAAAGTAAATGGAACATCATTCTTATGATCTTAAATATGTACATAACCAAAAGGGAAAATATGAGTTAAAATAAAAGGTTCATCTCATTTGGAATGAAATTTACCTGGAAAAACCTTCATCCTGGAGTTCTACAGCAAGACCTTATCTCTAATCTGAAACTCCTTATTCAAAAAAATATTTTTATGAAACCATTGGTTTTCTCCTTAAAAAACCTTTCAGATTTATAATAATTATTTATTGTCTCCTCAAACTCTTGAAAACATAGCTTCCTATCTTTTTTATCCTCAAACAGATTCAAATTACATGATTTGACTACCAAAAAAGCTTTATTTTCAACTTCTACAGGCAGATGACAATCTCTTCCAAAAACTATCCTATAAGGTGACATCCCTATTGGAATCTTATACACAGTCATATATGCCCAAAGAGCATCCTCAATCCTCAATCACTAATTTTTTTGTTTTTGTTAATAGTTTTCTCAATAATATTTTTAATCTATCTATTTAAAACTTAAAAAAATCCATTATTTTGAGGGTGATAGGGTGTAAAAACTTTATGGATTACACCATTTATTTTTTACAAAGCCTCAAGACACTTTTTATAGAAATTAGTTCTTCCATTTGTGAGAATAAATTTGGGTATCCTGAACCTACAAAAAAAGATTGCTTTTGGAAAATTGGGACACCACTCTAGAATCATCTGTTCAAGTTGGAATAGCTTTAATCCACATGGACACATATTCCACCAAAACATAGATGTGAATTCATCCAAAGGAATTTGGAAAAAACCCATAAAATAAATTCCCCAAACATCAATGATGTCACAAAACAAAAAAGTTTATTGTGGAATCTCATGTCTTCGAGAAATGTTTCCTTAGAATTGAAAAGATGTACAAGTCCTATAAAACTCATGAGAATCCTTGAGAATGGTTGAACAATATAACCCTTAATATAGTAGTTCTCTAGCACTCATATGTGGCCCAAAGTGTCCACCACAACTCAAACTATGACAAAATTTCATAACGGAAGGAATTTCAAAATTCTGAATACTTCTCATAACAATCTCGTAACTTCCCAAATTCCATAAGGATCATCCCAGACATATTTCCTTGACTCACAAACATGTCTAGAAACTTGTTTCTTAGAAAACCAGTGTGGATCAATTTCAAGAGTTAAGTAATTCATGAGGCTTGAAAACCATGGCCTTTTGTCAAGAACAGAATATAGCTTCTCTCTAGGAAAAATATCTCTAATAGGTTCAATAATAGATTTTTCTTGAAAAAAATCATTAGTTATCCTACTCAAATGATCAACTATAGTGTTCTAAATTTCTTTCCTATCTTGGATCTCTAAATCATATTCATGAGGTAATAAAATCTGTCAAACCAGCCTCAGTTTTGATTTTTCATTTTCATAAGATACCAAATAGCAGAATGACCAGTAACAACCATAACTTTAGATCCCAAAGGATAATTTCTATACTTATCATGGGAAAATAAAAATGATAGAAATTCATTCTCATTTGTGGAGTAGATGGATTCAATATCATCTAGAGTCCAAAAGGCATAATAAATGACATGATATTTCCTCTCTATTCTTTACCCAAGAACATCCCCCAAAGGAAACTCCAAATCATCAGTCATCAGCTCAAAAGGAAATCTCTAGTTAAGTGGTTAAACTATTGGTGTGAAAACAAACTTTTGTTTCTGTTCATTAAAGGATTCCATACACGTCTCATCAAATATAAAAGGAATTTCTTTATGAAGTAATCTTATCCAAGGCAATGTAGTATGGTTTAAATCTTTTATGAATCTTCTATAAAATCCAGCATGACCAAGAAAAGATCTAATATCTATAATAGTCTTAGGAAAAAGTAATAAAGAGATGATGTCAACCATGGACTTTTCCACACAAATTATTTTCTTAAACACATCATGACCAAGCACAATTTCACTATCGACCATAAAATGACATTTTTCATAGTTTAGAACAAGGTTTTTATCAATTTAAATTCTAATAATAACTCATAAACTCCTTATACAGCTCTTAAAAGATATACCATACACTGTAAATTCTTCCATAAAAACATCCATGAATTCCTTAAGAAACTCATAAAAAATTCTAAGAATGCTTCTTTGGAAGGTGGAAGGAGCATTAAAAAGTCCGAATGGAATTATTTGATAAGTAAAGGTACCAAAACGACACATGAAAGTTGTTTTAATGTAGAACTAATATTGTATGAATTTTCATTTTCTGAATTTTCAACATTGCAGGACATGCAACAGATTTTTTATGAAACAAACTTCTTTTTCACTTGTTTTTTTATTTTTTTAAATAAATTTTTTTTCTTAATCCTTTTTTAACTAACCCATTTCTAGCCTGCTTGTGAATAACATGAATTCATGTAAGGTATTTGTGTCACTTAAAACCTAACACAAAATTTGAAAACTTAAAAATACAGTTTATCAACCACTAAGGTTGTCTCGTAGTGAGAATGCACTGTATGGGGTTATTCTTTCACATGTTTTTATTTTATGTTTCTATATTTTTATTTTTTTTCAAAGGAATTAAAACTAGACAAAAATCAAAACAAAATTCAAATCACAAAAAAAATTCAAAAAGAAATAAAACAACTGAAAACAAAATGAACGAAAGTATCAGCGGTATGAATAAACAAGAGAAAGCAGCAACCTAACTAGTGATTAATATGGATTAGTCTATCTTCATTGATTTTTAATGGTTTTCACAACTGTAATTATCTCAATGAAATAATGAAATATCAAATCTCGAACTCAAACAATTTATTAAAGTGAGACTACAACCAAGAGCTCAGAAGCAAAACTCATTTTTGAAGGAGTTGGTCACTGCTCTCAACAATCGCCAAAAAGGACAAAGACAACACTTATTGTACTCACAATTCATCGATCAAATATTAAGAAATTTTAACAGCTTAAATCGTCTTCATACTTCTACTCGGCTTGAATTAACGAGTTGTATTCAAAGTTTTTCACACTCCAATTGGTAGTGTGAGGTACTCATAATGGGAAAAGGTGTTTAACAAAACAACAAAATAATAAAATTTAATGAAGTAATTGCATTCCAAATTTCAAGATTCTTGAATGAATTAAAATTGCAAACTTTAAATAAATGTAAACTAAGAAAGACTTCATTATTTGAATACACTAGCCTCAGTTACTGGATATTTAGCAGGACATCACCAAGGAGCATAAACGAATTATGATCTCCATCTTCATCTTCTCTCGAAGTACCAGTAGTTTCCCAGAATATCTCCTGGTGCCACTCCCATCTTCTCCGCTTCTAACATCTCAGTATATCTCCCTATATGTGTTTCAGTGTCCGTCTCCCAATCCATTGTTCCCTCGAATGTCATGCGTTGCGTCCCTTTTATTCTCCCCAAAAATCAGCATCAAAACCACCGCTTCTTTTAAATGACCATTAAATGAGGGAACTAAGTCTTGTGACCTTCAATCACTGCTCTCGTCACTTAAGAAAAAACTCTCTTTCTACAGGCTCCAACACTGTCTAGGTTTCATTTAATACTCCAACCAACAAGCATTTTTTATAATAATAATTATTACTTTATTATTTTCTTTCTAGAAACTTGACATCATCTTCTTCAATTCTTCCTTAACTCTATACATGCTCATCTCCTTCCTCAGGCTTCACCAAATGAATCTCCAAACAAACATAAATCATTCAGGAAACAAAAAAAACTTCTTCAGTAGGAGAGGCTTCATGGTCAAGCTTCAATCGGATCCAAAAAGAATATCATTATTGGCTGGTACCCAGTGCACTTCGGTCACACTAGTTTATCCTCTTATCGAAACCTCCAAGCAAACTTATCCAAACTCGGTTACCCTAACGCTAAATTTCATCAATTAGGAAAACCATTTTTTGTAAGCTTGGGCATGGAATGTTAGATTAGTCCAACATCACATTCATCATGAGCTTGGATCCTCTTTGTCTTTAACTGCCTATGCGAGTCTTCAATATCAGCAAACCAAATATACTAAAAATGTAATTAACCCAGACACGCCTAATAACTGAAGTTTGGGTTAACTGCTTCAAGTGTAACCAAGAGGAAATAGAAATTGGGTGTCCAAGCACTGCTCAATTTCTTTGAAAATAGTTCATCATGGGATGTGCTGCTGTGATTCTTCATTAACTAAAATTGGGCCTCCGATTGAAAACCCCTTGAATGAGTCGACTTCATCAAGATCATATATGAAGGCTTCGACGACAATGGATTTGAGATCATTAATGAAGTCAGCGGTTCCGAGAATCTCCTTCAAGAAATGAAGATGCGGGATCTGGTTCCATCAATCAATGATATCAGTGGCATGAGAGGCTTCATCCACCAAATCATCCTCTACATGGATCTTGTCTGTACCCTTTCATCGGAAACCCAAACTCATTCGGATCCAATCAGCAAGGTCGATTATCCCAGTTTTTCACACCAGCTTGCCTCGTCGACTCATCTTCTCCATGTGAAGATGGGTTTCAACACTTTTAAAATATTGGATCGGGTTTTGTCAGCTCAAACATCCTCTAAATTGGCCTAATCTTATAGATTTTCTTTTTTCCTTTTTTTTTAAGAAAAAACTATGATTCGAGAAATAATCAACAATTGATCATGAGAAATAAAATTAATCTGTTGCAACTTGTCCAGGATGCCACTACAACACTAATGATGCCGCCCAAGCTGAAGCATAACTATCTGAAACGAACCTAGAATCTTGAACAACAGGAAATCATCCGAAATTAAAAATGAAAACAAGAAACGAATACCAAAATCAACAGCATGGAGGATGAAATCCCACTACAAAACAGATCCCATCGCCGCCATCCAAGAACCCAGTAGAGACCACGACGAACCAACCAATGCACACAACCGAAAACGAAGAAAAAACCCTAAGACTGCGGAAGCAGGAGCTCGGCCGCTGGACCATCACCGCGCTGCCATGGAAATCCCTATCCAGTGAGATGGAATCGGGTGAGAAAAAGGCTAGCAGTGATGCACACCAAGACGACTAAGTACACGAAATCCACGACACTACCGCGACCGAGAGGCCGCCGCTATGAGCTCGCCGAGCGTGAGGAAGGAAGCCGAGCCGACCCTGGCTGAAGGGATGATGCAGCGACGAGGGGAAACCCTAGATTTCTAGCACCCCTTACAGGCCGAATCTTATAGATGATTTCAAGAACTCTGCTTCGTTAGCGGTCCAAGAGTTGGATTGGCGTCAATGAACGACGCTTCAAAATTATTATTTACAGAAAATGATAAAATTTTATAAAAAACATCTCCAAAGATCCCATCAATGAAGCTCGTGGAACCCTCTACTTTGGAAGTCGTTGTTTAGGTGGCACAGCTTGCTCTCCAGCCTCTGTCTCTGCTTTTCTTGGGAAAGACGCGGAGATAAGCGGCGAATAAAATCTCGGTACATTGACACCTCGGCACCCATTTGATGATACGAAATTTTTTCTGAAATTACAGTAAAATGGATCAATATACTCTTCTGTATAACGCTTGGAGGGAAATGATATACCGTGAGCAACGATATTGAATCCTGTACCGCCTCCACTAATTCCTTCCTCGCATCCCGGAGTTTCTTCTCCAAATCTGTCCACGCATCAAACGAATGAAATCTTGTATACCAAGATTAGGTGGGGTTCAATAAAACAAAGAAAGATACCTGACTGATTCTCAAGGGGAGGATCATGCCTCCCTGCTTCGCCAATATTCTCCATAGCGAGACTCGGGGAACTGCGTACAAACTGAGTATCTTTAGTTGCGGACGAGCAGAGGAGAAGCGCAGGATTTGTGGCCGAAGAGCAGACACCTAAATATATAGGGATCGAGCGACTTAACTACTACAACTGAATGTATATAATTAAGAGTATATAATTATAAATCAATATTTATATAATTAGAACTATTAAAAGAATTGAAAATATTTATTTATAAATTTAATTATAAATAAATATAATTATAGATAATCATATATAAAAACTTATTTTTATAACTATAAATATATAATTTTAAAATTAAAATTATATATATAATTAATACATTTATTATTTAAATATATTTATTTAAATTTTATAATTATGCAAATATATAATTCTTTTATGTATATATATATAATTAGATTTATAGATAAATATATATCTATATAGTCAGAATTATAAATAATTTCATATTTATATAGTTTGAATATATAAATAATTTATAAATTTAAAATAATTATACCAATAAATATATAAATAATTTATTATATGTATTCATAAATATAATTATAAATAAATATAAATATATATAAATATAAATGAATATAAATATAATTATATATAATTATATATAGATATATAAAATTTTTATTATATGTATTTATAAATTTAATTATAAATATATATAATTATAAATATATATAAATATATATTATTATATAAATTATTCATAAGGTATTTATAAATAGGTTTTATTTATAATTATTTAAATATAATAATTAAAACTCTTAATTGGGATGGGGATGTGGCGCTTTGGAGAAAATTTTTAAAACCCCAATTCATATGGTGTATTGCAAACCCATATCCCAGATTATCATAAACCGAATCCCTTTAAATTAAAAAAAATTAAAAAACCCCTGTATACTGATTTTCCCAGGAATAAGTTATGTATTAATTCAATTTGAAAATTTATGTATACAATTAATGATACTTGTAAAGTGTATTTACAATTATAGACCATGAATATTACAAAAATATATATAATGAATGATGGATAATGCTTTTATTATACGATCTTATTATAAAGCTTTCTTAAAGGATAAATGGTAATTATATAAGTGGAATTTTATATATTTCTATAAAGAGTTTTGTGTAATATAAAATAATGCTTTGCCCCGAATTGCTCGAAGTGTTGGATTGGTGTTGCCCGATCCGGTTGTGCCCTGCAACTGTTGCGGGCCGAGCTCCGCGGTAAGCTCGTTGGGGGTTGCATGGGCAACGCGCCCCTGCTCCGGGGGTCCGGGGGACGAAGGTCCCCGACCCAATTTTTTGGCACTGTAGCAATTCTGACACTGTAGCAGAGCTGACTGACCGACACTGACAGACATTGTAGCAGTGCGGACTTCGGATTCAACTTCACTGTAGCACTTTTGACTTCCAGCCGGCAGTCACTGTAGCGCTTTTGACAAAGTTGGTCGTCGATCACTGTAGTAACGCGGACTTACTATTTGGAACAGTGGACCGTCTTCTTCATATGTAGCCCATTTCGGGCTAGGGTTTACTACTGAAAATCCTCTGTATTTTTTTGTGCTCCCGATGTAGTGAATTCTGCCTCTCCCGTGGACGTAGGGATTTTTCCCGAACCACGTAAATCGTTGTTTCCTTATTGCTTTCTTTGTTTCGTTTTCTCGTTTCTGTCGTTGTGTCTCCCGACGATTCCGCAACACGAAGGCCTTATTTTAATTTTACTTTTGATAATACCACTTTTAAGGGTTGAAGGGAAACCCTTACAATATAAAATAATACTTTCTTTATGATATATATTAACTTATTTTTGGGATTCCATTGGGGGTTTTCATGTTTAAAAATGATTACATGATGGAGTTTTAATATTAAGTGTATTTTCAGGAAATATTATTGTGATCTTATTGAGTTCCTTATGGTATGTGGGATATTGGTTTAAAAAAAATTTGTTTGAACGTGAAGATTCATTATATGTTAGAAAATTTCTCCCAAAATGTGTTAGTGATCAAAGGGATGAGTGTTATTTTGGTTAAATTTTGGTCTATTTATTCTCAAAACTATATGGGATCCATTTAGTTATAGGTTCTACCGAGACTCTAAATAGAGTGGAAGGGTAAAATCCATGTCAATATATAGATTATGTTTATTAATTCCTAATTTTACTAACAACCTATATTCCATGGTTATCAAGGTCCAAAGATTTGATCAATTGATAAGAGAAAATCGAAGGACTTTTCAATTCTATAGAGACTCTTATAAACTCTAAATTGGAAGTTATCATAGTCTTTTTTAAGGGACTATGAAGGTAATTGTGGGAAAACATTACATTTTTTCATAAAATTATTGAAATATCTTTAGAATTATTGAAGAACATGTTTGTTTAGTGGGGTTGTCTATGTAATCTAAATGTGGAGAAGGCCATTTAGTTTAAGAGTCTCCGATGTGTGATTGAATAGTGATGGATTACACTAGAATTTTTGATGACTTTGTGTCTTTCTCTTGTGATCTAGTCATTAATGACATCATAAAAGATCATTTAATGGATACAAGTCTTTGTTTAGACCTCAATTAAGAAGTATCATTATGTATATTGACTTTTTATATAGAAGTAGTGAAATATTGGTGGAAGGTAACATGGTGGGACAAACTGTTGGATTGGTGTTGCCCGATCCGGTTGGGCCGAATGCTTGGCAGAAGTGCGGACTTCGGGGGTCAACAGTACTGTAGCGCTTTTGATTTCCAGTCGGCAGACACTGTAGCACTTTTGACAAAGTGAGCTGCCGATCACTATTGCAACGCGGACTACTATTCAGAACAGTAGACCGTCTTCTTCATATGTAGCCCCTTTTAGGGCTAGGGTTTTGATTGAAATCCTCTGTAATTTTCTGCTCCCGATTAGTGAAATTCTGCCTCTCCCATGGACGTAGGGATTTTTCCCGAACCACGTAAATCACCGTGTTCATTGCTGTTTTTCTTTTCTTCCGTTTTCTCATTTTCTGTCGTTGTGTCTCCCGGCGATTTCGTATCATTATATTACACGGTAAGCGTTCGTAGGAGGTGACACGTCATTGCGACGTTAACTTCTTTCTCTATGGGTGCCTTGGCGTGTTGCTAGACACTAACCTTGGACTTTAGGCCGGCTCCGCCTAATGCCACTGAGAAAGAGGCCTAGAGGGTCATACACTAAGTGTGTCCATGTATCTCAGTTAAATATTAATTTACCAAGTTAAATAAATATTATTCTCGATTGTGGTTTAATAATTATTTAAGGATGCCTGATCGCATTTATTTCGACACTGGTTATTCGAGAGAATATATTGTGGGCGAAATAATATATATATTTGCGAGTAATGCAGTTACATTTATTTAAGAAATAAATAGTCATTACTCAAGGTCTAATAAATATGGTGGAGAAAATAAATAAAATAAAAAATAAAAAGTACACGTTGTGTAGTTTGTTTTTCGGGATTCGTGAGAAAATATTGTTTATTTAATTAAATGATATTAAATGTAATATGTTGGGTGCATGTCAAGTAATAATGATGGTCAACTGTCATTATTAAGACATGAGGTATTACTAAGAATTAAATGAAATGATTAAATGCTTTCGGGCAATTAATTCATTTTATTATTCTAAGTATTATAATCTCAATTACATTATTCTCATTGAGACAGAGCCATTGTTGTGCACAACGGTTTTGGAAAAACTCTCAAGCCAAAAGAGAATTCCTTTCCACCAAGAACGCCCTCAAGTTACGAGAGCAAGATCCTCCATCAGATCAAGGCGGTTGAAGGCAGACTTCTCAAGCGAAGACTCTTCCGCGCTAGCACCCGGAGATCCCTTCGGCGACGTCTAGAGATACGTGGAGCACGTGTGGATCACCGCTAGAGGAATCCTATACTTGGATTCTACGATGCAACGACAGATCACAGGATCGTGACCGGAGACTCCAACGAAGAAATAATTCCATCGAGGTAATTCTTATGAATTAATTAAATTAATTATAACCAACATATGATGATACTATCTCAAGGGTTCCGGGACTCTTCTATTCTTTTTTTATTTTTTCGTTCTATTCTGATGATTCGGTGTTTTAAATCATGATGGATCTCGGATTGAACGTTGTTTAACGTTAAAATTAAAGTTGGGCAAACCCACCAACGCGCTTTCGCTACGCCCGGAACCTACACCACCATGATGAATTATAGGGATTGCACCCATTGAGGGGGAGAAAATATGAAGGAGATGATATCAAGGATTATTTCAGGACAAATCTTGAAATTCATATCATCACAAGAAATTGAAACTTGAGGTATTCCAATCAAACTTTCATCCCTTGTTCTTAATTGTATTTATCATGTCAAATAAGGAGGAGTGCTTGATTGATGACAAGTTAATATGTTTGGTGAAGTATGTGCATGGTTTAGCATTTCATTGATAGATATGACTATTTCCAACCCCTAGGATTAAGAATTGATACATTCTGATCATGATTTCACATGCATGGTTATTTATGGGCAACATTGAATACCTTGGTCATATCTCTTGTTTTCTACAACAGGTTATCCCAAGTAGACTTAGAGTTTATTAACTAAAGTCTCTTTTCTAAGTGAACCATGTGACATCATCCCGCTCTCAGAAATATTCAAGAAGATATTATTTAAAGGGAGGAGACCATGCTTTTGAAAAGACCCCATTAAACCTTTGCATTTGGTTTCCAATAAGGGGGAGAAAAGATTGGCACACATATTGACCCTTATAAAAGTGTGCCTAAGGGATATTGACAACAAAATACAAAGGGGGAGATTGTAGAGCATAGTGTTTCATTTGTTGTCAATAAGATGTTAATATGTTTATGGAAAGGTAGTGATGAAGTGAATATGACGATTGAAGAGGAGAAGTTGTTCCAAAGCTTATGTCCCTTGGGGAATCAGTATGAAATGACATTGTATGTCATGCTTGGACATTCTCCATGTTAATTTAGACGATTGTAGAGCTGGTCCTAAGTTCCAAGACATGTCTCACTAAAAGACACTGTGTTACACCATTTGAAGAAGGCCATTCAATACTTGATTTCTTGAAGCAGTTGGAAGATCCATCCACTGGTTTCTGATTAGATGAAGAGTTTGAGAAGATTATGCTAATGTCAAATGTTTAAGAGATGTGAAAAATGTGTTTGCACATTGGGTACATGCTTGAAAGTTCTTTGAGAATTAATATTTCCAAAAAGAATTGAAGGAGGAGGAGGATAGATGAAAAAGTGCTTTATTGGTTATACGTTTGAAGAAAGGTGGTCATTCATGTGTAAATTTCTACGTACACGTGCATTTGATACTTAGCATTTGGTTTCCAATAAGGGGGAGAAAATATTGGCACACATATTGACCCTTATAAAATCATGCCTAAGGGATATTGACAAAAAATACAAAGGGGGAGATTATAAATCATAATGTTGCATTTGTTGTTAATAATATGTCAATATGTGTATGGTAAGGTAGTGATGAAGTGATGATGATGATTGAAGAGGATAAGTTGTTCCAAAGTTTATGTCCCTTGGAGAATCAGTATGAAATGAAATTGGATGTCATACTTGGACATTCTCCATATTAATTTAGACGATTGTAGAGCTGTTCCTATGTTCCAAGATAGGTGTCACTGAAAGGCACCATGTTACACCATTTAAAGAAGGCCATGTAATACTTGATTGCTTGAAGCAGTTGGAAGATCCATCCACTAGTTTTTAATTGGTTTAAGAGTTTGAGAAGATTGTGCTAATGTCAAATATTTAAGAGATGTGAAAAATGTGTTTGCATATTGGATACATGCTTGAAAGTGCTTTGGGATTTCATTCCAAAAATAATTAAAGGAGGATGATAGATGAAAAAGTGGTTTATTGGTTATATGTTTGAAGAAGGGTGGCCATGTGTGTGTAAATTACTAAGTACCCATGCATTTGATACTTAGAATTTTTTAATGGGCTTATATTAAAAATTATGGGCCAACCCGACGCAAGCCAGCCAGCCAGGGGAGGCAGCACACACTGGGCGGCCAAGCCATGACTCCCCAGCCATCCAGCCCGCATGGACCAACCTTGGGGTGAATATAGCACGTCACAGGGCGCATGGGAGCACTAGAGTGGTGCCACCATGCAGGGCGGCACAACAATAGGGAGTGGGCGCAGAGCGTGCCCAAAAGGAGCATAGGGTGGGCCCAAAGTGCATCTACAAAACACCAGTATGGGGCAGTACCAGGGAGGGAGGAAGATAAGATTTGATCATGTGCCGCGACGCTGAGCATTGTAAAGCATGACTTTACCATGACGCGTTTTGATGTGGGACAGAGTTTTAAAAACACAGGAGCCATATCCGCCATCCGATCTGATCGCGATATGATCCCGGCCATTAATCATTCAACGACACGCAATCTACCATACGATCAGTGCGCCCTCGATCCAGTGCATCTCGACCGCAGATCTCATTGCGCACCTCGCAATTGAACCACGACCATCTGATCTTCTCCACCAAGGTTTTCATCAGCCTCCGGCCACCACTGCTGCACCCATGAACCAAGAGCTCCAGCTAGACACCCAACTCACCACTCCGGCCACCATTTGAGATCTAGTCAAGCCAAATCTGATCGTCTGAGGAAAACAAATCACATGCATGCATTTTTAGTTGCATGCATGCATCAACCGACGATTTTCAAGGAGGACAAGGCAACGAGAAGATGCCTAGGCTATAAAGAAAGCTCCATAATTGACCTTTCATGGAGAAGAGGATATGAATGCATTCTTAAACGCTTGTGTGTGATGTTTTCTCTAGGAAATAGGGAACTCGTGTTGAACAAAAATGAACCAAGTGAAGTGGAATCTCTCATCCGTGTTTGATGTTTTCAAAGCCGAAGATCTCATCCATTCCAAGATTTAAACCCCCATAATATCCTACGTAATTTTAACGCGGAGCAACACGGTGATCCTCTCTTATAAATAGAGAGCCCTCGACTGAGGCTATGTTGTTGAAAATCTTGAGGAAGTGCCTGTTTTAGTGAAACAGAGCACCTTACACAGAGAAGTTCCGCGTAGCCTAGCTACGCGAAGAAGAAGAAGATCCGCAAGAGTTCAACAAACGAAACAAACTCTTGAATTGTCCTTGCAAAGGAGGAAATCATCCACACCCTTTGTGCGAAGAAATCTGAGAACACGTGATAGGTTCTCATGAACCCTCTTCGTGTTTTTGTGAAGGTAAGTCCGCGTTACACAACTGGTGCACTTGAACCCTTATTGTACTCTGTGAAGACAGAACCACGAGCCTTTACTAGTTCTGTGAAGAAGATCCACATGACCCGTGTGCGTGAAGAAAAAGAATAAGGGAAGTGTGTGTGTGCATGTGAAGAAATAAGAAGAAAGAATAATACATGCATGCACATAACCCTGAGAATACCTTGAGACATTTCTTGTAAAGAATCCCGAAGCATTGTGAATACACACACGAAGAAGAAGTTTTCATGTTGATGAGAAGAACCTTTTTTCATGAATGTATGTGAATGCTTTGAAGAGTGGACAATGTGTATGCTAGAAGAGGGCAAGAGTTCCAAGTGTGCAACAACAAATCCAAACTGTGGACTACACTAATTTGGGCTTGAAGAAAACATATACATAACACACTTATAATGAATCAAATTTTAAAGGAAAAAGTGTGTGTGTAAAGAACCAAAAGTAAAAAAGAGAAAGGTAATATAAGAAGATAAAGTGAGTTACACCAAAAAGGAAGTGCATGCATATGCATGACATACACGCATTGAACCTAAACCATTGATTCAAGAGATGAGTGTGTGTTCAGACTTACAAGAAACACATTATACATGTATACAATCATGCATAATAATATGAATGTTTGAATAGTCTTTGAGATACCCAAGACAAGAGGTATTGGATGACATGCAATGCATGAATGAAGTGAAGCTGAACTGAGATTGAAGCTAGAAAGAATTTAAAGAAGATTTGATATTTGAGTTGATAGTATTTGAGGATCCAAGAAGAGAGGCAGTGCTGAAATTGTGAAAGATCACTCTTGAATATTATATTCTTGAAGAAGTTGTGTGCACCATCTGCACGCACATTAGTGAGTCTAGGTCTTCATCGGAAGAAGAAAGAATTTACCTAGCATTGTTGAACTGAGAATTGATCAAGTAAAGTGATCAAAATTATTAATCAAGGCCAACAGACCTTACCAAAGGCCGTTAAAGATTCTTGAAGAGAGACACATTCAAGTGTGATTCAGAAAGCCCATGTGGATAGAGCATCATATCATCTACAGTGAATCAAAGAGAACTTAAAGAAGGAAGCTGCTCATGTGACTCGAGAGCTAGAAGACCCCTGTGAGATTCATGGAGGAAAAGAAGTCTTCAGTGGGACTCTGAAGCATAATAGTGGACTATAGTAACACTACGGGAGGCAGTATAAAGAACCTCCTGTGGGACTTAGGAGAGGTACAGTGGGACTCTGTATCAACCATTATAATTGATGATAAGATTATAATGGAGAATCTGTGTTGGGGCGAATAACCAACACAATAAGGAGTGGGTATTTGAACCGAACCTTGTAAATCCTTATGTTCAGTGACTTTATATTTACAGCATCATCCGAGCTAAGGCTGAGAGATATAAGAAGAGTGGATAGAGGCTTTAACCAACCATAGAGGTTTAATTGAAAAGAATCAATTTGTAAAAAGTTGAAAAGGGATCACTGATTCACCCCCTCCCCCTCTCAGTGATTCACACTGATCTGGATACTTCAATTGGTATGAGAGGGGGGTTCTCTCTAAAATATCCAAATGAGTCTTTATGAAGTGCAGATTTCAGGAAATGAGTGAGCAACTTCAAATGGAGATTTCTGCCAAGACTCATAAGAATAGTAAGAAGAAATAGGCAAGGAATTTGAAGAAGAATCGTATTGCTAATGGGGAGACACCTTCTGCTGAAGGTAATCTGGAAGGTACAACATGTGATAATTATTTCTGTTATTTCTCTTCTGATGAATCCTATTCAAGCTATGATAATGGTAGATCAATTAGTGATATTCAATCTACACTCAAAGATCATCTAAAGAAAATACCTAGAGAAGTGTAAAGACAAATTTCTTCAAGAATTAGTGCTCTTCAAAATGAAAAATTACAGCTGGAAGAAGAAGTTGATGTCATGGAAGAGGCATTGGCTAAAAGGGTTGGCATATCCAACACTCTCACAAAATTAGTGAAGTCAATGGAAGAAAAAATAAATTTGCAATGAAATACATGCTCAAGTTACTGAAGAATTACTAGGAATTATTTGTGAGAAATAATTCTTTGAGATTATATTTGTAGAATCTTTCCCTGCATTTGAAAAGTTACAAAAAGTTTATATGGTTGTCAAAGCTGCTCAATTGGAAGATAAAGTCAAAAAGATAAGGGAGTTTGAAATCTCTTTCCAACAATTATGAAATGAGCATGAATAATAAATAATAACGTTGAAGGAGAATTAGGAATGTAAGATGAGATTGGTTGAGGATGAAAAGAACTCCCTCAACATGAAGTGTTTAGAGTTTGAGGTAAGATTGAAGAATCAACAGTCACCCCAAGCTGGAAATTCCCAAACAGCTGAAAAAAGAGATGTCTCCACTCAAGTTTGCATTAAAGATAATTATTCCAAAAGGAGTAATAGATAATCCTCTAATTCAATGGAAACATCCTCCATGAAGGTATCACATAACCCAGTTATTTATGTTTCTACTAATACAATTTCATCTGCAAGTACATGTTCAAAGATAAAAGATGGGAAGATGTGGATTGATAAAAATACCGATACATCCATCAAAACTTTAAGGGTGGATATTGGAATGACTAAGAAGAATAACTACCAAATGTATGCTCCAAAGAAAGAAAGACAATTCCAGAAACAACAATGCACTAAATCTAGCCATATTGGAAAAAGAAAAAGATTTATTGGCTACTTTTGGTGTTGTTGGAAGTTTGGGAATCATGCCAATGGTTGCTGGAATAATTTTTCATCATATGAAAATTATGGAAGGCCTAAATTCAAGGAAAGTAGATGTGAATAAATGCAGAAACCTACAAAGAAAAAGCAGAAAATAGATATGAAGAAGAATCTGTCTATCAATAATAGATTTGAATATCTTGAAGAATTCTGTGATAGTTGCAATAGAAGTGGTCATAGTTATGATGAATGTTGGTTTAGTCCAACCATGAAGCATGCATATGTTTATAAGAGTAAAATTCCACACTAAAGGTAAGAGAAAGGAAAAATATTTGAAAAGTCTTCTATTGGGAATATGCAAAACAATGAAGTTAAAAAAACTGTGAAAGAAACTCTTCCCAAGAAGAAATTTAAGCTAGAGTCCAAGAATTTCATCTCAACCAAGAAAATATGCTTCTACTGTGGAAAGAAATGTCATACCATTGATCACTACAAAAAATCCATGAAAATAAATGGAGGCAAGTTGAAATTAAAAGGAGGATCAATCCAAGAGAAGTCAGGATATACTAAAGACAGTCTTGAAGATAATTTTGATAAGTTTTCTAAGAAAGGTAACTTGAAAACATTGAAGAAGCCCTGTATAAAATCCAAACCAGAATATATTAATTAGAAGTGTTTAGTTATCTTGCCTCATCAATTGAAAATTGCTAGAGAACTAAAAAAAGATGAAGATGAAGTACTTGATAAAGATAAGGAAAATGGGAAACTGATAATTTCACATGAAGAAGGATCCATATTTCATGAGAGGTTTTCAACACAAGAAAACTCAAGTGTCTCACAAGTACCGTGTGGAAGGTGAAAGCAGTCTGGACATAATGCAAACAAATGTATGACTGTTTTACCAGCTCAAATGGAAATGTTGAAAATTGAAAAACATGCACCAGTGGAAGCTACTTCACTACTAGAAGAAGTAAGGATGAACCAACAACACAAGTTGAAGGTGAATGGAAGAAAATGGTCCATGCTGACACTGAAAGAGAAAAATTGAAAATGGAAAGGAGACACCAGCATGAAGAGTACCAGACACATATGAGCCACAAGGAAAGAAGTTCTTGGGTCGAGAGAAAATTATCAGCCCCATTTCTTCTACTAAGAAGCTCACATGTGTTCCATCTTAGTCCCTTATACTTTTTTTATATATGTGTGCTTACATTGTAGGGAATTGAAGGTTAAGGTCATTCTCAAAATGATAATTGAATGAATAAAGTGGAGAATAACAAGTTGGATTGATTATTCATGATTTGATAAAAACTTGTAATGTTCCATAGTGGAAGATTATCAACATACATATCTTGAAGATTATGTGATGATATTTTCCACCATGATGAATCAAAGGGATTTCACCCCTTGAGGGGGAGAAAATATGAAGGAGATGATATCAAGGATTATGTCACGACAAATCTTGAAATTCGTATCATCTCATGAAGTTGAAACTTGAGGTATTCCAATCAAACTTTCATCCCTTATATTAATTTTATCTGTCATATCAATTAAGTGGGAGTGCTTGATTGATGACAAGATGGGATGATAAGGGGAGATTTATCTTTTCACTTGAACTTTTTAATATGTTTGGTGAAGTATGTGTAGGATTTAGCATTTCATTGATAAATCTGACTATTTCCAACTCCTAGGATTAAGAATTGATAAATTTTGAGCATGATTTCACATGCATGGTTATTTATTGACAACATTGAATACCTTGGTCATATCTCTCTTGTTTTCTACACTGAGTTAGCCCAAGTAGACTTGGAGTTGATTAACTAAAGGCTCTTTGCTAAGTGAACCATGTGGCATCATCCCTCTCTCATAAATATTCAAGAAGATATTCTTTAAAGGGAGGAGAACATGCTTTTGAAAAGACCCCACTAAACCTTTGAATTTGGTTGCCAATAAGGGGGAGAAAATATTGGCACCCATATTGATCCTTATAAAAGTGTTCCTAAGGGATGTTGACAAAAAAATACAAAGGGGGAGATTGTAGATCACAGTGTTTCATTTTTTTTCAATAATATGTCAATATGTGTATGGCAAGGTTGTGATGAAGTGATGATGATGATTGAAGAGGGGAAGTTGTTCCAAAGATTATGTACCTTGGAGAATCAATATGAAATTACGTTGGATGTCATGCTTGGACATTCTCCATATTAATTTAGACGATTGTAGAGTTGGTCCTAAGTTCCAAGACATGTGTCACTGAAAGAAACCGTGTCACACCATTTGAAGAAGGCCATGAAATACTTCATTGCGTGAAGCAGTTGGAAGATCCATCCACTAGTTTCTTATTGGATGAAGAGTTTGAGAAGATTGTGCTAATGTCAAATGTTTAAGAGATGTGAAAAATGTGTTTTCACATTGGGTACATTCTTGAAAGTGCTTTGGGAATTCATATTTCCAAAAAGAATTGAAGGAGGAGGATAGATGAAAAAGTGGTTTATTGGTTATATGTTTGAAGAAGGGTGGCCATGCATGTGTAAATTACTAAGTAAACATGCATTTGATACATAGAATTTTTTAATGGGATTATATTAAAAATTATTGGCCAGCCCGAAGCAAGCCAGCTAGCCCAGGGAGGCAGCACACACTGGGCATCCAAGCCTTGACTCCCCAGCTAGCCAGCCCGCATGGACTAGCTGTAGGGTGCACATGGCATGCCATTTGGTGAATGGGAGCACCAGAGAGGCACCACCATGCGGGGCGGAACGACGGTAGGGAGTGGGCATAGAGCACTCCCGCAAGGAGCATAGGGTGGGCGCAAAGCGCGCCCACAGAACACCAGTATGGGGCGGTACCGGGAAGGGAGGAAGAGAAGATTTGATCATGTTCCATGGCACTGAGTATTATAAAGCGCAACTTTACCACAATGAGTTTTGATGTGGGACTGAGTTTTAAAAACACTAGAGCCATATCCTCTGTCCGATATGATCGCAATATGATCCTGACCATTGATCCCACTAGTGGAAATATGATCTATACCAATGGTTTTGGGAAAACCATTGGTATAGGTCACTAATTTGGACCTATACCAACGTTTTGGCCAAAACCGTTGGTCTAGGTCACTTATATGGACCTATACCATCGGTTTTCACCAAACTGTTGGTTTAGGGGGGACCTATACCAACAGTTTGGCCAAAACCATTGGTATAGGTCCATTATAGAGACCCTATACCAACGGTTTGGCCAAACCGTTGGTATAGGTCCCCCCTATACCAAAGGTTTGGCCAAAACCATTGGTATAGGTCCCAAAATCAAAGAACCTATACCAACAGTTCTCAAAACCGTTGGTATAGGTCTATACCAATGGTTTTGAGAACCATTGGTATTGGTACATGTATTTTTAATGGAATCTTCTTACCAAGAAAATTAAATAAATCAAAATTTAAAATACTTATGATAATAAATATATATATTTATGAAATTATGTTCACAAAAGTCAAGTTATGTTAGTGGTTAGGTCATTCAATAATAAACTGTAGGTACTGGGATCCAAACCCACCGAATGCTTCTTTTTTGAAATACATATACCAGTGGTTTTATGGAACCTTTGGTATAGAATTTTCATATTACTTATACCAATGGTTTTCAAAACCATTGGTATAGGTCTATAACAACGGTTTTCCCAAAACCGTTGATATAGACCTATCCTCACGGCTTACTTAGCCGCGGTTCTCCAAACCGTTGGTATAGGATATACCAACGGTTTGGAGGCCTATACCAATGGTTCTAAACCGTTGGTATATGGTATTTTTCCAGTAGCATCCCTCAACAACACGCGGTCTACTGTCCGATCAGCACACCCTTGATCCAGCATATCTCGGCTGCAGATCTCATTTCACACGTTGAGATTGAACCACGACTGTCAGCTCTCCTCCACCGAGGTTTTCATCAACCTCCAGCCACCCCCGCTACACCCACGAACCAGGAGATCTAGCCAAACACCCAACTCACCACTCCGACCACCATTTGAGCTCCGGTCAAGCCCATTCCGATTGTTTGAGGAAAACGAATCGCATGCATGCATTTGTAGTTACATGCATGCATCAACCGACAATTTTAAAGGAGGCCGAGGCAACGCGAAGCTTCTGAGTCTATGAAGAAAGCTCCATGATCAGATTTGCATGGATATGAGGATATGCGTTCATTCTTAAACACATGCCCATGATGATTCTTCCATGAAATAGGGAACCCGTGTTGAACAGAAACAAACAGAGAGAAGCTGGATCTCTCATCCGTGTTTGATGTTTTCAAAGATAAAGATCTCGGAAATTCTAAGATTTAAACCCCACGACATATCCTATGGAATTTGAATGCGGAGAAACACGATGATCCTCTTCTATAAATAGAGAGCCCTCGACCGAGGCTCTATTGGTGAAAATCTTAAGGAAGTGCCTATTTTCGTGAAACAGAGCACCAAACATAGAGAAGTTCCACGCATCCCAGCTATGCAAAGAAGAAGAATATTCACATGAATTCAACAAGTGTAACACACTTTTAAATCATTCTTGTGAAGAAGGAAAGTAGCCACATCCTTTATATGAATAAATCCAAGAACACATGATAGGTTCTCACGAACCCTCTTCATGTTTTCATGAAGGTAAGTCCGCGTGTATGAAACTGGTGCACTTTCACCCTTGTTGTACTCTATAAAGACAGAACCACAAGCCTTTACTGTTTCTGTGAAGAATATCCACACGAACTGTGTGCGTGAAGAAGAAGAAGAAGTGAAGTGTGTGTGCGCATGTGAAGAAAAAAGGATAAAGAAGAATGCATGCATGCACAGAACCTTCAGAGTACCTTGAGACAGTTCTTGTGAAGGAGCCCGAAGCATTGTGAATGCAGACACGAAGAATAAGTCTGTATGTTGATGATAAGAACCTGTTTGCATGAACATATGTGCATACTTTGAAGAGTGGGTAGTGTGCATCATAGAAGAGGGAAAGAGGTAGTGCGTGTGTGCAAATAACAGTGAAAATTCAAATCATGTGCACGAATTGAGATACCCAAGTGTTCAAGAACAAATCCAAACCACAGACTACACTAATTTGGGTTTGAAGAAAACATATACATAACACACTTATAATAAACCAAATTTAAAAGGAACTAGTGTGTGTGTAAAGAACCAAAATTAAATAAGAGAAACAGAATAGAAAAAGAGAAAGTGAGTTCCTCCAAGAAGGAAGTGCATGCATATGCATGACATACACACATTGAACCTAAACCATTGATTCAAGAGAACATTGTGTGTTCGGGCTTATAAGAAACACATTATACACACACACAATCATGCATAATCATATGCATGTGTGAACAGTCTTCGAGATACCCAAGACAAGAGGTATTGGATGCCATGCAATCCATGCATGAAGTGAAGCTGAACTGAGACTGAAGCCAGACAGAATTTAAAGAAGATTTGATATCTGAGTTGACAATATTTGAGGTTTGAAGAAGAGAGACAATGCTGAAATTGTGAAAGATCACTCTTGCTTATTACATTCTTGAATAAGTTGTCTTCACCATCTTCACACACATTAGTGAGGTCGAGTCTTCATCAGAAGAAGAAAGAATTTCCTGAGAATTGTTGAATTGAGAACTGATCAAGAAAAGTGATCTGAATTATTGAGCAAGGCCAACAGACCTTACCAAAGGCTGTTGAAGATTCTTGAATAGATACACGGGCAAGTGTGATTCAACAAGACCGTGTGGATAGATCATCATATCATCTACAGTGAATCAAAGAGAACTTAAAGAAGGAAGCTGTTCGAGTGACTTGAGATCTAGAAGACCACTGTGAGATTCAGGGAGGAGAAGAAGTCTTCAGTGGGACTCTGAAGCAGGCTAGTAGACTCTGGTAACACTATGGAAAATAGTATAAAGAACCTCCTGTGGGACTCAAGAGAGATATAGTGGGACTCTTTATCGACCATTGTAATTGACGATAAGATTATAATGGAGAATCTGTGTTGGGGAGAATAACCAACACGACAAGGAGTATGTCTTTGAACCGAACCTTGTAAATCCTTATGTTCAGTGCCTTTATTTTTACAGAATCATCCGAGGTAAGTCTAAGAGACACAATAAGAGTGGATTGAGGCTTTAACCATCCATAAAGGTTTAATTGAAAAGAATCAATTTGTAAAATGTTGAAAATGGATCGCTGATTCACCCCCTCCCCCTCTCAGTGATTCACACTGATATGAGCACTTCATAAACTAAACAAAATTTCCACCAATGATGGAATAACCAACAGAACAATAGGTTTAGGCCTAATGAACAACCTAATTGGAATTTTTAGCGCTAAAATTTTCATCAATAGTCTAGGTATAACAATAAAAAAATTGGAAATCAAGGTGGTGGGAATTTTTCAAATTTCCAGAATCAAGAAAATCAGAAGCAACAAGTTAATCAAAGAAATTATTCACACATTTAAGACATGGTTAAAAAGAAACAATATATTTTACAACTAAACCATGTGTTTATAAAAAACATGGGTAAAAAATGGGTCAAATGGAAACAAAAATTAGTAGTTTGAGGAATCAAATAAGTTCTAATTTTTCATCCCAATATGAAGTGAATCTGATAGGAAGAGAGAATGGAAGTGAAATATTTTTGAAGAGTGGAACTGAGATACCTAATCCCCAAGATGAAAACATTGAACAATAATCTACAAAAAATGTCTCAACTTATGATACAAATGTCAAATCACATGAATAAGTATAAAAACCAAATACTGAAATTGTTTTACCACCCAATGAAGTTGTTAAAGCTCCTCCTGAAACTGATAAAGAACATGCTGTCCACAAACTAGATGAATAAGAAAAATCAAACAAGATGAGAGAAATAAAACATGAAAGAACCTATAGGGATTTTAGAAATCTAATGGGCTCTTACAAATGGATGAACAAATTTGACGATGATCTTAAAATGAATAGAGAGCTGCCACCTTATCCTTTGGGAAACCCTCATGTTAAGAACAATGTTGAAACCGAAATGGATAAATAAGTACTTGAAACTTGTAGGAAATTCCTGGTTAACATCCCTTTGTTAGATGCTATAAAATAGATCTCTCATTTTAAAAAATTCCTTAAAAATATTTTTACTCATAAAAGAAAGTTGAAGGGAGGTGAGAAAGTTAATTTGGGATGAAATGTTTCATCCATGATCCAACAATCTCTCCCTATTAAATGAAAGGATCCATGTATGTTTTCTATCCCATGTGTTATTAGTAGTCATCAGTTTGACGATGCAATGTTAGATTTATGAGCCTCTATAAATGGGATGCCTTATTCTATATTTTTATCTATGTAGGTTGGAGAACTCAAGAAATTGGGAATTTACATCCAGCTAGCTAATTGGAGTTTAGCTAAGCCATCTAGATTTATTGAAATTGTGTTGGTAAGGGTAAAATATTTAGTTTTCCCTACTAATTTTTATGTACTAGATATAGAGGATGTTTGTTTTAGTTCACACGCATCATTAATTTTAGGATACACATTATTGAAAACCCCTAAGGTAATAATAAATGTTCAAAAAGGAAGTTTGTCTTTAATGTTTGGAGGTAATATGGTTAATTTTAAAAATTTTGAATCAATGATACACTCGGGGGAAGACCATTTTTCACACCATGTTAATATGATTGACTTGTTTTCCATAGATTTGTTCCCTGATTTTATTGAAGATAAACAACCTTTGGATTCCTTATAAATTATACATTCTCTTAGAAATTAACCTTTTTCTACTGAAGAAGATTTTGAATCTACAAATTCTGAAATTTTCTTTAATGATTAATGTGAAATTGAATCTATATTTTGGAAAATTGTTCACTATTTTTGAATTTCAAAACATATCAGGAATGAAGTTTTTGTTGAAAAAGATACTGAAAATGATGAGGATTTTTCTGAAACTTTTGAAACATGTTCTGCAGCTGAAAATTATAATTTTATGTCTGAAATTGATTTCAATTCTATTAAAACTGATTTATGTTCTACAAAAAATGACTCAAATTCTGCTCAAAATTTCATTGAAAAGTCACCTCATAATTGTGAACTTGAATATAAAAATTATTTTGAGGATGGAAAAAATTCCCTACTTTATAATACATACATTGCTAGTTTAGAAGTTTATAATTTTGTCAAACTTGAGGATGTTTTAGTGACAAAAAATGAACTTAAAGAACCCATTTAACCTGATTTGTCCAAATTGGATAACCCTTAAACACTTAAACTAATACCTTTCCCCAAAGATTTGAAATACACCTACTTAGAGGACAACCAAACATTTCCTATAAATGCAAGTGGGCTATCCAGTAAATAAGAAAATAAACTCTTAGAGGTCCTCTGAAAGAATAGGAAGGCCATAGTCTGGTCTTTAGAATATTTTCTAGTTATTAGTGCTTTGGTGTACATACGTAGGATTCTTCTTAAGAATGATTTCAAACATGTTAGAAAATTTCAATGGAGATTAAATACTACCCTTCTAGAAGTGGTTAATAAAGAGGTTACTACTTTGTTGGTTACGGTTTTAATATACCCCATTTCTGAAAGTCTATGGGTAAGTCCAGCTCAAATTATATCTAAAAGGGTGGATTCATAGTTATTAAGAATGAATTTTGAGAGTTAGTTCCTACTAGGTTTCCCAACAAGTAGATGGTATGCAAAAATTACAAGAGGCTGAATTTAGTGACTAGGAAGGACCAATTTCCCTTATAATTTATTGATCAATTACTTGAAAGGTTAGTTGGTCTATCCCATTATTACTTCCTAGATGGATTTTTTGTATACCTCCAGATTCACATAGCTCAATAGGACTAGGATAAAATAACTTTCATGTGTCCCGTTGGTACCTTTACTTATCAAATAATTCCATCTAGATTTTGTAATGATCCTTCCACCTTCCAAAGAAGCATTCTTAGAATTTTTTATGAGTTTCTTTAGGAATGCATGGAAGTTTTTATAGAAGAATTTATAGTGTATGGTCTCTCTTTTAAGAGCCATATGAGGAGTTTAGGAGTTGTGATTAGAGTTTACATTGAGAAAAACCTTGTTCTAAACTATGAAAAATGTCATTTTATGGTTGATAGTGAAATTGTTCTCGGTCATGATGTGTTTAAGAAAATAATTTGGGTGGAAAAGTCTATGGTTAACATCATCTCATTATTACCTTTTCCTAAGACTATTAAAGTTATTAGATCTTTTCTTTGTCATGCTGGATTTTATAGGAGATTCATAAAAAATTTAAACTATATTGATTTTCCTTTGACAAGATTACTTCATAAAAAAAAATTCCTTTTATATTTGATGAGAAGTGTATGGAATCCTTTAATGAACAGAAACAAAAGTTTGTTTTCCCACCAATAGTTTAACCACCTAACTAGAAGTTTATTTTTGAGATGATGACTGATGCTTTGGAGTTTCCTTTGGGAGATGTTCTTGGGTAAAGAGTAGAGAAGAAATCTCATGTCATTTCTTATGCCTTTTGGACTCTAGATGATACTCAATCCAACTAATCCACAACTGAGAATGAATTTATGGAATTTTTATTTTCCCATGATAAGTATAAAAGTTATCTTTTGGGATCTAAAGTTATGGTTGTTACTGATCATTCTGTTATTTGGTATCTCATGAAAATGAAAAAATCAAAACTGAGGCTGGTTTGATAGATTTTATTACCTCAGGAATATGATTTAGAGATCCAAGATAGGAAAGAAATTTTGAACACTATGGCAGATCATTTGAGTAGGATACCTAAGGAATTTTTTCAAGAAAAATATATTGTTGAACCTAATAGAGATATTTTTCCTGGAGAGAAGCTATATTCTGTTGTTCTTGAAAAAAGGCCATGGTTTTCAAGCATCATGAATTACTTAGCTGCTGAAATTGATCCACACTATTTTTCTATGAAAAAAGTTTCTAGACATGTTTTTGAGTCAAGGAAATATGTCCAGGATGATCCTTATGGAATTTGGGAAGTTACCAGATTGTTATGAGAAGTATTCAAAATTTATAAATTCCTTTAGTACTGAAATGTTTTCATAGTTTGAGCAGTGGTGGGCACTTTGGGCCACATAGTAGTGCTAGAAAACTACTATATTAAGGGTTATATTGGTCATCCATTCTCAAGGATTCTCATGAGTTTTATAGGGATTGTACATCTTTTCAATTCTAAGGAAACATTTCTCAGACATGAGATTCTACAATAACCTTTTTTGTTTTGTGACATCATTGATGTCTAGGGAATGTGTTTTATGGGTTTTTTTCTCATTCCATTGGATACATTCACATATATCTTTTGGTGGACTATGTGTCAATGTGGATTAAAGCTATTCCAACTTGAACAGATGATTCTAGAGTGGTATACCAATTTTTTAAAAGAAATATTTTTTTGTCAGTTCAAGATACCCAGATTTATTCTCCGAAATGAAGGAACTCATTTTTATAATAGGAATATCAAGGCTTTGTAAAAAATGAAAGGTGTAATCCATAAAGTTTCTACACCCCATCACCCTCAAAATAATAGAATTTTTGAAGTTTTAAATAGATAGATTAAACATATTCTTAAGAAAACTGTTATCACAAACAAGAAAAATTAGATATTGAGGATTAAGGATGATCTTTGGGCATATAAGACTGTTTATAAGATTCCAATAGGGATGTCAACTTATAGGATAGTTTTTAGAAGAGCTTTTCAACTGCCTGTAGAAGTTGATCATAAATCGTTTTTGGCAATGAAATCATGTAATTTGAATCTGTTTGAGGATGTAAAAGATAGGAAGATATGTTTTCAAGATTTTGAGGAGATAAGAAATAATTCTTATAAAACTAAAATGATTTTTAAGGATAAAACCAAATCTTTCATAATAAGATTTTTTTGAATAAGGAGTTTTAGATTAGAGATAAGTTCTTGCTGTAGAACTCCAGGATGAAGGTTTTTCCAGGTAAATTTCATTCCAAATGGGATGGAACTTTTTTTTAACACATATTTTCCCTTTTGTTTTTGTACATATTTGAGATCCTAGGAAGGATGTTCCATTTATTGTTAGTGGCCATCGACTGAAATTTTCTAGAGAAGTTAATAAGGAACCATCAAGGGAGGAGTTCCTTTTATTAGAAGATGAATACCATTGAATATATAGGTTGTTTATTCACTAACTTTTTTTGTCATAACTGTGGGGGAAGTTACTAACATTTTTTATTTTTGAATTTTTCTTTTTTCTTAAAATTTTTTCCTTGTAGAGAGTAAATTGAGCTTAAAGGGAGAATGTTTTCAAATTTTTCACCAAGATGAATGCACTTAAGGATTCTATTCACTTTCTCTTCTGATTGGAGTATATTTCTTACAATTTACTTTCATCAAAAAAAGATACAATCTAAATCAACTTGATTCATCCCCTCACTTTCTAAACTGTGGTTATATTTTTCTTGAGTTGAATATGTCTTGAATCTAATGTTAATATATTTACATTTTTAGGGGTTTTTAAGCTGACCAGAGGGACTTTATAAAAGTAAATAATAGGGATAATTATAGTGTATCTATAGATAAATAAAGCTTCTATTTTAGGGGAGTTTTTCATTAAATACTTCTCATTTTAGTGAACTTTATTTTTACTCACGTCTGTTACTGATTTATACTTAATTGTATAAAAATAATTAGAATTGGATGATATGTTCTTTTTGAATAATCAGTTGAAGCTTGGTGGTTATTATTATTAAATTGAGTGTTTTTTATTTTATATTAGTGCTAAATAATATTGTATTTTTTTGAAATTTTTTTAGCACATTTCTTGAAAATGAATTAGTTCACATATTTTACTTTTAAGATGAATAACTAAAGTTGTAACTCGTAGTAAATTTCTATGTGTTATGAAAATTGTTTTTATTTATTTGTTGTGTGGTGAAACTGTATTGATATTTCTTATAACCCTTTATAATTTTTTTAATCTACTGAATTTTCAAATCTCTTTGAACTTTAAAATTGAATTTACATGTTTTTTCCACCTTGGATTCAACATTGAGGACAATTTTGAGCTTTAGTGTGTGTGATAGGGTATTTCACTGTGGTAAACTATACCATAATGTGATACCATCTAAAGTTACCAAAAATGTTAAAAATTGATTTTTTTTCAAGTTTCAATAAATCTTTTTCAGTGATTTTAAATTTCTTTGAAGATTGATTGCTGTATAGAAAATTTAAGGGGGTTAATTCATTAAAACCCTTGGATATAATTGAGAAATTCTTATTTCATTATCCTCTTGAAAAATGGTTGACTTTGGTAAAGAATTTTGATAATGTTTTACAATTATAATTTCCCTTAAATATTTTAATTTGGATTCAAACTCATAATATATGCATTCAAATTAATTATGAAATGAAAATCAGAATTCAGGTAGAGCTTTTTCAGTATTATTTAAGCTTCTAGATAAGTTATTTATATTCCTTTTAATTTATTAAGTTCCCTCATCCAAACAGTGTATCTAAATTATTTTACCATGATTCTATTCTTATATGATCCCATGTTTATATAATTCCATGTTTATATAATTCCATCTTTAAATGATTCCATGTTTATATGATCCCATATTTATATCATTCCATGTTTATATGATCCCATGTTTATATGATTCCATGTTTATATGATCCCTTGTTTATATGATTCCATGTTTACATGATATGATTCCATATGTTCCATGATTTTGATATCATTATTTCATTCTTTCTAACCCATGTACATAAGCATTATTCTTATGTATAATCCCTTACTAGAATTTTAGCTCATCCCTTTGTTCATGTGTTTCCCAAGGTACCCTATATAGAGGTAAGGGCTCAATTGATGTTAGGAGCCCTCTTTGAAGATTAAATAAAGAAGTGTTTTTTCCAATGTTTTCAGTTTTATGTACCTAGTCTTCCAAGACACCAGAATTAACGATTCTTGTCTTGTACTCTGATGTATAATTATGCTTAAAATCATGTAATGTTATGTGAACAAGGCTCGGGTTTCTATATACATGTCATGTGGCCCACGGACATGGTGTGTAGTCCTTTAGAGTCAGGGGCCAAACCGTGTATACCCTACATGGCTAACCCAACTAGTAACCATGTAACTCGAAGATAACGCAGTGTGTGGCCCACTAGACATGTCGTGTACTCCGAGATTTCTGAAGTATGCCTCACACACTGAGTCCCTAGGCGTGTACTTCGAATAATACATTGAAAGGTACTATACACCAGGTAGTAGGAATTACACGCCGTGTACTTTTCCAAATTATGCAGAATTAAAATTTTAATTTATGCATAATGTTTGGTCTACATATAATGAATAAATCATATTATAGGTTGTTACATTATGCATTGAAACATAAAACATGGCCAAAAAAAGCATGTGATTCATGTAATCATCTGTGAGGTACACGTTGTGATAGTAGGCATTGAGTCGTGTATGCCAAATGTCATGAGAGTAAAACAATACATGAATATAATTCATGTTGGGTAGAGTCGGATGGGTATTAACCATGTTACCTCCAAGGTATTGGATGATAATCTTAATGAAATTCATAAAAGGATTAAGATAAAAGTATGGATTAATTAAAGATAATAATTAATCTATTCGAGCGCGATTTATCTTCATAAGAATGATTAAAGAATTGAATTCCAATTTTATTAAATGTGTAATTTGTTGAATGTATGTGTATAATCATCACCTAGACTAGACCATTGTATGTGATTGGTTTTCCTTTTAATTTATTTATTAAATCAATTGTTAGCATGCACGTCATCTCCCCTCATTAATATGTAGGGACTATGTGCTCATGGTTTTTTTATGTAAACCCCTTTTTACTCCTCACCTATGTGTGAGTTTAAAAGAATATGTAATGGAGTGGAGGTGGTCCAAGTCAGGAGCTGAGGCTAAACCCATCCAAGGAGTTACAAAGGTGTACAAGTGGAAAGCTGTAAACATGAACCTTAGTTCAAGGTGTTTCTCCCCTTGTTTAAGGTTAGTTTATCAACCGATTGATAAACTAACCATTATAAAAACTCATCATCATGCCCTTTACTTTATTTTATTTCAATCAGTTGCATGGTTTTTCATTATGGATGTGTTGCCGTGATTACATAATTAATGAACTAACAAGCATGCAAGATGGAACTAAAATAAACAAGGCTTATGCATAAATATTATCAAGACATGGTTAATCACTTAAGTTAGTTCCACTTAATATTAACAAGCATGTGATAAAGATAATAAGAAATTTATGCATAAGTGATAAAAAAAACTCTCAATAAAATATTATGTCAGACTAAGCCTTCCATTACTTGATTAAGGGAAAGAATCAATAAAACTATGTGTTTGACCAACCCTTGTTGGGACACTTACTTTTATATAGGAATCCCTTATGAAAGGTTTTAGGTTGACTTAACTATATTAATCAAGAGGAGTATCCCTTGTTAGAATTGGTGAAATATTGGAGGAAAGTGTTGAGGAAATCTAAGTCAGGATTTCAGGATTGGGGAGTCCACTCAATGGATAAAGGAGTTGAAATCCCATAGTTGGCAAAGACATTCCTACATAAATAACTTCAAATAGCTTTATCAACCCTTTTTGGGGTTATGCAAAGGGGAATATGGATCCTTCCCACCAGAATTTCATGTCAACTGGACATTCTGAGTTCAATGGTGACGACCATTGGGACTTGATAAAATAGTAAGAGACTTAATAAAATTAATTTATTATTTCTCATGAAATGTAATGAAGAAAGTACTAATAATCTGCTCTTTTAATTGTATAATAAAAATTAAAATCTCTTCAACCACACTATCCCTGTGATCAATTCTAGATAAAGACAACATCCTTACTAGAAATAACTTCCAGGAATGGTTTAGATTCCTTCGGGTTGTCCTACGCCATGAACGGAAGTCTTATGTGTTGGAGTCATCATTACTTAATCCACCCGTGAAATAGGTGAGTGATGAGGATTTCCTTGTCTATGAGAAACATATGAATGATGTGGTTGAAATTAAATGTTTGATGCTTTTATCATTGTCTAGTGAAAGAAGAAAGTCTCATGAAAATATGGATGTGTATATCATGCTCGAGCACCTCTGCGGTCTTTACCAGGAGAGAGCAAGATAGGAAAGGTTTGTGATCTATCAGGGGCTCTTTCATAGTAAGCTTGGATAAGGTTCCCCAATTGGGCCTTATGTAGTCAAACTCATTGGCTACGTTGAGCACATGAAGGTTCCAGGGTTTAAACCCCTCGAAGAACTGGGCATCAATCTCATTCTTGCATCACTCCCTCAAAAATCCTCCAGCTTTGTTGTCAATTTCAATATGAATTACATTGAGAAGTCTCTATCTGATCTTCTTATCCTCGTTCACCAGGTGGACAAAGATATGAAGCATGAAAAGCCTTCTGTCCTTATAGTGAATAAAAGTAAAGGTAAGGCGAAGAGCTTTAATCCCAAAGCTTCTTCACGTCCTTCCATGAAAAGGAAGATCAAAGGGTAGACAAGGGAATATGAGGCTATTTGTTTCACATGTGGCAAAAAGGGTCACTGGAAGAAAAACTGCACCCATCCAAAGAAGTAAGGGGAAGCTTTAGGAGTATTTGTTATCGAGTTTAATTTATCTATTTCTACAAATTGGATATTGGGTATAGCTTGTGTTGGTCACGTATATATTCACATACAAGAACCAATTGGATTTAGGAAAATTGGCCGAGGGGAGGTAGATCTACAAGAATCCAATAGTGCTAGACTTTCAATTGTAGCTGTCAAGGACTAAAACCTCACGTTCCCAACTGGGATGATCTGGGTTTAATAGGGTTGTTATTATGTGCCTTTTGTAACCAAAAACGTTATTTCTATATCTAGACTAGATACAGATGGATTTTTTTTTCATGTTTGGAAATGAATGTTTCTTCTTTTATATAGATAGTATTTGTTTTGGTAGGTCACATTTATACAATGGTCTTTGCGTGTTGGATTACACAAACCAAGTAATGGAAATTGATAACAAAGATACCTCACATGACTCATACCACAACCAACTTTGGAATCACTGGCTTGGTCATTTAAATAAGAAATTCTTGACCAAGTTACATCAAGATAGGTATTTATATTCTTTTGAACTAAAACCACTTGGTGTATGTCACACATGTTTACAAGGAAAAATGACCAAATCCCCATTTAGTGGGAAAGGTGAAAGGGCCAAATATATTCTTGAATTGGTTCATACCGAAGTGTGTGGACCATTTCCAATTGAAGTAAGGGGTGTGTATTCATACTTCATAACTTTTACTAATTATTTTAGTATATATGGATATATCTACTTAATGAGGTATAATTCGGATTCTTTTGATAAGTTCAAAGATTACAAGAATGATGTTGAGAACCAGCTTGGTAAGAAGATTAAAAAACTCTACTCAGACTGAGGTGGAAAGTATCTTAATCAAGACTTCATTGATTACTTATGGGAGTTTGGGATCTTATCCCAACTCTCTCTTCCTTACAGACCTTAGTGGAATGGTGTAAGAGAAAGGAGGAACTGCACCTTGTTGGACATGATGAGATTAGTTATGAGTCATGCGAGTCTACCTTTATCATTTTGGGGATATGTGTTACAAACAACAGCACACATACTAAACCAAGTACTAACTAAATTGATAAATGGAATTCTATATGAGTTTTGTAGTATAATAAAATCCATATTATCAAATTTACATGTGTCGGGTAGCGAAGAATTTTTTAAGGCCTCTTTAGGAAACAACCTTTCACCCCAAGGCAGAAGGTGTGCCTTTATAGGATACCCCAAGGAAACAAGGGGATATTACCTATAAGACCCCTCAGACAAAATGGTTATAGTGGAAAGACATTTCATATTCCTTGAGAGGGAGAACATCTTCAAAAGAGATAATGGGAGTGAGATAGACTTCAACGAAGTCAAGACTCAAGTTACACAAGAGTTGGTATAGGAGTAGATTCCACAAAGCCCCATCGAAGAAAGATCTATTCCAGAGACACAGGTACTACATAGGAGTACAAGAGAGGTTAGAGAACAAGAATAGTATGTTTTTCTAGTTACTGAGGATGGTGAATCATTATTAGTTGATAATAATGATCCTCTGACCTAAAAGGAAGCAGTAAGTGGAATAGATGTTTCCAAGTGATTGTAATCCTTGAATTCTGAAATGGATTCCATGTACCAAAACCAATTCTAGATTTTGGTAGATCCTCTAGTTGATGTAATGCATGTCAGTTGCAAATGAGTATTCAAGAAAAAATGGATAAGGAAGGACAAGTCAAAACCTATAAGGCATGACTAGTTAAAAAATGGTTTCAACAGTGCCTGGGCATTGACTACGACGAAACCTTTTCACTGGTTGCAATGATGATATCCATCAGAATTATACTTAACATTTCATCTTACCATGACTATGATATTTGGACAATGGATGTCAGAATATCCTTCCTTAATGGGAACCTTTAGGAAGATGTCTAATTGACACTACCCGAGGGGTTCCTGACTCCCAAGGATGCCAATGAGGTATGAAAGTTGAGAAATACATTTATGGATTAAGTCAAGCATCCAAGTCATGAAAAATTAATTTTGATGAATCCATAATAGAATTTGGTTGTATTAAGAACGAATGTGAGCCTTGTGTCTACAAATGGTTTAGTGGGAGTGCAGTCATTCTCCTAATAGTATATGTTGATGGCATATTATTTATTGGAAATGAGATACTGTTATTATAGTCTATTAATACATGGTTGAATCAATGCTTCTCCATGAAGGAATTGGGAGAGGAAGCATATATTATTGGGATCAAGATCCATCCTGACAGATCCAAGAGATTGCTGGGCCTAAGTCAAAGTATATACATTGACAAGATACTGAAGAGATTCAATATGGAACAATCCAAGAGGGGATTGTTTCCAGAGTCACATGGAGTTCATCGCTCCAAGAAAATGTGCTCTCGGATACATGAAGAGAGATAGAATGGAAAGGAATCCATACACATCAGTGATTGGGTCAGGCATTTATTACATGTTATGTACTATGCATGATGTTTCCTACGCATTGAGTATGGTAGGCAGATATCAAGATGACCCAGGTGACTGCCATTTGATGGTAGTCACAACTATCCTTAAGTATCTGAGGTGTACTAAGGATATGTTTCTGGTTTATGGTGGAGATGAGGAACTAGTCATCATAGGATATGCATATGCTTGTTTCCAAACTGATCGGGATGACATGAAGTCACAAATAGGATATATCTTCACTTTGAATGGAGGAGCTGTGAGCTGGAAGATCTCAAAGAAGAGTGTGGTCGTAGATTATACAGCAAAGTTTGTGTATATTGCAACTTCTGAAGTAGCTAAAGAAGACGTTTGGATGTGAAGCTTCATCTAAGAGTTAGATTTAGTACCTGGGAGTAAAGATCCCATCACACTCTATTATGATATGTATAAATCATTTCCTCTCACAAAAGATCCAAGTCACATCCCCAGACTAAGCACATACTTCGAAAGTATCATCTCTTGAGGTATTTTTCTCAAAGAGGTGAAGTTGTAGTGAGCAGTATTTTCATGGAAGACAATTTGGTGGACCCCTTGACTAAAGACTTGACTCCACAGAAACATGATCATCATGTGAGGTTCAGTGAACTCAAAGTCGTAGGCAGTTGACTCTAGTCCAAGTGGGAGTTTTTAAGAGTTGGTGTCCTGGAACCAACTGTTTATACTTTGATTACATGAATATTTAATGTATTTAAATATTAAACATCTTATTATATATAGTTCATTTTTCTTCTTGACTATGATGTAATAATGCCCTAGAGTATTTGTCGCATTGACAAGGTCATAGCAATTCCCCGCTACGATGAGAACCTTGAAGTGCTACGAAAATATTATTAAATATAGATCTATGTTTGTATGACATACTATGATGGGAAACATAGTATATAGACCATTATGTGTGAGTACTCATAATAATATGAGACTTCCTCTCATGAATTTTTCACTTGGTAATCTCCAAGACGAGAGATTATGAGAACAGACCTGACAGTAGGAATTCTGCATGTTTTGGTGTCATCAGATATTCTTATCTGTGAGCATGTGCAATGGTCCTTAGACTTTAAGATTATCATTAATACATGTCATGACTCGTGAACTTTGATTTACTGACGAAAACCGTCATGCCATATGTTGGCAGGAAGTTAGGTACGTTGGGTGCGTCATGAGTGACATGTTATTAATGGATAAGTCGAGTAAGGATTTGTCCCTTCCATTTATGGAAGTATATATATCTCATCCCTTTGATTGAGATACAAATGATGCACTAAATTCCATGGCCATGGTGTGATGATGAGTTTATTTTAGGTAGTCAAAGAACGAGGTATTAAGCATAAATGTTGATGACACTATCATGAAACCTGCTTCATGAGATATTGAGACAATGATATTATATTACACAGTGAGCGTTCGTATGTGGATTTTATCATTGAGACTTTAAGTTCTTTCTCTTGTGTTCCTTGACCCGTTTCTAGATAGTACTCTTGGAATTTAGGCAAGTCTGCCCAATGCCAATGAGAAAGAATCCTTGAGGGTCACACACTAAGTATTTTTTGTGGTCTCAATTAAATTCTATTTGAATTTAATTAATGGAATAAATATGATTCTCAAGACCGTGGAATAATTTAATTCAATTATAAATGATCACATAAATTAAATAAATATTTATTCGCCGGATTATGAGTAAAATTTATTTATTTATTTTATTGAACATTTAATAAATATTTATTCACTAGTTTGTAAATAAAATATTTATTTAAGATAATAAATTATTTATTTATTTATTTGGGTGTTCAATAAATAGAAGTGGAGTTCGTGCGAACCAAGTCCATTCCAGTAGTAAAATAATTATTTTCAAGAGGGTAGATAATTATTTAACTAGTTACCACAAGACAAAATAATAATAACGTTGTCATCATTATGTGGCATGGGTTTTTATTTATGATTCTGTTTTTCTCAAGTTGGTGCACCACGTATAATGGTGCTATTATTGTTATTATGTGGCATGTATTTTATCTAAGGTCATGAATGTATTTAATTTTTATTATGCAATTAAATATTGTAACTGAAAACCCATGTCGATTAATAGACAGGTACGTCTAATGTACCATCATGCTGGTGTACCGAATTCCCTATGAATTGAGAATTATTGACCCAAACAATTTCTCTCTCAAATCCTCTTCTATCGCTCTCAAGAATGAGAGACTTTATTCAAGATTGAAGAACATGAAATCAAGAACGACCGGCTCAAGACACTCAATTTTCTATGCTAGTACCCAGAGAACAAGTGGTGTCGATCGAAGTTTGTCGGAGCACATGTGGATCACCGATAGAGGGATTTTGGTTTGGATCCTCACAATTGCAATGAGACAATCTGTAAGGGTCATTCTGAATGATCAACATCATCAATAAAAAAGTACCGAAGATCCAGGTATTCTTTTCTTTTTGAAATTAATTGAATTAATTATAAACATGATGTGAAAAATCCTCTCTCTAGGATCCGATGCCTTTTCTTCATTTGCCTATATCTTTAAACTTAATCCGTGGATACTATCATTTATCATCATGTTGATCTCGGATTGGTCATCGATTACGGTAAAGGAAAAGTTTGGGCCCACCCAATGCTACGCTTCCACTATGCTAGGACCCTTCAAATATCCAAGATAAAAAATTCACCCACAAATTACATTTGTGATGAAACTGTGTAGTGATCCTTTTGATACCCACTCTCACATGGCTCAGTTGATGACCAGTTCTCCCTTGTTTCTCATACGGAGCACAGATCTGGTGAGATTAGAGAACCTAGAAAGCCTCTCTTGTGGATGTGAATGAGATGTACTTCATATCAGGTCCATGTCCTAGAAGCATGATGTTAAAATGGATGACAAAATTTACTTACATTGAATATATTATCACCTATAATGGTTGGGTACACATGAATCACATGTTTTATACCTTCTCCTTGAAATGTGTTCAATACATACTATCATAGCCTCTAGGGTGATTGAACCATTTTTTGAATATTACATTTTCCATAAACCAACTTTGTATTATTGATATTTGAGTCAACAAAACCAACTCCTTTAGTTGATATCACTCTCTTGGAACCCCATGGACCTTGGGCTTCCATTCACTTGGTTCTTCCCCATAGAAAACTAATAACTAGGATTACTTCATAAAAAATGATCCTTCCATCCTAGGAAGACCCCCTTAAATCTTGGAGTTTTTTTTTCAAATTTCATAGAGTATTATAAGATTACTCCATTACCAATGGTTGACATGTACCCACTAGTTCCCACCTACAGTTAACTAAAATATTCTTGGGTTATGATTTATACCTTCCATGAACCAACTATTCAAGCTAATTTAGATACACTCGATGTTACAAATTTGTGCATCATAATCATTATCAAATAAATATTTGGAGAGTGTATCTATTTACCCTTCTATTTCATGGTATGAATCTTCTATGGAGACCTAATTGCTATGAGTTAGTCACACGTCTCCTCTACATATAAGTCATATCTACACAAGAGGATATCCATAAAGGAGCTTATTTTTTCATGATTCCTTCCACTACAATATGTATAGGGAAACCCAGTAAATACCATCGATAAAAGTATCATATACATTTGTTAAAAGTGGTTTGAGTCATAAAAGATCTTTTTTTCCTATAAACGATTTAAATCTACATACATGAGGTTTTCCCATAAGATAAATCTGCACGAGAAGGGATCCATCATATGGATACCCACTAGTAAGTCTATTCATAGATAAAATGTGTTTCCTTCACCTAAATACCCCATGACCAGTGTGAAATTACCCAAGGATATACTTAACAATTTCACATTGGTACCCATGTTCATACCGCATTATGTTGAATTGAAAGGAAAAAATCCTTATGACATTACATTAAACTGTAAGGAAAACATCCTTATCGTATGATGTTAAACAGCATGATAGATACATCTTCACTACATGATGTTAAAATGTGTAGTAAGTAACCCATCCTAAATACATATCAATAGGCCATAAGAACCATATCCCAGTTTACCGTAGTATGGGCTTCTTCCAACATATTTTAGGCCCTCAACCCATAAATCACATTTCATGTCTTAAGCACCATGGGTTGCCTCAAACATTTCAAGGACCTTGGAATGGAAAATTGATCTCTCTGTTTGAACATCTATAAATGAATAAGCCATTTTACCTACCAAAAAGAAGCATCATGGTCCTATGTGAAGGTATTTTTTATCCCTGTAAGGATGAAATCATCATGGAAAAACATAGCACCTTAGGGTGTTTTGGGTCATTCCCGTAAAGATTTTCCCATATCATTACTCATAACCCAATCACCTTTAGCCATTATTTACAACATATAAATCTCCCACTAAAATGATTTTGGATTAATCTTGAACCTTAGTATTCTAATTAATCTATTGTGTAACATCCTCATCATACAAGGTCTATGTGCATCATGAGATTAAATTGCATGAAATTTTGTCAATATTGTATGACATTACACATTATCCTTTGATGGTTGAAATAGAAGGACCCTAAAAAGCTAGTGGAAGATACATAAAAAATGTAATGTTGAAAACCCTCAAAGGGGGGCTGGAAAAAATTCAAGTCTCCACTTATTATATTCTTCATCACTAGAGTTTAGGAAAATGTTATAGTGTAAATAAAAAAAGGAATTAAGGTTGTAGGGCCTATTATGTGGCCCTAGTAAAATCTGATCCATGCTCATTGGACCCCTAGTCTATGAAAATTTTAGAGTAATGATTTTTCACATCTCCTCACCCTGCTACGTGTTCACTAGGTGGTGGAACAACTTTTAGTGTGGTTGAACCCTTCATGAATAGTTACTTTTTTCATAAACCACATTAATGTATTTAAATTCTGAGCTACCACAACAAGTTCCTCAAGATGATATCCTTCTCTTCAAATCCCATGGACCTTAGGCTTCCTTCCTCTTGTTATTTTCACATAGAAAACTGGTATTAGTACAGGATCATCCCAAACAGATCCTTCAACCCTACGAAGTCCCCCATAAATCAAAGAGATATTGTCCTAACTATGCAGAGTATTATAGGATTCCTTCGTTACCCATGGTTGACCTATACCCACTAGCTCCCACCTCCAGTTAACATGGATATTCCTAGACCATAATTTAAAATAGCCATAACTAGATTTTTCAAGTGGATCTAACATCCTCAACATTGCATCATTATGTATTATACCCTTTATCAAAGAAGGAATGTAACACTCTATTCCAAAACAATTTGATATCCCACACAACAAGACTTGAAACCACATATCATAGGTTACAAGCCTCCCAACAAAAATCTATTCTTCACTAGGGTTCTAGAACCCTTCCTGGATAGTTCATTTCTCCATCCCACACATCATAGTTCAGTCATTTGTGTCTTCACCGATCCTCCATGTCCCTTGGAAAAGAGTGGGGATACCCTTTTATTTATCATGCATGTAAGTCCTATGGGATCATTCATAAGGGATTCTTATGTACTAACTTGAGTCATCACCTCATTTCATGTGAGGAACCCAAACCCTCATGATCCCTGAAGACACTGTGGATGAAACCAACACCGTAGTGTGTTATGGGAAGTCCACAAAATTCCATCCTTATTACATATTCATTGGTTCAAACTTTTGGGTTATGAATTACTCATCCAATATTCCATCTATCCAATTGGACTCATCATCCCTAATATTTCACTATCCACCACCACCCTTTATGTTAAGGATGCAGGGTGTCACAAGCCATTATGAATATTTAACCCTCATGATTTCAATAGGAAGACAACATACCAGAACCCTATAATGACAATTCATTCTTTATAATGTAAATTAGGAATACAAGGTATCATATCACTTCATGGAGACTAATTCTTTAGATTCCCACCAAGGATATAGGGAACCCAAATCCTTCATGAATACCCATTCTATACTACCAATAAAATTTCAGAGTTAAAAGACCCTAAACTACAACTATAAAGGGTCTTAGCTAGAGGATCCTAAACTAATACAATAAAAGGATTGAGATTAAAGACCCTAAATGATAGTAATAAATGGGTTGATTTAGAAAACCCTAAAAAATATAAATAAATTTTCCATGCTTGTGGATCGTAAACTACAACAATAAAAGGTCTGAGCTAGATGAACATAAAATATAGTAGCATAAGGTTCGAGCTAAAAGACCATAAACTACAAAATTAGAATGTACAATCTAGAAAATCCTAAATTACATATGTTTAAGGTCCATGTTATATGAAAACGGAAAAAAATATATTTGGTTTTCACAACCATAAATCAACCAATCAAAAGGGACACAATTCTCATCTAGTTAAAAATTTGAAAAGGGAACCCTAGGAAAAAGTCGAGTCTCTACTCACTTGACATTCACTTTGTGTGATATAATAAATATTAAGCACTCATAAAAGGGTAAAAGAATAAAATTTATAATTATGGTAACCTATTATAGGGCATTCTGATAAAAATATGAGTACATGCCTTCTTAGATTTCCCCTATATGAATCTTATGAACAATTTAGGAAAATATAAAAAAATGATACAAAGCTTGTAAGTATGATTACTTTTCCAAATATAAAATTAATTAATGGTCTATAAACCCATTAAATTCATAAAATATTAGATATTTATCCCTCTAATTCATTTGTATTTCAACTAAATTATATTTTTAAACCAGTAGATGTTAGGAAAATTAGTGAAGATATATCAAAATAGAAACTCATGTCTGTTGGAATTCGTGAAAAATTCTAAAGAATGAATTTTTTTTATTTAATCATTCAAATACATACATTTGGTTTTAATCAATATCATAAAAATGTTGGGTATCATGGATAATTCATATGATATCATGGAAATAAAATGGCATGGACATCATAAATCAAATAATTTTGGAAAACAACATTTAAGTTCAAAGTACTCATTCATTAATAAAGTTCACAAGCAGGAAGAATATCCACATACCATAGTCTCTCTCGTAAATACAAAAATGAGTGGATATTAATGGAACTATAGTCCCACTTACGTCATATTCTCAAAGGATTCCTTGAGATCTACATACATCTGATCCTCAGAAGAGATGGATTATAGAAATTAATTAATATGTTCAGTCATTGCCTCTACAATCTACTAAAATTCAACTACCATGGAAATAGTATCAAGTATGGAATTCTCCTTCAGGTTGAGGATCCCCTATTTCTTAAATATTTATTTCAATGTTACTTGTAGCGCATTTTGAAAAAAAGATCGCCCTTCCTGGATACATCGTATTTCAGAATGTAATCAACTGATTTTCTAGTGTTGACCATGTCATGGAGAGATGAACCTTCACCATGTGTTGGGAAGCCTCGTCCAAGGCCTTGTACAGACTTTGTTTCACTGAGGATGATGCCTCTTCTTCTACAACCCTTAAATATAGATCCCTCATTTTCCCCTTCATGGAGATCACATCCTTTACTCGGTCCTGAAGAGTTGTATAATAAAAATCCTCATAACTAAGGGTGGTAAACCTAAACCTAATATTACCCAGTTGGTCCTTCAGATATTCCAAAGGGGATACCAAAATTAATGTCAAAATCTCCATCCATACTTGTTATTGCATCATCTAATAGAGTTTAATAAACTTTTATCCTTGACTAAGGCCTAACCAAGGAACATGAGAAATTTTTTGAACTAAATCTCAGAGCAGAGGACTCATGATTGTGGTCTTTGATGAAGTGGGTATGAAACCAATGCTTGTGTTCATTGAATCAATTAGAGGAATTATTCAGGAAGAAGGGAAAAGAAAATAAGAACTCTTGGGTGAGGATGCTATATCAAGAAGCACATATGTTTATCATTTAGAGTCTATAAGATATTATACCATCAGATAATGAATATATGTGATCAATATTAGATATATAACTTTCTCTGTTTCATCACTTGAAATATCTATTTCCCAAACCCCATATTCAAGAGAAGAGGCCACATCCTCTAATCATAAGTGGCCTAGTGGAACCAATGGTGTTTTTATTTTCCTTATACTTTGCATAGTAAAATTAATCATTTCACGAGTAAAAAAATGTTAGATGACATGTCACAAAGTGGATAGTGTGTTTCATTTCGAAATAAGCTCTCAGGTTCCCCCAAAGATGCCTCTATCAAGGTTAAATTAGTAGTAGAGTAGATACTGAAATTTTTATCCTCCATTAGTGCATTCTCCCATGCTAGGTCAAATATAATGACTAATATAATGACATCAAGAGGAACTGATACTAACTAAGTCGACACATAAACTATCTCCACCTCTATATGGGAAGGTCATTGTATTGAAGGATTGATTACAGTAATAGAATGATAATACATATCCTCAGGAGAAGATTTGTGTCCCTTTATATGGGATTAGCAAGGACCTATACATTATTAAATAACAAGAATAATCTACTAGAATGGTTTGAAATCTTAAAAGTGTAAAGTATAATACTTAAATTAGGATTATGGGTGAGAGGGGTCTGATAATTTAGAGTGAAACCTATTACCTTTCCTCTCTAAGGATGGTCCCCCAAAGGATACTATCATAAAGGTGTTGAGGATGAAGTAAATGGTAGCATTTATTTAGATATATCGGGGTTGATAATTGTCCCCTCATTAGAGAAAGATGACCCAAGGAATCCTCATCATCTACCCACTAATCCCCACTCAATTCAACTCTGATAGACATAACCCTAGGAGAATATGTTAGGTATAGAGGGATTGAAAATTCTTCTACAGCTTCCTTCCATATAAATAGAAACAAAAAATACATTTGTTCGATCACAAAGGAACCATGTCTATTGTAATATAGTATCAAGATCAGTCTTACCACAACTTCGATGATGGGATGGCCCTTTTTATCCACATAAATCTCCAACATGCCTTGAACCACAATCCATTGCACTAGATGTGAGTAATAGATCTTACCCTTCATGTTATCCATCATTGCTTCATGGTAACAAAGAAAAGTCTTTACCTCAGTGGGATTTTATTTTAAAGTGACACCTTCAAGAGAATTAACATGGGAAAATCCTTCTAAAGGTATCTCCACATAGCATAGTATTCCTCATAGATCATCATCTGAGTTCACTATCCTCCAAATCATGCATTGCTGAAATGTAGTGGGAAATAAAAATGTGGTCATGGATGCACTCACATTCCCTATTCTCACCACTTCTATGCTAATTGATACATATCTCGATAATAAAACTGATGATAAATCTCTCACTTCCATATGAAGAATTATCGAGGTTGTCGGTCACTGGAAGTGAGTTGATTTCTAGGACTCATATTGGCTTTGTAAATCAGTAGCATCTTTGTATCCTTAGGTACTAATGAGAATAATTAATCAATCATATATGAACAGATCCAAATATCAATATGATCTTGGGAAAAACTGATCTTACCATCTTTTTATGGGAATTATTTCTAGACTTGAGTCTCCTCCTTGGTGAAAATAAACCAGAACCGGAGATACACTATTGGATGGTTTTGAGATTGAATGTAAATAGGGGTAGGGAATTTTTGTCTAAATAAAAAAAATTAAAGTCTAAACTGTTAAGTTTCTTACCATTTATAGTAAATTCTCTCATAAATATGGGTAGAAAGGTACCCTCACAAACCGATATCATACAGTCCTAGGCCTCATAGATGCCCCAACCATTGTCAAAAATACCACTAAATGGATCATCTCATTGGGTTTGATAGAGAAGTCATCATGAAGGTGTAGTAAATCCCTAATTTCTTAGTCCATTAATGTGATAGGCCTCACTATACTAATCCGCGGTAATAAGGGATTGAAATAGAGTTCATGGTTGTCATGGATATTGAAGTACCCATAGCTACCCAAATGATCCCCCATACAACCCCATAGTGGTTGATGGGGGTAAGAAATATCATGTAGGTCCCTTCCCATATAAGTATGGAATAATAGGTGATATAGGTTTTCCAACACATGAATGGCTATCCTAATTTGTTTCCCTCCTTCCATAGATTCCACCATCATAAAGGTGGAAACACTGACTCTACCCTTCTCCTTTGTTAGGAAAAGGTACTTTCTTAGGTACATGGAATGAAAATTGGCCAAATAAATGGTCCAATCAATGTTAAGAATAACCCCCCTTGTTGGTGAATGAACCCTCTTAAACTATGGAACAATAGGCACCCTCATCACAATTGGAATCCATTATGGGACAGGCCTTCAGCCTCTTGGTACTGGGTTCAGAACAAACATTCTTGATAAAATTTCCTTCCCATTAATTAAATGGGAAATATCCCTAGGAATTGCTGACTTATCTGAGGCATTTTTGGCTGACCTAATAAACACCTTTACAATGTGTGGGGTCCCCTCCACGTCATCCCATTTGGACATTGGTGGGAAAACTCATTGTACATATCCCCTAGAATTGGTGTGCTAAAAATCTACTTGATCTCCCAGAGACTGATTCTCACCTTGCCATGTGTTAGGTGGAATATGTTTTCATCTGAACTCTAAAAATTGAATAAGTATGCCATCAAGACCATATTACAATAGGAGAATGTCTAGGATATCCAAATAGGTTTATACATCCTGACCATTTTTGAGTCTAAGGAAAATTCAAAATCAATATACTACACCCAAAAGGGTTGACCCCAATCCATCACAATGATCCCTGCTGATTGATGGTCCTAGTTAGGAAACCACTTAAACCTATGGGTTGTTGGATATTTACACATTATAAAAATGTGAATTTTTATGTCTCAATTAGGTTTATGAAAATTATTTCCAATATTGTTTGGAATATATTTTAGCACGTACCCATCTGATATTTTTTCCTTAACAACGAAATGTCCCACGTGATGTATATTTTCCCAGAAGGTATTATGGGTCTCTAGAATCCATGAGGGGGGCACAATTGATGAATATGGTGGAAGGATATGAGCATAACTTGTAAAAACAAACCCATAAAGAGATAGGAAATCTGAGAGGGGATATTCTACAATATTTATCCCCACCAAGTCTATCAATCTTGTCTATGATGACTCAACAATGGCACAATAGATAGAATCCACACTAGCAATAATGGAATTCTGATGGTCCACCACTACTGTAATGTCTTTCATTAAAAACATACATGAACTGGAATCCATCTATATGAAAATAAGAGGATCATATCGGATAAGTGGAGATATCCTATCAAAAGAGGTGCTTGGATATGATAGCGTCATGTGAGTCACATGAACCATGAAGGGATTTGTGTTCGCATGAGCTAATATGGGCCTCTTGAATCACATGTTCTACAAAGCACCTTGTGAAGTACATGACCCACATATAATATCATAAAAAAATAAATAGTTGTATTTCGTATGATCTCATGACACTGATATGGTTATGAGAACCATGTAATGATCATGTAATCATGCGACCTAGCTAATAGATTATGTGAAGCCTACCAAACAACCATGATTCCAATGAACTATGTAAATATTCAATAAAATTACATAGAGTTGGTTTGTTGTTCATTTATTCATGTGATGATTAAATGAAGGAATTTATAAAGATCAGGCGATCTAATATCGTGAAACAACTCTTGTGGAGAGGTCTTAAAAATATAATTCTTAAAGCAAGGTATTGCGAAAGGGTTCTTGTGGAGAGGTCTTGTGAAGAAATCACATCATAGGAGAAATAAAAAGAGCATTGGAGTTCAATGTCACTGGTGAGATGAGCCACCTCATTCCTATACTATTTATAGGATGCCTCGAAGAATACCAAAGGTCACCTATGAGAAAAAATGTCATCTGAGACACCGATTAGCGAAATCCAAAAAAACTCAGATAGGAATTTAATCTCCTCAAAGCTAAGTTCAAGTCAATGTTGGCCTTTCTCATGATTGAGGTCATTGTTGATACCCACAAAATGAGATTAAGAATTCTATAATTGAAGAAATACTAGCAGAATGGGTATTATTTTCTCTCTAAAACAAAGAAGTAGAATGACTATATAAAGTCCATACTATTGATTCATATAAAAATCATAATCACTAGGGGAAACATGAGTGCATGACCATGTTAAAGTCATGATAATGGATCATAAATTTCACATGATTTATTTATGATCACACACAACCCCTCTGACAGACCCTATAGTTTTTATAAAGGATCCTAGAGAGGAGCTCATGGTTATGTGAAGGCTTCCATATGAGTTCCTCCAATCATGTGTATTTTCAATTGATATACACCTAATATTCACCCAAATACCATTATAAAATATATGTTGATAAAGGTAGAGTTACATTAATCATTAGGATATTTGATTATGTTAATTAAAAAACCCCATGGATCCCCCTAGTAACATGATGATCTTTTAACTCGAGATCATGTTGGAGTGATACCTTCATCATGATAAGGACATCATACATGTCCATTCTTTCATGTGAAACCCCCTTCATCTACACAAACAAGAGGATGGATTTTCCCTAAAATCCATTCAGACCATCATGAGATTTAGCATTTATCTCAGGACACACCACAGATATGCTTGGTGACATTCCATGATAACACTCCCACATCGTTGTGAGATACCCTACTAACCATACGAAACCCTAATGGAAAACCATAAGAAAAATTCTAATATCCTTGTAAAATAGGAAAGATAACAAACTTGGAAAAGGTGGAAGCCTCTTGCGGGTGGAAGATGCGCTAATTTTCATACGAAATGGGTTAAGCATCTCATTAAATTTCCATTAATCATGAAAATAACTTTTGAAAAGCCAACATGATCTAATGAGAGTCCATTGAAAAGATATCATGGTCTCACAAAGGACCCTAGACCAATATCCTTTGATCACCTAGAGCCTGTACACAAACGTCTTGATCTCATGAAGGCTATCAAACATGTCATCTCCAGGGTGAAAAATCAATTTGACATGTGAAATCCCTTTGATAGGAAAAGGAACAATAAGTATGGTGATAAAGGAGTACTCTCATAGTCATTGATTCTAATATGATGCCTTGGATGACCCACAACATGATCATGTTAAATGTGTGATGTGTTTCTCTATAAACCTACTCTTTATCATATCTGTGATATACACATCATGAAAGAAATTGTATAACTAAGGTGAATAGGCCTATAAATCTCCCATATATATATATATATGATTATTACATCCATGGGAGTATAGAAGATAGGACATATTAGAGAATAAATCCATGTGACCATAAGAGCTTTCCACCAAGTAAAATCTGAGGAATGACCTAAGGGATCACTCGACATTAATATGTGCTTTGTGTGATCACCATATAGATCATATAAAGGAATTCTGGTATTCCTACCATATTATTCAACGGAGTCTATACATGTCAACTTATTCAAGATATTTCTAATCATGTTAATTCTTGAATAATCATGGGGTAGATATGTAATAATGAATTGAAAAAGGTGGATGTATTTTGAGAAGAAGGCTACACAAATTTTTGGGCAAAGGCTTTCTATTCTTCTCATAAATTATCCATATTATAAGAAAGAACTTGAAATTATTAACATAGTTTTGAGGAGTCCTATAGACATGTTGAATAGTTCATGGGAATCCCTATGTACATGTCTTTGAAGACTTTTAAAGTACTCCAAACACATCATCTAGATCATGGAATAACACTTAGACAAGTCAACCATGTCTTGTGGAGTCCTCTACACTTGTCAATCAGGCCTTGCAAAGTACTTTGGAAATGTATCCCAAATCATGATAATTCCTCCATACATGATATCTAGATCATATGATATCCTTCAGGTATGTCATATAAGTGATTTGAATCCCTCGATACTTGTCAGCCATGTCATGTGATGTCCTCGAGACATGTTGTCCAGGTCACATGATGTTCTCAAGAAATTCCATCCAAATCATGTTATGTCCTGTAGATGAGCCAATTGGATCATGATATTGTCTTTGGAAAATTCTTCTAGGAAACTAAGACATTTATATACATTCTTAGACTTGTCGGACATATGCCACAGACATGTTAGGTAAACAATCAGGACATGTCAGGTAGACGCCCCAGGACATGATATCCTTTCCCAGTAGACATATTCAAACATACCCCATGTTTAACTATAAGAACTGTGATTATTAACATAAATAGGAAAAATAAAAATACTTCCTTTGAAACAAGCTCCAATGGGTATCAACATCAATGTAACTCTATTCATGTCTAAGTCACTCAAATCGATGGATCCTAAACACTCCCATGGGTTTACCACCCTTCCTCATCCATTAGTGGATAGAGAATATTAATTGAACTGTTAGAACTCTAATTCCATATATAATTAGGATTCATAGGGTTCCTTTCTAAGGTCAGGGCTATATATCCAACACCCCATAAGGGCTCCCTTAGTGTATAAGTCCTATATCCATATGCAGGGAGACTGATCACATACTATCCCTTGTTTCTCACACCAATCACAACTGATATGGGATCAGTGATTAGTAATAATCACATCATTTATATTATGAATTTCCCCTAGAAAGGGAAACCTCATTGTATAATCCCTTCCCAATGGCATGATTTGAATTCCACCACATAAGGGAATCCACCTCAATGTAAGTCCCAAATACATTACCATTTTTCTAAACTCTTGGTCAATAAACCTCATTGAAAATTAAATATTTTATTTAGTGGTAAATAATTTTTTGAGGTTGATTGATAACCCAAACATATGTAAATAAACATCAAAATAATTAATCACTTGTCACCACCCATAATCAGTTTGAGGTCAGATAAAACTACGATGACTTCGATTCCTATTATAAGTTGGATACATAGGATTCCTTCCTAAGGATTGAGCTCAATACCTAGTGCCTATATTCCCTCTTATATATTCATTCCTCATGATGTTAAGCCACATGGTTGAAACAAACTATTTTCATTTTGATTCCTATTATTAAAATGATTTGTAGGATACCTCCTAAAGTTTCAATCCCACCCTTGAAAAACCAAATGACTCCCTAGATGGAAGTAAACTCAAGAGTGCATGGTTATACAGATCCAAAATATAAGCATATTCCATTACTAATAAGTAAAGGTAAAAAGATAAATAACATCAGATAGATACATATGAACTCATTAATAGAACCCCACTTTATGCATAGACAGATTCAACACTCATCACTTTGTTAGGGTAACCAGTCCCATATCAAGGTTAGTAAGAGATTCATGAACACATCTAAAATGTATAATATGGTCCTAGAATGTGGATTAATTTCCCCCAAAAGTGTTCAATGAGCCTGAACTCCCATCCTCTCAACCATTGTGTGTTCCTAAGGGTTATTAGGTGTGAAACCAAATTCTCTGTCTACCTTTGGAAAGTGGGTTCATACCTTGTTCTAGATGCTAGAATTGTTGGGAGTTTCCACTAAATATAAAAATGGTGAAACCAATGTGAAAAATTATGCAACATTTCACCCCCCAGAATCAGTCATCGGGCACCAAAATCTTCATCGGGAAATAGGTGGTTTACAAATTAATATTTATTTACCTAAAATAATTCTCTAAATACGATAATTTATACATTTAAACAAAAAATACCCCTTTAAAAAGAAATGATGGTTTTTTTTGAAAATAACTATTTTCATATACATATAAATATTTAAATTGTCTTTATAAAATTTTATTATCATTTATTTTTAATAATAATAATTTACTAAAATATCATTTATTTTGAAAATTATTGAATTCCTCAAAAATAATGTCTTGATTGAAACTATATATTTCCTAAAAATACAATTTATGTTTCACTATATGAAAATCTATTTTTATCAAACTAGTTATTTTTTATGGTAAGATGAGAACCTGCCTAAAAAACAGGGCTCCTTTAAAATTAAATCAAATTCAAATACACAAAATTCTGAAAGATGAAACAATACATTTGTCCCTCCAAAAAAGAGAAAATATATCTAAAGGGGTCTTATTAGACCAAGTAATATTGCTACCATCCACATAATTTTTGGAAAGACCATCAGTAAAAGTATTAGCCTCCCTGTAAACTTGAGTAATAATGAAATCAATGGAGTAAAGATAATCTAAAAATAAAATCCATTGATTAGTGAACTTCCAAAGAAGGTGAATAGATCTTGTCTGAAGGCTTAAACAATAATAGTTAAATCACACTCCAGTTAGAGTTTTCTCAAACCATTCTTCTTGGCATGATAAATCAAAAAAATAACACCAGTCATATTGGCCTCTAAAGAAGAAGAAACACCACAAGAAAAATTAAGACACCTGAGAACATATCTTTGACTATCACTGGAAATAGCTCTATAGCTTAAAGGACCTGTATTTCCCCCTCGAATGTCCATCATTGTTGAATTTGATCCACCCTACAAAAGGATATTTCCAAAATACCTCCATTTTGTGAAAAGGAGGACATAAATTACCCTAACATCCAATTTTCCAAAACACGGAGAGATCATGAATTGATGATTTACAATGAGACTTATGATGCATATCAACCAATGTCACAGCTACTAAAATATGTGACACCACTTCACGAGAGATAAAAGTAACACCATCGTGAATTTTCTTGTTTATTACATGTCACAAAATGGTAAACAACACTAAATAAATGGTTTTAAAGAGCATCAATAACTATGGAGAAAGTGTAAGACCCAGCAAGCTCATAATGAATTCTGTAATGTAACAATAATGAGGTAACTGAACTTCAAAAATATCAGCTACTTCTTTCCACATATTTGAATTAGTTACACAACTAAGAAATAGATGATCTATGTCCTCTATATGTTGATGGAAGTGATCCTAAACTGAGCATAAATATATGCCACAAACCTGAAAGGAGTCATCAGTTTGTAACCGTCTATGAGCAAGCGGCCATACAAGGTGTAATCTTGATGGAATACCCATCTTTCTTCTTAACCTACCAATCCACTGTATTCCTACAAGAGAGTTAATATCATGGAAGTGGAATAACTTTGGTGTTAATAAACCATTAGCTACCATCTCCCAGTTCCAGCAATCATCACTTGCTAAAGAACTGTAATCTCGACCAGTATCTTTGATAGAGGCTGGGAGAGAATCTAGATCATGTAGTTGGTCATTGATTGATAAATCCAAATAAATTTCCATATTGTCATGGGTAAGGAAATCAATAAAATATGTTAAACTCTAATTATTTGTCAAAATATTCATGGAGGATTTCATAGAGATAGATAATATTGAGTGAAGTTCAATTGAAGAGAAAATTGATTTGAAGGAAGTCCAAACAGAAGAATCAAAATAGTTGAAATTCCCAAATTTGATCTTACTCCAAAACCTAGAAAATAAAAAAACAAGGGCTTCCAATTTACTATTGACCATACATTGAATAAAATAGTCTTATAAAGAATGATTGAAAACCCTTAGATTTTTAATCCCAAGACCACCCTCCTTATAAGGCTTGCAACAAGTAGACCAAGTAAGAGTGTCCAAAATCCCTTCCAAAATGCTTCCACTCCAAATAAAATTCTTTAAAAAAGTATTAATACTCTTAATAATAGAGATAGGCCATTCATAAACCATATATGAGTATACAAGTTTAGATATGATAATACATTTGATAAGGCACACATGACTTGCCATGGAAATTGATTTCCCTTTCTAAGAGGAATGTTGTCTTTTGATCTCACTGACAATGCCAGAAAAATAAAAAGATTTTGGAAAAACCTAGAACAAAGAACTCCAAGGTAAATTAAAGTAAAAATACCTTCTCTGATACCCAACTCCCAGATTATAGTAGCTTTCATAGGAGTAGCGATGTTCCTTCCAAACTAGACAAAGGAATTTCTCTTGATCACTTGTTATCCTGAAAATCCTCATAATGAGTTATAGATTTTTTAATATTACTAATGTTCTTTTTATCCCCTTGGTTAAAAAGGATAACACCATCAGTATAACGAAAATGAGTGGGAGAAATAATCCTTCTACCCACTAAGTCACACTTCATCATTGCATTACCCACCACGAGGGATAAAAATCTACTCAGATAATCTTCAACAATAGAAAAAATAATACCCAAAAAAGGGTCACCTTGACTCAACCCTCTAGAATAATTAAATTACCACTCAAGGAATCCACTAACCAGAATAAAAATATGATAAGGAAACAAAATAAATTTAATCCAACTAATGAAATCACCATAAAAACCAAACTTCTCAAGAATCTTGAAAATAAATTTCCAATACATTGTATTAAAAGTATTTTTGATATTAGGTTTTAGAGAAATATTACCTCTCCTGCCAGATTATTTGAGAATATTATCACACTCCAAGTTAGTGACGAGACAATACTGAATGTTGCTTCCTTTAAAAAAAATAAAATTGATTAAAGGAAAAAAAATTACTTGAGATGGGAGCCAACCTGTTATTAAGTACTTTACTGATTATTTTGTAAATGGTATTAACTAAAGGAAAAGGGTTGAAAATATGGACCTCATTTGTATTCTCCACCTTTGGAATTAAATAAAGGAACTGAGCATTTAAACCTTTAGGAATGTATCCTTACTTAAAAAATGTATTATAATACTACAAACATCATTATGAATAATATCCCAATAAATTTGAAAGAAAAATTACTAAAACCATCTGAACTAGGGGAGCTATCAGGATTAAGACTAAAGACAGCCTCCCTGATCTTTGGATCTAAGGCGATAGAGGAAATTGTTGATCAAAATCATTATTTAATCATTATAATGATTTATAATAAAAAAGAATTAAATTTAATAATTTTTTATTAGTGAATAAAAAAATATTCAAAACCCTTCGTTACCCCCCAATGAATTCCCTAAGGTTAAGGCGTGAGATCGTGGTATGCTCTTAGGTTGGTTCAAAAAACATGGTTTGGTTCATTATCTCTAGGATCTTGAACTTATTCCATAATTGGTTTCTCTAATGATTTAGTTATTGAATCTCATCTTGGGTATGGTCAAGGGAAAATCCTCGTGAAGATATCTCCCTCTATAGCTTTAATAAATGGGCTTCATAGGTTAAGATCAAACTGGTTGAGGAAATCCCTCCTTCATTCAATGTTAATTTTATTTTATAATAACTCTTAATATAATAATAATAATTCTCACATTACAAAATATTATTATCAAATTTTCGGATTCTTAGCAATCTATTAAATAAAAAATTGTATAACAATAGAAAATATCCAAAGTAGTGCATGTGTATTCTATAACCATATTAATTAATAATGAATTTATTCATTTAAAAAGTAAATTTCATTTATAAAAGTTTAGTTCAACCAAAACTTAAATAACAATGGTAAATTTAAATGAAAATTAATGGATTATTTACAAAAAAATGTATAAAAACAATATTTTCACTATTTACTAAAGAATTAGTCTATTCAAAAAATCCCAAAATTTAACCCCAAGATAATATTTTTATGTAGATTTAAAAAATAAGATTTTTTATATAATAATTTTTTTAAAAGAATCATAAATTAATTATAATATTTTCTAAAAAAATAATTATAGATCATTCTTGAAGAAAACATGTTTTTGAATATTTAATAAATTTCACTAAAAACAGATTTCTTATTTACTAAGCCTTAATCAATACATTTTTATTGATCTTAACCTTTTTATATATTACATAATGAGATTAATCTTATTCATACCTTCCAATATAACTACCAAGTTATAACTATAATATTTAAATAATAATATTTCATGGTTTCTTATGCTCAATGTTTCATATTGTATAAGATATAAAACATAGTTTTATTTTAAAATATTAGGGAGTTATAGTAAACACATTAAGTTGCTTTAAACCTCTATTGGATATTAAGATACATTTCATGGTTTATGTGGCATCTATTTTAACTAATAATGAGAACCAATATCTAAAGACAATGAACCATGAAATTTGGGAAGTAAAGTCCAATCTAAAATAAATGTTAAATCTTCACGTGAAAAATTTAATGAAAAAAGAAAATGAACTCTGAATTACTCATTGAAAGTATGAATATAGTAGTGTTTGAGGAGAAAGAGAAAAATCAAACTATTATGACTAACACGGTGTTTGTGCAAGAAGAAGAAAAATAAACAAAATAATATCAAAAAATAATCTAAAATTAAAATGATGTAAACCATTTAATGAACCTTAAAGTAGAAAAAATATTATTTTTTGAGTATATATCGACCATAGTCATAAATGAGTCGAATTTATGAATTTTCGGAGACACTTGGTTGACATTAAGACTCTTAAAGTATTTTATTTAATAAGAAATCAATGATGTCTCTCTATTGTTTTTAATAAGTATAAAATTTTTAATATGTGGTCAACCATAAGATTACTTTGAATATAAATAGTATTTTATGGATAAATTATTTATCTTCATCATTATAATTTATTTTTAATTTTTAGAGAAGAAATAATTATATTAAATTCTGGCACAACGTTGATGCATTAATTATTTAATCGACAAAATAATCAAATAAATGATATTAAAAATATTGAAATAAATATAATTTGATATAATTAATGTGATCCACAAATTTTATGTATTACCATGACATGATTAAGATACAATAAAATAGTTTGATTGAATTTTGAATAGTTTTTTATGTTTTTAAAGTCCAAGTAATGAATTGTATCAAATTTGACAATAATGAGATTTTCTAGAATTAATATTTTATTAAAAAAATTTAAAAATCATGTATATGTACAAAGGGGATATTATATGGTCTAAAATGTAATATTATATGAATTTATATGAAATTTTAATGTCCTTGGCTCTAGAATATATGTAATATCCTGAATTTTTAAAGATAATAAAAAGTCTCTTTTTGAAAATTTATAAGTATTTTTATGTGAAAATGTAATTTTTTAATAAAAAGTATATAATAAATGTTTTAATGATATTGTGTAAGTGTAAAATCTTAGTTAACACATTGGAATATTCAATCGGTTATTCTTTGAGTCAGAAACTGAGTTAGTGCAAGATTCTGAGACCCATAGAGATAAGGTGGAGACAGAATAAAAATAATAAATATACTAAATTATGCACGCATGATTTATCAAAAATAATTTGATAACTCCCAAATGGTGTGTCTTATGAGAAATTTGAGACAACCATCAGGTCTGAGATGTGGTTTTCACCCTAGGAAGTGTATTTCATTTTTGAGTGTCGAACGTTTGGTCAGGTCGCTCGTGAGAATAAGTTATTTAATAATTTTATTATATTATTTTTCCAAAAAATTAATATCTCTCAAATGGTGAAATGTTTAATAAATCATATTTAACACCCTAATATTTCATATTAAATTATCTTTTTAAATAAATTGAACGTTTTATATTGCACGCAACACCAACTTGGATTGCATTAAATGCAAGATTGAGATTCTGTAAAACAACACTTTAGTATTATAATTATTTAAAACATATATTAATAATATACCCATTAAATATAGTAATATGAATATTAATAAATCAATTTTAAATATTATTTATAAATTTTTCACATAAATAAAACATATTTATAATGAAATGTATAAGTTTCAGAAAAATAATAATATGTTTAGAAATACCATTTCCTTAAAGGAACTACTTTTTATGTCCTTCTGTAAAAAATAAAAAAATTAATTTTAGACACTATTAGAAAATTAATTTGGTAAAATAGACTTCATTTTTAAATTCAAAATATCAAAATTATCTTAGGGTTATTTTTTGGTATTTTTCTGAAAACTTTCAATTTTTTGATGAATAGTGAAAAACACTGAATTAATGTTAAAAACCCGACATTTTCACTTAAATAATTGTTTTACTTTAAATTTATTTTAAAGTAACAATAGATAAATAATAAATATATTAACCCAATTTAGGTAATTGGAATAATTTTTATAATAAAATTAGATATAAAAATTCACTGAACTTTTTAATGTCTTTTTACCCACCTTCTAGCCACATTTGCAAATTAACATTAAATGTAATTTTATCACTTCTGTGAAATGAATTTTGAAAAATGTACATACATGGTTCTAATCATTATAAAAAATATGGTCTAATAGGATCAAAATAATTTTTGGTGAATAATAACTTTTGAATTTTATTTATCACGGTTAAAGGTAAATAGGGTAATTTAAGGTAAAAATAATAATTCTATAATAATATATAATTACCCTAAAACTTGTCCTAATTTCATTGGATAAGTGTTTTTTGACCCAAATCAAACTTAGATCTCAAATATAATCCTTTTTAACCCAGTTGTGTAAGATTAGGACATTTATTATATTTTATTTAAAGAAGAGATGAAAATGTCATATTCAAAGTTTAATAACAATATAATTTTTAAAATGAGGTTATATAATCAATCAATCTCTCATCCTGAGATTCCATTCTACCTTCTGAACCATCCTATCGTACACAACCAAGAAACACACACACAACATCAAATTTTTATTACAACCACATCACCATAAAAATCAAAAAAACATAAATTCCAGATTTTATAAAGCATCACTTATTTAGTCCCACTTGTTAATTCTACGGTTATAAAAGAAAAAATATAATGCTAGGGCATCCATTTATTTTATCCAAATATAAATGGTTAACATATTCCATGTATTCATTTAACAAGAAGTATACAAACATGAATTCATAAATATTTTTTTAGCAACCAAGGACTTCCAACGACCACGATTTTCAATAGGTATATAACCCATAACAAATTAAATAACAACCAAAAACAAATAACAAGAAGATCATATGTCACTTTTTCCCACCCCTGTATATTGATCTTAAACTAATTCAATTATCTATATTTAATTTGGATTCAACTATCTTCACATTGGAAACATGTTTACACCCATCCCACATGATACACAATTAAGAGGGACAAATAAAACCTACCTGGAAGAATATGAAATCATTACTTCCTTATTGTGTCAAAGCAGGGGGCGTGCATGCAGTAGGAAAAGCCTCCAAGGAAAATAAAATTCAAATTATACAGCTCAATTGCATGACTCCTCAGGGAAGAAGGGTTTGGATAATCTCATACCAATAGAAAGGAGAAGGAATGAAAAAAGGGAAGCCCCCCAGCTTTGAAGGATTAGATTCATGAGTTATGGGATATGAAATAGTTTTTAATTTTCTATAAAATGTTGATCTTGACCAAGAACACATGTTTGACCATTAAAAAGGATCCTTGAATTTTAGTAAATTAAGGATATATTTTTTAACCCTTGAAATGGATTCAAAACCACTGAAATATGGCATTAAACTCATTTCTCATCAAAGAAATCATCAAAGGGAGAAATAGTTGGAAGCTAGAAAATTTAGAAAAAAAACTGTTGAAAATGAATCATCATTGTTTGAGTCACCGATGAGAGTCACCAATGTGAGTCACCAGTGTGAGCTAGCGGTGTGAGTCACCAGTTCAAGCTACCAGTGTGAGTTACTTGTGAGAGTCACCATTAGTAAGCTACCGGTGTGAATCACCGTTCCTGAATCACTATTATGAATCACTGTTGTAGCTCACCATTCCTGAATTAGATGTCCGACTCATCGTTGTGACTCGCCATTCCTGACTCGTCGGTCCAATAACTGTGGCGAGCTACCATTCCTGACTCACCAGTTTGACTCACCGTTATGTGTCACTGTGATGTGTCACTGTTATGTGTCATTGTTATGTGTCACTATGATGTGTCACCAAAATTCTTGACTCACTATTCGACTCACGGTGACACATCACGATGACACAAAATGTTGAGTCGGATCAGTGATTCAAGAATGGTAGCTTGAAACGGTGAGTCAGACTGGTGAGTCAAGAATGGTGAGTCGCAACGGTGTGTTGGAAAGGTGAGTCAGGAATGGTGAGTCACAACAGTGAGTCAGGAACAATGAGTCACACCAGTGACTCACACCTATAGATCGCCAATGGTGACTCGCACTGGTAGCTCGCACTGGTGACTCACACCAGTTTCTCACACTAATGACTTGCACTAGTGATTTTCACTAGTATCTCACACTAGCGACTCTCATCTATAGCTCACACATGTGACTCGCACCAGTGACTCATCCAACCGTGATTCATTTCAATAGTTTTCCATTTTTTCAGATTTTCTAGTTTTCTACTGTTTCAACCCTTTGATACTTTGTTGGAAGATAAATGAGTTTAATGACATATTTAAGTGGTTTTGAGGCTGTTTCAAGGGATATAAAATATATATTTTATTTTCTAAAAGTTTTGGAGCCTTTTAATGGTCAAACGTGTGGTCTTGGTCAAGATCCACCATTAATGTAAAATTCAAAACTGTTTCATAAACCATAAGTCTTAGATCTAATAATTCTTAGTGGGGCCTTCCCTTCTTTAATTATTATCCTTTCTATTAGTACAAGATTCCCTGAACATTTCTTCCCTGACAAGTCATGCGATTAAGTGGTAGACTTTGGATCATGTTTTCCTTGGAGGCTTTTCCTGATGCATGTGTTCCCCCTTCTTTGGAGCAATAAGGAAGTGATGATCACTTCTTCTTCTAGATAGGTTTCCTTTTTCCCTCTTAATTGTGTATCATATGTGATGAGTGTACAAATTTTTCACATGTGAAGATAGTTGAATCCAAATTCAAGAAAGATAGTTGAATTGATTTAGGGACAGTATACAGGGGTTGGGGAAAAGTGATGTTTGATCTTCATGTTATTTTTTTTGGTTATTATTGTAATTTTTATGGGCTATATGCCTACTAAAAATCATTATCATTGGGGGTACTTGGTTTCGAAAATAATATATATTAATGCATGTTGTTCTTCTTCTCATTAAATGAATACTTGGAATCTGTTACCCACATATATTCAGCTAAAATAAATGGATTCCCCCAGATTATATTGTTTCTATGATAACCCCTATATTTATAAGAACTAAATAAGATATTACTTATTAAATATTTAATTTATGTTTTTTTGTTTCTGTTGTGATATGATTGTAAAAACAGTTTTATTTTTTGTGTGGGTTGCTTGGTTGTGTACAATGGGATGGTTTGGAAGGCGGAATGGAATCTCGGGATGAGAGATTGATTGATTATGTAATGGATGGGTAGTGTTATATAGGGATTCCTATAATGGTTATTATATGATTTTTTTGCTCGGTTCATTTATTAGTTCTGGGTTTTCTTTGGCTAGGGGAGGTATTGGGCGGAATGACTTTGAAGAATGATGATGACACTGGTTGGTATGGGTAAATTCACCTAGATTTTTTTCCATGTTTGGATTTGATAGTGTTGCTTTTTGTGTCTTTTTCTTGGTAGTTTCCTAGATAGTTATGGAATAAATGAATAAAAAAATTGTTAATAAATAGTGGAAATGGTTAATCAATTGGATGGGATTATGATTTGGGTTTGTGGTTTGTTGTGTGTTGTTGTGCATTTTAGATGTAGCAGAGAAGTTGGCAGTATTGTGAGATGGTTGTTTGTTTGAGAACCCATAGTTTGGGAATGCGTGTTTGGTATTATATCTATATATACATGTATTTTACTTTTTTATTTCTATACGCACCGCACCCTAGTTGATCACTATGTTTCGAATGCCCCCATTGTCATGGGGGAGGGTGTCTTTCCCAAATATCCCAGTGGGAGGATGGATGGTTGTCCACCCACTCTTCCTTGATCCTTCTTCCAAGAAGAGGCAGCCTAAGATTCTTTTGGAAGGTTATGGTATGTTTCCTAGTTTTCTATGGGCAGGATGTGATGTGTTTGTGAGGTCCCGGTGTGTACAGGCAAGTTGTGTTTTCATAGGTGTCTTCAGGATGTGATGTGTTGTGATTTCCTAGGTGTCTTAGGGATGATATATGTTGTGCTTTCCCTAGTGTTTTCAGGATGTGACATGGTATGTGGTCCATTATTCTATGGGATTGATGTGACATGGTATGTGGGACAGGTGTTTGTAGGTGGGATGTGATGTGGTTGTGAGGCCTAGTTGTGTGTGGCCGGGTTGTGATGTAATGTGTTCGGAAGTGGTAGGAGCGCCAGTACATTTACCATTAGAGTGTGATAGTGCCTAATCAGTGGGAAATTTGTGTTGGGTACCCTATCATAGATATGAATTATATTACTTTAGTTGAGTTTCATTACTTAGTGGGCATTCCTTGGTGAGGTGGGAATGGTTAATATACCTTGTTAGGTGGTGTAAGTTCTGTTGTTTTCTCACGGGAGCATTAGTATGCTTCTCTCAATTTTGCAATGGATACTTTGGTTTCCTATTGGGTATACCTATATTCTCACCCCATGTATATAAAACTACATTCAGGTTTCCAAGAGGACTACATGGACCATTTTGGGCATTACTAGCTCAGACTTTGGGACAGTTGTTGAGTCCCTGCTTTAGCTTGCCTTTGGTTACTTTGAAGTTTTATTGTAATTGTAACAGTTTTATTTTAAACGTTCATGTGGGATGTATTTTGGATTTATTATATATATATATATCATGGATTTGTTTTGGGATAGACCATCTTATCTCCCGATCTTGTTTTTCTAAAAAGGGAAATGCCTCCCATTTTGTGAGATCCTATAACCTTGGTGTTGGTTGCCACCCCGAGGCCTACTAGAGGTGGTACTCGGGGGTCATTATCTCTCTTTCTTAATTTCCATCCTAGGATGAGTATCTTTGGAGGGAGGGGTTGTGATATAAGACATAAATTTGTGGCATACACACAAGCATAAAAAATCATTTCCTTTATAGTCAAGGATCATTTCCAAGGATGTCATTGTGGATTGGGTTCACATTACAAAACATTGTAGTAGTCAAGGAACACTCCCAATAATTTCATAGTGGATAGAGTCCCATACTAAACTGGGTTCACTCCCCATTCCATTCTTGTTTCTCTCATGATATATCTACATTTACCCAATGCATTTGAGAGAGATATAGGTCTCACACATCCTTAGTTATAACCTGAACACCATCCTTTGTAATAACATTACCACCTACCTTGGTTATAATGTAATCACCATCACATAATGAATACCATACATATGTATTCCACATGATCATAAAATATTCATCATATTAGAATCCATGAAAATAAATTGGTTCCATAAACATTTAATCATATCATAACCCGTGGAAATGAAATGCGACTCATAAACATCTTATCATGAAAACCATAAACCACCCAAAGAAAGAATAAGGATGGTATAATTTTATTATATCTCTATTTAATCTTAATAAAATAAGGTGTTTTCATTTACTATGGTAAATAATTTTGAAATATCACATGGAAGATTTCATGAGGAAAATAAATTTTCATTGAAAATTACCTTTTTAAAACTATAAAATTCAAAAAATATTATCAAAATAAATTTCATTAAAAATAACCATGGAAACTAATAATGTATTATTATAATAAAATAATTTTCATGATGGTATAAAATTACATTCATTCCATTTAAGTTAAAAGAAAATATTTCTTTCATATTTTTGTAAAAATTCAAAAATAAACTCGTTCTGAAAATGATATAAAGATTATCGTTTAAAAAATATATAAATGGTACAAAAAAGGATAAAATTAACTTCAAAAAATATTTTTTAAATATTATAATTTCTCTTTAAAACAGTTTTATAAAAAATTAATTTGGAAGAAAAAAATTTTTTGACTGAAGAGATAAATAATGTCGATATTTTTTAAAAATATTATTTTTGTATATTGTGTACATTAATGGAAGAAAGTGAAATAAGAACATGAATTTTCATGAAAATACTAGAGGATATGAAGACACGTGAATTTATTGAGATATATATCATAATATTTCATCATTATAAATATAATCATAAACAATCCTGATAAACAATGAGATTGTAAAATAAAACCTTTACCACTTTGTTATATTTCAATACTTACCCCCATGGAAGAAGGAAAATAAAATAAAACATTAAATTTCATTAAATTAAGTGGATACATGTCATAAAATTTCATGTGAGATGTATATACACCACATAAAAAATGAGTGGTTAATACGACATATGTTTCTAAGAAATAAACGAGTGACTAGAATTCCCATAGCTTAATTCCTGACTACCTTAATACACATTTGAACCTCATATATAATAAATATCAGGTTTTTATACATATAAGATAATATTATATATATATATATAATATGATATATTAACAATTACATCTATTATAATATTTACTTATGACATTTCATTTCCTATTTATTAACAATTCCATCTTAAAATCACATTTTGGTTAATAAATGCATTATTTTTAATGTCTTCTTTGATTTTGTATTCTTGGTAGTTTTATTTTTATCATGATTATAACATCACTATAATTTTAAAAATTATAATAATATCTTAAATTTTCTTTAAATATGTATTTAGTTTAATCTATTGATGTTAGACATAGAAAATGGATTACATCATTCTTGGAGAGGGTAAGTCGTACATACACATGAAAGTTGTTTGCATTTTCTCAAAGGATGGAACAAAAGGAAGTTAAATAATATATAAAGTTACTAGATATCTTATTATTTCATATATATCACATATATTTATCCAATTTATCCTTATTACCACCTACGCATAAACAATTTGACTAATGAATCACATCACTTCTCCAGGTAGCAGTTCGTCGTACACATTAGTGACATTATCATATCCCCAAAAAATATAATTTAAGATGGTATATGTTATATTATAATTATATAAGTATAATTATGTAAGAAATATAGTATATATAATTTAAATCCATCATTACATCAAACCGTGATAGGCGGTGATGGAAAATTAATTACATCAGTTCATGAGGGGGTTGACCGTCGTATATACGATCAACTATTTTGTTTCTCATTTTATAGAATAGGTGATAGATTTAGGATATTAAAATGTTTTAATAACATTTCATTATACAATGTATAATGATGTTATTATATCATAATATTTTAAGAGTATTTTATATAGGTGGAAAGAGAAATAAAACAAAAACACAAGTTTAAGAATTTTACCTCTTATTCGGAGAGATTCCATAGGATTATACCTAAAACCATTGTAGGAGTTTTCCTTATAAAATTATGGCCAATAATAAGTGTGAGTGAATAATTAAGATATTTGGGTTTGTATTTTTTGAACTAATGGGTTTTGTAATTTTGAATATGAGAGGAGAGGGGGTGACATTTTATAAGTGGGGGAGTGGACATAGTTGGAATTTATGGAAAAAAATAATTATACCCAAGTTATTCACATTTAAATGGTCTCCAAAATGTCCCATTATCTATCATTAGAAGATATAAGGTCTACATATGACCATTTAAATGGAATTATACATGTTTTGGGTCATTTTAACCCTTATCTTCATAGTTGAAGCACTCAATAAACATATTTTCACCTTAACCATAATAATTAATTTTTATTATTTTTATTAATCATTATTGTGAAAATTTATTAATAAATTGTGAGATAGTATTAATTTTTATGATTCCAATTATGAAATCCATTTTTCAAAATTTCATTCACAAAATTAGAAAAATTTTAATTTAAAATTAAATCTGCATACATGATGAAAAAGAGGTTTTGTCATGAACCAGAAGTGATACCCTTGTACTATGATAGTTAAATAGCTCTATCATATCTTGAAAGGAATTAACAATCCACATAGGTTTCATACTAGCACATGGAATCATATAGGATTCAAAATGGAATTATATTACCACAAAAAAATTGGAATATAAAAGTTACAAGTTTTTATATCAACACTCCTCAAGTAGAAAGTACTAGAAATAAAAATGTAAAACAATACCCAATAGTACATCATCTAGATACATGTCATAATAAACCCATAATAAGGTCTCAAAAAACCTATTTAATAAGTGTATAACATCAACATATATCACTAGTATTTCTCCATGATCTTGATAATCATGAAAACCGCCACCTCTACGAGGATCTTTCCCTTTGCTCAGACCTAGCACAAGAAAATATAGAAACTCCTAAAAGAAATGTTAGTGTGTAAGATTAACATATCAAAAGGTTCCCACTAAGTGTTCCATATACAAAGTCATAATAATGAACCAATTAATCTTTAAATTTCAATAAAACATGGCATAGAATAATCATTACATATTTAAAAAACATGATTTCAATTCCATAGATGACATATGTATCAAAAATTGAATAAATGAACATTTTATATAAATAATTTTTTTAAAATCAATAGTTAGAATGAATATACTAGTTCTATAATCAGTATAATGTATAATATAGTCAATAAATTGAAGCATCATATAGAGAATCCTCACGGTATGTTATTTTATGGGAATATGATCCTCACAAATCTCAATAATGATCTCAACTTAGGGTAGGTGGGCACACTCAAATAATATACACCCCAATAGGGGAACACATTACACATATTATATACCATAATAGGGGATACCACATGGGCCTTCATTCCTTAATTTTTTAGTTAGAGTTTTCATCCTTGATATATTTCTAAGTAATTAGAGTCCTACTGTTCTTTTCCATGTTTCCACTAACTACCCATTCGAACATGTTATTCAATCAATCAATAAATCAATCAAACATTGGAAAATAATTTCATTTCAAATAAAATCATCATTCACATTACAATTTCCCAATTTCAGTTTATAACATGCATTCATTTCAAAACCAAATCATAGATTTTTGTAATTTTATTCCTTTGAAAATAAAATTTTATTTAAATCCATTTTCAAAAATTAATTTCTAAATGAAACATCAAAATAATTTTCAATTTAAATCCATATTTTCCTCAAATCTACTCAAAAATTCCAATTACATTGGAATTGGTAGGTTTTCCATAATTTCCAAGCCAATGCAAATCAATCATAACATCATTTCAATTACCTATTCTTTAATCACACCAAAATTCATTTCGAATCAATCAAGAAATTCAATTTCTCAATTGTATGGAAAATTCATGTGGAACCACATTTCTTTAATAATGATATCACAAAACCAACACCCATAATTGGAACACCAATGGAGAGACCAAGGAAGAAAGGATCAAAGTAGAATCAATAAAATAACGATCCATCAATATGAGGATAGATACATAAATATCATGGTGATCTATCACTCTCTATGGAGGAGAAGAAAGAAAATAGGGGATTTCAAAATTAAGATAGATCCTTTATTATAGAGGAATAAAATGCTTCCATTAGAGATTTGATCCAAGAAGAATAGATTTAGGAGTTTCCGAAACACCTCTTGGTATCCTTGGAGAGAAAAAATATCAAATGAGATTTAGGTAGGAGATGATTGGATTTAGTATGGTCTCGGGGAATGTATGTCTGAAAAAATAGAACACCATGCTACAACCTCCCATGGAAACAATATATCCTTGTAGAAAGTGTCCAGACCACTCCATAGACACTAAAGACAACATCATCTCCACCCATGGTCAAATTGACTTCAGACAGTATAGTGAAAATAAACTTTACATGGAATATAGAAATGACGTATCCATTACACCATGCTTTAATGGTGTCCAAAATGACAAAACATATCAAAACAGCCCCTCAAACCCTCATGTCATAGAAGCATCCTCCATTCCACAACCATAAAGAAAATGGTAGTGGCTCTGAAACTAGGCACACCATAGAATATTAGTAAATGGAAAAGCACCTATCACTCTATGTTGATTCACCTACATCACTTCACATCACCCTATAAGAAGTTTCAAAATTTTGGGTAACATCAAAAAGAACTATCTAAAACCTCTTACACATTTATACACATAATCCACTAAATTGAAAAAATATACATCATCATAATTTATGTAATTCTTTCCAAAAAAATGATACCCAAAAATAGGAATTAATTAAAGTTAATAAGTACCTAAAAGAAGGTAAAAGTGTGTTATAACTCCCAACCATATAAGATTTATGTCCCTAGAAATCCTATCAATAATATTCCATATCGAAGAGAAGAGGCTACTTCTCTCTCGTTAGTTCCTCATACTCCCATGTATCATGTGAATAAGACCCATATTTCAATTCACACAAAACAATGGTATTTTCTTTACATGAATAATATTTTCTTTAGAATCAACAATCCATACTGGATGCTCAGTCATAGATAAATCAGGCCCAACATCAAGAACATCCTAGCTCAGAACATGTTAAGGGTTAGAAAGATACATTTGAAGCTATTATACATGGATTATGCTATTTATTAATGTCCACTTATGTGGAAGTTCCAACTGATATGACACTTTACCAACCTCCTCAATAACCTCAAATGGTCCCACAAACTTTAGCATAAGTTATAACTATTTCCCAAGATGTCTGTGACCCAAATGAGGTTAAACCCTCATGAACACCTTTCCACCAATTGAAAACTCCAATGATCATCAATGATGATTGACATTGTATTTATAATGGCTCTATGTGGTTACTATTCTTTGAAGAATCAACTAGATCATCACCATCATCTCTTAGACCAAAATCAGTCTAACCAAAGGAATTTCACCAATCTTATTACAATAAAGAGTATATCAATAAGGACTACTATAAAATAACTCAAAAGGATCCATCCAAATAGAATACTAGTGACTATTATTCAAAATTTCCTAAAGGGACATCTCTATCTCTAAAAAAGTCTTAAATACAAGCTCAAGTCATGTACTCAAGGATATGTATAGCTTGGTCCGTCAGTCAATCTTTCTGGAGATGAAATATCACGGTTAAATATATCATAGAACCTAGTTCCTCCTAGAAGCCTATATAAAAGCAAGAAGTGACATTGGGGTCCTTATTTGAGACTATTGGATATAGAACCCATGAAACCTGAAAATCTTTTACATATAGATATTTTCTAAGTCCTCAATAAAGTATTAATATTGAATGTGTAAAAAGTGATAAATTTTAGTCAGTCTATCTACCACAACCCATATCGAATATTTCCCTCAAGGTGTACAAGGAAGATAAACCAAATATTCCAAAAAATATATCTTCTCATTTCAATGACTACACTGGATGTTCTTGAAGAAAACCCAAGGGTATTTAGTGCTTGGTATTGACCTATTTGATGGTATAAAATGCCGGAAAAAGTCAATGATGTCTATCCTCATGCTTGTCCATAAAAATTGTCACTGAATATCAAAAAACATATTGGTATTTTCATGGTGTAATATCCACTAATAATAATGACATTCATTCATCACAACTTTTCTCATATGATTTAGCACAAAATTGTAGTACTAAAAAGATAGGATATTCTCATAAGATAAATTCCACTCACCAACATTATGCCCACCATAAAGAGAGTCCCTTATCGAATAGAATTCATTATAACACTAATGAACCCAAAGATTAATCTCAAAAAGTGATGTGGTCAGCTATACATATTCCAAAATAACCCTATACACATTCTCTAAGACTCCAAAAAGAAACTTTACAAATAAGACCATCTGATTCAACTCTTCTAATGATTATTTCATAGGATGGGCTAAAATTTTACCACTAAAATAATTAACAATGACATTCTTTTTGGATTTGGTGCCCAATAACCAACTTATGTGTACTTTATGAAAACATTTATTCATATTTTTTAATATTAATAAACTCTTTATCACATCATAATTATTCTTCTATGTAACATAGTATATGATAATGTCTTAGAGGTATTTTTCACGTGAAAACGTCATAGAAGTCTTCTTCTATGATGAGAAGAAATAAGTGGTATGAAACTATTCCTAAATATATTTTCTCTATCAAGATGATATCATTTAGGGGACACAAATGATTCAGGCTATTATGGGTGGAGACTGATCAGACATTGAGGCATCTTCTCATAGTGTACTCCCTTGGTAATATCCATTGTAGTACATTATGAGAACAAGACCTACCATTAGAAAATCCACATTTATATGTGTCATTGGATGCTCCTATGTGTGGATGTTTTTATTAATCCATATACTTTAATATTATTATTAACGAGTATTATGAGTCACATACTTTTATGTATTGATTAAAACTTTGAATATAGATGTTCTTGGTGAGGCAAGAAGCATTAGGTGTGTCACGAGTAATATTGCATTAATGAATAATGCGAGAAAGGATTTTTCCCTTCTGTTCTTTAACATAATTTAATATATCAAGCCCATTGATGAAATTGATATATCCTAAATAAATCCATGGTCATGGTGTTCTATAGGAAAGTTCAATTTCTGGGAAGTCAACGAAAGAGACATTGAGCACATAGGTTGATGAATATAATATTTATTTATTTATTAAAGAATAATGTAGTGATATTTATTTAATAAATAAATATTCATTATTCAAGGCATGATTAATATTCTGGTGGAATGGAGAACTAAGTTTTTAGGACCAATGAGAAATAATAAATATTGAATACTATTTGATTAAATAATAAATAATTTAATTCTCAAGTTAAACACGTGTCAAGAAATAATAACTAAAATATTATTATTATTATACATGGAGTTTTATAGGGATTAATTAAATAATAAATTCCCCTTGTGAAATTATTTTATTTTATCCATAGTGATATATAAACCAAATTATATAATTTTCTCTAAGATCCAATTCATTTGTATGGTTGTGCACAATGATTTCAGAGAATCCTCTCAAGCCCTAGAGAAATCCTTTCTCCAAGAACTCTCTCAAGAATAGACATTTATCTTCTTCCACCACCCACTCTCAATATAAGAGAGATCAAGTATAACTACATGGAAGCAGTTCCTGCAGAGATTAAAGGCAGATTCTGTAAGTGATAGGATTTACTGGGATGGAACCCATATATTCCTATGGTGACATTCAGAGATTTTTGGAACATGTGTGGATCACATCTAGAGGGAATATACTATTTATGTCTATAACACAATGACAGTGCAACACAAATTTTGTGTCAGATCCATCAATGAAGAAAGAATTCCAACAAGGTAATTCTTAATTAATTAAAATAAATATAAAAAAATGTGATGATCACCCCTCTGGTTTCAACATGACTTCCATGTTATGTATTCTTTGATTCAATTACATTGATCACTACATTTACTGTCTTGTGGATATTATTTTGATCATCGATCATCTAAAAATAAAATTTGGGCATGACACATTGCATGCTTCCACTATACCTAAGACCTACAGGTGGTATCAGAGTGGTCACATAATTATTTATAATTATTTAAATATCATTGATTGATTTACGCATTTTTCATTTTGTTTAAATTCATTTTAAAATTTTCTTTTAATCATAATTGAGAGATCATCTTCTTCCCCCTTTTTTCTCATAGATATAATCAAAATGATTAATTTTATCAAAGAAATAAAATTTAATAACTCAACCGAGGGTGCCAAGGATTCTAGAGGGATAACATAGGAATACACACCATGTATTCGGAGTTATACACCATGTTCTTGAGTTCAATACACCATTAATTAATTCAAAATTAATTCAAACCATGTTCATTGATGACATGTGATTCATTTATTTCTTACACCATGTATTGACCGGGCTAGCCTGATGCACAGGCAGCCGTAGATTATGCCATGTAGCTCACATACATACTGTGTAGTCCTTTTAAGTCATAAATAGGTAGTGTATTTTCATACATGGCCAACCTGACTGGTGAACATTTAATTAAATTACCACACACCATGTAGCGCATTGTGCACACCATGTAAACCATTTTCGTGGAACAATTAACATGGCAAATCCCTAAGCATGTTCCATGGATAGACGGTGAGAGATGTACACATGGTGTAGCTTGATTGTCCATGTCATGTACTTATACCAAATTATACAATTTTAAGATTTATTTTTTATATTTTGTAAACCTTATCGACATGTGATTTTGTGTGTTCATTTAGTTGATAGGACACACCATGTGATGGGTTTTGAAATATATATATATATATATATATGTGTAAATTTTTAATTAATATCTGCATGATTTGGGATCTTCATATCAAGTATGAGTCGTATTATGGTTTTTACTCCACATGCATTGAATACTATAATGTGACCAAAAAATCGTGTAATTCATGTAATCATCATGGTGAAGTACATGTCAAAAATGTATGTGATAATATGTGTATGTCATATGTCACAAGATTAAATAGTATACGAGTATAATACATGTTGGGTAGAATCGGACAAGTATTCACCGTATTTCCAAAAAGGAACATTTATGTACATGATTGATTTTAAAGTAATTTATTAATTTGTTTAAAATTATGATGGATGAGAATCTCAAGGGAATTCATAAGAGAATCAAGATAAAATAATTGATTAAATAAGGAATATAATTAATTGATTCGATCACGGTTTATCTTAAATTAGAATAATTAAGTATTGAATTATAGTTTTACTAAATGAAGAATTTTTTGCATGCATGCTGATGATCATGATCATAGACCGGACATTTTTATGTGATTGGATTCATTTAATTTATTATTAAATTAAATTTTTTCCATGCCTGCCTTCTCTCTTCTTATTATGTAAGGGCATGTGTTCCCATGGTTTCTTTTATGTAAACCCTTTTCCCCTCAACTTCATGTGAGTAGAATCATATGTAGAGGACATAGATCCCATACTAGTGGAGTTGGCTCATGTTTGGAGCCAAGCAAAAATTAATCAAAGATAGATACATAAGTGTAAAAGTGTAAAGCTATAACATAAACCTTAATTTTTTTATGGTGTTATCCCCCTAGGTCAACGGTTAGTTTATCTGTTTCTAGATAAACTAAACATTAGTAAATCTCATGATCATACTTTTTTATTATTTTATTTTTGTCATGTTATGTAGTTATTTAATTATGGATGCTTTTTCATGATCAAATGATTTAATGAATTAGTGAGCATGCAAGATAGAACTAAAATAAATTGGATTATGCATAAATATTATCTAAGACATGGTTATCCATTTAATTAAACATATTTAATATTAACAAGAATGTGATAAGGATAATAATTGTAAATTTAGGCATAAAAGGATAAAATCCCTCAATAATATATATTAATTTGGTATATCCTTCCACTAATTTAGTTAAAATTGAACGATAGTTCAATGTTCTTGACCAAAAAAATTTGGGGTTCTTTCAGTTATCAAGGAATTCTAACATGAAGTTTTGGGTTGAATTAACTTAGTTCAAATAGAGGGTTTACTTCTAAATAAGTACATGGTGTAACTGAGAGGCAAGGTTTGAGGAAATCTAAATTAAGATTTCAGGATCGGGGAGTCCACTTCATAGATCAAGTAACTATGAGTTAATGTAGTTGGAATTCAGAGTGCCCACCTAAAATCATTAAATTTTCTTGACCAACCAATGATGGGGTAATGATAAGGGGAATTTGGATTGTTTCCACTACAATGTCCAAGAAACATGATATTCTGAAGCCAATGGTGATGGATATTGGGTTTCGATAAAATAGTCGGAGATTAATAAATATAATATTTATTTATTTTTATAAATTTTATCTGATAAAGTACTAAAATATATTCTCATTTTATTTGTAGAAACAAAAATAAAATTACATCAAAAATATCATTGTGATCTATACATGAGAAATACAGCCTTCTAACTGGCACAAATTTCAAAGAGTGGAAAAGGAGCCTATGTGTTATCCTTTTCCATGAAAGGAAATTATATGTGATAAAAAACCAATTACTAAAGAACTTGGAAATGAGGAAAGTGATGAAGAGTTAATACTCTATGAAAAGCATTTTAATGATTCAACAGATGTTCAATGTTTCATGATATCATCCATGACCAATGAACTTTTGACGCAACATGAGGACATGGATGCATATATCATGATGTCTCGCCTTTGGTATATCTATCAAGAGAAGGAAAGACAATAGTGTTATGGGATCTCTAATTTTTGTTTACAACTAAGCATGGAGAGTCTCTTCCATCTTGGACTCATGTAGTCAAGATTATTGGCTAAATTGAACATACATACATCTTATGGATTAAATTCCCTGGTAATTTTCATATAGATCTCATACTTTTATCACTACTCAATACCTTCTCCAGTTTTATTGTTAATAACATTATTAAAAAAATGATAAGAGTCTTTTGAAACTTCTTACTTTAATTTTACAAGAGGACAAGAACATGAGGCATGATAAACCCACATTCCATATGATGAATAATAAAATGAATAATGAGAAAAAGGGTCCCAAGACTCATAACAGATCTAATTCTCTCGATCACTAACAACCCAAGAAGAAGAATATCTAGAGGCGGGGCATGGAAAAGGAGGTATTGTGTTTTTCATGTGCCAATCTAGGCCACTGGAAGAGGAAGTGAATCCATAAGTAAGGGGAAACTGATGGTCCATTTGTTATCAATTGTAATCTTTCAATATCTACATATTGGGTATTTGATATAGCTTATGGTGCTCACATCTATATAAAATTCAGGAACCAAGTAAAATCCAAAAGATTACTAGAGAAGAGGTGGATCAGAGAGCTATTAATAGTGAAAATGTAGTTGTTATGGCTATTGGTGACTACCACTATTAATTTCCATCGAGAAAGATTTTTATTTTAAAAGATTTTTATTATATACCTATGGTTACAAAGAACATAGATTCTATATCATGTGTTGACGCAGATGGGTTTATTTCCAAATATGGAAGTAAAAGATGTTTCTTTTTTAAAGAAAACATATGTTATGGTATGAAAAATTTAAATAATGGTCATTATGTATTAAATTATTGAATCCATGTTTTGGAAATTGACAATGAATCATGTTCACTTGACTCATCTAACACCTAGCTAAATCATCACCAACTTGGTCATGTAAAAAATAAGTGTTTGACAAATCTCTATCAATATGGTTATCTAGACTCTTTTGATCTAAAACCACTTGAAAGATGTCATGGTTTTTTATAATAAAAAATGACTAAATCTCTATTTGGTGGACATGGTGAAAGGGAAAATGAGATTCTTGGATTGATACACAGTTATGTGTTTAGAAAATTTCCACTATAATCTAGAGGTTGATATTCGTACTTTATAACTTTTACTAATGACTTGAGTAGATATGGTTATGTCTACTTGATGAGGTATAAGTCTGATTTCTTTTAGAAATTCAAAGAATTCAATAATGAAGCAGATAATCAACTTTGAAATAAGATAAATATGATTCTATTAGATTATGTTGTTGAATATATTAATTAATAGTTTATCAATATTCTATGAGAGTTTGGGATTCTATCTCAACTCACTCCACCTAAGACACCACAGTGGAATGGGGTTAGTGAAAGGAGGAACCATACCTTATTAGACATGGTATGGTTGACGAGGAGTCACATAGATCTTCCATTATCCTTTTAGGGATATGAATTAAAAACTATGACATATACATTAAAATAACTACCAACTAAAGTGGAAAACTAAATTCCCTTTGATTTATTTAGTAGAAAGAAACATATTTTCTCAAATACACATGTATGGTGTTGCGAGGAATTTTGTATGGCCTTCTCAGGAAACAAAATTGAACGTCATGTCACAAAGTGTATCTTTATAGGGAATCCCAAGGAAACAAAGGTATAATAACTATAAAAACACTCATAAAATAAAGTTATTGTCACTAGAAAATCTATCTATCTTTAGAGGATGAACATTATTAGAAAGGATATTGGGAGAAAGATTGACTTTGTTGAAGTTGATTATCAATATACACAAGAGTTGGTATAGGAAAAAATTCTACAGGTCCCAATGGAAGAAGTAGTTTGTGAGACACAAGTACTGTGTAGGAGCACAAGAGGGGTAAGAGAATCAGATAGATATGGTTTTATAGTCATCAAATATGGTGACTCATTATTGGTTGAAGATGATGAACCTCTAACCTATTAAGAGGAAGTAGAGAGATTAGAAGATGCATGATGGAAAGAAGCTATGAATTCTGAAATGGATTCCATGTATCATAACCATGTTTGGGTTCTAGTTGATGCACCATTTGATGTAATGCATGTTGTGTGTAATTGGGTATTCAAAAGAAAACTAGACATGGAAGGTAAAGTAAATACCTATAAATAAAGGATAGTAGCTAAAGGGTTTAAACAGAATCAAGAAATTGACTATTATTAAACATTTTCACTAGTTTCCATGTTTAAATCCATCAGAATTATACTTTCTATAGTATCTTACCATGACTATAAGATTTTGTATATGGATTTTAAAACTGAATTAATTAATGGTAACCTTTATTAAAATGCCTACATGACTCAACTAGAAGGATTTGTGACTCCAAGTGTTTCCAAAAAGACTTTAAAGTTATAGTGATCCATTAATTGATTGAAGAGAGCATCCTGGTCATGGAACATTTGATTTTATAAAGCTATAAAAGAATTTGGTTTTAATAAGAATGAATGTGAGATGTTTTTTTTTCAATATGTTTAGTGGTAATGTGACCATTATCCTAGTAGTATATGTTGATGAAATATTCTTATTGGAAATTACATACCAGTATTACAGTCTGTTAAGGACTGGTAAAACTAGTGTTTCTCCATGAAGGACTTAGGAGAAGCAACCTATATTCTAGGTATCAAGATCATTCATGATATATCATAGAGGATTATTGGACTAATTCAAAGTACATATGTTGACTTGATACTAAAGATATTTATTATAGAGCAATCCAAGGGGGTATTGGTTCTGGTGTCACATGGTTTACATATTTCTAAGAAAATGTATCCTTATATACAGAAAGAGAAAGAAAGAATCAATAAGATCTCATATGACTTAGCAATTGGATCAATCATGTATTCCATGTTATGTACAATACATGATGTTTCCAATGCATTTATCATGGTAGGAAGATGTCAAGAAGATCTAAGATAAAAACATTGGTATGTTGTTAAGGCTAGCCATGGGTGTATGAGAAGAACTAAGGATATGTTCCTGGTGTATAGAGGGGACAAGGAGCTAGTCATCAGGGGTTATACTGATTTTAGCTTTCAGATAGATTAGAATGATCTGAAGTCATAATCAGGATATGTTTTCGGCCTCAAAGGAGGAGCTTTGTTCTAGAAAAGTTTAAAGTAACCAGTTGTTGCTGATTCTGCTGTGAAGACTGAGTATATAGTAGCTTCTGATGCGTCCAAAGAAGTTGTATGGATATAGAACTTTATGAAAGATCTTGATGAGGTACCTAACCTTAAATATCTCATCACATTGTATTGTGATAATATTGTAGCTATAGACCCAGAAAAAGATCCAAGTTCACACCAATAGACAAAGAATAAAATCTAGAAGTATTACTTATTGAAGAATTTTTATTGGAGGGGTGAAGTTGTAATAAGAATAGTACCCATAAAAGTGAATGTGGAAAACCCCTTGACTAAAGTTTTATCTCAGTATAAGCATGTGTATCATGATGTGAGAGCTAGCAGACTGAAGGTTGTTAGTAGTTAGCTCTAGTGAAAGTGGGAGTCTTGTGTAGTTGGTGACCTATATCCAACTTATATATACTTTATGATAACTTTTATTCATGTTTTTTTAAAATTAATATACTCTTTATCATAACATGATTGTTATTTTACAAAACATAGTATGTGATAATGTCCTATGAGTTGCTATCACGCTAAATGGTTATAGTTGTTCCCTACTATAATGAGAACCCATAAAAGCTAAGACACTGTTCATGAATATATGTTATATATACAGATGATATCATTTGAGGTACATAAATGATATAGGATATCAGGGGTGGAGACTCATTGGAATTTGAGGCATCTTCTCATGGTATACACCCTTGGTAATATCTAATGTCAGATATTATGATAATGAGACCCGCCAATAGAAAATCAACATTTATATGTTTCATTGGATGTTCATATCTGTGAACATGTGTATTGATCATTAGAATTTATGATTATTATTAATGAGTATTATGAGTCACTTACTTTTATATGTTGATGAAAACTATGACAACAGATGTTTGTGGTGATGTAGGATATGTTGGGTGCAGCATGAGTAAAATTTCATTAATGAATAATACGAGAAAGGTTTTTTCCCTTTTTTAAATGAAAGTTGATATCTCTGTCTCTTTGATGGAAATGATATATCCTAAATAAATCCATGTCCATTGTGTTCTATAGGAATTTTTAGTTTTCAGAAATCCAAATAAAGAGACATTGAGCACATAGGTTGATGGAAACGTCTTTCAACCTGTTTGATTAGATATATCATGGTAAGAGGATTATATTACACAGTAAACATCTGTATGAGGTGTTTTTTTGTTACGAAATTATCTTATTTCTATATAGGTTCCTTGACATGTTTCTAGTCACTAACATTATACATAAGGGTGCATTTCCTAAAGCCACTGAGAAAGAGACCTGGAGGGTCACACACCAAGTGTATCCAGAATCTCAGTTAAATAATATATTATTATTTATTATTTAACATATTGAATAAATATTAAACCCATAAATAGTTAAATAATTATTCATGTATGTATGATCATATATATTTCATCACCAGTAATTTGAGAGAATATAATGTGAGTGGAATTTTTAATAAATATTTATTTTTTATTTAGTGAATATACTATTTATTTATTTATTGGTGAATAATGCAGTGATATTTATTTAATAAATATAAACTCATTATTTAAGTCTTGATAAATATTATGGAGGAATAGAGGATCTAGTTTTTAGGTCTGGTGAGAAATATTAAATGCTGAATATTAATTGATTAAATAATATTTAATTTAATTTTTAAGTTAAGCGCATATCGAGAATTACTATTATTATTACTATTATTAGATGTGGGGTTCTTTAGGGATTAAAAAATTAATAAATTGAACTTGTGTAGTTATTTTATTTTAACACTTGAGATATATAAACCCAATTATATTATTTTCTCTAAGTTCCAAATCATTTGTTTAGATGTGCACAATGAATTTGGAGAATCCTATCATTCCCTAGAGAGATCTTTTCCCCCCAAACGCTCCTAAGAACGGATAGCGATCTTCATCCACCACCCACTCTCAAGTCAAGGGATATCAAGGAGAACACATTGGAAGCATTTCTCGTGGTGATCAAAGGTGAATGAATCAAGTGATGGGATATTTTGTGCTAGTTCCTAGAGATTCATATGATGGCATTCACAGATTTGTGGAACATGTGTGGATCTCCACTAGAGGGAACTTTCTCTTGATTCCTATAATGTAACGATGGTGTAATGCAAATCTATTTTTAGATCCTTCAACAAAGAAATAATTCCAACAAGTTAATTCTTAATTATTTAAATTAATTATAAATAACATGTGATGATCCTCCCTCATGTTCCGACATGATTTCCATTGTCTATTTTCTTTGACTTAATTCCATTGATCGTGAAATTTATTGTCATGTATATCTTGTATTGATCATCAATCATGACAAAAATCAAAGTTGGCCACGACCCATTGAATGCTTCCACTGTTCCTGGAACATAAAAATACCATATGATGGAGTATAAGAAATGTCTAAATCAAAAGACTGTAGGTACGCCACCCAATTCCTCTATTGGAGATTCAAATATTTTTGAGAGAATACATAACTCAAGGTTTTCAGGTTGGATTAATTGGTAAACCATTATCTAAAAAGGTAATGTTACCAACTATTAAGGGAGTGCATCACAGTTGTTAGATTGAGTTCATGGGTTGGATAATTCTTCACGTATGGCCTATATTTTTAGGATCCATAGGATCCAAAATGATCAACCTGAATAAGGACACATCCCAAAACCAAACTTGATGTATAAAAATGGCCAAATATCCCTACATTTCCTCGAGAAGAATCAGTGTTGGCATAGAAGTAAAAATATGTTTCTTCTCAATAAAAAAGCACTAACCTTCCTAATCCAAAATAATAATCACTCCTTTCGAAGTGATAGCTATCATCAGAGAAGCCATATTTTATAATTCCATCTAAAAACTATTGTAATAACCCTCAAACCCCAAGAATCACCAAATCACAAAAACATCATGTGGTTACTCCTACGTCATAACATATTTAACCTTTTCAGAATCAACTAAAATACAATGTTTTGAGACCACATGTACCATGAACATCACTTCCCAAACCTAGAAATTACTTTTTTAAATATTATAATAATTTCATAGATTTCTTAACATTTATATAACTTCCCTCAGATGATGCACATGATCCTCCTTTTTCTTAGTATAATCCATTATATTTTTCAAGACAATACCATGAATAAGTTGAGGTACTCATGGATTATCTTTTAATCAATGAAATAAAAACTACATGAGATTTGGTTAGACCAAATGGCATATCATGATAGTTATAATGGTTATACCTATTTCTAAAGGTGATCTTCAGAATTTAGGATTCTTTAATTCTCAATTGCTGATAACCAGATTGATGATCAATCTTTGAGAACCAATTTTCCCCTTTAACTGGTCAAACAAATCAAAAATCCTTGGTAATGGTTACTTGATCATCACCGTAACTTGATTATGTCTTCAGCAATTAACACATTGGTGAAGTTTCCCATCATCATTCCTCATATAGAGAATAGGCACTGCCCAAGGTGACACACTCAGGGGTATAAATCATTTCTCTTGTTGATCATCTAAATGAGTCTTTAACTAGTTAAAATCTATTGGTTATATATGAAAAGAATGTTTTTACGCCAACTATGTTCCTGTAAATAAATAAATAGAAAATTATTCCTCACTAACAAGAGGAAAACCAGATTAATCAAATGGAAACATGTTAGGAACCTCAACAATCACTAGAGGAAGGTCACCACTCAATGATTATTAATTGAATACCAATGAAAACAAAAATATTACCCATCCCTAATCTAAAAAATAAATTCCATATCTTCTAAACCTCTGGTCCCATTCTCTCTAAAAGACATGGAATATGCCACCAGACACTGTAAAGGAGACCCACAAAAGGTAATCATCAATATGGACATTATGGGTGATCATCCAATAATTTTATAAAATGACATCGAGAGGTTTTATGTAAACAAATGAAACTTTTCATGTAATATAACCCTCATATAGAGATAAATCATAGGAGGGACATTGAATACATTTCTTTATCCATTCATTCTGAGGGGCATAGTAATATCCATCACATAGGGAAAATATCCATAGGAAGAATCATCATGTTCACAATACATGTTGATATAAATGAGTGATATTAATGAGTACTATGTAAATATATCATTAGAGATAAATAAATAGTGATGGTACATCTCATGGTAATAGGACCAACATCTGTTTCTTCTAGAGACTCTTCCACTACAAGAAGAAGCATTATTATAGATTATTGTGGCTTGAAAAACTTAGTTCATGATGCATATGATTGAACGACAATACTTTTAGTATATTCTGATTCTATTACCTTGTGAAGAGAATGATATATATGGAAGAACCTATATAGGTATCCCAAGCGACTAAAATATGTATAGGTTTTTAGTGTCTTAGTAAAAAACTGTCTTGAACATCCCACCTAACACACTAGAGGTAACCAAAATGGCCTCTTCCAGGAACCGCAAGAAGTCTAGAAGAATCATAATATCAATAAGAACCAAAAGACTCATCACACTCCCCATATCCTATAAATTATCTCATAGAACTACCACTTTGAGAAAACGGAACACCCATCAACCCAGAATTACCATCAAATCAAGCTCAAAATTCAATTCTCTATACAACACATCAAAATATGAAGTGATATTCAACATGAAAAAATGTGATTATATATCAGTTTGAAGACCCATATCAAATCATTTTTCTTTTAGCTTCACATTAGTTACTAAATTAGGAGAAGACAAAACATGCTCAACAAATCCATTTTCATACTAATTCATAGTCATGTAAACCTGTTGAAGACTACAAAACTCTATGGATTTTTCAAAGATCATAGATTATGGATTGAACTAATAAGTGAAAAGGACTCGAAAGTAGTTCTACTCTAGAACCACATGATTATTAACCATCACTATCAAGGCATATTATCACTTTCTATTCCCTTTGTGATTAAAGCTAGAACACTTCCCCTTTATATCTTCCAACATATACGAAAATCAAAATGCAACGAGATAATTTGAAAACAATTCTCATCCAATTGAGGATCATTCAAACTGTGGAATTTCAGTGGTTTCTAATGAATAAACTTTTGAGAAAATTATATAGATACATACATTTTTGTTTCCATAATAAAATCCTGAATGGGAAGGGTTGATCCTACCTATCCCAAAGCTTGAATAGCACATATAGAAATTTCAATAATATTTTGGTCTACTAGTGGATTTCCTCACTATTTTTCAGAACAAGCTTCCTCCTATTATCTATTAAAATGTGTTCTTGGAGGCATGTTGTTACACAACATTAATAGATAGAACTGTTCACATCAGCAATGATACAAAAATTAAAACTGACACAAGATATAGAATAATATCAATTCCATCATGTAAAACTCAAGATTCATATTTCAACATTCTTAAATCAAAGAAGGGAACACACAAGAAATCATATCAAAATATTCCTCAAGAAAATTCTTCCAAAAAACCATGGTGACTTAAGGCTCATTATGATGAGAAATGGTAAGGAACGGACTTGAAACTACCAACTGAGACCCATATATCCCATCTCCTTACTATGAGGAAATCCCAAAATACATACCGAAATCCATGAATTATGCTTAAAGATAACCATAAATACCATGTTTTCATGATCCATCAAGGATACCCTAGTACCCTAATACCTAATCGATCTTTGTCACAGCCTAAAGGAAAATCCTGATCACCAAGGGTTGATGACTAGCACCTGACGTCATACAATAATCAAAAGGAAACAATTTTACCCCAAATTACAGAAAATAAAAGTTTCATGTTGGTTTGTCAGAAACCCTGAAGGATAAATTACTATAAATAAATAGGTAAAACAATACCCACCATTACATCATAAGGAGACACAAAATAGTTAACCTAGAAAAAGATCTCAAAACTCATGTGAAATAAGTGGACCGCATCTCCATTGGTCACCATTATCACTCCACGGTCCCAATGATCAGGAACATTCACCACCTCTAAGTGACACATTACCTTTACTCTGACCTGGAATAAAAAAATATACAAACACCTAAAGGAAATGGTTGGGTGTGAGATAAACATCCTAGTACAGTATCACCAAGTGTTCCATATACAAATCCTTAACAATAAACCAATGAATATTTTAATATCAATAAAACATGGAATGGTATACTATTTTCATTTTTTATAATAAAACATTCATTCAATTAAATAGACAAAAGATGTATCAAAACATTATTAAATGAACACTTTATATACAAGAAGTATATAAATGAATATCTTGAATGAATAAAATAGTTCAATGATCTAGGGAATTATAATATTGTCAAAAAATCATAACACCATGTAAAAAGGACCTTTAGTGTGATAGATTCTTGAAAAATTATCCTCACACATCTAAAGAATGTGATTGGATCAGGATAGATTTATAAACTCCCATCATCTACACCCCAATAGAGGAACCCATCACAGAAAGTCTATATCATAATAGGGGAACCCTCACAGGACTTCATGCAATAATTGTTTAGTTATAAATCTCATCAACAATATATTTATTGGGATTCTGAGCCCAAGTGTGCTTGTTCTAGTTACCACTAACTACCAAGGTTAACATGTTCTTCAATCAATCAACCAATCAAATAGACTTTGGAAAATAATTTCATTTTAAAACAAATTATCATTCACATTTCAATTTCCCGACTTCATTTTTCATAATTCATTCATTTCAAAACAAAATCATGGGGTCTAATAATTTCATTAATTTAAAAGTAAACATTCATTTAAATCAATTTTTCAATGATCTTTCACCAAATAATTCAAAAAAATAATTTCTTATTTGAGAGCCTTATTTTATTGAAATCTACCCAAAAATTCCACCTTTATTGTAATTGGGGGTTTTCATTATTTCCATTATATTCCAAATCAAGTGTCAAATCAATTAAATATCATGTCTTAAAATCAATTAAAAACTAGTTTCAAATTAATCATTTAATTCAGGGTCTTAATTGTATATATAATTATTATGGAACTGCCTATCATTATTCATGACATCACACAATCAACACATACATTGTGAACACCAATAGAGGGAAGAAGGTTTAAATGATCAAAGATGAATCCCTAAAATCAATATCCATACAACTGGGGATTAAAACCATCAATATCATGATGATCTATCACTCTATAAGAAGTATAGGAAATAAAATAGAGGATATACAAATTAGGAGAGATCTATTATAGGAGAGGAATCAAATGCTTCCACAGGAGCTTTGATCTTAGAATAATGGATTTAGGAGAGTTCAAGACACCTATCAAGATCCTTGGATAGAAAAATATTGAATGATATTTGAGGGGTATAAGATTGGATTTATGATAGGCTTAGGGAATTTATGTTTCAAAAAATATAACATCATTCCATATCATCTAATGTCTATGGCATAACCATGTTAAAAGTGACTAGACTATGATGTTGTCATCCCAGACCATGCCACATCCACCCCAATCCAAAAATAATTTCTAAAATATGGTGAATTTACACATTAAAAAGGATTGAGATATGCCAAATCCGGTACACATCTCCACATGGGTGTCAAAATTGGAAAAATGACAAACAAATCCCCTCAAACCCGCACAACGTGGAAACCTCATCCACGCTACACCCATGCCTAAAATAGGAGTGGATCTGAAACTAAACACACCACATAACTTTGGTTTATGATGAATCCCCTCTCATTCAATGTCATTGTCACAAACCAACCCGGGTAAACCCTAAACCGGTCACCCGATCCTGTCTGCGACAAGGCTCGAAGGGTATTCTCGATCCCCACGGGCTAGAAACTAGTGCCAAACATCAAGATAAAAATGTTCAGAATGATTTTTGTCATGAAAAAAAGATAAAAAAATAAATTAAAATCAAATTGAAGAATAAAAATAAATGCTTGCAGAGGAAATAAATAAACCGCCACACCTACCTCCATGTGACCTCATGGGTCACCAGAAAACATAGAACGAAGCTTGATCCAAGATCGATGTGCAACTGGGAGAGCCTAAAACTGAAAAGATAAAGTAAGTGTAAGCACCAAGATGTTTACTAGGAATCCCAAAAATAAACCACACTGATTCTACACCTCTAAAATGAAATCAATTATTTCTTATATAAAAATGGGATATATAAAGAAATGGTTTACCACTCTTTTATCAAAACAAGTAGCAAGATTTTACTTTTTTTAAACCCCTTTTTTCTTTTCATTCTTCCAAATCAACTACCAAATAATATAAGTCATTGAAATGGACTCTTTTAAAATTCATCTAGTACCAAAATAGGTATTTTAATATAAAAATAAAAGTAAAAGTTTCATTAGATAAAATAACCAAAAGTGCCACAAAAGAAAGCAGTAACTTACAAGTATGAAACCATGGTAATTTCCTAATCATCCTTAGAGCGATCCTTGGATGTACTCAGTTCAGAACCAACTTTCGGAGTATGGTGAATCTCCCAAGTCTATAACAAATAGGCCTCCCTCAACTGACCAATCTAGTGGCACATCCCACCTAGCCTCTCAATAAATCCATGGGGTATAGACCCATTTAATCAGGGTTGATCAGCAACTATCACTTGATCCCCTAAAAGACACCCAGGAAACCCATGGTAAAAGTATAATATGTAAGTATGAGGCCCTCACATGCATGACTCACCTTACATATCATTTCCACACTTTCCGAAGCCATACACAGACACTACACATATGATAACCCATATAGGGAAATCCCTAATAGGTTTTCCCATCATATAAAGAACCAATCACAAGTTCCAAATTGGTCTTCACATCACATTAAATTTTAAACCATTTCACAAATCACCTGAATTGGCCAACCGAGTATTTACACATTCAAAACCAAATTTCACTTCCAAAATGACATAAGGTTCCAATCGGGCCTTTAATACTATCACTCCAATATGTAATAAAAATATTCCAAACCATTTCTCATATAATGTGAAACACCACTTCCACAAGAACTTTTCACATGGGCCTTTACATTTTCCAAACCAAATTCACTTTCCAAAGCCATTTACAATTCCCAGTTAAAAATACACAATACACGTTAATGGTTCCAAATGGGCATTCATGTCATTTAATTTTCAAACTACATTTCAAAGTGAAAAAAAAGCCAAATTTTAAACAACACATTTAATAAAATCCTTTTTGTTTCACAAAATACACATCACAACTAGGAAAATCTTAGTAAACTATTCTAAAACACTTAGGATACTTCAAAATTAAAAGAAATTTGCAAACAGGCTTAGAAAAGTTATGAAAATAAATGGGAAATCAATATTCAAGAGGTTCAATCCATATAACCAAAATTATATACATATCTACATATATAAATACCACATGAATATGAAAACACACTTTTAAAAAATGATAAGTAATCATGGAATTAAAATTAAAGGTGTGGGGATAGAGGACCTACATCAAAAAGAAAGAGGACCAAGCCAAGACTCTTTGGATCTTGAGGTTTTTTATGACAATCTCCCACACCAGCACACACACAAATTCTCATATTTATATATATTCCCTTAATCCAATGTACATATTCCCCATGACATGAGGGAATATGTGCAAGGAAGATATATATACATATAGACATATTTACCTATGTGTGTGTGTGTGCACCACTAAGCAGCCACCACAGCTCTAATTAATTAACCTAGAGGAAAAAACATCATTTAGAAAACAAAGAACCTTTTAAGAAATCAAGTTTTTAATAGAACATCATTTTAAAGTGTCATCTTCATTTCAGGGAACATCCATGTGTGCATGTCGTGCACCCATAGATGTGTCAATATCCAATGGAAAACTCTAATATCTATGAAAACACTCAAAACCCATTTTAACAAAAAAAAACCCATTTTCTTTCAAACCAAACCTAAAAAATTACATAATTTTAAAAACACATGAAATCCCTTTAAAACCAAGAGGGACCTTCCAAAATATTTAAACACATCCTCCAATTTATCACATTACCAAACTATATGCATAAAACCAAATTCACAATCCAAAAATACCACTACAATAAGAATGTGGATAAATATTTTCCAACCCCCCCCCCCCACCAACCCATTTCATTTACAAGACCACATGGAATTTAATCAAACACATTTAGCATAGATTTAAATAAGAATAAACCAATAATCACTTAAAACCCTATTTTTAACAAGTTCTTAAAATTTGAAAAAACCATAATAGACTAACTAAATGTATTATGAATCTACTTATCAGGTTTAAAAATAATTTAAAACTATCAAGAATAACATGGATTCATTAGAAAAGATAAGGGAAGAAAATGACTTCCTCAAAGGTCTGGGAATGCAACAGTGATTCAATGAAAGGGAGAACAAGACCTCACGGACCCTTCGCACACCCTAAAATCCAAGAAAATTGAGTTATAAATAAACCCTAACATATAGGGTTCAACTAGTGGAATAAAACCCCAAAATAAAGGAAAAACTCACTAGAGGGGGGAGAGCGGTACAAGTAGGGGGATGCGCGAGGGTCCGCACGAGCAGGGGACATCGTATAATGGAGGACCACCGGAGGGAGGGTGGTCGTCGGAGGGAGCACCAGTCAAATAGGATGCCAATAATGGAGGGTGTATGGAGGAGGATGGGATACTTAGTATGAGGGAGAGAGCAGGGGGAGGGGGCGTGCAATGTGAGAGGGTAATGGGGGAGACTTAGGTTTTCTTTTTTAAAATTAAAACCCTATTAATAATAATAATCATCATCATCATCATCATAATATTATTATTATTAATCATTATTTTTATTTTATTTTATTTTTCATCAAATTTTATTATATTTAGACATAGATTAGGCTGCATAGTTTGGTCGCACAGTCAACCAGAACATGCATAAACCATGTGCATGCCAAAAACTCACCCAAAAAGTTTTAAAATATGAAAATTTTACTCTAGAATCAACCCTAACCTCAACCGGAAAAATTAAATACCAAGAAAGTTATAGAATAAAGGAGTTTCTAGGGTCATGTTGTGACAATTCTCCCCACCACAAACACTTTATACCCCCATAAATTCACCCATCTTAAAGATAATCAAAGCTCGAGTCCATGCCCGATCAAAGACGAAAGGAACCATGAACCTCAGGGTGACCATTTACTTCACAAGTCACACCCAAACAACCCAAAAGAAACCACAAAATTAAATATTAGGAGGACACACGAAAGTTCTCTACACCATAAGGGCTCAACTAGAACGGAAATTAAAACCCAAACACACCACCCTAGGGAGGGGGGCCAATGCGGAAACTCCCAACCGATCCAACCAAATTCTATAGAAAAAGAGAAACAACTGCACCACTAGAACTATAATCTTTTCACACACCAACAGAAACCCTAATATTAGGGAAAAACTCACAAAAATAAACTCCAACTAAACAACAGACCAGAAATAGCATTCACTTATCTCAAAAAACCCAAACATCTCCAAATAAGCACTACTAAACCAAAACCATCCCACGCCAGAGTTAAAAAAACTCAAGGAAATAGAATGATTATCGAAGCCACATTCAGTTGAACACAACCACTATGATCATGAGGGAACAAGTCTATCTCACTTTCACAGCAAAATATGAACTTAAAATAGCATCATAAATGATAATAAAGTCGCTTTAAACACTCCTGCCCCAATATGGGGAACAAAATTTGGCCAAGATTTCACACATCCTTGGAAAATCCTAACTATGTGAGAGATTCACTCTGAGGCATGTGGATAGAGGCATGATGGTGGAAGCATATCCTTCCTCATAGTTAGGTGATGACGTTCTCCAATCACAACATCTTACTTAGGCGATGCTTCATACAAAACTTCTATAGATGAGCCAAACATCTGAAAAATGGAACGTCTTAGGAGGAACGTGACAAGATGTCTTTGAATTCCAGAACCAACCACACTGGTGGCACAAAATAGAATGGTATAACGATCTGGAATTCAGAACTGATGAAGGAAATTTTTCAGAAATAGGTCCCTCTGGTACACCCTGCTCATCAAATGGTTAACCTTCATGAGAACCAACCACCACTAACTATACCCCAAAAACCATCTCTAATAAAATTGATTCTTCCTCCATCTTCTCAAAATAGAATTCACCGGATGAGAGCACCATTCTAGCAATTTCAGGATAAAGACCCTAAAAACAAGGAGTTTCACTAATAGAAAATTAGGCTATAGCCACAGTTTGGAACCGTGGCTATAAGCCTAATACCCGTGGCTATAGGTTATAGCCACATTTCATTGAATCATGGCTTGTATTAGCATGTCTATAGGGCCAAACCTATAGCCACTGTTTCAAACCGTGGCTATAGCCCTATAACCACGGTTCGAACCATGGCTATACAGCCCCCCCCCCCCCTCCAGACCCCCCTGGACAGCAGCCCCCCTACTAAACCCCCTAGACAGAACCCCCCCTGCTGGACCCCACTGAATAGTCCCCCCCTACTGGACCCCCCTGAACAACTGCCCCCCTACTGGACACCCCTGGATAACTACCCCCCTACACATCCCTTGCACACCCCTTGCCCCCCCTGCACCCCCTGGACAGCCCCCCCCCCCCACATCCCTTGCACCCCTTGCACACACCCCCTTGCACCCCCTGCTGGACCCCCTTACACATCCCCTTGCACCCCCTGCTGTGTGGCTAGTTATATGTAGGTGTATAGGTGTGTGTTGTGGTTCTTCCTGGTTTCAGGTTGGGTGGGGAGGGGCTACTCAGGTGGAGGGGTGTATGTTCGTAGGGAGTGGTATGCAGGTTACTTTGTATGCTTCTTAAGGTTGAGGCTGGGAGATGCTGGGTTTATCCAATAGAGACTTACAGAGATTCTCATAGTGGGTTTATAGGTTTCTTGTGGAGGATTTAGGAGGCGGGGTTGTGATTTTCGTGTTGTTATTTGGAATTATAGGACCTTTGAAGAAGGGTTTCAGCTAGGGGTGTTGTTGTTTGGATTTTTCTACATGGTGTAGTATAGGATACACTTACATGGTGCATAGTGCTGGTTGGTTTTTGATTTCTACTATGGTTGGTAACATGTTTTGGGTGCATAGGGGTTGTATTTCTGGTGTTTCTTCTTTGTTTTGGATTACTATTATAGGCTTATGGTTCTCTCGATTGTCTAGTGTGGTGGATATAGTTTGGGGTGGGTCTTCAGGTGGTGGTTTAGAGTAATTTCAGTTGTCTTGTGCTCAGTTTCCCCATCTTGTGTATTCTGGTTGTAGATGGTGTAGGGATTTCTATGGTGGTTGTTCTAAAATTCCCTTAAGATGCTGGATGCTACAGGTTAGGAGGCATGTTTCTGGTATATGGGTGGTTCTCTTTCTAGTGTGGGTGCATGTTGACTACTTGGTGGGTCTAGAGGTGTTGGATTCAGGGTGGGTATTAGCTCACATTTAGATCAGGGACTGCTTGGGGATTCTTGAGGTTGTATGATGGGTTAGGCGTGGGTGATGTGGGGCACTTCGGATGGATGGTACTAGTTGACTGCTGATTTTTTAGACTTTATTATGGTGGGGTGGTCCATTTTGATCTAAGGTGTTCAGATGGTGATGGATGGGGCCAGATGGTGGTCCGAGGATGATTTGGTTTCTAGCTAATATTTTGGGTGTTGTGTCTACTATAGGTACTTATTGTGGTTGGATCTAGTGTGGTTTAGGGTTCTTGTGAAAGTAGGTGTTGGTGTAGTGGCTATTAGTTGGCATGGTTGTATAGAGGTCTTTCACTGTAGGCTTTGTTTGGATAGGGATGTTGGTCTGGTTGGTTGATGTTGGCTGCGGGGTTGGGGGTTCAGTGGTTCTATTTCTTTGGATAAAGATAGACTTTTGGGTGGGTGATGGATTTTGGAAACTTGTGTATGGGTGGGTGGGTGTGTGTGTGGGTGGGTGGGTGGTTGTGAGTGATTTCATAAATGTGTGTGTGTTGTTGGTTTCTATCATTTGTGACTACTTATTTTTGGGTTTTTATATTTCTCCTTTAGACGCCTTGTTTCCTTGGTTATACTTCCCCTAGGAGTGCTTGTTGGTTTTGTTCTTGGGAGCTTCTGTGATTCCTTATGTTGGTTTCTAAGTGGTGCATATGCTGGGATCTTATGCTATTTGGTGGGTTTCTAGTGTGCTATTGATATGATACAATATATATATGGGGTATTCATTAGATGAAATGTGGAAACACAAGTGATGGAAGTTGTAAAAATGGAAATTAAAAGAAGTGAAAAGGAAATAAAAGGGGAAGGGGGATAATCAATTAGGACCCCAAGGATACTTTATCCTTAAAACACTAATTATAAAGCACCAAAAAGGTTGATCACTCCTTTGATAATCCTGACATGAATTCACCTAAGAACACAAGAAACACAAACATAATAATTTTAGAAAATCTCAAAATTCGTAATTAACATTCAATGGGTACAAAGAGGTGGCTATTTATAACCAAATGTGAGGGATACATGTCAAAATACTTGGCCCAAAAAACAACTAAACCCTAACCCATGATTTTTAATTTCTTTACACATGTCCATGGATTTAGGGGACAATATATCCACCGAGAAGACTTTTTAACATCATCATAAAAACTTTGGAGATTCCCACCATGACATTAGAGGCTGGGGGATGGTGAGGGCTGGAACTGGTGACTGGGCTTCTTTTTCAGGTAGAAATTGTGATTAGTCAGTCTCAACATTGATCACAAGACTCATGGAATACTATCACTATGAACAGTCGTGGGGTGTCGTCCTGGAGCAAGGCCAAATCACGGCATTACCGCGGTGTTACCACGATGTGACCGCTACATAACCACGACGTGTTGGCCCGGTCCAACGACATATGCGGGGCAACATCTTCCGGCCAGGAGCGAAGGGAGCGGGAGGAGGTGGGGCAACATTCCGGTCATCACCCCGCCGGCAGAAATTGCGATTAGTCAGTCTCAACATTGATCACAAGACTCATCGAATACTGTCACTACGAACTATCGCAGGGTGTCGTCCCAGAGGAGGGCCAAATCACAGCGTGACCGCGGCATGTTGTCCTGGTCCAGTGACATCCATGGGGCAACATCTTTCATCCAGGAGTGAAGGGAGCAGGAGGAGGCGGGGCAACATTCTGGTCATCGCCCCACCAGTAGAAATTGTGATTAGTCAGTCTCAACATTGATCACAAGACTCATGGAATACAATCACTGTGAACCGTCGCGGAGTGTCTTTCTAGAGCAGGGCCAAATCGCAGCGTGACCGCGGCGTGACCGCGGCGTGACCGCGGCGTGACCGCGGCGTGACCGCGGCGTGACCGCGGCGTGACCGCGGCGTGACCGCGGCGTGACCGCGGCGTGACCGCGGCGTGACCGCGGCGTGACCGCGGCGTGACCGCGGCGTGACCGCGGCGTGACCGCGGCGTGACCGCGGCGTGACCGCGGCGTGACCACGGCGTGACCTCGGCGTGACCGCGGCGTGGCCGCGGCGTGACCGCGACATGACCGCGGTGTGACCGCGACGTGACGGCGGCGTGTTGGCCCGGTCCAGTGATATCCGCGGGGTAGCATCTTTCGGCCAGGAGCGAAGGGAGCGGGAGGAGACAAGGCAACATTCCAACTATCACCCCACCGATAGATGATAAAACAGATCAACTATTTAATATGCTATAACAAGGGATCATCAGAGAAGTTTGTAGCGAGCGACACAATGACGCAACGTCTAAAGGGCAACAAAACGGCAGAAAATAATCATATACCCTACACAAACCATTTACAAATTCATTCACTTTTCCTAAACATGGAAATTTTATTTATAATATTCAAAGCGTGAAAAGGAAAGTGTCATGGTCAAGGCATATGCCTACTCGGGCAATGTCATTTGAGTTAAACGAGTATGATAAACTAATTTATATTATTCAAAGAAAACAAAAACTAACTAGCCACAAAACAAACACCAACAAGAGGCATATGAAAGACTCAAACCAAATCTAAACATGATACAAATAACTATCACTACTCTTTGGTTTAGAAGACAGTGCACCTCCATTGGAGGGGTTTTATTATAAAATCATGGCATTGATTTATCACACAATTCATTTAATTATATTTAAAATTTATTCTAAAACTCATTCAGCACAAATCAAATGAAATAATTTAAGAAACTAGATCAATATAACTATCATTGTGAGTTTTCGCAGATAGAACACCTCCGTTGGAGGGGTTTTATTATAAAAACATGACTTTATTTATCAAATGAAACAATTATATTAAGGAACACTTATTCAAGATATGAAATTCAATATAAATAAGCAGAATTAAGAAAGAAACTAAATTCAATTTAAATCATTCATGAATTAAAGATGCTAGAAGAGGGATCCTACCTTAAGGTGGAACCAAACCGTCCACTTCGACGCTTGGAGATTTCTAACTAAAAGTTACTGCTCCCCCACTGGGTATACGCACCTTCACACACATGCAAGGACACCTAGCCCCTATGCACACACCCGCATAGCCATGAGAATGTGTAAGGGGATCCTTGCACATATTCTTATATGAATATACCAGTCTCCACTCACCTATGTATGCATTTATATATATATAAATGGGCACACATAGTCCCATACGTGCATAATCACTACCATGGTTGACTATACACGTAACGGGGGAACCCATATACATATACTTTCTTACCTATGCACACGCAGGAGAGTCGCCCTTGACTTGGCTACTCGAAACCAATGAGCAGGGATCAACACACTACACAAAGAAAATTAGGAACATTAAAACACATAAAGGATGCTACATAACCAGTGAGAAACCAACCAATGGCAGTAATGCCTTACCTCAATTGGGAGAACCAAATCCACCTGAACCAACACGAAATGATCCAACACCCTAATAAAAACCTAATATGGAGTCAAAAACACTAAAATCCCCAAATACATGAGGTGCAAGACAAATAGTAACCATATAATATTACCTCAGATCAAAGCTAGTGGACTGAATCAATCTGAACCCCATTTCCCCCCCCCCTTGGCAGAATATAATTACCCTTTGTCCACAAAAAGAAGTAAAAGACCTAAGTGGACAATGTGATAAAGAAAATAAAATAAAAACTAAACTAAAAAATACTTGTCTCCTGTGACTATACACGTCACCGCCCAACATATAAGAACCACAATGCCCCATGGGTCAAATCATGTTCCTGCAAGAAAAGGGGAAATATATCCATGTTTCAAAATGATACTATAAAATAGTACATTCTTATTAATTAAAAATTATTCTTCCTATTAATGGTATATAATTAGTTTGGCTTGAGTTTCAGCTTAATTTGGTTTTGTTTGATACAATTTTTTATCCCATCCGAAAATAAAAGTTTACTGGAGGACACAATTTCTAATAAAATAGAATATATCATAACAAAAAATGGATCCACGCCTATGAAGAAGGTTGAACATGATAAGAAAGAATGTTTGATCATATAGTCTGATGAGTTAAAAAAGGATAAACCAAAAAAACGAAAAACATTGAGATTTATCTAATGTAATTTAAAATATCATATTGAATCTAGATATGTATAAGTAAATTCATGCAATGTGGTAGTGGAATCAACCCACCAAAAGGAGGACAGATTGTAGGATCCAAATCTATCTTTATAAGCTATAATTAAAAAAAGTGGACATAATGGCAGGGATTTTTAAAAGAAAATGTGTAAAATCCATACCAATAACAACTAGTGGTATCATACAAAATCTGATTTGTTGCAACTAATATCTAGCCATGATTTAGTGAAAGAAATATATTGTAAATAGGAGGGCATGTTTGGAGAAACCTAATCATGAAGAAATGGGGGAGTTAGAGATGGATTTTAATGGTTATTAAACCTTATCTAAGATTAAAGAAACCTATAGAGACTAACTACACTCCCTGCCTTGCCTTACTACCCCATTGCCCCACCCCCCTTGCACCCCCTCCCCCTACCCTGCAGACCCCCCTGCAGACCACCCCATGCCCTGAAGAACTCCCCACTCCACCCTGCCCCTGCCCCCTCCACCCACCCCCTCCCCCTCCCCTGTTCCCCGAAGACCTCCCCCCTCCCCCTCCCCCTGATCTGTAGACATCCCCCCTACCCCCGTCCCATTACCCCCCTCCACCCTGCCCCCTTCCCCTTCCCCCTTCCCCCCCCGCCACCCGCCACCTGCCCCCTCCACCCTGCCCCCTTCCCCCTACCCCCTACCCCCTCCGCCCTACCCCTTCCCCCTCCCCCCTACCCCTGCCCCTGCCCCATGCCCCCCTCCACCCTACCCCCTCTACCCTTCCCCTTCCCCCTGCCCCCCTCCACCCTACCCCCTAGCCTGCATAGCCCCCCTGCACCCACCCCCCCAACCCCCCTAGCTTGCACCACCCCCCATCCTGCACCACCTCCTAGCCTTCACACCCCCCCGTGAGTCAAAAAATCTTTGGAGATGCTCGTGGTGTCTCAAATGAGAGGAGTAAGGATTAAAATGGAAAACATAAATGTAATAATGTCAAAAAAGATATATAAGTATAAAATACCACTGTAAGTTTTTGCAGACAACGCACCTCCATTGAAGGGGTTTTATTACAAAACCATGACTTATTTATAAAACGAAACAATTATTTAAACTAACACTTGATCAAGAATTGAAATTTAATATAAACAAGTAGGAATCAAGAAGGCAGCTAAATGCAATTTAAAAAATTCTTGAATTAAAGAGGCTGGGAGAGGGACTCTACCTCAAAGGTGTCAAGACACGCACAAGAGGATCCTTATATAAATGCTCACATGCATAAGCATGGGATATGTTTTGTTACTGGTTCTCTTTATAGCATGCATCCCTATCCACAGACACATCCTATCATGCGAAAGCATACACACAAGAAATCCAGTTCTAGTGAAGAAATTGAGACAAATAAAAACTCATAAAGATATATTTGGAATGAGTTATACTAATAAAAGGAATGAGAAGAATTCTTAGGGAGGAAGCCATTTTAAAAGGACCATCAGCGTTCGAGAAATAATATTGGAAAAATGAGGTCGAATGCAAATGTACTCCAAAAGCCTGTACTAAAAAGAACAACACAGTGGTTATCGAACGAAAGGACCAAAAGTAGTATTGCGTTGAAATTGATTTTAATTACCTCTCAATGTCATCAAGGATTATGCTGATTAATTGTGACTTATAGGCATCCTCAAATACCTGAAAGTAACAGGTGAAAAAAATGACTAAAATTATTCAATATACAAGTTGAAAATTCAATAAGCATAAAAATGGAAACCTATTTGATTTTAAACCTTTACAATTTGTGCAAATTTACTGGCCTCGCTCACCCCAATCATTGATTGAGCTGAAACCTAGCCATATAGAACCCAACAAAAGTTGAAAACACAAATAGATGCAAGTGCATGCATGCAAGAATGAAAGGAAACAATGAGAATTATTAAAATTCACTTACAATCTTAACATATGTGAAATCACTTTCAATACCAATGGTGCTTGTACAGCCCCTGCGCTGCCCTCTTCCCAATCCAGGAATAAACCTTCCATGGTCCTGGAGCAGCTTGTGCGCTATCATCATGTTAAAAAGAAAATCTCACATGAGGAGGGAAGAAAGAAATCCATGCTTCCCAAGGCTGCTTGAAAATCCAGAAGTGCATGCATGAAGAGTCCATCCAGACTTGGAGCTAAATTGGAAAATAAAAACTGGTTGAGAAAATTTTCTCAACCCAACAGATCACATTTATGATCAAGGAAATCCACCTTATTCCCTAATTATTTTTTTGTTATTAGTGTGCCATACAATGCATGGAATTAAAGGTGAAACTAGTTCTCAAGAAGAGAGCAAATGAAGGGAAGTAAGCTGGAATAACTATTCCAGATCTGAAAAGAAATCACCATCTTGGTATGATTTATCAAATGGTATTCCAAATAACATCAGAAGGAAAAAAACTTCCTTGATGGAGTGAAGATAGTGTGTCTCCTCGATGGGAAGGTGAGTGGATAAGACCCTTGAGAAGCTGCGAGACTTATTTATTCCATGAAAATCTGGAATTTCTGGAAAGTCCTTGAAAAAGTCATTGATGAGGTATGCATTTCTCTCATACCTGTTAATGACCAAATGAAGTCTGATATTAAGGGGGAGAAATTGAATTAATCAATGACAAGAAGTTGATGAAATTTGAGATCTCAAGCTGATTTCTAAAACCTGCTACATGTACTTGAATGTTTTCAACATGTGTATTGAGATGAGTGCAATATCTCAGGTTGTGATTCCAAAAAGAATGAAGATGTCAATTGGCATCATTTGGTTTCAACTTGAGGACATCTGAACAGCCCCTAAATGAGTCAAGGCAATTAGAATCAGTTTCTATCATGTTCAGTTTGTTAATGGGACAAATTTGTTTTAAAAATCTAACCCTCATATTTTCTACACCAAACATGGATCACATAGACTTTGAATAGAATGAATGATGAAACATTGTTTAAGAATGAAGTGATACCATCCTCTTTCATGAACTTTGTATTTATTGTCAATAAGGGGAGAAAATAAAATGAGATAAGTTAATGAGAAAAAGAGGAGAGGAGATAATTAAAGAACATCTTGACATATCAATTTCTAGATTGGTATTGATAATAAACATAAAGTGAAAGATTGTTAAATCCACATTGTGTTTATGTCATAGTCGCTGTCAATGAGGAAGACAAGTTGTTTCATGCCAATATGTAGATGATAAATGGCTTGGAAGTTAGTTGGAGTACTCAAGCATATTGATGAGACAATTGGGAGCTGGACAGCTTAGAAGGGAGTTGGAAGTTCCCAAGATTGTTGAGAATGAATATGAAGTTCCCAAGAAAAGGTGTTAGTGTGTGAATCTTATATGAGGCTTGAAGAATTATCCTAAATCTTGGAAGTGATGTAAACCGCCAACACTGATTATGTCACAAAGAAATGAACAAAATATGGAAGTGTTTCCAGTCCCCCCTGTCAGCCACCCACCCCCCCCCCCGCCAGTGTCACGACCCGTCCTCGGGTCCCATGCCGTGACTACCCCAATCCCACCTTCCATAGGCCATGGGCTGGAGAATAGAACCAAAGGCGTAAATCCCAATAAAAGGGAAGACATTCCCTTTATATAAGAAAAAACACCACAGAGTATGCAAGCTGAAGTAAACACTAAGTAAACTGAGTACAAAAGTAAGTGCTGGAAAGTAAATGGGCCAGTATACAAACCCAACAAAAAGTAAAGTACAACTGAGAAAAGGAAAGTACAATAGCTGAAAAGTAAGAAGCAAACGCCGAGACGCCCTCCGGAAACCCCACCTAAAGGGTGGGTACAGATGGTGTCCTCAACTCCTCGAATCCGTCCGTGCACACCGTGTACGTCCCACCTAATAGTACATCTCCGGATACCATCCCGCTCTACTAGCCTCAACTACGATCAGCGTTGTCTGTCGTCTACAACCAACACAACGTAGTGCGGGCAAGCCCGTGCAGGGGTGAGTATAGGATACTCAGTAGGGACCCCGAGACCCCTGAAGGCCTCCCAAAAGCCACAAAGAGTAAACCACAAAGTAAAGATACAAATACAAAGTATCAACCAACACTACTTAGGTTTATGCACATACATATACCTAAGTCAACAATTCCAGTATGGCTCCAACTTCCGAGCCCAAGTTCAACCCAGTCCACACAGGAAAGTACAACCCAATCCACACAAGAAAGCACAACCCAATCCATACAGTAAAACAAGTCAATCATATCAAAGATAATGATTGTAAGTCAAGACTCAACTCACATAGGTATACTATTCACGAAGAGGGGTGGAAATGATTGATGTAGCCTCTGAATCATCTCCTCTGCCGAACCCACAAAGGATCCAAGTACAGAAGTCGTTGATGCCGAACCCACGTAGGATCCAAGTACAGTAACCATCACTTCCAAACCCACATAGGATCCCAGTATAGTCGTCATCACTGCCGAACCCACGGAGGATCCAAGTACAGTTGTCCTCATTGCCAAACCCACGTAGGATCCAAGTACAGTCGCCATCGTCGTCACAGTCACAGATAGCTCTAGGGTTCCCGCACACAACACGCTCGATTCCGGGAGGGTCCGATGCACGAGCCAAGGGGTCGATACATCAACTATCACGAAGTCCAGATTTGATGTATCACAAAGTTCCGTCTTGTCAATAGGAACTCAATGCGACAGACGGGGCGTCAATCGGACACCCGGTCTGAGAGTTATTAGCTTTTCCGTCCTAGGGGCCCGGTTGGTTTTTAAGCTAAAACCAAGCCGATTGTACTCTAGCTGCATCCAAACCTCAAGTGGAGTAATCCAAAACAACAGTCTCACTAAGAGGAATCCAATGAAGTCGACGACACATCAATCGGACGTTCGAAGCTCAAGTTATAAGCGTTTCCGCTCTGAGGGCCAGATTGGTTTCGTGCTCAAACCAACCCGGCCATACCCAAAGTTCTCTGAAATCTTGAGTGTAATATACCAAAATGACCATCTCGATCCAAGGATCCCTACGCAATAGACGGTGCGTCAATCGGTGGTCAGTAGCCCAAGATAAGGGCGTTTGATGAAAGTGGTCTGAAAGTAGGGGGTCTGGGCCCGGTCCGACCCGACCCGGGTCCGGCCCAATTAGGCGCAGCCCAGCCCAGCTGGCGCGGCCCGGCATGGCTGGAGAAGTCCGGCCCGGCACTAGCGGCCCGGCCCGGCGCGGACGGCCCGGCCCGCGCGGCCTACGGCCCGGCTCGGAAGCCGGTCGCGGCTCGGCTCGGAAGCCGGTCGTGGCTCGGCTCGGCTCTCGGCCGAGCGGGGTGCGAGGGGGGGGGGGCTCCCCCCCCCCCTTTATTTTGAAACGGTGGACCCTAAGGGGTCTGCCCTATGTGCTGGACGGGGGTTTCAACCCCCTGGTTTTTATGGAAACGACCGGCCATTAAGGCCGACCAGTTAAGCTTCCACGGGACCCTTCGGGGTCCCACCTCCTAGAGCGTCGGCGGCCGGTTGCCTGGCCGCCCCTACTGGACAACCACGGCCTAAGTTCGTGGCCCTTCTTCGACCGGCACGGCACGATGACACTGCGCCCCTCTGTCGCGTCCCGCTCCGGCCGCGGCCTCCCTCGAGTTCTCCGGCGCGGCACGACGGCGCCGCGCACCACCGCCGCGGCCTAGTCCGGCCGCGGTTACTTCAGATTCACCGGCACGGCGCAAAGGCGCCCTGCATCTCCGCCGCGTCCCGCTTTAGCCGCAGTCCTCATCATCCCCGCGCAGTGCAACGGCACCGCTTCGCCTTCGTTTCAAGCCACTATGAGAATCAATAAAAAAAGGGGAGGAGGATTGGCCGTGCTTGTGTGGTCTGATATCCTCCCATTATATTGATAACAAGCGGCCAATATTTAAGCAATGAAGATCGTTAAATAAAGCTTGAACGAAGAATTAACCCCTACCTCAACAAACGATGACGAAAGTCGGCATCGCGGTTGACGGCATCACGTGGTGAGGTTTCCTAGACGTTGACGGAGAGCGTACGAGGAGGAAGCAGCGTCTCCTCTTTTAATCATGGTGAGAACAAAGTGTGATGTCATTGGAGAATTCCCGCATCGTTGTTTCCTTCCTTTCCACAGAGGTGGAAAAGGAATAAGAATCCAGGGTCGTCGTGTCGATGTTCTTCATCAGAGGGTGTCGTTCTTCGCGGGAGGATGAGTTCTTTAAAGGGACTTAGAGCTCTTCTCCCCAAAGTCTTCACACAACAATCCCAACCCCAAATAAAATAAGACTTACTCTTATTTTATTATAACATGCCATGCATTCAAAACTTAAAATTAAAACTCTTAGTTAAATTAATTGAATAGGTTTAATCAATTAATTTAATGTGAGTTGGCATGAAATATAGAGGGAGAGAGGGTGAGTTACTTAATTAAAGGGAGGGGGTTAGAGGAGTTAAAGGAAAGTGAAGAGTTAGGTCTCGTGTGGTCCCCACCTCACCTTTATCCTCTCAAGGGTAGTTAGCAACCAGTGGGTCCCACCCCAACTCCCACACCTAGGATATAACCACTTAGAAAAAGAAATAAAATTGTACACAATTTTATTTACTTCACATTTAATCCTCAATTTTTAACAACTCCTCCTAAGAAAATTCACTTTCAGGAAAGGTCCTCTTAAGCAATTACCGCCGATGCAGTTTTATCGGTGCCCTCAGATTTCGATTCCGAGCACTGGTTCAAAAGATAGAAAAACCCACTCGTTCGTTCACTGAACGTACCTGAGCTAAACTTCGGAAATTGATTTTGGGCACACCGAGCCTTGGAATCAAGTGCCGTCAGAAACTGCGTACTCATAAAATCCCAAAGAATTTTGGAAAAAAATTTCTTGAAATTTACGGGTCTTTACATTACTCCCACCTTAGGGTTTTACGTCCCCATAAAGATACATCAAAACTAGGGAAACAAATGAGGGTATTGTGCATGCATCTGAGCCTCCCGCTTCCATGTGCTCTCCTGGAGGTTCTCGTGCTGCCACCTGATGCGCACCAGAGGAATCGACTATCCATGTAGGACCTGCTCCTATCGATCCTCAATCTCCACTAGGACCTCTGCAAAAGTCGCCCCGTCATCGATGTCCATCTCCCCATGGCCGATGATATGCGTCGGGTTATGCACGTATCTCATCAGTTGAGATACTTGGAAGACGTCGTGCACCCGGTACAACTGAGGTGGAAGAGTCAGGCGATAATCCACCATGATTATCCTACTGAGAACCTAGAATGGTCCGATGAAGCGCGGAGATAACTTTTCACCCCAACCAAATCTCCGTAATCCACGTCGAGGTGAGAGTCGTAAGAAAACGTGGTCACCATCCTCAAACTCTAGTGGTCTCTACCTCCTGTCAGCATAGGACTTATGTCAGCTCTGAGCAGTCCTCATCCGCTCCTGGATGATCTGTACCTTCTCTGTCGTGGCCTGGACCATATATGGTTCTACAAGTGCTGACTCCCCAGGGTCTGTCCAGCATAGAGGTGATCTGCAAGGTCGGTCGTACAATGCCTCATATGGTGCCATCCCGATGGTGGAGTGGTAGCTGTTGTTGTAAGAAAACTCCACCAAAGGTAGGTGATCCTCCCAGCTGTGACCAAAGTCGAGGACACATGCACAGAGCATATCCTCAAGAGTCTGAATGGTCCTCTCTGTCTGGCCATCCTTCTGAGGGTGAAAGGCGGTGCTGATGAATAGCTGCGTCCCAAATGCCTCCTGCAACCCCTTCCAAAGCTGGGAAGTAAATTGAGAATCTCGATCGGAGACGATATAAGATGGAACACCATGAATCCATACGATCTCCTGAATTTAGAGGCGTCCCAAGCTCTCCACTGAGCCCTGCTCTATGATAGGTAAGAAGTGGGCCGACTTGGTGAGTCGGTCGACAATCACCCAAATAGAGTTGTGTCCTATGGAAGTACGTGGAAGCCCTGTCACAAAATCCATAGATATCTCATCCCACTTCCACTCCGGGACCTCCAAGGGTTATACCAAGCCTGCTGGTACCTAGTGCTCCACCTTCACCTGCTGGCAGGTGAGGCATCGTGAAACGAACTCTACCACAAACTTCTTCATACCTGGCCACCAGTGCTGTCGTCTGAGGTCCTGGTACATCTTCGACACTCCTGGATGTACTTCCAATGGGGAAGTGTGAAACTCTCTCAGCACCTCCTCCTGCAATGCAGTTGGTACCATGGTACGTTCTCTGAAAAGGATGACGTGCTCTCCTCCTACAGAAAATCCATCAGGTGTCTGTCCTATGGAAATCTGTGCACGTCACGTCTCACAGTCAACGTCCCCATACTGTGCCTCTCTGACCCACTGAAGTAGTGGAGGAGTGTCTGTGAGGGACTACAGGAAGTCTTCCCCATCTCTATCCATGAAGGGTATCTGCAAAGCGGCTAACTGCTCTATTGGCTCCCCAAGTAGCTGAATGCTCGACCTCCTGCTGAGAGAATTAGCTACTACATTACCTTTCCCATGAGTATAGACTATCTCAAAGTCATAGTCCTGGAGGAACTCGATCCATCGTTGCTATCTCGGGTTCATGTCCTTCTGTGAGAAGATGTACCTGAGACTCTGGTGGTCAGAGTAGACTATAAAGTGCTCGCCCATCAGATAGTGCCGCCACATCTTCAAGGTGAAAACCACTGCTGCTAACTCTAGGTCATGGGTAGCATAGTTCTGCTCATACTGCCTCAACTGTCATGAACTGTAAGCGATCACTACCCGCTCTTGCATCAGGACACACTCGAGTCTGGTCCCTGACTCATTGCAGTATATTACGTACCCTACGCCCTCCTTCGGTAGCCTCAAGATGGGTGCACTAGTCAATCTATGTCTCAGCTCCAGGAAGCTCTGCTGACATCTATCTGACCACACAAAGGGTTTCCCCTTCTTTGTCAAAGATAAAAGTGGTGCTACAACTCTAGAGAAATCTAGCACAAATCTCTGATAGTACCCAGCCAGACCTAGGAAACTCCTCACCTCTGTCACGCTCTTGGGTGGCTCCCAAGCTAGCACTGCCTTGATCTTCGCAGGATCCACCGCAACTCCCACCTCAGAGATGACGTGCCCCAAAAAGTGGACCTCTCAAATCTAGAACTGGAACTTCGAGATCTTACCATAAAGTTGGTGCTCTCGGAGTGTATCCAGTACAACCCGCAAGTGGTAGGCATGCTCCTCCTCAGTATTCGAGTAAATCAATATGTTGTCGATGAAGACTACGACAAATCGATCGAGGTAAGGCTGGAAGATCCTGTTCATGAGACTCATGAACACTGCTAGAGCATTGGTTATGCCAAAAGGCATAACCAAGAACTCATAGTGGACATATCGATACCTGAAGGCCATCTTCTGCATATCCTCATCTTGAACTCTGAGCTGATGATAGCCTGACCTGAGGTCTATCTTCGAGAACCATCGTGCTCCCTTGAGCTGATCGAAGAGGTCATCATTTCTCAGAAGTGGATACTTGTTCTTCATGGTCACCTAGTTCAGGCGACGGTAATCGACACACAGTCGCAAGATCCCTTCCTCCTTCTTGGCGAACAAAATCAGAGAAGCCCAGGGTGAAACACTCGGTTGAATGAATCCCTTGCCCTGCAAGTCCTCCAACTGTACTCGTAGCTCACAAAGCTCAATAGGAGCCATCCAATATGTTGGTGTAGATATCGGGGCTGTCCCGGGGTACATGTCAATATAGAAGTCTACCTCTCTTCGAGGAGGTAGTCCTGGAACGTCTTCAGGAAAAACGTCTGCATACTGATCCACCACAACAGGAAAACTCAGACTTCGCACGTCAACTGCTCCTAGGATGAGACTAGCCAACTGATGGGCGATCGGATATCCTCTCCTCTACGTGATCCCATCCTGCGTTTCAAAGGCTTCCTTCTCTCCGGTAAAGGTGAACCTGCTCCCATCAGTGCGGAGACACCGCACCTTACGCCTAATACAGTCGATCTGAGCATGGACCGTAGATAACCAATCCATGCCCAAGATGATGGCGTAAGGCCTCGATGCCGCTACAAGAAGATCCTGGATGAAGCTCTCGCCTCCTAGAGTAAGCTCACACTGCCGGCACCAGTGCGTAATCGTCGAGCCTGCTCCCTTTGGAGTATCTATCCATAAGGATTGAGCCAACGACTCCATCGAAATCTCCGATCTCTAAACAAGGGCAGCAACAATGAAAGAATGACTCGCTCCTGTGCCTATAAGAACTGAAGCAAGGGTGGAATAGACACAGATCGTACCTCAAATCATCTCAGGTGCGCCATGGTCATAGCACTCCACTGCCTGAAGCTGAGCCTACCTCTGTCCACCAGCTCCCTGTGGTCGGGGTGGACCTCCAGGTGGTGGTGGTGGTAGAGCCCCAAAGCATCGTCCACCACCTACTGCTCAGCCAGATCCTCTACCTCGTCCGCCTAGTCCCTGTAGACTGCCACGGTCGAACCTCTTCCTCTGCTTGGGTGGTCCCTCAACCGTCTGCTACTCCTCTGCATGGCGGGTCGGGCAGTCACGAGCCATGTGGCCCTGCCTGCCACATGCATAGCATTGTCTGCCTCTCATATGACTGGTTCTACTGCATGTGACCCGCACCTCCGAACCAGTATTCTGAGGTCACCCACCTGATGGTCTAGTCCATTTGGACCCCTGTGACATCCGTCGACTGCTAGCTGCAGAAGACTCTGCTACGTGCCGCCTTGCGGTAGGTCTCGCTGCTGGTGTAGGCTCAGCAAGAAAGATCACTACAAGAAGGGCTCGCTCCAGTACTCCTGTCTGTGTCGGAATACTGATGGAGATCATTGAAGCCCTGATCTCATGACTCAATCCCTGCTCGAAGGTCCGGGCCCGGAAGAATGGGTCCCGTACCTTGTCCGTGGAATAGAGTGAGAGGTCGGTAAATCTCGTTGAGTATTAGGATACTGTCATGCTGCCCTTCCGCAGCTGTAGTAACTCCTGAATGCACACCGCATGGAGGGTGGCTAGAATGAAATCCGAGCGTAAGAGGCTCTCGAAGTCCGTCCAAATAAGAGATGCCTCGTCGTGAACCTGGAGCATCAGGCTCCACCATCTACCTGCTACCGCGTGCAGGAGACTCACCGCAAGGATCACCATAAGATCTGTTGGTGTCCCTACCAATCTGAAAACTCAAACAACAGCCTCCAGCCAATCCTCAGCTGCTTGAGGGTCCGTCTCCCTGTGGAACGTGGGCGGTATCTGACGCTGAAACTCATGCAGTGTACTCAGGTGATGTTCACTCTCAGCTGCTGGGGCTGGTGGCATTGGTGGCTCGGCAGGTAGAGGTACCGCCGATGCCTCTACTGTAATGGGGCCCTGCACCAAGGCCTCGTCACTCAGTGGGCTGACATGTCACACAAAGCTCAGAACCCTAGCTGGCTGCCATCGTGGGGCCATCCTGAAAAGAAACAGGTGCTCCATGGTTAATACAGTATACCTGGTGAGCTAACACAAAGTAATCATAAAGAAAACTTATGAAACACACATACAATCAGTGTTTTCGAGCACTGAGTCAGAAATCAGAAGTTAGGGTCCTAGTGTATGGATATGTCGGCTACCGCACCAACACTGGACTCCCTGGACTGAAAACCACACTCAATATTCTTAACACTATTTCTTCAAAGAGAAGAAATTATCAGAGTCCTGAGTTCTACGGTAGAACCAACTCCTCTGATACCAATTTTCCACGACCCGTCCTCGGGTCCTATGTCGTGACTACCCCAAGCCCGCCTTCCATAGGCCAGGGGCTGGTGACTGGCACCAAAGGCGTAAATCCTGATAAAAGGGAAGGAATTGCCTTTATATAAGAAAACAAACACCACAAATTACGAAAGATGAAGTAAACACTAAGTAAACTGAGTACAAAAGTAAGTGTTGGAAAGTAAATGGGCCAGTATACAAACCCAACTGAAAGTACAGTACAACTGAGAAAAGTAAAGTACAATAGCTGAAAAGTAAGCAGCAACCGCTGAGACGTCCTCCAGAAACCCCACCTAAAGGGTGGGTACAGATAGTGTCCTAAGCTCCTTGAATCCGTCCGTGAACACCGTGTACGTCTGGCCTAATAGTCCATCTCTGGCTGCCGTCCCGCTCTACTAGCCTCAACTGCGATCAGTTCTGTCCGTCGTCTGCAACCAACACAACGTAGTGTGGGCAAGCCCGTGCAGGGGTGAGTATACGATACTCAATAGGGACCCCGAGACCCCCGAAGGCCTCCCAAAATCCAAAAAGAGTAAACCACAAAGGAAAGATACAAATAAGAGGTATCAACCAACACTACTTACGTATATGCCTATACATATACTTAAGTCAACAATTCTAGTATGGCTCCAACTTTTGAGCCCAAGTTCAACCCAGTCCACATAGGAAAGTACAACCCAATCTACACAGGAAAGCACAACTCAATCCACAAAGGAAAACAAGTCAATCATATCGAAGAAAATGATTGTAAGTCAATAACATGCTCACACAGGTATAATATTCATGAAGAGGGGGTGGAGATGATTGATGTAGCCTCTGAATCATCTCCTCTGCCGAACCCACGTAGGATCCAAGTACAGAAGTCGTCGCTGCCGAACCCACATAGGATCCAAGTACAGTAACCATCGTTGTCGAACCCACATATAATCCCAGTACAGTCGTCATCGCGGCCGAACCCACGGAGGATCCAAGTACAGTCGTCCTCGCTGTCGAACCCATGTAGGATACAAGTACAGTCGCCATCATCGTCGCAGTCGCAGCCAGCTTTAGGGTTCCCGCACACAGCATGCTTGATTCCAGGAGGGTCCACTCCATGAGCCAAGGGGTCGATACATCAACTGTCACGAAGTCCAGAGTTGATGTATCACAAAGTTCCATCTCGTCAATAGGAACTCAACACGACAGACAGCGCGTCAATCGGACGCCCGGTCTGAGAGTTATTAGTTTTTCCGTCCCAGGGGCCCGGTCGATTTTTAAGCTAAAACCAACCCAACTGTACTCCAACTGCATCCAAACCTCAAGTGTAGTAATCCAAAATAACCGTCTCATTAAGAGTAATCCAACGAAGTCGACGACACGTCAATCGGAAGTCCGGAGCTCAAGTTATAAGTGTTTCTGCTCTGAGGGCCCGGTTGGTTTCGTGCTCGAACCAACCCGGCCATACCAAAAGTTCTCCGAAACCTTGAGTGTAATATACCTAAATGACTGTCTTGATCCAAGGATCCCTATGCAATAGACGGTGCGTCGATCGGTGGTCAGTAGCCCAAGATATGGGCGTTTGAACGAACGTGATCTGAAAGTAGGGGGTCTGGGCCCGGTCCGACCCGCCCCAATACCCCCTGGGTCGGCCCGAACCGGGTTGACCCGACCCGAGTCCGGGTACGGCCCAATTGGGCATGGCCCGGCCCAGCTGGCGCGGTTTGGCCTGGCCTGCACGGCCTACGGCCCAGCTCGGAAGCCGGCCGCGGCTCGGCTCGGCTCTCAGCCGAGCAGGGTGCGAGGGGGGGAGGGGTGGGGGGGGCGCCGCCCCCCTTTATTTTGAAACAGAGGACCCTATGGGGTCCGCCCTATGTGCTTGTCGGGGGTTTCAACCCCCTGGTTTTTCTGGGAAACGACCGACCATTAAGACCGACCGGTTGAGCTGCAGCGGGACCCTTCAGGGTCCCGCCTCTCGGAGCGTCGGCGGCCGGTTTTCCGGCTTCCCCTGCTAAACCACCGCGTCTTAAGGCCGCGACCCTTCTTCGACTGGTGCGGTGCGACGGCGCTGCACCCCTCCGTCGCAGCCCGCTCCGGCCGCGGTCCTCATCGTCCCTGCGCGGTGCAAAGGCACCGCATCACATTCGTTTCAAGCCACTATGAGAATCAATAATAAAAGGGGAGGAGGATCAACCGTGTTTGTATGGTACGATCTCCTCCCATTATATCGATATCAAGTGGACAATATTTAAGCAACGAAGATCGTTAAATAAAACTTGAACGAAGAATTAACCCCTACCTCAACAAACGATGACGAAAGTCGGCATCGCGGTTGATGGCGTCACGTGGTGAGGTTTCGTAGATGTCGATGGAGAGTGTCCGAGGAGGAAGCAGCGTCTCCTATTTTAATCACGGTGAGAACAAAGCATGACGTCATTGGAGAATTCCCGCGTCGTTGTTTCCTTCCTTGCCACGGAGGAGGAAAAGGAAGAAGAATCTGGGGTCGCCGTGTTGATGTTCTTCGTCGGAGGGTGTCGTTCTTCGCAGAAGGATGAGTTCTTCAAAGGGACTTAGAGCACTTCTCCCAAAAGTCTCAACACAACAATCCCAACCCCAAATAAAATAAGACTTGCTCTTATTTTATTATAACATGCTATGCATTCAAAACTTAAAATTCAAACTCTTAGTTAAATTAATTGAATAGGTTTAATCAATTACTTTAATGTGAGTTGGCATGAAATAAAGAGGGAGAGAGGGTGAGTTACTTAATTAAAGGGAGGGGTTAGAGGAGTTAAAAGAAAGTGAAGAGTTAGGGCTCGTGTGGGCCCCACCTCACCTTTATCCTCTCAAGGGTAGTTAGCAACCAGTGGGTCCCACCCCAACTCCCACACCTAGGATATAACCACTTAGAAAAAAAAATTATACTCAATTTTATTTACTTCACATTTAATCCTCAATTTTTAACAACTCCTCCCAAGAAAACGCACCTTTGGGAAAGGTCCTCCTAAGCAATTACCACCGCTGCAGTTTCATCGGTGCCCTCAGATTTCAATTCTGAGCACCGGTTCAAGAGATAGAAAAACTCGCTCGTTCGTTCACTAATCGTACCTGAGCTAAACTTCGAAAATTGATTCCGGGCACACTAAGCCTCGGAATCAAGTGCCGTCAAAAACTACGTACTTGTAAAATCGCAAAGAATTTAAGAAAAAAATTTCCTTGAAATTTACGGGACTTTAGAGCCATCCCCCCTGTAAATCCTCTTGGACACCCCTTGCCAGTCCCCCCTCCCAGTCCATATTTCTCTTATATAATTAACACATGCCCATGAATCTTGTTCTTGATTCCATCTGCATGTGGGAATCAGTTAATAATGTCACTTGCTTCCTTGTCAAGGTGACAACCTAATGATCAAAGTTGACTAGAATTTCAATTACATTGTATATTAAGACAATCCCATAAATAACTTTCTCATTTCTGGAAGTGAGGGAATCTTATTCTTGCCACATATAAGTAAAGGATGGATCTTCAGTTATAATCTGGGAAGGAAGGCTGTTATATCTTCTTATGTCAAGCCATATAGACATCTTAGGCTCATAATATAATGAATAATATTCTCATCACCTATATAATCCTAGCTTCATCACCAAAGTCATCATAGGCTAGTCACTTGTGGTATTTTAGGCTCATCACCTAATGAACTCCAGGCTCATCACCTAAGGAATTCCATGCTCATCACCTAAGGAATTCCATGCTCATCACCTAAGGAATTCCATTCTCATCGCATGAGGAAGGATGGGATTATGATGCATTAGGAAAGGTGAATCATCCTATTCTTATCACATAATAAATCTTATACTTTTCATATATGGAAAGGTAGGGTCCTCTTATGCTCATCACAGAATTCTAGTCATGATTTTAGGTCTAGTGGGGAATAGTCCCCTTATGCTCATCGCATAAGTTTGGTCATGATTTAAATTCCAGTGTGAACTAATCCTCTTATAATCCTCACATAAGACAAATAATGGAATAATTGTCTATAATATCATCATATAACATATTCAAAATAGTATGGTGACCAACCACTCTTGGAAGGTCCATATCATATTCCAATACATTCTGAATGCCAACCCATAATAAAAAACATTGATTCACGTACTTTTTAATATAATTTAATAAAAAAATATAAATAAAATCATACAATGATGATTCTCAATGAAAATAAATGCTAATACAATATTTTATCATCTTTATACTCTCACTAGTGATTCCAAAAAACCCCATGATATTGGATGATTTCCACCATAATCTAGTGGAAATCATCTCCAACTCCATTCTCGTTTTAAATAAATTAGTTAGAAGATAAATGGGAAACTAGAATTAAAGGAAGATGAGATCACACATTGAATCACCATGGAGGTCCATAAAAACCACCACATTTAAAGGTGAAATTGAAGGTGAATAGGGGATGAAGCTCCCTCAACCTTCCCTGATTCGCTCACATGTGTGGGAGGAAGAGAGGTGGGGTGAGTTGTTTAAAAACTCAAAGTGGATAAATGTTTATTTACCTTTCTTTGATTGAGCCTCCATCCTCATCATTTCAGTATCCATTAAAATATTCATTTTTTATGGTGGTGCTCTCCATTTCCTAGGGGTAATACTTAGAGGTACCAAGCAAACAAAACACAGGTCCATTCCTATATGATGTCATGGACCTATCCAATGAAAACCACAAGCCCTATACACACTAAGGACCATACAAATACCTCAACCCTTTCTAATAATTTTTCAAATGAGAACTAATGAAACCCCATATCCATAACTCTTTAAAAAATTCCCAACTATAAGGTGCTATATCATGGTTATATTTCCCAAGAAGCACCACTATCACCTAAATTTCCCATCTAGTGCATTTTGACTCAATGTTTCCATAGGTGTGAATATAGGGCCCCAGACTTAGCCAATCATAGTATAAATGGGCACCAAAACAAGACACCTCAACCATCACAATTTTCCACCATGCCAAACCAATACAAAATGGTATTTTTCTTTCTTTTTTCAATAGGGATAATCCCATGGGACAATCCCTCCAAAACACCTGACCAACTCACCCAAGAAGAGATGAAACAACCAAAACCACAGCCATGGTAAACTGATATTTTACTATAGGGAGACGAGAAAAAACAAAATTTCCCAACAATAGGGAAAATTTCACTCCAACTGGGTATTTTCCCTCCAACACATGGAGCTCTACTCCATGGAGGCTCCATTGTGAAAAACCTAAAGCTTAAAATGGTTACAGGTCCACTCATCTATGCTCAGACACACACCCGAGAGCCTATATCACCCTCAAGCCTCAATTTACATAACTGAAAATCTTATTGAGAATTTCCAAATATATATTCCCTAATCAAATAATGGTTCTAAAAATTTCCACATCCTTGAAAAACCAAAATTCATACTTGCTAAGAATTTGTCAACCAGTATTGGCATGAATCTTTAAATTTATCTCAACCATGAGTCATGGATCATGGGGAAAGTTCCAAATTTATAAGGAACACTACGTTTACTCATTAGACTAGGACCAAAACTGGAAACACCAGCCACATAATATAATTAAGTAAATTAGTTGGGCCAACGCACCGTATGGAGGAGGAAGGACCAAAGAAGGGTATGGAGGAACCCTTCTTCCAACACACTGAATGGAGGAGGAACACCCAAATAATGGTATGGAGGAAGGGAATACCACTCGAGGGATGGAGTAACCCTGAATGGAGAAGTTGAGGCGTGATTAGAGAATACGCGCCGTGAATAAAGGAACCGCGACAAGGGATGGAGGAACCGAAGCCGGCGAGGACGAGCGATAGAGGACAATAGTGAGGGAGAGAGAGGAAATCAGTGAGGGAAGATAGGAGGGCGCGATGAGAGAGGTCATTGAAGAGGAGGAGAGGCCATCGGGGGAGGAGGGCGTTGTGGTGAGAGGGTCGCATATCGAGGATGGAGGAGGAACCCAAATGGAATCTAAAAAAAAGGGGGATGCATATTGAGGATGGAGGCAGAGCCTGACGGGAATCAAAAAAAGAAGGGGGATGGAATTGTGTAGCCACGGATCAAAAATTAAACTGTGGAAATAACCTATAAAATCATGGCTATAGGTTCGTGGCTATAGCTTAAATTTCTAGTAGTGTTTAAATTTGATCCTCTAACGCCACTTCCGGAGAGTACAAAACCAACAATCTAAAGTGATCAACATAAGATTTCATGTTCTTTTGGCCCTGTCGAATATCCCACATCTCTGCCACCTTCTTCGAATTCACCTCCTCAGGAATAAACACATGGATGAAAGTGGTCTTAAACAAATCCCACGTCATCCCAACTTCCCTCGATGATGGGAAAACTAACTTCCATTACTCCAAATTTGGACCCTCAAGAAACCCCAAGACAGAAAGAACTATAATTGCCTCATGAGTTCTTAACTACCTGAAGATGCACATTATCTATTCAAGACACTCCTCTGCCTCTAATGGACCTTGATCTCCATGAAGGATAGGCCATGTTTGTGAAGAATAAAAAATTCATCATGCCTCCTTAGAAATTTTGGGAACCTTTCTGGGTGGAATTTTCTAAACTGTATATAAAACACAAACCAAAAATAGAATAAAAAAGCACAACTGAAAGGAAAAACTTGAGCCAAAACAGCAGGCTCACAAACCAAGCACATACAAGCACAACCAGAAATCCATCTTTCAAAAATCCCATTTACATTTTAATTTCTATAACCTCCTCATTTCAAATCCAATTTCAAAACAAAAAAATAACTTTTTTTTTACAAAACCAATCCCCCATTATTAAAAAAGTTTCTGAATCCATTTTCCCTTTTCAAAAATCACTTTAGAAAACAAGGCTAAACCTTTAATCTCAAACACACACACATGGAATCATATGAACCGCCACATGTTTGTCCATCCAATTCCACTTACCTCATCCACAAACAAGTTCCCACATTCAATTTTGTACATACCCAACACACATTTGATCTTCTATAGAGAGTAACAAGGGTAACGTATCTCTTTTCCTCATCAAATCCAAGCGTGCACCAAAGTTTTTAAAAAAAATCCTTTAAAACCCCATTTTTTCAATTTAAAAACCACTAAGAAGAATCCATTTTCCATTTCAAAAACTACTTTTGTTTTAAAACCCACCTTACAAATTTGAAACCACTCGAAAGAAATCATTTTCATTCCAAAACCATTTCCATTTTCAGAATACACTCACACCAATTGGAACCAAATGAAACACAACTTACAACGAACCACCAGAATTAGGAACTATTCATTATGCTTAACCCAGCAACATGGTAGTAAACCATTCCCTGTGTAAGTACCAACAACTAGGAGGAACTTAAACCATTTACTCGGACTCCACATGGGTCACTAATCCATGTGAAATCATGACATAACACTGTATGACCTCCATTTTCATCCCTCAATCCAAAAGAAAGACAACTACTCAAAACCTAGATTTCCCCTGGTAACTCAGGTTTCTTCATGAGTTGTGGTGATCATTCACTAACCCATAACCTACCTCCTAATCTAAAAAAATCCCAATCTCCATCTACTAGAAACCGCAAATATAAAGGGACTTATATGACACCATTTTTTCACAAATCAACCCAATTCAACCCTAAACTGGTCACCCAAGCTGGTCCGCAACAAGGCATGAAGGGCCTTCTCAATCCCCACAGGCTGGAAACTAGTGTCAGGCATCCAGATAAAACCATTTGGAATGATTTGAACCATGAAAAAAAATAAAAAAATAAATGAAAATAAAACAGAACAATAAAAATAGACGCTCACAGAGGAAATAAATAAACTACCACATGTACCTTCATGTGACCTCATGGGTTACCACCAAAAAAAGAAATAAGCTCACTCCATGAGCAATGTGCTACTAGGATATCCTGAAAAAGAAAATATAAATTAGGCATACGCACTAAGATTCTTATTAGGAAGGTCAAAAATAAACCATGTCTGATGCCCCACCCCTAAAATGAAATCCATTCCTGCTTGTCTGAAAATAGGATATATAATGATATGGTTTACCACTCTTTTATCAAAATAGGTAACAGTATCTTACTTTTAAAAAAAACTTTTTCATTTAATTATTTAAAATCAATTACCAAATAATATAATTCATTGTAATGAACTCTTTTGAATACCTAATAGTAAGAAAAAATATATTTTAATATAAAAGAAAGTAAAAGTGTCATGAGATCAAATAACCAAAAGTTCCACAAAATAAATCAGAAACATGCAAGTATGAAACCATGGTCATTTCCTAAACATCCCTAGAGAGATTCATGGATTTAATTGGTTTGGAACCACATTTTAGTGTATGGTGAACCTCCTAAGTCTATAACCAATTGGCTACCCTCAACTTACCAATCTAGTTACACACCCCACTTTGCCTCTCAAAAAATCCATGGGGTACCAACCCGTCTAATTAGGGTTGATCAGAAACCATCACTTGATCCCCTAAAAGACACCCAGGAAACCCATGGTAAAAGTATACTATGTAAGTATGAGACCCTCGCATGCATGACTCACCTTACTTGTCATCACCTCACTTTCTTACCCCATAAACGGACACTACATATATGATAACCCATATTGGAAAATCCCCAATAGGTGTTCCCATCATATAACAAACCAATAAAAAA